>CM020447.1:2033264-3233264 GCA_009819605.1 Sterna hirundo | reverse complement strand
GGGTTAATTTGTAATTGCACTAAAGTATCTGCAGTTCTTCAAGGCTTCTGATCTTCTTGTGTTTCTTTCCTTTGCAATCTTTCTTAGAGCTACAAACTTGTTTTCATAGCTCACATAGACAACCCTTGGGCCACATGTACATTAACAGGGGCATTTTTTTGTTGGCACAATGCGATTCCCTTCTAGCAAAATCTGTGATGCTCTTTGGCTGTGCCGAATGGCATGAAGGGATTCCCAGGAACAAGACAAGGGGATGCTGCAGTTTCCCCCTGTAAATAGAGCAGCACAAGCAATGTTTGTACTGGGAGGTGGAAGGATGAATTTGAATCTAGCTTATTGACCCTGAACACTACTGATCTTTCCCAGGAAACTACTGCCTGCCTTTCTGTGCCGCCGTGCTGCCCTCCCCGTGTTTTGCCTGGCTGCAGCGTTCGATATCAGATAGCAATTGATTTACTTTCCCCATTTACATTGCAGCCCTGCGGGTGTAAACAGCAGCTGGGAAACTTGAGCTGCGCTCCTGGTAAACACGCCAGCAGAACCACTGCGCCCTCCCCTCGGCTCAGCTCCCAGCGGGACAGTGTCGCAGGCTCACTGGTGGGTGGCAGGGGAACTCCAGGCGGCTGGTGTGCTGGGCCGGGCGCTCTCCTGGGGAAGAAGAGAGGCCATGCGGAGTGGGGAGACAAGGGATTTAACTGGAGGGCCATCCAGCCAAGCTTTTCTCCAAACACTGATAGTTTGGGTGGCCCTCACTTCTCCTAGGTAATAGCTGCTGTAGCGCCCTGGTACGGTGATGCAAGGCAGCACGGGCGTCCTGTGTCTTGGTGGTGCAGCCGCAGCTTATCAAGGGGTACTTCTGCGACTGCGCTGGGATGAGCTGCACAAGACCGGGCATAAGACTTGGCCTAGAAGTTTCTGTAGCTATTTAAGATGGTGCTCTCTGGTCAGACAGCCCTGGCAGAGGGACTGTGGGCACTCCTCAGCAGGGGCTGCTTCCTCTGTGACTGGCAGGGCTCTGCCTGCCCACAGCTCCGCTCCGGAGGGCATCCAAAAGCAGCCCTTTGGCCCAAGCAGCCGAAGGCGTGGGCTGCTCCCCAGTGCGTGTCAGGGTTGAACTTTTTCCTCCGTCTTCAGCGATGGTGTCCTGCATGAGCGGGTGTTGGTGGCAGATGAACCATTTCAGCAGGTGGCCGAGAGGCCGTTCAGCCGTACAGCCAGGGGCGCTCGCTGGGATGGGGCAAAGCTCCGGTGAGGAATGCTCTACCTGTGTAGCATGCTGTGCTCTGTGTCGGGTAGGTGTAGCCAAGATTTCTGCTGTCAGGGCAAGAGCAGGTAGGCGTCTGAAACAAGGCAAGCTTTAAGTTGCTCAGATCTACAGTACACCTAAGGAGGCTTTTGGGGATGTCCATCAGAGAACACGGGGAAAGAGAGGGAGCGATCGTGCAGTGGCTGTTGCTTAACGCCTCTATGTCTCCTGCTGTGCCGGCCATTTGTACGTTGACACAAGGAACCAGATTCTGTAAAGCGACATCCCATGGGCCAAGGTCAGCTCTGGGGTGCAGCTCAACGCGTGCTTGTACGAGAGGTGCCATCGAATCCGGTACCTCTGAAAGAGGCATCCCAGTGGTGAGCTTGACTTGCTTGGAGATGCTGAACACTTCCGAGCCGGTGCTGCTTGAGCATCTGCAGCAGATGCTGCTGCTGTCCTGAGTGTAGGGGCTTCCCCTCTGCATGGGCGAGGGACGAGGTGGGACTGCAGGTCGGACGTGAATGCCCGTGCCCTTTTAGTTGTCTATTAGTGATGAACTGGCAGTGCAGTTGCGCGGTATTTACATGACCGAGTAAAGTATTGGCTAAAGGTTGCGTGTAGCTGTGTTTCGGCATGTAAATTTGACAAGTTGAAGCACTTGCATCTAACATTTTAGGAAATTATTGTAGGTGGTTTTTTAAAGTGCATGGTAAGTTCCTGTCCTGGCTTGGGGACGCAGCAGCTGTGGGCTCAGGCTGCCTTGGGTGGTTTACACGGCATATGCCAGTGCTGGGGACTGATCAAGCTCAAAAATAACCCTGTCCCCAGACGTATTGGCCTGTCACGGTTATTTTTCAGCTATATGGTTCCCTACGGCAAGTCCCTCCTGTAGCCATGGGGGCTGTGTGGCAGGGGGTGGGGGTGAGCTGTCAGGATAGGTCCCACTCTCGTGGCTATCAGGACACTGCTCAATTTGTGCTGGACTTGGGGCACTGGGAGGAACTGGTATGGGTTTTGTGCCTTCCTGATCCCCTGTTCAGATTCACACTGAAAGGCAGCTTGGTTGGCAACGCCGTTGTAGGCTCCTTAGTTCTCCTGTAGCAGTAGCACCGTTGCAGTGCTGCTCAGCATCTTTGGGCTTAGAAATGCTTTTGGAAACGGAGATCTCTTCCTCCTCTCTAACCCTTTCCTTTTAGTTCTGTCTTTGAAGTGGGACTTTAGCTGTTAATATGGTAAATATTAGGATGCGTCAATATAGGCACGTGTAAATGCTGTCAATAAGGCACATGGTGTAGCTGTGTGACTTCCCCGCAGGGAATATGACCGGGCTCCCAGGGATGCTCGGGACTGACTCTGACCCCACTGGAGACTGTGAGGCAGCTGGGACACCCCTCCTGGGCACCCCACGAGTGTGGTCAACCTCCGCTCAGGCGGAGGGACCCCCCTGCGGAGGAAAAGGAGCTACCGGGAGGCTCATGTCATGCAAAACACCCCTTCCCATACCTGCAATCAATTTGGATCAGGTTCGTTTGATACTTCTCTGTTAATTGTGCTAAAATTGTGCCAAAACCATGCAGGAGACGGAAGGCACCCTGTGGTGGGCTCAGCCAGAATTGGTTGTGTCCGGTTGCCCCAAAAGATGCAAATGTCTGTCAGGTGCCCTGCTGCGCGTTCCACGGGGTGTGCAGGCAGGGCAGTTCTGGGGGTGGAGGGTCGTGTTGGGCAGCAGCAGATACCTCTGCCTGCTCTCACGGTCCCCAGGCAGTCAAAGGATTCCCGACAGAGAACGGAGACTGGTCTGTAATCTGGTACTTAATTTGTTAATATGCTGGTGGCTACTTTGGGGATGGAAATGGTAAAGTTTAAAGTCTTTCTGTATTGTTTAATGAAAATGGTCTGTATCTATATCTGCATATATATCTATCACTGTGTCAGCGGGTTTTGGGGAGGTTGTGTGCGCCTGGGAGGTAGGAGCTTGGAATATGAGGTGCAAAACTTCACTGAGATCAGGGAATATGGGCTGGTGGAGGGAACCCAAGGGAATGACAGCCCCTGCAGCCATCAAAGCTGTACTAGGAAACCACTTAGAAACTGGGTTGGGTTTGTACAGCCCATCTGTGTTACTGGCTGGGGAGGTGTAGGGGTCTGTGCTGGTATCTGTCAACATCTGGGCGGATATGTGCATGGGGGAACGGTGTGCACGGGTTTTCGATTTGAAGGACAGAACCCCTTTGCTGGAGACTGAGCTCCTGAGAGCAGGAACTGAGGAGAGTGACAGCCCTGCCACCATCAGGGCTTCCCACACCGTTGTGCTGTAGTGACTTACACGGGGATGCTTGGTTTGTCGTTGGCGATGTGGGGAAAGGACTGCCCTGTGAACACACCCCGGTAACGTGCTAACTCAGCGACGCCAGGAGCAAGGGAATGCCGTTCCCTTTCAATACGCAAGGTACAATTCGGGCAGGCTGACCTGGCCCTCCGTGATCCAGAGGGGTGATGGAGCTGATCTGCTCATAGCCTGGAGCAGCAAAGCTTCCTACCCAACCTGCAGGACCAAAGCACAGCTGAGCACCACCACTGAGACACCAAGGCAAGAGCAGGGGAACCCCTGCGGGCGCTGCCCGCACAGCACAGGGTCACCCTGAAACCTGCGGCAGCCCTGATCCTGCAGCTCCCTTCCGGGGCAGTGGGGCTGTCGGGCTCAGCGCACCCTGGCCGCGCAGACCAACAACCCCTTTGCGAGGAACCTGGCAGCAGCACTAAGTCTCCTGCTCCGGGAATGTGGCCCTTCCAGGAGGTATAATGGGTGGCTGGGGCAGTGCTGTGCAAGGAGAGAGGATGGTGCGAGCCCCTCCGGTTATGCCTTGGAGTGGAACAACGTTATATGTGGTAAAGCTCCTCTGCGCACCCATGAAGGGGCTCAGAGACAATAGCAGGAGGGGGAGCCCAAATCGTGCCCTGCTGGGCTACTCCGGGGGCCATCAGCCCCTCACTAACCCAGAGCGTAGACAAGGAGGGACACCCAATGGCAGGTGGGACCCCAAGCCAAGGACCCCTGAGCACTGAACACCCTGTCCAGGCCTGTCCTGGGGTTGTCCCAGCAGATCCTCAGCCCCGGTGTCCAGGCATGACACCCATCCCCAGGAGCCACGGGGTGCAGCTCTCCAGATGACCTTTTGGACTAAGGAGGTTGCTGCCAAGGGCTGGGACACATTATGGGGTGCAGGGGAAAAGCGGTTGGGGATTGCGCAGGACTTGGTGGGATATTTAGGGGAGGAACGAAAGGTGGGACAGGAAAGAGGTTTTGGTGATTTGGGGAGGAACAAGAGTGGGAAATGCAGGGGTAAGGGCACAAAAGGGGTCAGTTGTGTAGGTAGTTGGCTGGTCAGCGCGGTTTTCTGGCCGTGCCCTGCCCAGAGCAGTCTGTCCTCTCTCGGCAGCAGCCGGAGTAGGACTTCGGCCTCAGGCGCTTGTATGTCCAGGAACTGGGCAGACTGAGTGCCTGAGCACAGCTGCTGCAGGATCCACCTTTGTATGTATATCGTCACTAACGGACTTCCACCCTGTCAAGCCAGAGACAGGAGCAGGATGAGGCCATTGCCGCTGTGCGTGTTCACGTGGGTGCTCTTCTACGACCTGTGTGGCTGGCCACGTGGGTGTACGTACACGTGGTGGACATGGGTGCTCTGGGTGCCTGCTGGGAACCCATCTTCAGCCTCACTGCTGGCTGGACCTGGGGACATGGAGCAGCAGCAGCCTCGCAGCTCTTGGGCTGTTCCATCCAGATGACATATTTTCCTCTAACGCTAGGTTTTTAAGGTATCTCACAAACGTTCGTTCCTACCATCAGCATCTAACAAACTTTGTGGCTTCTTTCCGTTTTTATAGGAAAAAAACACCACCCTGGTCCAGACACTGAAACTTGTCAACCGATGGGACAAAGAGCTGAGACACTTGGCTGTACTAGGACACTAAAACATAGGGTTTAGCCAAAGAAAACTTCCCCAGCGTGGAGGCTTACACCTGCCAAACCCTGTAGCATTCTTGGGAGGCTTTTCTATACCTCTCCTCCATTTCCAGCCTTTCATGTATCGTGGTATTCCTTTTGACTTCTTTTGCAAGCTAGCTCTGGCTCTGCCTTCCGCTTCCCCTTATGCTTTGGTTTGGGTTTCCCAGTGTGAGCTGCTGGCTGTAGGCTGTTTCTGCATTTCTGCCTCCAGCTTCTGCTTGGAGGCTCCTCTTGGATGTTGTGACTGACCTGCTTTTTCTTTCTCTTCTACTGTATCTCTCTCTCTCTCCCCAATCTGTCTCTTGCATTCTCCCTTCTTCCCACCTCCATTACTGCAGGTTCATCATGCCTAGTGGCATATAAAAAGACTCCACCTCCTGTCCCACCTCGGACCACATCCAAGCCGTTCATCTCTGTCACTGTGCAGAGCAGCACTGAATCGGCGCAGGACACCTACCTGGACAGCCAGGACCACAAGAGTGAGGTGACCAGTCAGTCGGGACTCAGCAATTCTTCGGACAGCTTGGACAGCACTAGGACACCCAGTGTGACGAGGGGGAGCGTCGTGACTCCAGCGAGAGAGACTCCAGAGTTACCCCAGAAAAATGCAACTTTGAAAAGTGATAAAGGGACTCTGACTAGCGAAGAGCCTAAAGTGGAGAATATCCCCAAAAGAAAGCTGTCGTCTATAGGAATACAAGTATGGAATAGTTTGTTCTCCTTTGTCCTAAGGAATGTCCTTACCCCATCCATTTAGCGTGTGCATTTTGTGTGACCCGGTGTGCATCTGAACTCGCTTAGAATAGCAAGAGAAACTAACTGCCTTGTCAGACTAACTTCCTGTGTTCCCAGGGGTGAAATGCAGCAGAGGCTTTCCGTAACAGACCAGAAATGACTTAAGTTCTTTTAGTACAAAATTAAAAAGTTTCATAAAGCAGTGGGACTGTGTTAACTGGGCGAGTCCCTCTGAAGAGGCCTTTCACCGTTAGTATCCCTGTGCTCTGTACTGTGTATTACTTAACATCAATCTGCTCCTTGTCTGTCGTGGTTCTAGAGACAACTTTCTTCTGAGAGGTGGGCCCTTCTACTTGACATCCATGTAGCATGGGCTGCTGCAGCACCAAATGATCCCAGGGCTGTAGGAAGCGGGGAGCAATTCCTTGCTGTCCGCCATTCCCAAGAGGCTGCTGCTTCTCTTGCTGGAAGCTTTTAACTCTGTGAGAATCAATGGAAATAAGCTGTTGATGGTGTAGTCAAATGAGAACCCCTGAGTAGCGTAAACCTGGGCTTTATTCAGCAAAGCTTAAGTCACCTGCCATTGTCCACTCTGCTGGTGGACAGATTGCAGACGGTTGCGGATGGCTGACTGCTGCAGGGAAACTTGGTCTGTCCCAAAGTGCTGGTTCAGTGCTGCAGGCTGTTTCCTGCAGACAGGATCGTGAGCACTTGGGCAAGTCCAAATGCAGGATCTGGGCTTTGAGTCACCACGTGTGTGTGTGCGCGCGCTGAATAAGTTCTCCATTGGCTTTACAGAAAGGCTGGCTGGCCAGTTAGGTACGTGTGATAGCGAAGGCTTTTCTGCAGGGCTAGTGGGGCAAAACACATGCTGAAGGGGCAGCAAGGCAAGAGAACTTGCATTGGAGAGGCTGACTGCATTCCTCTCCTCTTCCTTTTCTGAGCTGCTTCCCAAGCCACCTGCCCCAGAGCCTGGATTTCCTTCCTAAAACCTTCTAACCCTCTTACCCAGAGCTACGGAGGGTGTCAATCCCGGGGAGAGAGGAAGCTGGGCTTTGCTGTCAGTCTTAATCACATCACTGCCATCTCTTGGCCTTTGCCCATGTCGGATGCCGCACATGCAGCTGCTCCTTCAGGGGGATGCAGCCCTTTCCCGGCGTGCCGCAGCCACGCAAACAGCGGTGGACGGCAGAGCCATCTCTTAGAGCAGATACCTGGCGGGATACGGTCCTGATGCTCGAGTGGGGGCAGCCCCGAGCAGCAGCCTTGTGCGTCTCCTAAGAGGAGCCCTCCAGTTGGCGTGTGGTGTCAGCATGCTGTGTGTGTGTGCAGCACTCCCGGTCTACTAATGTGAATTCCAGCAGCAAGTTCTTGTGTCTGTTTTTGTCTGTATTTTTTTCGTTTAATAAGGTTGACTGCCTTCAGCCAGTGGCAAAAGAGGAGCCTCCTCCACCAGCCACCAAATTCCAGTCCATCGGGGTACAGGTAGAGGACGAGTGGCGGTAAGTGAAAGACGCAAGCTTTTGTAGTTTCCTTTCTTTTAAATTGCGCTTCCCCCACTTTTGCTTAGGCCTTTTCCCCTTCTTTGTTCCAATATGAGTGGTGTTGAATGGGGGCCCATGGAGAGCTCTTCCTCCACAGCACACACCCACTGCAAAAAACACTTGTTCTGTAAACAGCCAAATCGATGGGAGTTTGAAATTTAAAAAAAAAAAAAAGTCCAAGATGTAATTATAGATGTGCGTCAGTCCTCTCGTCTGAACGGCCTATTGCAGTAAGCAGGCAACCTTATAATTTTGTCTGTCTGAACGTGTGGTGTGTGTTTGTGTGTGAGGAGGGGCAGGGCGGGCAGGGTGAGGCTCAGCTGCAGGCGCAATAAACAAATGCGTTTCACTGTCTGCAGGAGGCCAGCCAGGTTGGGTTCTGCTATTTAATTTCTGCTTTTTTGCTCTCTCTAGAAACAGCCACTCTCGCAGCATGTCCTCCAAACAGGACACAGACTCTGACACGCAGGAACCTAGTAACTCTAGCTGTAAATCATCTGAGAGAAGCCTCGCTGAGTGCCCCCAACACAACAACTCCGTTGGTGTTGATGCCACTACCAGGCAACCAGCCAAGCCCTCACAGATTAAGAGAAACCTCTCCTATGGAGAAAACAATGACCCAGCCCTGGAGCCTTCCTCTCTCCCTCCTCCTGACCCCTGGCTTGAGACGTCCTCCACCTCGCCATCAGAACCCACGCAGCCAGGAGCCTGCCGGCGGGATGGGTACTGGTTTCTGAAGCTGCTACAGGCAGAAACAGAGCGGTTAGAAGGCTGGTGCCGCCAGATGGACCAGGAGACCAAAGAGAACAATCTCTCTGAAGAAGGTAGGTATCGTCAGCCTTTGGACACGAGACTGGAGCAGCCTAGCGGCTCCTCCCTCCCGAAAGAGTTGTGACCGAGTGTTGGATCAGCTTTCTGCAGTTAAATTGCTGATATCCTACAGAGAGACAGAACGTGGAGATGAGTATAGGACAAGGAACGGGCTTTTTTTTCCTCCTCTAGCATAATACTGTGATGCAGCATAGAAGACTTTCAGGGCATGGTGCAGCTTCTGACCACCCAAAACTGCTAACAGCTTAAATGGATTGCTTTCGGGGCGGCTGTGGGATCTTTCTCCCTGCCTAACCCATTGTACTCCGGCGGGCAGGTGAAGGTTTACTTGGCAGTGGGGCAGAATGAACATGACTTCTGAGCTGCTTTGATCTGTTGAGTCGGTGCACTTCTCACGGCAAAGAGGAGGTTTCTTTGTATGGGAAAGCTTCCCTGAATTTGTGCTAAATATCCCAGCAGCACATGCACAGGGAATACAAGGCTGCTTGATTTTATTGGGTTCTGTCCCAATGAGGCTTGTTCTCTTATTTTCAAATGAGTTGGCAAAACCTGTGCTTCTTGCAGTCGTGCCGATGGTGCGTACAGAGTGACAGGAGTAGGTGACTAGGCTGCAGAGGGCAGGATCTCTGGTTTGAGTAGTTTGAGTCTGGCTGATGATTTTTTTTTTTTTAATACCTGTAAAAGGTGAAATAACGGTCAGACTCAGTCGTAGCTCGCTCTCACAGCCAGGGCTCAGGGGAGCTCATCTCTAATCCTATTGCACTAAGATGCCGCACTAGCTGCAAACTGGACAGGCAGTGCCAGGGCTCTCCCTGCCTTGGGGGATGCCCTTGTTTCGCTTGTGGCAAGAAAAGACACCAAGACCGGTGTGGCATTATATCTGTGACCTCCAAGAGCAATTTCCTAGTAGGTTCTGTAACAGAGAACTTGGTGAGTACAGAGGGCGCCCAGTTTACGCTTGTCCCACCAAGATCTATAAACAGGAGGTGCAGCAGCAGACCAGGGAGGAGAAGGGGAATCGGTTCATCCCTGTTCATGGCGCAGTTGCATGCACTGTGGGTCTCTCAACCCTACCTTTGGAAGGGAAAAGCCTGTACGGTGTTTTTTCCGTTAATGGGCAGAGGAACGTTGCCATACCCAGAGGCTTCTTGAAAAACCCACGAAGAGCAGCATAAAGTCCTGGGTTATTAAAAGCCCCAGCCTGCCAGCAAACCCCTGCCTAGTAAATGGAGGTTGGAGACAGTTCTCCTGCCCCTTGCCACCTTCACCTCGTGCATGAGTGGAAGAGCCGGTTGTGATCTGCCAGCAGATCTGCTCGCTGAGCCTGCGCTGGCGGCATGTCTGGTGGGCTGAAGGCAGTTTAAGTTTTGCAGTTTCTGCAAACTCTGATGTAGTGTTCTCAGTCTGGCCTGCTTTTGACCTGCTCTAGAAGGAGCAGTAAGAGATGGCAAAGACACCTGTAGATTATAGTTTCAATACTTCTTCTTTTCCTGAGAGCAGTTACTTCCTTAGGGGTCTCTGAAACTCCTTTTCTAATGAGTCAAGAGTGATTCTTTGCTCCAGAAACACCTGAGTTTGTTGCTGCATTTAGTATTCTGTTCAACTGAGGTCTTTTTCTATTTTCCTCCTCCGTAGTCTTAGGAAAAGTCCTGAGTGCAGTGGGCAGTGCACAGTTACTAATGTCACAGAAGTTCCAGCAATTCCACGGCCTCTGTGAACAAAACTTGGTGAGTCTGGATCTCTTTCTCCTGATTTTGGGGAGGGGGAAGTGTATCTATTTCACCAGTGCTATGGGAATGTGATCAGGTGTTAACAGCCTGCTGTCACTGTAAAAAGTAAAGCCAATGCAGCTGTAGCCTGTGGCCTGAGCACTGTGCCACGATGGGTAAATGCTGACTTAAAACAGCAGCTGAGCAGGGGGAGGCTGATGGCTTCAACCTCCCTCCTGAATAGGCAGTTCTCGGGCTGCGCTCCGCTCAAGGCGGGTGTTTGCAATTCCTTTCGGTGCTTCCGTGAGCACGCTTGAACCGCTGGTTGGGGCGCGCTGAATACACCAAGTCTCTCTGTGGGTCTGAATGGTCAAGCAGCCATACTGCTCCATGTCCTGGAAACTACCTCTTTCTTGTTACTTCTAAAGGGCTTTTTGAGGTGAACCACTGAGGTTTTGTCAAAGAGGGGGGAATGTTTGAAAAGCCTGCCATTCTTCCGCAAGCGTGCTTGGTTTGCACGTAGATTGTGTGGATGGTAAAACCGTCCCAACGGGATTGTCCCTCATTTGCTCCCTCACAAAGCGCTGTTTGAATGGGATCCCTTCAAACGTAGTGGAAGGGTTTGCCCTCGCTGAGAGCTCGACAGGACTAACGTGGGGATGGGTGGCGACCTGTGTTTTGGTTTTCCCCCAAGCTTTATCACGGTATGGATTTTTTTTGCAAAACTTCCTCAGAGGTGAATTCCCCTTTACTTGGCGGGGGAAAAAAACCTTAGAGAAGCTCGTGAAGGAGGAGGGAAGGGGTGAAGCGCTGAGCGTCTGCTTGCTCATCTCTGGCTGCTGAGGGCTGAGAGGTCACACAACACCAGTAGCTGCCAGGCTTTCCGCCGAGCTTTGTGCTGGGCTCTCCCTTTTTGACGCTTTGTGCTGAGTTGCTCGGATCTGATCCCGTGCTTTCCTGAGACAATCCAGGCCTGCGATGGCAGTTCAGATGTCTCGGAACCAGGAAAACTCTGTTCTTGGAAGAAACTGAAGCGACTTAAAATTTTGTGACCTAGCCGGAGAAATACTGATGCTTTCAGATTGTTTGGAGGGGGGGAATGTAGCAAAGTCGTTTTGCTTGTGAGAATTCCGTTGGTTTCTTTGGATTGCCATATGCTGGCGTGCAAGTACTCCAGGTGTCAGAGCTGTGCTGTGCATTGTGTTGTGTCCATTTCCCGTATTCCCCACCATGAAATTGGGATCTCTGTGTAAGAAACCAGCGTTCTACCTCTGAATCGCGTGCCGGGGACCTTTTCGTTGGAGGTTCCTGCTGTGGGATTAGCACTAGCTTGGCGGGGGGGAAGCGTTGGGGAGAATGGGAGCTTTCTGCTACGGAGAGTGTCTCTTTTCAGGATTCTTCTTCAGGCTCCTCCAGGAGAAATACAGTCAGGATCTCTGCTTCCTGATCTTTGCAGACGTAGTTTTGACTGTAAATGATGGCATTGTGTCTCTGCCTATTTAGGGCTGGGGTCTCCTGTGGGTTTTGATGCTTCAGTTGTCAGGCAGGTAGACTTACACGGGATGAATACGTAAGCTGCGCAGACTGCTCTGCTTGTCAGGAGGGGTATATTCTTTCTGAAAGGTGTTTTGTTTTTTGTTTATGCTTTCCCTTCTAGAACCCTAATGCCAATCCCAGACCCACAGCCCAGGACCTAGCCGGGTTTTGGGATCTCCTGCAGTTGTCCATTGAAGACATCAGCATGAAGTTTGATGAGCTGTACCACCTGAAAGCTAACAGCTGGCAATTGGCAGAGACACCGGAGAGAAAGGTGAGTGTGGGGCAGTTGGGAGCGGCCGGAGCACCTCACAGGCATTTCTGGGTATCAGAGGTCTATTCGTGCCTGCAAAAAGATGATCTTTAAGGCTTTTAGCATCTTGTGCTTGTGCAGTGTAGTCACACAGCCTTGCGATGCACTGACACCATTCCTCTTGAGTAACAGGGGAAACAATTTTGTACAAGGGGGGAAAAAGAGTTACGATGGAGAGAGACCGGAGCGATGAGCGGTGTGTGCTTAAAGCAGTGGTACAGAGGCCTCTAGTGTTACAAGCGCTGCATGAATAGGTTTTAACTGGTTTTGGTGTCTGAGTAGTATTAAAAAAAAACACCTGCTGGAACCTTTTGAAAGTGCAGCAGGGGCTGTGTCCCTGGGCCAGGCTTCCTGACTAGACACGAGGGTAGGAAGGAGGACGATGGCTCTGGGCAGGGCGGCGTATTCAAATTTTGCAGTTCCAGTCTTCCTGCTGCCTGTGCTGTGCTCTGACCTGTAGCTGGGCCAGACATAGTCTGCAAACTCAGGTCCGCTTCACAGAAGGCCTCTGTGCCATGAAATGCGAAATAGCACATTTTTAGAAATCGGGGAAGCTGATTCTTGATCAGTGTCTTACTCGAGAACTGCTTCTTTCACCTGAGTCAATCTCATCGCTTAGTCCCTCCTGCCAGAGGAGTCCCCACCATATCAGAGAGTAAACTTCTGTATGTGCATTTTTATTTTATGTTTGGGTTTTTCCTTACTGTCTCCCTAAAGGAAGAGAAGAAACCACCCCCTCCAGTGCCAAAGAAGCCAGCCAAGTCCAAATCCCAACTGAACCGGGACAAAGCCTCTGACTCGGACAAGCAGCGCCAGGAAGCTCGCAAGCGTCTCATGGCAGCCAAGCGGGCCGCCTCCGTCCGGCAGAACTCGGCCACGGAGAGCGCAGATAGCATCGAGATCTACGTACCCGAGGCACAGACCCGTCTTTGAGCAAAGGGGCAGAGGAAGGAACCGTGTGGTTTTTATAAGTCATTAAAAAGGAAAAAAAAAAAAAAAGGTTCTCTCTAAACTAGTGTGATTTATTCAGTCTAGAGACAATGAGCCATCCTTGAAAAGGGCTCCTGAGTTGGCTTTTTTCTCTCAGCTTTAAGTAATGAAGATTTTAAAAAAAGAAAAAAATACCCCTCGTTTTCTCACTGGCCGTGGTGTTGCTGAACAGACTGAACAGACTCCTGGAACCTCCAGCCCCTCGACTTGGAACTTCAGTCTTTTTACTCGTTCTATCTAATGAGAATTATTAGCTTGTTTACAAGAAGAGGACAAGAAAACATGAAGCCTTGAGCACTTGCCATGCTGTGTTCTTCCTCCTCCTCAGTTCCGTTCTCCCTTCTCATCCTTTATTTTTTCCCTCCTCCGGCTCCCTTTGTCCCACCTTTTGCATGGCTTCGTTTACCGTGTTAGAAATAACCTCTCTTCCACAGAGCTCCCGAAGAGAACACCCATTCAGTGTGTACTACTGTTGCACTCTGCTAGCAAGCAGCCTTTCTTGGGGTTTTTTTGTTTTGTTTTGTTTTCCTTTTGATGGGGATATTGGGGTGGGGGGAGGATGGGGTGGGCAGGGACAGGACGACGGGTGCGGATTCCTCTGTTTTCTCGAAGTGAGAGGGTGAGACAGGGTCTGTGGAATGTAATTGCGGAGTCGTTGAAATGCAGCCCCGGAAGCAAATGTGCAATAAGCTGGCGAAGGGGGAAGGGACAGCGCTTGGCTGGCTGATCCCGGGAGAGCAGGACCCTACTCCAGGCACGGGAGGGGAGCCGAAGGACCACAGAGCAACTACAGGCACGATCCACACATGCTTCACTTTGATTTTTCTCCTCTTCCCTTTGCAAAATTATTTTCCTTGACTTGCTTGTTGAGAAAGAAGCTGCTACACCGGGGTGTGGGGAGGGGGGGTGTACCTGTTTCCAAGTGGGCTGGGGAAGGGGAGGGCTTGGGGAGAGCGTGACGGTGTTTCAGGGTGGGAGGAGTGGGTTTTGTACAAAGAGGAAGGCACAGGCGGCTGGTGGTCGGCTGCCTGCCTGTATGTATGTGTACATATGCACATATACACTTAGTAGTACCTGTACATTTAATTCATACACACGTATACATGCCCATGTGCACAGTGCAGACGGTGTACTTACAAGCACCTTGGTGAGAATGGGCATATGTATAGCATATATTTTTACATGTACGATATCTAGATGTGTGTAAAAGTGTGTGTAAAAATATATACCCTGTGTGTAATCAGATGACTATTTTTTGCTTATCTCCCTGCTCTCGGGGTAGAAGAAGGATTGCGAAATATTTTTTAGCCCATTTTCCCCTTTGTAGGTCTCCTTTTCCAGTCTGGCTTCTTGAAGCCAGAACTGCCACCACCAAATTTTTTGCCACCTCCTCAAAATAAGCATTTGGCCCCATCCTGAGTGATCTTGCTGGGGATTTTTTTTTTTTTTTTTTTTTTTGGTTTTTTTGTTTGTTTGTTTCTTCACTTGCTTGAATGAGTTGGGAGATTGTGTGCTACATTCATGGGGGTGGGGGTAGAATCCCACAGAAGTTTCAGCGAGGGTGTTGGTGATCCAGAAGGCAAAAAAATAAATAAAAGTGAAATTCTGAATGATGTCTGAGTGACCATTGTATACTGTCCCGTGTTATCCATGTGTAGCTGATCTTAGAGATTTCTGCCCACCTACCCTAAATTCTCAAATGTGGACTTAGATTCCCGTAACGTAACTCACATTCAGCATTGGGTCTTGATCTTTGTGGGGAGAGACACTGACTTGTTGGGTTGCACTGTCAGGTTTTTGGGGAGGATTGTAAAGATGCAGTTTTAGAGATCTCTAGCATTGAAAAGGGGAACGGTGATTTATTATTTCTTTTTTTTAATATATTTACTCTTCAGAGACACTGACTTGTTGGGTTGTGCTGTCACGTTTTTAGGGAGGATTGTGAAGATGCAGTTTTAGAGATCTCTAGCATTGAAATTGGGAATGGTGAAATTTATTTTTTTTTTTTTTTTTTTATATTTACTCTTCCGCAAGCAGCTGAGGCTGCTGCTAGGGCGCAGGCCTGGAAAGCTGCTTTTTTTTCCAGGGCTGGCAGGCTGTGGGCAGCAGCCCGGCTCCCTGAGGTGTCAAATGATCTTGGCTCTCCGGGGCCGAGATGGCTCCTGGTCCTCGCTCAGCCGCGCGGGGCCCTGGGGCTGTGGCCAGGAGGGACGGAGCGGGGTGCAAGGCCGGGCCCGCTGCCAGCGCTGCCAGGTGCCATGGGAGAGTGTGGGGCCCTGCCTGACCCTCGTTTTGTTTCCCCACCACCTTGGAGGAGAAGAACGTAACAGCAGCGAGGACAGCTGGCTGACTTACTGTGAAAAAAAAAAATAAAAAAAAATAAACAAATGCAGTCTGAATTCATAGCTGCCTGCGGTCTCTCTCCCTTCTTGCTCTCAGGGGTAGTGTCTGCAATGGGGCCTTCAGCAGCACCAAGATGGCCGACAGCGGGGAGGGGGGGTGGGGCCGTGCAGGGATAGGTGTGTCTGGCAGAAGTCCCGCCCCTCCTGCAGCCCCATAGGCTGCTTGCCCAGGAAGTGGTGTGCTCTTGCAGGGGGGTGGTGTGTGGTGATTGGCTGGCAAGACCAGCCCCCGCCCCCTGTGGTTCACCTGTAAGTACAACAGGCCCCAGTGCTCTTTCCCTGCTCTTTATCTCTTTTACACTTGTAGCTTTATGACTCTGTATGTTTAATCTCTACAGCTTTATAAATGTACACATACAGATTAAAATAGATACGCATGTATACAAGTATAGAAATATACCTCTGAGAAATATGTATTTATGCACATTTGTACACACCTTTATATAAATAATTCTATGCATGCAT
Source organism: Sterna hirundo (assembly GCA_009819605.1). Taxonomy (NCBI): domain Eukaryota; kingdom Metazoa; phylum Chordata; class Aves; order Charadriiformes; family Laridae; genus Sterna; species Sterna hirundo. The sequence goes on along the minus strand of CM020447.1, from coordinate 3,217,481 downwards.
ACAATGTTATACCTGGGCAGCCCTTCTGGGGCCAAAGGAAGCGGGCGGCCAATCACGGGGCAGCCCGAGAACACGTGGGTGTGATACAGCCAATCAGAGCTGTATGACGTCTAACAAAATGGCTGCTCCCTGGCGCAAAATGGCGGCTGAAACAAAATGGCTGCCCCCAGTGCGGATGGGGGGGTGTGGGCCTTCTGTGTGAAATGTACTTCCGGGTAAGGCGGTAGGCGGGGTGGCTTGTCCCGCCAGCCAATCACAAGAGAGCGTGTGAGTTTTGGGGGCGAATGGGCGCTGAGACTGCTGGGAGGGGGCGGGGCCGTTTCCGCTCCCGCCCCCGCCCCCGGTCGCTGGGCGGTGTGAGGGCGGGGTGGCGGCACCGAGCCGGGACGAGACGGGACGGGTCGGGTCCTGCCCACCACAGGGGACCGGCAGCGCCGCGCCAGGGGCCCGGGGGCTCCCCCTACCCACCCTGGGCTCGTGGCGGGGGGAGCGCGGCGCCCAGGCTGAGCTTCTCCTCAGCGCCGGCCTGCGCCGGGAGGGGTAGGGGTGGCCCGGGCCTTGTGGCTCTGTGCCTCAGGCCCCTGTGGTTCTCCTCGGGCGCTGGTGGCTGACAGAGCGGGCAGAGCCCCGTGGCCCAGGGCACCACCGGGGCGGGCAGAAATCCCCCCGGTACCCACGCTGGGTCTGTGCACGGGGTTTGTGCCCTGGCCTGAGGGCCGAATGCAAGCGGCTGCCATGCCAGCCGTGCTTTCCCCGGGCTCTGGGAACAGCTGCCTGCTCTGTGGCGCTGACTGACCCCAACCCAAACAGCGTGGGTGGCAGCTGACTGTCTGCGGGGCTCCCGTGACGCCGGCTCAGCACCCTGTGCTCAAGTGCAGTATCCCAGGTGGCACTAAGACCAGGGGTACCATGGAGCCAGGCTGGCGCATGCCCCGCGGAGTAGTTCCAGGGCAGCAGCTCCCTGCATTATCCAGGTAAGAGGAGCACAGCAGGAAGTAGGACAGAGGTGGATCGCATTGCTGCTTACAAACACGGTCCCGGGGGTTCAGAGACCCTCACAACATGTAACTTCAGCTTCTGTTTCTGCTGGTTTGGGGCCCAGGCTGATGCCTCGCACTGCCTCCTTGCCCCAGCGACAGGGTATGCAGCTGCCAAGGGAGGGTCTCCCAAAACCTTACACCCCGCTGTGGGTATTTTCGGGGCAGTGTTGGCTGTGGCATGAGAAGTATGGAAGTGCCACGTTAACAAGGCTTTCCTGCGCTCAGCGCAACGCCTGAGGGTGCTCAGGGCAGAGCACAGGCCAAAGAGGGGGGCTGCAGGGCTGGGACAGGGCTGGCAGTGGTCTGCCGGCTGGACCCCTCCCGGGACTACACGTCCCAGCTGCTGCCCTGGGAGGCAATGGCAGGGGCAGAGCTGTGCCTCCCACCGCGTAAGGACAGTCAGCGCTGTGCTGGAGGGCAAGGATGGGTGGTGGCTGCTTGCCCCCTGCCACTGCTCTCCTTGTGCCTGCGGGACATGTCTGCCCATCACCCTGCACCTGGGTGTGCCTGAGGCCTGCTGGGGGCCAGTGGCCCCTTCCCCATGGGGGCAAGTACAGGTCCCTGAGGCTCTGCCCAACCTGCCTGGGTGTCCCCAGGGCCTGGCCCGGTAAAGGCACCTCTGTGCAGCTCAGGAACCCTGAGGTGCTACTTGAGGCCGCAGTAGGGGCAAGCAGAGCTGGGGGCTGGGGGGGGCGGGGCTGGCTGTGTTTTACCTACAGCCCCCGTTGCTGTGCAGACCACCACCTCGAGAGCTGGGCTGGCATTCTCCTGCCCTGGCTGAGTCCTGGCTCCAGCCCCCCCTCCAGCCCCCCCAGGCTGAGTCCTGTGCTCACAAGAGCACAAAGCAGACTGGGGGGGGTGGGGGGGCGCGCTCCCTGTCACTATTCCTGTCACCAGAGCTGCCATGGGGTTTCCCTGGAGCTGCACAAGCGAGGCCTGGCTGGAGGCCAGGTACTTCCATCTTTCCACAGCCCCTGCCCAGTGCTGGGGGTGGGGGTATGTGTGCAGAGCTCCAGGAGTCACCCTACGCTGCAGGAAGCCAGGGGTGAGAGGGCTGCAAAAGGCTGGTGCCAGCCCCCTTTCCAGCCCCGGCGATGGTCCAAAGGATGTATCTCTCACTCTCATGGGAGACAGAGCTTCGAGCTGGCACAGAGACTGCAGCCCTGAGCTGGTGTGTGTGGAAGACACCAGCAGATGAAATGTTGGCACGCGCACATCTAGTGTGTGCAAGAGGCTGGCTGAACCCCCCAGGGCAGCACAGGAGCAGCCCCAGCAGCGTGGAGCCTTGCTGCAGTGCCTGTGCTGCCAGCGTCCGTGCTGGCAGAGCAGCAGCCTTTGGGTCCATGCCCCTGCCCTGCGGGGCAGAGCAAGGCTGGCTGTGGCTGCTGCTCCAGGAGCAGCTCTGCAAGACCCCCCTGCTCCCCCTCACAGGGTTCCTGACCCAGCAGACTGTGTGCGGTGGAGCCTCACCTTTCTTCCTTTGCCAAGGGGCTAGCAGTGATACCATCTCGCTTTTCTGGTGCTGCCCAGGAGGAGGGATGACAGAAATGCATCAGTCCTCTGCCAAAGGCTTTCTGGCTCCCAGGCCCTGGGATCAAATGCTATGGGAAGCGAGCACGTAACGGCTGTCAGACCAAACGCTGGTAGGGTAGGCGCAGGCCCGTGCCAGGCACTGGGCCCATTTTTTTTTTTCTTCCACACCCAGCAATGGCCCTTAGACCTCTTAAGCTGCTTTGGCTGAGTGTCAGGAGGTGGTGAGGGAGGAGCAAGCGAGCCATCCACAAATGACATAGTCTACCCTCAGGCACAGCTCATATTTAAAAAAAAAAAACACCCAACCAAAACTAAAAAACTTTTATTTGACAACAGAAGAACAAACAAAAAGATATTTACAGTAGTTTTTTGCTCCATAAATTTCGTTCCAATAATCCCTGCCCTCCCCATTCTTTCTGGTCCGTCCCCAGGGTGGCAGCACGGGTCCATGGCACAGGCAGGGCTGTAGCACTCCTGCCCCTGGGGGAGGAAACCACTTTGGTTCGACTGGGGCAAAATGAAGGGAGGAGAGGAAAAAGCCTCTCCCTCCCCTGGGGGAGGAAACAGAACTGCAGGGGGAAGGGCTACCTAGAAATAAGGGAGGGACTCCTAAAATTCAGGGCTTTCCTCCGAAAGGAGGCAGAGGGCAAAAGCTGGACATAAAATGGAGCCGGGGGAGATGAGGAAGAAGGTGTTCACGGCCCCAGCTGAAAAGGTGCCCTCTGCCCAGCCGGGCAGTGCCGGAGCTGGAGCCATCCCTGCGCTGCACAGGGGCACCCGCCCAGCGCGACACACGACTGGCAAACCTTCCTACACCACCACCCCGAGCACCCGGGGAACTCCTCTCCCGTCACCTTCTCCATCCAGAAAGGGGGGGGGGGGGGGGGGGGGGCGGGGGGGGGAAATACCAGTCCCCAAAAATCAGTGCTTTTCCCTTCCAGGCCCCATCATCCCACAGCGTGCTGCTCCCCCAGCGCCGCTGGCTCCAACCACCGCAGAGCACCAGATCCTGTGGACATTATTATCTCTAGTCATGCAATTTAATAATCAGGCTAATTACCTAGGATTAGTGTTTCTCAGGATAGATAACATAGGTGCGTACGTATCGCTATTTAACTTAACATTTTACAGTGAAACAGCAATATCTCAGTCCCAGGAGCAGCGCGGCGCCCAGGCTCCCGCTCGGTGACGGCAAGCGATGCCCAGCCAGGAACTGCCCCAGAGCCACCGGGCCAGCTCCCAGCAGGCACCAGCTTGTCACTAGAGGTCACCAGCACCGCACAGCCGGGCACGGCCACGCTCAGCCCCGGAGAGCAGGAGCGGGGACAGGGAGCGACGACTCGATCCCTCCGCCTTCCCGGGGCAGTTCATCAGCGCTTGGCTGATGACACGACTCTTGCTTTCCAGGAACTGTGGTCTGCGGGCTGCGAGCACCGCACTTGCAGAAAAACACACCTGCCCATGCCCACAACACGCCTCTTTCCAAATGTGTTTTTGTTTTTTGTTTTGTTTTTTTTAAAAAAAGGAGAATAAAGAAGTGGGATACAAAATTTCACAGTCTCAGCTTTGCGTCCACCCCCAGCAGCAGCCTGCGGTCAGCGTCTCGCGGGCTCTGCCGACGCGCTCTCTGTTCCGGGACACAATGTGCACACATTCAGCAGGAACTCGAGAGAAGCACGGGGAAGTTGTGGAAATGCTTATAGAAGGAAAAAAAAAAAAATAAAAATCATATCATAAATCACAATGAAAGGGAAAATGGTTCAACAAAAAAATTGCTAAACAGCACCATAGAGATTTCTACTGGCAGCATCTGTAACACCCTAAGGCAGAAGAGGAGGGTCCCATGTTTTCCATGTGGAAAAAATGCCACAGACTTCAGGTTTCCAGTTCATCTGTCCTTTGCCCTTCCCTAGGCAAGGCAGGGCTCCCGGCCAGCACAAGGTACCAGAAAGGCCGTCCACAAACAAAAGGAAAAAAAAAAAGGGGGGGAGGGGGCGGGAATCGGAGATTTGGGAGAAAAAGCTTTTCATCCATAGTCCTTAAAACAGACACCAACTTTTTAAAAAAAAAAAAAAAATAGTAAAAATAGTAAATTCTCTCTTTCTCTCCCTAAAGAAACGGTGTTGGCTGGACCCTTGTTTACAGGAGAGAGAAAAAGAAGTCAGCAGGTTTTCCGAGGGGGGCTCCACAGAAACCGGCGGCGGGGAGAGGTCAGTAAAGCTGCAAAGGTCTTTTCACACCAGCCAGAGCGCAGCAGCCGCGTCCTCCCGCGCAGCCGGGGCACCGTCCTCGGCAGCAAGGGCGGCGGGCGGGGGGGCATTTCCCCGGTGAGAGGGTGGCAGCATGGGACAGTCCTTCCTCTCCCTCCTCGGCTGACGGAGACCAGAGCCCCCCAGGAGGCTGGAGTCCGCTTCACAGATGAGCTGGCCGGGGGGGTGCCGGCAGATGGGTGGCACAAGGCTGGGAGGGCCGGGCACCCCCCCCAGGGAAGGGCACCCTGCGGGACCTGGCCCAGGAGGTTATTTGGAGAGGGAGGCTGCCGGGGGCTCAGTCTGGGGCGAGAGGGGCAGCTGCCCGCCCTGCCGCTGCGACTCCAGCTCGGCCGCCTTCTGCAGGGCCACCTCCACCAGCAGCTGGAAGCTGCTGAAGTCGTCGCCGAAGAGCTCGGGGGGCGTGGGGGGCGGCGTGTTGAAGAGTCCGCTGGTGGGGCTGGCCGCCTCGGCCCGGGCCAGCAAGGCCATGGTGCTGCCGGCAGCACCCAGCGGCGCTTTCGGGGCAGGGTCCGGCTCCGCTCGCTGCGGGCCGGGGGGCTTCTCCCGCTCGGGGCTGTGGGCGCTCACCACCCTCAGGCTGCTGCCCAGCGCCTGGGCGGGGTGGCACAGTACCTGTGGGCACACGGACATCGACAGCACCTTGGAGGCCCCCCCCGCCGCCGTCACGGGAGGTACCACCAGCACCCCGGAGCCGGCAGCAGCCCCCCGCGGCAGGGCCACGTCACCAGCTTTGCCCCCTCGGCGGGAGATGGTGAACTGGTTGGGGTCCTTCCCGTCCTTGCGCAGCATGTCGGGGAGCAGCCGCCTCCTGGCGTTGATGAACCAGTTGCAGATCTGGGAGGAGAGAGGGGCACAGCGCTGTCAGCCCACGGCTGCCCCACACACGCGGCACCGGCCGGGGGACGGCAGGTCAAAGCCAAGCCAGCAGAAGACCCCCATCTCCCCGGACGCAGCAAAACAGCTCCAGCTACCACAGGGCTCCCCCCAGCCCCACACCTCCTTCCCGTGGGGCTCGGGAGAGGCAGAGCCGCTCCTGGCAGGGGCTTCCCAGCCACCCACGGAAACCCCAACGCCGGCTGCTTCCTGCTCCACCGCCTGCCTCGGGCAGCCCCTTCCTCCCTGCACCCCTGTCACACTGCTCCCACCCTGCTGGGGACTGCGCATAGGTGCCAGCCCCCCCCCCCAGGCACCGTCGGCACCCGCTCCCCATGCCAGCCAGCGAACAAACAGAGCCTGGGCAGCTTTGGGGACGAGCCGCCCTGCGAGCCGGAGCAGGGCTGTGCAGAGCCACTGGAGCTGCAGCAGCTCCGCTCAAGCGCTGCCCACTCCCCAGGGAAGGATGGGCTTAGCGCTGTCCCCCCCCTGCCATGGCCCCAAAGTCCCGCCGCGTGCAGGTGAAGCAGGGTGCAGCTCCCAGCACCCTCCCGGGGGCTCCTGCCGTCCCCCCAGCCGGTGGCGGTGGCATTGCACAGAGCCAGCTCAGAGCCCAAGGGCCTCCAGCAGGTCCCCGGGCTGGGGGCAGTTTTCCCTTCTCCGGGTGACCCGCTCCAGAGCTCAGCGTGCCCGGCCGCGCATCCCACGCTGCCAAGGGTGCCAACACGCCCTGGATGGGAGCACTGAGGCTGCCCGCAGCAGACAGACGGCAGAACAGCAGCATGGATGGAAAACCCCGAAGACCACCGGCTCGCAGAGCCGCAAGCCCCCCATCCCCTACGGGGGCATCATGGCAGTACATCAACACCTTCCCGTGCCTCCTGCCAACGAGCGAGGTTACAGCTAACTTTAAAGGCTCTTCCAAACCTCGGCACACCAGAGAGGCAGAGCTCCGCAGCTACACCTCTAGAAACCCTTCGGAAACACAGCAGCCACGTATTCAGTCTCGACCATGTATTGTTTCAGCATCTTTATATAAAATGCTGCACTAAAATAACTGCCTTCTTCCTAGAAAACAATTAGTAGAGAATAAATCGGGGAGGGGGGAGGGGGGGGGGAAATAACTGATCTTTCCCAAATCAACAGCTACGTAAAATATTTCCCCTGGGGAGAGAGAACTTACCACAACTTTGATCACAGCAAGATCTCAGTTGTCTTTTTTTGTCTTTAAGACAATATTTGGCATTTAACACCCTCAACTACACCAGTCTCACCCTGTTTTCCCTTCCAAACGCTCTCCCTTGCATGCTTTAGCCAGGTCCCCTTGACGTGATCTTGCGATCCCATGGCCATCAACTGTTTTAAATCCCCAAGCCGAGGGCTGGACTCCCAACAAAGAACCAACGAACTCCACAGCACGGAGAAAGCCCACCAAATCCTGCCGGTCCATCCCCCACCCTGCTCCTTCCAGCATTCCAATCCCTCTGGAGAACACAGCATGGAGACGGGCACGCACAACCACCGGTGACACCACAGGACACCGCACAGTGTCACCCAGCCAGGGGGATGGGATATGCCTCAGCTTTGAAGCCATCAGCTTATTTTTTTTTATTTTTAAACACGTCCATCACTTGCCCCACCACCAGCGCACGCCGGGCTGTCCCTCTGGGCTGGGTCTGTCCCCACCACCGCCACGAGAGCAGCATCCCCTCTACAGGGAGGAAAAGCCCATCCCCACGGGAGGGCACGCGCTTGGAGACCTGCTGCTCTCTGGGAAGCCACGCCAGGAGCAGGCACCGCGTTCTCGCCTCCCGGCTCTCCGCAAGGGAGACACGTGGCTTCCCAGCCTCCCTGGAGACCCCGGGGTCACTGCGCTCCCGCTCCCCAGCCCACTGGACTGGGCAGGGGAGGCACAAATAAACAAGCGGGGGCTTCAGCCAGTGGCTGCAGCTCAAGAGGCTCCTAGGGGGGTCAGATCAACACCGACGGATCCGACCCCACAGCCACTCCAGCCTTGCCGTGGGGTGTCCCACGGCTCCACCCCAGCGGGCTTCTCCTGTCAGACGGAGCAGTCCCCACAGCGTCCTGTTGTGTCACCTCACACTGACAGGAATCCCAGTGACAGCCCTCAGCTGCCAACGGGCTGGGACCCCCCGCCTGGGGGTGGAGGGGCAGCCTCCTCAGCAGGCACACGCTGGCCGCAGAGGGTCCCATGGGGCAATAGCACGGCAAGGTCACACCTCGGCACCAGCCCACGGGCCAGCCAGCACCCTCCTTGGTCCCCAGGAGCTCAGGGCCGGGCACCTGCCAGTCCCACTGCCACAAGCCCTGGGGTAAAGCCCCACACGCCGGGCACCACCGTGCCAACCCCAGTCCGGGACAAGCCCAGACTCCCATGGCCCCAAACCCACCGCTGCTTCCCCCAGCACCCCGGCTCCAGCCCTCCCAGGACCACCCCTGGTGCAGCTGCCCAGACACAAACCTGTTGCACAGCCAGCGTTTAAAGAAATACATTAAAACGAAAAAGAAAGTTTGCCTTGCCGGCCAGGAAGAGGGAAAGCAGACAGGCGCTGCCCGTACAGGGGTGTCTGGGCCATGGCCGGGACCGCGCCAAGCCGCAGGGAAAGGCGCCAGAGGAGTGGAGGAAGCCCCAAGGAGAGGAGCTCGGCTGCAAACCCACCAGCCCTCGCCTGCTCCCTGGCACACAAGAGCCGCTTCCCACCCCGCTGTGCCCCCCCTGCAGCCAGAGAGAAGCCCCCATTCACCCCCCACCCTGCCAGGCTGGGAGCGGGGGGACGGGGCCCTGGTCACACGGGGATCCCCCTGCCCGGAGGCTGTTGGCCTCCACGGGGATCAAAGGGACAGGTTGTCCCGGCCACCCCAACAGCAGGCAGGGCCAAAGCCAAGGCTGGAAGGAAAAAGCACTGCTCGCCCCCGCTGCTCCAGGCTGGGCACCCACCGCAAGGAGAACATCAGCCCACCACCAGGAGCGGGGCGGGAGGACCCCTGCCCAGCTGGGCTGGGCTCCCCCTGCTCCCCTGGGGCAACGGGGGCCAGCCAGTACTTAGTGTGGCTAATCATAGAATCATCGAATGGTTTGGGTTGGAAGGGACCTTAATGGCCCACCTGGGGTCAAAGCCCGGCCCAGCCCCTCTCCTCCTCGGAGGGTTGTTCCCTGCCCAGCCCTGCGTGCGGAGGGAATGTGTGACAGCTCTGGCCCCTCCGCTGTGGGGTGCCCAGGGGAACAGGATAAAGCAGCACCTCCTGAAACCCTCCCACCTGTGGCAGCTTTTACTAACAACAGGGTATTGCTTAGTTTGTCCCCATCTGAGTCCCTCCATCTTCTGGCCGGACAAAAAGCTCTGCCCCAGCACTGCCACAGAGCGGGTCCCCAGGGCTCAGACCTCTCCCGTGCAGGGGCTTTGGATCCCTGCCGTTCCCCCCCTGCCTCCTCGCTGCCCTTCAGAGAAAAGTGGTTCCAGCGCGCCGAGTCCTCTGGGATCTTCGGTGGGGTTCTCCCAGTCCGGCCCGTCCCAAGCACCGTGGCAGAGGACCCAACAGCGTCCCCAGCGCGTGGGGGACTGGCTCCTACCTGCAGCACGGAGAGGCTGGTCTGCCCCGAGAGGCTGAGCTTCTCCTGCTCGGAGGGGTAGGCATTGAAGCGGTGCTCGTACAGCCAGTCCCGGAGGATCTTCACCGACTCCTTGGGGAGGTTGCCCCTTCTCTTCCTCTTGTTGGACTGCGAGGGGTCCGGGGATGTGGTGCCGTCGTCCTCCCCGAGGTCACTATCCGACATGGTGGAGCTGCCCGCCGACCTCTCCTGGTTAAAGCCTGGCAAGGTGGAAACCAGAGAGCGGGCATCAGGCGGCGTCCCGGCTGGGGGGGGGGACGCAGCCACAGACACACACACCCCCACACCCCCCCACCGCCTCCAGCCCCCTCCTCGCCCGGCCGGCGCGGGGGGGCTGACCCAGAGGCAGAGGCCCCCCGAGGGGAGGAGAAGCCACGGGCACCGGGGGTGTGGGGGGGGACACACAACAGCCCACCCCGCGGCACCGGGCTCTGCCGGCACGGCCCCTGCAAGGGCTGCGGGGGGGGGGGGGGGGGAGCCGCTCGCGGCGGCCGAAACGGAATCAAGCGTATGGGGGGGGGGGGGGGGGATTAAAAATTTAAAAAAAAAAAAAATCTCAGCAGGAGAAAAAGGCCGGGGCTGGGAAGCCCGAGCGGCTTCGGGCAGGAGGAACCACGCGGGGTCATTGTGCGGCGGGGATGGAGGCGGGGGGCGGCGGGGGCCACTTCCCCGCGCTGCTGTCAGGGGCCGGGGGGGCTCGGCTCGGGGGTGCGGACCCCCCCGCGCCCCTCCGCCTCGCTCCGCCCCCCCACCCCCCCCCCCCCGGGCCCCCCCCCCCCCCCGCGCCCCCCCCCGCAACAGGTACCGCCGCCCGCCCGCCGCCGACACAAAGCCGGGGGGAGCAGCGAGCCCCGGACCGCCCCCCCGCCCCCGCCGGGCCCGGGAAGAACGGGAAGAGAAGCTGGAAACTCACTCGCGGCGCCCCCCCCACCCCAACCCCGCAGCCCTGCAAACGGCACAAACCGGCCCAAAACCAGCCCCGACCGACCACCCGACATCGGCCAAGTTGGAAAGGCCGCGGAAAGGGGACGAACCCCCCCCGCCCCGCGCCCACCCGCGACTCCCACAAACTTTTCCCGGCGGGGGCGGCCCCCGGCCCGGCCCGCACAAAGGCGGCGGGGCCGCCGGGCTCCGCGCCGCCCCGCGCTCCGGCCCGCCCGGGACTCCATGTTTGCCGCCCGCTCTTACCCCCGGGCCGCCGCCGCCGCCGCCTCGGCCCTCGCATGGGCCGCGCCGGGGTCGCCGCTCCGGTGCCGGTGCCGGGGGTCGGGGTGGTGGTGGGGGGGGGGGGAGGTGGGGGACACACGGGACGGCGGGACCCCGCCGCGGCGGCGGAGGCGCGGCGAAAAGTTTTGGGTGGGCGGCGGTGACAGATGCCGAGACAGAGTTCCCTTTGTTCCCGAGGAGGCAGGAACTCGGCCGGGCCCCCCGCCCCCGGCCCCGGCCCGCCCGCCCCCGGCTGTCACCGCCGCCGCACCGGGCAGCGGGCACCCCCGCCCCCGCCCCGCCGAGCCCCGCGCCGGCACCCGCCGGCCGTGGGACCCCCCGCCCGGGGCGGCCCCCGCTCCGCGAGACGGTGCCCGGCGGGAGGGAGCCGGGCTGCGGATGCGGCGGTGACCCCCCCCCTGCGCGGGGCTGCACCCCGGCACCCGCACGGGGACAGTACACAGGGACACCCCCACAGGGACACCCAAACAGGGGCACCCAGACAGGGACACCCGAACTGGGAACAGTGCACAGGGACACCCGCACAGGGACACCCAAACAGGGCACCCAGACAGAGACACCACACGGGACACCCACACAGGGACACCCAAACAGGGGACAGTGCACAGGGACACCCATACAGGGCCACTGCATGGGGACACCCACACAGGGACACCCAAACAGGGCACCCAGACAGAGACACCACACAGGGACACCTGCACGGGGACACCACATGGGGACAGTACACAGGGACACCCAAACAGGGGACAGTGCACAGGGAAACCTGCGCAGGGACACCCAAACAGGGCACCCAGACAGAGACACTGCACAGGGACACGCGTATGGGGACAGTACACAGGGACACCCGCGCAGGGACACCCACACAGGGACACCCAAACAGGGCACAGTGCACAGGGACACCCGTGCAGGGACACCCAAACAAGGACACCCGAACGGGGGTACCCGTTCTTGGACACCCACCCAGGGACATTACACAGGGACACCCGCCCTGGGGCACCCACCCCAGGACACCCCCACAAGGCACCGCACAAGCTCCTTCCCCCCGGGCCGTGTTACGGCTGAACACTGTAACTGAGCATCGAGGGGCTACTGATGTCTTCGGGCAGGGACCAGGCAGGCACTGGGAGCAGGTCCAGGCCTGGGGACAGGAGCTGCCAGGGCAGGTGTGGGTGACAGCCCCGGGGACCTCAGATCACCCTGGAACACCGCCTGTTCTTCCTTTGGTGGCTTTTTGACTCGGGGAAATGGGAAAGCAGACACTCAGCACATCACCACCAGGGAAGTGGAAGGTGTTTCGAAGCCAGGGGGTGACTGAGGAGGCACCAGGACGCCTTTGCCGTGTCCCTTGCCAATGGGCCGGGCGAGGTCTTCGGAGGCCTCAGCGGGCTGCCACTGCCCTCCCTGCGCCTCTCCGCTGCAGCGGCAGAGCCCAAGGTGACCTTCTGAGTTTCGGAGAGCGAGTCTCTCCATTTACATGCAAGCGCGCTGCTGGTCCAGGACGTGGCTCCCGCAGGATTTCCCCACGGCGTGCTCTGTGCCTTTCCATGATGCGGGGCTGGGTGACACCTTCACCAGACGCCCGGGACAGGTGAGCAGCACCCAGCCTGGAAGGGGACGGGTCTGTCACGTCCACCCTGGGGTGGTGCCCTTCGTCGGTGGGAACCCCAGCGAGAAGAGCTGCTCTGAGCAGTGGTGGCGCGTCCCGCGGGTCGGGCACCCTCTGCGCCGCGTGAGCAACAGCAGACCGATCCCTTCCCACTCCCGCGATGGAGGAGGCGCCACCACGGGAAACCACCATAAGCCTGTCCAGCGGCTAGCCCAGAGGGGTGCCAGCACCGAGACCACCCCCCCCGTCTTGGGATGTCCTCTTTGGGATGGCCGTCCCCCCTCTTGGGGATGTCCCTGCTCATCCTTGCCGAGCCAAGCACAGGACGCGTGTGCGTCCCCTCCGGGGACGTGTGTGCTCCGGGGCACAGCAGCCGCCAGGGTCACCGCATCCTGCTCCATCCTTCTCCCCACAGAGCTTGTTTCCTGTGGGCGTTTGATGGCACCCTGCGCAGGAGCCGGTGAACCCCCCAGGCTCCAGCACCTTCGCAGGCTGCTGCAGCTCCCCCCTCTTTCCTGCTTGCGGGGAAAAAGATGGGGATCTGGTCGGGTATTGAGAAAAGGCTGCAAAAAAACTTCTTTTACGGTAGGTTTTTTTCAGTCCCCGCAAAGCAGATTGCGTGGTGTGATAAAGGATTAAATAGCAAAAAAAAAAAAGGAAATTCCTGAGTTTGTTTAGTCGCTGCTAAACCTTCGATGTCCTGAGTCCTGTTTCCCCCCCCCGCCCCCCAAATTGCTATCGCTGCGTCAGTGCACAGGCAGGATGGGCTGGTGACCCACAGGGGAGGTGTGGGGCCAGCCCCCAGGGCGAATCCCGTCTGCTGCAAGTTTGGACCCCCGCAGGGTGCCCCCCCCCGCCCCAGCCAGCCCTCTCGCCAAGGCTGGCTCCTGCCCGCAACCAGGGCCGTGACCAGGCGGGGGGCATCCGTCCTGCCCGTCCTGCCCGCTCTGCTCCCTGCCCAGCCCGTCCCTGGTGGGTGACACCGCAGAGCCCCCCCCCAGCCCAGGCAGGACCGTCCTTCCCAGCAGCCTGCAGTTGCTCCCACCCTTTGAAAAAAAAAAGCCGTATTAGTCTTCTGGCTAATTGAGACAACTGGGAAACGGTCCCTGGGCTCAAATCCCTGCCCAGGGCTGGGCCGTGAGCCCTCCCGCGCTCCCTATACGGGCAGCGTGGAAGCGGCTTTGGAAAAATCCCACTGGATGCCAGAGTGCGGTGTCCAGGGAGCCTAAATCCCTGGGCAAAGCCAGCCTGGGGCAGGCACCCACATGGAGCCTCTGGGGAGAGGGGCCAGGGCAGGGGCTGCGGGGGGGGGGGGGGGGGGGGCATCTCCCTGAGTCCCCCCAGCCAGCCCCGCCAAGTCTGGCCAGGCCCATTGACATGATAATACTATTAAACTTCAGCAATTTGAAAAACAATAAGGCAGCAAGAGCCCCAAGGGGGGGGATGCTGGAAACCCCTTCCAAAGGCAACTGAAGGCAACTGGGGTTGGAAGGGACCTCTGTGGATCATCCAGTCCAAGCCCCTGACCTGTCCTCGGCAGGACTCCCTCCACCCTTTGCCCACCCTCTGATGTTTTTAGTCTGGATTTTTGGCAAGGAAAATTGGATTTGTGGTCGGCTGCAGCCCTGCCCTTGGGGCCCGGCTCTGGCTCTCTGGCAGCGGGGGTCCTGCTCCCTGCCCAGGGCCACCGGCCTCCCCGTGGGATGGGATTCCCCCAGTAGGACTGGTCCTGGCAGCGGCGTTAACAGGGATTTTTTCCTGGTAACCACCCGCCTTCGCTCTGCAAAAGCCGAGGCTGGCCGGCTGGAGTCGTGGGGGTGTTAATTAGGAGAGAAATGGCAGCTGGGCTCGTCCTTCCCCTGCTCAGGGATGCAGGGGGAGCCTGGGGCCGCTGCGCTCCTTCGCCCTTCTCCGGCAGAGCCTTAAAGGCAGGTTTCAAGGTTTAAAATGGACGGCCGCCTGCTTGGCGAGGAGACTGACGTTAGAGCGTCGGTGAGGGCCGGTGCGTGCCGGCGGGGCACCGACCGGGGCCAAGCAGCGCCGTGAGAGCACCCGGTGTCCCGCTCCTCGTGCCACAGCCCCAGCGGCGTCACCACCGCCAGCACCGCACAGCTCTGCCCAGCTCCGGCACCGGAGCCCCACGCTCGGGGCACCGCGGCCCCTCCATCTCCTCCCGCCCCATCCCGTGGGGCAGCTCTGCCGATCTCATTGCCCTTCCCGGAGACCGTAGGGCAGGGCAGACCCTCTCTCAGCGGGTACCGCCACGTCCTTTGCCTCTCTGATATTCCCATAACCTGCGTCTTAGGACATGGACAGAGGAGCTGTGGTGCTTTGGGGGCGTCAGGATGGAGCTCGCGGTGCTGGAGAACGTCACACTTGGAGGAAGCCTCCCTGGACCTCGGGGACAGCCGCTTGTTCAGGCTAAGGGAGGGAATAATTCCCATGGGGAGAGGTGGCACAACAGGAGCTGCCACCCAGAGCACCCAGATCCTTGTCCCCTGGATGGGTTGCGTGTACGAGCAGGAGCAAGAGCTGGAGAAACAGGCCAACAGGAACCAGGTGAAGCTCAACAAGAAGTACGAAGTCCTGCCCCTGAGGAGGATCAGCCCCAGGCACCAGGATATGCTGGGGGCCGCCCAGCTGGAAGCAGCTTGGCAGAAAAGGTTCTGGGGTTCCTGGTGGACACCAGGTTGACCATGAGCCAGCAAAGGCGGCAAACGGTGTCCCGGGCTGCCTTAGGAGCAGTGTCCCAGCTGGTGGAGGGAGATGATCCTTCCCCTCCGCTCAGCACCGCTGAGGCCACCCCTGGAGTGCTGGGTCCGGCGCTGCGCTCCCCAGTACAAGAGAGACAGGGACAGACTGGAGAGAGTCCAGCGAAGGGCCGTGAAGGTGATGAAGGGACTGGAGCGTCTCTGCGACGAGGAGAGGCTGAGAGAGCTGGGGCTGTTCAGCCTGGAGCAGAGCAGGCTCCGGGGGAGCTCATCCCCTGGAGGGAGGGTGCCGAGAGGACGGAGCCGGGCTCTTCTCAGCAGTGCCCAGGGACAGGACCAGAGGCCACGGGCACAAACTGAGGGTCCCTCTGAACATCAGGGAACATTTCTCCACTGTGAGCAGCTCTTCTAGATTGACCCCAAAGGATGGTTATTTTCTTAACTCGGTACCTCCCTGCCCCAAGAAAACACTTCTGAAATTAAATGTGTAGTTTTCTTTCGGTGTGACATAATACCTTTGAAATGACTGAGTGAGGTTAGGTTGCCCTGCTGGCCCCGCTGCCAGGGATGCAGCCCAGGCTGCCGGGGGCTTTCTGGGCCGTGAGCTCACATCCAATTTGCCACCCACCAGTATCCCCAAGTCCTTCTCCGCAGGGCCGCTCTCCACCACCCATCGCCCCCTCTGTGCTGGTACCAGGGGTTGCCCTGACCCCAGGTGCAGGACCCTGCGCTTGGCCTGGTCGAACTTCAGGAGGTACACATGGGCCCAAACAGTTTGGGGGTTTGCTGATGTTTCTTTCTCCCTCTTTGGATGAAGCGGTTGACCCAAGGGGATGAAGTGTTTTTGGGGATCGCACAGTCGGCAGCACAGGAGAAGTGTCACATTTGCTCATGTTGGTGGCACCAGGGGCCTCCCAAGAGCGTCAGCTGGTGGACGATGTGAGCCGATGTGGTCGGAAAGGCTGCCCTGCACTGCTGGAAAAGCCAAGAAGCCAAGAGCTGAGCAAAACCAGGGGAAGGGACTCAGCTAGTACCAGGACTGAGAAAAAAAAAACGAAGCGTAGAAAGGGCTGGATGAACTGGCACGTCCCCCGGGGTCCCGTCTCCCACCGTGGCTAGAAGCAGGTGCTGGAAGAGGGCGAGAACAGAGCCCATGGGAGAGATGCCCCTGGGCACAGACGCCCTGAGCCAGACATGGCTCCTGCCCGTCCGGTGATGCCCGTGCGCAGCCCAAGGAGGGGTGGGAGGCAGCACCGTCCCCACGCCGCCACCCCCCCTCTACGTCCCCTTGCCAGGCCGGAGGGTGCAGCCTGCCCGGGGTCTGTGCTGCCAAACCTCCCGGCTGCCCTTCTCAGGACGCTTCCACTTTGGCTCCATCTCTTTTTTATATTCAAGGTGTGGGTGATAAAAGGACGTAGGCAATGGCCGAACAGTGGCCTCTCTTTTAATCTCCTTTCTTTTCCTAGTAATTCCTAGCATGTGATTTTCTTTCTCCTTTTTTTCTTGATTTTAACAGCCACGGAGCCCTGACCTTTCCCTGGGGCTGTCTCAGGACACTTGCAGCCCGTTATCTCACCCGTGAAGTCAGGGTTGATCTTCCCCACGCGCTTCACTTTCCATCAACCCACCCGCATTCCGGTGCTTTTCACACAGCCTCCGAATTCCTGCAAGACACCCCCATCTTTATTACCCGAATAACTTCTTGATCCACCTGCCGAGAGCTCCGGGAGGTGGGGGAAGCAGGACTCCTTTTTGCAAGGCCCATATTTACTCTCCCCTTATGTAGCCCAGCGTCCGATACTTTCCTGGCACTGGGGTTGAAGGAGCTGGTCGGTGGCCAGCCACCAAGCCCACCCCACTCCCAACCCTGGGAGAACCTGGGCTGGTCACACGAGCTGATCCTTTGGGCTCAGTGGGGCCGAACACCGCTCTTGGACGCAGCCACCTCCAGGAGACAGTTTGTCCGCAGCGCGGCAGAGACCTCGCAGAAGCTGGAGGCCCTTTCCCACGCCGCTTGGTTTATCGCCCGCATCAGACCGTGTGTCCCAAAGTGACATCCCAAGTTCACTTTGGTGTGTGTCCCAGTGAAGGGGGCTTTTTAAAAAGCACCCTGCCCTCCAGCAGCCTTCAGGCCTGGGACTTGGCTCTGGAAGTGGGAGAACTGTAGTTTATTTTCCCCGGCACAGCAGGGAACGAGGGAAGGAGCTTGGCATCTGCAAGGCTGGAGGTGGGCTGGTTTGGGGCTATTGCTGCAGAGCAGGAGCCGCGACCCTGGGGAGCTCCCTGGGAAAGCACGTCTGCAGCCTTTCACATCTCTGTGTCCCTGGTAATTTAGTTGGTCTTTCCTTGTGTTGGCGGTGCCCAGGAAATAGAAGCACCGAGAACCAAGGAGAAGCTTTTCAACCACGAGTCACCTCCCAGGTGAGAGCATCTCCTGGGGCCTGGCAGGGCTCCCAGCATGGATGGGGCTGCTGACCCCTCTGATTCCAGCAGCAAGCGCCCACGGAGCTCCCGCAGAGCCCATCCCAGCTTTCCCAGTGCACTGGTTGGGGGGGGGGGGGAGAAATAACCAAACCAAGGGGACAACCCCCCTCCCCATTTCTTACCCCCCCTGTCTCTTGCCCCCACCCCTGACACAAAAGGGTGGCTGAACCCCTGGGACCCCGAACCAGCGGATGGGGGAGCGTGGCCACCACCTTGCCCAGTGTCTCTCAGCCCACCCGTGTGCCCGCCCCGGCGCGGGGGCAGAGAGACCCTCATCCCATCAGCAAAGGCGAAAAATGATGCTAAAGCTGATGTCACCCGGGTTGGGAGTGATTTGGCTTCGAAAACAGGCTGCCGCGCTGGAAGGGGCCCCGGCTGGCAACAGGAGTGAGGTGGGGAGATGCGGTGCCCAAAATCCACCCCCCAGAGCCGTCAGGCAGGCGGGCAGCGGGGCATGGCACGGCGAGGGAGCCACACGCAGCACGTCTCCGTATCACACCCCTCAGGTTTTATACGCCACGTCGGCTTCCCAAATCCCGCAGATCACAGGCTCTAAAGCCATAAAAGAGCCAGGGAGGAGGAAACAAAGTGGGTTTTCTTTCATGAAGGAAGGGGGTGTGGGAGGGGAGGGGAGAGGCGCTTTCTCTCTGTGCTTCGGACCTGCTCGGGCTCGAGCCGGCCAAGATCCCCACAGGCCAGCGCTCACCTGGGATGCTCACCCCGGCCCCAAGGACCAGCCGCATGGTGGCTTCCAGGGGGTCAATGGCTGCCTGGGGGGGGGGGGGAAGGGGGGGGTCACAGCCAGGCTGGGGGTCCCAGCGGGGCGAGCCTGTGCGTGGTGGAGGTGATGGAGGGGAGGTC
Source organism: Sterna hirundo (assembly GCA_009819605.1). Taxonomy (NCBI): domain Eukaryota; kingdom Metazoa; phylum Chordata; class Aves; order Charadriiformes; family Laridae; genus Sterna; species Sterna hirundo. The sequence continues at coordinate 3,199,242 of CM020447.1, read as the reverse complement.
GGGGGCTGATGGATGGGCACACAGCGGCATAGTGACGGGAGCGCTTCCCCTCCAAGCGTGACCCCATGTGGGGTGCCGGTCCTGGGAGGTGTTTCCCATGGGGGGAGCCTGCTGTGGGGCAGCAAGGGGGGGCTGAGGGGCAGGGGGTGTGCGCAGGAGGAGGCAGAGGGCCTGAGCAGCCCAGGGCTCTAATCGTCCTTGTCCTTGGCCCCATGCTTCAGGATGCGGGTGAACTCCACGTAGTTGAAGTTGCCCTTCTTGTCGATGGGCGCCTCCCGGTACATCTCATCCACCTCCTCGTCGGTGAACCTGTCTCCCATGGTGGTCAGCAGCTCACGCAGATGGTCCTCGTGGATGAAGCCTGCGGGAACGGCAGGGGGTGGCGTTAGCAGGGGACACTGTGGGAGGGCTGAGCAGCAGGACCTTCCCCCCCCCTCATCTTCTGAAGCTCTCCCACTCTGGAGCTGCATGGGGACTGTCCCCAAGGATCTGGCCCCAGCCCCCGTCCTGGCTGCGTGCCCTAGGGGAGGCCGCCCGGGCCGGCAGCACGGGGCTGCAGGCGGTGCCCGTACCTGACGCCTCCTCGTCGAAGCAGGCGAAGGCGTTGCGGATGACATCCTCCGGGTCGGTGCCGTTCAGCTTCTCCCCGAACATGGTGAGGAACATGGTGAAGTTGATGGGCCCCGGTGCCTCGCTCATCATGCCCTCCAGGTACTCGTCGGTGGGGTTCTTCCCTGCCGGACACAGGCAGGGGTGTGGGTGCGGGGCCCTGTTCCCCCCCCAGCACCCATCCCCAAGGCCAGCCCGTGCACCCAGCCGGCTGGGGTTTTCATTGCAGACGAATTTCCCGGTGCACGTTCACCCACCCCGTGAACAAGGGAAGGGGGCTTCCGCCGTGCTCGGTGCTCCCCTCATGTTTTAATGCGTGCCGGAGGCCACCTGGAATTAAGCTCTGCCAGGTTCAGCCTCGAGGGAGGTGCAGGAATTCATCTGGGGGATATCGGGAACTAAACCCACAGCTTTTCTCCCTTCCCCTGGCCACTGACACCCAGCACCACCCGAGGAGCGGGGCAGCGACGTCTCCACACGAGCCTTGTGCTGCTGATGTCCCCAGCGCTGCTCCTACCGTGGATGCACCAGGGATGGTTTCACCTCCTCTGCTGAGCTCCACGTCCCCCCGGCACCCGGCCCCTCTCTTCTCCAGAGCTACGGCTCACGGGGGAGGAGGGAGGTCCCTCCCGCGGCCGGGCAGGACCTCCAGAACAGGTTTGGCTGCCAGGTCAATCATTGACAGACCTCCCAAAACGGTGTGGAGATACCGCAGGGAGCGGGAGGTGGGAGCCGTGGCCTGCAGCGAAGGAGAATGGGCTCTGGGTGGGGAACACGGCCAGACCTGCAAGTCTCAACCGGCCGAGGTGTCATGCCAGCCCAGGGACCAGCCTCTTCTGTCATCCAGGCTGAGAGAAACGGGAGGGCTTTGTCCCACAGTGGGTGACTCCAGGCGACATTCTGGGGTGAGACTACTCAAATACTCAATGGCTACTGGTGGTTGCTCCTAGGGTAGAGCTTCTCCAACCCCAAGGGTCTCTTCACTTCTAGTGAGCATGGCTGTAAGAGCAACACACCGAGCTGCTGCCCTCGGGTGCATCCACAAACTACGGTCAACTGGTGCCAGCAGAGAAATCCATCCCTCCCCCTCACGCCATGGGGCTGGCCCGAAGCAGGAGGGCTGTGCCTCAGTGGCATCCCACCAAAACTGGGTGTGAGGCACCAGGTGACTCAGGTGCTCTCCCCATTTGCCGAGGAGGTGTCGGGGACAGAGGGGCTGAGGGACACGTGGGAGCACAAGGGAAGGGTCTCCTCACCGAGGGAAGCCAGCATGTCATGAAGATCCTCCTTGTCAATGAAGCCATCGCGGTTCTGGTCGATCATGTTGAAGGCTTCCTTGAACTCCTGGATCTGCGACTGGTCGAACATGGCGAAGACGTTGGAGGTGGCGCGCTGAGGACGCTTCTTGGTGGTCTTGGCTTTGGCACGTTTGCTGGACATCTTGGCGGCTGTGGTGGTACCTGGGGGCAGGGCAGCAGGCAGGAGCGTCAGGAGGGCTGGGGACAGGCAGAGCCTGGGGAGCCGGAGCAGAGGCAGGAACACACGACTCCGGGCAGCTCCAGTCCCGTCCCTCAGTTTCCCTGGCTGTCACACAGTTTGGCAACAGGGAGCTAAGGTGATCGCAGGGTCGGACATGGGGACCGGTGAGACCCAGGGTCTAATGGGACTTCCCTGGGAAGTCACAAGAGCAGGCGGCACCCACTGGCACCCCTTCCGCAGGGCTGTCCCTATGGGCTGGAGGCTCCCTCTCTGCTCCTGGGGCTCCCCGCCTGCACCCTCAGCCCCCAAGCCCCCCCAAACCTCCTTGTCACGTGTCCCTTTTGTGTCCCAGGCGCAGGGAGACATGCCAAACCCAGCACCCAGCATCCCCACACTGCCTGCCCTTCAGTCCCAGGGGGGCCACGGGGACGGGTGCCTCGGCATTTTGGGCAGAGCTTAGCCATGGCCACCCCCCACCAGGCCTCCCCTCCTGCTCCGGCAGGGTTCCCCTGGCCCTCCCGAGTCCGGCTCCCGGGTGATGGGGCTCCCTGGCACCCCCGGCCCTCCCCAGCCCCACTCCCAGGCAATGGGGCTCCATGCCCACCCTCCATTCCGCTGTGCAAAAGCACCCCAGGCCGCCTCCCCGGGGTACTGGGGGGTGGCTCTGCGCAGCACCCAGCACCCAGCGGGAAGGGGTTATCTGCTCCGGGCACATTCCTCACATTCCACCGCCTCCCTTCCCCCTCCATGCTGCCTCCATCCATCCATCCATCCACCCACCCATCCCACCTCCCGCCCCCACCGGGCCAAAGGGCCGCTCGCCGCCACCACCGTGCCCAGGGACCCGACGGGAAGGGCCCGAGGCGGAGGGGAGAGGGGGCTGGTGGACCTGTGGGGGGGCTGCGGAGCCCCTGCGGGGCAGCGGGAGAGTGGCTGAGCAACGCCGGGACGGCAGGGTGCTGAGGACTGGTGCTGTTGTTACAGGTAATGAATGCCAGGAGAAGGGAACAGCCCGGAGGGGCAAAGAGGGGGGGGCGGCAGTGGGATGGACAGACCTTTGGGGACAGGGCTGGGGCAATGCATGTCCCGCAGTGACTTCAAACACCGCCAAAGCGAGACCGCGGGAGGAAAATGTGGTCTTTCAAAGTGGGGGGGGGGTTCCTGCCTCCAGCCCATGCTGGCGAGCGCCCAGCAGATTCCCACCAGCGAGATGGTACCCGAGCCCCTTCACAGCACCGAGCAGTGGTTTGGCGTCACCCTCCCACGCTGCCAGGCTGAGGGATGCAGTCGGTATTCAAGACACCCTGCACCGTGGGTGCTGGAGACCCGAATGGGATCCATATGGGGTGCTCAGCACCCCCCCAGTGACCACCGATGTTGCCTGAGAGGAGGATGCTCAGACCTCTCCCAATCGAATCCTGGCAAGCGTAACTCAGCGAGATGCCAGCAAAGAGCCGGCCGGCAGAGGGACGGTGTCAGCTGCCAGCCCAGCACGGCCCTGCACAAAGCCTTGGGGCGAGGCCAGCCCAAGGGAGAGACGCTGCTCAGAGCTCTCATGTTTCTATCGCAGCCATTTCTCCCTCGCAGGCAGCCCTGTGCCTCAGTTTCCCCACCTGGGTCAGCGTCTGGCCTGGGGAGCAGCCGCGGGGGCAGTATTAAATTAATGGATTCTGAATTAATTCTAGTCCGCTCTGCTGTGTGCCCCTCACCATGGTGGGCTGCCCGGGTTCCTGCCTTCACTGCCAGGGGACACGGGGCAGTTAAGGAGCCACACCATGTTGGGTGAAGCAGCACGAAGCGACACCACCAGTGAGCCGCGTGTCACCAACCATGCCCAGCTGCTCCAGCCATCCCAGAGTGTGCTCCGGGATCCGCTTCCCAGCTGGGTCCTTAACGCTGACGCAGCCGGGGTGGACTGCGGGGCCTTGGGGAGCATCTCCCCCAGGGGGACCCCAGTGCTGGCACGGACCAGGGCAGAGCAAACAGCCTTCTCCTGCACCCACACAGCTCCCGCCAGCCCTCCCTGGCCCGGCCCTGCTCTCCAGCTGTTTCCCTCCCCTCCTGCTATCCCTCTTTCAAAGGGTTGCAGAGGCGGGGGCTGCAGCGGCCACCAGCCTGGTCCCCAGCCTGCCGCGGTCCCCAGGCTCCCCTAGCTGGGCTGCGCCAGAAGGACATGCCGGGGGTCGCGGGATGCCAAATCCCAGCTACGGTGTCAGTGCCTGCCCGGTACCGTGGTGCCCAGCCAGGCTCAGAGGGGGCTGGGGTCTGTCCCCCCACCCCAACACCCGCTCCCATCCCACGGCGGGAGCAGCGCGCCACGCCAGAGAGGCCTGGCAGCACCCACCAAGACCAAGCTGGGCCCTTCATCCGCAGGGGACGTGCTCCGTGTCCCCTGGGAGACAGCACCTTCCTCGTTCCCCGCGAGCCCTGGTGGCTGTGGGCACTGGGATGGAAACAGCACTGCCCTCAGCACCCTCCCTCGCGCTGCCCCGAGCTGCACCCAGTCACCAAATCACCCCGCCATCCCCCAAATTCTCCGTCCTTTCCCAGTGCCCGCCAGGAAAGAGACGTTTGTCACCGGCCAGCTGAGGAAAGCAGCGGGACTGGAGAGCCCATCCCTTGCCCGCTGCTTCCTCCAGCATCACGAACTTCTTTGCAATGGGACTCTCTTTCTGCGTGCCCTGCGGGACACCGGCGTGCGTTGCCGGCCCGGAACCGACCCCCGGCAGCAGCGTGGGGCAGCTGAGCTGAACACAGCTTCGCTGTGCCGGGCCACAGCCAGCAATAAAAGCTCTGCCGCCGGCCCGCGGCACTGGGCTGAGCTTTCAAAACACGCTGAATTATCAGCCGAATTATTAGCAGAAGACCGGAGAAATAAGCCGGAGTTTTGCTCTCACCACATGAATTAACATTATCCAAATATTTACCCTGCCCCGGCTGTGACCAGCAGCAGAAGCGCGGCTTGGCACCCTCTCCAGAGAGATGGTTCTCGTTAAGGGGATTAAGCGCGATTTTGACAGCACATGGTTTTGCTGTTTGATCCAAAATATGCCCTGGAAAGATGCTTGGCCCCAAGGTCCAGTTCAGCCTGGTCATCTCCTAATTGTTCTGTTTCTGCTGATAGCTGGCTGGGACTTGGGAAGAGACTTTTTTGGGTCAGTGCAGGAAAAGGTGCCTCTCGCAGGAGACAGAAGTGATTTGCAGCGAGGCAAACTGTGGTTCGACAGGGGTGAGCCGTGCGCTGCAGCAGGGCTCGACGGCCACGCTCCCCTGGTCTTCCAGCCCACGCTTTCTGGGATTCCCAAAACCCCGATGCCCAGCCCGTCTCGGGGGATGCCCAGCCATGGTGCCCTGCGCACTGGGGGGGATTTGGCTGAGCCAAATGGTGCGGCCACCAAACCTCTGGCTTCCTCCACGGCAGGAAGGAAACCCACAGGGACCGGCCCTGCTCCTGCCCCATCTCGGCACTGCTCCAGCTCCAGGGCTCAGGCAGCAGCGCCGGGGAGGGTCACACTGGGGTGAGTCCCCGGCCAGCCTGGCACAAAAGCCACGCGCCGATCTTATCACCACACTCGCCCCGTCACCGGCTGCCCTTGTTCCCTCGTCCTTCTGCCACCGCTCCTGCTGGGACAATCTCCCTGCCTCCTGCGCCGCCGGGCTTGTGCCCTTCTCCCCCGAGAGTCACACCCAAGGGGCCACGGGGCTGGCTTAAAAAGTTCACAAGTTAGTAAAGAAAATAGTTTCATTTTAAAGAGAAAGAGCAAAGACCCACCGTTATCAGAAAAATAAACCGCCACACGTTTCCTCCTGGGTAAAACCAACTGAGCGACTCCGTCCTGGTGCCGCTTCCTGACCGTGCTGGGGAGGGTGGGATAAGCCGAAGGGACATGGCAGTGCTGACAGGGCACACGGGCCCCGTCCCATCCCTGTCCTCCTCCTCCCAGCCTGCTCCCACCCTTCTCCCTACCCCGCGTCTTCTCCTGTGCTGCTCCAGCTCACTATCCCATTGGGCTGAGCGGACTTGGGGCAGGTCTGGCTGGCACGAAGGCGGGGAGGGGACAGCCAGGTCCCCTTGTGGTGGCAGCAGCCTGTCCCCGGGGTGTTCCCATGTTGTATTCAGAAGCTACGATCACCTGAAATATGCTGCTAAGGGTTTCCCTAGGGAGGCTCCTCCAAAGCTGGCCCTGCAACTGCAGGAGCCACCTCTAAAAGTGCTGACGAGGCTCCGGCACTGCGTGGGGCTGCCCGGCACTGCCGGAGAGGGACATCATCCACTCGCAGCGAGGTCCTCTCCGTCCCGAGAGCCCGGCAGCGAGATGCATGATGTGCATCTGCTGGATGCTTCTGGTCAGGGTAGGGACAGAGGGACTCAAACAGCCTGGGCTGCTCCAGAGGACAGCCTGCAGGGGGAACGGTGGCCCCTTGGAGGGGCTGCGGTTAAATCTCTGCCCAACGGCTCTTCCCAAAATTAGTTGCTAGTGCCAGCGAGCCACAACACAGCTGCATGTACTAAGAGGCAAGTGCTGGCCCTCCACAACGCACAGCCGGCCGCACCTGGACAAGTAACGGCACCGTGTAGCCCAGCACAGGCAGCAGTTCCCACCCCCTCTGCCAGGGTGGCACGAGGGCCAGAGTTGGTGATGTCCTGCAGCATCCCACGGTGGCACAGGAGGCACAGGGCAGCGCTGCAGCCAGGGCACCCTTATCCTCCCACCCGTAAAGCTTTGCCTCCTGCCAGGCACCTCTCCCAGCACCAGGAGTGGACATCCTGCCTCCGGAACCAGTGGGACACACGGATTGGGCTGTCATACGCTGGAGGAGTGAGCAGGGAGCAGCTCATCTTCCCTGCCTAATTTGTTGTTAAACCGTCCGTAGGATGCCCTTGGGATAAGGCATTGCTCAGCTCCGTCCCCGCTGCCACAGGCTACTGGTAGTGGGGGAGCCGCACTGCCGGCCGGAGGCACCGGGAGCTGCAGGGGACGCCCCGTCCTGCTCGGCCCTGGAGGATTGGAGGAGGGCTGCTGGTCTGCTCCTTTTTTGGCCTTATTAAAGATGGATGTGGGACGGGGAGTTTGGAGGCAAGGGCAAAGCAGAACCTGAGTCCCGGGCTGTGTCCCCAGCGCAGCCACAGCCGCCACAGCCACCAGCACTGAAACTGGTGAGCAGGTTTCGCGTGCGGACAGGAGGAAGCAGGGCAGCACCAGAGAGCCGGAGCCAAGCGTGCAGTGGCTCCCAGGAGGGAAAGTTCATCCCCCTCCTTGGCTCCCACTGCACACCAGGGAACCGGCCAGGCTCACGGGCAGCCAGGGGGCTCGGTGGCAAGTTTTGGCAAACTGTTTCTGGACTAGCTTCTTCCCACCAAGTTTCTGGGACAAGGACCTCACCGTGCCCATGTGGCACATGCAAACCCTTCCAAAGCACAACTTCTGAGGCTGCCACGAGAAGACGGTGCACAGACCCCATCACCACGCAAAAGACCCATCACCCGTCTGATGCCCGAGAAGGCTGGGAAACGGGACCATGGGCCAGAAGGTCTTGATGGCCTTGGGCCACCAGCATAACATGCCTTGGACTGGGTTTGATATTGTCCCAGGAGAATTAAGGGGCTCACCTCGTCAGGGGAATCTGGCCGCAGCGCCTCAGAGGGGGAGGTGACCGCAAACTCCTCCTACAGCCGCACAGAGCCTGCCAGTGACGAGAGGAAAAAATTCAAGTGACTGAAGAAACCCAACCATCTTTGGTCAGCAGCAGTGGTTGTTGACACTTGGGGATGTTCCGCTCCAAAGAATGTTCTGCTCCAGCTGTCGCCTTCTCCTACACATCCATGTTTTAGAGCCCCCCTGGTTTTTATCAGAGTCGTAACATTTTGTACCGAAAGGGCATACAGGGAGGGAAGCCAAGAGGACCTCAAGTTTTCACAGGCAAGGCTAAACAAAACACAAAGTTCCTCTGTGTTCAAGACTGAGGGAAATGAGCTAAGTAAAGCTTTTCTGCCTTACTACAATTTATTGCCCGAAGTTGCTCACTGGATGCTGCAGAGATCTCTGGAGCATGCATCTGGATCTTGGCTCTGGCCATTAGCAAAAAGACTTGGGGGAAAAAAGCAGATGTTCCAGAAAGGAACAGCGCGCTCAAACCAGGAGGCAGGTGAAGCCACGGGCAGCAGAATCTGCTCTGGCAGCGCTGCCGTCCCGGGGGAAGCCGGGATGTCCCAGCTTCAGGCCATTGCAGAGTTCTTGAGAGCTTTGCTCAAGACCGATCCTCGCCTCCCCCAGTGGGACATCCCTGCCGGGCCCTGGAGAGCGGCTCTCCCCGCCTGTCCGGGCAGAGGGGTGCCTGCCAGGGCCACACCGGGGCTTCTCCTGCCGCTGTGTCGCCCCCTCCCCAGGGCCGAGCCCCGCACCAGCTCCAGCACCGCGGCAGCGCTGGGGCGGCCGGGGGCTGCTCCCTCCCTCTCTGCCCGGGGCAGCCGCCCCCTCCCGTCCTGCCGCTTCCCCTCCGAGCTGCCCCGGCTCCATCCCGCCCGGGCCATCGGGGCCGCCCCGGCTCCATCCCGCCCGGGCCATCGGGACTGTCCCGGCTCCATCCCGCCCGGGCCATCGGGGCCGCCCCGGCTCCATCCCGCCCGGTCCAACGTTGGCCGCCCTGGCTCCATCCCGCCCGGTCCATCGGGGCCGCCCCGGCTCCGTCCCGCCCGGTCCATCGGGGCCGTCCCGGCTCCATCCCGCCCGGTCCGTCCCACCCCGCCGGGGCTGCCCCTCTCCCTCCCGTACCGGCCGCCCCCCGTGTCCGCTCGGCTCCGGTCCTGCCCGGCGGATCGGGGAGCGGCGGGGCCCGGCGGAGCCGCCTCACCTGGAGCGGAGCGGGGGAGCTGCGGGGCGGCCGGCGCTGCTCTGCCGGGGTCCGGCCCGCGGCGCGGCCCTTGGGGCGGGCGGGCAGCGGGGGCCCGGGGCGGTGCCGCCCGCCCCGTCCCGTCCCAGCCCGGCCCGCCCCGTCCCGCCCGGCCCGGCTCGGCCCATACAAGGCAGAAGAATGCGGTGGGGCCGGGGCCGCGGGGCCGGGGCGGCGGGACGGCGCTCCCGGCCTTATATAGACGAAAGGGCGGCGGGGGCGGCCCACGCGTGGCCGCTTTCCCGCGGGGAGATGCGCAGCTCGGGGCCGCGCCCGGGGGGATGGGGACCGGCTCGTTTCGGCCTCCCCGTGGGCGTCCCCACGCCTCCCAGCCTGGTGACACAGGGCAATGCCGTGCTCTGCGGGGCTGTGGGCACCCACGGGTGACACCAGCCCATGGGCGGTGGTTCGCCCTGGACCCCTGCCAGCGGGCGTGGGGCTGCTTGTGGGCCAGCGGCCCAGTTGAGCTCCACGGAGAAGCCTTGAGGGCATCCGAAGGCTGCAGCGAGGCTGTCTGAAAGCCTCTGCTAACGGCCCAGTGGGACCAAGCTGCAAAGGGAACGGTGGCCAGAAAGACCGGGTTGGTGCTGAGCCCTGCCTCTGCCCCCGGGCTGCAAGCGCCAGAAGGACTAGGTCAAACAGCCCCTTCAAGTTCCTCTAAAAAGTTCCCTGGGCTGGAGAACAGCTGGGGACGTGCCCTGTTCCCGAGCTGGGGCCTGGAGCCCAGAGGCGCAGGGATGGGGAACTCCTACCAGTCACCGGAGACAGGCACCAGTCCCAGTGACACCTCTCCAGAGCCTGTTCCTGGGTCTTGCTCATGTTTCCTTCCCATCAGCAATGCTGCACCACGTCCCAGTCCGGCAGCCACCAAGGAGGTCCCAGTTCTGTGGGCTCTCCCTTGGGAGGGTGATACCCTCCCCAGACATCATCCCAGGGGGGATTTGTCTTTGGTTTGGAGGACACCATGGCACTGGGGCCAGAATTCAGCCTGCAGAGGAGCAGGCAAGTGGGAGAGGGATTCACCCAACCCTGAGGGAGGCAGCCGGAGGAGGGCTGCTCTGCCCACATGCTGCCAGCAGCTCCGTCACTGCCCATGGAGAGAAGTGGGAGCTCAAGGATGAGGACCATACCCTGCCGCCATCCCTGGGCACTTCCCAGCTTGGCAGAGCTGTGCCAAGGGGAGAGCACGGAGCACATGGTCCGCACTCGCAGCAACACAGGTGAAGAGCAGAAATGAGCAGTGACACAAACTGATCTTCAGCTGCCACTCTCCTGCGGGGCACCACTACAAACAACAGTTAAAAAACCAAAAAAGGTGTTTTGTCACAGACACAAAAGCAGTGGCCATGTCCTCCAGCAGCCTGGCCAGACCCTGCTCAGGGCATGGATTTTGTTCCCACTGGCTCAGACCAGTGATCTGCTCCGCCAGCAGCCTGCCCGACTTGGGGACACCCTAACCACCCATGCCCCCGTGCTGCTTGGAAGGAATCTGCCAGGACGTTGTCCCCTCCAGGGAGTGCAGGAGCCATGGAGGTGGCCTGGCCTTCGCTGGAGGCAGGTGTTCTGCTCATGTCCCCTCCAAAGGACAGGCAGCGCTGAGGGAGGAATCAGGAGCCGGCCAAACACTGGTGTGTTGGAAAACACCCACCAAGTGGGTGCCTTGGATGGGATTGGAAACGCCACCAAGCGCCGTGCCAGGGCAGAAGTGAGCTGGGGAGAGCGCAGAGCCTTTGCCATGCCATGATCTGGCCAGGGGGTCCCAAGGTTTGCCTTTTTAATAAAAATATAAGGAAAGAGAAAAAAAAAAAAGAAAAAAAAAAAAAAAAAAGAACAAATCCCGGGAGTCAGACAGCCCAAGCTGCCCCCCTGTGGCTGGTCCCAGGTTTTTCTGCGCTGGAGGAAAGGCCCGGCCTCAGCCGCGTCCAGCTGGTCCCCAGGAGCCTGTCAGGAAGCAGGACCAGCCCTACAGCCCCTCTGGGGCGGCCGCTGTCCCCCACCAAGCCCCGGTTCCTCACAACCGAGCAGCTGGGGGGGACGCCCTGGTGAAGCTGGGCAGTTTGGACACGGCAGCTCCTCGTACGCTTTGCAGCCTCTGAAGCGGCGTGCAGGTAAGGGGCTGCTGCGGGACCACCTCGCCCAGCCCCTCGGGCTCTCCCCTGAGCCCCATCAGCCCTTCCCGCCGTCCCCTGCCTGCGCCCGGGGCTCCCCGTGTAACCCTTCTGCCCCGCGCCCCTGTGCCCGCCAGCACGCATCCCTCACCGGGGGCCTGTTTGTCACCCTGTGACATCCTCTGGCACCTCGCCTGCCTCCTCCTTGTGCTTTCAAGCCCCAATTTAATTTGTGTTTCTCTCTGGGCAGTGGATCAGGCAATGGGGACGAAGTAAAACAAGGCGGGGGGGGGGGGGGCGTTAGCACACGAATTTTAGATTACAGGTGTCTCATCACCGTGCAAGCGCTTCCATCCCTGCAAAGCGTCCTGGGGCAGGAGCACAGAGCTGGGGACAGTGAGACCCCTCATGTACCTCGGACACAGCCTGAAGTCCTGGAAGAGCTCAGCCCTGGGGTCCCACAGCTGTCACCTCCACCTGTGCTCGGTGACCGTGTCCATCATGGAGCGGAGGGTGCGGAGCGGGAGGGGGGCTGCCATGACCTAAGCACCAGAGGAGCGCCCCGGGAGCAAGGTTGAGGCTGTGGCAGGTGAGACCTGGCCCCTCAGCGAAGAGCCCTGCCATGGTGGGGGAGTCAGAGGCAAAGGTCCTGACGGAGATACAGCGATGACCCCCCCCACTGCCTGCTCCCCTCTGTGATAACAACACAGCGGGGCACAAGAAGTCCAGGAAGTTCTTGGAATAGAGGAGCCAACGAGGAGAGGAACTATGCTGGACCTTGTCCTTACCAACAAGGAGGGGCTGGTGGGGAGTGTCAAGCTCAAGGGTAGCCTCGGCTGCAGTGATCATGAAATGGTGGAATTCAAGATCCTTAGGGCAGTGAGGAGGACACACAGTAAGCTCACTACCCTGGACTTCAGGAGAGCAGACTTTGGCCTCCTGAGGGACCTGCTTGGCAGGGAAACATGGGAAAAAGTACTGGAGGGAAGAGGGGCCCAAGAAAGCTGGTTAGTATTCAAGGATCACCTCCTCCAAGCTCAGGAGCAGTGCATCCCAAGAAAGAAGTCAGGTAAAAATGCCAGGAGGCCTGCATGGATGAACAAGGAGCTCCTGGACAAGGTCAAAAGCAAAAAGGAGGCCTACAGAGGGTGGAAGCAAGGACGGGTTGACTGGGTGGAATACAGAGAAACTGTCCGAGTGGCCAGGAACCAGATTAGGCAAGCTAAAGCCCAGGTAGAATTAAATCCAGCTAGGGACATCAAGGATAACAAGAAAAACTTCTCCAAGTATGTCGGGGTAAAGGCAAGACTAGGGAAGATGTGGGCCAGGATCTGGAGAAGGCTGAAGTGATGAATGACTTTTTCACCTCGGTCTTCACCAGCAAGGGCTCCAACCACACCGCCCAAGCTGCAGAATGCAAAGGCAGGGGCTATGAGAATGAAGAAGTGCCCACGGTAGGAGTAGATCAGGTTCGAGACCATCTGAGGAACCTGAAGATACATAAGTCCATGGGACCTGATGAAATCCATCCCTGGGTCCTGAGGGAGCTGGCAGATGAAGTCGCCAAGCTGCTTTCCATTATATTTGAAAAGCCGTGGCAGTCCGGTGGAACTGTCTGGAAAAGGGGAAACATAACCCCCATTTTCAAAAAAGGGAAAAAAGGAAGACCCGGGGAACTACAGACCAGTCAGTCTCACCTCTGTGCCTGGCAAGATCATGGAGCAGATCCTCCTGGAATCTCTGTTAAGGCACATGGAAAACAAGGAGGTGATTGGTGACAGCCAACATGGCTTCACCAAGGGCAAGTCATGCCTGACAGATCTGATGGCCTTCTACGATGTTGCCACAGCCACTGCACAGGCAGTTCAAGCAGCATCAGGTGTCCTGGGGAGAGTATAGGGATGCTGCCCGGGTATGTAGGGATGAGGTCAGGAAGGCCAAGGCACGGCTGGAGCTGAACTTGGCCAGGGATGCTACGAATTACAAGAAGGGCTTCTACAGGTCCGTCAACCAGAAAAGGAAGGCCAAAGGAAGCGTGCCCTCCCTGATGACTGAGAATGGCAAACTGGTAATGACAGACGAGAAGGCTGAGGTTCTCAACAACTTTTTTGCCTCAGTCTTCGCTGCCAGCCTCTCTCCTCACGCCTCCCGAGTTGAAGGACTGCAAGATGGGGACCTGCGGGACAAAGACCCTCCCACTGTAAGTGAAGACAAGGTTTGTGACCCCCTGAGGAACATGAATATACACAAGTCTATGGGACCTGATGAGATGCACCCCAGAGTCCTGAGGGAATTGGCTGATGTAGTTGCCAAGCCACTCTCCATGATATTTGAAAAGTCATGGCAGTCAGGTGAAGGCCCTGGCGACTGGAAAAAGGGAAACGTCGCACCCAATTTTAAAAAGGGTAGAAAGGAGGACCCTGGGAACCACCGCCCTGTCAGCCTCACCTCTGTGCCTGGGAAGATCATGGAACAGATCCTCCTAGAAGCTGTGCTAGGGCACATGGAGGACAGGGAGGGGATTCGAGGCAGCCAGCATGACTTCACCAGGGGCAAGTCCTGCCTGACCAACCTAGTGGCTTTCTACAACGGAGTGACTGCACCAGTTGACAAAGGGAGAGCTATGGATATCATCTATCTGGACTTCTGCAAGGCCTTTGACACGGTCCCCCACAACATCCTTCTCTCTAAGTAGGAGAGATATGGATTTGATGGGTGGACTGTTCGGTGGATAAGGAACCGGCTGGATGGTCGCATCCAGCGGATGGTGGTCAATGGCTCAATGTCCAGATGGAGAGGAATGACAAGTGGTGTCCCTCAGGGATATGTACTGGGACCAGTGCTGTTCAACATCTTCATCAATGTCATGGGCAGTGGGATCAAGTGCACCCTCAGCAAGTTTGCCGACGACACCAAGCTGAGTGGTGCAGTCGCTGTGCCAGAGGGACGGGATGTCATCCAGAGGGACCTGGACGAGCTAGAGAGGTGGGCCCGAGCAAACCTTATGAAGTTCAACAAGGCCAAGTGCAAGGTCCTACACCTGGGTCGGGACAATCCTCGTTACCAATACAGGCTGGGGGATGATGTGATAGAGAGCAGCCCTGTGGAAAAGGACTTGGGGGTCCTGGTGGATGAAAAGCTGGACATGAGCCAACAATGTGCACTTGCAGCCCAGAAGGCCAGTTGCATCCTGGGCTGCATCAGAAGAACCGTGGCCAGCAGGTCCAGAGAGGGGATTCTGCCCCTCTCCTCTGCTCTGCTGAGACCCCACCTGGAGTACTGCGTGCAGCTCTGGAGCCCTCAGCACAAGAATCATAGAATCATAGAATCGCTGAGGTTGGAAGGGACCTTTAAGGTCATCAAGTCCAACCTTTAACCTACCCTGACAAAAGCCACCTCTAAACCATGTCCCTAAGTGCCCCATCTACCCTTTTTTTAAACACCTCCAGGGATGGTGAATCCCCCACGTCCCTGGGCAGCCTGTTCCAATGTTTAATAACCCTTTCAGTGAAAAAATGTTTCCTAATATCCAATCTAAACCTCCCCTGACATAACTTGAACCCGTTTCCTCTCGTCCTATCACTTGTTACCAAGGAGAAGAGGTCAGCCCCCATCTCTCTACAGCCTCCTTTCAGGTAGTTGTAGAGGGTGATAAGGTCTCCCCTCAGCCTCCTCTTCTCCAGGCTAAACATGCCCAGCTCCCTCAGTCGTTCTTCATAAGGTTTGTCCTCCAGACCCCTCACCAGCTTTGTAGCCCTTCTCTGGACACGCTCCAACACCTCCATGTCCTTCTTGTGGCGAGGGGCCCAAAACTGAACGCAGTACTCGAGGTGGGGCCTCACCAGTGCCCAGTACAGGGGGATGATCACTTCTCTAGTCCGGCTCACCACACTATTCCTGATACAGGCCAGGATGCTGTTGGCCTTCTTGGCCACCTGGGCTCATATTCAGCCAGCTGTCCACCAACACCCCCAGGTCCTTTTCTGCTGGGCTGCTTTCGAGCCACTCCGCCCCAATCCTGTAGCGCTGCATGGGGTTGTTGTGACCCAAGTGCAGGACCCGGCACTTGGCCTTGTTGAACCTCATACCGTTGGCCTCGGCCCATCGATCCAGCCTGTCCAGATCCCTCTGCAGAGCCAACCTACCCTCAAGCAGATCAACACGCCCGCCTAGTTTAGTGTCGTCTGCGAACTTACTGAGGGTGCATTCGATCCCCTCATCCAGATCATTGACAAAGATATTAAAGAGAACCGGCCCCAGCACCAAGCCCTGGGGGACACCACTTGTGACCGGACACCAACTGGATTTAACTCCATTTACCACCACTCTCTGGGCACGGCCATCCAGCCAGTTTTTTACCCAGCGAAGAGTACACCTGTCCAGGCCATGAGCAGCCAGTTTCTCCAGGAGAATGCTGTGGGAAACAGTGTCAAAAGCTTTGCAAAAATCCAAGTAGATAGCATCCACGGCTTTTCCCTCATCCACTAAGCGGGTCACCTTATCATAGAAGGATATCAGGTTTGACAGGCATGACCTGCCCTTCAAGGCCAGGCTGGATGAGGCTCTGAGCGACCTGATGGAGTTGAAGATGTCCCTGCTCACTGCAGGGGGGTTGGACTAGATGGCCTTTAGAGGTCCCTTCCAACCCAGCCCATTCTACGTTCTATGACCACCCAGTCCCAACCCCCTGCCCTGGGCAGCGACACCTCCCACCAGACCAGATGGCTCAAAGCTTCATCCAACCTGGCCTTGAACCCCTCCAGGGATGGGGCAGCCACAGCTTCTCTGGGCAACCTGGGCCAGGGGCTCACCACCCTCACAGCAAACAATTTCTTCCTGATAGCTCATCTAAATCTCCCTCTTTCAGTTTAAAACCCTTCCCCCTCGTCCTATGGCTCCCCTCCCTGATCCAGAGTCCCTCCCCATCTCTCCTGGAGCCCCTTTAGGGACTGGAAGGGGCTCTAAGGTCTCCCCGGAGCCTTCTCTTCTCCAGGCTGAACCCCCCCAGCTCTCTCAGCCTGTCCTCCCAGCAGAGGGGCTCCAGCCCTCCCAGCATCTCCGGGGCCTCCTCTGGCCCCGCTCCAACAGCTCCGTGTCCTTCTGCTGTTGGTGGCCCCAGAGCTGGAGGCAGCGCTGCAGGGGGGTCTCCCCAGAGCGGAGCAGAGGGGCTGAAAAAGTCATTCCC
Organism: Sterna hirundo; assembly: GCA_009819605.1. Lineage (NCBI taxonomy): Eukaryota > Metazoa > Chordata > Aves > Charadriiformes > Laridae > Sterna > Sterna hirundo. Next base: position 3,182,970 of record CM020447.1, on the reverse strand, counting down.
GAAAACCACTGCTCTTGTAAGGCAAGAATATAAATCAGTCGTTGAACCTTCCCTTCCAGGGCTCCGAAGGCTCCGGCACGGCCACGGGAGAGACCCGGCTGTGGGAGGGGGAGCGGGTCCGGGGTGCCGGGGCTCCGCGGCCGGCTGCCTGCCCTGCGGCCGGGGCGGGTCGGCCCGCCCCCACTCCCCGCAAGGGGGGCTGTCGGCGCTTCCGCCGAGGAGCGGCTCTGCCGGGCCTCCCCTTTCCCTACACGGGCTCGCTTCACCTCCCGGCTGCTACCGCTGCCCCCGCGCCGGGACGGGGACGGGGACGGGGACCGGGACTGGGACGGGGACCGGGACGGGGACCAGCCGAGCCGCACACCGCCTCCGCTCGGGCCCAGCACTGCCGAGGGTCGCTCCCGGGCCTCTCCCGACACCGAGGTAGCGGGACCCCACCGACCGTCGCACTCCCACCTAACCCCCATCCCCCGCCGTAGCGGGAGCGGCGCTTGCCTTTGTCACGTGTGGCGCGGGACGCCGCCACGATTGGCGGAGCGGGGGCGCGGGCGTGTGACGTTACGCGGCGGCCGCTTCCGGGCCGGCGGCGGGGCCGGGTCCGGTACCGGTGCCGGGGCAGGAAGGCGGGAGGATGAGCGGCGCGCGGCGCAGGGAGGAGCCGCCGCACGCGCAGCAGCACGCGGTGGCCAACGGCGGGGCGGCCGGTCGCGGGTCGGTGTGGGGCAAGGCGCTGCGCAGCGACTCCGCCTGGCACGACAAGGTGGGGCCGGGGGTGGCGGTGGGAGCGCGGCGGAGGCGGGGGGCTGCTCTCGCCTGGCGGTAGCGGGGGCGGGGGCTGGTGTCCGTCCGCGGGCCCCGGAGGCGCGTTTGAGGGCAGGCGCAGGCCGCGGCGGGGCCCGTCCCGGCGGTCCCGGCCCTCTCGGGTGCGTCTGGAGCGGCGGCGGCACCGGAGGGGCTGCGGGAAGGAGCCGGAGGAGGCGTCGCTGGAGCTCGTTTAAATCCCGTCGGCAGGCACGCGGCTGCCCGCCACGCGACAGCCTGTGGCGTGTGTCACCCAGCGGAGCTCCGGGCCCCGCGCCAGGGCGGCCGGGCTGTGCCCGCAGCTCGGTGGGTGAGGCAGGGGCCTCGTCCGTAAACACGGCACTCTCGTTCAAATCCAGCCGGGACTTCCAGACGGGACAACCGGCGCACGGTGGTTTTGTGTCCTTCCTTACCCGGGGAACTTGCCCTCCAGGTGCTTCCCGAAGGCAGATGTGGCACATCTGCTGCGCTGCGGCCTGCGCCGGGCGCCGTCCTTCTCGGCTGCTTGGACGTGGAGCCCAAGCAAACCCAAGGTGCATTTATGTGAAGATGCCTGCCCTGGTTCGGGGTGGGCAGGCCACTGAAGCTGAGATCTCCTCAACCTCTCCCTTCTGGGAGAGAAGGATTAGAGAGAAAGTGACTTAAGAGTTTAAAAGAAACTAAACTACTTTAATGAGATGTTAATAGTAAAATAATAAAAAGAATAGATAATAATATCAAAAAAGAAGAAAATGAAATATATGCAACATGTACAAAACCAGTATCAAGCTTCCAGGATAAGGATCACTGGGAAAGTCCCAGATTGGACTCAGTATCGGACAGGAACTGGATTCTGGATCTGGGTTCAGGAATGAACGGGTCAGGATCAAAGGCAGACAGAGTCCTCCTCGGACACCGACCATTGAAGAAGGAGGGCGGACCCTTTGATCCCTCAGCTTTTATGCTGAGCACAATGCAGACGGGATGGAATACCCTGTTGGTCAGGTTTGGGTCCCCTGTCCTGTCCACTCCCCCCTGCAGCTGGGACCCCTCTACACTTTTCCGCTTCCCACCCTCCAACGGGGCAAATAATGAAGTGAACTGATCTTGGTTGTTACAGCAATAAGGATAAGCAAGAGCCTCTTTGCCTGCCATTCCTTGGCATGAATTATAAACATCAGGTCTTATCCCTCTGGAAGCAGATGCTGTCTGAAAAATACACCGTTAATTTCAGAAAGTTCAGTTAGTTGGAAGAGGCTTAGCTGAAAAGTAAAATTACTGAAAAGAAAATCGGTTCTGTTTTACCTTAAAGCAGGACGTTACCTCAGTTAAGTTTGGCTTTTATGTTAAACTCTTCTAGGATTAAATAAATATTTCCTTTGTGTAATTAAAAGAAAACTAGAAATATCATCAGCTTGAAGAAGTTGGGAGGGAAATATATTTGCAAATCCAGCTGACCTGTCCGTTGTGAAGGGAAAGGGCAGCAGCAAGAACAGGCTTGTGAGCGTTTCTCCGTTACTGTGTCACCGTGCAGGTATGTTCTCACAGAAGAGTAACGTCACGGCGGGTGTTCAGCTGTTTGCGGGCTGCCCTGCTGTTCCTTGCCTCGCTGTATGGTGAGCAAAAAGAGATTTGGTTTCTACGAAACTTCATGGACGTGCTCAACTCGCATGTTTTGCTCACGTTTGTCAGCTCGTGTTTGTCAGAGCAAGAACTTGTCAGCCACGGACTTCCCAGTGTTTTCAGCTCTAGTGAAGCCCTTTTTCCTGGGCATGTCTCCCGCGCGCTGCAGTGCTCCTGGTCAGCGCCTCCTCCTGCTGCTGCCACCCAGCAGCGCACCCACAAGGTGCTGTGAGCTCCAGCAGCATCCCAGCTCCTGCTGTGTGCCGAGCACGGCCTGGGCACACATGGGTGGAGCGGGAGGAGCGGGATGTCTGCTCCCGGGTTTGCCGCCTTTGCCTTTCAGCGTGGGGCAGGCACGGCCTCTGCCCTGTGTTTAGGGGACAGACGTGAAACCGTGTTGCTTTTTTCTTAACGGTTGCTGTTGCTCACAGAACTTGTGGGGCTCTGCTGTACTTGACCTCGTCCCCCTCTGACAAACTGGGCAGGAATTTCAGAGTGAGCGAGGGGAGCAGTGACAGGCTGTGCCAATGTTTTGGTGTGATAGGATATGAGCTGAAATGCCTGAGAAACGTAGTGACTGAGAGAAACAACCACATCTGACGTGGATTCTTGTCTTCCACTTGGACCCAAAGAACTTTGCACATCCTACAGTGAAATCGCGAAGGCCGTTGGTGTCTGGGGGTATGCGGGGGCAATCCCGTCCTCGGGGAGGCTGTAGCAGAAGTGAATTTTATTCAAAGCGTGAGTCAGCGTGGTCCAGCTGAAATACTTACGGTTGTGTGGGCACTGTGGGTGAACAGGAATGACCAGTTCGGTGCCGCTCTGAAAGAGCGCAGAGGCACTCGTAGTATGTGTGAGATACGGTTTGGGCTTTGGCGTTGGCGTGAGTACTGGCTGCCGGTAGCACTTGTTTCTGGGTAGGGCCGGGCTCGGGGCGCTGAGAGTGGCTATAACGGTCTTAAAGCATCAACAGTTCTTTAGATTTTTATTCCAGAGAATTTTTATAGACTTGAATCTTTAGTAAACAAGGGGACTAGATACTTGTTCACTTCTTGGTTCGCCCATCAGAGGACAAAGCTATGTATTTAACTTGGAAGCAGAAAAGTCCAGGGTGCACGACACCATAAGCTGCTTTCATCTGCTCCGAGTACAACATCTTTTCCTGTGAATGGAAAACTAAGCGTGTTAAAGTTTCACTTTTCAATTGTGTGATGCTTTAAAAAAAGGAAACGTAGTAAATGCCAAAATCTTTCTTGTGCTTTATTTCCTCAGGACGAGTTTTTAGATGTGATCTACTGGTTCCGGCAGATCATTGCGGTTATTTTGGGAATCATCTGGGGAGTAGTTCCACTGAAGGGATTCGTGGGAATAGCAGTGTAAGGTTTATTTCCTTTTCTGTCTCATGTACTTTCCCACATTTGGACTTTACTTGGTGTCTGTTTTAAACAACGGGCTGGCCAAACGCAGTCTCTGCCTGCCATGCCTCTTAAAGCCAGCGTTGCATTCCAGACTGTTATTTGTCATGAATTTCATACAAATCATAACATGTCTTCATCAGCCTCTTTCTCTCTCCTCAGCCTGATTAATGCTATCTAAAATTACTATTTTTTTTTTTTATTTTGTTATTCTTAAAAGGGGCAGGGGTAGAAGAAGGGAACAAGAGATTCAGTTGACTTGTGAAGTGGCCTGTTCCTGTGAGTGGGGGCTATGAGTCTGGTGCTTTGTGTGGCCACCTGAGGAAAAAACCCATAGAGCTGAAGGTGTGATAGTCCTTGTCTTTGAGTCAGGAGCCCTCCTCGGAGAGGAGGTTCTGTCAGCAGACAAGAGGGGCAGCTTCTCTTTGAAAAAGAAAAGGTTTCTTCAGAACACCAAAGACCGTAGGTGACAGGCAGGCAGAGCGGCACCGCTGGCGGTGCTCCTGCAGCGCTCCCAGCTTGCCAAAGCTGTTCTTTCAGCCACGGTGGTGGGGGGAAGGCAGTGCCTAGAAGGGTACGTACGCAGCAGATCCCCACCAAGACTTGGGATTCAGGTCAGCTCCCAGCAGGTGTCCAAAGGCCGCAGTGAGCACTCTGAGTTATGAAATGAAAATTTGTTTGTCTCTGGCACGTATCTGAAAGCCTCTGGAGGGACGCCAGAGATGGGAAGATGTGGCGTCTGCTCTGGGGAGTCTCTGTTTGCAAATGTCTCTACCTAGTCAAGCTCGCAATCTCACAGCTTTTCTTAGGGAAAATCGACTTGTCGTCTTGTCCTTCCTCCTGAGTGTCCTGGCCGTGGCAAGAAAGGGGAGGGAGTAGCAGCAAGTGTCTCTAAGGAAAAAAAGTTTGAAATTTAGGGAAAAGGAGCTGTAACACAGCACTGCTCCACCAGGAACTCGATAGCTACAGGCAAACAGTTAAATCTAAAGTGCGCCCAGCAACAGATGTGGAGTAGCTGAGACGCATTGTTCTTACTTAGTCATCCATTAACTCACAAGGCACCTTCAGGTACCTAAGCCAATTCCTGTGCTAAATGTTAATAAGGAACGGAAGTGATTTGGTGTACAGTAGAAAATCTAAAAGTTTCTAGAACCACGTGTGTGGTTTCTCTGTGGTATGTTGTTGCACAGCGGCTCACAGCGTGCTGCCAGTCACTGAACTTGTGCGTACGCCTTCCCGTATGGCCCTTCCTACCCAGCCTCCTTTCCAGGAAACGTGCCTGTCGCTTCCCAGGTTGCCCCAACCCTAAGTCGGGGTGGTGTAAAGCCGGACTTGTCTAAGGACAATCACGTTTTATTCTCTCTGTTGCAGCACAACTGTTGACACAGGCTAGAGAGCGCTGAGTTGTCTCAAGTTGAACCCCAGCGCTCTGGGGGTTCAGACGGGGCGGTATGGAGTCTTCTCTGGTTCTTATCTCTAAGTCACTGCATTTGGTCGTGGGACACTAACAGGGATCTAAGACTGAGCATAGAATCTGACAGTCTTCCCTCTTAGCAGCCTCCCAGTTGAGTAGCACACACGAGGAAATTTGGTTCTGTGTGGGAGCAGGACTGCTGCTGATCTGCAGGGTAGGAACGCTTCCAGGGTTTGCAGATCTGCCGATACTTCCAGCTTTTGCCTACTGTCTAGGAGTAGGTGAACTTCCAAACCTGGCACGCTATGGCAAGCTGACCTGAGGTGCTCTTTTAAGATGCCTGGGAAGCGTTACAGGAGCAGTGTTCCTCTTTGCTTCCTCTCTGCTGTGGATGAAGGCTGTGTCACTGCTATGTTGCTGTAGGGCATGTTGGATACCTGCCCCCTGTATCACTGAAATGATGCTTCCTAATCTCTTTCTTCCAGGTTCTGCCTGATCAATGCTGGTGTTCTGTACCTCTACTTCAGTAGCTTCCAGCAGATAGATGAGGAGGAGTATGGCGGGACGTGGGAACTAACAAAGGAAGGATTCATGACATCTTTTGCACTGTTTCTGGTAATGCCTCTTGTTTTCTTTACATTGATTAGTGAATTGTGTTGGTACACTTTCTGAAGGAAAAGACCTGGAAGAAAAGCAGGTGAGGAGGTGTGCTGATAAAAGAGAGATGTGTTCACATCATCTAATAAGTGGAGTTGAATGGGAAAGAAAATCCCCGAATCTCATGGCTGCTGGCTATGAAATACAGTATTAATGTCTGGGATTTCTCTGTAGGTAAGGACGTAGGAACAGGCAGCTATACTTCTGCATCTACCGCTTAACTTTTATGTCTCCCCATCCTCTGTCGCAGATTATCTTGCTGGGGTTCCTCTAGAGCTAGTTACACCCAAACCGGTGTTTTGGGTGTCTGGTTTTTTCCCTTACTCCCCTCCCCCAAGTCTGAACTTGCATAGCACTTGATTTGGTGGTGTTTCTAAATCACTAGAGGGGACTGTGGTGGGATTTTAACGGGGAGAGGCTGGTCACCTCAGAAGGCAAGCAATATGAATGCCACTGTTTGTGGCACATGGTGATCCTAACAGCTCTCCGAGACCATCTCAAAGCTGGAATTCAGTCCCCAGTCCTCTATTGAGAGCAAGGCGTGAGGCTTGTTTTCTGTGTCTGAACCCTCTCCAGAGGCATCAAAATAACCTTCGCTTCCTTTCCTCTCCACAGGTTGTTTGGATAATCTTCTATACTGCCATCCACTATGATTGACGCAGTCTGCAGCTTTTGCCTGTTAAATCAGTTGTCAGTAAATCGAGAAGGTTTTAATAAATCATAGTCTTTAGTGGACTGGTGGGAAGGTGGGGGAAGTCAAGGCAACCCCCTTCTGTACCAGTGGTCTGATTAGCCTGGAAGAGCCCCAACTCTTCTGCTGGAGAAGTCCGTCTCCGTTTTATATATCCGTTAATTGTTGGAACTATTAAAAAGCCATTGGAATTTTTGGAAGTGGTTCAAGACTGTTCAAATTTTGAACTTGCTGTGACTCCAGCCAGTAACTCAGTCAAATTCCTGTGTGCTGAAGGTTGAATCTGTTAATTTAATGTATGTATGCCCTTCTGTTTGAAATCTGTCATTAAATCCTGACTTGTCTTCCATTGCTGTCCTTTAGACAAACAGTTTTTAAAAAGCAGTCGTAGGCTACGTGGGAGAAAAGCACTGCGGCATCCAGGATATGAGTTGGGCGGCTGTCCTTAGCGTGTTTTTGTAGTAATCGGATCTGATTTGATTAAACAGACTGTGTTGTTACCATTTCTAATATTTTTTGTTTTACTTGCAAGTCAGTTGATGACCAGAATTTTTAAATGGTCTTTGCCGAAGACAAATTTTTAAGCAACTTTGCTAGAAAGAATTGTGACTCACTTGGTTAACAAAGGTTTAACTTGAGGTGCGTTCAGGAGGCATAGAAACTCCGCTGCATTCTGCTAGCCTGACTACTAAGTTGCCAGTGCATACCTCAGAGCTTAGTAGTCTTGAAGGACAGTCATTCTGGAGATACCTTTTTAAATGTTAAGCATTTAAATTCTTTTTTGTTGTGGTTTTTTTTTTTTTTTAAAGCTCTTGAATTCAACTGCTCCTTGTTAATAAATGCAGGAGACTTAAGACACAATTGAGGCAGCTATTGTCTTAAATGCAGAATTACTAACTTGCAAATCAAGCAAAGTACGTAGCCTCTGGTTTGTGAGGTGCTTTTTATGAGTTGATCACTTCATAGCTCAGTTCCTCCCTTCTTGTGCATCAGTGGGGGACTCTCTGCTTTAAGATATTTTTGAGGACGTATCTTTCAGAAAATAGTTCTTGGGAAACACGCACAGTCCTTGTTCTCGTCAGAGGACCTTATAGTCTTGTTGCCACGTGGTCCTTGCTTTTTTTAAACAACGGCTCAGGCACCCAAAAAGAGTCCTGACCGAAAGCTGCCTTATAGTGAGGAGTTGATGGTTCTAGCTCTTGCTGAGAGTCTGCATTGCTTCCTCGCTGATGGAAGCTCAACAGCCTGCTTCTCACACGCGAGTATGCAAAGCCAGGGATCTAAATCTCTTAAGTGCTGAGCTGGGGCTCCACCTCCATTCTTAACCAGGGAAAATGCTGTCTGTTCTCGGTGGAAAAAAACACACCTGGCTGTTCTAGGTCCTTGGGATGCCAAGGGAAGAGTGCAATAGCAGACAGTTCTGCTACTTGTGAGTTGCCAATTTAAGTAAGTGATCTCAAATAAAATCTTCTACATTTGCTCGTCCCCGTCCCCAAACTTGCTCAGTCTTTTAGTCTGACGTTTTCTTTTCCTTTCAGCTGAAAGCATTAATTTCCCACAAGAATCGCATAGCCTGCTAGTTCTAGGTCACCCTTTCCTACTGGCATTTTTTTGCATCTTAGCTGCTCACAGCCATCAGCAAAATCATTGTATACTTGAAATGCTCTAATAAATGTCGCCTGGATAATCCACTATGCAGCTTCTGTATCCTTCGGTCTTTGAAGTTTTGCAAAATGGTGGGAGTGTGGGATTCCTTTGAGTTTGATTTTTTTGGTAAATTCCTAAGCAAGTAGCTCTTTGGGATTCTCGGGTGTCTTGTGCTGCAGGCTTGAGTCCTGCACTTCTAGAAGGGGCCAGAAGCATTCGTAGTGGAAGTAGCAGCTAATGCTTAGATCCATGCTTTAATGGGTGATTAAGCAGGTTAAGCCAAGCGTTGCCTCCACGGAATCTGTTCTGCTCCTTCAGCAGCTGTCCCTGCCCTGCGACACGCAGTCATGGCAGAGCCACTGCTGCGCTGCAGAGCGCCCAAGACCGGTCCAGAGCAGTGCTTCAAGCCCTGCTGTAAAATGTGCGGAGTGAAAGACTGAAGAGCTGAGGAGTTGCTTACCTGCCCCTTTGCTTTATTCCTCGCTTGCCTGCAGTGCTACCAGCTGAGTTTCTTGATCTTTGCAGTTCTCTACCGTTCTAGTGGCTGGAATCTGAGGCAGAACCTTGAGTTGAGGAGGATCCGCTGTTGAGGATGATCATGACCGTGTGGAAGAGACATTGGTCTCTGGATCTCCTCAAGGCTCCTGGTAACTAAATTAGTGATTGCAGTTGCTCAGCTGAAAGCTTTTGATCTCTTAAGGTTTCTGTTTTAAGGGGTGCCTCAATGGCTAGAGGCAGCTATCCCCAGTGCTGGTCACTACAGCTATGGTGTGTGCCCCCAAAGAAATGAGATTAATTTTAAGAAGCTCAAAGGGATGTGGCAGCCTGTAGAATGGAGCTGAGCATCTTACAATGATGATCACTGTAAAAATAAGGGGTTTTGGCGGAGATGTGAGAGATTGACACCGGGATGGTCTAACAAAGAGCATGAAGTTGAGTGCTAGGAGGACAGAAGAGCAGCAGCTGACAGGAGGAGGGACTGCAGTGGGGGGAACAGGGGCTTGGGCAGCACCTCTGTCCTCGGCAGTTTTGGCACAATGAGCATGATTGCTCTGCACTCTCCTCTCCTGGAAGGGCAGGTGACTAAACCCATGGCTGGTGGGGGGTCTGTGCTACCATGGAGCAGTGACAAGGGAGAAAAATATCTTTCCTGTGCTGGAGAGCTGAGCTGCGGCAGCCACAGCTGTTGGGAGATGGTTCCACCAGGAGGCTGCATCCTTATGGGGTCTACGTGACAGTGCAGAGGAGAGGCTGTGCTGCCTGCAGGCTCTGTGAAGCTCACTGCCAGCTGCAGACCTGGAGGAACATCACTTTGCTTTTACCAAAAAGAAGCCAGTCCTCTGCAGGAAGGAGGGTGAGTTATTTCCTGGCCTAACCTCATTGTGAGGAGACGAGCAAGCGTGGAACCGGCAGAGACATTTCTTGTGGTCTTTCTTGGGCTTCAAGCATAACATCCATTAAAACTTTAATTCAAGGTAGTTTTGGTGTTAAAGGGAAAAAACGGCGTGGGTGCAAAGGTGTGCTAAGAGGTGTTGAGAGGTGGTTGTGCGGCTGGGCATCTTGTGTCTTGGCAACACCAGTCATCAGACCCCAGCTGGAAAAGCTGCTGCCCGCCGCAGGGTGGCTCTGCAGCGGGGACGGCTGAGCATGCAGAATGATGTAAAGTTGTTACCTGTGGTTTTGGTCCAGCACGGGAATGTTGGTGATGTCACTTGTCTTTAACAGTGCTTGGGGTGGCCGAAAAGCCAGTGGTGCCTGTTGGTGCTGGGAGCACACCACTGAGGAGCCTCTGTCCCCTCCGTGGAGGTGTCATCACCCCTGCATTACCCCAGCTTGATTTCCAAGCTTGCAAAGGCTGTGCTCAGAGTTGCTGGGATTCAGCTGCCTGAAGGTGACAGAGCTGATTGGGCTTGGTTTGCCAGAAACACAGGAGTAGTAGACGCTGGGTTGGTCTGGGGCAAGCGGGGTCTTGAAATCCCAAGCAGCGGGACGTAGAGCTTTGCCTTTGAGCACTGCTAAGTGACAGGTATATCTGACAACTGGGGAGTGTTTGCTGAGACCTTCTGGGACAGCAGTGTCCCTTGCCCACGCTTCCTAAGGCGTTTCATTTCAAGGATATCTGCTAATACTCTGCCAGGCAAATGAGCGGGAGAAGATGCAGTATGCACAAAGCTCCTGGCCTTGGAGGAGCTGCTTTGGTGGGGAAGGGACCTCCAAATGCTGGGGATGGGAAGGGTGGAGAAATGGCTGAAAACGGAGCAGGCTGAGACTGGCTTGCAAAAGCCAAACTTTCCAAATTATCATGGCTATTTAGTTAATAACTGGCAGTGCCCATCATGCCCTCAGGCTGCTGGAGAGCACTAGCGAAACCTTGCCGCTGCCAGAGCAAAGGAAGGTTTACATCTCCCTGTGTTAGGGGGCTAGCGGAGCTGCTCACGCAGGGAAGAGCTGGGGGCATTATTTGGCTCCTTGGAAGATGCTAAAGTAGGACACGTACCTCTCGGGTGACTTCCCAGAGCCAAACAGCCCAGCACTCAACATGCTCCATCTCCCAAAACAACAGATGTCAAGGACAGATCAGGGCAGAGGATGGATATTTCAGATCTGGCAGCCGAACAGCCAAGCGCGTGTGCCAAGCTGAGGAGGAGAGGACAGTGTCGTCGTGGGGGAAGTAATTCACACAAACCTGAAGCATTTTGTTCAGCCCAGAATGAAACAACTTCTTTCATCCTCCAGTTATTTTATTGGTGTTTTTTAGGCCAACTTCTGAAATAAGTGTATGGGGAAAATGAAATGTTTCAGCCTGTTTGATTTCAGAAACGGCAATGCAAACCAAGCCTCCCCTGCTGTAGGTATTTCAATCAAAACTCTGCCAAATGGGAGCTGTTGGTAACCACAGCTCAGGTTTGCCCCAGTTTGGGCTGTGCCTGTACCCCTGGCTTCGTGCCGGCCGCGCTGCCAGCCAGCCTCAGCTCGCCCCAACACACATGTTGGTGCTGCGGGGGCCAGCAGCAGCAAGAGCCGACGGTGCCAGGGCTGAGCCTGGCCAGCTTCACCTCCAACACCGACCAAAACCCGTTGTGCTGCAGTCTCCAGTTCTTGTCTCCGGACGTCCATATTGGAAGGCCAAGCTGGCTGTGAGAGAGAGGCCACCAGGCTGCTCTGGGGCAATGTCATGGTGTCTTTTGATGGCAGTGTCCCATGAGGTGCTGGAACTCTCTTGCCACTGTGGTAATGGGTGAAACGGCGGCAAGCGAGCTTCCCTGCTAGAGCTTGGCCTGAATGAGTGATCATAGAATCATAGAATGGTTAGAGTTGGAAGGGACCTTAAAGTCCACCCAGTCCCACCCCCTGTCCTGGGCAGGGACACCTCCCACCAGCCCAGGTTGCTCCAAGGCCAACCTGGCCTTGAACCCCTCCAGGGATGGGGCAGCCACAGCTTCTCTGGGCAACCTGGGTCAGGGGCTCAGCCCCCTCACAGCAAACAATTTCTTCCTAGCATCCAATCTAAATCTACCCTCCTTCAGTTTGAAACCATTTGCCCTTGTCCTGTCATTACAGTCCCTGATCCAGAGTCCCTCCCCATCCCTCCTGTAGCCCCCTTCAGGTACTGGAAGACCACTATAAGGTCTCCCCAGAGCCTTCTCTTCTCCAGGCTGAAACCCCCCAGCTCTCTCAGCCTGTCCTCCCAGCAGAGGGGCTCCAACCCTCGGATCATCTTCGTGGCCCTCCTCTGGACCCCTTCCGACATGTCCATGTCCTTCTTGTGCTGAGGGCTCCAGAGCTGCATGCAGTACTGCAGGTGGGGTCTCAGCAGAGTGGAGCAAAAGGGCTCTCTAACCCTCCTGGCCACACTTCTTTTGATGCAGCCCAGGATGCGGTTGGCTTTCTGGGCTGTCAGCACACATTGCCGGCTCACATTGAGCTTCTCATCCACCAGCACCCCCAAGTCCTTCTCCTCAGGGCTGCTCTCAAGCTGTTCTCCACCCAATCTGTATTTGTGCCTGGGATTGCCGTGACCCAGGTGCAGGACCTTGCACTTGGCCTGGCTGAACTTCATGAGGTTCGCACGGATGAGACAAAGTATGTGCATGTCCCTTGGAAAACCCTTCCAGCCTCCTGGAGACAGGACTAAGGAATCTCTGATCCATTACCCTGGAGGCTCGGCCCATAAGGAAGACGCCCCTGCTCTGAGGGGGGCCAGGACTCATCCCCCCCCGTCCCCACCACCGGCTCTGACCCGCCGCGTGCAGCGAGCGGGAGCTCACCCCGCAGGGCTCCACCGGCTGGAGCCCAGCCCAGGGCGGCCCGTCTCCTCCGCCCCGAGCCCCGCGCCTGCGACCCCCGGGCAGCGGCCGGGCCGGGGCCGGGCCGAAGCTCCCGGCTCCGGGCGAGCCCGCGGGGCCTCGGCACCGCCCCTCAACGGCCGCCCCGGCCCTCAGCTGCCACCGCCCCCTCAGGGCCCCGCCGCGGGGAGGAGCAGCGGGGCGGTCCCGGCCGGCCCGACCCCTTCCGGCGGCTTGGCGGCGATGGCGGTGCCGGTGCCGGCGGAGGCGGGTGGTGGCCGGCAGCGGGCCCTGGCCGCCGGTTCGCCCGTGGACTACATGAGCATCACCAGCTTCCCCCGGCTGCCCGAGGAGGAGGCGGGCGGCGCGGCCGAGGGCGGCCTCCGCGCCCGGAAGGAGGAGGACGCGTTCCTGGGCGAGCAGGACACGGGTGAGGGGCGGCGGCCGAGCCCGCCCGCGGCCCCGCATGCCCCCGGCCCCCGCCGGCCCCTTGGGCCCCGCTCCGCCCGCAGCCTCCGGCAGGCCGGGCCCGGGGTCCCCCCGAACCGCCCTCCCCGGCGCTGCGGGCCCTCGGCCCGGCCCAGGGGCTCCCTCCCCCGGCCCCACGCAGGGAGCGGGGGTCGCCGGGCCCCGCGTCCTCCTGTCCCCCGGCCCCCCGTGTGCCTTGCGGGCACGGCAGGTAGCCAGAGATCCCGGGGGTTGGCCCGGAGCTGGCGGCCCCGGTGCGCGGCTGTAATAAAGTCAGGGGGTCCTGTGATCCTTGAGAAAACCCTTTGCCTGTTTTTAATTGATTTCTTCCCTCTCAGTAGCTCAGAGAAACGGGTTGGGTTTGGTTTTTTTTTTCTCCCCCATGTCGTGTTTCTCCAAGCAACGTGTCCCTCCGTCCCTGGGGCAGCTTCACAGCCCGCGGGTGGGTCTCTGCCCTGTTGGCCCCCAAACCCCGTGCCCGTGTTTGAACCAGCCCCATGCGCCCCTTGTCCCCTGCCCCGTCCTGCTGTCACCCCCACGTGGAGCGCCCGTTCCCATCTGGTGCCATCCCGCGCTGTCGGGGGAAAGGTGTGCGGGAACAGCTCTTCCCGGAGCAGGAGGCCTCGTCTTGCAGGCGGAACACGGGCAGAGCTCCATGCAGTCACAGCTGGGTCCCGGCACCTGGCTGGGCACGGGGTCTCGGTCTCACCGGGTGCCCGCTCTGGGGTGGCTGGGGAGCTGCTGATCTCCTGCCATGGGGACGCTGCGCGCGTGTTCCACAACTGTACTTCTCCGTGGCATGTTATCTGCCGGATCGGCAGGGAGGGATCCCAAACCTTTGGTTTCTACCACTCCGATCTCACTAAAAGGAGGAAGCCCCTGTTGTGCTGTCGATGCTGGGGACAGGCCCCCAGAGGATGAACGGTCCCACACTGCAGTGCCTGCCAGAGCCCATGAGCGGCTCCAGTCTCTGCTGTCCCCTCGGCAGCAGCTCCAGAGCTGAGGTGGCCCTGGTCCCCCAAAGTGCTGGTTCCCCCGTGAAGCCACGTGTCCTTCACAGCCCCCACAGAAGCCAAGTAGGCTTTGGCGGCGTCTCTTTCTAGCGTGGATGTTGGTGGTGGGATGGGCACCTGTGTGTTGGCCTCGCAGGCTGCTCTTTGCCCTCTGTGCTCCCGACTGACCCCTTCCAGCCGCTCCTGTCCCCAAACCACGGCCCTGCTGTCCCCGTGCAGCACCAGTGGTCACAGACAATAAGCGACTTGACCGAGGCCATGTGGAACGTCCGTGGCAGAGACTGAAGGGACTTCTGTCCTCTCCCATGCTTGCTTCCTGGATGTTCGTGTCCTCTCATGCTGGGCTGGCCTGTCACCAGCACTCCAGGAGCACAGCAGAGGAACAGCAGGGGGGGTGGGGGGGTCGGGCAGAGGACCCCAGCTCGCTCCTCATTGTTTCCCCACTGGTGGGGCAGGTGCCCCACTTGTGGGGGTGCCAGGGGTTGTATGTGACATCCCTCCCCAGTGGTGTCCCCTGCCAGGCTAGTCGTGGCCCCCTCTGGAGGCATCCCATCCCATCGCCCCCCCCAGCCAGGCCTCCCACCCTGCCCGCAGACTGCAGGCCCGGCTCGCTCAGACCAGACGCGCCAGTGAGGGGCTCCATGTGTGCTCCAGGGGCGCAGGCCAGGAAAGCCGGGCCTTTCCCAGCCGCCCTCCTAAATCACTATGGCACGAATGAGATTGAATTCACCCTCAGGGGATTCCCTGGCTTGGGGTGGGGGGGGTGGGGGGTTACTCCTGGTTGCAGCATCGCTGAAATTAAAACTAACTCCACACCTGGCCCCAGGACAGCTGCACCCAGGAGGTCTTTTTAATATGGCAAGGACAGGGCTGGCCGTCCCCAGGGAGATGCTGCCTGCCAGAGCAGAGGAGAGGCACGGCGGGGTGACGGGGGATGCAGGGTTTCCTGCTCACTTACCCCAAACCCAGGCAACGTCCCCTGAGCGGAGGGACAAGCTTCTCAGCTTGTCTTTTCCACTCGGTGCTCCTCTTTGCGCCACAGATACGCAGAGCACCGCAGCCCTGCGGGCTTTCGGCAGCCTCCGCAAAAATTCATCCAGGAGCCCTGGGTGATGCACTGAGCCCCTGGGTCCCATTTGGTCCCCGGCAGGGACGGGCCCGTTCCCACGGCTGTACGAGCAGCTCCGTGTGCCCGTGAGGGCACGCTCAGCCGGCGTCCTCCCCGCCGCAAAGGCAGCAGCCGACGCGAGGGGAGCTTCAAGGCATCTTTTCAGAGCAAAAGAGACTTTTTGATCCTGCTGAGCAGCGTTTGCCATCCGGCGGATGGCCAGCAAAACCCTGCCCCATTGCGTTTGCCGTCTCAGAGCTGGGTGTTCGGCGAGTGGCTCGATTTCACAGCGGGCCTCGTCAGCCGGAGGAAGCGAGAAGTTAAAGCAGAGCCTTTCCTGCCATCAGAGCGGGCGGACGCCCCGAGGCCCCTCAAGTTTGCAGGTTTGCTCCTCTCTGCCCCAACTTTGCCGTGCTTCTGTAGAAGTATTTCCTGTGCCCAGGTCACACGTTTTGCTTCTCCTCTCTCTTGCTGAGGTGCTTTAGCTCAAGCGTAGCTCCAAATAAGGCTGCTGGATTTTTCTTCTTCATATCTTAACTTGCTCTTCACTCCTGCTGCGCTTCAGAGGCCTGTTTGCAAGTCAGTGCTGTGTTAAAAACCCATTCAAACAGAGCAGTAACTGGAGACTGATGAATGGATTGAAATGGAGCAAAACTCAGGGGAGGTTGCCCCTCTTAATCTCCAGGAAAGTCAGGTTGGAATAACTAGAGCTAAGGGAAGGGATCAGTAAAATGACCCAGAGCAGCATCTGAGCCAGAGAGTCTCTTGCGAGCTGGAATCAATAGGGAAGGTAATAGCTTTGCTGGAAGGGGCACGGTGTAATGTTAGCGCTGGGTAAACACTGCAATAAGAGCCCCGAGTTGCTCCATAACTAACACTTGTTTTCTCCCTGCCGCCCACAAAGACCCGGACTCCTTCCTGAAGTCCGCGCGTCTCCAGCGCCTGCCTTCATCCTCATCAGAGATGGGCAGCCAGGACGTGTCCCCTCTCCGGGAGACCAGCAAGGACCCTTTCTCTGGAGACTGCAGCTGCCGGCAGGATGGGCTGACTGTCATCATCACCGCCTGCCTGACCTTTGCCACAGGGGTCACGGTGGCCCTCATCATGCAGATCTATTTTGGGGACCCTCAGGTAAGACAAAACAGTGGCTTTGCAGTCGGGCTTTGGGTCTAAAAATAGGAGCAGCTCCCTAACTTTCCTCTTTGCCAGCGGTTTAGCGGGATAAGTGCTAGTGAGCCCCGGCCGGTGCCAGCGGGACCCTGGGTGCTGAGTCTCTTTCTGCAATTCCACCCCAAATTGTCCTGAAAGCTTTTTCCTGCAGCTGGGGGTTGTGCTCAGAGAGGCGAGCTGGGCTCTCAGCGCCTGCCTTGCTGTGCCCGGCAGGTTTGGGGGTGCTGCCGAGGGGAAAACGGGCAGCCCCACTGCCGTGTGTCCTGCGGTGACTTGAGCCAGACGTGAGTGCTTTCAGAAAGCAATCCTTAGTTAAAGCAGTGGGCATCTTTCCTACATCTCCACTTGGAGATAGTTTTGTGGATCTGTATGCGCAGGCTGATGTCTGGAAGGATCCATCCGGGACCAAGCAGGGGAATAGCTGAAAACAGAGCTGAACCTCCTGCTCCTCCCTTCCACGGGCGGCGCTGAATTGCAAAGCAAAGGCAGCGTGGCCGTGGGGTCATACCTTCCTGCAGAACATCTCCTGCCAAGCAGGGCAGGCTGAGAAGGGCCAAGGGGCAGCCGGTAGTCACCATCGTCTTCTCCACGTGCCGCCCAGAAGGGCAGAGCTGCCTGCAAGTCCACGTGAAACAGATTTGGGTTTTTTTTTTTTTTTTCATTTATTGCTCTCTCAGTGGCATGCAAAATGTGGCCGTTGGGAGCGGAGCGGCTTGGCCCCACGGCTGGCTGGGGTGCAGTGCCGGAGGGAGGGTGCGCGACGCAGCCCCTTCCGTGGCACCGCTGGAAGGGCCAGTCCTGCCCGCCAGCCTGCCGCGGCCCTGCTGTCCTCGCAGCTCCCAGGGCCCCTCTGGCTCATGCTGAGATGCAGCATTTTGAACCACAGGGTTAAAATGAACCTTTTAAAACTTCCTGTTGCTGCATGAGCGCTGGTGCTGGCCCCAGGGAAGGATGAGAACAAGCCGTGGCACTTGGGGGGATGCTGCATCCTTTGCGGCTGTATTCCTGTATCCAGTGACCGCGTGGCTGCAGCACAGTGACAGCACAGTGTCACCCACTGCTCTTGAGGATTAGTCCAGCCCTGCTCGGGGGTTGTGGGGGACAGGGTGAGACACGACCCACCAGCTCAGCATGTCTACTGGTGAAAGCTGGCTGAGCTGATGGCCACGGCTACATGCAGAGTGGCCACAGCTGCCCTGGTGCAGGGACATGCCCAAGGGACTTATTACTCCCACCCGCGTTTGGAGGCACCTGCAAATGCAAATCAGCCACAGCCTTGGCGCTGGCCTCACGCTTCGGGTCCCACCAAGCTGAGTGAGGACCTGGGTGGCCCCACCACCCCTCCCTGGGTACAACCACTCTCCTCTTCTGGCAGATCTTCCACCGCGGCGCCGTGGTCACGGATGCTGCCCGCTGCACGGCCCTGGGCATAGAGGTGCTCAACAAGCAGGGCTCCTCAGTAGACGCGGCCATCGCCTCGGCCCTCTGCGCGGGAATTGTCAACCCCCACACGTCGGGGATTGGCGGGTAAGTGTCAGTCGCTCAGCCCCGTGCTGTCGTCTGCAATTGTCCTCAAGCCTCGGTTGTTTCCCAACCAGCTGAGACGTGCCCTCCTGGCAGCCTGAGTCCCAGCGTGTGGTACCGGGTCTCTGACATCAGGCAGTGGATGCGTCCACGTCTGCACAGGGACGGGGACCCTTCTTGTGCGCTGAGCCGACAGTGAGGGGCAGAGACTCCCAGGGAGCGAAAAGCTGCGTGGCTGCCAGGAAAGCCCAAGTCTCAGGTTTGAGAGGGTTCAAAAAGTGACCGCAGGCTGCCGGGCCCCTCTGCGAGTGTGCCGGGAGCTTGCAACACCCTGGGCTCCGTCCCAGTGCTTTCAGAGATGGAGCTCCATAAACTCTGCTCCCGCTGCAACAGGAGGCTGAGGTCCGAGCCCAGCTCTGGGCAGCAGCCAAGGGACACACAGCGATGAAGGGGTGGCCTCCCCCCCCAGCCCTCCTGCCCAGGGTGGCATCCACGTGAGCCTGGTGCTCTCAGCTCCGCAGGAGGTCTCGGCAGCGTTGCATAAACCACTGCCACCTGATAGCTTCTCCAGGCTGCACCTTGGCTTGCTGCTGTAAGCAAAACCCCTGTTTTGTTGCAAAACAGCTTGGATTAGAAAGAAAATCCCAGATAGTCCCAGCCCAGCAGCGAAACAGAGCCAGCGGCCCTCTAGCCAGGCTGGCAGGGATTAATCCGGCCTCGCTGCAGGCTCAGCACAGGGACTGCCTACGTCCTGCGCTGGCCTGAGCTCCGTCATCCTGAACTGCTCCCTGGGGGAGGGCAGCAGCGTTCCCTGGTGCCGTGGGCCAGCCCTGGGTCGCTGCTGGGGCTGGTGACCTGCTACGATGGCCTCGTCATGGCCGGGCTGGCCCCGGTCCCGGTGGCACCTGAACTCTTCATTTTGGCTTTACGGCAGCGGCTGTTGCAGTGACAGCCGGTGGCGTGCTGTGACCCCCATCTCGCTGCAGGGGTGGGGTGATGCTGGTCCACGACATCCGGAAGAACAGGAGCTGGGTGATCGACTTCCGCGAGGTGGCTCCCCTGGGCATCCCGCTGGAGGGGGACCTGCAGAAGGACACCAAGGTGAGGACCAGTGTCCCTTGGCCAACCCGTCCCGGGGTGTAGCTGACTGTTATCTCCAGCTCTCCTCTCCCCACAACTCTCAGGCCAAGGGGGAGATGCCCGGGGAAGTGACAGGAGGCCTCTCCCACCGTGGGAGATCCTGGGCCCTGTGATCTCCCCAGACATGGTGAATCCAGGGAAAATACTTCTTTGGCAGACCCAAAATGCCTGGAGCCTGCAGGGCTCGGGGAGTAAAGAGGCATGTCCCTCTGGGAGTGGGGAGCCAGGAGAACAAGAGTCCCAGGAAGGAGCACCATCCCGTGTTGTTCGCTGAGTTATTTCTCCTGACCAAACCGGGTTGAGACCAGGATTGCATTTGCCTCTTTCCTTCCAAAAACTTTCATCCCCTGATTTGGTGTGTTGCTACAGATGTCTTCCCCTCTCTTAAAGACCATGCAGACACTTTCCACGTGAACATGACTCGCATCTCCTTGACTTGCAATTGGGGACCGTGTCCCATGTCTGCACGGGAAGGAGACTACTCTTCCTTTTTGTCCTTCTTATTCTACAGCCAGGTCTGCTCGTGGGGGTGCCAGGCATGATAAAAGGAATGCACCAGGCGCACCAGTTACACGGGAGGTAAGACAGGAGGCTGGCAGGGGCGGGCTGTCCTCGAGCTGTGCCCTGGGGTCCCCACACGGGAGCTGGGAGCACACGACCCCCCGCTATCAGACCACGCTCTTGGGCCACCAGTCGGAACTGTTAGCTGAGGGGTGCTTGGAGGCTCGCGTTGAAAAATATGCTCATTTTTTGGTACTTCATTCAACAAATGAAAGTATTCGGTTCGGTCAGGCTTTCTGCAAAGTGAAATTTTGGCTAAAAACGCGGACAATAAATGTTCTCTTAGAAATAGGTGCAGAACATTTTCATGCATGTCTGTGCAATTTCGTTCTCTCTTTAGCTGGACCCTATGGAGCGTGCCTGTCCTTGACGCCCTGTTGGGACAGCGAGGGAGGGATCTGAATGACTTGCTCAGGGCTGGGGCCTGCCTTGAGATTTTGCTCCAGAGATGCCCCTTCCCCTCTCCTTGCCCTGACCTTCCTCTCTGGTGCATGTTGTGGAGCACTGAGATGATCCTGCCGAAAAGAAAACAACCCAGTGAAAGCTCAGTGCTCCTTCTGGCCACCGCTGGCCCCACAGCCTGGTCTTTCAGGAGGCCCCTGACCACAAAGCCGAGCCCTGTGCTTGCTCCCCACCACCCTGCCCTGCTGCCCCTCTCCAGGGCACATTTCTCCTTGTCCTTTCTCCTTTGGCAGACTCCCATGGTCCGAGCTGCTGGGCCTCGCGGCCAGTGTCGCCCAGGATGGGTTTAATGTCACCCACGATTTGGGTGAGTACGCGATGGGGAGCCAAGGGTGGCTGCTCAGCATGGAGGAGCACACTGGGCTCGGGTGCGAGGCAGCCAGGATGGAGGTGGTTATTCGTGGGATATCAGGGCTCCTTGGACCGGGAGATGGATGATGCTGGGAGCTGAGCAAGGTGTGAGCCGCAGTCTGCAAGGGGAGAGTGTGGCGGTGGCGGTGCTGGAGCCCTTTCCCAGGGCTGGTCGGAGACAGGTCAGAGCAGCCCACGCTGGGCAGCCGCCCAGGGCCAGCCGGGGAAGGGCGCTGGGGCTTCTTTGGCTTTCCTTCCCAGCTCCGATGGGTGCACAGTCCAGCCCACCTCTAGTTTTGAAATAGGGCAGGAGGCAGCAGCAAGTCCCCAGCATCCCCACCGGGTGCACGGTGACTCCAGGTCCCTGGTGCATTCCTGCACCCTGCCTTTTCTGGGTGTCCTTCCTCTTCTTGCCCGCAGCCGAAGCCGTAAGTGAATTGAAGGACCTGAACTACTCTGACAAATTTCGGGAGATCTTCCTGCCGGACGGCCAGCCCCTGCTGCCTGGCATGTTGGTCAGGCGCCTGGACCTCGCGGCCGTCCTGGAGCTGGTGGGTGCAGAAGGGGCGTCAGCTTTCTACAGCGGAAACTTGACCCAGGAGATAATCTCCGAGGTGAGCCATGTCTGTCCCTATCTCTACCCCAGACGGCACGGCACAGTCGGCTGGGGGTGCCGCCCGCCCATGTCACCTGCTTAAGGTGACAACCTGGAGATAAGCCATAGCCAAGTGTCAGCGCAACGATGGAGACAAATGCATGGAGCTTCCTTTTTCTTTCCTGTCCCTGTCACTGCAGTGGTGTAGGTGGCGCAGAGGTCGCTTCCACAGCCTGGAGAATTTTCACTCTATAACCGGGACAGACTGGTTTTTCGAAGGCAAAAAAATCTCAGTTTCGAGACCCTCTCTGGGCTGTGTTAGTATTAGTGACAACCCCTTTTTCCCCCCATAACGGGAGGTGCCCCACTGTTGAGAAGCAAATTTTTGTTGTTAATGGGGCTGTAAGATATAGACTCAGGAAGATGGTTTAAAAATAAAACTGTGAGCTTGTGAGCAGAGGATCAGACAGGCTTGGTCCCACTTCGGGTTGCCCTAATTTAACTCCTGTTGTTAGAGGTGCTCTGGAAAAAATAGCAACAACAAAGTAATTACGCTGGTAAAAAAAACCCCAAAACTTCGATACCCGTGTAGCTGCAGTCAGGGTGGTTGGTGGCACCATTTTTCCCTACCACCATGGTGCAAGTGATGCACCTTCATCGTCTCGGCAGTAATCTGGAATGGGCTCATTCAGCTCAAGCCCTAGGCATTTGCGAGGTCTGTGCTTGGAAATCTTCTCCTGCCGTTCACCTGGACCACAGCAGAGGTGGAGAACGAGAAACGGGAAAAGTCCCGAGCTTGTGGTGCATCTCCACAGCCAAACCCAGCTTTGTCACCCCGTTCCCCTGACCTGCCGTGGGGAAGCACAAACTCTACGGAGGAGCAAGGCCCGGGGTTGCAACACCAAAGACCCTGGCAAGCTCTGGGATCAAGTGCGCTTTGGTTGCAGAGCAAAGCGATGGCTTCCCGCAGTGTGTATTGTTCCAGCAAAGGGATGGCATCGATGTGGTGAAATCCCGTAAAGCTCCAAAACAGCCTACCCTTTGTTTCCAACCTGTGATGGGAAGGCCCGGGTGCAAAAAAAAGCGCTCTCCGGGGAATTCGAGATGGTGGGGGCAGTGTGTGGCTGAGCAGGGCTTCTCCCCTTTCTGTGCTGTCAGGCTCCTCCTGCCCTGCTCCCCGCTGCTTCTCCCGGGCTTTCCGTGGCCGAGCTCCAGGAAGCCAGCTCCTGGCATGGGCACCTCCCTGCTCACCTCTGCTGTTGGGTTCAGCCTGGCCTGTCCTCTGGCACCGCTTTGGGGAGGGGACAGGCATTCAAGCAGGGGCTACGTCTTCTTTTGCAGCTTTGGGGTGGTTTGACGTGCTGCCCCCCACAACGTGCCCTGCATTAGCTTTCCTGCTCTGGTGATTCCTCCATTTCTGGCAGAGAAGGAGTTTCCTTATCATTGAATCATAGAATCTTCATGGTTGGAAAGGACCTTTGAGAAGGACCTTCTTGCCAAGTTAGCCGGCTGGTTTAGAAACCAGAGCATGCACAGGTTATTTTTCGGATGGAAATCCAGAGGCCTCAGCGGCAGCTTGCCCCAGCAGAACCTCTCACTAGGGTGTGTGGCTTCTCCTGGGTGGAAGGAAAGAGCTGGCCCAGTCGCACCTGTACACTGACTGAGATTTTAAGGTCAGCAGAGTACAGTTATGATGGTCCTATCTCATCTCCATCGTGACTCAGCCATAGAAGACCTCCGTGGAGGGAATTAGCCATCTTCACTGTGTTCAGGAAAATTACCAAGCCTAATAAATTGCACCTCTAGGAGAGTCTTACAGAAAGACCAAGGGTACAGCAGACCCACTCTCACCTGAAATAATTCAAAGTAGGGTGGGAACTGTATGCTGAAGATTTCTAGTGATGGCGACCGGCTACAACCAGGTTCCTTCTGTTCTGGATCCATTTACATCTTTTATCCTGGCAGTATTCAAACGCTTCATAACCTTTAACACGGTCGTCCTTGCCACCCAGGGGAGAGAAGGCTGCGGGGCGGTGCCAGTCCCCATCCTCACGGGTAGGCAGAACATCTTCAGAGCACCCATGGGGGTGGGTGAGCTTTCGGAGGTGAGCTGCAGAGCCTTCAGCGGTGGCCTTCAGCCAGGCCACCAAGGCCATCAAAGCACAGATTTTTCAGGGCGTCCTGAGGAACCTGGCACTTGGCGTGGGAGTCTCAATGGTATTTGTTTGACAGTGTGGTGCGTCTTCGCCTGGGCCACCACGAGGAACGCTTAAGGCCTTGACCCAGCTATCTCAGTCTGTGCTGCTTTGCTCTCCTACGCAGGTCCACAACTACGGAGGAGTCTTGGTGGAGGAAGACTTCAGCAATTACAGCGTCACGGTGGAGAATCCTGTCCACACGGTCTATCGAGGTAAGCGCCTGACCCACGCCATGCAGCTCCAGTTAAAAGTTTGCTTCGCCGGGCAAGAGGCGGCAACGGTATTTAGCAAGAGTTGAAGTCAAAGCTGCGTTGAGGTGCCTGCACCTCCAGGGCGTTTCCAGCTGTTGCCTACTGACACTGAGGCATTGCAGGCAGTTCCAGGAGGTGGTTTTCAGCACTTTGGAATGGGCCTGGTTTTCCCTTGGTAGCGACCGATGGTATTTTGATAGCGTTAGAGGGTAAAGGTGCAACATGTTCGCGTATTGATGCAATGTCTAGATAGGAGCTGGACCATAGTCTGGCGCCTTCATCTGAAGACAGTTCCCAAGAGTGATCTACAAGGGATAAAAACTTACTTTATGCAAAAAGTTTCCAAAATGTCATTCTTTTCTAGAAATCCCTAGGTTTACCCTCTTTATAGCTGTAATGTTGCAAACCCATTTTATCTCCATTCTTCCATACTGCAGTCCAGAAACCAACCGGCCAACCAACAAGAACTGAATTTCAGATGATGTAAAAAAAAAATCATCCCTATTTGGGTTTCCTTCATCCATCATAAAAAAAAACAAACCCAGAAAGACACAAGAATGTTTTGGGAAATCCTTTTCAAATCATGTTGCTTTCCATTATTTCCCCTGAAATCTGGAAAGGTTTCCCTGTCCTCAAGGACAGTAGCTAATGGGAAGGCATTTTAACTGGGCAGTATCTGACAAAAGCAGCTTCTTTCCTCTCTGTTGCGTGAAAAGGGGGGGGCTAAACGGTTTTGGCAGAAGATAAACCCCCTTGCGTTCTAACACTCCTCACCGAGGTGGGAGGCTAGGTGCGGCTAGGTTTAAATTCTGAGTGATGCCCAATTCAGCACTATCAGTCCAATCGCGTTTAATATGTCTTAAACTATTACGATTTGGATACACTAATAGTGGACTGCACCTTCAGTCTAGTCATGCTCCTGAACTAGCACGGCCACTCTCGAGTCTGTGGTCGCGTTCAGTGAGAAACCGAAACGACTAGCTACTTAAACAGTGCAGTTTATTTAAACAACAGATATACAGGTTCTTAGGATTGCCGGTGATAAATACACTGTCTGCAAAGCACGTGCAAATAAAGATATTGTTAAGTGTACAGAACGCGCGACAAAATTATAAACGATATAGCCTGGCTATAAATGTAGGATAGAGATTCTCTAGAGAAATTTCTAAGTTCCCCGAGAAAGCACTCGGTATAATCAAAGTCTTACCCAAAGGCGTCCCTATGGGGGGGAAGAAAGGCTCAGCCCGTCGACTGATCCCGGAAACTGGTGATGGAATTCTTCGCGATGGTGTCTTCCCTCGCATCCCCCCTCTCTCGGGCTAATTTATACTATTTTTTATCTTCAAAGTGGAGGTTGAGTGACTTTAGTCATACGTACTTTATTATGATTAATGTACTCAAGGAGGAGTGTTTGCACCCCCAGGAGGGGGGCGAATAGCTTCCGGGATGGGGGTGTGTTTTGGTACATTGTAGTGAGCAAAGTTCGCACAAAGGACAGCATTTCATCAACATTTGACGAAATGTTGGCTTGGGTAGCGTGTAGGCCGCTTATCTATTCCGTAGTACCATCTCGTTCCCATATCTGTTGTTTGTCGCAAGACAAGGCCACGGAACAAGCGTGTTTCGTCCCCTCCCTCGTGTAAACAACCTTGTACAGGGAATCACAGACGTTGCATTCTTCGCATGCCGGCTGCGGCTGTATTCTACCTCAGAAGCCTCTTGATTTTATGACTTTCCTTAATGTGTGAACGATGCTGTACTTTTGTATTCTTGGCCAATTTAGTAATTATTCCACATAATCCACCCCGTGACTACAGTCACTCAAGCTCCACGATACTCAATACTGATAGGGAATGTCACATGTCCTACTGTGGCGAGGGATATCAAGCACAACTACATCTTGTGGGGTAATTAAGCGAGTTAAGCTTTTCATCATAATCCAAAGTCTAACATACAAAACAATTGTCAAGGCAAAGCACAATACAGTGAGTGCTAGTAAAACAACAACAGGGTGGAGCATCTTGTTAAAAAGTCCTGTAGCTGTTGGTGACCATCCAAAAAGAGAGTCCCACCATTCATGTCCTCCATCCCTCTTGACTCTTTCCAGTACATGGTGTATTTCTTCAACATCATGATGGACAGTAATCAGAGTTCTCCGTCCATTTTCTTGGGCCTCTTTCAACAGTCGCTTCAATTCATCATGTTCTAGCAACTTCTTCACCAGTGAGAGATTCATTCCAATAGGGGTAGGCAACAAATCTCGAATCAATGTGTAATTAGATTGTAGCAAGTGAAAAGATGTAACAGGAACTGAATAATTGAAATCACATCCAATGATGTTAGTAAAGTTACAAACACAAAGATTTGAGTGATTACTTATATCAACTACTATGTCACATCCCTCTTCAGTCGTTGTGAGGTGGCAGCAGCTCTTCTGTCCACGTACAGTTCATCTAAGGTTCCTGTAAGACACAAAAGAAAAGGGAATCTGCTCGGTCTTATTTGACCGACGGGGTTAACAAGAAGGTGAGATCCACCAGGTGTAGTTGTTAAAAACACTCCTGGTCCCCAAGAGCCTCCTGCTTTGTCCTCACTCAACATAATTCTATCTCCCCCTTCAGAAGAAACTCGCCACACGTACTCAACAGCTGACTCTTCTGGCCGCCTCGAATATTTTTGCCTTATTTTCGTTAACTCGGTTGGTGTCCACGGAACAGTACGCACAGTGGTATGAATCTCATCATCATCATCAACCGCAGTTTCAGTTTTAACCAGAGGACGTAAAGGAAAGACTTGGGATTTCAAAGTAAGAGTCCTTTCCTCCTCACCTTCTCCCTCATCCTCACTATTAGACCAAAAATCTCCAGTCTGGGTTCCGGAATTTGGATAACACATTAACTTCCGAATTTGTTGGACCTGGGTTGAGGGCTGCATTTTATCTAAGAGCCCAGTCACCCTTTCCAATATGATTTTAAGTTGGAGGTTTTCACTCACAAGTCGAGCATTCCGGTTTCCTAAACATTCATTCTCACTCATGAGTCGAGCATTCCGGTTTCCTAAACATTCATTCTCACTCACAAGCTTATCAACTTGAGTTCTTAATTTTTCTCCTGTCTCCTTTTGAAAGGCTAATGATGACTTCAGCACCTCATTCTCCGATTTCAGTGTTGCATATTCTACAGCTGAAATCAGATTAGGAGCAGGGGTTTCCCTAGCTTCTTGTTGTGCACAAGATAAACAGGCGCCTAACACAGCACAAATCACACCCTTGCCTTTCCCCACTCTGAGCTTCTGTGAAGCCCGACACTCTTCAATACGTTCCACCACTTTCTCTTCATCCTTCCAAAATTTTTGGGCCCACTCCTTCCCAGCCTGGGAAGGGGCACAATCATATTTTTGCAGCAGTTTATCCATGACAATCCTGTCCGTGACGCCAATTCTGTTGCGTGAAAAGGGGGGGGCTAAACGGTTTTGGCAGAAGATAAACCCCCTTGCGTTCTAACACTCCTCACCGAGGTGGGAGGCTAGGTGCGGCTAGGTTTAAATTCTGAGTGATGCCCAATTCAGCACTATCAGTCCAATCGCGTTTAATATGTCTTAAACTATTACGATTTGGATACACTAATAGTGGACTGCACCTTCAGTCTAGTCATGCTCCTGAACTAGCACGGCCACTCTCGAGTCTGTGGTCGCGTTCAGTGAGAAACCGAAACGACTAGCTACTTAAACAGTGCAGTTTATTTAAACAACAGATATACAGGTTCTTAGGATTGCCGGTGATAAATACACTGTCTGCAAAGCACGTGCAAATAAAGATATTGTTAAGTGTACAGAACGCGCGACAAAATTATAAACGATATAGCCTGGCTATAAATGTAGGATAGAGATTCTCTAGAGAAATTTCTAAGTTCCCCGAGAAAGCACTCGGTATAATCAAAGTCTTACCCAAAGGCGTCCCTATGGGGGGGAAGAAAGGCTCAGCCCGTCGACTGATCCCGGAAACTGGTGATGGAATTCTTCGCGATGGTGTCTTCCCTCGCATCCCCCCTCTCTCGGGCTAATTTTATACTATTTTTTATCTTCAAAGTGGAGGTTGAGTGACTTTAGTCATACGTACTTTTATTATGATTAATGTACTCAAGGAGGAGTGTTTGCACCCCCAGGAGGGGGGCGAATAGCTTCCGGGATGGGGGTGTGTTTTGGTACATTGTAGTGAGCAAAGTTCGCACAAAGGACAGCATTTCATCAACATTTGACGAAATGTTGGCTTGGGTAGCGTGTAGGCCGCTTATCTATTCCGTAGTACCATCTCGTTCCCATATCTGTTGTTTGTCGCAAGACAAGGCCACGGAACAAGCGTGTTTCGTCCCCTCCCTCGTGTAAACAACCTTGTACAGGGAATCACAGACGTTGCATTCTTCGCATGCCGGCTGCGGCTGTATTCTACCTCAGAAGCCTCTTGATTTTATGACTTTCCTTAATGTGTGAACGATGCTGTACTTTTGTATTCTTGGCCAATTTAGTAATTATTCCACACTCTCTTCTTCCTTTCACAGGTCACCTTGTTTTCAGTCCCCCACCTCCACATGCAGGTCCTGCTCTGATGACGGCGCTGAACATCCTTGAGGGCTTTAACATCACAAGTCAAGTATCCAGGGGGAATACCTTGCACTGGATGGCAGAGGTAAGAGGAGGTTCAACATTTGGCTGAATTTCTTGTGCTGCTAGAGAAGAATTTGTTTATTCCTTGGTTGTACGAAAATGTTTGTAGGTAATTCCCGGAGGGGAATGAGCAAATAGACTGCTAAGGTGTAAACCTGGGCTGTGCTGTGCCTCAGGTAGGTGCAGATGCTGGAGCCTCCTGCTCAGCTGGGCTCTTTCTTGCTTAGGCAGAGCTTTTTTCGGAAGAACAAGCTGTGGCTTTTGCCCATTTCTTGTATGCGAGCATCTCTTCAGAATGACCCCACAGCAGCTGAGGGTGGTGCCATCTGTTTCCTCCATGTCTTACGCTCCAGTGGCCCTGGCCATACCAGGGCACCGCAAGGAGAGTCAGCACTGTGATGCTGGAAGCAAAAACCCTGGAAGCAAAAACCCGTATGTGTCAATGATGAGGAAAACTAAACCAACGCTTTATATATATATTTTTAAATCATTCCATTTTAGCCAACTTCATGATCTCAGTGGTCCAGATCTTGATTTTTCCAGTATTCAGGGCTGTCAGCCCTACCAAATCTTTGCAGCCTCCCAGGAAGTGAAGCATGTGCTCAGCCTCCTGCTCTGGAAGCAGAGTTCTGTTCTTAGGGGCTTAGCGGATCCACAGCTGGGTTTTACGAGTTGGGAATTTTAAGCAAGGATGTAACCACATCCTTGTAGCAGACAGGGCAGTGGGTGCCTGGAAGCCATTGCCACTCATCAAAAATGCAACAACATGCTGCTGGGCCTGTGCAGAGGCAGAGAAGATTGACTCACCTGAGTTATTTTTGAGCTCTCTTCAGGAAGCTTTAGATGAGTCCGTTTGCTCTGCGTTTGCACCAGGCCAAGAGTTTCACCCGTTGCTGAGGAACAGCAATCTCCAAATAAAGGGCAGTCACTTCAGGAGGTGCGTAACCCTGATTACGTGGGATCACACAGCTGAACACATGGTTGAGATTCAGTGGTGGGTCAGCACCAGATAGTCCAGCCGTGGGACAGCCACGACCAAGATATCCTTAACCTGTGCCTGTGGGGTGGACGCGGTCTGCTTGTTTCAGTGGAGCTCTTCCCTGGCCACCGAGCCTCTTGTACATCCTCCATATGGTATGGTGGTCAGGAGACCGTGTCATGGAAATGCCACCTTCTCCAGAAGTTAAATCGTGTTCTCCACTGTACATCAGAAGATAAATGATGACACTTCAGGAGAAGTTGTTGATGCATGGCGCATATCAAAACAGAAGTCACGTCTAGCTGTCTACCTGCAGGGTAATGTACTGTCTTGAGTCTTGAATGAAAATGGCATGACCTGCAAGCTGAAAGTCCAGTGCGTTTTCCGCTAGGCACAAGCTGGGATTGAAGAGCCCATTTCTCCTTATGGCCGTCCTCTGGCTGCGCTCTGTAGCCCCAGCGCTGGATAAACTGTGTCTCTTGAAACGGCATCTTCTTTTCTCATTTTTAGCGGGCTGGCTTAGGCAGGATTCTGCATGTATGAGAAACCAGAGCCCTTCCCCTTTTTAAACCATCATTCCCTTAGGTGTGCTGGGACTAATGCTTTCTGTTCAAACGCTTTGGGTGACTTACGAGTAGGAACATGGGTAGCAGCTGGTGAGCAGAATAGCTTGTTTCTGCTTGGCAGTGGTGCTGTGCTAGTGGAGCTGCCATCCAGAGGTAACAGTGAGCCAGGACCCGCTGTCCCACTGGGATTCCGTGTCATCTCTGCTGTTGTGGTGAGCACTCAGGAATGGAAACAGAAAGTAAATGGCGTCCTGGTGACCCTGCGTGCCAGCTGGCAATGCAGCTGGACCGCTGAGCTGGGCTGAGCCGGCTGATCAGCTCCTGCCAGGCATGTTCCACCTCCTACAAACACTGCTGGGTACGCTTGGGTCCCCCAGCACACAGTTTGCCATGCCAGACTGGTGCCCTTCTGTCCCCATACCCATGTGTGGCACCCCTTGGCACTGAGGTATTACCAGAACCAGGCTTTTAGACACTTTTCTTCAAGGGCTTTAGCCAATAAGCCAGGAGATTAGATACATCTTCTTGTTTGGCCACCTAAATGTTTTTCTTTTTTTTTTTCTTTCCTTTTCTCTTTCTTTCTTTCTGTGTTCAATTTAGACGTTAAAAATAGCACTGAGTCTGGCTAGCAGCCTGGGAGACCCATCTGATGATGCGTCCGTCACTCACACTGCAGAAGGCATGGTGAGGTAGGTCTGAAGCTGACAGGCACGGTGACAGTTGCAAGATGTGTGATTTGGATATTGTTCCTGGATTTGCTTTTTTCAGTGCACGGGGAAACCTGAGATTTTTCTACCTCTATTTTAATGAGGAAAGATCAATCCTTGAGTGTCCTCCTAGGGCTCACTCTTCCACAAGGATCACAGCTGATACCACAGGGCTCTGGGAAGGGGTTGTGGGATGTCCTTACACAGACATTTCCTGGAACCAGCTTGATCTTGATGGTTCCTCCCACTTTCTCACCCCTCTAAATATTCATAGAATCATAGAATGGTTCGGGTTGGAAGGGAGCTTAAAGTTCATCTAGTTCCAACTCCCTGCCATGGGCAGGGACACCTCCCACCAGACCAGGCTGCTCAAAGTCTCATCCAGCCTGGCCTTGAACACCTCCAGGGATGGGGCAGCCACAACCTCCCTGGGCAACCTGGGCCAGGGGCTCACCACCCTCACAGCAAACAATTTCTTCTAATATCTCATCTAAAACTCCCCTCTTTCAGTTTAAAGCCATTACCTCTTGTCCTATCGTTACACTCCCTGATCAAGAGTCCCTCCCCATCCCTCCTGTAGCCCCCTTCAGGTACTGGAAGGGGCTCTAAGGTCTCCCCGGAGCCTTCTCTTCTCCAGGCTGAACCCCCCCAGCTCTCTCAGCCTGTCCTCACAGCAGAGGGGCTCCAGCCCTCGGATCATCTTCGTGGCCTCCTCTGGCCCCGCTCCAACAGGTCCATGTCCTTCTTGTGCTGAGGGCTCCAGAGCTGGACACAGTACTGCAGGTGGGGTCTCCCCAGAGCGGAGCAGAGGGGCAGAATCCCCTCCCTCGCCCTGCTGGCCACGCTGCTTGTGATGCAGCCCAGGATGCGGTTGGCTTTCTGGGCTGTCAGCACACATTGCCAGCTCACGTTGAGCTTCTCATCCACCAGCACCCCCAAGTCCTTCTCCTCAGGGCTGCCCTCAAGCCATTCTCCGCCCAGCCTGGATTTGTGCCTGGGATTGCCGTGACCCAGGTGCAGGACCTTGCACTTGGCCTGGTTGAACTTCATGAGGTTCACACAGGCCCACCTCTTGAGCCTGTTCAGATGCCTCTGGATGGCATCCCTTCCCTCCAGTGAGTCGACTGTGCCACACAGCTTGGTGTCATCGGCAAACTCGCTGGGGGTGCACTCAGTTCCACTGTCCATGTCGCTGACAAAGACGTTAAACAGCACCAGTCCCAGTACTGAGCCCTGAGGAACGCCACTCGTCACTGGTTTCCACTTGGACATTGAGCTGTTGACCGCAACCCTCTGAGTGTGGCCACTTAGCCAGTTCCTTATCCACCAAGTGGTCCATCCATCAAATCCATGCTTTTCCAATTTAGAAACCAGGATGTCATGCAGGACGGTGTCAAACGCTTTGCATAAGCCCAGGTAGATGACATTGGTTGCTCTCCCCTTACCTACCAATGCTGTGGCAACATTGTAAAAGGTCACCAAATTTGTCAGGCACGATTTGCCTTTGGTGAAGCCATGTTGGCTGTCACCAATCACCTCCTTAATCCAATCACATTCCCTCTCAGCAGGTCAGAAAACGGCCATACAGGTGGTCATGACCACACATGCAAGTTTCTGGCTCTCCCTTCCCCACCATGGGGCTCGGTGCCTTTGCAGTACACCCAGACGCGCAGGAGAGGCGAGGCCTGGGGTTTCAAGCCAGCCTCCCACCTCAGAGCCAGATTCAGTCACGGTTGGTGGCCAGAGCTGGAGCTGACTTGCCCTCCACCCGGAGGACTGGCATTCGGCCGGGTGGTGCCACCCCTTGTCCATTGGGGCTGAGTTTACCACTGTAGACAGAGCCTGGGAGGTACACAGTGTTGCCTCTCTGTGTGACTAAGCCATCTTCTCTCCTTCCATGGGGTGAACCGGAGGAGCTCCCTGTCCTCGGTGCCAGCCCCCTCGGGGAGACACCGCCGGTAGCCGTGTAGATGTACCCCCACCCAGAGACCGAGCAACGTTCGGCTTCCTAGGCTTATGGCTTTCTTTCCTCTTTCCCTCCCTCATCGCTGAAGTAAATCAGAAGCTAATTCCCTGCGCCAGCTGATTAATGACTCCCAGTCCTTCTCGTCCGATCTCCGCATGCCTCACTTCTCCACGGAGAGCGGACCCGCTGCAAGCCAGGTCCTTGTCATGGGGCCTGATGACTTCATTGTTGCGGTCGTGAGGTAAAGGATTTACTTCTTCCCTCCATCATGCGCTCAGAGGGTGGGAGCAGGGAGAAGAAAGCAGGTTCAGCAGGACAGATGGGACCGGACCTGAAGCAGGCGGCCCCAGTTAGTCCTACAACAGGAGGAACGGGGGAGATGGGGTGGAGATGGGTGAGCTGGTGTTGCTCTGCGCTGCGCAATCCTACAGCCCTCTCGCGGGGAAAGATGTCTGGATTGGCCTGAGTCTGCTCCCTGGAGGAGAGGTGATGGCCAAATTTGAGGACTGGTGGGGGCAGGGAGATAGATCCATCACCTAGAGGGGAGGGACCTACTCCGAAGTACACGGAGACTTACACTCCTCACATCCAACCAGCCCTAGAGAATTACCGACGAGTCTCTATCGAGCCAAGACAGGACAGAAAATTGGTGCCCTGAAAGCCTCAAGGTGTACAAAAAAATCTCCGGGAGGATTTTTACAAGATTTCTTCATGTTTCTTTTCAGTTCTTTGAATCGTCCCTTTGGCAGTGGCATAATAACACCCTCTGGAATCCTCCTGAACAGCCAGATGTTGGACTTCTCTTGGCAAAACAAAACAATGAACTACTCCATTCCCAGGCCGGTAATGAATGACATGACAAATTCTTTATTTGAGCTGTCTGTACCATTTTTTTCAATTTTATTCTCATCTCCACAACGGGGAGGCTATTTAATGCCTTATTAATAACTGAGAGACAACAGCCTGTAGAAAGCCCCTATTTTTCCATTCTATGAGCCACTGAAACAGAGTGAACAGAAGGCTTCACGGGTATCCATTATCATTGCAATGCAGTTTTCTCAAACGACGCTGCACATCTCAGCCACCTATTTTTCCTGCAGTCCAGACGCGCTTCAAAGCAACTGGCCTTTTCTTGAGTTAAGGCCTCTCTTTATAAATTGCTGCTCTGCAGGTTTAAAAGCAACAGACAGCAGGGGAAAAAAAAAAATGTTCAGGTCTCAGAAAGAAACAATTACAGACCAGTACTGGTGGCTTGCAGTGCTGCCGCCTTGTTTCGTCTTGCCGTGTGCTGTAAAACCATCCGGCTTTTCTGGGTTGGTACTTTCGAAGTGGGGGAATGGCTCCGTATAACTTCTGTAAAAGAGAGCCGTGGCGTGAAAGGGGACGGAGCCTGCCGGCGTCAGAGCGCTCTGTCGTGGCAGTGAGGATGTCAGCCTTGTAAAACTACCCAAGTGCCATTGCTGGCTGGAGCACCAAGAGTAAGAAGTTAACCCGCACAACTTGAGCACCGGCAGAGGTTTACTCGGCTTGTTGAAACTCTTTGGTGTGTCTTTGCTTCAACCGCAGCAAAATCTCATTCAGCCTCGGAAACGGCCCCTGTCTTTCCTGTTGCCCACCATTGTGAGACCATCCGAGGGGATGTGCGGGACGTACCTGTGTCTGGGAGCCAACAACGGGGACAGAGCCCTGAGCAGCATCGTTCAGGTCAGTGCTGTGCCCGGGCACCCGCCCTCTCGGAGCAGCAGTTGAGCTCAGCGCCGAGCAGGGTCCCCTCCCTTCCCTTCCCTCCCGTCCCAGGCCTTGTTGAAACTGGTGGCCGCGGGATTGAAATCTCTACCAGCTACCGGTTTACTTCTCTTGCACCTTTCCTGGTGGCGCCACTCATCATTCCAGAGGAAAAACGTTTCGGCAAAATCTGTAATGGTTTTGTGTCGTTCTAATACCTGTTCAAAAGCTCGTCTTAAGGATCGTTAGGAAAAAAAAAAAGGAGCATTTTATATTCAGAGGATTGCGGGAGGCTGGCAGCCTTTTAGCCCTTTTCCCTATGAAGGGCTCCTTTTTGTGCATTCCCGACTGAACTCCTCCCTGCTCAGCACTTGTTATAAGTTGGGCAGCTCTTCGGATTTTATGATTTGTAAGGAGGTGAAGTACTTGCGTATAGCCTGATTGCGTGCACAACAGCAAGGGATTGCTAAAAAGATAGGCGTGACTGAAGCTGGCTCCCGTTTTCCTTACCTTTTGGAAGGCATTATTCAGAGCAAAACTGAAGCCAGCCATTGCTTCCTAAGGCTTGGTTTGGAGAAGTCACGTGCTGAGCTTTTGGCTGTAACAAACACGTATTTAGAGATGACATCATGTTCCAGACACACAACTCTCCTAATTTAGCAGGAACTATGTGACAAAAAGCCCACAAAATCCTGAAAAGGTACCGCTTTTCCACCAACAATATCCAGGCCGTATTTCAAGCGTCCCTCTGTATGTGTGAAACCCTGCGGTAGTTCATGCAGTTCGGGAAACAGCCCAAAATCTCCTTTGCCTGCTGCATCTGCAGATGTTGGAGCCACCAATTAGAGGGATGCTCGGGAAGCTGGCTTCTATTCTCATTACTTTTTTTTTTTATTATTATTATTATTGAGGATCTTTTATTCTCTTGCAGGTTTTGGTGAACGTTTTAACATTTAACAAGAATCTGAGTGAAAGTTTGTCACTTGGTCGACTTCACCCACAGCTTCAGTCCAACACCGTGCAGGTTGACAGTGAGTATGGACACTGCGTGTCGTGCAGCCCACAAACCCGGCGCGTTTAGAAAAGGAGCCGGATTTTCTTAGCACGCTGCTCTGGAAGCGCGACAGCCCAGCGCGCAGCTCACCGGGTTCTAGGATCGCCAGGGGGTGCAGAGGGATTTGGGGAAGACAAAAAAAGCGGGAATCTCGCTTCTTCAAAGCTTGGAGCCCTTGCTGAGCCATGCCCTCTCCCTCTTGTCTTGGGAACGCTTCCTGGCCACCTCTCCAAACTCTTTCAGGTGCTTCTCCCCAAGCCTCCCTCTGTCCCAGCTCACCTCCTGGTAGAAGCTTTGTCCTGTCCTTAAAACCTTTTGGCGATCTGATGTTATAGAATCATAGATGGGTTGGGTTGGAAGGGACCTCTAAAGGCCACCTAGTCCAACCTCCCTGCAGTGAGCAGGGACATCTTCAACTCCATCAGGTCGCTCAGAGCCTCATCCAGCCTGGCCTTGAATGTCTCCAGGATGGGGCCTCCCCCCACCTCTCTGGGCAACCTCGGCCAGGGTCTCACCACCCTCCGTGTAAAGAACTTCTTCCTAATGTCTGATCTAACCCTGCCCTGCTCTAGTTTAAACCATTGTCCCTCGTCCCATCGCTACATGCCCTTGCAAACAGCCCCTCCCCAGCTTTCTTGTAGCCCCCTTTAGGCACTGGAAGGGGCTCTAAGGTCTCCCCGGAGCCTTCTCTTCTCCAGGCTGAACCCCCCCAGCTCTCTCAGCCTGTCCTCACAGCAGAGGGGCTCCAGCCCTCGGATCATCTTCGTGGCCTCCTCTGGCCCCGCTCCAACAGGTCCATGTCCTTCTTATGCCATTGAGGATAAATAAATGTGTGTGCAATCACAGCTTCACCCAGACGGGTCCTGAGAGCTAGCAGATCTTCCTACACCTTATTACCACTGCCATAAATGATAGTATTTAGTCCTTCACTTTCCAGTCCCTGTCCCTTAACTCCACCAGCCGGGGAGTAGACAAGGCTCATGGCAAGGCTTGTAGCTCGACAGTGCTGGAAATGCAGCATCAGTACCGACCCTCTGGAGCCTGTACTGCCAGCTCTTCTCCTCGTTATTGCAAGTCTTGGTCTATTTGGTATTTTTCACAAAGCCATACCTTACCAGAGTGAACCACACGTGACATTTAGTTCTCATTTCACACAAAATAGCCAAAGTTTCTAGGCCTTCCCATTTTAGAGGAAAATCTAAAAATATCTGTCGAGTGTGACCTGCAGGCTTGGAAACTAGAGTGTAATTAAAGCAAACCCAAAGCTTCAAAAGTTCCTAATTTGCGGGTTTGGACATTTGCCATCAACAAGATCCGTGCAATATCTCTGCAGCGCGTGTAGCTTAAATAACTGTGGGGTTTTGTGTGCCTGCTCGGTTTGTTCAGCTGCATCCCCAGCTTCCGATCCTCGGGCACTTCCATTCATACAGAAACGAAAAACCCCAAGTACACAAAACGAACGCAGAAGAGCAAGCAGCCTGAGGTAGATGGCTGGAATGTTAAGAAATACACGAAGGGGAAGTGGAAAGGCTTATTGCAGAGTTTGTCGTTTGGCAACTTGGTTTGCTGTCGTTAGTTTTTTGAGCTGTCTTGCATCTTATTTGCACTAATAACTGTTAATACTATTATTTGTAACTGAGCTCTTAAGCGTGGGGACTGTTCTGTAAGCAGAGTAACTACAAGAGGAGCCAACAACGTACTTTCCCCTTTTTCCATAGAGGAGGATCTTCCCCATCTTTAAATGGTCTTTGGGATCCTCTCCTTTCCCCCCCTGCACAGAGCACAACCTTTGCTCCTTGGCCGCTTGGCTCGCCCTGGCTGGGACAACGTCTGAAGGGGCTGCGGGCAGGTTCCTTCACACCGCAGGTCCCAGCAAGTTTAGGACCAAGCTTTGCATCAAGGGCGACGGTGGTTTCAGTTACAAACTCCTCTTTTAAAATCCCTACAGGTGAGTTTCCTGAAGAAGACATTGAATTTCTTGTAGCCAGGGGCCATCAAGTGGATAAAGTCAAAGTGGTCTCCCTAGTTCACGGGGCCAGGAGAACCAACAGTTTCATCATCGGCCTGAAGGACCCCAGGAGCGCGGATGCTGCCGGAGCCACGATATTGTAGCACCTCCCAGAACACGGCTTAGACAAATCACCCCCAGTGACGTGCATGTTCTGAAACGGCCCTTTCTCCCCCCATCCCAGGGCGGGAGCCCCGCACACACACTGCTGAGAAGCCTTTCTGTGTCCCCCAGCCAGGCCCACCCCGGAGGGGGTTGGCAGCACCAACGTGCAGCGCTCTCGCTTTTTTTTTTTTTTTTTTTTTCTCTTTTATTTTTGAATTATTTGAATCGCCCGGTCCCTGTCACAGGAAGGCAGAGAGCACACTTCCCTTTGGGCAGAGTCTTGCTAATAATTTCAGTCTTTTCAAAAGCCCCGCGCTAGCCAGCATCTTAAATTTTAGCGAGCAGGAACATTAGCAAAGGAAAAAAAAAAAGCTGATGATGTCACCTTCTTCGCCCCGTCTATCCTTCACCTCTTGTATAAGCCAAAAATTAATGCAGCCTAATGTGGTGTTTGCAGATGCCCGTAGCTGGGATAGCGGGGAGTCCTTTGCTACCCAGTATGGGCCAGCTGGTTTTTACTGGTGCACAGCCCCCTGAGCTAGTTCCTTTTCTCACATCGCTCCGGACCCTGGATTTCGGGAGTAAATATTTTGAATCAAGTCGCTGATTTTTGTATCCGGAGCGATGGTTTTCAGCTTCTGACAACTTGTGGACCTCCCCCCTCCACCCCAACAGTTTTCTTACAGAGGTTCAGCCTCCTCCGTGGTGAGTTTCAGCTTAGTGGTAACGGGCTTAATTTTCTTAGATACTTTTCAAAGATACCTTCGCAGCGCTCCACAGAGTTATAAAAATCTACAGACTTGTAAAAATTCACAGGCCACAGCCTGAAAACCACACGGAGAGTGTTTAGGGAGGTTCAGGGCTTTCCTTACACTGCCTTATCTCAGTCTGCTCCAAAAGCCTGAATCGCGTAATCCCTACGGAGAGGCTTGGGATTTTCCGCTTACTAAATTCATACCTGCACTTCACCTTCGTATTTTGATGCTGGTGGCTCTACTGGAAAAGCTGAAGAGAGTGAGAGAGAAGGTACAAACCAACCCCAGAGATAATTCACTGTTTGCAGAACGTAGTGCAAAATATAAGAATACTTCTGCATTTCTTGTCCGAAATAGAGTGAAGAAATAATACCGCATCTGACAGCTACGCTACTTCATTCAACCCGTATTTGAACATTTCCTTCTCTTTTTACTAGCGAGTTGGACAGACGCCTGCCACTAAAAAATCCTGGAATTTGATAATTTTCCGTGGTCTAAAGTTTGGTGATTTCCTTCATGGTGCAAATGCATCTATGGCCACTGTGCATATTATATATGTGTGTCTGCTTAGGGCTGCCTTGGTCTGTCACTTGGTGATTACACCGGTCACCCCCAACCTTCCTCCCGAGGGGCCCCGCAACGCCCGTCTGGTGTAACGCACCTTCTAACGCTCCTTGCCATTCGACGCGGGGAGTGGGGAGCGCGCGGGCGGTTTTGGGGGCGGTCGGGGCGCTGCGGCGGATCATGGGGCTTAAATCGTTCTGGCCGCCTGCCAGCGGAGGATCTCAAAGCACCTTATGCCAAGCCTCGCACGTTTGCGCCGAGGAAGGGCAGGGAACGCTTTCGCGCTCCGCTGAAGCGCGGCCACCCGTGAGAAGAGCACGGCAGCTCCCTCGCAGACGGGAGCATGGACGGCGGTTTCTCTTACAAATGCGTCGGTGGCCTCAGCTGAGAGACGGGGGGAAGTACCACGTTGTCGTCGGGAAGTTGTCTTCAGTGCCACCACACTGCCCGTCGGGCAAGAAGGGACCTTCTTCACCATAGGGACGTCAAATCTTATTTGCTTATTTTTCTGTCATCAGCACTAGAGTTGGTTGCTGCCCGAAGTCGGAGCATTCATAAAACTTTACGTGTCTTGGAGCAGAGCTCTTCCGGTTTCCCAGGAAGGGAAGGATGCAGTTTTGTGGTTGAATGTCACTGCTGGAAATCTGGGGGTTTCTGCTACGGCATAGCAGTGATCTGTCCCTCGGGCACAAAGGTTTACTGAGCACAGCTGCCAAATAAGCGTCCTTGTGGCTTCAGTATTTTGCATGGAATATCACAAAACACTTCGAAAGGCAAAATTCCTCCTTATTAACTGAATTCACCAACTCGCTTCTGGTGCCGGAACCTGTGTATTCGTTTGGGACTTAAAGACTCCGGTCTTGATTCAAAAGGACATTTGCACGCCCCAAGGTACGATTTCACAGCAGTTACTCAGAACCT
The DNA here is from genome assembly GCA_009819605.1 of Sterna hirundo. Taxonomy (NCBI): domain Eukaryota; kingdom Metazoa; phylum Chordata; class Aves; order Charadriiformes; family Laridae; genus Sterna; species Sterna hirundo. Next base: position 3,143,604 of record CM020447.1, on the reverse strand, counting down.
CAAAATAAAGCATGTTCCTAAGTGCTCTGCTGGATCATGGCCTGTGTTGGGAAAAAGAGAAAACCTAAAATAATTCAGAGATGGGACTTAGGCCCCTAGGTCATGGCTAAGAGAAGTAAAGATATTTGGAATTATCTCCCATTTTCTCTCCTTACAAATGGCATCGGTATAGCACAGATGTGTTCGATATGGAAACCTTTAATCTGCTAATTGGCCCAGTGTCTCTGGTGCTTTGAGTCCATCTGTTGTGATGAGATCTGATGAATTTAGCGTGTCATACCAAGAAATACAGAATCACAGAATCTTCATGGTTGGAAAGGACCTTTAAGATCACTGAGTCCAACCAAACAACCTACAGTCTCTGCCACTAGAGCATGCCCTGAAGTGCCACATCCAGACGTTTCTTAAACACCTCTAGGGATGGTGACTCAACCCCCTCCCTGGGCAGGCTGTTCCAGTGCCTGACCACTCCTTCAGTAAAGCAATTCTTCCTAATGTCTAATCTAAACCTGCCCTGCCGCAGCTTCAGACCATTTCCTCTGGTCCTGTCATTATCCACCTGCGAGAAGAGGCCAACTCCCACCTCTCTACACCCTCCTTTCAGGCAGTTGTAGAGGGCAATGAGGTCTCCCCTCAGCCTCCTCTTCTCCAAGCTAAACATGCCCAGCTCCCTCAGCCTCTCCTCATACGACCTGGTCTCCAGACCCCTCACCAGCCTGGTAGCTCTCCTCTGGACACGCTCCAGCACCTCAATGTCCCTCTTGTACAGCGGGGCGCAGAACTGAACACAGCACTCGAGGTGAGGCCTCACCAGTGCCGAGTACAGAGGCACCATCACTTCCCTGCTCCTGCTGGCCACGCAGTTCCTGATACAGGCCAGGATGCTGTCGGCCTTCTTGGCCACCTGGGCACACTGCTGGCTCATGTTAAGCTGGCCGTCCACCAGCACCCCCAGGTCCTTTTCTGCTGGGCAGCTTTCCAGCCACTCTGCCCCAAGCCTGTAGCGTTGCTTGGGGTTGTTGTGACCGAAATGCAGGACCCGGCACTTGGCCTTATTAAACCTCCTACAGTTGGCCTTGGCCCATCGATCCGGCCTGTCCAGGTCCCTCTGTAGAGCCTTCCTACCCTCGAGCAGATCAACACTCCCACCTAGTTTAGTGTCGTCTGCGAACTTACTGAGGGTGCACTCAATCCCCTCATCCAGATCATTGATAAAGATATTAAACAAAACCGGCCCCAAAACTGATCCCTGAGGGACACCACTGGTGACCGGCCACCAAGACGGTTTCACCCCATTAATCACAACCCTCTGGGCATGGCCATCCAGCCAGTTTTTAACCCAGCGAAGAGTACACTTGTCTATGCCATGATTCGCCAGCTTCTCCAGGAGAATGCTGTGGGGGACGGTGTCAAAGGCCTTCCCAAAGTCCAGACAGACAACATCCACAGCCTTCCCCGCATCCAGAAGGCGGGTCACATGGTCATAGAAAGAGATCAGGTTGGTTAAGCAGGACCTCCCTTTCCTAAACCCGTGCTGGCTGGCCCTGATCCCTTGGCCACACTGCACTTGCCGTGAGAGCTCACTCAAGATGATCCTTTCCATGATCTTTCCTGGTACCGAGGTCAGGCTGACAGGCCTGTAGTTCCCCGGATCCTCCTTCCGGCCCTTCTTGTAGATGGGCGTCACATTAGCCACCCTCCAGTCATCTGGTACCTGCCCCGTTGACCAGGATTGCTGATAAATGACGGAGAGGGGCTTGGTGAGCTCTCCCACCAGCTCCCTGAGTACTCTTGGGTGAATCCCATCCAGCCCATAGACTTATGTGTGTCTAGGTGCAGAAGCAGGTCATTGACTACTTCCTCCTGGATTACAGGTGGGTTGTTCTGCTCTCCATCCTTATCTTCCAACTCCGGAGGCTGAGCACCCTGGGATAGCTGGTCTGACTACTGAAGATGGAGGCAAAGAAGGCATTAAGTATCTCAGCCTTCTCCTCGTCCTTGGTTGCAACTTTCCCCCCCGCATCCAGTAAGAGATGGAGATTCTCCCTGGCTTTCTTTTTGTTGATGTATTTATAAAAGCTTTTTTTGTTGTCCTTAATGTTAGTGGCCAAGTTGAACTCCAGCTGGGCTTTTGCCTTCCTAATTTTCTCTCTGTATAACCTAACGAGATCTCCGTACTCCCCCTGAGTTGCCCGTCCCTTCTTCCAAAGGTGGTAAACCCTCCTTTTATTCCTAAATCCCATCAGAAGTTCCTTATTCATCCAGGCTGGCCATTTTCGCCGCCCTTTAGACTTGCGACACTTGGGGACAGCCTGCTCCTGGGCCTTTAAGGTTTCCTTCTTGAAGAGCGTCCAGCCTTCCTGGACCCCTTTGCCCTTCAGGACTATCTCCCAAGGGACTCTCGCAACCAGTGTCCTGAACAAGCCAAAGTCCGCCCTCCGGAAGTCCAAGGTGGAGGTTTTGCTAACCCCACTCCTTACATCGCTACAAATTGAAAACTTGACCATTTCATGGTCACTCCGACCCGATGTTCCGTTCCGTGCAGGTGAGATAGACGTTGTGAAATGAAGGGCCACGTTCTGGAGACGCGCGTGCAGAGTAACTGCATTGATTTCAGCCCAGCCGTTGCCCACGTCTAACAGCTCCGAAGGTGAAGTTGTCCTGAAACTTTTACATGGAAGTGTCAGCGAGGAGCTCAGAACACGACACACAAAATATAAAGCGGCCAAGAAAAACAATAAATGAAATTTTTAAAGGAACAAGACAAAACCAAACAAAATAAATAATAATAAAAAAAAAAGCTGCCTTTGCCAAATGTGACTATTATGATCAGCTTGTCTCTGGCCACGTTTGCTTTGCTCCCAGCGACATACACGGGTTTGCACATGGGATAAGCTGGAGACAGGCTCTGCCGTTAAGCGTTGGCTCGATTTGTCAGTGTTTCCCCCAAAGGCTCGATGCCGTTCCTGAGCACAGTTAACAAGCAGCTTCGCGCTTGCGTTTGGTACCGCTCTCCGCCTGCACTGAGCGCTGGTGGCTGCGTATAAAGGCCTGATGGGGGGACGCGGCAGAAGTCAGCACCGCCATCCTCAGCCGTGGGGACAAGGGTGCTCCAGCACCTCGGCTCTGCCATTTTGTCCCCATCACTGTTCCGTTCAGTGCCCGGCCGCCGAGAGGGGACGGAGCCTGCTGTGCCCCTGCTGGTCTGGATGGGGACCGATGCTGGTGGGGCTGTTGGGGTGGTCAGAGCTATGCTTCCAGTGCAGCGCAGGAGGGGCCGGGGTCATCCCCTGCTGCCCCCAGCACGGTGTGAGACCAGTGGCCCTGGGTGTTCCTGCGCCCCAGCCGGCAGCTCTGCTCTGTGCCCCTCTCCATGCCTCCGGAGACCGGGGCTGCCGGGGCGGGTGAGGCCAGAGAGCAGCCACTGCTGCCAGAGCCAGAGCAGCAGGTTCAGGTTCCCAGCTCCAGGGATGACGACCGGTGTCCTACAGTTCTGCCAGCGTCTCTCCGGGGGGGGTCCCTCAGCTGGGCGGCCAGTCCAAAAGCCACCCTCCCGGTGGCAGCTGGGTCCCTCCTGGTGGGGCCATCTCAGAGCTTCCCTCCACCCGCTGCACACACTCCATGGCCTTCCACAGGCCAATCCCAGACACTGACCGGTTGGAGAGAAAGGGGAGCCAGGCCTCGGTAAACACCATGAGGGGAAGCCTGCGTCTCTTCCATGAACACATCGCAAACACTGCAGATCTTAGAAGGTTTTGCAAAGAATGAGGTGGAGCGGGAAGAGCTCCCATAGCACTCGGGTGTTTTCATCACAGTGGTTTTGGAAAGATCTTCCATACTCCAGTGATGGACATCTGCATGCTGGCCAGGGAAAGGAGACCCCCGACCGGCAGAGCTGGTTTCGGAGAGGCAGGGCACTGTCCTAGAACGAAACACATCCGTGCGGAGGGCAGCAGAGCCTGTGGAGCAGGAGCCCTCGAGCAGCAAAACCCAGTGGCCCCAGCATCGTTACATGCAGATTGTCCCGGCAGAGCTGACCCCGCTGCCCGCGGGGACTATCCCCTTCGACAGCAGCTACTTGGCCGCCGTGACCCTCCACGCACCGGGACTGTTCTCAGCACGGCCGGGGCTCCCCCCCGGCGGCCCCCACCCCTCCACCTCCATGGGGCCGAGGAGAGAATGGTGCCCGTGTACCCCCATCAGTCACCTCTGTAGCCAGTTGCCCCCCCTCTCTCCTCCTCTCCACGGTCCCAGTTTAACAGCATCCCAGACCAGAAGTGGCTGTGACTGCAATGCCAACAGGTCTTCTCCCTTCTTTCTCTCTAAGTGAGCATCATACCGGTATCAGAAGAGAAATTATTTTGTTCAAGTCATTGTATAATATTTATGTTTGGAAAAATGTAAAGCTGCTCACGAGTCTACTACTTTTTCTGTATAATATCTTTCCTTTGAAAATACTGTCGTATGAAAATGTGTGTAAATATAACCACCATTTTGAGTGTCCTAATCTCAAATGCGTTTCTCTGTTCTGCTTGCGGACGCCGAGGCAGCTCAACCTCAGCCGTCTCTGTGTGCTGTACGTTGCCCTCCTTCGCCGTGTCGCTCTGCAGGTGACGTTATATTAGTATGTATCATTTGGTTTGCAGCAAAGCTTCGGAATCATAGAATCACAGAATGGTTTGGGTTGGAAGGGACCTTAAAGCCCATCCAGTGCCACCCCCTGCCCTGGGCAGGGACACCTCCCACCAGCCCAGGTTGCTCCAAGCCCCGTCCAACCTGGCCTTGAACCCCTCCAGGGATGGGGCAGTCAGCTTCTCTGGGCAACCTGGGCCAGGGGCTCACCCCCCTCACAGCAAAGAATTTCTTCCTAATATCTCATCTAAATCTCCCCTTTTCCAGTTTAAATCGAAACCAAAATGTGGGTCTGCTCATGGAGGGGGTCCACACACACAGAATGATGGGACAGATCTAGCCCCCCCAAAAAACATCTCCCGTCTTGGTTACGGTGCGCACAGAGGCCAGGTGAGGTGTAGAAACGCTCAGGCTGCTCATGGTGGATGCAGGCTGTGAGAACCCGGGCTCTGGAGCCCTGCCTGTGGTGCACCTCGCTGCGGCGACACACGGCGGGCACAGACGCCGGGGCGGGAGCACGTCAGCCGTCCCAGGTTCCCTCTCCTCGCAGTCTCCACGTCACCTTAGTCCCTTCTCACCACTGCCAGCTCCTGTCGGTCCCCTGCTGCACGCGTTGGTGGCCAGCGAGCCACATGCCCTGTGCTAGCCACAATACACAGGGTGGCAAACCCACTTCAGGTCCCTCCAGCCACCCGTCTTCAGCAGAGATGCCCCAGGAGTGTCCTCGGTCGTGTCCTGTCACCCTGGTGTCCCTTCAGCTCTACCTTCCCTTTTTTTTTTTTTGTGAAGAAGCTATTTGGAGAGAACGGGGATTCATTTTAATCACGCAGAGTTTGTGCCAGTTCTGGTTTTTCCCAACAGAGCAGATGGGCGAGGAAAAGCCAGCAGATGCGGCGTGCTACCAAGTGCTGAGGGGATGTACGGGGCAGCAAGCCGCTCCCGAAGGAAGGGCTTGTTTCCAAACTCCATGTGTGACTAGGCCCAGGAAAGTTATCCGTGGGGGACCTACAACCCAGATCAGAAACTCACAGCACTTGGATGGCTTGAGCGGATCTTGAGGAGATACCTCCATGTTGTCCCTCCAGAAAACTTGGGTTTTGAAAAATAGCGGTGCACGTGTTCTTGTTGGCTGCGGTCTGCGAGACGTGCCCAGTGTTAATGTGGGTAATACGTTGTGGAAGGGTTACTAAATTGGCCAAGAATACAAAAGTACGGCATTGTTCACACATTAAGGAAAGTCATAAAATCAAGAGGCTTCTGAGGTAGAATACAGCCGCAGCTGGCACACGAAGAATGCAACGTCTGCGATTCCCTGTACAAGGTTGTTTGTGAAACTACACGAGGGACGGAACGGAACGCGATCGTTCCGTGGCCTTCCCTTGTGACGAACAGCAGATATGGGGACGAGATGGTACTACGGAACAGATAAGCGGCCTACTTGCTTACTACGAAACAGATAAGCGGCCCTACATGCTACCCGAGCCAACGTTTCATCAAATGTTGATGAAATGCTGTCCTTTGTGCGAACTTTGCTCATTACAATGTACCAAAACACACCTCCATCCCGGAGGCTACCCGCCCCCAAGGTGCGCCCGCTCCTCCTTGAGTACACCAATCATAATAAAAGTATTAATGACTAAAGTCACTCAAACTCCACTTTGCAGATAAAAAAATAGTATCAAAATAGCCCGAGGGAGGGGGGATATTGGGGAAGACACCACCACGAACAAGTCGAGGAGAACTCCATCAGTGACGCCCAGGACCAGTCGACGGGCTGGGCCTTTCTTCCCCCACATAGGGATGCCTTTGGGTAAGACTCAGAATATACCAAGTGTTTCCTCGGGGAACTTAGAAATCTCTCTAGGGAATCTCTGTCCTACATTTATAGCCAGGATGTATTGTTTATAACTTTGTCGCGTGTTTTGTATATTTAACAACACCTTTATTTGCACGCGCTTTGCAGACAGTGTATTTATCACCGGCAATCCTAAGAACCTGTATATCCGTTGTTTAAATAAACCGCACTGTTTAAGTAGCTGGTCGTTTCGGTTTCTCACTGAACGCGACCAAAGACTCGAGAGTGGCCGTGCTGGTTCAGGAACACGACTAGACTGAAGGTGCAGTCCACTATTAGTGTATCCAAATCGTAATAGTTTAATACATATTAAACGCGACTGGACTGATAGTGCTGAATTGGGCATCACTCAGAATTTAAATCTGGCCGCACCTGGCCTCCCACCTGGGTGAGGAGTGTTAGAACGCAAGGGGGTTTATCTTCTGCCCAAACCGCTTGGCCCCTTTTCACGCAACATACGTACAAACACAAGCAAACCAAAAACCCTGAAGGACAACCTTGCAAGACAAGCACAGCGGCATCGGTAGCACACACGGGGATGTTTTGGGAGCAGCACCCTGGCATAGCTACGCCGGAGCGGGACACACGTGAGCCTTTGGGGGATGGTCGGGCTGGAGGAGGAGGAAGTTAAATGCAGGCGGGTTAAGACGCGTTGCCTGAAGCAGAGGAAAGCGTGAGGACAAGTCAGGGAACCTCCACACTGACTCCAACAGGAACTCCCCGAGGGACACGCGGACGGACACAGTGAGCGCTGCTGGTCACCACCCCGTGAGGGACACCCCGCTCCTCTCCCGACACCCCGGGGGAGTCTCCCGGGGGACTGGGGGGGGGGTCTGCACACCAGCAGGGGCTGGAGGGGGGGTCCCTACCCCTGAAACCAGAGAAGAGAAGAAGGCGTAAGCAGAAGAATCCTTTAGCGAGGAATTAATGCCCAGCTGCCGGCAGGGAGCTGTGGAGCTGCAAACACGAAGGAAACGAGCGCTCCGCTCGCAGCTCTCCACACACCACCAATAATTATTAACGTAAGTCACATACTAACCATGATGGTCATTATTTTGTTTTGGGGTTTTTTGGTTTTTTTTAATGGAATGCATTTATATCTCGATTTAAACAAGGAGATTTTTCTGTGTTGCAAGCTATAGCATCAGATGAGATGTGGGATTTAACTGCATTTTAAAGAGGTTTTGCAAAATAAAAAGCCGTTTTCCTCTTTTCCTGTCATTTATCCTGCAGCCATCCGCACGCAGCCAGCGTCAGGGGGGCCAGGGAGGGCTGGCTTGGGCCCCGCAGCCCCCCCACCCCTCTACTCCAGTCACTAACGTTAATCGGACTCATTCTTGCCAGAGCAGTCTTTATTTTTCCCCACAAAGGACTTTTGATTATTTTACTAGCCTGAAACGGTAATTGCCACGTGTTTCTTTCCTTCACCGCCGCCGGGTCGGAGCTTTCTGCTGCAAGCAAAGGCTGGCAGGAGCAAAATCACGACGTTTCTGCAGCGCCGCTGTCTTTTTATATCAATTTCTCATTTCTCACCGATAAGGTTTGCGGTATAAGAGTTATTCTGCCGGTAAAGGTCAGCGGGAAGGGGCACACCGGAGGGCTGGGTGTCCCGTGGCCGCTCTGCGGGACTCCGCTGCGAAGCCCCCAGGTGCTGGGGAGCGACCGTCACCAGCTGGGGAGCGTGGGCCTGCTCGTTAGCTTTTAATATTAAAAAGCACCAGGCTTTTAATTAAAATTCGGCATTGCCCAGTCCCTATCACATCACTCCCCGGCTTCATTCCCATCTCCCCAGCAGCGAGACTGAATAACATCCATTGATATTTATAAAGCCCAAAATCTTCAGGTGAAAAGCTCCGAATTAAAATATTTCTGAATGAAAAACCTTGTTTCCTAGTAATTTTCTATAAAGGCCTTAATTATTATTTTGTTTTTCTTAAACCTCGTCAGGAAACACGCTTTGTTCCGGCCCGGCAGGCCCGCTCGCCCCCGGCCCCACGCGAGGCGATGCCCCGGGCAGCCCCCGACCCCCCCCCGGTCGCGCTCCCCCCGCCACGGAGGCTCCCACGGCCCGCGGGGTGGGGTGGGTGTGCGGGAACCCCCGGGGAAGCGGCAGCTCCCCCGCAGCCGGGCAGGGCGGAGGAGCCGAGCGGGGTCCCCCGGGGGCGGGGGACTGGGACTGGTCCCGGTGCCCGGGGGGGTCCCGCCGCGCTCCGCCCGCCCACGTACCGGCTCCGCGCCCTCACCTCGTCCCCCCCCCCCGCCCCAGCTTCGGCTCCGCGCGCTCGGGCGCAGGCGCGCGCGGGGCGGGCCGGGTCACGTGGGGCGGCGGCGGCGGGAGGCGGAGCGGCCGCGCTGCCTGTCCTGGGCGTCCCCGCGCCGCGCGCGACCCCCCCCCCCCCCACCCCGCCCCCGCCAGACCCGCGCGCGCCCCCGCCCGCCCCGGCGGCCCCCGCCCTCCTGCGCGCGCTCGCGGCGCGGGCGCGGCGGCGGCGGCGGCGGCGGCGGCGGAGGAGGAGGAGGAGGAGGAGGCAGCGGCGGCGGCGGCGCCACCGCGGCCGCCACCAGCGGCGGCAGCGCCAGGTGAGGGCGGGGCGGGCCCTCTCCGCCGCCCGCGGGGGCGCGGGGACGCGGCGGCGGGCGTGACAGGGGCGGCGGGGCGGAAGCGGTGTCGGGGCCGGGCCGGGAGCGGAGCAGGCCGGGCCCGCGGCGCGGCGGGAAGGGGCGGCGGGGCCTGGTGGGGCGCGGAGGGGTGCGTGGGCCCGGCCCGCCAGCGGCGGAGCGCCCCGCCGGGCCGGGACGCGCGGGCGGCAGGGCGCCGGGCCCCGCAGGGCTTCTCGGCGTGCTGTGGGGAGCCGCGGCCTGGGCGCCGGCGCCGGGTGAGCCCGCTCGGGCGCGGCCTGCAGCCTGCCCCGCCGGGCCGGAGCCGGCCCCGTTTCTCCCGCCGCTCCGATCGCAACCGTTCGCTGCAGCTGGTCAAAGCCTGAGCTCAGCCCCGGGGGGCGGCCCGAAGCTGAGCCCCCGGCGGGAGAGCGGGCGCCGGGCCGCTCCGCGGCGGCCGGCGCTCCCCGGGGAGGGGGCCGTGAGGCGGGCCCCGGGCGGGCGGGTGCTGTCAGCCCCGGCGCCGCTCCGCCGCCCGGGAGGCCGCTTCTGATCCCAGTTCCCCGGCCCCGAGCTCACGCGGGCGTTGACGTCTTTGTGAGATGTCAGCGAGGATGCGCTGACGTTTCGTTGAACCCGAGCTTTTGTTTGAATTCCTCGGTAACTCTTTAGAATAGAGAAAGGCTTCTTAACTTATCCCTTCGGCTTGATTTCTCCCTTTCTCTGAATTTCATCTACTCTCAAAAGGTCTCAGGAAACTCCGGGTTCCGATTCCCTCCGACTTCTTTGGGGCACGGGAAGCAGAGAGCTCTTCTGTCGGCTCTGAAGGCTGGTCCCAAATTGGAGCTTTATGAGCTTTGTCTCTTCACGACCCCTCAGCTTCCGGACACGCACGCTTGTGCTCATTCCCCAAAGTGAAAAATATAGTAAAACCTTTCTCATTTCAATTTTATTCAAGGAAAGACAGTGCCTCTTGTTGGTATTTATAATTACCGTGCGCTGTAGTCTTTCTGGCTGGTTCTTTATGTAGCTAAAGCGTCTTTCAGTATTTCATGTAGGAGAAAACAGCCACAGACAACAAATTTGGCATTTTCAAAGAAGGTCACCATGTGTAATAACCACAAGTCTTGGATTTAGCAGCTCTTTTCCAGTTACAGCAAGCATTCCCAGCTTCTGTACACAGAAGAGAGAGAGGGAAACAAAGGTCTCGAGACACGTATCCAAAATGGCCAGGTCTGCCAGCCTCCGGACTAAATGCACTACCTGCAGCAAGGCATCGGGTGTTTGCTAGAAATTCATACGCTCTTCAAATGTTCGCTGAGCCTTGTGGCTTCCTTTGGAAGGTGGCCGGCTTTACCGGGACGTTTTTCACAGTAACACTGTGTCCTCACTCTCCTGAGAGAAAAAAGAAAATCAAAACGGGGGGAGGCTGCACGCAGACCTATCTTCTATTGAGAAATGACATTTCTTAATATTTTAAACCTACAGAAGGATATTCCGTTAGGCTTTGGATTTGGGCTGGAAGAACTCCCAGCGCTCTCCAGCCATTCTGTCCGGAAAACCTGTTCTTCTATAGGACTTGCAGGCAGGAGTTGTTTACAACAGGTTTCCAACCAATGCAGTAATTTTACACTATTCTAGTAAAAAAATAGCTGCTTCCTTAAAATAAAAAACAACTGTGTGTGTAGAAATCTGAGAAATCCGCACACCCCCACCATGCTTCTCTAAACTAAGTGTTAGTACTTTCTTTTTTTTAGTGGCTTAAATACTTGAAAATACAGGGATGTAGAGGTAAATTTGACCGAACAATCGGGGTGCCACTCTTTCTTCTGTTTAAGTTTGTGATGCTGTCATAGATTGCATGCCTTTGTAGTAGATGTTAAATATTTCAAACTGATAACTAAACCATTAAGCAGATTTACAGTGTATTTTTATTTTTTAATACCATTTTGATTCTTTTGGATGGAAGCTGGAGTTACAACTGAGTTACACAGACATACTGAACTCAGTAGCTTTGCAGTGGCAGAGAGTTTGCCACTGAAGATATCGAAGAGTTAACATGGCTGTAACAGTTTGATTGCATTGGGAATATTGAAATTTTGTAGGTCACTAGTGTACCTCTGAAGGGCAGAAGGCGTGATGGTGGTGTCCGTTTCAAAATCATGTGGTCGCTATTGAGAAACACAAACACTGTGGCATGGAGAGAATACAGTGAGCAGAACGTGGAGAGCATTGAACAGCGAGACTTAACCCTGTGTGTTGCAAAAACTGGGTCCAAGTGTCGACTTGTTCCTTAAGCTGGGCTGGAGCAGAAGTAACGAGAGACAACACAAAGGGTTGGGAAAAGTTAAGGGGCAGAAGCGGAAGCAGAAATCATCCTAGGTGACACGGACATGAGGCAGGGAAGATGCATTGTCCAACTCCAGGTGAGCTATTTTCCATCTGCTAGCTGGATGACCAACTCACCTTTGCTTTACTGAAGCCATGGATATTTTGTGTTTTGTCTTGACACCGTCACATGCTCTGCTGTCCCCTCCAGAGTGGATCGGTGACGTTCTTCAGCAGGAACTGCCCATTGCAGATAACTGAGCATCTCAAATACATAGTCCACGTGCTCCTTAGTTTGGACACGTCAATAGCTGAAGGTTTGTCTCAAGATGGTGTATGAAACTCAAGATTTTCTAGTGTCCTGACTAACTAGAAGGAAGAAAAAAGTCTTTTCAGTGATGCTGCTGGAGTTGAAGTTTCATCTAAGCTTTGGATTACACAGAGGGATACAGTGGAAGTTTTCCTGAGGTCCAGGAGCCTGGGATTTTTCTCAGTCCATTGGCGTTAGTTGATGCTATTAACAGCAGCCCACCTGCGCCCTGAGTAGCACATCAAAACCTGCTATTGTCATTAAAAATAGAAACAAGAAGTGAATTCTATCATGTATATATTGCAGCCTTGAGGTTGTGTCACAGAAAATAGCCCTTCTTTACGTATTTGTGAAAAAAGAAAGGTGACCAGTGCATGTCGCAGTGTAGCTGGTTTGGGAGCTGGGGTGGAGGCGGGGGGCGCGCAGGGGAGTTCCCAGCTCCTATGAGCTGTCATCTTTTCGGAACCAGGAGGAACATTGCCCGCTTTTCCCGCTGGAATGAGTAGTCTTGAAGCATAGCCCTGTGCCGGGGCTTGAATCGGATTTGTATGAAAATTGAATAGTACAGGAGATGAATGATGCCTTGTCTAATTCATTTGTCTTCATGTAAAGCGATAATTTGGGACTGGAAGTTGCTTATACTGAGTTGGATATGTGGGAGCCTGCTTAGATTTGATGTATGGAAGGGAATGATCTAATTATTCCTACCAACAGATGCATGCTATTAAATTCTCCATGCCCCATGCATTCATTTTTATTTTTACTCTTTAAAAAATCAAATGACTTATGAAGACTGCGCAGCTGGTATGAGGTTACGTTTCTCATCGTGGTTCCTGGGCAGTACTTAGACTGAATGAGATGTGAGGCGCCGTGTTCTGCGTGCATGTGTGCAGGCACGCTCTCGCCAGCCTCCCTCCTCCCTGCATGAGACAAGGAAAAGGTGAAGAATTATTTCTGCCTTGCTTCCTGGTAAGCTGGAAGTTTTGGCATCTGTAACGCCCTGGTTTTTCCCGGCAGTGAGTGGGAAGCAGGTGAGAGATGAGACGGGAGGCTCGTAGTGGCAGTTCTTATGGGTCCCTCCCAGGGGAGGCGAGCAGGGAGCAGTGGCACCCCTGGGATTGCGGCTGGAGGAGCTGAACCTCCCAAGGCAAAAACGCTGTTTTATTTTTTAGTGAGGCTCAGTTAAGAATAATACTGGACAAGAAATAGTGTCTCAGCTTTTGGTTGCAGCAGGGGACAGTGTTACTTCTAAGGGATTTTGGGGGGGCTCTTCCCATCTCTGCAAGAAGGCATTGCTGTCTGGTTGTGTTGCGCCCTAGTTTTACCAGAAGGTGCAAGGCTGACCAGTGATTACGTGGTTCTTAATAGCAGTAGTGACAACAAATAAAGCTTTTGAAATTTGATTCTTCCAAAAGCCCAGAGTAGCACAAAATATCCTGTGAGCTTTTGTACGAACAGGAAACTCTCAGAACAATCTTGATTTTAACAGAATCTGTACCTACTTCTGTTATATGACGATATTTTTTGGTCAGGTAGAACAGTGTCTTTATTATTGTTTTAGCTTAAATCTTTTCTTCATGCTTTATAACGTTTCAGAATTTTAAAAACTTAGTGAAATTTCCTCGACTGGTATTACATGCAAGAAGTAAGTAATGCTGCAGTAAGCAAGAGGTGCGGTTTTCAGGGAAACCTTAGTTCAGGACTGGTAATTGCAAGAATACCTGCACTGGTTATATCGACACTTAGGAAGCCCAGTGAGAATTTGGTGATAAAGGCGTACTTGTGGGGCATGTCAGCCCGGAAAGGTTTGGTAGCGATTAAATTCAACTTTAAGTAAAAAGTTTGTCACAACACAAGCAATTAATAGATTGCTACTTGAAAAGGAGTTTTTTCATAGCCTTTGGAAAGCAAGATAAAATATAGTTTCTTGTCAAGGTGCCTCTGATTTTAAATATCATCTCATTTTACTTGTTTGCTGGTTGCATCGATGGATCTTTGTGAAAAGTTACATACTGCAAAGCTCTGTTACAGTATTCATCTGTTACAAGCTATGGTGTATTTCTTCCAAATGGAAATATCCTTAACATGTGAAATTAATAGTTCGGTTAATGGGAATTGACTGATCAAATATTGCACTGTGTAGATGGCAGCTTCCGAGAAAATTGCTGATTCCGAGATAATTTGTGACTTAGGGAGAAGACTGGCAGCGCCTTGTGTTGGTATCTCACCTACCAAAAGTGGGAATTTCACCGTGGCTAACTTAACCTGCAGTTAAAACTCATTCTGGAGTTATCATCTTGCTTTTTAAAGCAACCCTGATGATCTCATCCCTCAAATTCTGTTGAAATAAAAATTAATGGCTCAGTTGAGCCGTGTCCGTTGCAGCTTGGCAGTAGTTGTGGGGTTTCAACAAACTTTATGAAACTTTAACACGCTAATAACACACCTGCTATTGAAATACATCAAGATATCTCTGCAGAAGGTCATATGCCTTATAACAAGCTGTAATTTTCTTCTTGTCAGAAACACTTGGGTTTAGGAGATTCATGCTTGAGGGCTATGGGAGTGCAGCAGAGCGGTATGAACAGCGGTGAGTAGTTCCATATCAGAATGAGTGAGTGAAGCCTGCCTTCCTGTAGACCGACTTGTTTTGTTTTCTTGACATTTGGGAAACCGTAAGCTCTAAACAAAACTCTTTCTCTAGATGGAACGCTTCACAGGGCTGTTTCTATGGATTCCTTGCTAACCTACATGTTCAGTCTCTAGGCGTTTCCAAGCTCTCTATTGGATAACTTATTGTAATGAAAGTTGGAGTTAATGAACCAATGTTGATTAGTTATTTTCCTTAACCAAATTTGGTATCATCTCATGTGTACAACGGGAATGGAGGCAGCAGCAATTGATTGCTCCTCTTCCCGTAGCCCAGGCTGACCATCCTCAGTTTCTTACTCTGGAGCCCCTTTCCCGGTCCTCTCGTCTCTGGAGGAGCTGGGTGTCCGCAGACCGGTGGTGAGGGAGGGTCACCCTTTCCCTCGGAAAGGAGAATTGGAGGAACAAAAAGCGTCTCAGTTCCTTGCACCAAGGAGTTCAGATGATTTCCCTTTCGGTTCACCACCACTAGCCAAGAGCCCTGCCCTACCGAGGCCCGGAGGGTTTGAATGGGTGCTGACTCCATCGGTTTTGAGGCCTTCTTAAAAACAGCTTTTACTGGGCGAGTGAGGACTCTCCTTTCACGTGAACTCTTGGCACGGCTGTGGAGATAACCAGCCAGTTTGTTTACATGATTTAATTTTAGGCTGTCTAAAATACTCAGGGGAGCATCCTTTCATGAAAAGAGGGAAAAACTAGAACTAATGCAGTATCTGCTATAGAACATGGAAAGCTTTTTTAGTTTTGGCTTACACTTGATAAACAATGTTAAAATTTCTTACTTTGGATTTTGGTTTTGCTTGTCAGCTTGGTGTCCGGTCCTGGGACTGAGGCAGGTTTGCATATAGCTGAAAACAGCAGAGTTACTGCTTCCCTTGTAGCCACTCAGGTCTCCGACTTGGCATTGTGCTGCTGCTTGAATTACAACACTTATTTAGAAATACAAGAAGATACCAGTGACTGAAAAGTGTTAGATGACTATTAAAAGTGCTGCAAAGCATATATGATCTGATTTAATGTGAATACTCTTTCCTTCCCGTTGCGTTGCTGGGCTGGCAGAAGTGCGAAGGCTGTGGCACAATACTAAGGCTTTTAAAGAGATTTTACTTTGTCACCTAGGTAGAAGATAGCAGATTTCTGCTTTGTCTTTCTGAGTCTTCTTCCTCTTCGGCTTCCCCAGTTTGGTTTTGGTTAGTCCTCTTCCCCACTGGTGAGCAGGCTGGCATGTAAGCAGAAAATCTGCTTGAAAAAACAGCAAGGGGATGTTAATATAAATCATCTTGATTCGAGGGGAGGTGTTTTGTTGTCTCTGAAGCCATTAGCTTTACTGCTGCGTTTTCATTACCCTGAGAAGTTTGAGTGCAACTTGATGAGGCCGTGAACAGGAACAGGTTCTGAGGATGGATTCCCTTGGCTTTGTTGGCCACCTGCAGTAAACATGTCCATGTGAGGTGGTCCTGTGGGCTCGTAACCTGTTTCTGGAACGAGCTTAACCTGAGCCAGTTTAGGTGCCTCCTTAGGATGAGCCGAAGAGCATCCTCCTTGTGCTGGTTTCTCTTTTCTGAGGGTGAATTTAAACTAGAAGAGTTTATTTTAAGACTTAAATAAATCCGTTATTCTAGATGAAACTTGTCCTGGTTAGAAGAATATAATGTTATTTCCAGCCAAAGGGAGTATGCAGTTTTTTGCCTCTAATGAAAGGTTGATTTTTCTAGATCCTCAGTTTTTGTTGTTAGTATTTGAATATAGTAAAAAGTGCTTTTTACATTACTAAGGAGAGAGTTGGATTTGGTCCAAAGCTGCATATTAAAAATCAAGGTAGTCACTGTGTTACATTCAGTGTTTTTGTTATTTTGGATTGCTATCTGATGAAACGTGATGGTTTTCTTTCAGGATTACGTTTTTGGGAGTTGCTGTTTAACCATGTTTGCCAGTCTGGAATTACCTGAAGACCTGTTGTGCGCCACAAAATACTGAAGTTGTGGAATTCATTTTGGTAGGTAAAATAAGCATATGATGCATTTGAATAGCTCTTGTTCCTCTATATTCTCCTCCTAACTCTCCAGCTAATAGGTCCTTGCCTCTCCCGTTCATGTGTTTGAAGGACTGTCTCCAGAGGTGACTTTTCAGTCTGCCGTAGAGGGTTACGGGCATTTGCCATCAGGTTTGTAGCTGTTCTCAGACATTCCTCCCAAAGAGGACAGCTGGGACGCTTTTGTGGTGTTATTCCTCTTTAATGCTAAAGTTTGAAGTTCCAAATTACTGGAACTACCCCTAGTTAAGTGGTTTCAGCGGAAATTTTACTGCACGTTTAAGTTTATTTTTTTGCGTTTTTTTCATATTATACCAGCTATTCTTAGCCTTATTTAATCTTCTTGTGTAACGATATGACACTTGTCCAGAATTTGTTTAAAAGTCTTTTTTTGTGTAATTTTGCCAAAAACAATTATGTCATTTTAATCTTTGTATCATAGAGCGGTTGTGTGTCTATAGGTTTGTTCGTTAGTCAGATTTAACAAGCTCCAAGATCACTATGCTAGGCAACAAAACGGTTGAAACAGTTGTAGGATGATAACACACTGTTAACAAATTTGCAATAAAACCAGTGTTGTTATCAAAGAGCTTCTGGCTTTTATAGGTGGTACGCTTTAAAGTATGCCTGTGTGGTTGGATGTGTGTATATGTTATGTATTAATGGACAGCCATCTTCTCAGCAGTATTCTGACAATGCTGAAGCTCCTCTGTCCCCATCCTGAAAAAACTTAATAAATATCCTTACATATTTTCTCACTGGCACCTAAAACAGAGGAAAAAAGAAAACTTTCAAATGTATTTTTCAAGACATGCTTTTTTTCTGATTTTCTTTTTTTTTTTTTTCTTATTAAGTTGCTTGAAAAGCATTTTTCAATGCAGGCAGAAGCAGGAAGGGTTCCGTGTCCTTCGGAAATCATGTTGCTACTGCTTTTAAAGACTTTTTCTCCTCACTCTCAGGTCTGGATTCCCCAAGGGACGTGATTGTAGTCTCACTTCTGGGCTGATTTTTCTTCCTCTTCCCTGTTGCAGCTTTCAATAACGGTCTGGGTGAGGATGAGGACCCTGCTCAGTGCTAACTTCTGCCATCTGCTAGTGAAGGATGTGAGTCCATCCTTCCTTCTGCTCTCGCCCTTTCCAGTCTCTGGTGTAATTTGGAAGAGTACTTTTTCAGGCGTAGAGCAGGGTTTGAGTACTTTTTATTTAATTGGGCTCTTTGCATATTTGTTTTGAGAGGCTGCATGTTCTGGTGTGACATCAGTTGTGAAAGTGTTTATTCTGAGTTGCCCGAAATGTAGAAACAGCTTGCAAATCAATAGCCTGTGTCGCAGAAAACCTGGGACAAGTTATTAGACAAAGCCTTGTTTTGGTTTACTCCCTTTGTGTACTGCGATGGTTAGAAGACAGCAACGCAAGACGTTTCAAGTTCTGTTTAAGAAACAAATTGACATAGCCTTAAGTTTGCATCAGTTGAGTGGATCTTGGGATGAGGATACCAAGATACCAGTGCTTTTTTTTTTCCCCTTTCTTTTTTTTTTTTTTTTTAACCCCAGAGACCAGCACTTCCATCTGGCGGTGCTGGCACTCCAGAGCCTGCCGGCTTTCCAGAGTTCAGCTGCTCCCCAGTTAGCGACAACCGGCTGTTGCAGATTTTGCTCTAATCTCATCTCTCCCAGGGACTGGACGGAATTCTCTCAGCATTGCCCAGTCCACGGCGCTGGGTTTGTCGTGCGGGCTGCCTTTTGCGGTCAGGGCTGGCGGTGGGGTACAACGCATGGTGTGACAAACCGCCTTCTGGGTCCCCCGTGGCGCGTGGTGGGACCCAGCTGTTCTTCAGCCCAGATCTAGTGGCATTGCTGTATCCTACATGAATTCTTCCTCTGGATAGTCTCCGTCTTGCGTGTTTTAGTCGGTTAATTGTTTTATCTGTATGCTGAGTGTACCTGGGAGCTGCAGCCTCCAGCAGCCCGGGGTGTGCCCTGTGTCCGTCAGTTTGGACACTCCGGTCTCCATGGGCTGTCCCTTGCCAGCCCCTACCCCCATGAGATACTGCAGGTGCATTTTCGTTATTAGTCTGTTATCTGGCTATTTATCCCTATCTCTCTTACTTCAGTTACATATTTTTAACAATTAAACTATACTGAACAAGACTAACTTTCTAACAGACAGGCATCGTAATTTTCACTCTGCTGTAGCCTGTCCCAGCCCAGGTTCATGGGTCGATGGTTGCCACGTGGTAGCCACTGGACTTGCTCTGAGTTTCTAGAAACAATTGTGTAGCGGGAAATACTGAGTTGGAAACTCTTAAAACAACAGGGTGCGAGGGCAGGCGGGGGGGATGATATTCAGAGACCTTTTTGTGTTGCCATGAGAGCACGAATGCTGAAGTTCCTGAAACATGCAGATCAATTCAGGAGTGGTTCTTGCTCATCAGAGTTACTCTATAGCCTGCTGGGAGCTCATCTATTTTACAGGAATTGTTGAATGACCAGAGTTTTACCTGTCTGTGCTTATGCTGAAGGCTTTTTGTGTTTAGGTGGAAGAGTGTTGAGTGAAGGTACATGCTAATTACGGTGACTCGCTGGCCCGTGATTTATGGAAATCAGCCCTATAACCAGGAGATTACAGAATTTGTTAGGACAAGGGATGCAGCTGGGATTCATTTGGTTGGAGATGGGCGGCGTGCTGTGCTCTGCCTGAAGAGGAAGATTTCGCAGATCATTACTTCCTCCTGTCATACTTGAGATAAATTATACTTGAACACAGGAACAGACTAAACTGCCTGTGTTTGAGGGGGAGAGGGGGAAGATGGATGTAGCAGAGATCCCTGAGGAGCATAATGTGGAAAAAAAAAATGAAATTGCAAAGGGAGCCGTAGCTACATGTTCTTAGGCAGAGAGAAAAATTTAAAGCTCAATCCTGGTTTGGTTTTGGTTTTGTTTTGTTTTGTTTTTTTTTCTTAATTCAAGCTTTCCCCGCAGTCCTGTGATTTTCAAATGAAACAAAGCCTGTGGTCCTTCATGATTTAGCAAACTGTATTTTAATAATGTTCATGAAGAGCCATAATTTCAACAAATCCGGTCAGATTTTGACACTTTGAGGTGAGGTTGGCGGAGTCTGGTCTAAGCTGCAGCATTTTTATGAAGTCTTTAAAACCATGGTTGAAGCAGTCTGGGGGTCTTCTGCTCATTCACAGAGAAGATGGATGCTTCAGACACTTCCATTCAAAAAAAGATTTGAAATGTTTGTGTTCTGATAGAGAAGCTTCTGTTTCTTTGGTGCCAGGGTTTGTCAGAAGTACTCATGTTTCTTGCTGCAGGTGGAACACCACATGCCCTCCGAGCAACTGTGCTTTTTCAACACAGAAGAGCCGATATATTGAGCTGAGATCTCTCTCCCTGAAAAACTTAGTGAAGATTTTCAGATGAATAATGTTGTTTTCTTCGAAATGTAGTGCTGATATTTCACAGGATGCTTGCCTCATTCCGTGCCTAGAATGACTGTACTTGGTCGTTAAAAAGATAATTTGTGTAGCACTCCTAGCTCCTTTCTCCCTGAAGTCGGTGTATGTGTAGTGAATGATGTAGGAATGCAGCAGCAGCAGGAATTCTCTCCTGGCTAGTGTAAAGCCAGCTCTGGTAAGGAAGTTCCCTCTCCAAGAACTTGGGTGTGAAAATCAAATCAAAACAGCTTTTCACAATGGTTATTAATTGTCATTTTCATGTTCTGACTTGCAACTGAATAGTTTGACTTAGTCAGGTGCTCAGACCCACAATTTAGATACAGAGCTGAGCAGCTCTGGGGGGAAAAAAGATTTAATTGTCTCCATGTTCATCTGGTAATGAATTTTTTAAGTTTTTGCCTTTATTCCCCATCTTTAAAATTTCTGTGGTAATAATAAGTGACTTATGAAAGCACTATGGAAATACATCGGTGACCGTGAAACATTTTTGCTTACTTCCTGTTGCGGGACTGCAGAAGAGCTTGTGAGACAAAATTAGGTTTGTTTTAATCCGAGATTTGAATCGTGTTTGAGAATGAAGGCCTGGTTCTGCAGTATGAAGAGAGTAACTGTGTAAAATAGGTGATTATTCGTTAATGCCATTTACGCTGCCTAGTGTGGTGTAGGGTTGCAAGGGAGAAAAGAAATCCTATTTTGTGAAATCACAGTAAGCGCGTGTGTAGAGACCTGACCAATACCGTGCGTATTTTGTGACTTCTGGGTTCTTGTTTTTTCCATTTGTAATAGCGTCCCTTCAGGAGCGTTATGTGAGCGTGCAAACAACGTAGAGCTGAATCTAAGCTTGTCTAACGTAGTTATCTTTTTTATTAAAAAAAGGCTGTTTTCTGGCCCATATCTGTGGCTCACCTTTAATCTCAGTGTTTTAATTTGTGTTGGGAACTTGACCCTCTGCCAACCCCCCCAGTCTGTATGCTGTTCGAGGGTATGTCCTAACTCTTTTTGGTGGGCTCTGCTGAGTATCGCCAGCTTTGGAGTTACGAGGTCGTGATGGTCCTGGTTGTTGAATTGGTTTGGTTTTGACAGCGGTGGTCAGGAACAGGTCCCTCTTTCGGTTTTGACGTCAGCTTCGGCTGTTGGTGTAGACGGTTTTCATCTTTTAGCAATACTTGCAAGCGTTGAGTGTGAGACTAGAGGTCTCGCCTGGAGGAGTCGGTGCCAGAGCCCTTGGAATGGCTGGTGATGGAGTGGAAAAATGTCTGTCTTAACTCAACGTTGGTATTGTTTCCCATAGTTGTAGGGTTAACTTCCATCGCAGGTTGTACACCTGTACAGGTAACAGCTTAGATTCCTGTCATGATGTCAAGTAAAATTTAGTGCAAAGCCTAGATGTTTTGTAAAGTAAAAAACATCAGGTGTGTGACTTGATTTACTTGAATTCATTCTTTTCCAAGCTCAACAGGGGCATGGGGGGCATTGCGGGCTAGCGCAGGGGAACAAATTTCAGGTTGTAATGTGCATAAGCAGCTGAAAACACCTAAATCTTTACAAACTTTTAGAAAGATGACATAGTATGCCTGAGATTTCCCTGTGTGTGAGTAAAATATTTGTCAAACGCTAAATTTCTCCTGGAAAAAATGCTATGGCTTTCCTGCTGCTTTGCTGGACAAAGGAGTGCCTATTGCATCTGCAGTCCCTAAAAGTAAATTTGGTGTTTGTTCCTACCTTTCTGTAATTGAAGTATTGCTGTGAGCCTTATAACTTCCCTACAGAACTGGTACTGGGTGCTTGCTTATCCTCTGCATGATACGGAGATGACTGTAACTGATTTTCTTATTTTTCCCCCCCTTTACCTTCCTTTCTCCCTGACTGTTGTTTAGGTCAACTGGAATACTTCTCAAGCCACATGCAGCAGGATTCTGTCTGGAAACCACTTCTGTTTGTTCTAGTGGATGAACAGCTTGGTACTGGGATGGCCACGGTTTTCAAAGTCGCACAGTTTGTCTCACAGACCCTGGTGTTGGGTCGCCCAGTAAGTTTTTCTGTCAATGATCTTACGTGCCATTGAAAGCAGTTGCTAATGTGTTTACACACTTATTATTATACTTAGTATAATTCTTTTTTTCCCTTCCAAGCATCATCTTAACGTCTGACAGGCTCCCATTGTTGGAAACAATGGTTTTGGATGACCTACCTAACTTAAAAGATACATATGCCTCCTTGTACTCCTCAGCTATGGAAGACTTAGAGGTGGATTTTGATTCAGGACTGGAGGAAGATGAACTGAAACAGGAGGCTGCTCCTGAGGATTCCACGATCTTTGTAGCTTTTAAAGGAAATATAGGTGACAGAGACTTTGAGCAGAAACTTGATATCATACTGGAGAATGTGCCTGGCCTTTTACACATGGGTAATGTACCTTCTTGTCATTTTTCAGCTGTCCTTAAAATATTTGTTTACATAATCAAGGTGCTTATATTATATTGGTTTCGAGTTACTTAGTTTGTAATAAGATTTTTTGGGGTTATTCTTAGTGAATTTGGGAGTTTCTCTTCTTGGAGACACAGAATACAAATTTCTGCAGTTCTTTCATTGTTTAAAACTGATGTCATTAGTGAGTTCATTTATTCATATTCAGTTCCCTTGTTTTACTTGTTTTTTTTCTCTTTCATTTCCCTCCGTTACACATTGCGCTGTTAAATGAAAATGAAACCAGGAGATGCTTTTTGCCACCAAAACCATCCAATTTAAACCACTGCAGTTCATCTGAGAATAGGTTCACTCTCGAGTAACTGTGTGAGTTCAAGATGTTACTGCCCCTTTGCTGCTGCGTTGACCTGCCCTACCTGGTTTTTGTTTTATTTTCTGCTGGGGGACCTGGAGTCCTCTCACGTACCCCCTATATGCCCGCTGAGCTCTGGGGACAGCTGTGTAGCTAGTGAGTGATAATAGGCTTTTGGGACAATAATATCTTCTACCAGCACATCTAGGTCTGGAAAAAGACATCTGTCCTTTGTCTGAGCATCTTTGCAAAGGGTCTTACGATGATTACTTAGAGCTGCTCGGTTACGTAGTCTTGCTTGTACGAGTACAATCTCGATAGCCAGCCCTCCCTTGGTAAGGGTGCGGCGGTGTGATGGCATGGGTCAGTGTGTGTGGATCCGTGATGTGCTCCCTCCCCACCGCCAGTTTCCCCAGCAATGCCCCTCATCTGGTATTACTTGAACAGTCAGATTTAACGGCTTAATTTCTTGCCATTAATTTCTTCTTAGTGTAGCTTGCTATAGAAACAGATTAAAGCCAGGAGGGTTGCCTTAACTGCGGTGGCAGGAACACGTAACCAGAAGAGCCTTGGAGACTGGGACCACAGTACTTGGGATAGCATCATATAACTGCAGTCTAAAAGCCACGTCTTTCTCTCTCCTTCTGTCTGCGGTTTGTGAACCAAGCTTTTCCTGAGAACTGTAGGTCGCCATCCCAGCACGCTGCTTTTCTGTTGCGTGGTCCTCTGAAGTCACACTGTACAATGAAGAATCCACCTTTCTTCTCCTGTCTTTGTGTTTAAAGAAAACTAATTGTCTAGATTAGGTTTTAAAACGTTCATTGCATTGCGTGGTTTTTCGATAATGTAAAATACCTTTTCAGGAGAATAACCCATGACTTCTGCATAACAAAACCGAATTCCTGTGTTGCTTTGTTCTGTTCTTTCCATCTTGGCCAGTTGTCATCAGTTGGGTCTGGTGTCACTTGTTGGGGTCCTTGCTGTTATCCCTCAGGGAGATAAAATGCTTGGATAAGATAAAAATACTATGAAAAAATACTACTGTTTCGAGCTGTATCTTATAAACAGTTGAACATAAAACTAACGGATAGTTCCTGGTGTAAAAGGATATCTGTTGATACCAGAGGTGAATTGCATAATTTTTGAATGGAAACAAATTCAATCTGTAGCTGAACGGAGTTGCCTTTGTTACACGGAGGCATCTGCACGCTGGGTTTGTTATAAATATTAATGGTAGGATTAATGAACGTGATTCAGACCTCAGCTGAGAAAGCAGAAAGCAAGTTTTTAAAATCAATGTCAAATTAATTTGAAAACGTGACAAGTGATTTCAGCTGATTCAGAGCAAAACAGGATATTCAGAATGTCAAGTTAGTGAATAACATTGGTTTAGGCTTAGCAGATGCAGTGTTTGAAAAACAAGAAACTCAGATACTCCTATCTAGAAATATTGAAACTGATAATGCAATTTTTATATGTAAAATTTTGGAACAATAATAGCAGTACATACAAGACTGCTCAAACCTCCAGAAAAGCAGGTTTTAAAACTACTCCCATCATGTTTCCAGCCAAAAACGTGTTTATAGGTAGAAAGAGGATTAATTTAATAACACCATTAGTGTAGCAGCAGAAGGGACTTGGTGAATTAATTAAGGACAAGAGATTCCTAAATAGAAATTAGCTATTGGAATTCTTAAGCGAGGTGTTCTTCAGAACCAAAAAGTTAGCAGACTTTTAGTAAATCTGATGTTAACAGTGGAAGAACTGGCTGATTAAAATTTGGACTGATGTTTACTGGTTTTGAAGGGACTTCCTTCACAGAAAGCTGGAAACTGGAAGCTTATAAACCTGTATTAGGAATGTATTTTTAATTATCCTTAAATACATTTTGTAGCGATGATATTTAGTTGGGTACCACTTCAGATAAATATATCCAACCTGACTGACCTACGTTTTTGCTAATTCCTACCTGTTACTTTTAAAACAGCTGATCTGTGTAGAAACACTCATATGTAGAAGAGGTTTTCAGAAAACGTGCAACTAAATGTTTTGCATGACTTCAATTAACGTTTTTTTGCAGTAGATTGAACGTACCTATTCAGAAAAACTAAATAATATGGTAGAAATTAATGAAATACTGCTAGGGCTCTGTTGGCCCTGGCCTTCTGAAAAAAAAAAGGAAAAAAAAAGATGGTTTCACAAGCGTTTGTAGAGCAAATATTTCAATAATGAGGGTTTCATTCTTGTCAGTTTTTTCACACATCCATCGCGTTCGCTAACAGATTTACTAAATCTGTTTTATTAGATATTTTCCTGTCTTTCCAAAGTAGTTTATCCACAGGATATTTCAATTTTTGAGTAATTTTATCAAGTGATTGTGCTGGCTATTGTGTTGGTTATCAATTGGGTTGTGCCCATATTACTATTTTCTGGAAACTACCTGAAGTGGTTTGACAGTGTCGGTCACCGTACGCCTGTGCTGGGGAAATCTCCTGGACCTGAGACTAACCACCGATAATTTTCAAAGACAAATAATTGTTTTAAGTTTTTTCAACTGTGCTTTTTTACCAAGTTATTTCATCATAGGGGTCTGAAAACCGCCTTTGCGCTGACTCTGACCATTTTTTCTTTTAAGAATCCAACAAGTTGAAACTGCAGAAGATAGAGCCTTGGAACAGTGTCCGCGTTACCTTCAATATACCTCGGGAAGCGGCGGAGCGGCTGCGAATTCTGGCTCAGAATAATAACCAACAGCTTCGTGACCTGGGAATTCTCTCAGTTCAAATTGAAGGTATTTCACACCTAATTTTCTTCCAAAGGTATCAAGCTAAAATTTAAGTATGCTCAACAAGTGATTTTACGTACTTGGTTAACGTTGCAAAACTTCCTCTTTAGTAACTTGGAGAATGACTCCAGGGAAAAGGTAGCTCAAGACTTTTATTCTTCCAAGAATAGGTTTAATAATAAAAATGATAGCCGAAAAGCCTCTTGAGCATCAGGAAACTTCCTGAAAAATGTTTTTTGAGTGTTAGTTAGCACTTTCTTTTCCCCAAGTGTTTCGTATGGGGCTTTCTTAAAAACAAGTTCTCAGTGGATTTCACAATTAAAATATCCGTTCTGGACAATTGTCCAAGAGCTCACTCAGGGTGAAACCAAGGGCATTTAATGCTTGTCATGGTGTTTCTTCCTCTTAAAATTGAAACCCAGAAGATAAGGGTAATACGATGCGTAACTGCCCTTCTGAAGTGCTCATTATACGTAAATTTTCTTCTTCCTTCCTTGACATCTTTTAAATGTCCTTTGGAAAATGTCTCTGTTCTGCTTTGCCGTAGATCATTCAGTTCACCCAAAATTGTTTATTACTTTTAGGGGAAGGTGCTATCAATTTGGCTTTAGCTCAAAACAGAAGCCAGGATGTCCGAATCAACGGACCCCTGGGAGCCAGCAGCGCAGTGCGAATGGAAGCAGGGTTTCCCATGCAAGGGGGACAAGGTAAATTCCTTTGGTTTTTATTTGTTTAGCTTTATACACTTTGAAATCTTGGTACTAAGCTAATCCTAAAATTTCACTGATTATAGCAACTATTGTTTGGAGAATTCTACTTGCCATTTTAATTAATGTGTGTTTTTTGTTTCTGTACTGTCAAACCGTGTTCCACATTATGTAAACTAAATAATTGGCTGCATTTTGTCCCACAAACATCGGAGTAATTTGGGCGTGGCAGATTGGTTTGTTTGGGGTTTTTTTGAGGGTTTGGTGGTTTGGGTTTTTGTTTTGGTGGTTTAGGGTTGGTTGTTTGGGTTTGGTTGGTTTGGTTTTTTTTTTGCATAAAGACTGTTAAAGCAGATGCGTCTAGTCTAGTGAATTCACTTTGAAATGTGCACAAATTATCACAGTTTTCTGTTCGGCTACCTTTATGAAAAGGGAGCATCAGCCTTTATTCAGTGTATAATAATAAATTATTTTAGATTAAATCCATTATAATTAAGGGAAGGACAGGACACTGTCATTGTTAGTCTCTCTATTTTCTGATAAACTGTTGAGATCTAATCGTAAAGAGTTAATTTTTGTGGAGAGGTGTAATTTCATTAAGCTCTAGGTTTTAGAGCATTGTATAGGCACGATAAGTAATTTTTAACTACACAAGCCAGATTTTAAGAAGAGTTAAAAGTAAGCTGCTATGTAAATCATTTTAATAGCTGAATCATAAGGCAAAATAAACTAATTAGTATCTCAGGATTTAAAGCAATTAAAAAACTGGGAGCATTTTTTGTCAAAGTAAGATGTGTGTGTGGCCATTGATGAGAAGGAACAGAAAGAGCATTTCACCTCTGTAGAAACCTGATGAAACAGTAGTAAAATTGTTGTGCTTAAGAAGGAATGTAAAACATTTAAAGAAAGGTTTAATTTGAATTCAGCTGCTCTAATCTTCACTGTGACCGTCATCAGCTTCATTTCCTGCCTGCAGGTCAACAATATTAAGGTAAATGGTGTAAATATGACAACAATATGACCAACAGGTCAACAGTGTAAGCCATTTTATAAAATAGCAGCCTGTGGAAGTGAAACATTGACGTTTTTCTTTCTTGCAACGCCTTAGTTGCTTTCTAGTATCAGATATTGCAAAAAACCTTAGTACATGTATAACTGTGAAACAATCTTGTCACTTAGTGACTTTGGTGGCAAGTCAGGCTCAAATAATTCATGGTGGTGTTTCCTTCGGTAGCCTTTCTAAAGGTTTGGTGCTCAAGGAGACACTTCAGCATGACCTTAATTTGTTTGTTTTATGCCAGGGAATCTTAAGCTTTCAGACAGAGACATGTGTCCTCAGGTTATTTCAGACAAACAATTCTTAAAGTCTAAAAAAACCCCCTTTTGTTAACAAATAGAATTTTTTTTCTTGTAAAAAATAAATAAATCTAAAATTCTTCTCTATGTGAAAACTGCGAGACTTGATGATTTTTATTTTTATTTTTTAAGGTTTAATAAGAATGAGCAATGCTGCAGCTGTCATGATGTCCCAGAGTGGAAATGTGCCCTCCTCTATGGTGGCAAGTGCTGCTAGTGCTGAGCTGCAGCCAAGAACACCTCGGCCTTCCTCACAGCCAGGTGGTAAAATTTAGTCACAGTACTGACCTGAAAATGTTCTTGAATTTTTATTCTTCAGCACACAGGCTTGAGCCTGTACTCATAAGAGTACTCCAGAATTGCCCTTTCTGGGAGTTACTCTGTCTGTGGAAGCCTCTCTGCCCCCATTAATCTGGTAAAACTTTCAAAAATAATTTGGGTGCCTAATAAGTCACCAGCTTGTTTGGTATTTTGTAACGCGTTGAGCAGCAGCAGCACCGGTAATTTTGCAGTGGAGCTGTTGTGACTGAGCTTCGTGTTTAGCTAAGGGTGAGAAAAGGACTGGTTGAACGAGGCAGATGTCTCCGGTAGGAAGCAAATGCAGCAGACTGAGCACAAGCGCTTTTCAGGAGGGGTAGGTCAGCAGGAAGTTTAAGGATTGGGGATCTAGGGGGTGAGAATGTTTTGGCTTTATTCTTCGCTACAAGTTAATTGGATTTTGGGACTACAGAAAAAGAGAGGGGATTATTACTTGTCCCTCCATAAAATGGTGGCAGTACTTGCCAGCCTCACTAGATCTCTGCAGTATTTATTCTTACAGACAGCATTTTTCATAAATGTTTTAAATATTCTGGGAATACTGGTTTATGATACTACCTTAGTTCCTTGTTATGCCACTCTTTTTAACTGATGGGGGTAATAGCCCCAACAAGTGGGTTTTACATGCAAACTGGAGGAGGAGAGGCTGGAGAGCAGCCCCGCGGAAAGAGCTCTGGGGGTTTGGGTTGATGGAAGCTGAGCAGGAGTCAGCAGTGTGCCCGGGCAGCCCAAAGAGCCAGCCGTGCCCCTGGGGCACCAAGCATGGCATCGCCAGCCGGGCGAGGGAGGCGACTGTCCCGCTCTGCACCGCGCTGGAGCGGCCCCACCTCCAGCTCGGAGCGCGGTTTGGGGCACCTCAATAGAAGGACATCAAACGTCCAGAGGAGGGTGACGGAGATGGTGAAAGGTCTCGAGGGCAAGACTTAGGAGGAGCCGCTGAGGTCACTTGGTGTGTTCAGCCTGGAGAAGAGCAGGCTGAGGGGTGCCCCCATGGCAGCCGGCGCCTTCCTCGAGGGGGACACCGGAGGGGAGGCGCCGATCTCCTCTCTCTGGTGACCAGCGACGGGGCACGAGAGAATGGAATGAAGCTGCATCAGGGGAAGTTCAGGTTGGACATGAGGAAAAGGTTCTGCCCTGAGAGGGTGGTCAGTCCCTGGAACAGGCTTCCCAGGGAAGCGGTCACAGCACCGACCCTGTCAGAGCTCAGGGAGCCTCCAGACGATGCTCTTGGTCCTAGGGTTTGGTTTCAGGTAGTCCTGCGAGGAGCAGGGAGTTGGTCTCGATGATCCTTTCGGGTCCCTTTTCAACTCATGATATTCTGTGGTTCTGCGATTCTGAGTGTGTAGAAGGCTTGCATTAGTCTGTAGTAAAAAGTGCTGTGGAGCGATTGTGCTTTATTGTAGAGGTTATAAATTTGTAAGACCTGGCTTCTCAGGATTCCCAAACATTTTGAAAATTTTTAGAGCGTTGTCTGTTCTGTCTGTTGGAGAAATTGGAACACTGAAGCGTGAATTTTTGTGCAGAGTAAGCAAATGCAAGCGAGCAATTTACCCTTTCTTGTTTTGGGGTGGGTTTTATCTACAGTAGGTTATTTTTTTTTTTACTTTTTTTTGCTATTTTAATAGATGCAATGGACCCACTCTTATCTGGGCTAAATATCCAGCAGCAAAATCATCCATCTGGATCTTTAGCTCCCCAGCTCCATTCAATGCAGTCAGTTCCAGTAAACAGGCAGATGAACTCAGCCAACTTCCAGCAGCTACAGCAGCAGACGCAGTTGCAGACGCGTCCTCCCCAGCCACATCAGCAGCCACAGCAGGGTATTCGACCTTCATTTACTTCACCAGCACAGGTTCCAGTTCCCCCTGGCTGGAACCAGCTTCCTTCTGGAGCACTTCAGCCTCCTCCAACCCAGGGAGCACTGGGTACATTGACAGTTAACCAGGGTTGGAAAAAGGCCCCGCTGCCTGGACAAATGCAGCAGCAACTTCAAGCAAGACCATCTCTAGCAACAGTACAAACTCCTACTCATCCTCCACCTCCATATCCTTTTGGAAGCCAGCAAGCTTCCCAGGCTCACTCAAACTTTCCCCAAATGAGCAATCCCGGCCAGTTTACTGCTCCTCAAATGAAAAGCCTTCAGGGAGGGCCCTCACGGGTTCCTACGCCACTACAACAACCCCACCTGACCAACAAGTCTCCTGCTTCCTCTCCCTCCTCCTTCCAGCAGGGCTCTCCTGCATCATCTCCAACAGTTAACCAGACGCAGCAGCAGATGGGACCAAGGCCTCCCCAGAGTAGCACGCTTCCCCAGGGATTTCAGCAGCCTGTCAGTTCTCCTAGTCGTAATCCTATGGTGCAACAGGGGAATGTACCCCCCAACTTCATGGTGATGCAGCAGCAAAACCAAGGTCCGCAAGGTTTACATCCTGGCTTAGGAGGTAAGAAGAACTGAGACCTTCTTTTATTTTACAAAGAAACATAAAATAGCCAGAACTAATTTTGCTGTCAGTTTTGAAAAGATCCTTTAAAAGACAGATTAAAGGCGTAGATTGGATATAAAGTGGGTACGGGTGAATTAGCAGCAGCGTCACCTCGTTTCTACTACCTGTCTCTGTCCTGCAGCGTCACAGCCATGACCGAAGGGCAGGCTCCGGGCCACTGCAGGGAGAAACCGCTGTGTGCTGTTGCTGGTTACGACTGCCAGTCTTGACACTTCTGTTGCCTTTAAGCAAATTTGGGATATTCAGAGATGGTGTGGGGTTTTTGGTTTGGTTTGGTGGTGTTCTTTTTTTGGTGGGAAGGGGATTATTTGTTGAGAAGGAGGGAGAGAGTGTAATAAGAACAAATGAACGTTTTCTTTCTCTCTTCAGTTTCCTCTGTTACCATTAACATTTTCTGCTACAGAACTGAGACATTATTTTACATCTTTTTCTAAGTTGTGGATGTCTCTTCTTGACCCTGTCTTTACTTGTCACCGGTTTCTTCCCATATAAAAGAGGAAAGAGCTATTATTGCCATGCTGTTGTACTCCCTATTCTATAATTAAGAGGTCAAGGGATGTTTTAACTTCCCCTTTGGCTGCGTTGTCTTTAGTTTTCTCCTCGGACCTCCGCTCTCACATCTTTTACTTACTACTCCTAGTAGTGAAGGAATTTCATTTGTCAGTCCCAAGATCTCTGTTGTGTCCCTGTTGTTTTTTTTTTCCCTTGAACCCTTTGTAGTTCTGTGCCGGACTTGTAGCACTTCTCTTTGCTCCCTCATTTGTTCGTCTTTCTCTTGAATGGCTGCTCTCAGATACCCATACACAAGCTCTTGCTTAAGCCTTTAAAGTATTTTCTTTCTGTACTTCTAAAATATGAGCCGTATTCTTTATCCACCTACACACACATACATATTCTAGAACAGGAATACCTGTTTCCTAGTCTGCTGATCTGGACAAGCTTCTTGTTTTCACTGTTTGTGCCACGGGTCTCATTTGAATTCAGATGAATTTGATTCAGACGAATTGTCTCAGTTTCAAGGGTCTTCTCTTTCCAGACTGTTCTTAGGATCTGCCAGTGCCCTATACTTGGTATGTCTTATCTTGTCTCCATCTGGAAGCAGTTATTTATTATTTATTATAGTCACATTTCCCTATAGTTTTGCTTCACCAGCCATATGTCCCCATCAGGAGTCACTTCCTCTAGGTAGCCGAGCCACGACCTCTAGGCAGTTTAACCTCTGTATTCTCCTTCCTTACTAAGTAAACCTGCTACAGACAAAACCCTACTTTTTTGAGTTAAAAATGACACCCCAAATAAATTCTCAAAATACGTTATTTGTACTCACTGTAGACTTTATTGCTAAACTCAGTAATCCTGCTGTGAGCTGTATCCTCAGCTGATTTTAAAAAGACAGGATTCCGTTGGTTTCAGCAAAGCTGTGTTGCTTCTGCCTGCGGAGACTTTTGCCTGGCTTCTGTGCGTGATCATTCCTTGCTGCAGTTTATATGTTAATTAAGTTGTAATTATGGATCTTTCAATTTTTAAGCCATTTTGCATTATGTTAACTAAGTTGTAATTACAGATTTTTCAAATTCTAAGCCATCTGGGATTTAAAGGTTTGGTGTAGATGAATACATTCAAATGCTTTCCATTTCATCTAGTTAATTTAGCAAATCAGAATTTTTATTAAATTTGGGATAGGTTAAGTTAACGCCTCTTTTTTTCTCAGTTCAAGCGTTCCTGTGTGCAAATACTTCCCTAAAAGTTTAGCAGCGCTAAACGATAGTCTGGTGATGTGATGTTTCAAGAAGTATATGTTCCGTGTTTGCAGGAATGTCTTATTGTTTGACCTGTAAATTTGATGATCTTGAAATATTCACTGCAAACCTAAGACCCGATTAACACCAGCGGTACAATTAAGTGTGCAAGACAGCTGTAACTGTAGAAAGAACTAAGGTCAAATTCTGGCTGTGTATCGCGGGTCAGAAAAATAAGGGAGGACAGAAAAATAAGGGACCTCTAGGTCTGCGGCACCGACTATTTGGTGGTGAGTTAAAAAGAAGTGGGTGCTGTTAAATCCGTTTATGCTGCTGATGATGTTGGTAGGTAGAGGGGAGTTTTGCTCTCTGTCCCAGGGTGATGTTTTGATGTGTCAAAGCGTGGGCGTCGTGCCAGGTAGGGGCAGTAGGAATAGCAGGGTTACCTCGATGAACAGCCGCTGGGGGCTCTGGACGTGCTGTCTCGGGAGGTTTCTCAGCCCGCTCTGGGCCGAGAAGTTATTTTGAGTGTGTGTACACACAGCAGCAGTGCAAAGGACTGGGTACCCGGTGTGTTATGGTGCCAGTTGGTGAGAGGAGCACATCACTGTAACAAAAACGCAAGGTATTTGTGTTTGTGCACGTGGAGTAAGTTAAGGACTTGGTTAGAGTTGAGATGCAGCAGATAAGAAAACAGCAAACTATGTTACTTTTATTTCTAGTTTCTAAAAAGTCAAACGTGGACTTTTCGCCTTCTCTGTGGGGTAAGTTTCGTAGCTAAATTATAGTTGAACTGAATCCAGAACCTTGCTAGGCAGAATTACTGCACAGGTACGAACTATAAATGTCTTCAGTGGGTTTTGTTTATTGGCAAAAACCACTTTCTGCCTAAACCTGTAATGTGACAGTACAGACTCAAAGGTACTATCCTATCATACTCTAATTAGAGATTTTCTCTTCTTTTTCTTCCTGTTCTCCGTACTTAGTACTAATCAAATTCTTGTGTTCAGGGATGCCCAAGCGCCTGCCCCCAGGGTTCCCTGCAGGCCAGACTAACCAGAACTTCATGCAAGGGCAGGTGCCTTCGACCGCTCCGGGAACAGCGGGGAACAGCGGAGCGCCGCAGCTGCAGACTAGCCAGAACGTGCAGCACACAGGTCTGTTTGGAATGCAGTGTTCCTCAGGTTTTTGGTTTGTTTGTTTTTTTTCTCTTTTTTGTAGAAAATTATGCCTTTACTTGGGTAACACAGATACCAAAACATCAAACTGCTGTCATTACTCGGGCTGCAGGGGTGTGCTGTGTGTACTGGTAAATGAGGAAAAGAAAAGCAAGAGGCTCCTCGTGTTTTTCAAACACCGCAACTATTATTGATTAGGACTGCGATACTAGCATCCAGAAGTATCTGTTCAGAAACTGAATGGAAGTAGCATTGAAATTTGGAGGCTAGGGGTAATAAAGATGCAACACAAAAGGAACTTTCTCCCAGAAAAAAAAAAAGTGTTATTATCTTAGAAGCAGAACAAAATACGCAAAATTGTTTATTAGTTCCTTTGAAAGCTTTGGAAGTCTACCTACAGTCAATCCTGTAGAAATTAAATCTTTAGTTCACAAGTGTCTCTGTTTAACAATTCCATTGTTAATCTTTTGTCTGAATTATGGATACCTTGCTAACGCCATTTCGTCAGTATTCCCCGTGTGTTTATATTATAACCCACTATAAAATAACCTCAAGGTTTGAAGCTTATTTTGGTTATTTTGTTGAGTTAGGGCATATGATGGAATATTTTCAAACTTACTTCCATATAACGACTGAAATGAAACTTCTGTTACATCTTCTGCAGCGGTATACATGGGAAGTACCAGCCTAAGTGTTTATTTTGAGAAGTTTGAGGTTCTGTTTTGACAACTAACCGGTATCTGTAGCATCAAACATTGCATCACAGGACTGCAAGTATGTCAGATATTCCAGTTCATTGGAAATGGGAGGAAAACAATTTTGGAGTACTTACGCAACATCAAAAGTTGTGAAAACTCTTATACCGCTCCAATCAGTTTCTTACTGGCAATTTTAATTTTTTTTTAAGGTGGCCAAGGATCTGGACCTCCTCAGAATCAGATGCAAGCGCCCCATGGCCCACCAAATATGATGCAGACCAATCTAATGGGACTTCATGGAAATCTGAACAACCAGCAGGCTGGTGCTAGTGGGGTGCCGCAAGTAAACATGGGCAACATGCAGGGACAGCCTCAGCAAGGACCACAGTCTCAGCTTATGGGAATGCATCAGCAAATTGTATCCTCTCAAGGACAGATGGTAAACATTCAGGCTCAGGGATCGCTGAACCCTCAAAACCAGATGATACTTTCTCGAACTCAGCTCATGCCGCAAGGCCAAATGATGGTGACACCACAAAACCAAAATCTTGGTCCTTCTCCCCAAAGGATGACCCCACCCAAACAGATGATTCCCCAGCAGGGACAACAGATGATGTCTACACACAATCAGATGATGGGACCTCAGGGCCAGGTCTTGTTACAGCAAAACTCAATGATGGAACAGATGATGACCACTCAGATGCAAGGAAATAAACAGCCTTTTAGTACTCAAAACCAGTCCAATGTTATGACGGGGCCAGCTCAGCTGATGAGAGGACCAACCCCAAACATGCAAGGAAACATGGTGCAGTTCACTGGGCAGATGATGGCACAGCAGGGCCCTGTGAACGGTAATCCTTCTCAGGTTATGGGAATGCAAGGGCAAGTTTTAAGACCCACTGGACCTGGTCCTCACATATCTCAGCAACTTGGGGATACTGCTACTACAGCAAATAATGATGTCAACTTGACACAGATGTTACCCGATGTTCCTGTGCAGCAGCCAAACATGGTGCCTTCTCATATGCAAGCAATGCAAGGAAACAACAGTGCTTCAGGGAGTCATTTCTCTGGCCATGGGCTGCCTTTCAATACGGGGTTTAGCGGAACGCCAAATGGGAATCAGATTTCCTGTGGGCAGAATCCTGTTTTTCCTGTCAACAAAGATGTTACGCTCACAAGTCCACTCTTGGTTAACCTTCTACAAAGCGATATATCAGCAGGACACTTTGGTGTGAACAACAAACAAAATAACCAGAATGCCAACAAGCCGAAGAAGAAGAAGCCTCCAAGGAAGAAGAAAAATAATCAACAGCTAGAACAAACAACGTAGGTTTAATATTACATTGTTTTTATGAGGGGCGTGGGGAAGCTCCACAGGCAACTTGTCAATATTTTTTCAGCAAGTATGGGGTGAGAAAGGACTCGTATTGTTTCATATTCTAGCAATTTCTCTCAAGAGTTAAATGATAACCCACCGGTAAGTCTGCCACCGGACCGTTCGTTCAAGATTTAAAAAGAAAAAACATGCAAACGTCCCAGCTCTGTTATAAACCTAATTATAGCACCACCGTTCCTTACATTTACTGGGTAAAGGAAGCGTAGAAAGTGTTTCAATATGTCAGTGGGCACATGGTGCCACAGCCCTTGGAAGAGGAGGCTGCCTTTTTTAAGCAGTCTGACAGCCACAAAGGTTGGGAAGTACTTTCAGAAGAATTATAAGCGTCTGTATAACATGTGCAGTAGAGATTTTTTGGGGGTTGTTTCCTGAATTATAGGTATGTCCTGATGTGTTTCTGCCTGGAATTGAGCTGGACTTCTTTCTTAGTTGAAGCTGCAGCTAGAATTTAGAGGGAGGAATCTGGTATTTTCTGGGTACGAGGATAACAAGCCCAAGAAGTGCTGGTCTTCCTGGGCTGGGAGAGATCAGGAAGGAAAAAAAAAGACCCAGCTTTTGAGAGGGAAGAGGCAAATTCATAATATTGAGAGATAATGAATGTACATGTTCAATGGAAGTGTGAGGTTGCTGAATCTCTTTGTTCCTCTTTGGCCAGCATATTCTTCATTGGCCACCTTTGCTGTAACCTTTTGCTGTTGACAGTCTACTAATACCAGCACAGGGTGGTAGACTACTGCTGCTATACCGTTATTCAGCTAAAATGGTAAAGGCGGATACGCTGCGTGTAATTATTCTGATGCTGCAGATGAGCCACAGGGGCATTGACAGGAATCCACCTGATGGAACTTCTGGGGATTGTTTTCAGTTTGCTTTAGAAAAAAATGGGAAGAACTTTGCGCAGAAAATTATAACACTGGAATATCCAAATTTCAAAGTTAAATTCTTAAACAAACAACAAGGTAGAAATGACACATTAGGCTATTGGTGTGGCTCTGGTTCCACCAGTCCCACTCCTTTAAATAATCATTATAAGTCTTTAACCTGAAGTTGACACTCCCTTTTCCAGAGCAGATGTCCAATTCGGTGCAAAGAGTGGATGGCATTCGAGTACTAAGTGGTTATTCAATATTTTATTTTTTTCCCTTTGGTTATTCAGTGTGTAGCCCCAGCCTGCATTTTCTGCACAATGTCAAGATTCCTTCGTGAAGATGGAATTGATTTTGTCATGGACATTTTAGTTCTGGACTGAAACGACTCGCATCATCTATAGCAAGTGATCTTTTGTGACAATCCTTAATTGGCTTAACTAGTACTAAAATAAAACGCTGAAGCTGTTACTTGCCTTTTACAGGTGCAGAAATGCTGCATCGCAAAGGTAAAGCAAAGCATGCTAACTTAACGGGCCTTGAAAAAAGTCTTTCAAATACCTGCAACATAATTATATATGGTCATGGTACGGCCTGTCAGCTCAACACTGCTGCAAAACAGGCCATGTGATTTCAGATTAAGTCTGAAGGAGTACACAGTCTGTGGCCAGCTGTGAAAACCTGGTTCAAGTAACTCACCTAGAACCAAGTGGCCAACGTGTGGGTGGACTGCCAACTTTGGGGTGACTTGGTGTCGTGGTTTAACCCCACGCGGCAACTAGAACCATGCAGCCACTCGCTCGCTCCCCGGAGCTGCGATGGGAGAGAGAATCAGAAGAGTAAAAGTGAGGAAAAACTCACAGGTTGAGATAAAGGCAGTTTAATAGGTAGAGCAAAAGCCGTTCACGCAAGCAAAGCAAACCAAGGAATCCATTCACCGCTTTGCGTGGGCAGGCGGGTGTTCAGCCATCCCCAGGACAGCAGGGCTCCATCGCGCTTAACGGTGACTTGGGAAGACAAACGCCATCACTCCAAACATCCCCTTCCTTCCGTCTTCTTCCCCCAGCTTTATATACTGAGCGTGACGCCACATGGCGTGGAACATCCCTTTGGTCGGTTGGGGTCAGCTGTCCCGGCCGTGTCCCCTCCCAACGTCTTGTGCCCCAACAGCCCATCGCTGTTGGGGTGGGGTGAGGAGCAGAATGGCCTTGAGAGCTCAGCAACAGCCAAAAACATTGGTGCGCTATCGCTCTATGCCCATCCCAAACCCAAAACATGGCACTACACCAGCTGCTAGCAAAAAGTTAACTCCATCCCAGCTGGAGCCATGACTTTCTCCACCCCTTATTCCATACCATTTATGTCATGCTCGGGTCCCACACTATTTATTACAACCTCATTCACCACCACCCTCCTTCCCATTCTTTGATACAATACACAGATATTGTTCCCTTAGTCCATGGACCACCCCTGTGCAATGTCTGTCAAGTGTCCGTAAATGTCCACAAAATGTCCATTAAGTTCATCCAGGCCACGACCTTGGGCTCCATCTGCCCCGGCAGTCACCCGGGCCAGGAGGGATGGTGTGTTGCGGGGAGTCACGGGGCACCAAAGGCGGCTCAGGTCGGGTCACTGCTGCACTGGCACTGCTTCTTGTAAGGCTTGTCCTCCATTGGTTCAGGTGGTTCCTGCTGTAGCAATTCCTATAACACGCAATTCAAATCATGGGTTACAACAATATAAAGATATATCCAGTACTGTCTCCACCCCTGGTCCCTTTGGACCAGGTTAAAGGATTAAACATTGCAGTGAAGTCCTCCCCTTGCTCCTAGCATGGTTAGCAACAAGGGGTTCCTGCTAGAGTAATTCCCATAACACGCAACTCAAGTCCCAGGCTTAACTTGACTCCCGATTTCTCTACTGCTCCCCCCTGCCCGCCCCCCCCCGAGTGGCGCAGGGGGATGGGGAGTGGGAGCTGCGGTCAGTTCATCACACGTTTCTGGCTGCTCCTTCTTCTTCCAGGGAAGGACTCCGCACACCCTTGCCCTGCTCCAGCGGGGGCTCCCTCCCACGGGCTGCAGCTCTTCACGAGCTGCTCCGGGGTGGGTCCCTTCCTTCAAGCATCGCCTGCTCCAGCATTAACCTCTGTGGGCTGCAGGGGCACAGCCTGCCTCACCATGCTCTTCGCCACGGGACGCAGGGGAATCTCTGCTCTGGCGCCTAAAGCACCTTCTCGCTCTCCTCCTTCACTTGCCTTAGTGTCTGCAGAGTTACTTCGGCTCTGTTCTAGCCTGTCGGCACCGCAGACAGCAGCGGCCCTGGCCATCCGCCGGCCCAGGCACATCGCCATCGCTGTTATCAGAACGTTCCCAAGCACAGCGGAGTAGGACGATAAGCAGTCGGCAGTACAGCAAGCAGCAAAAGCAAGAAGCAACCACTAATGAGCACAATACTCTAATATATAGTAAAGCAAGCGAGCCCGGTGGTAGGCACGGGGGTCTGCCAATTAATAGCTAAACAGCAATAACAGCTGTAAATTCCATCTAGCACATTCCAATCAAATCTGTCGTTATCTCAACCTGTCGAGCCCCATGGTGGGCGCCAAAAAGGACTGTTGTGGTTTGACCCCAGCCAGCAACTAGGACCACGTGGCTGCTTGCTCGCTCCCCCGAGCTTTGATGGGGGAGAGAATCCGAAGAGTAAAAGTGAGGCAAAATTCACAGGTTGAGATAAAGGCAGTTTAATAGGTAGAGCAAAAGCCGTTCGTGCAAGCAAAGCAAGCCAAGGAATCCATTCACCGCTTTGCGTGGGCAGGCGGGTGTTCAGCCATCCCCAGGACAGCAGGGCTCGTAACAGTGACTTGGGAAGACAAACACCATCACTCCCAACGTCCCCCCCCCCGCTTCCATCTTCTTCCCCCAGCTTTATATACCGAGCGTGACGTCACATGGCATGGAACATCCCTTTGGTCGGTTGGGGTCAGCTGGCCCGGCCGTGTCCCCTCCCAACGTCTTGTGCCCCAACAGCCCATCGCTGTTGGGGTGGGGTGAGGAGCAGAATGGCCTTGAGAGCTCAGCAACAGCCAAAAACATTGGTGCGCTATCGCTCTATGCCCATCCCAAACCCAAAACATGGCACTACACCAGCTGCTAGCAAAAAGTTAACTCCATCCCAGCTGGAACCGTGACACTTGGAAACGGCTGCTGAGGTCGCAGCTCGTCTCTTGCAGTGCCCAACTTGTTACACCTCGTCAGGTTCTGAGATGCGTAGAAGAGGGCTCAGGTGGACAGTCCCCAGCAGCCACCGTCCATCCCGCTGCGGTGCTGCTGCAGGCGGGGCCGTAGGTGATGGCGTGTGGGGTTTTCTAGCTTTAATAGTCTTTGGCTACGTGGAAAGGAGGGATATGAGGGCATATTAGTGTCTTCATTTTGCAATTCCGGAAATTTTAAGTGCAAGCAATTTGGCAGCAGTGGCTTGTGACAGCATATTGCACGAGGTAGTGTCGTCTTGTTGTAAAGTTGTAAAAAGAATAGCAGTAGCGTAGTGGTAGAATGTGCGTCTTCCTGCTTTTGAAACATTAGATCCTGCAGAGAGTCTCAGATAAAGAGCAAGCAGCTATTTTCCTGTTTGGTTTTCACCTGACATTCAAAGCTATCCAGATGTCTTTCAAATGATAACGATGTCTTATTTTGCTTTGTATCAAAAGCATTCATGTTCGTAGAATCGTGGAACGGTTTGGGTTGGAAGGGACCTTAAAGACCATCCCATTCCACCTGGGCAGGGACACCTCCCACTAGACCAGGTTGCTCCAAGCCCCGTCCAGCCTGGCCTTGAACCCCTCCAGGGCTGGGGCATCCCTGCCGCAGAGCCGCTGCCCGGCAGCAGCCTGTGTGGCGCCGGTAGGCACTGCTGGTTAATTTGCATCAGAGTCGAATATGCAAACCTGGTGTCGCTGGTAGTCATCCGCATCTTTCGTGGAAAGTTGGTGGGTTTTTTTTTTGGCCCAAATCAAAGACAGAAACGGCCTTGTGTTTCTAGGTAGGAAAGATCTGGTGCTGTGTGTAAAAAATAAAACGCTTCAACTCTAAATATATTCCAATAAAATATGGTAATCGCTGCTCCAGTGAGCTGTCTTGCCATGGCAGAGGATTCAGAGGGAGCAGACGAGTTGGCACTCTCTTCTGAAAAGAAAATGTGTTAATTGTTAAACAAAAGCCTTTGTTAGGATTTTGTTTTCAATGGTCTTACTGATGATGACCCAGCTTCAGTGTGGCCAGGGAGTATGGATAAATGGACATCTGAAGCTCTCCTCTGAGCTTACAAAGCCCCACAAGACTACGTGCTTGTTAAAAAGTTTTCATAATAAAAGACAACTGTATTACGGCTTTTCTATTGAGCTATGACAGCTCAATTCCTGGCCCTTAAATAGGGCTTCTAATAAGATTTCAGCGTATTTAATGGAAATACCACTTTGTATTTACTCTATGACTGAAGTTTTCCGTGAATGTTCTCTTGCCATTGCTACCTGCAGAATGCTGTTTTGTCGCCCGATATGGATTAGCATTTTGTTTCTTAACGGGCTGTTTATTAATCTCTTTATCCTTGCAGGAGCGTTAAGAAGAGAGCTATTCTTATAAATGTTTTGGGGGTTATTCTCCAGCAAAAGGAGGGCGACTGCAATGAAAGCTGGCCCTGATACCTTCCTGCCTCATTCCCTCTCGGCTTCCCTGGCATTATTAGGCGAGCTCAGCGTTGTCTTGGAATTGCTGATTCTTTTAAATCTGCTTTGGACCACTTGC
Organism: Sterna hirundo; assembly: GCA_009819605.1. Lineage (NCBI taxonomy): Eukaryota > Metazoa > Chordata > Aves > Charadriiformes > Laridae > Sterna > Sterna hirundo. The sequence continues at coordinate 3,102,610 of CM020447.1, read as the reverse complement.
TTTTGCAGCAGAAGCAAATAGGATGCTTTTCATTTCGGCTTTTTCTCTGATATTCTTCCTCAGAAATTTTACCATTCAGAGCGGCAAACCTTGTTTGGAAATGCAGCTGATTTGATAAAACACACTAAAAATGATTCTGTTTTTTTTCTTAGAAATCGTTTCTGAGGTATAATAATATAGTAGCAAAAGTACCATTAGTAATATGGTTTGTAGACTGAGCCGTATTGGAATGTAAATAGAAGTGAACTATGGAAAGAGTTTATTCAGCTGAATTTGAAGCGTTTGCCTCATCGAGCAGCTTAGCATCGGAATGACAACCGAGATGTTTTGGAAAAGTAGGTTGTTTAAAAGTGATCGCATCTGTTTTCTGAACCTGAAGACAGGTAATGGGATGTAAACTGAGGAAGAATATGCTAGATGAAATGTGAGAAAGCGTGTTCATTAATTCTGTTAAATACACACACAAACAGTTGTTGAATGTTCCCCTGTGCACAGCCCATAAACACCGTGGGCACTGGGAGAACAGAAATAACCCGCTGGGTACCGTCGCCGCTGGCGCTGAGACGGGCAGGAGCCAGTGTGAGGTGTGATGTGCAGGTGGTGATCAGCGCTGCGGGGCAGAGGGGTTTTTCTCACCCAAACTCGGAGAGCTTGTAACCATCGGGCTGGAGGTGACATGCTCCCCCCCGGACACACAGGGAATGAGAGTCATCGAGCATCAGAGGGTGAACGTCTTTCCGTAAAAGCAAAAGTTGTTGCAGAGCATTGTACCATGTTGGCAGGGCTGGTTGTGCTGGCGTGTGTACTGTAATTTTATTTTTGCCCACCTTATTTCAGCACCTGCAGCCCTTTTTGGGGTTGTTTTTCGAGCTTTCTTTGGGTTTTTTTTATGTCTCCTGGAGTTCTCTGTCCACTCTGACGAGGGATTTCGGATCTGGAGGTTGTGCTTGAGAATGCAACCGGTGGAGCAAAGGGTTCCCTTGTGACAGTCCTAATACCAGGTTCACTTGTGACAGTCCTGTACCTAATGTGCAGTTGGTCTTGGTTTACATCCGGAGCAATAGGGAAGAACAAATATGGAATATTTGTCCATCTCACGCAAACTTCTCATCTTGCTTGTTACTTGCATTCAGAATTCGGGGCTTTTTGGATGGCTCGTTGTTGTTAAATGTGCCCAGTGAGTGTCAGCTACATTCAAAACACAAGTTGTATTTAAATTTTCCAGCAATTACAGCGGCAGTCTTTCCTGCAATAACTGCTCTTCTTTGCTGGCAAACGCCACTCGTGTCTGCTTTGCAGGGTTTGCAGAGCCTGCCCATGAGACCCGTCTGGAGGGTGTTTTCTAAGAATCCGTTTCGCACCGCGATTGTTTTCTGGGTTAAACCTGGTTGTGCAGTGATGCTCTGCATCAGCTTTTTATCTTATCTTTGACTGTGGCGTTTTTAATCTCCCACTGTTATAAAGAAAACATGAGTGGCAAAATTACTAATTTAAGATTGTATTCACCATTTTCGGCAGTTCATGGTGCTGGCACCTGCATCAAAGGCTGCAGCTCCTCTGGGTGATTTTGTTGCCAGAATTTTTGTTCAGTTGTGGCTGCTAATATAATGCTTCTGGGGCGTGTGTGTGCATTTTGGCAATTTTCATCAAATGTATTGGTGGAGGCATTTAAGCCTATAACAGCTGCGTCGCAAAAATTGGTGGTGTGCTGGATTAGACAAAAGGTTTAACTCCAAATATTTCCCTTGGCAATACTTGCCCGCTCGGCGGCCATGCTTGAAAGGGTTCTCTGTTTGCCCCGTTCCTTACCTTTCTTCTGTCTTGGTTTATGTTCTCCCCAGTTGGAAGTTCGGGGACTTTCCAGTCGCGCGCTGCTTTTTGAACATTGGTTAGGTAGGAAAGAAGACATTAGGACAGGCCTGGGTCTCTCCATGTCAGCTGTACAGATGCCAGAAACTGTTACTCTCAAGTAACACTAAGATAGATCTCTCAGCCTTTATATACTTCAAATTCTTATTTTGCTGAAAATGTCTATTTTCCTTGGCATTTCTGCATGCTTCTGCCTCTCGTTGTTGGCAGTGGGCTTATTTTGATGTCTTTAATTTTAACTCAGAGCTTTTATTACATAGATCTCCCTACAGCCCTCATGTATTTATGAAGCCGATAAGCAGTTAAGGTCTTTTACTCCTCATCCCTCTTTATCTTACCTCCTCTGACCATATATATTGATAGCAATAGAAACTTATTTTTTTCTAAGTCTGCAAAAGCTGTTTGGATTCGGCGGAAGTATTGGGCATTGAATCTGAACAATTTTAAATTGTCCCAGCGAGTCTCGAGGAGCATCAAGTACCCCTGGAGAAGGACTTGAGGGTGTTGGTTGATGAGAAGCTCAATGTGACCTGGCAATGTTTGCTCCCTGGCAAAGCTCCCCGCAGCCTGGGCTGCGTCCCCAGCAGCATGGCCAGCAGGGCTGGGGGGGGATGGGGCCACCAACAGCAGAAGGACACGGAGCTGTTGGAGCGGGGCCAGAGGAGGCCCCGGAGATGCTGGGAGGGCTGGAGCCCCTCTGCTGTGAGGACAGGCTGAGAGAGCTGGGGGGGTTCAGCCTGGAGAAGAGAAGGCTCCGGGAAGAGCTTAGAGCCCCTTCCAGTCGCTAAAGGGGCTCCAGGAGAGATGGGGAGGGACTCTGGATTGGGGAGGGGAACCATAGGACGAGGGGGAAAGGTTTTAAACTGGAAGAGGGGAGATTTAGATGAGATATCAGGAAGAAATTCGTTCCTGTGAGGGTGGTGAGCCCCTGGCCCAGGTTGCCCAGAGAAGCTGTGGCTGCCCCATCCCTGGAGGGGTTCAAGACCAGGTTGGATGAAGCTTTGAGCCATCTGGTCTGGTGGGAGGTGTCCGTGCCCAGGGCACGGGGGTGGAATGAGATGGCCTTTAAGTTCCCTTCCAACTCTAACCACTCTGTGATTCTATGAGCACTTACAGAGCCTCAGCATCCCACAACGGTCGGTGCTCTGGTGGGTGACTTAGAATGTCTGATACGTCCATGCATGTGACTTTACAGAGGCCTTTGATACCCTGAGCTAGTCACTTCTGGGTACAATACTGGAAGAAACAGTGCTACCGTTAAAATTCATTTCTCTGCATCTACCCATGATATTTATCTATGCAGATGTCACAGCAGTATTAGAGAGAAGCCTATTTAATTTAAACATATATATATCTCTCTCTCATTTGGAATATCCGTTGGCATACTCATAGTTATAAAACTCAGATTCAAGGTAGAAACAAAGGAAAGAAATGTTTAAGATCAATAAAGCACTATGCAACTTGTTTCCTTTTTGGTAGTATTTAAGGCACAGGAGCGACTGTCAGTGGAGTGGGGCTCTGTGTTCGAGTTTATCGTGTTATACTAGAGGTGTTGGCGCATTTTAGTGAGTTACTTGCAGGTCTATGAAAAGTGCTAGGAATTAATTGCTGGAGTACTTCATTATGGAAGCAGTAGCCAAACACTGATGCAAGGGCCGGATGTTAATTGCAATTATTTTTCTTGCAGTTCTTCAGAAGCACGTCCAGCTGGCCTGGAGGAGAGTGATCAGTCGTCGATGTCTGGAGAACAAGGAATGAATTTAGATAATTCAGGCCCTAAACTTTCAGATTTTGCAAGTCGGCCGCCAGGTAGTAGGATTTTTCTGTGCATTATCTGAATGTAGTAACTATAGAAGAGCTATTACTGATCTTTGTGACAGTTCTATTTTATTTGTCTTTTCACACGTTCAAGCCCAAAGCTTTTTTTCCTCCTCGTAACTAATTGGTACCGTTGTTTAAGTGTTTTCTTTGAAGTAGCTCAAAATGAAGAGGGGGCCACATTCTCAGGTATCATCCTGCAGGTATCATATTGAATACAGTAGTTATTCACCCGTAATGTAATTGATAAAAAATTCTGTATTTCTAGCTGCAGCACAGACTGATGCTTTAAAAATTTAGCATTAACCTATAGCTGATTTTTCAGAATTAAGAAATAGGGGTTGCAGTTGGAATTATCCTTTGCACATAGGGAGGATTAAATCCAAAGTCTGCCAAGGAATTTGTGTTCTAAGCCACACGGGTGGTTCTTAGCACCATTTTGGCCAGACTCTACTTCGTACACTAAAAAATGTCAGATCTGTAGGAGATACGCTAGTCCATGTACCACAGGGCCTGTCAAACTCTTAAGTTTGTTTTAAGGAGTATTAGTTAGTGAAAGTCCAACTCTGCATTTATAAGTGAAAGCAAGCCCACGGACAGTTGCAGAGACTTTTCGGGTGGCATGAATCTGGAGTAATAGCTAGTAGCTGATACAATACACTAAGCGATCTCGAGTTAGATGTCATGCAAGTCATTCATACATGAAGTGAAAATATTTTTAAGAATTAAGTAAAATCTTTGTCCTTATTTGTAAAGCCTGTTTCATTAATGTGGCTCTTGTATAAGATAAACAGGCTCCTGGCTCTACTCTCTGTCTGATCCTGTTCGTTACAGAAATTCTGCTTTCTCTGATCTTTGGTTTTAATGAATGTATCATCTTTGTTGTCTCAGGTTATCCATCTCAGCCAGTGGAACAAAGACCACTTCAGCAGATGCCACCTCAACTCATGCCTCATGCGCAGCAGCCGCAGCCGCAGCAGCAGCAGCAGCAGCCACAGCCACCACCACAGCAAGCCCAGGCACCACCACAAACACCGCAGCAGCAGCAGCAGCAGCAGATGATGATGATGCTTATGATGCAGCAGGATCCCAAATCGGTCAGGCTTCCTGTACCACAGGGAGTTCACCCGCCTAGAGGGCCTCTGAATCCAGATGCTCAACGAATGCCGATGCAGCAGAGTGGTAACATGTCGGTAATGGTTAACCTCCAAGGTCCTGGATCAGTGCCTCCATCTCCTGATAAACAAAGAATTTCCTTGCCAGGCAATCCTCCTCTGGGAAATAATGCAAGAAAAATGGTTTATCCAGATAACGTACAGAATCCTTCCAGCTCACCCCTTGGAGAGGTTTCATCAGTATCCTCCCTTCCAGAAGGAGGTGGAGCTGAAGGCCCCCCAGCATCAGGAGCTCAGAATAATTTGACATCTCATTTAGTAGTTTCACAGAACCAATTAATGATGACGGGACCCAAACCTGGACCATCCCCACTTTCAGCTGCCCAAGGTGCAAGTCCCCAGCAGCAGTCCAATTCTCTGCCTAGCACTCTTACACACCATTTTCCAAATGTTGCCACCCCATCACAAACTTCAAGGCCTAAAACCCCAAACAGAGCAAGCCCAAGGCCATACTATCCTCAGACTCCGAATAACCGTCCACCTAGCACAGAACCATCAGAAATTAGCTTGTCTCCAGAGAGACTCAATGCTTCTATAGCTGGTTTGTTCCCTCCCCAGATTAATATTCCTTTACCTCCCAGGCCTAATCTCAATAGAGGATTTGATCAGCAGGGTCTTAATCCAACTACTTTGAAGGCCATCGGACAGGCCCCATCAAATCTCTCAATTAACAATCAGTCTAGTTTTGCTGCTCCACAGTCACACAAATTGGAAGGAATGGTCATTAATTCAGGAAAACAAACCAACACTGGAGGAACAAAGAGAGCAAGTCCAAGCAATAGTCGAAGGTCCAGTCCTGGATCCAGTAGGAAAACGACACCAAGCCCTGGCAGACAGAATTCAAAAGCAGCTAAATTATCATTGACAACTCAGCAGAATCCTTCTCTCTTGCAGAACATGGAATTACAAAGAAATATGATGGCTGGTCCCTCTTCTTTGCCAACACCTGTGACTACAAGTTTTCAAAATAATAACATGCTAAGTAATCAGAATCCTGCAATTTCTGTACCTGCTGTGACTGGCATTCCTGAAGACAATAAAGAGAGCCTTAGTCTGCCTCAAGATAATGAGTGTCCAAGTGCACAAGGCGTCCAAGGTAACAAAGACCAGCCCAGCATTGAACTAAAAGGTATCCCTACTACTCCAGAAATGAAGATGTTGGTTCCAGAAGAACAGTCGAAAAAAGACGGGCAGGCCGTAGACACCAGTAAGCTCCCGGTCTTGGAGGAAAGTAAAACCATGGTATCTCCAGCTATGAGGGAGGCACCAACTTCTTTAAGTCAACTTCTTGATAATTCTGGAGCTCCTAACGTAACCATTAAGCCCCCTGGGCTGACTGGTCTTGAAATGGCACCAATAGTCACCACTGCTGAGGAGCTAAAGAAGATAGCTGTCATTCCTCCGCTGCAGGATTCATCCTCGAGCAAAGAGCCATCTAATTCACTTAGCTTGCCTCAAAATAATGAGCCTTGTTCAAATCCAGGGCACCAGGAACCGGGAGAAATAAACTCAAGCGTTGCACAGAGTGTTCCTCCAGTAATGCAAAGGCCTGTCAGCTCTTCTTCTATTTCAGGTCCTTTACCCCCCAACCAGATAACAGTTTTTGTAACTTCAAACCCTATTACATCCTCTGCTAATACATCAGCACCGCTGCCATCTCACTTGCAACCTGCATTAGTGTCGACTGTTGTCACAATGCCCAATGTAGGGAACAAAGTTATGGTTTCCGAGGGACAGTCAGCAGCTCAGTCTAGCACCCGGCCACAGTTTATTACACCCGTTTTTATAAACTCATCGTCAATAATTCAGGTTATGAAGGGCTCTCAACCAAGTACGATTCCAGCAGCCCCGATGACTTCTAACTCTAGTCTGATGCCTCAGTCGGTCGCGGTCGTGGGTCCTTTGCATATACCGCAGAATATAAAGTTCTCCTCTGGGCCCGCTCCTCCCAGCACATCATCCGGCAGTCCTGTTTCTAGTATTCCCACCAGCAGGCCACTGGTTCTTAATCCCTTGGCACCTCCTGTTCAACTGCCTTCTCCCGCTACAACTTCTCCCAGTGTTCCTTCACATGTCCCTGCTCAGCAAGTCAAAGACTTCAGCCCGGAGGAGACTTCTCAAAGTGCCGGGACAAGTGACCAGGGCTCTGTTACAGCCACACAGTCTGGACCTGTTGTTTCGCCTCTTCTTACGAGTAGTCCAGGATCTGGGAACAGACGCAGTCCCGTTTCATCGAGTAAGGGAAAGGGAAAAGTAGACAAGATTGGGCAACTCTTGCTGACGAAAGCGTGCAAGAAAGTCACTGGCTCCCTTGAGAAAGGGGAAGAGCAGTATGCTTTGGATGGAGAAGCAGAAGGTCAGGGAGTAGAAGCATCGGTCCCAAACAGCTTGGGAACAGAGCAATCACCAGCAGAACTAGAGAATAAAACTGTGACGCCCCCAGCACCCAGTCTTATAAAACAGAGCACTTCTGGGCCTGGCAGTTCGAGCGTCAGCGCTGCGGCTGCGGCTCCTGCCTCCGCCTCCCCAGGTGTGACGGCGGGCACTCCTCCTGCCAGCACGGTGCCGGCAGCGGCGCCCGCTCCCGCCGCCCCAGAGCCCGCTCCCGCCACCCCCAGCACTAACGGCAGCAGCCTCAGGGGTTTGCCCGCCGAGCCGAGCGGGGTCGGCGTGGCCGAGGAAAAGGCAGGAGCACATCAGGAACTGCTACAAAGTGCCGGTAAGTCCAGTGCCACCCGGCCTTAAGGGCAAGGAATGAGATCACTTTTGTAAACTTCCGAAGGGGCTTTTTTCCGTGAGCATAATAATAAAATTTAGACACTGTAGCCGAGGCTGACAGCCGCTTTTTTGTTTCCGAGATCTGAGTGGTACGCAGGCTTGTATTTCACTAAGATTCACGTTTCAGACGTTTTATTTCAGCTTACATTTACTGCTGAAGTGGGGCATTTGTCACGAGCGTCTGTTGCAATAATGGAGGAGTGACTTCGTGTAACTGTTAGAAGTGGGGAGAAAAAGTGGATGTGTCAGTAATGACAAAAGTAATACTTAAAGTGCCTTTTGTACTGGTAAATATACTGGTATTCTGCTTCAGTCTTGCTGGAGACTTCTTATGTTTATAACTTATTTCAATTTATTGACTTAATTTATGGTATTGCGAGTTAATCCTAATCATACTAGTTCCCTCTTCGAATAAGCTTAACCCTGTAGGGAAACAGCTGAATGACCTCCAGAAGAAAAAAAAAACAATCAAAACACAAACCCATTACATCTAGGGAAAAATTAAAATGCTCATTTCAGAGAAATACCTGAAAAAGTGTTTAAAAGTGAACTGCACCCAATTGAAAAACATAAAATACCTTCACAGCTGAACTGTCTTCTCCCTTTACTATTTTAATTTGAGCATCTGGTCTAGTGGGAGGTGTCCCTGCCCATGGCAGGGAACAAGGTGATCTTTAAGGTCCCTCCCAACCCAAACCCTTCTGTGATTTGGTGATCTGACAGGCTTTATTTATTACATTCCTGCTATTTCTTGATACCGTTTTTAATCTATTGAAAACGGTGGGGGAAAAAAACTGGCACTCTTGAAGGAAGCTGTCTGAGTATCCGTTGGGCTTTACCGTCGTGAATTTAGACTCAGAAGATGAAATTGTGGAAGAAAAAATCCACAGGAGTCAGTGGAACCGAGAACTTCAGCTTGAAAGTGACTTTCCCTGTGAGTGTTAGGTGTATGTCGGAGCTGTGTGCCATTAGAGAATGGAAATGTTTCCTTTGAGCTTCACAGAAGGAATTCTGGTTTGTTAGGAGGACAATGGAAGTGAATATTCTGTATTTAAACAGGAATGTTTAACTTTTTGTCTTCGTGTTCTCCCTAAGTTCATTGTCACCTATAAGAGAAGACCAGAAAGCATTAGCCCAACAAGAATTGTTTTTCCGTCTCATTTTTTAACTTGGCAACCTAAGAAATGTGAAGTCACATGATCATGTTGCCGAATGCCTTCAAGGGAGCCTGTGGAGCATATTTTGCACTCTTGCGATTTAATTGAAAGAGTGAGAACATTGATTTATTAACAAAGACGCTGGTTTTCCCCAGAACTTCTCCTGAAATGAGCATTAACCTGAGAGAGACTAAACTCTTTAATTTCTAGGACTTTCTTCAATTTCTCAGTCTGGAGAAAAAACGTTACCTTTAAAAATGTGTTTTATGATACGGTGGTTTCACCACTTACTCTAGTTTGAGAAAACTTGCTTGGGATAGTTTTGCCAAATTTTTTTTTTTAAACTGGGGAGGTGTGTGTGGTGGGGGGAAGATAGAGGGTGGGTTAAAAAAATTGCACCTGTAAATTAAAAAATACGGTGAAATGGAAGATACAGCATTTTGTAAAAGCAGCCCGATCACACAACGGAAAACCCTTGTGACTCCCTTTGAAAATAATGCTTTTTCCCTCTACTTTTATTCTAGCGTCCTCTCAACATTTAACACAGAAAAAAAGTTCAGTTGCAACATCAGAAAGTACTGTTCAAAGAACAGGTAAATCTCGCTTTGGAAAAGCAGAATATAGGTGAACTAAACTCTTTATGTTTGTAACTGAAAAGGCATTTATTTTAATGCATATTTAATGGTCACTAATATGCCTGATAGCTTGGGGATTGTTTTCTTTTTTATTATTTGTGCTTTTGGGATTGCTTTTCTTTGTTAGACACGTCGTGCTTTAGAAGTCTCCAAAGCCTTATTGGAGATTGAGCATAGGATCAAGTAAAACAAATTTAAAAATCACTAAGGCAGTTTTTAGATACTCGGTCGTAAGCTGGAAGGACTGGATTTGTAATGATACGTTGTGTTTGAGTTTTGAAGTTTTGTTAAGGGCAAACAGGAGTTTTTCTTTTATACGGGGACACTTCTGAAAATATTGGTAATCCCTTTTTTTTCTGTCCAGCTTTTAATGAACCCTCGGCAGTGTTTCAGGGATGGAGCCCTGGCAGATGACGATTTGTTGTTGCCATCTATTATCACGGCGTTTCACCGCCGGTTCTGTGGTGTTCCCAAAAAGTAATTCCCAAAATGAGTAGGGAAAATGGATAGACGTGGACTTGCACATGGGAAGTGCCGCTCTCCATCAATTTGCCATCTCTAATTATGATTAGAAGTAGAGCTTTCAGAAAGTAAAAATTGCACGGAATTACTTTCTTTAAACTTCCACTTAAACAAAGATGTTCGTGCCCCCTGTGGCTCTACATCTGAGTCATTGCCCCAGGGCTGATGTGGCTGCATTAGGGGCTTCCTGCTGGGGGGGAAAAGCACCGACATTATTGATTTTTACTATTCAATATTCCCCCTGTTCAAATTTTGGGTAGGAAGAAAAGCAACTCTTCCCTTGTGTTGCTTAAGCTGTTTTTCTTTTATTACCAAGACGTCCCTTTTTCCCAGACGGTGCTATGCACGCTTACGCTGGAGAGTCTGATGTTCCAACAGTACAAACTGTAAGGGGTATTCCCCATAAGGGCATAGATATTGCTTGTTTTCATACTTTTTTTACACCTTCATTCTTTGTGCCCACCCTGGCAAACTTTGGATTTCTAAAGTGATCTTAAAGCCACAGTTTTATGCACCGCTGCCCCCAAGATGGTAGGGTGTGTAGTGGGGAGAGGGGGTACGCTGTGAGAGGGGGCGAGAGGCGAGGGGACGAGGAGTTCGGACGTCGCACGGTGATGGCAATCCCTAACCCAGTGGCAGTTTTTCGCCAGAGGTGCTGGGTTTAGGTGTAGCGACTCCATCTCAACAAAGGATCTGGTGGATATGGGGAGAATGAAAAGATGGACAGTAAAAAGGTTAGAAATCTTCCATGGTGAAAAGGAGAGCTGTTTATTGCGGTGAAGACTCAAAAGGAAAGCCGATCTGTATGTATAAAATCACCAGGAGAGAGGGAGACAAAGGAGGCAGCTCAGACTTCCCTTCACATCATCTCCCGAGAGACATTTTCCCAATTCAGTAGAAGTATATTTGGGCTTCAGAAAATTGTCTTCCTTTGCATTGGAAGACATTGCTGTGAGAGGTGGTTGGGTTAAGGCAAAATTTTACATGCATACCCAGATTCATATTTTTAAGGTTTAAAACTAACAAGCCCTAGATGTTTTAGAAGGAATAAACTGTCCAAAATGAAAGTTTTAAAAGGGAGAGGACAAGGGCTACAGTCAGGAAGCTTCTCCATGGTTTTCTTCTGCAGGGTTCCTTTTAACTTTTCTCTGTTGGTGCAGGCCGTAACCAGGAAGAGCACTTGGCTGGTGCGGTGCTTTGATAGTCAGCGTGCTTTGCTTTGCGAGTAACAATAGATGAGAGAAATTTATTCTTCGGGCCTAATGCATAATGAGAAAAATGTGAGATAGTCATGCCTTGTCAGCGGGTACGTACTTCTACAGCAGACTTAAAAATTATCTTTTTCTCTTGTAGAACTTGAAACAAATGCTCCAGTAGTTGCTGGTCAAAGGTAAGGAGATAGTTTGTGTAGAATAGATAAAGCTTTCGTGGGAGGAAGTCCCTTTCTCTTTGCTTCAATTGCACAACTTCTGCTACTGCTTTTCATTTTCTTGACCATACCCTTTCTGTCCTGCTGAGAAATTGGGATAGTTGAATGTTTCAAAACACTGATGAAATGCAGAACGTACGGTAACTTTTTCCCGTGTCTGTCTTCATGCTTTGGGAAAGTTTCCTCTTATCCCTTCAGGCCTCAGTGTTTCACATCCTGGAAGGGTCTTGATGCTTCCACTGTTCATTATTTTCTGAAAACAAATCAAAACTAAAACCCCCAAAGCCATGCCAACCTTAGCTGTCACGTGAGTTTTGTTTTCTGAAAGTAGGTCTTCTAAAGTTTGTTCTTCTTCTGCCTTCGTGACTGTTTTATCCCGATTTCCTCTGTGTTTGCTTGTTGACACCTTGTTGAAACCTGGTAGGAAAGCCAAGTAGATACTTCATCTCATCCCCGTTAAGACATTCAGTAATTAAAAGATCTATTTCTGTTAGAGTCTAAACCCACCAGGCTCTTACACTTAGTCTAGGCAGCAGTAATGACAGACCTTCGCCAGGTTTTTGAGTGACGGTGGTGGCACAGCTGGCCGGGCTTTTGATGCTCCCTCGGCAGTGGAGCGATCCCCTAAGCCAGGGCAAGAGGCGCGACTCGCTCGGTTGGTTCATCAGGAAAAAAGGCAGCGTCTTCTTTTGTAAGGCAGGTAACGCAATACGCCTTCTCAGAGCAGGAGTGACTCTGGATTGAATAATTAACTATATTTACTTTCACTTGGATTGGGATCTTTCTCGTTGTATCAAAGACAAGCTGACATTTCACGACAAGTTGGTTTTAGGGTAGAATTTTTCCAAAAAGCTGAGGGTGCGACACTTGGCAGATGAGCGGATTCTCCGCGTGAAGTGTCCTTGCATGACCATTCTCCGGACTCATTCAGCACATCAAATTACCACAAGTGCGTTTCTGGTTGGATTTTTCCAGACTGATGCTTTTCTGAGCAAGACCGGAAAAGAAGGGAAGGTTTCAGGCAAACTGTGAGTCTAGTGACGGCTGGTACTCACAGTGGTCAGCTTTGAGCTCCCGAAGTTAAACACCGTACGGCACAAACCTTAGAGGAACCTTGCAACCTACAAAGCGCTAGAAATATTTTCCCTTGGGCCAACTTGATTTCCTCCTATAAAAGGAGAGGGGGTGATGTGTTGGTTCCTATGAGAGAATCCAAACTATGGATTAGTCACTAGAATCTGTAAAAATGATCTGTAATAACTGCCCTTCAGCTGCTGCTGCCTGTTTGCTCGCCCCCAGGTGCCCTCTGAAGTAGGTGGCTGTCGTTTCAGCCGCCCAGGTTACTGAGCAGAAGACCAGTTTGTGACCTGTTTGGGGGATTCGCTTTATAGGTTGCCCCTAATGCTGACTTACGGGGAAACAGATTTCAGCGTTCATTTTGCATCTGAGACAATCCATGTGCTTCCATATTCTCCTCTGCTGTGTGTTTCCTTGCTTGGGAGTGTTTGTCTCTCCTTTCGTTGACAAACTGTGTTTGATTTCAGATAGCCGTTACCTACCACGACAAGTATTTGTAGTAGTTTTTCCTCTCAAAGCGGGATTCTCTGAAACACTGACACTGTAGTGGAACCTCCGTAACGCACAGGTCTGCTCTGTGTGTTTTCAGTCAGTTCTCTGATTAAGGCAGCCTCTCCTAAAATCTTCTAAGTGTCACCCAAAGGGCATGAAATGAGTTTTCTTTCTCCTTTTCCGTTATCAGCAGAATAATTTGTTTGGTTACTTACCTTTGAATTTGCAGGAGATGAGTTTAGCTTAATCTTCAGAAACTTAGTCATTGGAAATTGTCTGGCGTTAAGAAGGAGAAAACACCCGAACCTCGGGATGCATTTACAGGGTTCAGAGTGATAAAATAAAAGAGGATTTTAATTACAAAATGTAGCACTCCATTTATTGCCTCAGTGACAAGAAACGCGGGTTTCCACGCTACCTAAAATTATTTTTTCATAGCAGGAAAAGCTTTCTGTTATAGAAAAAATATTTTAACTTTAAGCTTTAAAGCTTGAAGAAAGTTTTAAATAAACCTTAAGCTTTTTAATATGTAAAGAGATCACTTGGATCGATGGAGCGAGCCTTTTTAGTGAAAAGCGAAGCTGGCATACTCACTGAAGAGCTCATAATTCCTCCTTGTGTTCATCTACAATTTCAACTCTGTATTCCCGTATCGTAGCAGTCTCTAATGTAACTTGTTTGCTTTTCCTAGACTTCAGTAATGGTGGCGCCTGTGGAAAACAGAGCAGACAATTTATAATGCATCTAATTTCTTGGTCTTCTAATGTTGAAAATATTCTCTTTGAGGACTTCTCAATTCTGTATCCTCTGATAATTTTTAATAGCAAACGGACTATACTCTGGCTTACTCAGGTCATTCTTCATCTGATAAAACTTCTGGTATCTCTAGCATTTCATATCTTCAGTGCTAATAGTCCGGAACTGGTACCTGTGTCGGTCCATCCTCCAGCTTGTCTGAGTTGCATAGAAAAACGTAATTCTTCTTACACTTCATCAGAAATATTTGTCCCACTTTATTAGTAATGAGACAAAAGAGAATTGTGAAAAGTCTAAAACTCCAAATAGAAGAAATTCAAGAACAGAGGATTCTGCCGCTTCACAGGAAACTGTAGAGAATGGCCAGCGCAAGAGGTCCTCCAGACCAGCCTCTGCGTCCAGCACTGCAAAAGGTAAAATGCACAGCCGTCCTTTCTCTGGAGAGGGCAGGAAGTAACTGCTTCCCCAAATAATAACCCTTCGGTAACCGGCTCGTAACAGTGCTTTACAGCTGGTAAACGTTGTGGGCCGTTAACTCCAGTTTCAATGATTTAGTCACAGGTTGGTGTTGAAGTATTTACCGACATCTGCACCGGCAGTAAATCTTGTATGAATTTCCGTTTTGTTAAATTTGTGGAACTTGTTTTCTGCAGCACTCACCAACGTAGTGTCCGCCAGCTTGCCTAGTTGGACTTGAATTCTCTTGGCAGAAATGTGGTGCCGTTAAAAGGACCGTACTCAAGTCAAAAGTGACTTTTTTTTTTTTTTTTTTTCCCTTGAAGCCTGGAAAGACACCAGACAAACGCTTAAGTCTTCCCAAGTGCACGGTCAGCTCTCGCGGAGCCGAGTGCTGTGGTTGAGGCAGGCTCAGAACGCCGCCTGCGGTGCCGAGGGGTGTCGTGTGCTCGCGCACGGGGCCTCGGCGGCTCTCCCGACAACACGGGAAATCCTAAAATTACAGATATTAACCCACGGCACTAGCAGTTGCTGACGTGCCTTATTCTGCGCAGGTTACAATCTTTAACAAAAGCGTGCAGCGTTTGTGTGACACGCGCGGATCGTGACCGCAGTGCACGGTCCACGGTGCCGTTCTGCATTCCCGAAGCTAATTCTGTCAGCTCCTTGCGGTTAAGGGTCAGAAAAATTCTGATGGATGAAAGTTGTGCGAGAGGGTAGAGAGAGACCGTCAAGAGGCAACATTCGACCAGTATTTTAAAGATAACATACAGAACACAGAGGTATTAATATAAATTTACTATAAAAGGAAGTCAAGTTGAATTCAGCAACCGTTTTTCCGTACTGAAGATACTAAAATTTGATGGTAAGAATATTTGCATTTTAAGAGTTTCAAAGACTTCCAGCTATACGTAATGGTGCAATGACTCTGAAAGATTACACGGAGGGACCTATCCATTCTGCACTTCTGTGGCTGCTGAATTTAATTAAATTTACTTCTTGTGGCAGGATTGTGCAGAAGAATCTCAGTCTGTGTTGTAACAATAAGTTTTCTTTCGTGATTGTGAAGAAAAGTCTGAAAAATGTGAAGCCAATGTAAAACTGATTTGGTGATACTTTCCTGAGTTTGGGGGGGATCTGAAAGGTGCGACCTGCCCCGCACACTGTAATGGATAAACCTAAAGATGACAACCAGTGGCACGTCAAATTCTGAAAACGTCGGGAACGTGAAAGTACATCAAATTTAAATAACACCAGAGCTCGCTTAGGGGTTTTGTACTGACTGTATTATTCGTTTACCTCTGTAAGTAAAATAATTGTTTTTAAAACATGTGTCTGAAACTGCTGCAGTGTCTAAGGGTTTTGCTTGAAAACGTAGGTCCCGCTTACCGTGTATCCCCCGGCTTTGGTTACTCACCGCCATGCGAGCGGCTGCTTCCAAGGTGTAGAGAAAAAGGGCACACCAAGGCCCGCTGGTGGCAGGGGACAGGCCGGAGGATCAGTGAGGTAGCTGAAGGAGGGTGACGAGGTTTGCCGCTTGTGCCTACTCTGTCCTACGTTTTTATTAGTGAATCCTAGCTGAAGAAAGCTCATTTGTTTTGTCTGCTCCTGGCCTCCACCGGGACACCGACGGTGACATTACCTGTGGCCCGAGAAACTCGCTGGTTCACGTTACGGAGAGTGCGGGGCTTGGGAGGCCGGCGCCTTGTGAGACGGAGGCTGGTTAGGTCGCTATAAAAACGGCACACAGGAAAAACTTAAACACTGCAGGGAGAGGAGAAGAGGGCTTGACCAGGTCGCGTAGGAATTCCCTTCCTAAGCACTGGGAAGGAGGCGGCAGAGGGATAACGGGGAGAGAAGAGACATGCTGAAAGCCAGCCCTCGCCCATCCGTACGGGGCGTGCTTCGGGGCGCAGGTTCGGGGCAGAGGCAGGCGAGGGAGGTGCCGGTGATGCCGGTGATGCTCGCAAGGGACCGGGGACGGGGCAGGCACTGACGGCTGCCCCATTTGTTCTCCCAAGCCCGGAGACTGCAGCCGCAGCAGGGACGGCCACAGCGAACGCTTCCGCTGACCAAGCTCCTGAAAAGCCTCCGGGCTGCTCGGAGGGAGCGGCCGTGACGGGCAGTCGCACCTGCTGAGATGTGTCACTTCCAAAAACTGGTACTTTATCGGTATTTTAACTTTTTGGAGTGCCTTTCCAGCAAGGGCTGTTTCAGTGTTTACTCTAGCTTCGAGTTTGTTAAATTTTGAAATGTTGCATTTTTTTTTTTTACTGCAACACTTAACAGCCATGGGGTGGTACCCTTGCTTTTCTAGTTTTAGACGTCTTGAAGCTTTTTTCCCTTTTGACTCTGAAAATACACACAGCTCTAGCAGCTTTTGGAAAATATTGTGAAGAGCAAAGATGCATTGCCAACATTTAAAATCATATTTTTTAAAAAATCTAAAGATGCAAATACCCTTGGTCCTTACTCTTTTTTTTGTTTGTTGGTGTTGTGAAATGGAAACTTAGTGCCTTGGTAAGTGCACTGAACATGTCATCTGCTTTCCCTGTGGGCTTCTGCGCGCGCTCCCGCTGGTTCTGCCGCGGCGCTCGGTAGCGTTTTGTACCTTTCTGCGTGAGCGGTTTCTCTGTGACTCCCAATGTACGCGGAGGAGACTTGTTTTCTAATGACCTGACTTTCCCAAGGACTCAAAACAACTAGATTCTTAACTTGCGTGGCAGGCTCCAAAATATCTTCCGAAGTTTTTCTATAACCATCTCCCCGCCGCTCGGGGCTGGTTGTCGCAGCCCGTGCCCGGCGCGGTGCTGCCGATTCGTGGAGAATTCCTTCCGCAGCGCGGCTGAGGGAGTCGTGGCACGTGGGGAACTCAGGTTAAAGAACGAGTCAAAACCACGCGACTCTTATTTTTTTAAGGTGGTGATACTAGGACTTCGGCAGCGTCAGACTGGCGAGGCTCGGAGGTAGTGTCGGTGCAGGAGCGCGGGGGAGCTCCGTGCGTGTCGCTGCTGGCGGCGGCCGGCGGGGCAGAGGGTCCCTTGGTGTGACGGCTCGTGCCCCGTTCTGCGGAGATCCTGCTCGGCACAGGGCTCCACCCCCGGTGATTTTAGAAAAATAAAAGGGCGATCTGTGCACCTCTGGGGAATGGCTTACCGACGTCGTATCCATGCTTTCTTTCTTCTCTTGATTTCAGAGACGAGTGCCAGTGCAATGCAGTCAAAAAGAAGAAAATCCAAGTAAATTACTGCATGGAAACATGAAACTTGTAAATGAGTGTGAATTTACCAATAGGAATTTGAGCTGTGATTTTTCTTTTTTTTAAATAAAATTCTGTACAGTAAGTCATTTTAATATTATACTGTTCCCAATAAATGATTTTTTTCTAAAAAACAGATAAATAGATATAAAAACTGGGTTCTTCTAAAACCCCCTGGGTTTACAACGTGAAGCCCGGGGTTAGCACAATAGGTGAACGTGTTTGTATGAAATGGAAGGGGAGGGGAAGACAATTGTAAATTTATTTGTTTCCACTTTTCATAAACAAATTAGAATACAGGGTTGTCATTTTTAGGTATTGAAATAACGTATTGTGCTGTTGTTTAAGTACTGTATGTGAATAGCAGTAAGAGGGTTTATAAACAAACCCGATCTCGTTTGGAAATGTAAATAATTTTATTATATAGTAGACCTGATGTATTTGTTGTAGAAATGGACCAGTGAAACGAAAAAATAAATTTAAGGGTTTGTATAATGTGGAATCCCTCATGCTCTAAATAAATGTTATTGTCCTATAATTTGGGTTGTATTATTATTAGCAGCAACAGCAGCATCGTTCCAAACAGGAAGATCGAAGGGATTATTTAGAGCTCTAGGCCCGCGAGCTCCTTATATGGAGCTTTAGAAAGGAATTTGTGTAACCACAAACGAATTAACTGATGCAGCTGTTCTTGCAAAGCAAGAAACAAATGGCCGAGGCTGCCCTGGGGATCTGGGGGATGAAGGCGGAGTGAGGAGAGCCAGAAGACGGCACTCCCCGCGCGTAAAGCTGCTCAGCAGGAAGACGCGGCAGAGAGAAATGCCGTGTTAAACGGTTTGAGGACTTCCTGAAACGCGGTAGCCTGCGGCGGGTTTCTCAGGACAAGGATGCTGCCGTGGGTGGTGGCTGCTCTGGGTGCGCTGCCGCGGAAAGTGGGTTGGCGTTGGGGGGAGCGCGCGCGGGGAGAGGCGGAGAAGCCAGGCTTTTCAGATTGCTCGTTGCTTGGTGCACAAAGAGATACTTCTGCCTTTTCTCTTTTCTCACGGAGTTTGAAAAATCTACTGACGTGTATGAAAAGACTGATTAAACATAAGCTGTGATTAAATATAAGCTGTCACCTCTTCTAACGGCAGAAATTACCCCTTTGTGCACACGGTAATAGACACCGAGCAAGGCTGACTGATGTCTCCGGTCCTCACTGTCAGAGTTTGGATGTTCTGTGTCTTTTGCATGGGAGGAGTGGGATGCTGGTCGGGGAATGATGCCTCTTCCCACCCCCCAGGAGCCCCAAAAGCCCCGGGAGCCCCTCTGCTCTGCAGCCCCCGCTCCCCCCGAGGGGCTGGCGCTTCTCATACTTTACGGGGGGGTAGCGTGAAGTTGATTTCCACAAAAAGTGTCTCCTCCTTTAGGACTATAGACCTCCGTGTACACATTTATATACGCCTGTATTTCTGTATTTCTGTGTGCACTCACACGGCTGAGTACAGTCCATAGGAAGCACTTTCTGAAATGGCCCATTTTTACTACTTCCATCCTCCACGTCGCATTTCTTAACCCTCGGTTTTGGTGGGCCAGTTCACAAAATGGGGTTTTGTTCCCCCACGTCAGCTGTGCCGAGGACAAGGCAGGGTTGCCCCACGCTGGCCGAAGCCTTTGGTGGGGTGGAAAGGCCCCGTTGGGGTCTTGCTCTTTGACGTCCACCGACTCTGCCCGCGGCGCGAGGGGCGAGTGCAGGTGACCTGGCATGCGCCCCGCGCTCTGCTTGGCCTCACCTCTGCTATTGCCGGTCAGGTCCGTTGGGATGTTTTGGGAAATGAGGAGCTGGGAAAGTCCACAAAACGGCAAGGTCGTCTCCACAGGTAATGAGCGTGTACCAATAAACTAGGGGAAGAGAGGGGATGCACTCAGGTTTGCGGAAAACACCACTTTGGGGGAGGCAGATGAGCTGGTGGACGGGGTCACTGTTTAGAAGGACATGGACCTTGGGAAAGGACAGATGCAAGAGCCCATGCCTGGGAAGGAGCCTGGGAAGGAGCCAAGGACCTCGTACTGGTGCCCACTGATGCACTTGGCATTGACCAGCTGGGGAGCAGCTCTGCACTCTCGGAGCCCTTGGGGAGGGCAAGCAAAGCCCGGCTGAGTGCAGCAAAGAATCACGGAATTTTTCAGAGTTGGAAGGGAACCTCTGGAGATCATCTAGTCCAACTCCCCTGCTAAAGCAGGATTTCCTAGAGCACATCCCTCAGGACTGCATCCAGGCAGGTCTTGAAAGTCTCCAGAGAAGGGGACTCCACACCCACCCTGGGCAGCCTGTCCCAGGGCTCTGTCACCCTCACCGTAAAGAAGTTTTTTTCTCATATTTGTTCAGAACTTCCCATGTTGCGGCTTGTGCCTGTTACCCCTCGTCCTGTTGCTGGGAACCACTGAAAAGAGCCTGGCTCCATCCTCCTTAAACCCACCCTTTAGATACTTGTCAACATTAATAAGGTCTCCTGTCAGCCTTCTCTTCTCCAGGCTAAAGAGTCCCAGCTCTCTCGGCCTTTCCTCATAAGGGAGATGCTCCAACCCCTCAAGGAGGGCTGGGGCATGGCACAGGCGGAGCCAGTGGGTGAGCGAAGTGATCCTTCCCCTCTTCTTGGCCCTTGTTAGACTATACCCGGAGCGTTACCACCTCCTTCCCAGCGCCACCCACTCACACAACAAAGCTGTTGATAAACGTAGAGGGGACAAAACAGAGGGCCACCAAGATGGCCAGGGGCTGGGAACACCTGGTCAAAGGGGAGAGATTGAGGGTGATGGGCTTCCTCACCCTGTCAGGTACTGGAGAAGAAGGTGGAGCCAGGAGGTGGGTGCTGGGAGGAGGGGACACCTCTAGAACAAATGGAACGAGGGGAGGTTCTGGCTGGATAGAACAAAGAATTCTCACTGGGGAGAGCTGGGGGAGCCGGGAGCAGGGCTCAGAGAGGCAGCTGGATCTCTCTATAGAGACTTTTCAAGAGCTGGCTGGACAAAGGCCTGTACAACGTGGTCTGAATTCGGTATTTACCCTGTCGCGAGCAGAAGGTTGGGCTGAAGAACTGGGGTCCATCCCGGCCCAAATGACCCTGTGCTTTGCCTCCCGCTGCCGATTTGGTTTTCCCATGAGAAGCTTTATCAGAGCTCACTCTTACCTATTTTTTTCATGCCCGATATCTAACCTAACGGTTCCTCGAAGTGCTTCTCCCAGCAGCTGGGGGATGGCAGGTGTGACAGCCGGAGCACCCCTTGGCTTTGCTCTGCCGGAGGCGCCAGCGCAGCCATGGGGCTGCTGGCCTGGGAAAGCCCCGTCCCACCCCTGCCCAGAGCAGGTTGCTCCTGGCCGTGTCCCCTCTCCTTTTGGCTGTCTCCAAGGACGGAGCCTCCTCAACCTCACTGGGCAACCTGCGCCTGTGATCAACCACCCTCACAGCAAAAAAGCATTTCTTACGTTTGAGCGGAATTTCTCTTCTTTTTGACTTCAATTTGTGCCTCTCATCCTGCCCCTGGGCTAAGGGTCCGGTTCCTTCTTCTGTACCCCCCCATCAGGTATCTGCTCACACGGGTGGGATCCCATGGAGCCTTCCCTCCTCCAGGCAGAGCGGTCCCAGCTCTCGGCCTCTCCTCAGCAGTCGGATGCTCCAAGCTCCTCATCACCTTGGAGGCACCTCTTTGCCTCTCAGGTGTAAGGCGGGTGGCCAGAAGGCAGCAGGCTGCTGTTGTGCGGGTGCCTGGGGGGAGCAGCTGATGCTGCAGAGATGGGGCTGACGTGGGACGGCTTTCCCCGGGCACTCAGTGTCTGCTTTAGCCCTTGCAATCATCTACTGAGCTTTCGTGTTTGTTAATACGGAGGAGGAAAAAAAAAACATTCCCTCAAGCAACTTGGCCCGTCCCATCCCCTGCCCTGTGCGTCCTTCTCTGCGAAGGGGACGTTTTTCTAGCGACTTGTCTCTCATAGTCATGGCGTTGATTTTTAAAAGCTTATTTTAAAAACCCAACCCTTTTGCAAACAGGCTTGCTTTCGGGCCTTAGAGGAATACACACAAAATAGAGTTTAAATATATATTTATTTTTTTTTATTATTATTTCTTGTGGGTTTTCTTTATATTAGATTTTTTTTTTTTCTCAGTCAAAAGACAGCATTACAACCTAAAAACCAAAACCAGGTTACAGACACACAGGCACGCTACGTAACGTATTCCAGGCAGTCATGTCCTTCAGTCTGTTGACACACGGCAAACGTTTAAACAATGTCCTACGACAAGTAGACACCCTTTCTCTACTAACCTTGCTTACACCGATTTAACACGTAACACACAAAAAGGACGTTATTTTGTTAGTTTCGAGTTTCGGACAAGGTTGCAGTCCTACAGCATAGGTGATGTAGAAAAACGTGGGGCTTTTTTTTATATTTTTTTTTTTTCCCTTCTTCTCAACATCCCGGTGTGGAAGTCGTCCCACTGTTGTAAGGCATTTGGCGGCGCACGGCTGGCCGAGACCTGCTGCCTGGGCGTCTCCTCCACGGCGTGGCTCCTCCGCAAGGCCCCGGGCCGGGGCGGGGGCGCAGGGCTGGCGGCCGGGGACCGTCAACGTTCTCCGACACGTTTTAGGAAAGGCTTAAGGCAACCTTTTCCGACCGAATAGCGCTTTCTTCTCCTCTCTCTTGAACGGAAAACACCGGCTCTCGAACGCGCCGTCCGTCCTGGCGAAGGGCTGGTGCTCGTTCTTGCCGCGACTGCTCGCTCTCCACGCACAAACCGGTGAGGAACTGGGGTTTGGGCTGAGCTTGTCAAAGCTGCCTAAGAGATTTAGCAGCCGAAATGCTAAATGCTTTTTAGCTAAAAAAAAAAACAAAAAAACAAAAACAAAAAAACCCCAAACCTAAATGCTTTTTAGGGCATTAATTCTGTTAGGCTTCTCTGAAAATCCCAGTGTCTACTTTTAAAACACCATAGAAACACAGAAATCTCGAAAACTGACTCCCCAGTCACCTCTTGCATAGGACTTTTAACTGTAGTTCACTGATTTCTTCAAGTTCTGCAATTGTGTTAAAAAAAAAAGATGACCAACCATGAAAAAGGGTGAAAGGCACATGTACAGTCAGTCCGACATGGAGACGGATAATGCGCGTGGATGAGCTTTACAAGCGGAATACCAAAGGTCGATACATACAAATAAAATATTGCAGTGCTCGGTGGCTCTATTCAGATATATTTCAGATACACGAGAAAATCTGACTATTTCACTGTTACGCCTTGTGCTGTTTCCTCACCCCCAGATTTCCCAAAGCGTAATTGTGTCGACACCACGCTGAGGAGGAGATTTCAGCGAGACTTGGGCAACAGCTGCCCCCGGCGTCCCCTGACGTGGCTACGCGAGGTGAAGGTGAAAGAGCAGAGAAACGCTGGGTTCCCCTGTGCAACCCGTTTTTAAGCTACGCTTACAATTTACTGGGCTGGTTTCCCCCCTCCATTTGCGAGCAATAAAATCTTCCCCCCCCTCCAGGTGATAAAATAGGAGTGGAAGGGAGCGGGATTTTCGTGGTTGGCTGTAAGACAGCTGAAGCTTCGTGGCAGTGTTTTCACACGGTAGCATCCCTCCTACCCTGGGTATGGGGCTGGAAAAGCAACACACCCCCCCTCGCCCCCCGCCCAGCCCAGGAGGTGTTAGCTCAGAGCGAGTGGAAGGGGGGGACACACCTGGGTGTCACCTCTCTGTAAAAAAGAATTTAAAAAAGGACTGCACGTAAGAGCCATCGTTGTTACTAAACGGAGCCGCTCGTCTTTGTCATCTTCACCCTTCGAAGGAAGGAGCTGTGGGGCTGGTTAGTGAGAAGCCAAAAGAAGGGCTGTTTGACGGTGCATCGATGAACGGCACGAAGCAGGCGGCCGTGGGGACGCCTCCCGCCCAAGCTGCGGCGGGTGGTCCGGAGCCCGCGGCCGATGTGTGCTTCCACCACCACTAGCGTCGTGGAGTCGAGCTGGGGAGAAGGCGGCATCTCTGATGGCTTTGAGGACACCCCTTGCCCAACGAGGGACTTGCCCAACCACACAGAGCCTCTCCCACCACTTCATCCAGCTTCTGCGGCCACATTCATGTGGCCCGTGACAGCCGCTCTCGGCGCGTTAGTGGGACGAGGACTGAGCCCTTGAAGGTGTGGGGAAATTATCCATGACTTTCCCATTGTCCTGAGCAGAGCTGGGAGAAAAGGGCAGAGATGGAAAGCTCCGCCTTGAAGAAGAGAAACCCCGAGGCCATCAACCCCCACTTCAGTGTCCCTGGCCGGTGTGCCGGTGGGATGGAGAGGCCGCGAGTGTGGTGGGTGGCTGTCCTCGGGCTCTGGTCCCCGCAAGCAGCTGTGCTGAGGAGGTCACCAGACACAGTCCTGTGGTGGAGAAGGACTTGGTGGGGGGGGAACTTCTGAGGACTGGGGGGGTGTTGGGGTACTGGCGCATCCCCCTCGCCGCCAGCAGCTATTTCTGAGCGCAGACAGCAAAGGAGGCACGGCAGAGTGGAGGTACGTCTGTGCCACCTCTGGAAACGGTGGCTGTTGACAATCGCCGGTGACTAGAGAGTCACCGCGGCACCAGCTGGACGCGGGTGGCCTCTTGTTTTAAACCCAGACGACTCGGGGAAGCCTCGGGGGAGGCTCGGCGCTGCCTTCTGCCAGGCAGCAACAGGCGGATGCTGAGAACCCTTTTTCTTGACGGGAGATGTCCTACCGCTTTGTACTGGCTGTTTTCTAATTATTCTATGGTTCCATCTTTGGGGACGCGCTTGTTTTTCAATAAATTCACCAGAAATTTAATTTCTGCTTTATGCACCGCACTGGAACTGGTATTTTTCCCCCACAGAAGCGATTGCAAAGCTGGGATTCAAGTCTAGAACTTCACCGGAGCATTTTTTTTATCTTTTTTTTGTTGTTGTTGTTGTTGTTCTGACTGGTACGACAAGACATCCAATGGGGTTTTTTTTCTCCCCAGCAGGGCTGAATGTAAGATGTAAATGTAAAATTATCTATTGATTAGAAAAACGTCTAAACAAAGAGTGAAGATTCCCACAGCGGCGATCTTCGGGATGAGCTATGTGTTTATGTTATCCGTGATGAAAAAGAAACGCTGACTCCCGTGGAAAGAATCTCTTCCCTTGCAGATCGAGCTTTTACAGCAGAGTTTTTTTGGAAAGCGCGTTCGTGAGCGCGTGTTTCAGAACATCGGGTGGCAAGGCCTGTTGCCCCACCTTCCCTGGCAGCTGCCCCCAGCTTTGCAGTGCAGGCGAGAGCCAAAATTCGGTGAAAGGACTTTGTTGTGGTCGACGTGGCTGCCGGCGAGTTGTCCTGCCCACGCCGTGGCTGCTGGCCTGCCTTCGCGGCAAGCGGAGCCACGCAGGGAGCTGCCCCAGGAGATGGCTCGCATGGGGATACGCGGGTTTAGACGTGTCCTGGCGTGATCTGGTTGCCATCTCGAGAGGCTGGTTTCCTTCTTCAGGAGGGCGGCCTCTCCTGGTCTTGTCCCGATGGCCGGGGGGAGCCTCGCCACTCGCTTCGGGGGTGGGGGGTTCACCCATCGCACTGCTATGGAGCCGGGCTGCCCTGCCCCGTACTGAAAGAAGGCAACTGAGATGCAGATCTCTCGTGCCTTGCTCGGAGAAGATGCCCTACACCATGGGGACTTTCAGTGGTAAAGAGGATCTTTTTTTCCACCACAGGGGTCTCCTGCCTCCACCAGCTCCCGGCAGTGCTGCAGCGTCCCCATGTCCCCGAGCCTGCCCGGCCATGCCCATTCCGGGCTACGGTGCCAGCGTGGGGCTGGGAAGCTGCTGCTGGACCATCCGAGCCCCCCCATCCACGTCGGCAGCACTGCCGCCCTGCCCAGGCAAAGCTGGCTTTTTTTTTTTTTTTTTTTTATGCTTTCATCGCAAGAAATGCAAATATTTCCTCCCACAAACCTGCCTGTCCCCCGCATCAGCATTTCTCCACGTGATTGCTCCGATGGCTTCCCCCATCCCAGGGCCGCAGTGGGAGCCAGGCCAGCTGGGGCTGATGCAGAAAGCGCAGCTCCACTTCGCTTCCCAAATCCTCGGGGGGGCTCGTTGCTTAAAATCCGTACCTGCTTGTTCCCGGACAAGCCCGAGGAGGGACCAGCCACATTCTAGCAGCTGTAAGGTGAATTTTCGGGACACGGGCAAACACGGGGCGGGCCACCGCTCAGTGACGGTCTCACCACAAGTGGCCCCAGCTCCTTTCCGTGTGGTCCCTACGTGGGAGCATCAAACCCCGCAGCCTCTCACCGACACGGGCTGCCAAAGGCTTCGGCCACATCCCCGCAGCAGCATCCTTCAGGATGGCGCAACCGAAGGCCTCACAGACAGAAACGAACCCCACATCCCAACAGAGAAGCCCAGAAAAAAAAAAAAACCCACATTTTTAAAGACCCCAGCATAGTTGTTTGTCCCTGAGTCCATGCTGTAGTTCCCCCCACGCAAGTAAAGAAAAGAAAGCAAGGCTCCTCCCAGCCTTTCAAGCAGGACACCAGCCCAAGGGCCTCCCTGCCAGCCAGCGCCGTGTTTGCTTCACCTTCCCATCGGGAGCATCGCACAGCTAGCCACAGATTGAAAATACTGGGTGAAAATAAAACCCCCCCAAAAAATATCAACAAACCCCTACAAAACTAAAACCCACCCCCCGAAACAACCTACCGGACACCCATGCCGTGTTGTGAAATATCTACACGTGCACACATGTGCACAGACAGGAAAAGTTCTCAGTTTTTAAGCACCTTTCGTTTGTTTTAAGATTCGAGGAGATTCCTAACCTCAGTGTAAAGGGGTTTTCTTGCTCTGGCAACACCGGGCGGGAGATTTGGTATCAGGCCAGGTCTTGTGCTCACCGTTGGGCAGGAGAGGAGCGTCGCAGGGCTGCTGCAAAGCGCAGTTTGAACACACCTTTGCCGCAGCATAAGAAGAGCTGGTCACACGGGTGGATCGACCGTCGCTTTGCAGGGGGTTAATAGGTGATTATTAGACGTTAATACACGAACAAGTGTGCAAACAATGGGGGGGGGGTTCGCAGGAGCCCATATATGCTGTGGTAAGCGCGCTCCATTGACCTGCGGGATGCTAGGACTCTGGATTAACCTCTTCATGAAAACATTACTAATAATTTATTAATCCTTTATAAACATACTCTTGATATAAAGTGTGATAACCGTTCTGCTTCCTGTCCTGTGCTGGCTGGGCACAGCGTGACGAAAGATGTCTCAGACTGGCACAGAAAGAAGAGAGGAAAAGAAAACAGTTTGCGTTCGCTTCCGAAAACCAGGACGGAATAACAACATCGGCCGTTTGAACTGGGTGCTGGGCGCCGGCCGTCGGCAGCCACGGCTGCGCCGAGCCCCCGGGAGCTCAGCCAAGGGTTTCTGGGTCACGACGGATGAGGATGATTTCGATGAGGGGTTTCTCCTACTGGGGTACCGTTTGCAAGCAGACTGGTGGGCACGGGAAGGCCTGGTAGGAGAGACGTGGCAGGATCAGCCCCGGCGACGCCGGTCCCAGCCAACCTTGCTGCCCCCCGGCCCACCTTCCCCTGGGAGCTGCAGAGGGGGTGACGGTATCGCAGCCAGCCTCTGATTTCGGGAGTGCTCCGGAAGGACTGTCAGCATCTCGGATGTGCAGGAGGAGAATTTGCAATGGAGAACAGGCTGGGAGGCAGGACGTTGCTTGGCTTGTCCCCTTCTCGATGTTTATTCAGGCTACAGAGAAAATGCTTCCTCTAACGCCGTCGCCCGGTGGCCACAGAGCACATCACCCAGTGGCACACGGGAAAGAGCAGCACCTCCTCGGACACCCATCGGACACCCAAGAGCTCGGCTCAGCGCCTGCTTGTCTTCACAAGCACCAGTGCCAGCATCCCTACAAACGCCACGCTCCCGATTCATACCAGGCATCACTTTAGGGGAGGCAAAAAAAGGCATTTAATGTGAAGTCCAGGAAGCCAAAGGATGTAAACGTTCCCCTCAAGTCACGGAGTCATCAGTCTCTTCGCCGAGAAGACACCAGCGATGAAGCAGGGCGATCTCCAGCACGGTCTTAGGTTTGGCGGCGAGGGATGGTGGTTGTGGCAAGGCCCGAGGAGTGGCGGGCGATGCCAAGGGATGGGGGGGTAACTCTTTGCTAATAAACCACCGGCTGTGAAAAACCAGCTCCGGTGCCACCGCGCTCACCAGAAAGGCTGAAAAAGCAGCGCGCCAAACCGGTGTGGCGAGCACCGAATACGGCCCAGCATCTCTGCCGCCCCAGCGGGCACCGGCTGCCACAGCCAGGGGGGCAGGAGGCATCACGTCACTCGTGTGATGAGGGTGCTGGGTCTCAGGAGGACTCGAAACAAGAAACTGGCCTGGAAGAATTGAAAGGGAAAGGCTGAAAAGAGCTATTTGAAATTGTTTTGGGGTTTTTTTCATTCTTTCTGTGCTTTTGGGAACGCTGTGTCATCGGAGCGAAAAGATAAATGCAGCAGGTGAGCATCAGCAGGCAGCGCCCCCATGGGCCAGGCTCCCAGGCACAGAGCTGGGGGCTGGTGCTTGTAAGAGGGTTTGGTTTGTTTCTAATCTCATTCCAAAAATTAATAAATATCAGCTGTCTGAGGTTGGGCTTACCTCAGTTCCTTCAACCTAGGTCCCAAACTGAAATTAAGGGATATAACACGGGGAATGGAAGAAACTCCTGTGAAATCATCAATTTTTTTTGGGGGGGCTGGGGTATTGGGTATTTCTTGTTTCGGAGGGTGGGAATCCAGGCTGTGAGCTGGCCGCGAGCAGGACACAATGGCCACATCTTCCCCAAGGACACAGAGTGCAAAATCAGTCTCTAACGGGAGGGAGCTGGTGGGGGGTGGGTTGCGGAAACAGCAAATTTCTGCTGGGTTTGGAGCCACCTCAGCTGGTGCTGGAGCCGGCGAAAAGCCTGGACCGTGTCCTTTGAAAGGCAGAATGAGTCTGACATGGGGAGGGGAGGGATTTGCATTAAAAGTCAGCGTTGCCCATGAGGGAATTTGGCCCTTCAGGGGAAAGGATGCAATTTTTTCATGAGGAAGAAGGCGTTTCCGTTACAGCTTCACTGCAGCGATCCCCTCGCCCGGCCCCGCCGACCGGGCCTGCCCCGTCCTGTCCCTTTGCAACCGCTCCCAGGTCCATCTCTGCCCTTACTTCATCCTCTTCCCTCCGGCCTCCTCTTCGGCATCCCTTCACCACCAGCTTCGACGTGCTTTTGCCACCTCGGGGAAGCCGCACAGGTCCCTGTCTCCGCTCCCCTCCCAGGGATTAACACCGGGGCAGCCGATGCTCCTTGGCTTAAACGGTGCCTCTTCCAAATATATACATAAATATATACGCACACATACGTATATATGAATGTATATAGGTGCGGCTTGGGCAGATGAGTGGCTCCAGGAGGAGGGGGGTCTCGCTCGGACGAGGCAGCCAGCAGCTCGGTGGGACCACCAGTCATGGTGCTGCTCCCGCTGGCCATCTTCTGGCCACCTTCACTGGCCACCCCCTCCTGGCGCAGCCGTCGAGGGCTCCGGTGAGGTGCTGGGACGGTGCTTTGTTTCCTGAGATTGCTTTTAAGGTTGTCTTTAAAAAAAAAAACCACCATGAGGCACCGCGAGCCGCCTGGCTGACCCTGCCACGAAGATTTCCACCAGCTCTTCCCCATGACAAGCCCTTTATGGGACGGGCAGTGGGGTTTTTGTCTTAGCACGGTAAAAACATAATTAAGAAATCAAGGAGGTTATTTGCTGGTTTTGGGGGGAGGAAGCATTATTTAGTGTCGTTGATGAGATTTTCCTAAAAATCCCAACTCTTGTCGCGTCGTTGCTCTTTTCACTTCCGCTCGGTGTCTCCGCTTGTGACATCCCAGCCTGGCTGTACGTGGAGTCATGAAGAAAGGCACTGACGTCACAGGCTCGTCAGGACAAACAGGCTTCGCCGTGGGTTTTGGAAACGAGTGATTTCACCAGGAATACCGACTTCCCGCGTGAAGGCTGGCATGGCTGCAAGGGTGGGTGGGGGCGGCATGGCCCTCCATGCCGGTCGCTCCAGGGGTTGCTGGCCTGGCCGGCAGCGGGGACGAAGGGACGCATGAAGTTGTGGGGGGAAGGAAGACGAGGAGTGGGGGGCCAGGGGTGCAGGTGTGTGGGGGTGTGTGGATGAAACCGGGGTGGGGGAGGGGTGTGTGAGGTCTCCCTGCGCCGGGGGAGGCGGCGCGGGCATCCCGGCGAGGTCAGTAGTTGCAGTGGCGCTGGCAGGGCTGGTGGACGAAGGTCCCGGCGTACTGCTTGGCCCGGCGCAGCGGGCGCTGGCGGGCCCGGTTCTGCCGCTGCAGCGCCTTCTGGCTGAGCTGGTGCTTCTCCGCCAGCTGCTTGGCCCGCTGCACCCGCCGCACCTGCCCGACCTTCTCCAAAATGGCAGCCTTCACCGAGAGGGACCTGCTGTGGTGCGGCACGTGCCGCTCCAGCCGGGGCTCCGGCACCTCCCTGCGGAGAAAGGGACCGTCAGCGGCTGCCGACACCCAGCCCTCCCCCACCCCAGCAAGAAGGGGACTGGGGTCTCCAACCCCCACCCTGTCACACGGTGCCCAAGGATGGACCCAGCACAGGCGGGCTGTAGCACACCCGGGATAAATCCAGGCACCACCAGGAACGGGGTGTCCCCACGGTCCCCCACAGTGACTAAGCCCCTTGAGCCCAGCAGAGGGAAGCCAAGCCCAGCCCCGTTTCCATCCCCACTTATGACCCGTTTGGTGTCCCGGCCCATTCCCAGCTCCCTTTGGCTCCCTTTCTGCACCCTCCAGCGCTGAGGTTCCTCTGAAGCTCTTGAGATCAGGCCATGGCCCTCAGGGAGACTTTGCAAGGAGAAGCCCTGGAGGAATGGTGTCCCCTAGCCCAGGCGGAGGTTCACCTCAAATTCTTCCTCCTTCCCTGACTGCGGGAGGAGCTCCCAGTGGAGATGCTGGAGGGCTGGGACTGGGGGACAGCAGGGACCCCACGGCACAATGGGACCTGGGGGTTGGCCAGCAGCAGCAGGGCTGAGCGTGGGCATGATCAGGGCTTTCCTGGTGCCGCCGGGCTGCAAGGACAGCCACGGGGAGACGGCAGAGCTCCCCAGGGGTTGCAGCAAGGCTGTGGCCCCGGGAACGATGGCAGGGGGGTTCCAGCCCACATCTCCTTGGGGGAGGAGAGGGCAGTGGGGAGATTCGGGTCATTTCTGTTTAACTTTAGTCCCCCCCACTAAGCTGGACCTTGGGGCAGGGAGAAATGTCTGCATCCATGGCTGGTGGTGTCCTGCTCCCCTGCGGCTGTGGGCACCCCAGTGCTGGGCCAGGAGGGGGACTGGGGGGGGTGCAGCACCCTCCTGCCTGGGGGAACCAGGGGTCCTGTGGGGACCTTGTCCCGTTGGATTTGCTTTGCTTGTGCCATGCCTCTGCAAAACCCTGTGTTTAAGCCCAGCCTGGTGAACCCCCCTGGATGGGCGGTGGAGTGACAGGCGGTATCGCCAAGAGACTCCGCTTGGGACAGGGCAGAGGGACGCAGCTGTCTCCCACCGCCGCCCAGCAGCAAGCTCGCAGTGACGCACCCATGGCCATCTCAACGTGGCACTGAGATCCCCTTAGCAGTCTATTTTGGGACACAGGGGCTGCCAACCTTGCACAGCACCGGCCGAGGCAACCTGCCAGGCGTGCAGGGTGCTCCCTGAGGTGGGATGTGGGGACGCTGAGGTCTCCCACAGCCCCACTCCATCTCCGGGCAGTGCGGGCGAAACAATCCCAGGAGTATATGGTGATCTGGGACACCGGGACTAACCATCCACCCTGGTCCCCCAGCGGGTGCTGGGGCTGGCAGCCTCCAGAGAGCATCTCCGAGCCACACTCACCCGGCATCATCGTCCTCGGGGCCCTCCCCGTCCACCTCGAGGGTGCTGGTGACGTAGACGGACATGCTGGGGTGCTCGATGAGCAGGTCCTCCATGGGGCTGCTCCCCACGCCATCGGGGCCGGGCCCCTCTGCAGTAAAACAGGGGGGAGGGGTGACAAACCAACTCTCGTCCATCAAGCAGGGACCGGCCGGAGCCGGGGAAGCGGCCGGCGGCGGTGGCGGACCGGGGGGTGTCGGGCGAGATCGCACCGAGCGCCCGGTACCGCCAGCACCCATTCGCCGGGCTGCGCCGGGGCGGGCACGGCTGCCTGGGGGTGGCGGGGGTGCAGAGCCATGCGGGGCGCAGCGGGGACACACACACATACCATGTACAGTGGGGAGGGGAGGGGGGAGAGAAAGGGGCATCGTTAGTGCAAGAGACACCCCACCGCCATCACCACCGCTAGAGACGAGCCCGGCGTCGACGGGACCTCGTGGGGAGGGAGACGCCAGCAGTGCCCCAACACCCCACACCAGCACCCTCCACACCGGGGCGGCTGCCGGGTGCGGCTTTGCAAAGCCAGCAAGCAATGGGAATGGTTCTGGTTAGGCAGTTTAACCAAAAAAAGTGGGGGAAACCAGCAAGGTTTTACCACGGCAATTTTTTTTTTTTTTTTTTTCCTTCTCAAAATGAAGGAAGAAATTCAGCCGGCAAGAAATACTGCTTTTGCCTGTTCTCACAGCACCTGAGCCGTGCCGCGCCGTGCCGGAGGAGCATCAGCCCACCTGCACTTGCAAACACCACACAGCGTTTTTGAGACCGCGCACGCGCACACACAGGAAAATAACAATTCACACAATTCACACCTTTTTTCTGGAAGAAATCAGGGGACTAAATTCTTCAGCCAAGGTTTTCGCCGCACCTTCAGCTTCAGTCCATTAGAGGCCAAATTTTGGGCGGTTGATCCAGGAGCTGCCCCCCACCCCCCTCAGGCACCCCAGCCTTCCTCCCCTTCCCTTCCTCACCGCTGCCTGGCAAAAGCGCTTGGGCTGCTGCTTTTCTGGGCTGCCTGCGCTCGGAATCACCGGCTGCGTTATGGGAAGGGAGCCTGCGCCTGTCGTTGGGCTCATCGGGATACGCAGACCGGCTCCCGGCCTCACCCGGGGGATTCAAGGGAACCGGCCTCATGGGGTGGGGATGCAGGGCAGTATCCATATGGACACGTGTGACCCCGAGGCTGGGTGAGGGTGCAGGAGAAATCAGGAGGTGAGCGTGTTCTTGCGGTGGAGAAACACAGCGCAGGAAGCACGGGGCTGGCATTCGCCACCCGGCATGTCCCCAGCTCCTGCCGCAGATGATGCCCCGGCCCAAGGCTTAGGGCAGGCCACAATTAGCCTTGTGAACATGAGAGTGTCTTTCTTCAGGTCAGTGGATATCAAGCTATTAATAGTTGTTGACATTCCGGGCTGGAGACAGCCATCGAGCCTGGCTGGAGCATTCCCGCTCCCGCAGCGCTCCCGCACAGGGCGGGCTGTGGGCACCGGCAGCAGAGGACCCAGCGTGGCTGAACCCTGCCCTAGCTGTCCATGGCTACCTGTCCCCATCCTTTACCAAGGTGCGGTTTAATGTCACAAGGAATATTTCAGGATCCCCAAATCCCTGGGTGACTTGCAGCCGTATCACTAAGCACCAGGAAATGCTCTTTGCTCCCCCCGGCCCCGGGTGCTGAGCAGAGCCAGGCCGGGTGATGGGGCGAGAGAGGCGTCTGAAACGCTTCCGGGAGATCTGGTGGATTCGGGTGCATTTTGCAACACGTGGGTCAAAGACCTGGCTGAGAGGGAACGAATTTGGAGGCTCGTTAGGCTGCCCCGCTCCTGGCAGGGAGCCAGGCTGGGAGATGCTTGCTGGCTGCCATGGCTCGAAGGTGAAGGATGGGGGCTGGAGCCAGCGGGTTTAGTTTCTAAAGTGCTTTGCATAACTCCAGCCTCAGAAATAGGGCTGAAATAAATCAGTCCCTCACCAGCCGGGGAATGCTCCGGGAAAAGGCAGGGGCAGGGCCGGTGGGAATTAGCAGTGGGGTGGCAGGTCCCAGGCAGGCATGCTGCCGAAAGCTGGCTCTGCACCAAGAGCCTGGCAGCTTGATTGGAAAAAAAAATGGGAGCCTTTTGTACCAAAGTCATCCCTGGGTCCCCGCTGAGCCGGCTGCAGTCTCGGTCCCAGGGGATGAGGGCACAGCACAGCGTTCCTCTGTCTGGGGAAACTCCTGGCCCCTTCCGGCATGCTTTGGGCACGCTGCAGCTGTTGCCAGCTGGCCCAGACATGTGGCAGCTGCATGTCCATTGCTCCAGGGTCCTCCTTGCAACCAGCCTCATCCCATGTCACTGCTGTGACACCCCCCCCGGGACAGTCACCAGAGGGCCCAGGGAACCCTCCACGGCTGCCCATGCCCACAGCACCAATCCGCCCCCACCAGCTCTCCCTAGTGCTCCCTCCAGACAGGGGGCTGTCCCTGTCCCCCATCCCAGGCTTGTCCATGCTCCAGTCCCCTCTCCAGCTCGCTGCAGGGGGGAAAAAAATCCCTAACGAACAACTCGCATGAAAATGAGCTCTGCTCAGCGCAGAGAGCGTCTGCTCAGAGAACAGATGCCTGCAAGAGGGAGGACGAAACCCTCCTCCTACACCCGCAGGACACATTTGTGGTCCCCTGGGCTGGGGCACCACAATTAACCAGAGGCTGCAAAAGCAGCCCGTGGCCCTGGAGGAGCTCCTGCGCAGGCAGGCTGGTTTGTCTAAGCTCGCTGCTCAACTTGCAAGCAAAAGGTCATAAAATTATCATTGCAATTGGTTGAGTCATCGACCCTACAACAGAAACGCCAAGCTCCTAATGGAGCTGGAGAAGCTCTCGGCACACAAGGAATTTGATCCGCCTGGTTGGTGTCCAACGGGGTTCTGGATGGTTGTCGCCATCCCTGGGAACGAGGACCTTGTGCCAAACATCCCTTGTCTGAGTGCTGTTGGCATGGGCACTGGGAATGATTTGGGAAGGTAAACCCTTTGGAGTTGAGATTTGCTCCCCTGATGGACTCAAATGACCCAAACACGGCCGGATCGACCCAAACGTGGCCAGATCGCCCGCGGCACGACCCCAACTGGGACAGGCCTGGCGTGGAGAAAACCCTGGCCCCCCACCAGCACCTGAGGACTGGAGTTTCCCCCAGGAGAACAGGCTCCCAGTTTGCTCTCAGCAGGGGAGCGGCTGAGCCCGGTCCCTCCCAGCAAAGCGCTGCTCTCGGCACAGTTTAGCCGAGGCCACGGCACTGCCCGCTCGCAGGCACACGGAGCTCACAGGCAGACAGCCCGCGGGGGCTGGCATCCCCCAGCCCACCGAGCCCCCGGCAGGCAGGATCACACCGAAACCCTGGGTGACCTCCCCGGGCTGGTGGCTGTGCTGGGGTCCCACCGGGCACAGAGGCACCCGGAGGCTCCCAGGCAGGAGCAGCCCCAGCCGGGGAAGATGCTGCTGTTGCTCCCACGCGGGCAGAAAGTCGGGAACCACCACTGGGAGAGGAAGGGGAAGGGAAAAAGGGGAAGCAGGTCAGGGGCTGCTGCAGTGACCACAGCGCTGGGCACCATGGGCAGGGCAGGGGGGACCAGGGGAGAAGGGATGAAGGGCAGAGCTGATCACACGTGGTGGAAGCTCATCTGCTGTCATCTCAAGGGGTTTTGCCCAGCTCCAGAGAGACAAGGTTGTAGCAGAGGCTGTGGGAAAAGAGTCCCCCGGCTTTTCTCACCTGCAAGATCAATTACGAGCCAGCCATCCTCCTCCTCCTCCTCCTCAACAAAGGGTTTGGGCTCTTCCAGGCCTTCCAGAGGGTTGTTGTCGCTGAAGAAGAGGCTGGTGAGACGCTGAAACATGGTGGGGAGCGGTCCACTGGGAGGGACAGTGAGTTAGAGCTACTGCTGAGCACCGGCTTCCAGGCAAAGAGACGGGAGCGACGGGCAGGGAGGGGAAAAAACAGCCCTCAAAGGTCTCAGTGGTGGCAGAGATGCTTTGCTGCTAGTGAAATTGTAGCTGCGCTAAATGGGGTGTAGTGCAATTCTGAGGTTCTTCACTTAGCTTCAGTGCAAAGGCCTGTAAAAGGGAAAGAAAAAGAATAACGCATTTGGACTGGTGGGCAGTGGGGTCCTCCTGCACGCCGGGGGGCTCAGACGGGCTGAAGGGGACAGTGAAAAGGCGGCTCCGGCACTGATTTGTGCCATGGGCTGTCCCAGCTGCTGGCATCTCCAAGGGCATCATGCACCACCTCTGAAAGCAACGGAGAAGGGCTGGGTGCCTGCACCCTGCAGCCCCCAACCAGCACCAAGCCTGCCCCCTTCCCGGGGGACCCATCCACCGGAGACGGCAGGGGCAGAGCCAAACACGGTCAGGCTGGAACCTGCCTCCCCCGGCACTGAACGGGCACTGCGCATGGCGGGTGGCACTGAGCTTTTGCAGGGCAAAGGGTGTGATGCTGCTGGACCATCTGAGGACCGACGGCACGAGCCTAAAACCCACCACCAACCCGCTATCAGCCATGCCAGCGCGGCCGCCCTCCCCTCCTCCAGCTCCTCCAACAAGCCCTTGCCAGCTTTTGCTCAAGCCCTGCCTGAGCCGACACCTCCTTGAGGTGGGTTTGAGTTTTAAAGTAATTACCGCTCTTGCCGCTCTGTGTGCGTGTGTGTTTATCTGCAGGGATGCTCTTCTGATGCAGCTGCGTTTTGTTGCCGCCCTCCAGCCCCAAAAGATGCCACTGTCACACGTGTCATCACTGCTCCTTTACAAGGACCCTACGAGGAGCCCCG
Source organism: Sterna hirundo (assembly GCA_009819605.1). Lineage (NCBI taxonomy): Eukaryota > Metazoa > Chordata > Aves > Charadriiformes > Laridae > Sterna > Sterna hirundo. Next base: position 3,066,423 of record CM020447.1, on the reverse strand, counting down.
GGACAAAGCGCTTGGCTATGGGCTGGGCTATGGGCTATCAGCGTGCGGGAGCGAGCGGCCGTGAGCGCGCCGACCCCTCGCACTGGGCCAAGGCGAGGACGGCGTTATCCCAGCCCTGGGCGAGTCTCATCTACACTCATCACTTGTTTCACCCCGGGGAAACAGATTCCCCCCAGCTCGGGGCGGGGGGAGCTTCGGACGGACTAATTTTATTAATGTCCGCAAAGCTCTTGGAGAGGCGCAGACAGACGGCAGCCACAAGGTGCAGAGTGTTATTTGTGCAGAGAAAATGCTTTTTGGTCCAGAGATATTAATATCTCTGGGGCATTAAAATGCCATCAAGAGCCAGACATGGGGAGAGGGGACAGCTGTGTGCTGCCTTGCTTGGCACATTGCCGTGGGTGCATTTAGAGGGCAAACCCCCGGTTCATGGCGCTGTCAGCCAAGGTGGTGTAGAGCCTGCAAGTGGTCCTGGATCCTGGTGAAGCCCCATCTACTCTGGACAACGTGGAATGGGAAGGGTACAGGGAGGCACAATGCATCTGTGGCAGCTCTCCAACAGCTCCAATTCTAGCCTAAATCCCCCCCCCACCAACAAAACAGCCTCTCCAGCCTCAGCACTGCTGGGAAAGGCGGCTGGCCTGGGGTGCTTGCTGTGATTCCGGGGCTCAGGAATGCTTGTATTTCTCCGTTGTGGGATCACCGGGCCTTTTGCCTTCTTTTAAGTGCCTCGTGAGGTACGACATCTGCTCCACAAGGCAGAAAATGAAAAATCAAGGGGAGCCTTTCCCCATGGGTGGGATCCCCTGAGCTTTGGGGGCTCACCCCGATCTCTGCCGCCCCCGGACGCAGAAGGGACTTCCAGAGCATGAAGCAGCCCTGCAACACCCAGCTCTCCCTCCCTGGCACGGCCGGGCAGCAGTGTGACACTATCTGTCCCCTCGAGCAGGTCTCAAGCCCCAGGTGACTTCAGTTGCCCCAGAGGTGCCCCCACACACGGCTCCAACCGTGCCCAGCTCCAGACCCGGGTCTTTAGGAGCCCAGCACCGTGGGCTTCTCACTGCCTGGGGGGTGGTTCATCCCTTCCACTCGCACCCTGCACCAGATCCATCCGGGGGGGAGAGGCTGCAGCTAAACAAGCTGGGTCCCGGCTGGGACAGCACGTTCCAAACAGACTTGGCTGAGACTGACGGAGCCTCTCGCCACGGTGAATCAGAGGTCGGTGAGGATCGCCCCCTTCCGCGCCCTAAGAGGGTTCCTGGCTTCCCCTGGAAGCACCGAACGGCGGGTTTTGGGGCACAGAGACACGACAGAGTCGTTTCCTCCGAATGCAGCGAGAGCAGCAGGCTCAGCTAAAGCAGCTCTCACCCCCCAGCCCCCCATCACCACCACGGCCGTAGCAAAGCCACATTATCCTCCAGCGCGCTCATGATTAAACGATCCAGACACCCCTCTTCCCTGGGAGTATTAACGGGTAAGAATATGTTGGGGAAACAACATGAAGAGGGGCTGATATCCAGCTGGGCAATGAATAGAAACTGGCCCGTTGGGCTCTCCCGCGTGCTCCGTGCCGAGCACAGCGGGGATTTCCTTCCCACGGGACCGACGTGTGCACCCATCCTCAGGGCAAGGCCGGCACAGGGCACCCAGGACAGCCCTGAAGGCCGCGGTGCAGAGCCACGGCTCCATTACACACCGGTTGTCCCTGCCTGCCACCTGAAATCTGGCATCTGCCTGGAGCGCTTGCCTCTTCAGTAAATATAATATTATATCTTTTTAAAATAAATTTATTAAATATCTAATTGTAGCAGAAACCCTGTTGCTTCCAGGTACCTGCTGGTGATGCCTCCGGGCATCCCGCTGTTTGCTCTTCCCCAGGCAGGAGGAGAGGGGCAGGTCGCACCCAGCAGCCCGTGGCAGACACGGGCGGCTCCGGTCCCCTGAGGCCACCGTGCCCTGGCCCAGCGCAAGGCCAGGAGCGGGTTCCTGAGCTTTTCGAGCTGGGGCAGCTCTGCCTGCGGCATTCCCAGGCCAGCAGAAGCGCTGAGCCAAAGCTGACTCCAGCGTGACCATGCAGCTCCCCAGGGTGACACACCAGGGCTGAGGGGGGATCGGGACGGTAGGGTCCCCTGTGCTGTCCCCCGAGCCCACAGATGTACACGCCACACAACAGCAGAGAGCTGGGGACAGGGGGAGGCCAGTGGCCCCGGCACGGCTGCAAGGGGGAGGTCACCCAGAAATGCACCCCAGCAACTACCGCAGGCCAAGGTCTGACGCAGGCAGAGATTTTCCCTGTTGCCTCAGCAAAGGCAGCCCAGAAGGAGCTTGCCGCTGGCCCGCGGGCTGGCTCGGCATGCACAGCCCTGCTGAAGCTCCTCGCCCGGACGGCGCCGCACTGCTCCCCTCCGCTCTGCAGGCTCGGCCCCGGCGAGCCCCCAGCAAGGAGTTCATCCTCGAGCAAGGTCAAAGCCAAATAGTAAATTCGGCAGTCAAAACAGAGCAGAAAACCTCGTGTTTTTATTATGTTAAAACTTCACAGCAGCTTTCACGGGACAGCAGCAAAGCCGATCTCCCCCTCCGTTCCCCTGGGGGCAGCGCTCATTCCCCCGGCACCCACTTAGAGACTAGTCCCCAAAAAATCAGCAGGTGCTGATGGGCAAGTCAGGACCTGAAGCGTCCGGACTCCACAGGTGCCCACCCTAACCCAAAGATAACTTTTCTTTCCTGAGGACACAAGACACAGCAGATACTATTCGTTTCAGTTGCCCCCTCCCCCAAATTTAACTTCATTTTCCTTATCTCTATCATTAAAGGCCCTGGGATAACCACCCTCCCTGCCGTTATCCTGGGATAACGGGTTGTCAGGGGCCGTCCTGCTCCTCCAGCAAACCCACGACGCACCGGGAGGGCTCGGGCAAGGGGGACGGGGGCTCACAGGCAGCTGTGATGACTCCAGGCGCAGCAGGAAAGAGTTCAAAGCTCCCCCAAAAGCAAAAGTTGAGATGGATCGTTTTAAAGGATCATTCCCCAAAGCATTTAAATAAGTCGCCGGCTATCACCGTGGGCTGGTGGCAGCGTGGACGGAGACAGCAAAGCCCAGGTGCTGGGCCGGGATCCTCACAGAACGGCTGCCGGGGGCTGCTTGGCCAGACTCTGCCTTGGCTGCCTGTGCCGGCCGGAGCAGGAGCTGGGCAGAGGGACAGACAGGGTGATCAGACAAGCCTCCAGGGAAGAGAGCGAAGGCTTCCTGAGAGTCGGAGCAGCCCTGCCAGGGCCGTCCGTGATAGCACTCAGGGAGCTGCCCGGGAGCGCAGCTGGCAGAGCCTTCAGGATCAAACCTGCGGGGCGGAGGCAGGAGCTAGACCCTGGCAAGCAGGGACCAAAACGAGCTTTAATCCTCACCCTCGCTTTATCCTGTCTGCTCGGAAATCCCCAGCAACGCTGGGCTAAAGAGGCAGGATCAGGCTCTTTATCTCCAAGATGCACCTTCAGCAAGTTTGCGGGTGACACCGAGCTGAGTGGTGCGGTGACAGGCCAGAGGGACGGGATGCCACCCAGAGGGACCTTGGCAGGCTGGAGAAGCGGGACTGTGTGAACCTCAAAGTTCAACCAGGCCAAGCGCAGGGCCCTGCACCTGAGGTCAGGGCAACCCCCGGTACCAGCACAGATGGGGGGATGGGTGGTGGAGAGCGGCCCTGAGGAGAAGGACTTGGGGATACTGGTGGGTGGCAAACTGGATGCAAGCCGGCAATGTGCACTCCCAGCCCAGAAAGCCTCCCAGCAGCCTGGGCTGCATCCCCAGCAGCGTGGGCAGCAGGGTGAGGGGGGGGGATTCTGCCCCTCTGCTCCGCTCTGTGAGACCCCCCTGCAGCGCTGCCTCCAGCTCTGGGGCACCAACAGCAGAAGGACACAGACCTGTTGGAGCGGGGCCAGAGGAGGCCCCGGAGATGCTGGGAGGGCTGGAGCCCCTCTGCTGTGAGGACAGGCTGAGAGAGCTGGGGGGGTTCAGCCTGGAGAAGAGAAGGCTCCGGGGAGACCTTGTAGCATCCTTTCACTATATAAAGGAGGCTCATAAGAAAGACAGAGTCGTTTTACCAAGACCTGTAGTGACAGGACAAGGGGCAACGGTTTTAAACTAAAAGAAGGTAGGGTTAAATTGGGCATAAGGAAGAAAAAGGAAAGTTTTACGATGAAGGTGGTGAGCCCCTGGCCCATGTTGCCCAGAGAAGCTGTGGCTGCCCCATCCCTGGAGGGGTTCAAGGTCAGGTTGGACGGGGCTTGGAGCAACCTGGTCTGGTGGGAGGTGTCCCTGCCCACAGCAGGGGGGTTGGACAGGGTGATCTTTGAAGGTCCCTTCTAACCCAATGCATTCTGTGAGCCTGTCCACCCTAGAAGGGAGCAGCTCCTGGCCAACGTGGTCAGTGCATCATCTTTGAGTCACTCCAGACCCTCCCTACAAGACACCGAGAACATCAGCTCCTCAGTATCACCATTACGGAAGGTTGGGGGTGACTTTCTCAGCCCTTCATGAGGCAAAAGGCTCCTTGGCTGGTTGCTACCAACAGCACCCAGATGGCAAGATGGCCCCATGTCACCTCAGTCCCTGCAGTTTCCACCAAGCCCTTCTCTAGCTGGGATGGCCCACAGCCATCGGCAGATCAAGCTCCAAAGCTTCTCCAGGTTTTTGGAAAGCCTCCACTTTCCCTGCGGCAAACGTTTGCCCCATTTACACTGGGGGAATTGGGGCCATCAGTCTTGTGGGAACTGTGGCACAGGAGGGACCTGAACGTGTCCCTGTCAGGGGATTTAAGTCATTGCTGCCCAAGTAGTGCCTTGTCACCAGGCAGAGACAGTGCCCACAGAAGCACTTTGGACCAGGAGGTGGCTTCTTTGCCCCTCCAGTGACCAGGGCTGGTCAGAGCTCCGGTGCCTTCTTCCACCAGCGCACTCGTATGTGCCAGACGTCCAACGTCTATGGAGGAGGTATGGCCAGCACTGGGGCACGAGAGGACAGCCCATGCACCACGTCCTTGAGGCTGAGCTGCCCCAGAAACCGCACACCCATCCCCTGTCCCCTGCCAGAGCCGGGGTCACCACCGCAGGACAGCTGTCACCTTGCCAGGCTTCCACAAGCCTCCTTACTCGGCACGTCAACCCCATCCCAGGCCACTGCCAGCATGAGGCAACAGCACGCAGGTGACACTCACTTGGGGGCAGCTGAATTTCTTAATGAATGAAGTTTATCAGAATCCTTACAGAAATTCCAACAGCCTTTTAAAACTAGCCAGAGGGTATTAAACATTAAAAGTTGGAGTAAGGAAACTGTAATGCATCAAGTTGGGTTTTTTTTCCCCCTTCAGAAACCTCGGCACAATAATTAGTTTTCTGAGTCACCATCACTGCAAATAACCCCAGGAGCTAAGAATAGGCAAAGGGATCGGCAGCAAAGCCCCAGGATGTGCCAGGAGCTCGCCCGGGCAGGAGCCGCAGCTTCACGGGGCTGGCAGCTCCCAAAAGTCACAGGCTGGAAGAACAACAGCAACTCCGCTTGGAAATGGCAACAGGCTCCCTGAAACTTTCCATAAATACTTGGCGGCGGGAGGGATGCTGCTGACAAGCGGCAGAAGCGGTCCTTCCTCGGCAGGGCTAAGAATACCCCGCGCAGTCATCACGGCAGGCGTTGGAGGTATAAATCAGGTGCCTTCCTCCAACCCACTTGGGAAATGTTATTTTCAACTCATTTTACCTAAATTAGACAAGCGTTTCACAGGCTTCTGTCGCCGTGCTGTATGTACCAAAATCCTAAACCGGGCACAGAAACACAAAGCAAAAGAGAAGGGGGTCCGGCAGCTGGGGAGGAGGGGGGGGAGGGAAGGGGGGCTGCTCATCACCCCAGAATGGCGAATGAAGCATCCCTGCACTGTCCTCTATCTGTCCCCATCAAGGGAGGGACCAGAGCTGGCAGGGGCTTGCCCGGGACAGTTTGGCAGGGCTGGATTAATGCATTTGGTCCCTCAACAACTGCGCTACAGCTCCTGCTGCTCCCTCTGCGTCGCCAGCAGCCTCGTTCACGGGGTTCCCCTGGGGGAGCGCTGGCAGGGCTGGTCCCCGAGGCTGCTGCCGGCACGGACAGACAGACTCTGGCAAACATGAGGCTGATTCACAGCCAGAGCCTTTTCCCCTGCAGGGCAGGGAAGTGAAGGGGGGAGAAGGTGGAGAAGAGTTAGAAAAATCCCCCCAAAACCTCTTTATCACGGGACCCTCATTATTAATGGCAGACCACGCCAGCACCCCGGAAGGGCTCTCCTCGGCCAGCCCAGGAGCTCAGCATGGACCGGAGTCCCCACACGCTCCTCCAGATCCCACCTGAAGGGGGGGGACTTGGGGTTGCAGAAACGGGGGTGGTTTTCCTGGAGCTGGTGTCCCCATCCGCACCAGCTCCCTTGTGTAACTGCTGCAGGAAGGTCCTTGCCCCAAGGACAAACCCGACCTTCTGCTATTTGCTGTCGTCGCACAGAGCCCTGGAAAAATCTCTCAGTGGCTGGCAGGATCTGAGCAACTGGGAAATGTTTAGGTTTGCTATGAGCTGTCCTATGAAATTTTAGAAGTTTCCCCTCTGGGATGCGCAAGGTGAAACATCCCCAGGAGCGCGCGCATTGAGGGGAGCAGCCCCAACGTTCCACCCTCCCTAAATCGCAGGAGGCTGAATGCTAACCGGCAGGTTGGACTTTAATATCGCAGGAGCCCTGAGCTCCCCACCAGCTCCTCCCGAGCCTGCCCGGGGACACGTGTGTGCTGGGGCGAGACTTGCCTGCGCAAGGCTCAGCGTGCAATTAGCGCTTAAAAGCTCTTAGATAAGAGTTCACATCTCAGGTTTTTCCAGTCTTGCTACGAGCAGGTGATATTGGTTTATTCTCCAGGGGAAAAACTTCCATTATGTATTTCCTTTTGTGTTGAGCCAGTTAAGCACCAGTTTGATGCAACGGGTCCCTAATTGTGACAGTGAGCTACAGCAGAAAGCTTTTGGCTTTTCTTTTTTTTTGGGGGGGGGGGGGACAGGGGATATAAAAGGAGAGGAAAGATTCATTTTAGAGAAAAAAAATAAATAATTGTTCTTGGCACTTGGTACACTAAGCCTGGTGGGGGAGAAGGTACAGCACAGTCCTGTACCGAAGCCCAACACCTGGTTTTGGGATGGTTTCCTACCCCAGAAAAGCCTTGGCCAAATTGGTGACAGCCCTCGGCACCCACCCAGCTCAGCCCTTGCTGGTGCCGCTGTCAGCAGTGGGTGTTGCTGGTCCCAAGGGAGGCACTTTAAGCCAGCAGCTTGGGACCCCAGGGTGCCAGTGCCTTTGCTCCGGCTCTCTCAGCAGGGCTGTTGCTCCCCGGCATGCAAGAGACATAAATGTATAGATACGTGTATAAAAAAAATTTACAAAAGCAATAAAGCCCTCTTAACGCGTTTCTAGTTACACTCCACAGATTCCAAGTTTTCCAGCTGATGACCGCCCCTCTCCCCTCAGATGGGAGCAGGTTTAGTGCCCGGAGCCTCCCAGGCTCAGCCCAGCTGCTGAGGTCCCGAGGCAGAGGCATGTAACCCAGACGAAAGCTGACCTTCTAGGACTTAGGACACTTTTGAGCTGTCCCAAAGCAGGTGCACTTAGAGCAGTAATAACAAAAGTATCCACTACATGTGGTACCCGACATACTCATGGGCTCAGCATCCCGGGATGCTGACAGACTCGTGAGCTCAGCATCCCAGGACACCAGTGGTGTCGCACCGGTGGCCCAGCGGGATGCCACAGCTTGGACCTCAGGCTGCCACTGCCAGCATCCTTCACCTGCTACGCATGGCCCCGTGGCTCCTTGCGGGCATCGCAGTTAAACTCAACGAAAATATCCAAGCACACACCCAGATCTCATTAAAACTGCCGGAATTCACAAAGTAAATGGAGAGCTAAAGATGGAGGGATTCAAAAGCACCGACTGGAAAGCAGTTAGTCAAACAGGAAATATTTCTGCGTTACACATTTGCGTTGCCTTTTCAAAAAGGCACGGTTTTTTCACCCGAAACGGCCCCTGACAAACCCTGGGAGACGCGCCCGCCTTCGTGACTTGCCTGGGGAACGGCCACAGCGGAGAGCGGCGGGGCGAGACCGCCCGACGAGCCGCGGGGGGACACGGGCGGGACGCCCACGCCTGACCACGATCGTTCCCCCCGCTCACGGACCCTATCCCCCGCGACGGGTTACGGCAGGCGGGAGGAGAGGCTGCGCTCGGCGGGGTCACGGCAGGACAGCGCAGGGAGGAAGAGCGGGGGGGGAGACCGGTGGCAACGGGTTGGAGGGGGGGGGGACGGACGACAGCTTTATGACGTCTCAATGTCATACGCAAATGAGGCATACGTCACTACAGCGGAGCCAATAGGAGCGGAGACCAACCTCAAATCTTAATCCGGTGATGAAGAAACAAACAACAAGCGCGGGGGGGGGGGGGGGCCTCCTGGGCCCCCCCGCCGCCCGGCCCCCCCACCCCCTCCCCGCGGTGGGACACCGGGTCGGTGAGAGCCCGCCCAGCCACCCACACCCCCCCCCGCAGCCACCCCCCCCCCCCCAAGACCCCAACCGGGGGGAGACTCACCTCGCCCGTAACGGCGCGGCGGCGGGGAGCGGCGGCGGGGAGCGGCGGCGGGGAGCGGCGGCGGGGAGGCGCTGAGGTAGTGCCCGGTACCGGCGGGGCTGACGCTGTTGTGGCGAGCGCCCGCCGCTCCCCCGCACAAATCGGGACCTTCCGACAGCTGATCGTGACGTCACAAAGCGGCCCGCCCGCCGGCGGGGCAAGCGGCCAATGGGAGGCGGCGGCGGGAGGGCGGGGTCGGTGGGGGGCGGGGTCAGGGCGGGGGGTCCGGGATGGGGAGCGCGGCTCCCCGGGGGGAGCTGGGCACGGCGCGGGGGGGGGGGGGGCTCCGGACTGGGGGGGTCCCGCTGGGGTGTGAACCGGGGGTCGGTCCCGCGGGGTCAGGCCGGGCCCCTCCCGTGTCCCCGGGGGTTTCCGCAGGGTCCCCGCGGGACCGGGCACATGGGAGCGAGGGGCTGGGAAAGCCCCCGGGGGAACGGGAGAGCAGCGGGGCCGGGCCGCGGCGGCGGCGGGGGGAGGGAGGAAATGCACGAAAAAGCGATAGAACCGGAGCCGCGGACGGGCCCGGCGCGGCCGCGGTGCGGGACAAGGCGATGCGCCGTGACCGGCCGCAGCGGGGAGGGAGGGCTGGGGCTTGGGGCACCCCCCCCCCGCCCGCCCGCCCCCCGTTTCCTTCGCCCTGCCGCGCTGCCGAGGCCTCATGCCGAGAGAAGCTTTGATGGGACGCAAAGGAGGGCGTTGGGGGCAAATGAAAGCCCTTGCCCCCAGCCAGCCAGCCCCCACACCGAGGGGGGGCTCGGGGGACGGCAGGTAGCTGGGGGCCGAAACCCGGAACGTCCCCGTGGGTGCTGCAAGCCCCCGCGATGCTCGGCAGCACCGCGCTCGCCTTCGCCCTCAGCACGGGCTGACCACGGGACCAAGGTTCGGTTTGACAACCTGCCAAGCTCATCACACGGCAGGAAATTGTCCGTATAAAGATAGAACATTTATTAAAACAGTCATTAATAGAGCAGTTTCGGGGTCTGAGTCATGCATGGTACAGTTAGGACTCATCCGGCACCACAGGTGAGAACTCCTCATCACAAATTCACGAGAGGCAGAATTTAATTGAGTCTTATTCAACTCGCAGTCACAAATTAAATAACATTTAGTCTTCTGTAATTGAAGGACCTTTACAGAAGGGTGTAAACCATCTCAGGAGGAGAGCTGCCACCTGGCAGAGCTCTCACCCCACTCTGCCGGGAGGGGAGCAGAAGTCCGTGAAGCTTGAAACACTTCTAAGCAGAAAATCCACTTATTTGGGATGTCCCGCGGACGGCGTTTCCAGCTGGCAACGGCAGTTTCCATTAATGCCACAAAGAGCTGGAGGTGCTCAGCGCCGCTGGGCGTAGCGGTGGAACCACCTGCAGGAGACACCCGGAAATTATGGCGTAACTCAAGCTTGAGCCCCCGATCTGGTCCCTGCTTGAAAACCAGAGATGCTGCCAGGGGGTTTCAGTTTGCTGCTTTCATTAGCGCTCATTTTGCACAGAATGATTACAACGTGGCTGCCGTTGGCTGCAGCAGGGCTGCAGAAATTAACCTTTAATCCCGCCGCTGTACAGGAGTGGCTTTAAACAAATGCACCAGAACAAATCTTGTGAGGGTTAAAATTATCCCAGAGTAAATTGTCCCAAATCCCACTGGCATGTCCCGGGAAGGGTTGCTTTAACGGGATGACAATGCTTCGGTCTCTGCTGCACCCTGACCCGCTCTTTTGCTCCGAAACAAGGGAGGCAGCCCCCCTCCCGGGCGGCTCTTAGCCACAGTGGTTTGTTGCTGGGGGGTTTATTGCTGCTGCAAACGCGGCAGAGCAGAGGCGCGAGCTGCGCAGCAGCCTGGAGCAGTCGGCGGAGGTTGCCGGTACCTGCTGGGCCTGGCCCTGGGTGCCCTGGTGGCTGGGCTCAAGCGATGGTTGACAGCTGTGCCTGTGCGCAGAGGGAAATGGTGACTTTAATCTCGCTGCTGCAGGGAACAGCGGTCAGGAAGCTGCGGTCACCTAGCCCTCGTGTGCCGATGAGCCTGTGGTGACCGTGCTGCCATCCTGAGCCGGGGTCCATGTCATTCTGCCTTCTGGCTGTGCTGCAGGGCTAGCAGGGTGTTGGAGTGCCCTCTCCTCGGGTCCCCGGCGGCAGCAGCGTCTGTTGACACTGAATAAGGGGGTAAAAACCAAAGTGACTTCTCCGTGGCATCCCAGGGTGGGATGCAGGGACGCCCACCCTAGCAAAGGGGGTGACCTGGCTTTGGCTCCCGCGGGGTGCTGCCCGTCAGGTGACTGAGGAAAGTCACGCTGCAGTGACCTGACCTGCAAGGCCCGGGATGGCTGCGCCCGGAGAGGGCGAGCCGGCAGCTGACTGCACATCACCTGCCCACAGGAAACGGAGAGTCAGCTGGAGCCTTGGCATGTCGCAGCGTGAGTCGACACCAGCAGGTGCCTTGGGCTCTGCTGCTCAGCTGCGTAACCGGCGGCACTCCGTGTGTTTGGATGACTGTTGGGAAGAGGGTGGTGATCACATCGGCTTCTGCTTCATACAAGAGGTTTTGGGAAGCAGCGCTGATAGCTCCTGGCAAGGTGCGGGGCCGGCATGCAACACACGTGCTTCATTTCACCCAACAAATGGCATGCGAATCAGCCAGGGCTTTCATTATCTACCAGTCCCTTATTTAAAAAAAAAAAAAAAAAAGATACTGGGTCCAGCTACCCAAAACTTCTAAAAAAATTAGAGACCAGGAAACAATAGTATGACTGGGCCTCTGCAAAGCCCTCCAAGAACATGTCTCCAGTGTTTGGGATGGACTGAGCATGGGCGTCCCGAGGCGTCCCTCCAGCCCCAGCTGTCTGCTCTGGTTTCCCTGCAGGTCCCTGGGGCTACCTTGCTGCATCCGGAGCAGATGTTGGTCCTGCCATCCCTGGCATGAGTTTTTCCCCAAGCCTGGGGAGCACTGGCCCCGTCATTACGCCCGGTGATGCCAGGGTCACACGGGCAACTGCTGAGCACCATGGTGAAGCATTTCACAGCCGTGGCCCCGTATGTCCTGGGGGTATGGGTCAACAGCAGGCTGAAGTCCTCCAAGCTCCCAGGTGCCTGCAGGCCACAATCCGTTTGAGCCACGTGGCTTGCTGCCATTTTGTGAGTTGTGTGCTCATCAGCTGGGGCTGGGAAGAGCAGTTAATGAAGAGGTACCTGTGCGATGTACAGAGACAGTCCCTAAACACACGCTCTGCGCAAAACAAGAGAGAACTGGAAAATGGAATGAGCAGAAGCTACTCTTTCTCCTTCCCCAGAAGGACACCCTGTCCCACACACCCCCATTCCACTGCGAGCCCTCAGGGTGCCAACTCCAGGGGCCTGGGATGTGCCCAGAAACCCTGACGCCCATCCAGCCCCAGCAAAGCGGACTGGGAGGTGCCACCAGTAATGCACATCTCCGGTGTCCGGGTGCCTGTCATGCTTCAGCTCCTCAGGCTGCTACCTTCACGCTGCCTGTTTGCCTGGGAGCTCCTGCCTGAAGCTGGGTTTCTGTGTCCTAGATCAAGAAAAGGCAACACATGCTGTTTTGCATCATTAAAAAATCCTCATTGCTCTCCCTGTGAGCAGCTCTAGCTCCTGAAGTGGGGGCACTGGGGACAGGAGGTGCGCCCGTGGGTGTCGGCTCTGCCCCTACTCACTCTTCTCAAAATTCTCTAAACCGGGCAAAACTAACAGTCCCTAAGAAATCTCAGTGGAATCTTGATGGGGTTTAGCGGCCAGAGGAAGATCCATCAGTAACGGGCCCAGCATGGTCTCTCCCACGGCCCTGCTCCCCCTGAGACGCCCAAGACCTGCCTGGCCCAGGTGGGCTCCGGCCTGGGTCCACAGGGCTCCCCATCAGTGTCCCCTCCCTCTTCCCTTCTTCTCTCCGCTGGCATTGAAGGGACGCTGGCAGGGAAACCCAACCGTGCTTGGCCAGACGCACCACAGGTGACGGGTTCAGGGAGCCAGGACTGTGTGGACGTGGTGTGGCTCAGGTGCTGGTTAAAGTGGAGTTGTTACAACTGTTGGTCACTTGCTGCCTGATGGCCGGGACCCCACTGCTCCCAACACGGGGCTTTGCAGCTTCGTCCTGCCCTTGCTCCACTGCCAGCATCAGCTCCCAGCCCCCGGTGGGCACAGACACCTCCTTCCACCACCCAGCCCACGCTGGAGAAGAGCTGTGGGGCTCCTCAGGCTCTGTGAGGGGCTGGGCACTAGGGAACCCGAGATTGTTTTAAGGCTGGGGACAGATCCTCCCCTGGGGACAGATCCTCCCCTGGGGACACCTCGTATTCCTGTGGGACGGGGATGGTGATGTGCTCTGCAGCGAGCAGGAGCTGCTGGGGCTGGACAAGAAATGCCAGCCTGAGCGCAGCGTGGACGGGATGTGTGCCGATCACGCCTGCAGGACAACCACAGCCCTCCAGCCCCAAGAAACCTCTTCGCGCCACCAGTAGAGGTGCCACAGCCCGCGTGGCACCCAAGGGTGCAGGGGAGATAGGGGGGCCTGGCTCGCCAGCTTTCCCCAGCTGCTCTGGCCAAGGAGCGGGCAGCAGGCAGGCTTCACGCCGCCCTTTCGTCCTGGAGGAACTGCCCATCACCTGAGGTGGGGATGGTCCATCACATGAAGAGCTGCAGCCCCAGGCCTGGGATTTGCCGGAGGCTCTGAGCACGGCTTTCCAGCAGCAAGGGAGCACGGAGGAGTTTACCTAGAGCAAATAACCATGAGAGCACTCTCAGAATGACCACAGCCAGGAGGTGACCTCACTTGAAAGAAATCTGGGTGTTATATTTACACTTCTCTGACAAAAAGACCTGTTTCCCCACGATGAACACGGTACGGATGTTTTGCATTTGTTACAAAAAAATGGACTCGTTTCTATATTTAGAATTTGGGTCATCAGCAGCTTTCTGCCAGGAGACACCAAAACAGCTTTTGAAACCAGGGTTGCAAACTGGCTTTTGGCCAGGGGCAGCAGTGTCCCGTTGGGAAGGCTGCCCAGGGACGCAGATACTTTGGGGGAGTCACCAGGGGAGAAGCTGGCCACCTTCCGCAGCAGCACCCGGCCGGGGTGGGGTGTCCCTCCCAGCTGGGGACGCCGCAGAGAGCCCATTGCCACGAGCAGCCCCGCGTGACCCCAGCCCAGGGGCTCTCTGACTCAGTGCGCCCTCTGACTGACACCTCCTTGTTTTCTACAACCTCCTCACTTGGCTTTGGGACAGAAGGAAATAAGCAGCTGGTGAAGATGAGCCCAGTAATTTGACCCAGGGCGATTTTAGGGGTGTGTGTCTCAGCGTGGAGTAACCTTGCCGGCCTGGGTGCGGGCAGCCAGGGACACTGGGCAGCGGAGCGAGGGGCTGGCGAGGGACCGGGCGCAGCAGCTCCCCGGCAGCCCCTGCCACTGCCACCTCCCCGGCAGCCTCAGCACCTCCGGCCAGAACCCGGCGGAGGGAGCAGGCAGTTTCACGGGCAGCGAGAGCAGGCAAAGGTTTGCCCTCTCCCTGTCGGCCCTGCAGAGCAAGGGAGGAGGGAATCCAGCTGCTGCCCCACGAACAGCCGCTGGCCGTGGGTCGTCTCATCCTTAGTGGCATCTCGGTGAGGGGTCCCCTTCAAACGTGGCTGATACCAGCTTCCACCTTCACCACGGCGCTGAGAGAAGGAGCCTGCCCACCCTGCCGCCCCGCGCCCCTCTGCTGCGGGGGGATGGACGGTCCTCCCGCCTCCCTCCTCAGTTCAGTCTTTGCATACGCCCCGGAGCTCGCCCGTCCCTGTGTGGGCTCCACTTGTGGCTTCCAGCAGCAGCAGTTACCTCCCAGGCCCCCGGCCTCGCCCCCAAAAGGCCTCAGGCCACGAGCCGTAGGGACGGTGTGATCTCCATAGGGGCGGGATGTGCTCCATAGGGGTGGTGTGTTCTCCATGGGGAGGGGTGTTCCCCATAGGGGTGGGATGTTCTCCATAGGGGCGTTGTGATCTCCATAGGGGTGGTGTGTTCTCCATGGGGAGGGGTGTTCTCCATAGGGGTGGGATGTGCTCCATGGGGAGGGGTGTTCTCCATAGAGGTGGGATGTGCTCCACAGGGGCAGTGTGGTCTCCATAGGGGTGGTGTGTTCCTCATGGCGGGGGTGTTCTCCATAGAGGGGAGTGGGTGCTCTGCAGGGTGAGTGTGCACATCATGGTGCAGAGGTGAGGAATGGACCCCAGCTTAAGTCTTGCTCTTCCTATGGTCCTTACTGACTCCAACCAGTCTGGACAAGGACCCTGGAGGCCCTTGGGTGCCTTGGGACTATAGAGTCCCCCCAGAACTTTGACACCCCCTGAGTAGCTTCAGCGATGATGGGGGCTTGCAGCTTTTATAAATTGGGGCAGTTTGATTTTTCAGGGGTTAGATCACACGTCTCTGGCTCTTCTGCCTGCACCCCGGGTTGGAAGTGACCCCCTCCAGACAGGTGTCAGGAGGTGGCCAGTGCTCTGCTGAGTGATGCTTTACTCAAGATTGCTCCCTGGTTGCCCTCAAGTCCTCGAGCTCAGCCATGTGTCCCAAAAGGAGTATGGTCACACCAGGATGCTGCTGGGGCGCTGTGCACGTCCAGGCTGGGTGAATCTAGCAACCTGCAAGCTGTCAGCTCTTGCATGAGAGGGTTTCTGTCTCTTTTTGACTCCTGCCACAGATTTGTCTTGTGCAAGACGAGGTCTTGGCTGTCAGTCCTGCCGGAGAACAGCACTGAGCCCGGGGGACCCATCCAGGCAGGGGAGGCTCAGCCCTCCCACGGCAAGGGTGAAAAATGCCGCTTGGGCTGCAGCCGAATAAAAGAGCAAGCCCTTGATTGCCCGGCCCCACGGCTCAGTATGGATTTGATTATTACTTGCCTGGTCAAGCTGGAGCCCTGGAAGCACACACGCTTCAATGAGAACGCGGCTGGGCTGAGGCACGCGGCCCTGCTGATCACGGAGGACGTAGCACGCCAGCAGCACCCTCGCAGGCTTCCCCCCCATGGTGGGCACCGGCAGCATGCTGGCCTTTAATCGAGATCAGCTTCATCTGCTCGCAGTTCCATTTATTGATATCAATTTATTTTAACTCGCTCCCTAGGACAAGACACTTTCTATGCTCAAATTCCTGCCAGAACAATTATAAGCAAATAAAACGAAGCCTGGGTGTTCCGTTTCAGGGGATGGGAAAATTATAGGGGGGAAGAAAATCACTCTTCCGTGGGCGCCCGGCCTTGCTTGCTTGGCTGAGGTCTTTTGAAGAGTGGTCAGAGCAGTGTGTCCCAGCCAGACCGGTTCTCCTGCACTTTGCTGGTGCCATCCAGACATGCCCCTTCCCTTTGGTCCCTGTACCTCACGATACAGAGTCACACCACACCTTCCCCAGCAGCGGGACACCGCTGCTGGCTACCTCCATTGTGACACAGTAACACGGTGACATGGTGACATGGTCCAGTTCTGGCGCAAAGACAAAACTGCTCCCTGAGGCTTTCCTCCGGGTGCCCATGCTCCCACCCAAACTGCACAGCCGCATCCTCAATCACAGGCATCCTCATACCAGAAGGTCGGAGTAAAGTGGGGAAAAGTGAACCCATCACCCCCCTTCGGAGGAGTTTTGTGCCCTGCAGTTTGGTTTTGTCCTGATTTTGGAGAGAAAGGGCTCCCCAGAGCACGCCGGGAAGGGGCCGGGGTCCTCACGCCGGCAGCGGCTGGCGGGAGCAGCTTCGGGATGGCCACACAGCACTCAGCTGCCCTGGCCAGGTCACCGAAACCAACTCACCTCTGCTTTCCCTCTCCTTAGTGAGTTTTCTGCAATGTAAGGAGTTTGTGATGGAGTAGGATCCCTGGGACAAGGACGGGTGTTTATCCAACACTTGTTGTGACCCTCAGCCTTAACAGTCTTGGAGGACCTGTTCCAGGTAGTGTCTCAGCTGTGTCGATGGCTGTCCTTGTGGCGAGTTACACTCTATGGTGTCTTTAGACTACGAGGTGCCGGCCAGGAGAGATGGCAGCTCCACAACACTGTCTCAGCCCCCCGACTCCAGGCGGGGACCTGCTCTCTGCAGCTGCCCTGGGGTGAGAAGAGACACCCTGGCCCGGCTCTCCCTGGGGCACAGGGACTGGCTGCCTGCAGTTTTTCCCAAGTGCTGCCAATGAGCGGCTCCATGATCCTGCTCCCGTCCACCCACCCACCCACCCACCCCCACTCTGGATCCCCCTGCCCATTCAGCACTTTGGCTCAGAGTCTCTCCCTGGAGAGTCCCTTGCTCTTCGGGTCCCTGTAGAGCAGCTCTTTATCTCCTTCTTGAAGCAAGATTGTAAAGCCAGGTGTGAAAAATGGAGAGGAGGGAGCTGATGGAGAGCCTGGAGCAAGTTCCCCAATTTGCACGTTGCATTTCTCCGAGGGAGGGATTTTCCTCCTTGTCCAGTTCCTGTGGCTGCAGTAAAGGCGATGGTAGCACTGAGCAAAGTCTTGGGAGTCTTATGGCACAGACACCAACAGAAGCCGTGCGATACCAGGCCAGGAGATCTCCCCCCTTTGCTGCTCACAGAGAAATGGGGCATCCATGACTTCTCTGGGCAACCTGTTCCAGTGCCTCACCACCCTCACAGTAAAGAATTTCTTCCTCGTATCTAATCTAAATCTCCCCTTTTTCAGTTTAAAACCATTCCCCCTCATCCTATCATCGCACTCCCTGATGAATAGTCCCTCCCCATCTTTCCTGTAGGCCCCCTTCAGGGACTGGAAGGCTGCTATAAGGTCCTGCAAGGTGCATGGAGTTGGACTCAACGACCCTTATGGGTCCCTCCCGACTTAAGATATTCTGTGATTCTATGATTCTTCTTTTCCAACCATTGTCTTCCTCGTTCCCTTGCTCTATGCTGCATGATCTAACGCCCTGACTCCGGGAGCGTCCAACTGGAGACACCTGAAATCCTTTGCGAGTCTGAATAAACCAACGTAGCACCCATCACACACAACTTTTAACGGCACCTGACAGTGACTGCGACGGGAAATCAGGGGGTATGCACTGGGGTGAGGAGGAAGGACAGGTATTTAAAAGATGTGGAGACGTGGCATTTCGGGACATGGTTTAGCGGTGAATTTGGCAGTGGTAGGTTTATGGTTGGACTGGATGGTCTTAGAAGTCTTTTCCAACCTCAGTGATTCTATCTATGATTCTGTGAAATGGGGTGGCTCCGAGGAGCGTGAGCTGGGTGCTGCAGGTGCCCAGCGCTGCCCCCCACTTTTCACAAGGCCAGGAGTGAAACCCAAGAGAGCTCCCGATAAGGGAGGGCAGCTATAAATGTCCTGCCCTGGGCAGGTTTCGCTACGTTGAGGGGAGGAAGGGAACACTAAAGTCTTCTCTTAATCCGCGGTCTGGTTTTGCGCTGAGTGGATAGGAACAGATCCCCTGCTGTCACACCCAGGGCGCCTCCCCCGAGTTTTGATGTCTGTGCAGACGCCCCTGTGCGCACATCCCCGCGCACGCCATGCCCCAGCCCCATCCGGCCCACACCCCAATGACCTGAAAAATACAACACCGCCGAGGTTAAAATTAGCTTTGGGCTATTTTCAGCCTGGCCAGCAACACTCCTTGGCGGCAACGCCAGCGGCAAAGCCGAAGCCCCAGCCTGGAGAAGGAGCCCAGCTCCCATGGGGCAGCGGTGTGAAATTTGGGACCACGGCTCTGGACAGCCAGGCATGGGATGGGCTTTTGGAGAGGGGGGCTGTGAACCCAGCTGCGAATGTCCAGGCTCCATTTTCCGTGCTCCTTGGGGACATTCGGAGTTTCTGGGCTGAGCTATGGCCATGTGCATGGGAACAGGAGCCACAGCCACCTGTGCGCAACCACGGCGCACAGCCATCATGGAAACCCTTCCCACCCCGCCGCTGTGCGTCTGGTGCCTGACACGAGATGAGTTGACGGGCATCGGGCTGCGCTGCCCCCAGGTCCCAGGTGAATTGGGACAAGTGAAGAACGTTCAGGGGCAGCAGAAGGGCTGAGCCCTGGTCTCATCCTGGCTCTGGTTGTGGCTCTGGTTCTCCTCTTGCTGCACCTCTCCCGCAGTCAGGCTGCGCCCAGGCGCCAAACCACCACCCCCTCGCAGCCCAGCTGCCTTCAGCACGGCCGGGAGCGAGCCCCTTCACGTGGGGCTGTGCTTCGTGAGCAACATGACTCCTAAAATCCTGAGGACAAGCCACCTCTACTTGCCCGCAGTCACAGATGGGCAGCGTTAATGGCCACGCTTGCTCCAGGTGCTGCCAAGCATCTGGTCGTGCTGGCAGGGCACCCTCCGGCAGCCCAGCACCGGGGCCAGGAGGGGGGTCCTGCCGCGGTTGGGTGCTGGGTGAGCTCTGCCAGTGCTGGTCGGGTGCTGCGGGCTGGGATCGAGGTCACCGCCAGCCAGGCGAGAGTCAGCGGCTCTGCCCTTCCGTGAGCAGCCGGTCTCAGCAGGTGCAGGCTGGGCTGGCGATAAACACCGCAAGAGCTGGGTGACAGAGGACTGAAAGCCTTCGACGACTCTGTGGCATTTCGAAAATCCTCCTCCAGACGACTGACGCAAGGCAGAGTCTCGCTGTGTGTACCTTGGCACCTCACTGAAGGACCGTGTCACCCTCCCCGGGAGCCGGGAGAGGAGGTAGGATGGCAGTGACATTGGAGATGGGACTCCAAATTTGAGGAGAGGAGAGGACAAGGGGAAAGTTTTTCCTTTGCTCTTTGGGACCATCCCAAGACCTTTGAAACATACAGGGCTTTTAAAAGACATACAATCCCTGGTCACCCTGTGCCTGGGTGACACCTCTGGGTTGTACCGTCTGGGTCCTGGTCGCAGAGCAAGCGCGGGAGGCACAGCACTAGGCGGCTCTGCGGCGTTCACCCCTCCCGCGCGGTGGTGGGACTGGTCGGGTTTGTCTTGCGGAAGGGCTGCAACAGCTGTGCCCAACCCCACATCGAAGCGTGGTGGCTTTGCTCCCCGGGATCTCAGGAGCCATAGCTGCTTTTTCAAACCTCAGAGAGCTCTGACATAATGGGGAGAGCAGAGCAGGCGCTCGAGGGGGTGGAGCTCCTCCGGCACTTGGGCTGAGACGCTGCTCTGGCCCATCACGGGGGCAGGCAAGGGACCCCGCGGCACCGGCACGGGCTGCTGGGGACACGTGTGCCTGTCAGTTTGCTCCTCGGACGGTGGCCTGCCCAAGCATGGTGCTTTCCAAGGAGCTGACCTTAAAAAGAGCAAAACACAGGCTGCTTTGAAGGTTTCTGCTCTCAGGCGTTTCCATCGGGTCTTGGCAGGCGCCCGGGTCCCGCCAGCCAAGCTCTCCCACCGGGAGGATGGCTCTCACAGAGCCCGGCCACAGCAGCCTTATAAGGACCCATCACCGAAACCGCTCTCAGACCCCTCTGCTCTCTCCATGATGCGCACGGAGATGAAACCTTCGAAACCCACCCAAGACAGAAGATGCCCCCGGCACCTTTTCGCACATAAAGCCCAGGTTCCTGTTCATCCGGAGGTCTCGTTGGAAGGAGGGAGAGGTGGCGAAGGCCTTTTACGTTTTCCAGGACTTGGTGCTCCATCCAAATGTTTAAAAAAATAATTTTCTCGCCTTTTTTTGAATATTAATAAAGAAGCCCAAAAGTCCATTTACTTGCCTTCTCCTCAAATGCCTTCCAAACCTTTGAGTACCTGAGGAGCCTGAAAATGGAAAGGTCTTGAACCTGTGATACAGCAAAGCGCAAGAGCAAAAAACGGGCCCTAAGTCAGCACATGGCCCAAAAATAGAACGAGAGGGTTATCTGAAAAATGCACTAAATATAGACAAAAAAGTTTTGGCCCCCGGCTGCAGCGCTGGCCAGCCCGGCGCATAGCTAAGTGTCACTTGCAGACAGACAGGCTTTTTAAAGGTCCATGTCCGTCCCAGCTGATGTGCTCAGAGCGGGTTCATGTCGTACCTCGGTCAGATACAAGCCCAGGTCGCTCTGCCGCAGCTCTCAGGGCACTCAGAAAGTGGGTGACCAAAATGCTGCCAGAGGGAGCATCCCGCCGGCGGAGGAGAGGCAGCGAGCCCGGGGTCTGCGCAGCCCCGGTCACAGGGAAACACGTCCCCTGCACCACAGATTTCCATAGCGGATCCGCGCTCGCCTTTTGAAGGCGTAGGCGCGGGGTCGTCCTGCCGGCAGTGACATCAGCCGGCCACCAGATTGCCCAAATGAGCCTGAACTTCAGAAATGGCTTTGCCATTGGTTTAAGCCAGAGGGGAAGGTGTGGGCAGGGGCTGCTGCCGCCTGAGGCAGGTCATTCAGCTCCGTTTACGGCAGAATGGGAAGCCGTCCAGTTTTCCGGCATTTTACAGCCCTGTGAAGGCCTAACCCTGCCCTCTGCCCTGCACGGCGTGTAACGGCAACCTGCGGCAGGAGCTCTGGGGGCAGGGGCTCCCGGCAGCCCGGAGCCTGACAGCTGGGTCAGTCCCGGCGGCGCCGCTGCCTTGGGCACTTTGCAGTTGAGTTGCCCCCAGTGGGTCTCTGCTTGCCCAGGTTGGGGCTTTAAAGCCAGGTCTGGGGGGTGTTTTTTTTTCCCGCAGCCTCTTGGAGCCCCGCCAACACCTTGGCCTGACAAATACGCCTCTTCCCCATCTCCTGACCCACTGAGGTGCAGGAGTGACCAAGCCATTCGGGCACATCAGTTGCCGAGGAGGACAAGCACGGCCGGGGGGAGCAGACGTGAACACCGGCGGGCAGAAGGAGGGGGGGAAGGGAAATTCGCCCATGCAGGCGGTCCCCAGACGCCAGAGGACTGCTCTCCCAGAAGATCTCCAGGGCTCTGGGTGGGCACCAAAGCAGATCCAGCAGCTCTGCGTGTCTCTGACATTCAGTGATTTTTGGTCACGAGCTCCTGGGATTAATTCCCTGAGCATGAGGACTGAGACAATGGCAGAAGGAAGCTCATAAAAGGTGCCTAATAGGGAGAAGCCTTGCGATCTTTTTGAAATGGGATAGGAAAGTCTCCTTGAAAAAGGTCCAAGATCCTTTGAAATCCTTACGGCTCATTAACTGCAGCCTGAGCGAGCCCCAGCAGCCCGGCACCTTCCTCCGGCGGCAGATCCAAGCTGCCAAGAAACAGCCTCACCTGCGGCAGCGGGGTCTCTTTGGGGAACAAAGTCACGCCTGGAGCACGAGGCTGGCTTCATCAGCTGATGTTTGCAGATGCACTTTATTCATGGATTTTTAGGTAAACGGACGCTTTGCCAGGCACGTCTGACGCAGCCGGCTCAGCACACGGGGCACGGGAAGAGGCGCCGCTCCCCACGGCGTTCCCCTCGGGAGATAAGGTGCTTCCCCGGCATTTCTGTTCCCAACTCGCATCAGCCCTTCCTGACCTCCAGCCCCAGCAGCCTGGTTTCGGCCACCGAGGAAGCCGGTTTTGCAACATCAGAAACACAAACACGCCTCCAAGATCTGTGACTGGACCTTCCCCGATGCCTCGGACCTTCTTAATGACTTCTTTCATAAAAATTGTGTCATGCTATGGCAGAGATAAGCTCTCACAAACAGTGCCAGGCGTTGCCATCCTCGCCTCTCCTTCGCGGGACCGTGACACCCCATCATTACAGCTGAGACCAGGAAGGGGCCGGAGAGGCAAGGTCGGCGCAGGGAATCGCCTGCGGGTGTGCGGGGCAGGATGCTGGCCGGTGGCTTGGGGGAACCCCCAACGTGAGGAGGAACCGGACGGGGAACCGCTGCAACGCAAGTCGGTAACCCAGGGGTTCACGGCCCCTCTGAGCTTTGTCCCTTCCTCCCCCGGGAGCGGGATCACCCGCTGCTGGAAGTGCCGTTGGAGATGGATCAAGAAGGTAACGGCACTTTGTGGGATTCAGGGGCAGAGCTAGCAGTGCTTCAGTGGGCAGGGATGGCTCTGCCCGCTCTGCCTGCCAGCGGTGACCTGGGCAGGCGGAGGGACCAGGGACCAGCACCCAGAGCTCTGCCACCCCCCCCCCCTCCTCCTCCTCCTCCAGCCACCCGCTTCTCAAAGTTACGGGGCTCAATTCCACCTCACCGAGGGCACCGTGACACGCGTCCAGCAAAGCACATGCACGGCTGGTGTTGGCAGCCAGCTGGGCTGAAGCCAGGCAGCGCCGGGAATAACTCCCCCGACACCGCTTCTCTCCGGCACTGCCACCCGGGCAGTGGCACCCATGTGGGATCGCGCCCATGAGCCCAGGGTAACCTTAGGCGAACGCTCCCCTCAGCAAGGACAGACACCAGTGAGGTTGCGAGGGGCTGATCCGCAGTGAGGGGAACCAAAAGCATGGGTCCAGTGGGTAAAATCACCCCCATGTCCTTCATCCCAGCTCCCGTCCCTGCATCAACAACCCCAAGTCCCTACAGCAGCCCCGCAGCATCCCCTCCCAGGCAAGCCACAGACAGGAATTTTATTTCAACAAGCTCTTCCCCTGAATGAAAGCAATGACAGCAGGGCAGCAGCAGAAAGAGCGCGTTTAGGAGTGCTACTGCTTCTCTGGCTGCAAACCTCTTCACCTCTGAGCCATCGCACTCTTAGAGGAAAGGCTCCTGCAGAACTGCTTCTCCTGCAAACCCCAGTTTGCCCCAGTTGGATAACTTGTGTGTGTGGGTCTATAACTCAGGTCGTTAAAAAAAAAAAAAAAACAACAAACCAAACCAAACCAAATACTTTTTACTTCCTGCTCTTCTGCAACTGAATGCTGCCGGCGAGGTGATGCAAGAGCCGGCTGTGATTGCAGCCGGGGTAGGCACAGGCACCGGTGCCCGCTCTGATCTCCTGCCCCGGCTCCACGGCGTGTTGGGCGAGGGGGGATTTACTGAACCGGTGAGAGGGTAAAGCTGGGGACAGAGCCAACTGCCAGGCCTGACCTCCGCTGTGGTGGGGAAAGGAGGTGGAGAAGCAAGAGAGAGGATGGAAACCATGCTTTCGGTTGTGATGAAGTATTTCAGGTGTGCCTGGTTCAGCATCGCGAACGCTGCAATTGGGATGGAGCCAGAACGTCGTAATTCCACCACCGGGGCTGGCATCAGGGGGCTGGTTCAAGAGGTTCTCGTTACAGAGGAGCGCTCATGGACACGCTCCTCTTTAGGAAGACACTTCCGAAGTCAGTGGGACTCCACCTGCTCCTGTGCCACCCTATAATCAGGAAGGTAAAGGTGGTGTTTTCGTCGCCGCCTCGTTCTGTCAGCGAGCTGAAGAAATAAAGCTGGAGCAGAAAGAAGACGAATTAATTTGACCGACAACCCAAGGAGGGCGGTGCACCCCTGCCCTGCTTCCCTGAGGTCCGGAGGTGAGCGAGCGGGGTCAGCACCCGAGTCAGGGTCTCCTCGGCGCCCACCGCTGTGGGCACGGCAGGGTGTCACCGGCACGGCGTAGCTGGGGCTGTGCAGGGGCCACGCGGCAGCAAGGACCACGTCCAGCAGACCTTCCCGCTGCCTCCTGCCTCCGCGAGTGCAGGCAGCTGAGCCAGGGCAAGCACTGGCCAAAACGCCGGGGATCAAAAACACCTGGGGACAAAAACTGGGGAGAGCCGGCCTGAGCAATCCGGCCAGGCGAGTAGAGCCGGGGG
Source organism: Sterna hirundo (assembly GCA_009819605.1). Lineage (NCBI taxonomy): Eukaryota > Metazoa > Chordata > Aves > Charadriiformes > Laridae > Sterna > Sterna hirundo. Next base: position 3,042,152 of record CM020447.1, on the reverse strand, counting down.
TGGCGAGGAGCCGGAGATACAGGTTTGGGAGAGGGACAGCACCTCCTCAGAGCTTCCTCCAAACACCCTGCGCAGCCTGGGCTGGTCCCTCCTCGGACACATCACCTGGATGTGTATCCCCACCATGGCCATCGAACCCACCGGTGCCCTGTGGCTGCCCGGGGGAGCAGCAAAGCAAAGGGTGCCGTGGGGGGGGAGTGGAGCAGGGGACCCCCAGGGCCTATCCATCTGTCCTCGCTACCGTGTCGCCCCATCTGTTTGCAGCAGGTGGGAAGAGTCCATCAGCGGGCGGGTTGGGAGGACACAGGGGTGCCAGGCTGGTGGGGGCAGAGCCCAGCTTGCATTCGCCCTCCCTCACCCCCCCCCAAACGACCGTGGTTACCGTAGCAGACATGCCACTGGTGTCTGGAGCATGGCACGGCGTGCCTGGCACGCAGGTAGCAGAGGTGCCAGGGTGGCACCGATACAGTCTGTAACAACCCACAACCCGGGGAGGTCTGCAGACCCCGGCCCCATGGGGGCTGATGCTCCACTCCCCCCTGCACCCTGGGCTCCCTCCCTGCAAGGACAGGAAGAGCCATCACAGGTAGCGGCAGGCAGTGGGTGCACCCTGAAGGGACAGGGTCCACCCCAATGGGACCGAGTCCATCCCAATGGGACATGGTACACCCCATTGGGACAGGGTGCATCCCAGTGCTCTCATCCTTCACCAGGCAGGACACAGGGTGGGGGGCGTTGGCCGGGGCAGGGCAGGGGTGCAGGGCAGGGCTGGGGCACGGCAGCTCTGGGTGCAGGGATGCTCCGGCATGGCGGTGATGGGGAGGACACCGTTTTCCAAATAATGGCCAGAAACTCACATTGGCTTCCCCACAGCTCCCAGCTCGGGGGCAGGGAGATCCCGATGCGGTCAGAGAGCCCCAACACTCCCTTCACCCCGAGTGCAATGGCAGGGACTTGCCCTCAGGGCCATCAACCACCTCTTGAGAGGCAGCAGCAAAACCTTCTGCCTTGCTGAGCACCCCGGGCCCTGCACCCACCACTCGGTCATGGGGTGGGGAGAACTTGGGGCTGTGGTTGGCAGCTCAGGCTACACATGATGGGCACGAGGGAAGGGACCCCGGGGCAGGCGGCAGCCGAGTCACACACCACAGGGCAGGCTGGGTGCAGACTTCAAAGAGACAGGTCCCACAGGACAAAACAACCTGGGGGTGACTCGTCTCAGAGAGCCGGTCACAAGGCTGAGCACCCAACAGCCACGCTGAGCATCCAGAGCGGTGACAGTCACGGCCAGGCAAGTTACGCATCACGAAAGCTTCATGCATGACCACAAATGGCCCCAGGTTCAGGTCTGGGGAGGCAGGAGGACCAGAGGTCACCGGCTGAGTCACCGGCAGGTCTGAACACCACGGTCCTCAGCACCAGCCACCAGCTCCCCTCCAGCCCTGCTCCCCACAGCACTGTCCCACCTTGACTGAACTTCTGCCCACTCCCTGGCAGTGCTTGTCCCCCTCCTTTTCATCCTGACACTCCCCATCTGTGATGGGAGGTTCCAATCCCACCATGGTGGTGTCATGGGGAGACCTCCAGGAGCACTCAGGGTCGGGGTGACCTGTGCACGGGCAGGATCACCCTCAGACCTACAAGGAGCCAGCCCTCAGTGCTTGCCTGGCAGCAGAAGAGGGAAGTGGGGGTCCTCTGCTCGGAGGGCCCACCTCACCCACGCTGCTGCCACGCTGCTGCCATGCTGCAGGCACATGAAGCTGAAGCCATGGCAGGGCTGGCATGAGACATGGTGGTGCTGGCACCTCCCAGCCAGCTCAGCCAGCGGCACGGGCTGTGCTGGGCAAAACAACCCCAGCTGGTTCCCTAAGCTGGTTTGCTCGTGGCCACCACCTTGAACCAGGACAGCAGGAGGGCAGGGATATTTTTTTTTAACCCTAAAAGCCTGGAAGCATCTGGACAAGGCCTTGGGGTCGAGGCAGGAAACACCCTGAGCTGCATCTGCTGCCAGGGAAGAAAACATGAGCACGTTCCCCACCATGGGGTCCGGTGGGGTTTGTCACGCAAGACGGATGTTTGCCAACCCAGAGGTTGTGCGGTCACCCGGGAGAGCCCAGCTGATGCAACCCACACCATCAGGAAGGGAGCTGCTCGCAGCCCAGGAGCACTGGACAGACCATGGTCCCAATGGCCCCGCGATCACCCATCGCCTGGAGGAGCTGAGGCCACTGGGGGTTCCGACATGTCAGGGTGGTGTGGGCAGAGGGAAGGACCATCCAAGCTGCATCCTGACCTGCAAACTTTTATAATTAAAAAATTCAGCGTATTTTCTAGCTGGTGCCAGTCCCTTCTCCGGGAGGGAGGAGACAGCGTAGGCTAAGGAAAAGTCTCCAGTGAAGGACCATTTATATGGGAACGTGGTTTTGGGGAGACTCCTTTGTTCCTCATCCCCAGAGAGGACAGAAATGGGACAGAGGGTGGGAGTAGACGCGGAGCTTTCGTGCAGGTTCGCTGCAGGGATGGCTGTGCCTGGGGGAGTCTCAAAGAGCCAGAGCAGCTCAGGGGTGCGACTGCGGGGTGCCCCAGCCGAAAGCCCCAGTAAGATGTTGGACACTCCGCACCCACCTGGGGTGACAGCAGAGTGCCCACACTGCGGGTCAGGCTGCTGCACCCCCACCGCAGGGGCAGCACCCACAAGAAGGCGTCACCATGGGGGAGCGAGCTTGGCCCCAGCCAGCTGGGGATGAGCCTGTCCCCATTCCCTCCTCGGCATCCTCAGCAGCACGGCGCATCCCGCTCGGAAAGCGCTGTTGTACTGCAGGTCATGAGACAGCAAGAAGAAACCCCTATTTTAGCCTGTTTTTTGTCCCCCAAAGGCCAGTGGGCACAGAAAGACCAGACGGGCTCCCCAATCCCTCGCTCCTGGTAGTATTTTCTATGGTCAGGCTTTTTGCAGTAATTGGTATGCAAATAAAAACTAATTAGTGGTTCAAAAGGTCCAACCTAAAATGTTTGCTAGTAGGACACAGGTATACTTGGGCTTCAGAATATGTAGAATATATAGAATTAATTACTTCAATATGACCATGAGCCAGCAATGGGCCCTTGTGGCCAAGAAGGCCAATGGCATCCTGGGGGGCATCAAGAAGAGCGTGGCCAGCAGGTGGAGGGAGGTCATCCTCCCCCTCTGCTCTGCCCTGGGGAGGCCGCACCTGGAGTGCTGGGTCCAGTTCTGGGCTCCCTGGTTCAAGAGGGACAGGGAACTGCTGGAGGGGGGACAGCAAAGGGCTACCAAGATGCTGAGGGGACTGGAACACCTCTCTTGTGAAGAAAGGCTGAGGGATTTGGGTCTCTTCAGTCTGGAAAAAAGAGGGCTGAGGGGGGACCTTATCAACGCCTATAAATACTGAAAGGGGGGGGTGTCAGGAGGATGGGGCCAGGCTCTTCTCAGTGGTGCCCGGGGACAGGACAAGAGGTAACGGGCACAAACTTGAGCATGGGAAGTTCCACCTAAACATGAGGAGGAACTTCTTGACTTTGAGGGTGGCAGAGCCCTGGCACAGGCTGCCCAGAGAGGTGGTGGAGTCTCCGTCTCTGGAGACATTCCAAACCCACCTGGACACGTTCCTGTGCCACCTGCTCTGGGTGACCCTGCTCTGGCAGGGAGTGGGACTAGATGATCTCCAGAGGTGCCTTCCAACCCCTGCCAGTCTGTGATTCTGTGAATATATGGGAGAGATGTAAAGTCCATCTTAGCCCACAAAATAAGATGTATTGTATTGTGACAGGCATGTAACCAGTGGGAATTTCGGCAAATCCATATGAAAGCAGGAGCAGTGGAGTTTGTAGAGAGAGGTAATGCCTTTGTTGAAGTGGAAAAAAATAGGCTTTGGGCACTCTGAGTCTTCCTCGAGTCTGACAAAAGAGGCATGCATCTTTAAAGCCAAATAAATCCATAAATCAAAAGGTTTAATGTTGAAAACAAGCTGTTTGATGGTTAGGCAGAGATCCAATTCTTTGTGAGAGATCTCTGACATCTCTCCCTGATCTGGTTTCTCCTACAGCAGAGCAACGTCTGCCAGGACGGAGAACTGCCAGAGATCTGGGCTTGCTGTGAAGCTCACCTGACACGAGGAAGCAGGTGGAAACAGCAGGGTTTTTCTGGGCAAATGCAGGGGTTTCCCCAGAGTAACATCAGCAGCTTTCCTGCAGCTGCTCAGAAGGAGTGACACGACCAAAAAGAAGGTTTTGGAGCGGGCAGTCGCTACCCAAAAGTGTCTGTCCACACCGCCCGCCAGCTGATGGACTGAAATTGAGCTTCTGTAACCCCCGCTATAATTTTGGAAACTGTCCCTTGAGGGCGGCCAGCCCGCAGACCTCCACAGCGTCCTCTCTGAGTCAGCGGGGCTCAGCAGCCGGTGGCATTGGCGCCCTGCCTGCTGCCAGTCCTTGGGCCCCGAGAAAAGTTTTTATCTCACAGATATCCTCATCGTCCATACAAGTGTGATGTCTTTTTCATGCAGGGCTCAAGACACCCTTCGCTCTGGGCATGTCCTCCTGCTTCACACCGGGAGGGAAAGCTAAAACCCTGAGGATGAAGAGGGGATGGCACTGTGCAGGGAGTACTTCTGGTGTCCCCACAATTTTCTTTCCTCCTCCAGGTCAGGCTCCCCTCGAGGCACAGGTTGCTCCACGCTGGGTGCACCAAGAGCTGCTGGCAAGGCTCAGGGCTCTCATTTTCCAATAACGGGCATGACTCAGTCACCCAGTTTTGGCTCGGTGGCCTTTCCTTTTCTATGACAATCTTCCACTCATCTCTCCGTCCTCCCAGAAAATGACACTTGTTTTGAATTACTGGGTCCCAAGCAGAGGGAACCAGGGGATTAGGATTGCGGAGCTGAGCTTAGGGTCTGAAGATTTGCTCCCAGCTGATTTGAGGCGAGCGGCTTCACCTCTCTCTGCTTGGGTTTGCCTTTTGGGAAAGGAAAACAGACCCTTCCCTTTGCCTGTTTCAACAGGGAGTGTGTTAGTGCAAGCCCTAGTAGTGCTAAAAATTACTATATTCATAATGTAACAAAAACTGTACAAAATGCTGGCTCAGACCCTGTAGTGCCCACAGAGGGGGCATGACGTTAGGAGGACATTTGGGTTAACTTCAGTTGCAAGATTTGTCTAGGAAGGGCATGTAATTCCCCTGTGGCTCCTTCCAGGGAGAATGACAGAATGGTTCAGGTTGGAAGGGACCTTAAAGACCATCTCGTTCCACCCCCCTGCCCTGGGCAGGGACACCTCCCACCAGCCCAGGTTGCTCCAAGCCCCGTCCAGCCTGGCCTTGAACCCCTCCAGGGATGGGGCAGCCACAGCTTCTCTGGGCAACTTGGGCCAGGAGCTCACCACCCTTGAGATAATGAAATCCTTTTGGCAACAAGAGAAGTCTCTTCCCTGCAAGCTTCTCTTTGCACGCGTGGTGTCCTCTCCACTGCGGAGCTGATAGAGGAGCACAGGGCAGGTGGACGTTACAGCCCTTGACGTTACAGGCGAGACCAGCACAGAGGCAAGTGGGCCCTCCCCATCCCGCCTGTGCCTGTCCCATCTCCAGCTCACAGGTGACCGGTCCCAAGTGCCCCACGCACCAACTGCCCCCTCTGCCACAGCCTTGTAGCCCTTCAACAGTTCAACCCAGCATGGACATGGAAATTCAACTGCAGAGTAAACGGTGCTTTCGTTTTCCTTTAATCCAGTTTTACACATTGCCCTCTTTGTTTGGATTTAATCCCTGCGATTGCAGCTGAAACCCCAGGTGGCAACATTACACTTTCCAGCAATCAGCCCTTAAAAATGGACTTTCTGTGGGGATCTCCCAGGAACTAACAGTGTTTCTTCAGTACAAATCAATATCCACAGAATTAATGGAGTAGGAAGAGGAGGACTTCTAGGTGTCATCCAGGGTTACCGAATGATGGAAATGACACTTCCCGGGGCTGGGGTTGGTTTGGCTGTATTGGTTTGGACCAGGATCAAGCTGTTCACCAGTTGGGCTGATGTTTTGTGGACGAGGTTGCACATCACCTGATTTTAAATGTTTTATGTCATCATTTAGCCTGATCCCTCCCGTCCCTTCTGAGAATTAGCTGGAAAAATATTGATCCAGGCTCTTAGCTGGTTTCTAGCTTAGCATTGGCTTTCCGAGTGAGGGCTGCTCCCTGCCCTAAGGACAGCACTGCTGTCTTCTGCTACGTAGCAGGGACAGATGGAAAGCTTGTCGCAGGACGAATTTGCAATTCCATGACTTCAAACCATGACTTCAATTCCATGACTTCACCGTAACCAAAACTGCACACAGGGAGGTGGATTCTGTATTCCTGTATGCCTTTATTTCCAAGGAATACAGAATCTAAATTCATACTTCAGTGGTTTGAAACAACACTGAGCTTCTACAATGCAAAACGATGGGCAAGATTTGACACACAAGTGCCCGCGGGCTCTGCCGCTCTACTTCCCATGGCCCTGCAGCCACCTCCACCCTCTCAGGAAACCTCTGTGGCATCTATAGTGTGTAGCACTATACACCACCTGCCTTTTTTCCACATTCCTGGGGAAAGATAGAGGGAAAGACAGGACAAACCCCAGACACCTCCTCTGCAGCGCCCTGGGGCTGCATCAGGTGTGAGAGGCTGATGCCAGGAGAGGACAGGTCTGCCAGTGGACCTGGCGCTCAGCAGTCGGGAAGGGCTGCTCGGGTGCTCTACAGGACCCACACACATCCCTCCACACAAAACCCTCCTGAGGCTGAGGTCCCAGTTGGCTGGGAGGTCACAGGTTGCTTTTTCACCCTTCCACTGGAAACTTTGCTGTCCAAGCTGGTCCCTGGGCCTGGAGAAAGGGTAGTCCAGGCACAGTGCCGGGATGGTGAAGGAGGGGCGGGCTGGGGATGCCTTGCTCAGGGATGGAGTGGAAATGGGTTCCCAGTGCCTGGGTCAGAGCAGGGCTGCTCATGGGGCTTCTCTGCACCTGGTTTTTGCCTGAAAACACACGCTTGCCTTGAAAACAAACACATCTACTGAAATGGCTGAGAAAAACGCTCTGCTGTAGCAGTCCCCGCAGCATGCAAAGGCACAGTACCGTTCAGCAGCTGCCAGCCAAAAATCAGCTTTGTTTTCTTAAAACACACTAAGGCTCCTGTGTAACATCTGTCATGCATCTGTCATGCAAACCGGCCGCCCTAACACACTGGCAGCGAAGGCTGAAGCAAAAGGACCGAGCCGTGTGTGTCAAAACAACAGCATGTGCTACCACCAGAGCTGCCGGTCGGCAAGAACCATACGAGGGCAGGAGACGGACATGGGAGATGCCCGGGGAAGGCACGATGCTGAGCAGCAGCATCTCCTGCACCCACGGTCCTGCTGCCAAAGGCAGGGGGGGACCAGCAGTTCCTAGGGGGTGGAAGGAACCCACCCAAGGAAGTGTCTCCTTTGTTCTCCTCTGCTTTCCTTGTCCTGCTCTCACCAGCAGCTCCTCCGCAGCTGGGACAGGGCTGAGCTGGGTGACGTACTCCCTTTGCAAAGGCGGGTGAGGCTGACCCAAGATGAACTCAGATCTGTTTTCCTTTGAGACCATGTTATCCCACTGGCCTCCTGTAGAGGAAAACAGGGACAATAAAAAAGACGGTGATATAGAGCGTCGCTTTTCATAACCCACTTGGCCTTTCCAGTCTCTCCTTGCTCCAGCTGTTACAGACCTGCCTGGGTTTTTTTTGCTTGGAAAGGAGGAAGGAAACAGTGCTGCTGGCTGTGAATGCTCAGCCTGTGTCCTCGGGATCCTGGATCTGACCCAATCTTTCAGTATAAAGGACTTGAAAGCCAATATTCTACTTGATCAGAACAAACCCCATGTGCTTGTGATAAATGAGTGAATCTAGAAGACCCATGAGTATATTCAGTTGAAAATATTGTCTTGAATACTGCAGATCTGGCTTGTAAATTTGCTACCGCGTCAAAATTGCTATCAGGCTCTCTGATGTATTAAAATCACAGAGATATGCAGAAGTCAAAGCGCTGAATGCACTTAGCAGAGCAAAGACAAAGTGATTTCCCTCAGCAAGGAGAGGGGAGGGAATCGATAGCAACATGTTTCACTATTGTTTTGTTAGCCAGGTTAATCTGCCACCACGATGCAACCAATGTCGTGTCCGAATGTGTGATCCCATTGTCCAAGAAAAGCATTAAGAGCTTCAGGGTCTACCTAAATACAACAATTAGAGCAGCAACCTAAAAAAAAAGTTCAAGTGACAGTTAATCAGGAAACCTGTGAACCCAGAGAGCTCCTAAAGTTCACTTCCCAATCAAGATTGGCTCAGTCACTGCAGCGCTTCTGGCTCCAAGAGCAAGGGAGTTCTGGTGGTGGAAAGAGGGCAGGGATCGCACTGACCTCTCTGCTTTGCCGAAAAGCTTTTCCAACAGCCTCGTTGCTGGCTCCCAGTCACCTACATCCACAGCAGTCATACTCCTTTTCTTCCTTTTTAAATATTATTTTTTATTCTTTTTTTTTTTTTAAACTACAACAAGATGTCGTTCATCTTCAGGCAGCTCAGCTTCTCACTCCTCTCTGAACAGGCAGTTCTGGCCAGAATTTGTCTTAAATCTTGAAAGAAAGAGTTTGAACTGTCCTTGGCTAGGTTCTCTCTACAACCAGGGCTCCTGACGACATGTGGCGGTTGTGTTTGGATAATCTCTCTATATGAGTGCTGCACTTGGCCTCAGCTCCAGGTTGTTATTATGGCAACGACATATTAACCAAACCTTGTTCCTGGACCACTAATCTAAGTTGCTTTTATTTTTGGCTGCAGTCTGAGAATTTGGGAGCCTGAGCCTCTTCAGTTTGGTTTCTGTCATCAGTGAGTCTGTGAAGGAGTGATCAGTGAATGTGGTTGTGTGGGTCTGACCTGTTGGCTGGTGAGTAGATGAGCTGGACTTACATCAGTAACTGGTGGGCAGCTGGAGGTGGAAAAGCTTTGTACCGTCTTTACCGACTTAGTCAGTGCCTCCAGGAAAAGGAGGGGAGAGACAGAAATAATTCCATTTCACAGGTGGGTTCCTCGCTGCTAACCATACTCTCCCAGCCTGGACAGCGTGAACGTCTTGGTACTGTGATATCTTGGCCCACTGAAATTCCCCACTAGAGAAGTATCCGTTTTTAACCCTGAACTGCAAAGTTCAGTGGGGAACACTCAGCATCCCCCTTGCTCTTTTAGGAGCCCGGCTCTGCCCCTGTCACCTTCATCTAAACTTCAAGATTGAGGCAGAGGTTAAATGAAGGATTTGAGAGGTGCTGTGTAAAATGGGCTCCCTGCATAGCAAGATTTTTGCTAGCTAGGGAGACAAAAGAGGTGAGGTTTGTGGGCTTGGTGCTTCTACACCGATTGTTTAAAAGAAAATCTTTAATTCCTGGGATTTCCGTGCAAATGTAATTGTTTTAATTCCTCCGCGTCACGGTCACACGACCCCTGGAGCAGCAGTCACACAGACTGTATCTAGACCAGTGGAGTCCAGTGTGTTACCTATTGCTCAAGGCCTTGGATGGCTCCGCACGAAACAGAGGATGTGACACTGCTCCAGACACGCAGCCCGGGAGCAGAGCGCCAGCTGCTCTGGACTCATTCCAACGCCTTGCTTTCTGTAACGGCTCACATGTTGTCCCCTGCCCCTGTGACAGGTCACTGCTGAAACACACGGGTCTCGGGCAGCTTTCCGTGGAAACACCTCTCTAGGAAGGCAGAGCTCCAGTATCCCTGGCAAGAGCCACCAACCCCACTGATTAATGTTGCAGACAACCCATTGCAGCGAACAGCCAAATTTTAAATACTTGCATTCTTTTCCCCAACGCTTAACGATTTCCTTCTGGCTGGACTGTTCCCAAAGCTGAAAAGAGACAGAACAACTACAAATAATTCATCCAAACCTTGCTGACAGCAGCAAACACCCCACCTGTGATTCCCCGTTGCAGTGGGGATGGTTGTGCTCCAGCATATTACTGCAGTTGGAAAAGGTGAACCTGGTATCGTGGCACAGGTCTGGTAGGGGAAAAGACTTGTGCTTCTGCAACTAGCAATGCACCCTGGAAATGATCAAGTGAGAACAGAAAAGAAATACACAGGAAGGTGGAGGGCAGGGACTTGGGCAAGGGCTGGTTTGCAAGAGTCTTGGTTATGCACAAATGATCCCTTTTCTCTTCTTTCCCATCTGATTGTATGGTGGATCCCAGAGAGAGGTAAACAGGTTGGGTTAGATCTAAATGGGAAGAGCTGACAAGCTTCCAGGTGCACAGCACATTCTCTGAGTTACCTCATCTGCCTGTTCCCATCCCTCAAGTTGAGTGAATAAGGCAAAGGAAAAAGAACATATAGTTTTAACAATTGTTTTTCCATCCATCACACCCTGTTGGCTTCAATTCTTTCACTGAGTTCCTTGCAAATGAAGAAAATCATGTTGATTTGGAAATCCATGTCGTCAACTTGGCAGTGTACGCATCCCGTATGTTCCCTCCTCTCCTCCTTTTTGCTTCTCCTTTCCTTTAGCCCAGCTGGTGGACACGCTTCCACGGCAGTGGGGTCTCTGCACATGGGTCTCTGCCCTCGGTAAGCACAGTACACGTAACAGATTGTAAAACAGACTGTTCCAAACTGTACGTGGCCGTTCTTAAAATGAGCAATACTGTGGAAAAGTAGAGCACCACTGAAATGCTGGTACAGGAGTACTCTGAACTGTTAAACCTATGAACTCATCACACCTGAAGCGCTTCCTGTTGTACTAAAAAAGACCTGAAACACCCACTGGTCTGCAAGACCACATTAACCTCTGGTCTTTCCTCAGACTTGCCAAGAAAGGTGCGGATGACTCTGTCAGGCAGGCACTAGCATGAGAAGCTGTGATGGGCGCGCTCCGCCCCTCGGCCAGACTGGCACTGGTTTGGTGCAGGCTCTGGATGAGGTAAAGGCCTGAGCCGTAGCCGGGCCGTGGATTCCTCTAGTTTCAATCTGTTCTCTGAAAACCCACAAAGGAGCAGACTGACACAGCGAGCGTTGATGCATGCGAGCTTGGATCACCGATCATGCGACTAACACAAGAATAGCAGGTGGCTTTTCCAAGACTCATTTATCAATGAACAAAGAAAGTTGTGGGTACAAGGAGTCTCATGCATACCTTTTCCATCTCCGTCACATGTAATTTGACTACGAGCCTACCACTTTATCCTGTAAATATGACAGCTTAAGCGAGCCTTGTTTGAGCTCTCCCTGCTAGGCAGCATGGCTGCATGGCAATGATCTCCCCTTGAGCTGGGACGCCTCTCAAGGTTACTCCTCGAGGCAGGGAAACCTTTCACCAATGGCAGATCTTTGGTTTGCCATATTTGCCATATTTGGTTGCCAAGCAACCGATATTGCGCATAACCTTGTAGTATGGTAACTTGATTACATGTTGAATTGATACTAATGAAATTTTGCCATCTTAGCTAAATAATATCAAGGACTGATTGCGTATATATAATCTAAAGACATGAACTGTTGACCAAGTCTGAGACCGTCTGGATCCAGCTGCACCTAGACTCCTCTCTGAGAAGGAGTTTAGAAAGCAAGGGGGACCATTCTGAACCTCGTGGCTCAACAGGAAGGGTCCTCCTTACTCTGTCTTCCTTTAGCCATAAAGTGTTGACCAAGTCTGAGGCTGAGTTTGGATCTAACCACACCTAAGCTCCATCAGGAGTTTAGAAAGCAAGGGGGTCCACCCTGAACCTCGTGACTCAGTGGGAGGGTCCTCCTTACCCTTTTGCGTCCCCGGTCTCTCTCTGAATCATTCTAACTCAAGTGTAACTCAATTTTCCTTTGTATGTTTTCCCAGGCAGCAATTAATAGAGTGAACCCTGCCATCGACCTTTGTTAAGTCGCACGTTTACAACACCATATTAAAACGACTCTTGATAATACCTTTGACAGTGGTTCTTTACGCGATCTAAATCACTGGTTCACGACAGAAGTGAATCCACCATAAACCTTCACAAGTCTGACATGAACAATCGTCGCTGCAACCCAGCAAGGGATTTTAACCAGGGATCTTCCTAGAAGAAGGGTGCCAGGTCCATCATGATGTTATTAGTGGGAGCTGATCACACGCCCAGGTGGTGCAGCCCTGAGTAGGCTGATGGCAAAGTCAATGCCAGCTGATGAGACAGCCCATTTTTTAAGATGCTGCTGTCAAGGTGAGTAGTTTGTAATGTTCTGTTTAGACAAAGCCCAAAAGCTGAACGGTGCTGTTTGTCTTTAGATTCATCTTGTCTAACATTCCAGTGTCTGGAGTTTCAGTGCTCAGTTCACATAATCAGCTTGGCCCTTCCCCACCTAGGAAAGATGTCTGAAGTCAGTTTTAGCTCTCTGCCGAGCCCACCTCTCCCTCGTGTAGACGAGAAGCTTCCACTAGGTGATTAGTTAGCTTAAGGTAGCCGGCAGGAATCACAGCTTTCCTCTTTGGGTATATTTAAAGCTCATTGTGGAAAATGTTCAGTGTGGCACCAGAAATATAGTCGGAGGGGGGGGGGGGCTGAGAAAAGCTGTTTTCCTTTCTTACAAAGAGATCTGTCTTTCCTGTAAAGGCATTTCCTGGCGTATGAAGCCACTTGGAGAAATCTGAAGTGCAACTTACTCTTCTCCCTGAAGTCAAAGAAGAGCTGATCACTCAGACTCCATTTTTGATACAGACCACTGCTAACCTCCATAAAAGACCATAAAGCTCATGCTGTCTTCTGCCAATCAGCAGCAGTACTGCTGTTCCAGCCTGCTAGGAAAATCTGTTTTCCAAGCTAGTAAATAAAAGGCAAGCACCTTTCTCCCAGCAATTTATAAAAATAGCAATGCCCTTCAATTTAACAGCAGTTTTTACCTAAGAATCCCAAAGAAAAGTCATGAGAACTCATGTAGCCCACACAAAGTAAATGCATATGATTTGGGAGGTGGATACATTTGGCAAAACCAAAAGCAGGCAGGTGTTGTAGCCAATAAACCCCAACAGGAGACAACTTGGACAAGAAGAGGCAAAAGCAACTGAAGTGTTTTATCCATGAAGGGTCCTGGTACGTAAGACAGAGTATGCCAAAGTGGACTTCACAGGAAAACCAAAACCACTGTGGAACAGCAATGACTACGTTGCAACTATTGCTGCGTAAGGTCTGTGGTAGGGAAGGCAGAAGAAGAGAACACGGTGTAGCACTGAAGTGGTTGACTGTAAGAAAATAAAACATGATAGCTTGGCCAAAATAAACGGTGGGTGAAAATTACCTCTCTGGGACATGGGGATGGGGTGGAATAGATCCCACAGGAAAAGGAAGCACCTCTGAACTATGAAAACCATTGCACAGGGCCCTGATGAGATCTCAGTTAGAATAAGACATGCAGTTGCGGTCCCCAAGTGCAAAAAGATTTAATTAGATTGGAAGAGCTGCCAGGAAGGGCTGTAGGGTGCCTAGGGAATCAGAACACCTATTTTATACAGTGAAGCTAGAAAAGGAGTGGTTTGTTTACCAAGAAAAATGTCACCATTGCGTAATTCCAACAGGGCACACAAAAAGTGCCCAAACCAGCATCTGTTTGCAGGAACAAAGATGAATCACCCCTGAATTGGCTCAGTCTTAAACAGAGTGTTTTATGAAAGTTCTGTGATGCAACATCACCAGGTTGTATTCATCACCTAAATTATCAGTGTGGGTGCCTCACATAGGCAACGCAACCAATGAGGCAAAGCAGCTTCCAACAGCAGCTCTCGTTTGCCTTTTTGGCTCCGTCTGGGTCTGCACTTTTTTGTTAGGCAACAGAAGCTGGAGGCTTCAGGGCAGGCAGTGAGAGTAAGTCCCCTTCAGAGCTGCATTTGCCACTCCCTGTGTGGACCAACAACCACTTCACCGTCCCGCTGCGGGACTACTGGTGGTACCACAGTAGGAGATACTCAAACTTCAGATGGTTAAACTGCTCCCGTGCTTCAGCGTACCGAGCCCCCTGTGCGTGTTAGGACCAGCTCACTTGCATAGCAAGGAATTTCAGGAAGAAAGGAAAACTATGTAAAACCCCCAAAGCTGCAAAAACTGCCATTAGTTTGGGGTAAACACCAGGACCTAGGAGATCAGGTTTATGCCTCTGCTGAGAAAAAAACAAATCGAGCCCTTATTTCTCAGAGTTTTCTGGTTGGGATCCTTACAGCTCTTCGCTGCAACTCTCAGTTCAACTCTCAGTATCAGTCTCTGATAGCTCTGAGACCTCTTCTCTCTTGCTTCCGCTGCCGTCCCTCCCCGCCTCTTCACCGCTGCCTGGGAAGGCGACTGTCTACGCTGTGCCGGCTTTGAGCTACACACCACCACTCGGCTGCACAGCGCACGCTGCCGGCTGAGCTCAGACTATTGCCAAATTAGTGTCAGTCTGTAGACAGATACCAAGAGTCTAGCACCTAACCCATCTCATATTTGCCTTATATATTTGGTACTTTGAGGGCTGCTCAAGGGTACTGAACACGTGAACTTAGCTTATGAACTGACTCTGTTGCTAGTCCCACGATCTCCTACTGGAGAAACACTTGAGCAAACATACACTACAAAAATAACTGCTGCAATTGTCATGAATTATCTTTTGACCTTCATTTCTAGTTGGCTTTTGCACTTCAATTAAACACAGAACTGTAGGGGCATGATTTCACATCTGATCCCTGGCGCCCTCAGTGGTTATCTGAATTCCCCAGGGCTTTCCATTTCCCTGTGCTGCATCAGATGGTGCTGGAAAGCATTACGGCACAGATCAGACTAGCAAAATCAGCATCTCAGAGCAGGGCAGCTTTAACCACACGGCTGTATCCCAATTATGCAGCAAAGCAGCACCCTCAGGCAACTGCTGTCAATTATATTGGATCAGAACTGTCACTTGGAGAGCAATCACTGCTGGAAAAAAAGCATTTCTGATGAGAAAAATCAAGAGAGCATTGTTAATAGCTGCAAAGAAGAAGAATCAGGCATTTCTGGCTTCTCATTTTACAGATGTCTGCACACATAAATTAACTTGAACAAATCCACTCTGATTAATCAGAGGATGCGCCAAGCCCAGTCAGACCTGGGGCCATCAGTCCCACGGCCAGCTAGTGCCCAGGCTAATAGGAAATCAGTTGTACCACCTTCCTGCCAGCCGCCTGAGAGCAGAAGAGTTGCCCACATGGCGGACAGAACACCGAAGCTCCCCTTGTTGTTTCAGGACTAGGTTTGTTGTCCTGTGGCAGCGGATAGGACCGCATGTGAGGAAAGCCCTGCAAAGGCAGCAGCTGAACAGATGTGCTGCCTTACCCCGGCAAGGGAGTCAGCACAGTGGGGAATGCTCCTTGGACCATCTGGCTTGTTTTGTAGCATGAAAGCATTAATGCTGTTCTAAGTAGCTATGGTCTTGGTCCAGAAAGCGAGTATGGTTTACCAGCTAAATCCAGCAGTCTCTCCAGTCCTGATGATGTATATACTGTGCCATCTGGGCCTTTAGGGACCACATCCAGCGGCATTCAGCCTTTCTCCATTCCTGCAGGTGGGTGCAAGTCTACACTATGGCCTGAAGCAGCATAAATCCAATGTAAATGTTGTGACTTGGGCATTATCCACCTCTTACAAATGGCAACCTTAGCACTGTCAGTAAATCCTATCGGCTTCTTATATGAAAATAAGTGTTGTCTTCACATACCATGATACGAAGTGTCATATCAGTGACAGTTTTCATTCTGTCCCTCAATTTTTTGAGAGACTACCTGGTCTTCTTTCCATTTGTCTCCACTCCAGAGGAAGTGTTGTAAAGGCCAGTTTCGTGAGTTTGTGTGAATGGGCTGTGTTGGTACCTGCGGATGAGGATGACACAACAGTTATCAGAAGATGGCAGGAAAACATGTGCTGGGAAAGTAGCATGTGAAAGTCTCCCAAGAACTCGTAAACTCTGGAGATTGATGGTCCTGTTGAAACCACACAGACTGACAATCTGTTCACCAAGAGCCTGCTGAAACCGTACAAGGCCACGAGCACTCACTGCCATCAACAACAGTTGTGTAACTACCCACAGCCAAAAGTGCAGTGGCAGCTACCTGCAGGCAAAGACTACAGGGGTGTATATACCTGATGAAATAAGTCTGAGGGACTTTCCAAACTGTAGAAGCCGCTGATCCTCCACTTCTGAGTGTATACAGCCTGCCAGTCTCTGCTCCAGCTGGGCAACCTAGTGAGTGGAGCTTGAGGGCCATGTGTGAGTAGCTCACGCTCAGGGGCAGAGCTGCCATCCAGAGGCACCTCCACAGGCTGGAGAAGTGGACCAAGAGGAGCCTGCTGAACCTCAAGGATGCACGCCTCCTGCAGCTGAGGAGGAATCATAGAATGAGTTGGGTTGGAAGGGACGTCTGAAGGCCATCTAGTCCAATCACCGTGCAGTGAGCAGGGACATCTTCAACTCCATCGGGTCGCTCAGAGCCTCATCCAGCCTGGCCTTCAATGTCTCCAGGGATGGGGCCTCCCCCACCTCTCTGGGCAACCTGGGCCAGTCTCTCACCACCCTCAGTGTAAAGAGCTTCTTCCTAATGTCTGATCTAAACCCACCCTGCTCTAGTTTAAACCATTGTCCCTCGTCCTATCACTACATGCCCTTGCAAACAGCCCCTCCCCAGCTTTCTTGTAGCCCCCTTCAGGGACTGGAAGGCTGCTATAAGGTCTCCCCGGAGCCTTCTCTTCTCCAGGCTGAACCCCCCCAGCTCTCTCAGCCTGTCCTCACAGCAGAGGGGCTCCAGCCCTCGGATCATCTTTGTGGCCCTCCTCTGGACCTGTTCCAACAGGTCCACGTCCCTCTTGTGCTGAGGGCTCCAGAGCTGGACACAGTACTCCAGGTGGGGTCTCACCAGAGCAGAGGAGAGGGGCAGAATCCCCTCTCTGGACCTGCTGGCCACGGTTCTTCTGATGCAGCCCAGGATGCGACTGGCCTTCTGGGCTGCAAGTGCACATTGTTGGCTCATGTCCAGCTTTTCATCCACCAGTGCTCCCAAGTCCTTTTCTGCAGGGCTGCTCTCTATCACATCATCCCCCAGCCTGTATTGATAACGAGGATTGTCCCGACCCAGGTGTAGGACCTTGCACTTGGCCTTGTTGAACTTCATAAGGTTTGCTCGGGCCCACCTCTCTAGCTCGTCCAGGTCCCTCTGGATGACATCCCGTCCCTCTGGCACATTGACCGCACCACTCAGCTTAGTGTCATTGGCAAACCTGCTGGGGGTGCACTTGATCCCACTGCCCATGTCATTGATGAAGATGTTGAACAGCACCGGTCCCAGTAGGGACCCCTGAGGGACACCACTTGTGAAGTGGTGCTACAAGGAAGAACCCCCCTGTAGCAGTCCGGCCCGAGCCCAGCACGGGGCTGCCACGACGCTCAGGTGCTAAAGCACCGGCTCCGAGGCGAGGCCGAGGCACCGAGCCGAGACGGCCGCTGGGGCAGCACGGCCGCTGGGGCAGCACGGCCGCCGGCGGGAAGGCCGTCGAGGAGACGGGCGCCAGGCCCTCCACAAAGGCGGTGGCGGGAGTGGAGAACGGCCCGCTCTGACCAGACCCACGGCGAGGCCTGGCCCCGAGGCGCTGCGACGGGACCCACCGGCCGGCTTGGGGGAGCAGGGCTGGCTGGAAAGGTGCGGATCGACTGGTGGGAAGCGGGGCACCCACTCCGCAGCGCCGGCAGAGCGGGACACCCCCACCCCGCTCCCGCTCCCGCCGGGCCCAGCCTCACCGGCCCGCCCTCGCCCCCGCCCGGCGGGCCAGGGGAAGCCACCCCGCGCCTTCGCGCTCCGGCTGAGGTTTGCCCCGCCGCGCTCGCCGTAGCGCTCGGGCGGTGCCGGGAAGCGGCGGGTTCCCGGGATATGTAGTCTTCCCGGCCGGGCCGCTGCATTGGCGCCGCGTTTCTCCGGCGCCGCCCGGGAACTACAGGCGGCGGCAGTCGGTGTCCGCCCGCGAGGATGGCGGCTCCCTTGGTGCTGGTGGTCCTGGTGGCCGTGACGGTCCGAGCTGCGCTCTACCGCTCCAGCCTCGCCGCTTTCATCTCCGAACGGGTTGAGGTGGCGTCCCCGCTGAACGCCTGGAAGCGAGGTGAGGCGCGGCGGGCCCGGGCCGGGGCACCGCTCCCCGGCGCGGCTGGGTGGGCCCAGGCCCGCGGGGGGCCGGGGCGGCGGACGCGGGGCCGGGAGCGCGGCTGCGGGCGGGCGGGGGCCCGTCCCCGGGCACGGGCCGCGGGGAGAGCGCCGGGCCGCGGTGCCGGGGCTGGGGACGGGCCCCTCCGCGCCCGGCCCGCCCGACAGCTACGTGAAATGGTGGGCGGGAGTTGTCCCGGGGGAAGAGCGAGGGGACGGGAGGGACACGGGCCCGAGGGCGGGAGGAGGGGGTTTAGCCACGGCGTGCGGCCTGGTCGCACTTGCACAGACTGTGTCACAGATGGGCGTAAAATGGAAGAGTGGCAAAATCTGGCAGTGAATGTGTGGTTTCAGCAGCCTTGGCTGAGTCGCCCTCCTCATGCACAAGCCCCGTCCCCTCGTGTGAAGGCGACCGCCTGGCTCTGGTTCCTGCAGAGCTGTCCCCCCCTTCCACCCCGTCCTGGTCCTTGCTCGGTTTGTGGCCCCACATGTTGCTACCATCGTGAGTCAAATTCTTTCCTGAAGACTGAGGTACATTTTAATCAAGGATTTTCAGTGTCATTCTGTAGCGTCTGAGCCTGTTAGGAACTTAATTTAGTCTAAAGACAGCCCTTTGGGAAAAATAATATGCAGTTATTATGCAGGTTAAACTACTTGCAGTTTTGGAGTGAAAAACAGTGGCCCAGAGTAATAAAGGTCAAAAGCATGAATGCATGTGATGACTTGAGGCCTCTGTTCCACAGTGTATAGAACTTGACACTTCATAGTTTCAAAATACAGCTCCCAAAAATTCCCTCGCAGCAGGTGTACTTTCTAAATCTTACCTTAGAGTATTAAGGTAGTATCTAGAGAGTAAGGAGCACAATCAGGATTGCCTTGAAAAGTCTGGGCTGTCATCATGTGGGAACTTTGTGGCAGAGACAGAATCTACTTCTCCAGCATGCTCACTGAACAGAGAACCTCTTGTTGCTTCCTGCAGTCTCCTGCCTCACTTCCCTCTGAATAATGACCTGTTTCCCGTAGCTTCTTCCACTGCACTAGCTGCTCAGTCCCCAGGGAACCTCTGTGCTCCGTAAGGTGGAGATCTTGTGGCAAAACATGTGCAAGTGTTGCAGTGCACGCTGTAAGTGATGTAATTGCAAAGGATCTGAATTCAGGCTGCAAAATGTCAGGAAGCTTCAACAACAGATAAAGCTTTTAGCTTTGCCTGGTAATATGTATTCATTTCTGCTCTTTTATTGTGGTCTTTGACATTTCAGGTCTCTCTACATCTAATTAGGCAAAGTAGTTTGGATTCCATATTATGTTGTGATTTGTCCTCTTAGAATTAAGTATTTCTCCAGCATAGATATCATGTATCACGCAACAGGTGACTTAAAATCAGTAAATATCATACATGTGATTTATATATAGTTAAGTGCAAAACATTTCAGCTATAACATTTTAGCCGAAACAAATAAATGGATTCCAACTGACCATTCAGTTAGTAAAGAAATTTGCATGGCAGAGATCAGAAAGCAATCAATTCTAGCTGGTTGTTGGCTCTGTGAGGTTTTGTGTCACCCATGACGATTCAACGCGAGATCTTACGAGTGTGGGTGTTTTCAAAACTGCAGTTTTATCATCGTGAGATTTTTTCACTTCCCACATTCTAATGCAGGCGTTTTGTATGTTTCAGTGGTCGAAGGATTAGCTCTGCTGGATTTAGGGGTCTCGCCATATTCTGGAGCCATTTTCCATGAGGTTGGTATGCATGCTTCATTTTAAAACGTGATATTCAAGTGGCGCGTTTCTCAGCCTGGCTGGTAAGGGCTGGGGACCTGTCTTGTCCCAAAGACTTCAGAGGACTTGGAGTTCATGTAGTTGTCTGCGCGGTAGTACAGGTAGTGACTAGCACAATGAGGGAATGCAGTTCGTCACCGAATAACTCGTTGCTGTGCGGGTGATAGACATCGTGATACTTGTTACTGCATAAGGAGAGCCTGCAATAGGGGAAATCTGTAATGAGTAAAATACTCTGTTTGCATCCGGATGTTTCTGTCAGCAGAAGCCGAAGCAGGGAGAGACCATGTGAGTCTGAACGCAATTTTACTGGATAGCAGCATCTTGAGTTTCTGCATTTGCAGAAGTATTAACATTAGCCCAAGCATGCAGTACGTTCATTCCTCATCTTGAAAACACCTGGTTCCTCCAAACACTCAAACACCTGTGAGGTTTTGTGCCCTTGAGTGGTCTTACTGCTACAAAGGCACACTTATACCTAGTGTCACCCAGGTGTGAGGCGGATACTTTGCATACCTCTGAAAACTTGTTTCTCGTCAATAAACTCTCCTTTTTTAAACACAGTTTTCTCGCAGATTGTGAAATATTTTTCCATGCTTATTTATACCATCACGTTATTTTAAAAGTATCTCAAAAGAAATATGTTTTCTCACACTGAAGACTGAATTTACACCATGTAAATATAGTACTTCCAGATTAAGCCTTTCTGTCAAAGGAATGATTCAGAACAGGCTCATCCTCTTACCCTAGAAGGGAAAAGCTGTGGGAGTAAGAGGATGATAGGACTGTAGTCCTACTGCTTTATGTTTTAACATGCTTTCTTCTTTTTGCTTTATAAAAGACTCATCTAAACAACAGGCTAAATAGTCAAACCAGCTGTGTAGGAAATACTTTCAAAAGTACCTGCAAACAACCTGGAAAAAAAAGATTCTCTGGAAAAAATTATTTTGTAAAGCTGTTCTTTATATGCTTTCTATTGTAACTCTGCCACGGTACCAGAAGAAATGAAAAGTTGGAGTAGAATATAATTTTCAAAGTTGATAGTGTCTTTTTGTAAAGTGTATCGAGAACTTTGGAGGGAAAAAGACCAGTAAGTGCGCTTTGATTAATCATTTTGCTCCGAAGTAACAGCATTGTAGAAGAGGCTAAGGAAAATTACCTTTCACAGTCTCTCATAGTACTAGTCCATTTTTCTCATCAAATCGCCAGTTGTTTTATCTGGGCATTATTTGACATGGGTTTCCCTGCTGTTCTCTTTTAGACCCCGCTGATAATATATCTCTTTCACTTCCTGATTGAATATGCTGAATTGGTGTTCATGGTGAGTGCTCCTGGAAAGCTCCTCTTGAAAGGTCCCATTCTGTGAAGTGCTGAGCATGGCTTTCCTTTTACTGCTGCAGGAGTCGGGGATCTTCAGCCTCCCTGTAGTTCAGATTCCTGCTGAGCTCACAGTTTAATTAGAAAGGCAGCTTTGCCTGTACAAACCCACATTCAGGTTTTTCCCTTGTTGTACGTATTCCTTCTTTTCTGAGAGTTCTTGGTTAGATAAGCGTCCCCACAGAGGGACAAGAAGTTGGCATTGGTTTCAAATTTCAAAGGTTAACCTCTGAACATCCGAGTATTTTGTCCCCCAGCCCACTGCCTTACACTGCAGTGTTTCTCGCTAGAACCTGCTGGCCAAACCCCAGGCACGCAAAGCGAGCACAAACAGGTTAGTCCTCCAAATGTCTCTTGTAAACTGTCCTCAGAGTTCTGCGTAATTCAGAAGGACAGAAATCATATAGCTGGCTGCGCATGCCAGCCGGTGGAGCCACTCTCCCCAAAATCCCTGCTGGGCAGGTCTCACGCAGAGCTAAGAGCCATCTGCGTTGTGCTTGTGCCGATTGTCCAGATGACTGTGCAGCTCCCTGGTAAGGCTGGGACAGCTCAAGGCACTGTCGTGCTGGATGAATGGACAGGTTGGGTTGCCTGTGCTCTAATTAGACCAGTAATTCTATTACCCTCAACATACTTCTTTTCCCCTTCATTCCCATTCTCTTGTTTTGTAAAATATTATGTCTTTGATACAGTTCCTGGCTTCAAGATTAGCAGTGCTGTGTCGTCATAGTGTACAAATAGGCAATCTAGTGTCTGTAAAGCTTGTTTTTTCTTCTCGTGAGCTGAGTCAGATCAGAGTCCTTATTCAGCATTGCAGTTCTGCCCGATATCTTTATCTCCATTTGTTTATTTTGCTTACAGTCGGTCTGTCTATGCCTTGCTTTTTTAGATAACTGATGTGCTAACTGCTGTTGCCCTTTATTTGGCCATTCAGGACTTCAACAAAGTTGTGGTAAGCTGACATGCCAGTGTTGCTGATCCTCTTCTCCCAGCAAATATAAATAAATGTCTTGTACTGTCGAAACACATGCCAGAAGATGCAGCATCAGCCAGTCCTTGTTGCAGTAAAACTGACTGTATTTGGATGATCAATAAAAATGGGACTGAATATGGTGAAGAGTGGGTGAATTTAAAGTTTTGTTGTGGCAGTATAACGGTATGAAACAAATTAGTGTCTGTAGCTACCACGCTGCACTTGAATGATGGTCACAGCAGTGTAGATTCTTTAATCCAAAAGGAGTATAAAGAATTTGAGAAATTGGTGAGAATGCAATAGCCAATGAAATGCAGATGAGTCTAGGGCCATGGTACAATAGATGGGATGTGAGATTTTAGAACATGTACTGAAAACCCACCTGCAGTTGTTGTGGCAGTTTGCAGTATGCAGAATTTAGTTACTGGACTGTGGATTTGGCAAGACTTGAGCACTCCTTTTTCTCACCTCTGCTCCTGCTACAGTCTCTGTACGTTTTGTAGCTAGAGCCTGGAATGTTTTACCCTGAACATGGTTTGTGTTGCGTGCAGCAACACAGTACACAGACTGGAAATATGTAAAGGAAGGAATAAACCTTCCAAGGTTGCTGAGGTGACACAAATCATTCAACTGAGCGAGGTGAAAGTCTTGACACCAAACATTACTTGTTCCCTTCAAAGTATAAGTACATGTATTTCGAGGTGAGTGATTCCTCCCACCTCTCTCTCATAAATAGCTCAAAGAACATTTTGTGTGAGCAGTGCTGTGCTCTCCGCTGTCCTAGAGGGGCAGCGATTCAGGATCAACGTGAACAGGGAGGCTGCATTTTCTGCAGCATCTGTGTGGTCTCCCATCCAGCTACATACTTGTTGCTTGTCCTTTGAGGTTGAAGAAATAACTCACGATAGAACTGCAGACCTGTAAAAATCCTGCGTGTGAGTTACTTTGCTTGCTGACAATTTATTGCCAGCATCTCTCTCCTCTGTCTCACCATGACATCGTTCAGTAAGTTCATAATTCAGATTTCTCTTTTGTCTCCATAGAACAAGACAGATTAAAGAGAGAGATCTTGGGTCCCTAAAGGAGATTTGGCATAGATGTATCTATCTTCAAAGCAACAAAGACTGCATACTTCTGTGACTCAGTTTCCTAGGGGCTTGTATGTTGAACAGTGAATTTATAAAGTCAGCTTTTCACTGGAGCTCCAGAGAAGCTTCAGGAGGATTGAAAGTATTAAACTATAGTGTGGTGAATTCACTGTCAGCTGCATCAAGAGTTAGACACAGGTAGTTAAGAAAGTTCAAATAACTAGAGATTATCTGAGTTCTCGTGACTTCCACTTCAGTTGTGAAATATTTGGGAAAGGGGGGCGGGGTTGTTGTTTGTACAACACCTCACATAACATGAGTTTTGGCTCATGCCTGGGGCTCAAAAATACTGTTCCACAGTGATGGAAATCCTGAGGAATAAGGAATAATGACTTTCCTCATCTGACAGTCTTTAGTCATTCTCCCTTTTTCAGTTCAAAAAGCAAAAGCTCCTAATAGAACTGGATAAATATGCACCAGATGTGGCTGAACTCATCCGGACACCCATGGAAATGCACTACATCCCCCTCAAGGTAGCACTATTGTAAGTATTGCTTCGTGCAGGCTGCAGTGGGCTGCTTTGGTTCCTCAGCTCCCTTTGGGTTTTATTTGTCTGAGGAGTCAACATTTGTTAAAGATTTTTTTTTTATTATTCTTTTTTTCCCCCAGAAATTCTGAATTTCCTATTATACATAAAAATCCCCCCAACTCCAAATACTGTGTTTGAAAGTGAAAAGCAGGTGCTTTTCCAAATGTTTGTTGCCAACAATTAAATTCACTCGCACCTTCTAAGACTGGCTCAACAGCATAAGGTCATGAATTTGGTAGCAAGAATGTTGTGTCTGCACAGATCACGTTCACGTTTATTTTGCCTGTATGCTAATGTCATCAAGACTGGTTTTATGCCTCCCGAATGTCTCGGGTGTCTTTTCAGAAAAGTTAGGAGAATTTTTGAGCGGTCGAACAAAATGTTTGCTGAATATCACATCTTGAATATCCCAGAATTGCTTATAATAATTCAAATATATTTTCAGGTCGTCATCTTAATAATGTCATGTCTTACTGTTTCTCTGTGTGCTAAGCATTATTTTTATTTCAGAAAGCTTCAACTAAAATAAATAATGTACAAGTAAGGTACTTAATGTCAAAGAATTATATTTTTCATATTGGTGTTTTGATGTGAATGAGTTATTATCTGAATTATTCTGTGTCAGAGAGAGTTTTCCATTAGATAAGTTGTTATTTTTTCTTATTTTCGTATGAAGTTTGTAAAATGGTAAATTTTCCAGGGCAAGAAAGGTAGACCCTGTAAATTGCAGACTGCTTTGTATTTACCATTGTTGCATGTTACCACAGCAAAGTTGGCATGAAGTTCTACCTGTCCTGCTGTAGGCTGTCTCTCTGGAAACACAGAAAATTCTAAGCCAGGCTGGGACTTAGAGGAGCAGGAAAAATTTTTATGCAAAGAGATAATTAAGAAATCACCAGCCCTGTCTACTCACTCTGCGGACTGATCAGCAAGGCTGATCGATATGTTATCTTGCTTATTGTATTGGTAATCCTTCCAAACATTTTTCTGGGCTTTTGAGGTTATTGTAGTTCTCATTTCCAAAAGGAGCTGGCATCCTTACTGACTAAAGTCTGCAGTGGATCCTGCGTACTTGGCAGGTGGCTGCATTCTGTAAGGTAAAGGTGTTCGGAGTTTGCTGTCTTTCCGTAATTCCAATTCAAATATGCCGGATTTTCATAGCTGGCAGGTTTTGTGCTCAGATCATGTCATGGTGAACACAAATGATTGCTCTGCCGTAGCAGGAGTGTGCAGTTGCAATAGGGTTGGGGGAGACTCTGCTGATGTCTCAGAATAATTTTTTTTTTCATGTTGCTGTTTTCCTATTTTTATTACGTTCTCAGAGTCAGTAGATGTGAGTAGCAGACAGAGTTCACTTTGGACCCAATGCTCCTAGGTCTGACTGAATAACTGCACAGTGTTTCTGCAAAGCAAGGAACATTTTTGGTAGTCTTTTCTAGGATAGAACTTCAATTTTAGACATCTTCCGAACCATCTCCATTTCTCCAAGTGTGCTCCCTGTGGCCACCGTGTTCAAGGATACAATCCAAGGATCTGTTTTTTGCTCCAGACTAAAGAATCCTTTCAGTTGAATTAATTTGATGATGAGAGGATCCCATCAAATGTAAATAAGCAAAAAGAAATGGCAAATTGCATCTGGTTTTCCTTTGTACTTCTCTTTGATTAGATGGTATCTCCTTTGAGTGGCATGAGTGTAACTCGAGCTTTATTCTTTTTCAGCTATCTGCTAAACCCCTACACTGTGATGTCTTGCGTGGCCAAGTCCACCTGTGCCATCAACAATACTGTCATTGCATTCTTCATTTTAGCTACAATAAAAGGTAACGCGATGAAGAAAAAACGGTTCCTTATGTCTTTCTGTAAAGATTAGAAACTGAGGAGAAGTGAAATCAAGGTGGGAATTTACAAGTATGATTGACACAAACGGGGACTGGAGCAAGGTCAGAGTTCTGGTCAGAGATCAATAGATTTTATCGCCAAGTCAACACTTGCTTTCATCTCCGTGTACCTAGGAGTCTAATCTCTAAAGGCTGACTCCTTTTCCTGGGTGACTGAATAGTTTTCTGTTTATGAAGAAATGCGTGTCTGTGTGCAGGATGGCATAATGCTCTGCTGCTCACTCTTTTGTACATGAATATGCCCTTAAAGTGTTGTATACAATTTATTTTCAAAGTGTATCTTTGAACTGCTGTTCAAAAGCGAGCAGTTGCCTGCAGCTGTTATTTGACTTTCACTCACAGTTGTAACCTTGGTTTGAAACCAGGTAATTGAGCTTTGGGGAAGCAGAAAGGGTAACCAAAGACCCATACCGGCACAGCGGAATAGGTGACGACAGAATAGCTGTTTCATTCACTTCGTGTGCAATGCCAGGTTTCTGTTTCTTTTATGACTCCCCAGTGCTAAAGTCTTTTAGCGCGTGTGATTTGTACTAGTCACCTAAGTTTTAGGAGTTCTGTGCTAGGTCAGAGGAAAGGTCAGTCCGATACCTTGTCTGCAGCAGTGCCCAGACATTGTGAAGAAAGCTGATATGGGTTGGTTTTATTAGTGTTTCCAAAAGAAAGTTTTCCTCCAATTATTGACTAATCGAGGCGGGGAAGGGAGTTGCTTTTAAAAGCATTTGCAAAAGCAAATGAGTGGGGTCCGTTTAGTTAAACTGATTTTTAACTGTTCACTGATACCGTAAGACAAGTAGTTCAGACTTAGACAAAACAGTAGTGGCTGTCCCCTGTGTTTTCTCTCTGACTGGGAGTGTGGCAGCCTCTAGGTTTTAAAGTGGGCAAAGAGAGGAGGATATCAGGTTGTGACTGTGATTTCTGGCTACCAATTCTTTAGATCTGTGCGGAATTGAACACTCAGTAAAGGAGAGGATAGGGAGGTTTATGTCGAGGAGAGTGTAGTTGAAGAGGGGAGAAGGCTCATCACCACGTAAACCCTATATTTTCCCTTTCAAAAGGTGGAAGCAGAGAGGAGCTTAGCAAGTGTTTGATGTCGATAGGCTGGTGATTAGTCCAACGCGCTGTGTCAGGATTCTTGATGTCTAAACTGCATTTTTACAGATGACTTGCATGAAGTGACATATGACTGAGAGCTATAACCAGGCTACTGCACTGGGTGCTTGTATTTTCATTGTTTGACCTGGGACCTTTTGGACTTGATTTCTGGTCTTAGTAGTTGGGCAATGTGAGTACTCGGCACTTAGCTCAGCCTGAGAGACCTCAAATAAAGCCTGCTCGATTTCTCAATCCTCAAAAAGGCATTCATATTTTCAAGACCACTTGGAAAAGCTGTGCTAATCCTTTCTGTGCCTCAGTTTTGGTATCTGCAAAGTAGGGCTAATGCCACTGCATTCCTTCAGCTGCAGACTTTCGCTTGCTGTCTTTCACAGAGCTTTGCTGGGGCCCTGACACATTCCGGTGACGAGGTTATCCAGCATGCCCAGTATGAATGTAACAGCTGGTTCATGTGGATATGACTTAAGTGATAAGTGAATGCGTTCCCACGGATAAACAGCAGCCAGCGTGGTCTATATATAGACTGACTTACATGAATCTCTTCCTGTATGTGAATGATAGGCGATATAAACCAGTCAGGGCTTCTTTCTTGTGGGAGAATCACCTTGGTATGAGTCCTTCTCCATTTAAAATGTAGTTAAGAAAAGGACACGCTACAGGACACGTTCTGCTAAAACCACCTTTAAGTGGTGTTCTGATATTTGTAAAGCCCCTGCAGAGGGTTATGCATTTCTTCCCATTTGGACTTCCTGTCTGTTTACATTGTGTTCCTTCCAAATAAATGTTTTGGGTTTTTTTCTTTACAGGTAGTGCCTTCCTCAGTGCTGTGTTCCTGGCCTTAGCAACATACCAGTCACTCTACCCTCTCACGTTGTTTGCTCCAGCGCTCCTTTACCTTCTACAGGTAGATGATTTCTAACTGTTGGTACCTGTTGTCTTCTTGTAGCTGTGCAGGGACAGTCCTTAGCTGTTGAGAGGGGAGTCGGGCAAGTCCTGCGTTTCAGAAAAAGTGTCTCCTTAAGCCATGGGAAGTTTGAAGCTTTAATGGGGATGCCTGTACGCAGAGAGAAGGGAGCAGAAAGTCATCAACAGAACTGGCTGGTGTTTACCTTGCCTGAAATAAGTGCTATTCTTTGCATTGTGTGAGTAGCAATGAGGATTTGAGACCTGGAGAAGAGGAATGAGGAGCTGTACGTCTGAATCACTCAAACTCAGAAATGCTGATGTGGGGTTTAATGGCAAAAGGCATGTGCTTGTGAAAGTGGCTGGTTCCCCTTGTCCTTTCTCCCCTGCCCATTAACAGGACCCCTGAATTCCGGCAGGGCTGACCTTGATCATTCATGGGTGCACACTGCCTCGACAGACAGACACCGCTCCAGGCAAAACTAGCCCAGCAGCAGGCTGGTAGGCACTTCTGCGGGCAGGGCTAGGGTTTAAAGCTGAGGCAGCTCTTTGCTGGCAAGGGGATTGATCGCCGGTTTGCCTGCATGCTTGCAGTTGGTCTCTCTCTTAGCTCTTGTGCTGATATTGTAAACAATGCCTTAACCGAGAGCCCCAATTATAATGCACTTAATGAAAACTGATCGTTTGCTAGTCTTATTGTGATACGGGAGCAAGGTGAGGCTGTGACCACTAGCAGAGGACTCCTATCCCAAGTCACAGATCACTTGGTGATCGTTTTCATTATTTTTGCCATTCTGAAACTCCTGCTGTTGAGTGTTTTGCCAGTCTGTCTTGGTTGCTTCTGTCCCCTCTCTCATGATTCTTATAGCTGATCTTAACTACAGGTTCATTACAGCCTATTCTCAAACCTCCGAGCTTCAAAAGAGAATGAAGGGTCTGTTCTAGTCCATTTTCTTTCCCTGACTATCTGACATGAATGTCTGTTACTTTTTTTCAGAAATGTTATTATTTTTCTTTGCGAGACAAGAACTTCTGCAGAGTTGCTTTTTTTCAGTTTGATAATTTTTAGGAGCATTTACTTTATATATTTTATATTTTGGTCTCATTTGTTCCCTTTTAACTTTAGTCAAAGTAAAGCAGCAGTAAAATACAAGCATTATGTTCACAAGCAACAACAAGTGCTTTGATATGTGAATGCCTAATTTGCAACTTTTGAAGGGGATCACGCTAGCGTGTGTTCTTTTATCCAGATTTGTAAATGAACTTTACTGCATTCTTTGTACAGAATTAAATAGCTTTTCTGCATCACTTTCCATTTGTCCTGCCAAAAATCCTTGGTAAACTTGCTTATGTTCTTCCAGCAAGTGGTGTTAAACACGCTACGGCTGAGAAAAGAGAGCATGCTTTACCCAGAGCCCGTATCAGTTAGAGCTGCCTCCCTGTACGTCCCCTGCCAGTGTAAACCCTAGTACCAAATGGCAAAGCTACGTCACTGACTTGGAGCTGAAAAATCGAGCAATTCCCAAAGGTGTTTGTCCCTGTGTGTATATTTGTCTTTATAAATGCAGTCAGGGGACCTCTTGGAGTAAGATACCTGTATGTCATGTTATGTGACAAGGGCGTGTGGCTGATCTCTCAGGACATGTGGCAGTGGCAGGACTGCAGCAGTTGTCTTTGTCTGAGGAGGCCATCTTTTGGAGGGGTTCCTTTGTGCTTAGGAACCCACTGGATGTCCTCTTTCCATGATTTCAGCAGAGCATGAGTGCCAATCCATGTGGTGGAAACCTGGCATTACAGGGTTGTGGGTGGTGGAGCAGGGCTCGCGGTCACCTAGTTCATGTGAGTTCATGCAGTGGAAGGCAGGCAGCAGTACAGTAGTGCAAACATCTTAAGTTACAAGCAGCTATGAAGAGATGTGTGAAATCCTACCTTGAATGCATGAGGCGACTGGCTGGGAGCAGAAATCACTAGCTTAGCTACTGTAATTTCAAGCACAGTTCTGGAAATACGTGCAATGTGCGTGACTTAGTTGGCCAGAGTGAAGAACATCAAGCAAATTGTGCTTGAGAGCTGCTCCTTCCAGTGCCATAGTGCCAGTGTTCGATGCTTTCTTTCATCTATTTAAAATGATGTTCTGAACACTCAGGCTTTCTTGCGGCTTTCCACCTGATGAGGGATATCTGCCTGCTTGTATTTCATTTTCAGCGTCAGTTCATACCAATAAAACTGAAAAGTAAAAGCTTCTGGCTCTACACCATGCAGTATGCGGCCCTGTACCTGTGCAGCCTGGTGGTGATCATCTGCCTCTCCTTCTTCCTCCTCAACTCCTGGGATTTTATCCCATCTGTTTACGGGTTTATGTAAGTATAAGGATTCTTTCTGTTTTTTTCTAGCACCCCCTATGTTGTTTCCTGTGCAGCGCTCCCAGTCCTAAGGAGCGTGTGATCTGCAAGAAAAGAGTATGTGGAGGAGAGCAGGCATTAGCCAATTTCTGTTAATTAGGTAACAGCAAGAATTAGAGAAGACAGGAGATGTTTGTCACTGAGTTGACTGGAAATGGATTTGCTCATTGAGCCACCATGGCTGTGAAACCTTTGCCTCTGGAGAAATGTCTGCTTGGGAATGGTTTAAATCCTGCTGGGGCACAGGGAAGGATTAGTCCCTTTTCTCTCCAGGTTTTCACCCCTTTGGTTTCTCCTCCACTGGTTTAAAATATACGTGCTCCATCCAGTAGCACACAATGATTAATTAATGTAACAGAAGCAGGGCAGTGAAAAACAACCATTTAAAAACGTTACCTCAACTTTTCTTTTCAAATTTCAGCCTATCCGTTCCAGATCTGACACCCAATATTGGCCTTTTCTGGTACTTCTTCGCGGAGATGTTTGAACACTTCAGTCTTTTCTTCGTATGCGTGTTTCAAATCAACGTGTTCTTCTACACCATTCCCTTGGCAATAAAGCTGAAGTAAGTGTGTTTCTCTGCTAGTTTTTTACTCTCAGTTATCCAGTGGAAGCTTATAAGGCTGGCATCAGGTGTCTGGATCTACAAGACTGGAAAAGATAGGGGTGGGTTTTTTTTTTTTTTTAACAGGGCCTATCCTCCTCATTTCCCAAAGTTTCAATCTTTATTCCTCTTAGAGTGAGTTGGGATCTGCTGTGCAACAGATCTGTTATAAGGCATCAGAAGAGAGAGCAGAAAGTTAGGCTGTAGAGCTGCCTCTCCCTGCCAGCATAAGCCAACGTAGTCAGAAAGCAAGAACTCTTGGCTGGAACTTCAAGTTCTTTATTTTCAGGAAAAAAAAGTGAAAACCTGGGGACATTTCTAGTGGACTGCGCTGTCAGCATTGCCCTTCTTTCCGATAAAAACATCCATTAACACTCCTGGATTCTCAGTGAGCTTACCCTGTTGACTTGGAATGGATACAGACATCATGACGTATCAGAGGGATAGCTATGGGCTTCTCCAAATAACCTTCAGAGGGGGCGTGCTGATTGCTTTTTGGTGAATAAGACAGAGCTGCCCAGATGACCAACTAACTCTATAAATGTATGTTAAGTTGAGGGACTAAGTTTCTGTGTGAGGGCAGAGCAGCTTAGTCTACCCAGCTCTCAGGGGCTTGTTTGGAGAGAACAAGGGTACGAGAGCTTCCTTGAGCCTATCCCACAGTACATTTGTGCCCTTGCTGGTATTAATTTCCAGTTTCCAGAGACCCTACTGCATCCTCTTTTCCTTTGTGTTTTATCCCTCCTAGGGAACACCCCGTGTTCTTCATGTTTGTCCAGATTGCTATCATTTCTATCTTCAAGTCCTATCCCACTGTGGGAGACATCGCACTGTACATGGCCTTCCTGCCAGTCTGGAGCCACCTTTACAGATGTAAGTTCTTTGTGTTTGATTGTTCCTTGTCTGGAATGGGAAAGGGCCTGTCCAGTAACTGTCACCACTAAACCAAACCAGGCCCATGTTCGCAGGCTCTTGTGGCCTCCTTGGGGTGTCTGAAAGGAAGCTTGATTTTTTCTGGTGATAGTCTCTAATATCTCTTTAGGACTAGGGTTGAAATTGGTCGAGGAGGGAATTTTCACTTGTGCCTTATCTTCCTCCTCTCTCCAAGTTGTTCTTAATATTAACTGGTTTATAAAACCCTTTTACAGCCCCGCACAAGGGATGTGGCTTGTTTAAAGTACATCCATCCTTCAAAAGCTTTGCTCCCATTTAAGGCTGGGTGATTTGAACACTGCTCCTGCAACTGCTGAGTCCCCCAGCCTTAAAATCCTGCACCTTGCAGTGGTTCTTTGGCATCTGCTTATTTGCTTTTTCTTAAAAGCTTCATAAAAAACCTCTTTAGCTCTTTAAATCACCAGAGAGCTTCCTGATGGTTTTCAAAGTCAGTCCTCTACAACCTGCTCCACTGGGGAGATGTGTGTTTCCTGGGGTTTCTTGCTTAAACCAACAGTTTTGACCAACCCTGTGAGGTTGTCCGGGCCTTTTACTGCAGTCTTCTCTAGCCCAGGCCAAGTGTGTTTGTGGACAGCTTGCTTGGCTGGTGTCAGGAGACAGAATCAGGAGTCAAGAGACTTGGAGACCATCTGCTCTATTAGCTTCAGACTAAGGAAAGCTAAGGCCAAAGCAGCTGTGAAGGGTAGGAAGCCCGAGGCTAGCCCCGCGCATGTCGCAGCCGTAGCAGGTGATGTAATTCTGAGAAATCGTAATTCGGCATAGTTCAGTTGCTTGTTGAAGCGTGCAGATAAGGAGACTGTGACCAGCGAGAGGGACAGTCATCTGTCACGTGCTGCCACCTCACAGTGAGCGAACAGACCTACTGAACAAGAAGTTTAAAAAGATAGGTCTGGACAGGTTTGGATGTGACAATGCTCTTAAAATGTCAGATGGCTCCCTTTGGCTGCGGAATGATCGGGAGTCTTTCAGTTACCCTCAGGGACATGTGCTGAGCTTTAGCCAAGCACAGCAGCACAAGTGCTGGGGTGAATTATAACACTGCTGCCAAAGGACAGGCATAAATAGTTCACAGAAAACAAAACCTCTTCTGCCCTAGGAGTTCCTAGCTCTTTTAGACAAAGTTGTACTTGGTTTTTGTCCATCTGACGCACGCTCATGCAGACTAATGGATTCTGGCCATGCTTGCACCGCCCGAGGTCATGTGTTTGCCAACGCATTTGGCCCATGTGAGTTTCCTCCTTTTCTGGTGCTTTCATTTCCTTACCACCTCCTGAGAAAGTATCTCTTCTTTCTGAGAAAGCATCCTCTTTTCCACGGGTTCATTTTTTTCCTTTGTCATCAGCTTGACGAGGCTAGGGAATGGCATGCTCTACCCTCGGGATCATGATGCTGATGGAAAGGCCCCTTCTCAAAACTGCTAGTTACTGTAGCATAGATACCAAAAACCCAAGTCCTCCAAGGAATAGTGTTTGGAAGCAGGATCTAGAAGGAAGGAGCTACAAATGAGGAGTTCGCGTTCAAAGGCAGAAGTATTTATTTTAAAGGGAAATACGGTGGATTTCTTACAAAAGCTAGCCAGGGAATTATTAAAGCAAACTGTGAAAGATTGCTGGAGAGAAGTGTGTTGGCAAGTGCCTCTCTCCCACTGCACGTACCCTAAATACCATTGCTGGTTGCGTGAGCATGGCTGCTCAGTAATGCATCGCTTTAACAGCTTGGTTTTCTTTTGCAGTCCTCCGGAACATCTTCATCCTGTCATGTGTGCTCATTGTCTGCTCCCTCCTGTTCCCCGTTCTGTGGCATCTATGGATTTATGCAGGAAGTGCCAACTCCAATTTCTATTATGCCATCACGTTGACTTTCAACATCGGGCAGGTCAGTAGAGCGAGGTGACCAAGGCGGCACTTTGGGTGGGTCACTGGATCGCATGTCCTGTCAGCAGCTGTGAATTCTGCAGGATGTGTCTGGCTCTTTGCACCCTGCGTAGTCCTGCGTGTAGCTTCCCTTGCTCCAGCTGGAATCTGCCTAGTCCTCACCCTCTGGCACGCTAATGGGAAAGAGTCCTTGTAGCATTTGAGCTGTAGCTCAACAGTCCAACGAGGCTGTACTGCAAGTTGCATCGTCCATTGATTGATAGCAGGGGGAAAAGCATCTGGGTATGGCACGCGTGAATGGAGAAGGTGAGCTAAGAGGGGAAATGGAAAAACCCACGGGGCAGCAGCAGTGGGGCCAGACAACAGGCAAACAAGAACTGCCCATACATGGGAAACAATTTTTCTGAGCGTTCTACCTCCCTGAGATGTAGGATTATGGGCATGTGCAGGGTCCCAGTCATGCCAGGCCTGCTCTCCCTGCTTCTCTCAAGGCCGTTCTAGATATATGGCTTTCACTAGACTTAGCGAAAAGAGAGCTCGGCACCCCTGGAGGATGGGATTCAACGTACGCAGTTACTGCAACCCTTCCTAAGGTTCTGTTCTGCTTCTCTGTGCTATTTCTTATGTCCCTAAGCCCTGGGAGAGTTTCACATGTGGGTGAGCAGATTGTTCATTTCGTGTTAAAGTTGCCTTTATTTTGAATGTGCCTCAGCCGTTTACATTTATCCGCTTCCCCTGAAACTAGAGGAGGGGTTTTGCCAGGGGCTGAAAAATCCCCTGCTTGTATATCCCCCACCCCCTTGATAAATGGGGACAAAGACCCATTTTGTAACAGCAGAAAGAGACTCCATGCAGTGAGTGGGGCGAGAGGGAGAATAGAGATACTCCTAAGAAACGCTTATAGAAAGTTGGGAATGGTTCACTAGCTCTCTGGCTACACGTCTTGCTATGGAATGAAAGGAGTAGTAAAACTTTAATTACAGATGGCAGGTATTGATATTCTAAGAGGATTTTATTTCCTACCTCAGAAAGTCATAGCAGACCCTGCAAGGTCTTGTGCTCTGCGTAAATGCAGACAGAGCAAAAAATCTGCTTTTTGATTTCCCTGTGAGAAAGAACTAACCTTCATCCCCACTAACCCCAGCTCTTTCTTTTCCCATTAAGACATCTGCAGAGAAGTGTAGTTAAAAGTAAAATCAAACATATTGATATAGCAGGTCAGTAGTCGGCCACAGTGTCCAGCAAAACAAGCAGACGGAATAAGCACGGCTGTTTTCACTCTCCCTGGGCGCCTCTACCCTTCTCTGTCTGCTCTCCTTCCCGCTTTCTCCTCTGACCTCGGCAGTCTGCAGCCCTGTTTCTCTTTCCCTCAGTCCCCGCAGAGCCCTCCATATCCTCCCGTCCTGCTGCTGAGCCTTCTCCGCAACAGCTGGCAGCCCGACTCTCCCTCCCCTCGTCCCCTTAGCACTGAGCGTACTTCAGGTGAGGCTCTCCCGGGAGTGAATTGGTTGAACACGTTGTGCCAAAGCAATGCGTTCAGTGGCGTCTGGACACTAGGACAAAAAAAATGTG
This sequence comes from Sterna hirundo, assembly GCA_009819605.1. Lineage (NCBI taxonomy): Eukaryota > Metazoa > Chordata > Aves > Charadriiformes > Laridae > Sterna > Sterna hirundo. Next base: position 3,006,811 of record CM020447.1, on the reverse strand, counting down.
ACCTTGGTCTGACACTGAAAAGGTTTTCCATTCTAGTTACGATGCTATCTCCAGGCGGAGGAGGTCAGCATTGCTGGGGAAGGGTCGCACAAGAGGCTAAATGACAAATGGCACTGCTGAGCCAGCGGGCCGCTGCCTGGCTGACGGCAGCCCAGCCTCTGCCCCTACGAAGGCAGCTGGCCTGAGGCGACGGCTTTAGAGAAACCACCGAGACCTGCCCTGCCGTTCTCAGCACTTTTAGGCGAAGGAACGGTCACACTGTGGTGCCTCAGTACAACCAACGTGGGGCTGAGGAGGGGAGGGACCTCGTGATTTCCACATCAGGTTTCCATGGTCACTGTCCCGTCCCACTCCCAGTAAAGAGGGAGGGTAAGTGACTTCAGATTCGTAAATTCTCAACAGTGCGGACTAAGGTGAGATAAATCTCAAGGTCCATATACAAACATTTATACGCTTACCAAAATGGTTAGTGTAGGTCTTAACAAGTCCACGATCATTGGTTAGGTATAGAACAAACGATGGCAAGCGGGAGGTGTGCGTGGTGTTACTGAACAGCAGGGATAGGACATCTTCTGGCAAGCGGTACTTAAGGTCGTTACTTAACAACTCTGTTACTTACCAATTCTAAGAGAAAAGAGAAACTGAGGGATAGAGAAAGGAAAAGAGGGAGAAAAAAGAGATGAAGAGATCACTGGTCCTGGTGCCAGCGTCTTTTTCAGGGAATCTTCCCAGGCATAACCTTCTTTCTTGGAAAAATCTTCCCAGGCACGATCTTCTTTTGTTTCTTCTTTGTTCCCCCTAGGGGCACTTATTTTCCCCTTTTGTGTTTGCTGAATTAGCATGGTCCACCCCCCTTGCTGAGGACAGCCTCGTCTCAGGTTTCTCCCTTCTCCCAGGTGACGTGGAGCATGATTTGGGTGGAGAGACGAGTGCCATGGTCATACATGTTTAGCATGATCTCTGTAATCTTCATTAGCACATGCAGGGTGTGCGCTTTCATATGCGTTTCGCGGATAATGAAGCCAAGGTCACTCATGGGGCACAATGGCCTTGAGAACTGAGAACTGGCGAGCTCACCACACGGGTGGCAGAACTCTCCTGTCTTCACAAGACAGTTCTCCCACACTTCCAGGCGCCGGAAGTGTGAGCCTTATCAGTGGTTTGAGGGCCAGGCCTGCATTATTTATTTCCTTGCGAGTGTTTGAGGCGTTCCATTGAAGGCTTGGGGGGCCTCCTGCCCCTCGGCAGGGAATTGACAGTCTGTCCCTTACGCACGCGGCCGGTGGCAATACCAGCCAGGTATGCCCACCTCCCAAGGAACGCGGGACAGCGCCCACTTCTCTGTGTGCGGCGGCATGCTCTGACCTGGATCAGGGGACAATCTGGGGGACAGACAGGTCCGGTCACCGCTGAAAGGGAACAGCGTGCAAACAGATACCCAGGCCTGGCTGCCCCATGGACGGGGCGGGAGCACGGCAGCACAGGGGCAGGAAGGAGACGCAGAAGTAATGGGGGTGGAATAAGAGCTTTTATCTGGTGTTGCTCCTGGATGTTGTACGGTGAAGCCACAGCGTTGACATTTCAGCTCTTCTCTTCGCCCCTTGGCCTGGTAAGTATGATTTTGTGAAGCTGCTAAAGCTTCTGTTTGCCAGGGCTGAGCTGGGGAGCTATTGCTTCTGCTGCCTGCCGGCCTCTTACGCGGCCTGAGTAGAAACGGCAGTTGAAAAACCAGTCACAACTGAAAAGCGCTTAATAGCCATCAGCAGCAGGAGACTTTGGGCGTTTGGGTTGAGCTGCGTGGCAGTGCTTGCATGAAGGAGTCCTGTGGGCGAGGCTGAGATGGTCTGTAAAGCTGTGGCCCAGATGGACCTGCCGTTTTATGGAGCCACTCTCTCCTCAGCGGAGGTGTCTGTGAGAACACACTGGTAGCACAACGAATAGATGAGTTTAAGTTTCCCTTGGCTTAATGCTGCGAGGCAACGGGCAGGGAGTGATCACAGTGTCTCCTCTTGCAAAGTGTGCTGAGCTTCTTAAACCCCTTCAAGGTCCATCAAACGTGTGTCCCTTTTAATTCCGTGTTCTGAAGCATCGCTGATGTGTCTGAACATCTCACTTCTGCAGATCCTGCTCATCTCGGATTATTTCTACGCCTTCCTCCGGCGGGAATACTACCTCACTCACGGACTCCATTTGACAAGGCAAGATGGGACAGAGGCCATGCTTGTTTTGAAATAAGGATTGTGCCCGCCGCCCCCTGGGACATGGACCACTCTGAGGAACATGCAAAGCTTGGGATACGTGGGGTGGGTGGGGAAGGTTCCCTGAATGAGATCTTGACTTTGGGAATGATACCTACTGGAAAAAAGGGCTGAGGTTCTTCTGAAGCTGTGTGCTCAGTGCAGAGACTGTAAGAGCTACAAGTAGGAGCTGCAGTGCCTCTACTGGAGCGTCTCCCTTCTGCCCTCAGCTGCGCTTCTCACGGCGACCTCGGCCATCGAGTCTGGGCCATCCAGCAGGAACTGGAGAAAGCATCTGAGCTGAATCTCTGGCTCAGAAAGAGCTCAGACCATAAACTGTTTACTTTACTGTCACTGCTTCTTGGAGGTGGTTGCTTCTCCTAGAAATTCCCCTTCACTGCTTTGACCAGTAACGCTCCTGCTTGGCACAAGGCAAGCTCTGGTACCTGGTGCCTAAGCCCTGGATGCAGGTGCTGTTTCTTGGTTCTCCTGCTGGGGTGGGATCTAGAAAAATCACACGTGCTCAGGCACAGCGCCTGCAGTGAAAGAAATAGTGACCAAGGGTGACCTGTTGGAAGGAGGACAGCTGAAGCTGCTGCCACGGTAATTTTGGAGCTCAAACACTAATAAGAACTGGATCTGGGATGAAAGCAGGAGCAGGGTGGCTACCAGGTAACTGCTGTATCCCGTTGAAGCAACACAGCCACTTCCGTGTCAGGAGCTGCACAGAGGCATCGCGGGGTCTCAGAAGAAGGAACACTACTGTGGAGAGAGATTCCTGCTGCTCCTGGTTTCTTTAGGGTAAGAGAGCTGGGCAGTGCAGGGCTCGCACTGTAACGTTGTCATTGCTGGAGGCAGCAGCTGGGCTGGGGACCCGAGGGATCAAAGCCTCCCCTTTAAGGTGCCAGACCAAATCCAGAAGAGCCTCAGGCGCTGCTGTCGAGTTGTTGGGCTCCGGATGTTCCCACAGCCACTTCACTCTACGGGATACGCGCTTCCCCGTGTTACCCTCTCGCAAGTACAAGCGGAGGCCTTCGTTAAAGCGTTACCCCCTGGTTCCCCCACGGCTCCCCTCCCTCCGCTCGGACCTGCTCCCTTCAGAGCTGCTGCTGCTACTGACCCTGTGAATGTGACCCCCTGGGGCCAATCCCCCAGGCTGGCCTCTTGCTCTGCCCCTGGCGTGGTGGCAGAGAAGGGGTAGCGGCGGTGTTGGGAGCCTCGCTGGTGTCCGGGGCAGCAGGAACCAGCTTCCCCGCGGCTCTCAAGAAAAACTCGAAGGGCTGGGAATGTCACACTGTCAAAGCCAAACTGCACCTGGTAGAGAGCAGCTGAGCCACGGCCCGTGCCCAGGTGGTTGCGTAAACAGCTCTCTTTCTTTCTGGACAATTAAAATTTTTGCCTTACTGCACTGCTATTAGCGCTTTGGTGGGGGGCGGGGGTTAATGGGGGCCCAGCTCAGGCGCTGGGGCCGGGCCCCGCAGCAGCCCCAGCCGTGGCGCGGGGCGTGTGGGGCAGGGCTGCTCTCGCTGCCGGCTGCGGCATGGCAAGGAGTGTAATAAACTCTGCAAGTTTTAAACGTCTCTTGTGTGCTCCGTGTTTGGGGAGGGGGGAGCAAGGGTGAGTGGGGGCACTGAGAGGCACATGGAGGGTCGCGAGGGGACTTAAGAGCGAACACGGGTGTCAAGAGGGAAAACAAGTGGCCCCGGGCATGCTGAAAGGCAAACAGAGGTCACCCGGGCTCACTGAAGCCTGTCCGGTTTTAGGAAGTGCCAGCTTTGCCAGTGTAAAAACAAGAAGAGGAGGAGCTGGGGCTACCTGGGGGCCTTTTACAGCTTCCCCCTCTCCTCCCAAAGTAGACAATAATTCAGCCATCAGGCGGGAGACGATGCTGAGGCAGGAGGGGCCGAGGGGCCCCGGGCAGCAGCTCCGTCCTCCGTCTCCAGCAGCTGAATTTGTTCCTGTGCCTGTGCCCAGGGCCATGCTCCGGCCACCCGCTAGCCCCCCCGGGGCTGGCTCCACCTGGATGCCCCAGGGGAGCAGGTCCTGCAGTTGGACTCAAAAGTGGCCTTGAGAAGAGGTAAGGGTGTGAGCGCTGGGGGCAGAGGAAGAGCGAGGGGCAGGGGACGAGGCAGGAGCAAGAGAAGGGCAGGGCAGGGACAAGGACAGCGCAGGGGAAGGGGCAAGTGGCGATCGGCAGGAGCAAGGACAGGGAAAGGGCAAGTGCACAGGCAGGGACAGGGAAAAGAAAGGGCAGGGGCAGAGAAGGGGATAAAGGAAGAGGGCAGGGTCAAGGGCAGCAGCAATGCAGCGACAGGCACAGTGTCAAGGGCAGGGCCAGGCCACGGACAGGTGTGGGGACAGGGACGGAGTCGGGCAGGGCCATGGAAAGGGCAGGGGCAGGGGCTGGGCAAAGGACAGGGACAGAGGCGCTGGCACGAGTAGGGGTATGGAAAGGGCCAGGGCAGGGACAGGTGTTGAGGTGGGGGCAGGGATGGGGGAGAAGCACGGGCAGGGACAGGAGCAGGGATACGGGGAGGGAGAGGGATATGGAGGGACAGGGATACGGAGAGGGCAGGGACAGGGATATGGAGAGGGACAGGGATACAGAGAGGGACGGGGATAGAGAGGGACAGGGATACAGAGGGATAGGGATATGGAGAGGGACAGGGAGGCGGAGAGGGACAGGGACAGGAAAAGGGATACGGAGAGGGGCAGGGAGGCGGAGAGGGACAGGGACAGGAAAAGGGATACGAGAGGGGCAGGGACAGGTAGGTGGAGAGGGACAGGGACAGGAACAGGGAAACGGAGAGGGACAGGAATAGGGAAACGGAGAGGGGCAGGGACAGGGATACGGAGAGGGACAGGGACAGGAGCAGGGATACGCAAGGGATGGGGCAGGGACAGGGATGGCAGCCCTGTGGCAGCTCAGGAAGGGACTGGGTGCCCCATCCTGGCTCCTGAGCTCCTGAGGGTAGGTCCCAGGGGAGGCTTTTGGTGCCACCAGGACCTAGTGGCCCACCCAGAGCCCTGCCAGTGGCCAAGTGCCAGCCATGAGGACCCTCCCATCTCCTGCTGCCAACCTACAGCCTCGGCTGCCATCAAAGCCTGGTGGGGACGGCGGAGCTGGGACCCACACCCCACCCCCGAGGGCAGCCAGGACTGACCCGGTCCCTGCCGTGGGGGTGAAGAGCAACCCCAAAAATGCCTGCAGTGGGGCTGGGGCCCGGGATAGGCCATTGCCAGAATGGCCTGTTGGCATAAATGGGACGTTGCTGCGGTTGGGCCTGCAAGGCTCAGGGTCTGGCTGGGTTTTTTTGTGGGGCGGGTGGGGTGGGGGCATCAGTGGGAAGGGGACACCCCAGGGGACTGCAGCCCCTTTTTTTGCAGGTTTGCAAGTGTTTCTCCAGCAGCGCCTGAGGCGGGGGCTGCAGGACGTCAACCCAGGCTGTCCCTCCCAGAGCGAGGAGCATGGGCCACCGCGTCCACCGGGCAGGTGTTGGCAGTTGCCACAACAACCATTGCAACAGTCGTGTTGCAAAAAACAACAACCTGCCTGTTGAGCCCAAAACAAGCTCCCCCTCTCCTGCCCCCCTGTTGCCTTGGGGGTCCCCCCTTGCTCCAGAGCCTGGCCCTGGCAGCAGCTGGGGTGTGAAGGAGGTGATTTGGGGGTTGGACTAGATGATCTCCAGAGATCCCTTCCAACCCTATGATTCTGTGATGGCCACTGGCCACCAGGTACCTGGCTGGGGGCAGGGGGTGCCTGGCCACCCCTCCCAGTCCCATGGCTGGACCTGGCTCTGCAGGGGGATGTGTCCTGGCCCCCCACAAGCCAGGGCAGGCTGCCAGCATCCCCACCCACGGGTGGCCAGGGAGGGGCCAGCGGGGCTGAACATTAACCCCGGGCGGCGTCAAGGGTTCCCCGGCAGCGCGGCTCCCAGCACCCGCACGCCCGCGATGAGGGGACGCCGGGCCCACTACCGCCTCCTGGTAGGTCCAGCGCGGCGGGGTCCCCACGTGGCAGCATGGGCGCTGGGAACGAGCCCCAGGGCAGCACCGGGAGGCGCCGGCTGGGCCAGCCGGACAGATGGCCAGCTGGATGGACGGGGGCTGCCCTGGGGCGACCGAAGGGCTGGGGAGGTGCGGAGGGTGATGGGCACACTCAGCACCTGCCCCTTTAGCCCCCTGCCCCCAGGAGCCAATCACCCTGAAGGCCAGGAGGTGTCCCACCACCTGGGGCTGCCCTGGCTCGTCCCTCTCGTCCCCCTCGGGGTGTTTTCTGCCCGTCCCCCACCATTGGCAGGGACCTACTGCCCACCCACCCTTGGGCAGGGGCTGCACCCACGCCACCCTGAGCGCATGGCCAGCTGAGACACTTGTCACCAGCTGCCACCAGGACCAAAGCACGTCCCTGTTCCCCACTTGTGCTGGAGGGCCACCCCGCCGTGGGGCGGTCGTGGCCAGGCTTCACCCCTTCTGCCACAGCTGAGGCTGGGCTGGGCTTGTGGGAGCCTCCCCTGCCTTCTCTTCCGCCTCCTCTTCCTCGGGCAGCCCCACACCCTTGAACTTCCGTGTGCAGTGGTAGCACGGCCTGTTGGGATGGCACGGCACGGCACGGCATGGCAGGGCTGTCGGGAGCTGGGCTGGAGGCTCAGTCCAGCGCCCATCCCTGTAGTCTTTGGGCCCCTTGGCCCAGCCCTTGGGCGCAGGGTGGGTTCGGCGCTGCTCACCTCCACCTGCCCCCAGCCCGAGGAGGACGAGGAGCTGCCCGTGGGCTGCGGGGAGCCGGCCGGAGCGGAGCAGCCGGGCTGGGAGCGAGCTGCCGCAGCGGCCCCAGCCCTGGAGGAGCCGTGCAGGCTGGTGCTGAGCACGCCAAGCAGCATCCTGCGGGATGAGGAGATCCAGGAGGTGAGGGACCATCCTGCCAGCACAGGGACACCCCCCCACCCACCCCCCCCCCCCCCCCCCCGCCCTCACCTCCCCTGTGCTGCGCAGCCACGGCCACTGTCCTGCCATGAACTGGTCCAGTGCGAGGCCAGATGGGTGACATTCCCCCCACCCCCCCCACCCCTGTCCCCGGGGACAGCCACCTTGTCAAGTGCCTCTTGGGGGTGCAGGGGGGACTGTTCTCGGGGGGGCATCCTGGGAGGCTGCTGGGAGCTTGAGGAGCCCCCTCAGGAGCATGCTGGGGGGAGATGCTTGGGGACACCTTTCAGGAGGATGCTCAGGTCTCTTGAGAGGATGCTCGGAGGGGGGAGGGCGCTTTGGGAGACCTCTTTTGGGGGGGGGTGGGGGGGGAGAGAAGAATGCTCGTGGAGAGTTCTCTGGGGGGGGCTGCTCAGGCAGGTGCTCAGACGCAGCCTGCCAGCCCCGGCTGAGCCCACTCTGCCCCAGCTGGGCGCCCACCTGCCCCCCAGGGTGACGCAGCAGCCCTGGCGCCTGCTGTACTGCACCGGCCGGGACGGATTCAGCCTGCGGAGCCTGTACCGCCGCGGGGGCCAGCCGGGCTCCCCGGCCCTGCTGCTCATCAGGGACACGGAGGCGCAGGTATGGCCAGGCCCTCCCCTGCCCAGCTGCCCCGTGGCACTGGGGGCAGCGAGCCCGGTGTCACCGGGGCTGGCCACCGCCTCGCTGCTGCTGGCAGGACGGGGGAAGCGTTCCAGCCTTGGGGAGCCCCACCGAGCACTGCAGCATGGGGCACCCCCTCTCTGTCCCCCTCCCCCCCCCCCCCCCCCCCCCTAGGCCTTCGGCGCCTTCTGTGCCACTGCCATTCGCTGCAGCAATGGCTTCTATGGGATGGGGGAGACCTTCCTCTTCTCCTTCTCCCCGGAGCTGAAGGTGGGGGCCGCAGGCTGCCAGCCACGGGGGTGCCACCAGGGAGGGGGAAGCTGGGACGCGGCCACACCGGGGGGGGTGCCCAAGGTGCTGGGGAGGGGTATGGGGTGACATGACCGCGCCTGGCCTGATGTGGATGAAGCAGCCAGGGGACCCTGCCTGGCGTCCCTGTAGTCCCAAGGGTTTGTCCAGGACTGGGGGAGGAATCACAGAATGGTTTGGGTTGGAAGGGACCTTAAAGACCATCCAGTGCCACCCCCTGCCCTGGGCAGGGACACCTCCCACCAGCCCAGGTTGCTCCAAGCCCCGTCCAACCTGGCCTTGAACCCCTCCAGGGATGGGGCAGCCACAGCTTCTCTGGGCAACCTCGGCCAGGGGCTCACCGCCCTCATGGTGAGGAACTTCTTCCTAACGTCCAGTCTGAATCGTCCCATCTCTAGTTTTAATCCATTCCCTCTAGTCTTACCATTACCCAACATCCTAAAAAGTCCCTCCCCAGCTTTCTTGTAGGCCCCCTTCAGGTCCTGGAAGGCCACTAAAAGGTCTCCCCGGAGCCTTCTTTTCTCCAGACTGAACAACCCCAACTCTCTCAGTCTGTCCTCACAGGAGAGGGCAAATCCCAGCCAGCCGTGTAGGGAGGGGGGCTCCGGGAAGGGGACCCTGCCCAGCAGGGGGGGACATTGGGGACCCTCCACATGCCAGAGCGGTGACAGCCCCATCTGGGTGGGACGTGGAGGCAGCTCAGCCACGTCTGCCTGTGCCAGCAGGGGTGGGTGTGTGTGATGGGGCTGGTGGCAGCTGTCCTACAGGTGGGGGGGGGGCGCGCTGCTGGCAGGGATGGGCCAGCACCAAATGCCCCCAGGCTTGGCCCGGTCTTCCTCTGGAGAAGCAGGACACGGCGGGGATGGGCAAAGACAGCTTTGCTCGGCGGCCCCCCCGCTGTCCTTCACAGGACGCTGACAAGGATGGGGACAGGGATGCTGTGCCCCAGCCCACAGTCCCGGCCGACCGCTGTCCCCATGCAGGTGTTCAGGTGGACGGGCAGGAACAACTTCTTCATGAAAGGGGACGTGGACCTGCTGATGGTCGGTGGGGGCAGGTAGGAGCTGTGCTGGCAGCTTCAGCAGCCCACGGGATCCCCAGCCCCGATGGCCACTGGGGCCGCGCTCTGAGCCCAGGCTGCCCTGCGGAGCCAGGTCCAGGCACACACCAGTGGTTCGAAGCCAAGAAGGCGGGTGGAGGTTGCCCAGCAGCACCGGCCATCTCACCCCCAGCCCTGCTGCCAGCAGTCCTGCCCGCTCCCTGCCTGCAGGCAGGGTGGCCGCCCCAGGGGTGGCTGCTGGTGTCATCCCCGTTTTGCCTGTCCCTTTTGTGCGGCATCCGTCAGCAGGAGGGCACCCAGGAGTGGGAACGGGGAGGTGGCCGGTCCCCCGGGAGGTGGCTGGAGAGGTCTCCAGGCGGGTGAGGGGACCCTCAGCTGTTGGCACCTTCCCAGCGGTAGATGTGGGCTGTGGCTGGACGGAGACCTGCACCACGGGGGCAGCCACCCCTGCGAGACCTTCAACAATGAGACCCTCTCGCCGCGGGAGGAGTTCTGTGTCCAGGACCTGGAAGTGTGGGGCCTGGCCTGACCCCACGCTCCACACCTGGGACAAAGGTGACAGCGGGCGGACACCGGGACTGCTGCCTGGTGCACAGCTGGTCCCTGCTGGCACCGGCCGAGCCTGTCAGACGGGGCACAGCCTCGCTGCTGCCTCCCTCCAGCCTGTCCCCACCAATGTCCCCACTTCACGTGCCAACAGCCGGTGGGGGCAGTGTGATGGGGACAGGCTGCAGCAGGATCTCAGCCCCCCGCAGTGCTGGTGTCACCATGCCGGGGTCCCCAGGGTGGTTGCAGGATGGCCCCCCTGGCACCGAGCACCCTGCCTGGCCGGGACAACGCAGAGCCGCCGGGGAGGAGGGCGCGTGTTGGGGCCAAGCACCGCAGGGTCCCCAGATGGAGGAGGAAGCTTCGAGAGCAGCGTGATGCCACCAGGACCCAGCAAGCCCAGGCAGCCTCTGCCCCACCGGCCACGGCCCCCCGGGGTGGCACTGCCAGGGGATACGGTAACCACTCATCAATAAAGAGGCAGCGCTGCGCTCCCAGCCTTGTCCTTGCCCGTGGAAGCAACAAATGGCGTCGTGCAGTTGTGCAAAGCAAGTGGTGGCAACCAGGCCAGGAGCCGTGAGAGTCCCGCTCGTGCCCCATCACAGCCCAGGGTTGCGTCCCCACAGCCAGCACAGGGGGTCAGCCCGGGGGGTTGCGGGGACCTGTCCCCCCCTCTGCCAGAGTCCACACTCTCTGTTCACCCTGTCACCTCCCGAGGGCCAGGGCTTCCTCCTCGAGAGTGCCCAGGCTACGCTGGGCATCTCGCCCCGACCTGCTCCCACCAGGGCAGGGATGACAAGAGTGCTCTCCAGGCCCCTTCCCACCCACGGCTCCAAGACCTGCTGCCTCTTGCCTGGCTGCCTCTCCGTTCCTGGATGCCAGGCCGGCTCTCCTCCTCCTCCACCATCCCACCGTTCCCATGCGAGCAGCAGGACCAGCCCCACAGGCGGGACTCAAGGCAGGCATGGGTGGCCCAGCAGTTTCCAGGGGAGGACAAGGGCCCATCTGGTTTGGCCACGCTTGATTGATTTATTTTGGGAGCACGCCTGGATATGGTCCCGCTGGGCAGCTGGGGCAGAGGAGCACCTGATGGGTGCTGAAGGACGTCAGGAGCTGCTGCATCTCCGGGTGCTCCAGCCCAGGACCCCCCTGCCCGCCACTGGAGCCCAGCATCGACCCAAGGGACACGGCGGCCTCAGCCTGCCTGGACCCTCATCTTCTTCCCCCCACCAGCCCCCTGTGTGCCAGATGGTCCAGCTTAAAGTTTGCCCGTGAATGACACCCCCTCCCTGCCCTGACACCCGGGTTGGGGACGATACAGCTCCTGGCTCCCCCCACAGGCGGCACTGGGCCCCCCACTGGCTGCAATAGCTGTCACCACGGGCCAGGGCAGCCTATGGCCCCAGTCGAACTCCAGTTGCTGGCCCCAAACCCACTCACACCCGTCTCTCCAGCAGCTGGCACCTAGTCCTGGCAGCACACCTCCACCCGGGCTCCCTGAGATTAACGGAGAAACAGTGAAAAAGGGATTTAAGACGACAGGACAGAGATAAGACAGGTCGGGCACAGGGCTCAGGCGGGCAACGCACTGACTGGCCCCATTCCACACACAACCCTTTCATACCCCGTGTCTGCCTGACCGCTCTTCATCCCCCCCGCCTCCTCCTCGCTTGTAGAGTCCCACCAACCCCTCCAGGTTACACCCCCACCAGCTGCAAAGCCCAGCTGCCCGTGGCTTCTCAAAAGCCATCAGTTAGTGGGGCTGAGGTTTGTCTCCCTCCCTTTCTGTATCCCCCCAGCTGAAAAAATAAATGTTCTCCTGCTTCCAATGCCCTTCCCAAGGAGTGACACCAACCGGGCCTGCCCCCAGCACCTGCCTCAGAAGCCACTGCTGCCACAAATGGTGGTGGCAGAGAAAGCAAGGCAGGTGCAAGCTATCACCAAACCGACTGGGGAAAGGCTCCAAAAACAGTTGCCCACCCAGGAAGCCCCCAGGGACCCCTCCTCTTTACAGGCCCCTCAGCACCGCCTCACCTCTCACACATGTCCCATGACTTCAGGCCCATTTCACATTTCTGCCAGTAGCGCTGGGGTAGGGTCACAGAATCACAGGCTGGTGGAGGTTGGAGGCACCTCTGGTGAGCATCGGTCCAACCTCATCAGGGCTGCCCAGAGCCAGCTGCCCAGCACCGTGTCCAGGGGCCTTTGAGTATCTCCATGGATGGAGCCTCCACCACCTCCCTGGGCACCCTGTGCCAGCGCTCGGTCACCCTGACCGTGGAAAAGTGTTCCCTGATGTTCAGAGGGACCCTCAGTTTGTGCCCGTGGCCTCTGGTCCTGTCCCTGGGCACTGCTGAGAAGAGCCTGGCTCCGTCCTCTCGGCACCCTCCCTCCAGGGGATGAGCTCCCCCGGAGCCTGCTCTGCTCCAGGCTGAACAGCCCCAGCTCTCTCAGCCTCTCCTCGTCGCAGAGACGCTCCAGTCCCTTCATCACCTTCGCGGCCCTTCACTGGACTCTCTCCAGTCTGTCCCTGTCTCTCTTGTACTGGGGAGCGCAGCGCCGGACCCAGCACTCCAGGGGTGCTGAGCGGAGGGGAAGGATCACCTCCCTCCACCAGCTGGGACGCTGCTCCTAAGGCAGCCCGGGACACCGTTTGCCACATTTTGCTGCAAGAGCAGATTGTTGGCTTGTGATCAACTTGTGTGTCCCCTAGATCCTTTTCTGCGAAGCTGCTGCCCAGGCGGGTGGCCCCCAGCATGTGCTGGGAATGAGGGGTGACCCTCCCCAGGGGCAGGACTTTGCATTTCTTGTTGAACTTCATAAGGTTCCTGTCAGCCCATTTCTCCAGCCTGGCAATGTCCCTCTGGACAGCAGCGTGACCCTCTGGTGTGTCAGCCACTCCTCCCTGTTTGGTGTCATCTACAAACTTGCTGAGGCTGGACCCTGTCCCACCATCCCGATGAGTAACGAAGACTACTGGGACCAGACCCAGCACTGACCCCTGGGATACACCAACCGGCCTCCAACTAGATTTTGCGCCACTGATCAGCCACCCTCTGGGCCCAGCCCAGTTTTCAGTCCTCCCCCCTCTCTGCTCACCCAGACCATACTCCAAGAGCTTGCTGAGGGAGACAATCTCCACTGCTCTCCCCTCAGCTACCAGGCTAGTCATTTCACGGTAGAAGGTGGTCTGGTTGGTCAAGCACGGCTTTGGTTTTCCTTTTTCCCCCTACACAGCAGTTGGAACAGCGTCTAAAGCCAACGTGGCCGCTGTAAGGATGCTGAAGTCAAAGCCCTGCCTGCTCCGCCCAGGCGTGGCGATGGACGGGCGGCTGCAGCTCCTGCAAGGCACCAGGAGAGGCTGGATCCTCCGTTCCAGCCCAGCACAACCTCTCGGAGCCTCCAGCCCCACCACCCTGACAGCTGAGCTGGCTCCACTGTCACTGTCACTGTCACGTCCACACAGCACTTGAGCAAACAAAGGAAGAAACCACCTCCTCAAGCTGGCAGACCTGCAGTGCCACAGAGCAGCGCTGGTCCTTTACAAACGCATTTGGCTGTTTGTAAGTGTGCAGTAACACCATCTTTAATAAAGTTCACACACTGCGATTGCTTAGAAGAATAGTAAAATCATTGTTTATAAATTTATTCTTAGTCCAGAGAGGCTCAGATTAACATGTTTGAGAAAAAGAAATCCTCTGTCTCAGAACTTAAGTACAAATTTTTGCTTAAACATAAGCAAAAGGTATTTCTCAAGTATAAAGTGCACCTTTTATAACAGATTCAAACAAGCCCAAGCAACAATAACAAAGTTACATTATTCTGAACTATACTTGATTTTATGCAGATAAGGGAGGATAAATGCCTTCGCTCTGCGATGCCGTTTCTTGAAGCATAATAATAAGTTCGTTAAAAGCTTTTAAAGAGTTCACAACCCCTTCCGATAGATATCTGGTACACCTGCAGATCGGGAATACCGTCAAAGCAGAAGTTGTGGCACATCACCTTTAGACACGCGAGCACAGGTACATAAGAAAGCAGCAGAGCACAAAATGACTTCGGTTATTTCAACGCATGAAATCTGAGTGAGTACATGAATACTCACCATCCTTCCCTCTGCCTAACAGCTACCAGTTCCCATGATGAGAAGGGCAAAGGAGGCGCAATCAGATATGAAGGGAGTTCTGCAGTTCTCTCACAGTGACTTCCCACTGTGTCAGTTTTCAGACCCACGCCTGGCCATCAGAACTGAATGCTGAACTTTGCTTTCCCCATTTCAGATATATAATTTCAAAGCTCGTTCCAATTTCTGGGCATTACTGAACCTTTTTGCTTTGCGTTTTTAGTTTTGACAGCGGGCTTTTTCAAGCTTTTAGGTTTTATTTCATGAAAGCAGCCTTCCTCTTAGACCTGAGTAAAAGATGAGAGGAAAAATGTCTTCCTCGTTCACTTTTTCAACTGGACAGACATTTGGCAATGCTCACATTAGTATTGCCAGTCAGGGAAAAATGGGAGAACTCTTATAGTTCTACAAGGGAGAGAAAATTAACACAGGAACAGCAATCGTAGATCCAGGAGAAACAGGGAAGGGATACGAGAATGGAAGAGCTCCTGAAGAGCCGCTCTACCTAGTACAGTGTAACGCAGAAACAAGGTGCGCTTGCTGCGAGGAAGAGCAGAGCCGGTGCAGCACCCTGCGGCCTGTGCGCGCACCAACCTGCCTGCAAACATTCGGGCAGCTCTGCTCTCCTGCAAGCACCCAAACAATGGACGTTTTGAGCGGTTTTTGCAGTTCAGTGCAACAGTAAAATATAACATTCAATGTATCAAAAATACACTATAAAACAATTAAAGGCTGCACATCCCTGCAATGCATTGTTGCTTCAATAAAAATTGTGGTCACCCTTACAGCAAGAGGCCTGCACCTTCATCAGCTTTTTGAATACCAGAAAAGTAATCTTTGGTTATTAAAAAGACTCTCCTGTCCCCCACGTTTTATTTTTTTTAAATGGAATTCATTTTGCTATTCTCGAAGATGCCATCTATGTTTTTTCCAAAGTTCTATTACCTCACTGTATTTTCAGAAGCATACTTACTCCTCTCTTCCTCAAGTACTGAACCCCCCCCACCCCCCGCCCCAAAAACACCAAAAACCTGAGCTGGAAGTTCTTCTGCTAGCTCATGCAATATCACGATCGTCTTAAGGGATCAGGACCAGAAGGAACAGTAACGTGTTTTCAGCAGTTCTTGTAATAAATAATGACGAATAGCCATTTTTAACGTTATTCTTGCCACAGAGTGCAAATACATTCAAAAATAAATGAGAACTGAGTTTGCTCTGCTGTAAAAGGTTGTTAGTTTTTCTAAAAGTCCATTTGGAATACGCACTTTGTTTAAGTACCTACATTAAAACATACTGTATTGTAAAACGCATTTCTGCATTGTTCTATACATTTTTACGGTCCACCCAACTGGCTTTTAAAGAGCTGCTGCTCAGGTTTACTCATCTTCTGGAGAAGCAGACTGAATAGTGCAAAAGTAAAAGTGTTACTTATCAAAAGGAAGTCTTTGTTTGCAGCTGAATTCGGAAGCTGTCCTGTGTTCATCCTCTCTCTTGTTATTCCAGCTTTCCTTCATTGGAGTTAGATGAGGGGCAACCACATCACTATCCTATTATTAAAAGTCAGAAAACAGTAATGCAGGACATCCACTTTTGATGGGGGGGGGGGGGGGGGGGGGGGGGGGGGGGGGGGGGGGGGGGGGGGGGGGGGGGGGGGGGGGGGGGGGGGGAGGGGTGGGGGGGGGGGGAAAGCAGCTCAGTATCAGACTTAATAGAAAAAATAAACGCCAGGTCCTGGAAGCACAATAAATTAATGACCATGACAGACATCCAGAGATGGAAACTGCTGCAGTCAGTGATAGCATCTCGTGGGGAGAAAAAAGTCACCCACGTATCAGAGAAGCCTTCACCACTGGCAGTCCACCTCTTCCTAAATTATTACCAGGCAAATCGAGGAAGATGAGCAAGCTTGTGTTTTGGGCATCGGTACAGGAACCGGAAACATTATTCTAAGTGTTTCCTCTGAATTCGCCACAGTTATCTCATTTAAAACTGTTGCAATCCACCAGGTGTAGGTGCTCGGGATGTGCCTTTCACTGTCTTAAGGCGCGTAACTTTGTCACAGTAAGTGGTATGGTCCAAGGCGGCGGTGCTCATCCTTGTCAGATATACATGCTAACCTAATGCTCAGGCACCGCACGCACAGACAAGAGCGCAATAAGCTCTCTGAGCTTAGAAATAAGCTGGCGAGACACATGCTGCCGTGTTCTGCAACACGCCAAGGCCTGCAAGATGGATATGCTGGAACCCCAAGGATCTGCTTACGGGATACAACAATACTCTAACAAGCTACCAGCAGAGAAAGCTCGTTGCTTGATCCATTTGTAAAAAGCCCTTCTGAAATTTACTGCCCTCAAAAGATGGATGCCAGAAGTACACCACAAGAACGAGCCTTAAAAGAAGCTGTTTGCGCTCCAGCACATAAGACGACTCATCTACTGCGTGGCCGTTCATTTCAGAGGTAGCTCTTTCCCCAAATGAGAATTGTGGTGTCTAAGCATTTATTTTACTTTGAGGCTTCATTCCAGATAGTAGAAAATAGCTGGAAAGTGCATGGAACTGAAGAAAGCTATTTCTTTCCCTGATACAACCATCAGGCAAACAAAGTGAAAGCCAAACATGAGGGGAGAAACGTAACAGCCCATCTGCCAGCACATCTATCAAACCTACTGAAGCTTCCAGCCTAAAAGCCTCACAGCTCGTGAGCACAGCGGAGTGGCTCCATTAGCATTTTCTACTGAGAACAACTTACTCGCTACAACCATAACTGCTTCCCTCCGATGACGGATATACTGGAAGTATCAGCACATAATAATTTTTTTAGATGCAGGTGGCCAGTCTCCTGCAAGGGGAATGTGATGGGGACGTCGTATCGCACATCACCAGTTTACAGCTACAATAGTTACAGGCTTCTCCGCCATCAGGAGAATGCAGGAGGAATGCAAAGCAAGACATAAAATGGACTCAGGTTCTGCTTCAGAGCCTCCATTTTACTTGCCAGCTCAGTTCTGACACTGTTCCCAACAGAAAACGTCAGATGAGTTGTAACATATCCTCTTCCTTCCTCACAGCTGGAAACTTGTATGTTCTGAGAGCTGACAGGAAAAGGACGCAAAGAGAACAGAAAAGGCCTTCCAAGCACTCAGACTAGGACTCGCTGCCAAGAGAGTCGAGGTCTGCAATCTTGTTCCACAGGTATTTTCCACTCTAACAGGAGTGAGTTTACAGCTGGCGAACAAGGAGGGAAAGCAATAGAGCTGACCCAACCTCTTCCCTAAATCTTTTCATCTCTCAGTGCTGTTCTAAGCCTTTGTATGAGGAAACCTGCATTCATGAACTACTGAGTGCCCGCATGGACACCCACCTTTGTTACAAAAACACGACTTTTCAAATTACCTAAGTTAAATCAATGCAAATCCACCACTATTTCAGTGAAACCAAAGCACGTCCAGATGCAAGCCTCAATAAAACCAGAAGCCAGGTTAGTGAGGAGTGGCTCTGCCAAAAAGACAAGGTCTAAATGCCAACTTTTGTAATGAAAGAGCAAGTTTACGGACAAAGGTGAAGAGTTCTAAGAACAAGAAAAATAATACATGAATTTGTTACCTGTGGTTTGGTGAAATCCTTCTGTATACACCACTGAATAAAATACTGTTTTGCAGCTGAAACAATATCTGGATCCTGACTTTTGCAATAAACCCGGATAACCTGCTCTGCAAACCTCATGGGTAATAGCTTTGAAACCTTTGGAATAAAAAGAAATAAGCTTTAGTATTTCTTGAAATTCAGGGTCCATTGAACTTCAATCTTTTTCATCTGAATACAAGTTGAAGGCAGTAAAAACCACCCCACTACAACCCATGAGCTTTATGCAAATCAACTGTATTTTTTCCTCAGACTCCCAGGGTATCCAAGTTAAATACTGTTCAGATGCGAAGGCTGTCAGGACTCCAGACTGCTGTAGTACAACACACACTGAACATCCGCAAGGACATGGATTCCACAACCTCTTCACAGCTCTCCTCCACAACTACTGCAAGAACTCCCATGAAGGACTGTAACCACTTCCACCGCAAGCTGGAAGAAGATGCCCTTCCGAAGCCAGTTGACGAAAATAAAAGACTACCTGTTCTTTACTGATCTTGACTGCCTTGGAAGGATCAGCCTTGCAATAGAAGAGAACGTTATCAATGGGATTCTGTTCTTTCATTCCATAATCCATATCGATAATCTTGCGTGCAAAACAAAGAAAAAGGCATTTGTTAAGGTTTGTCTTTAGTTTTCTCACAATAAATACAAAAGGATACAGGCTATACTTCTGTAAATGACGCTAATCAAATAGAACAGTAATTAATAAATGATTACTTAATAAATCAATCTGGTATTTGCATTTTTTATCTTTTCTTCCACGGCTTTTCACTCTGAAGCTGCCGGGTGAATATTCACATTTACACCAACCAGTTCCCAGTCACGCTCTGAAACACTCCAGTTTCAAACAGCGGAAGCATGCTGGTCCCTTGCCAGCCTGCGCCTCCCCAAAACACACAACCTACGGAGGCAGCAGGAGGGCTTACAATTTTAAACAGGAAGTTTATTTACATCTGCTTGGTACACCAACAGTTTTGTGGTCAGCAGGGAGGAGCCCAGTTCCCCATGACCTTTATTTGTGGGACAAGGAAAAGCACATTCAATTACTTTCAAGTTAAGTAAACTGCTACAGTTTTACCCAGCCTGAAGTGACTCCTCAATACAAAGGAGCTTTAGACGTGATTTGTGATGCGTTCTACGGAAAGCCGTTTGTTACTTCTTCCCAGAATTAACCAAGAACAGGGATTAAGCTATTTGATACTTGCAGACTGCTCAAGCTCTCTCCTCCGTCTCAGGCTCTCTCCTTCCCACCAGTGCAGGCTGGAGACTGAGCGGTGGCAGCAAGGTGCTTTATGCAGAAGACAAAACCCAGGAGTGACTGCGCTGCATCAGGTGTGCAATACCAGGAGCCTGGAAGTCACCGTGCCTGTTATCCTCCCACCGGGGCTCGCAATTTACTTGCCTTCATAACCCGCAGCAGCGGTTCCTAGACCGCTCCATATGCTAAACATATAACACCCACATGCTAAAAACCAAAGGTTTCCCTACTGCTCCTTTTCAGAGTGAGGACAATCACGGGAGAGCACGTTTGTCGCTGGGAGCAGAAGGGCCCAAAGCCTCTGCCCCCAGGCCCTCCCAACCACAGTAAACCTCCCACGGGGAAGCTCGTTGCTCTCAGCGCCTTAAGCTGAGCAATTCGGAGACCAGACAACCCTCGGGTTTTATTTTTTCGCTTTGCAAATGTATTGAAACGTTACCCCCAATTTTCACTATGGTATACAAGGCCCTCTGTGATTGAGAAGTTTTTACTCTGAACCCGCTCTCAGAGATACTTACATCAATTATGAAATCTTCAGCCTTCAGCTCCACATCTGGAGGATCCTTTTCTGGCTTGGAATTAGCAATGCTTTCTGCCAGGCTATTATTCTGGGAAAAAAAAAAAAACACAAAAACACAACAGTAACCCAGATTACGTTTATGCACGACAAAACATGTCACTGAACTAAAGATTTTGTTTCTTCATAGCTTGATAGACTCTTCTTGCAGCAATCTGGTTGTCTGAATCCTTGTATACCTTAGCCATAACTTTTCTCCCAGTTTTTAGAAACAAAACAAGCTTATTTAATCGAGAAGAGCCAAATACTGCCCACCTGTGGGGGAAGAGTTTTACATCTGATGACAGAAAGGAAGGAGGGGGAGGATGAGGGGTGGGAGGAAGAGGTGTGTGTGTGTGGGGGGTCAGAGTGTCCATCCAGGATGCTGAAGTCTCCATAAAGCAGAAAATTAGTACCTTCAAGCAATTGTTTTACTAATGCAAATATTTTGCCATTAAGTTTCCCAAAGCGGAACACTAAATGTTTTTACTGAAGTTTGGGGTTTTTTTAAATGAAGGGCTGCAGGATCTCACCCTCTAATAAAGCTTTTCTATCTATACATTGAAGCATATTAAAAAAAAAAAAACACAAACAACAAAAAAACCCCAACCACCAAGAGACAGACAAGATCAGTAATGTCATTGATCACTACAAAAAAACCCCAGCAGCAGCAAGCTCCTAGGCAAACTTTGGAGGGGATGGTGACCTACTTCAAAAGCTGAAACCCACCAGGGGGTTTTGTCTGGTTTTGGACCTGAGAGAATATCCTCTGCTGACAGCTAGGCTAAAGCCAAGCAGAGGAGCAGGGTGTGATGGAGAGCACTTGTTTGTGGAAAGCTGTAAGTCCTCATAAAAGGCTGCGGCTGTCAGGACAGAGAAGGTCGCCTGTTTACCTTTGTCCAGGGCTGCTGTGTTCTGGGGAAGATGGAAGATTCGATGAAGCAAGATTCCCTGGGAGCAACTGAGACTCCAGGAGAAAAGCTTCGAGCGCAGCACAGAGCTGCCAGGAGACAGGTCCAGCAGGCAATGAATTTAACTAGCAGCATTTTTTTTTGCCGATTTATCCATTGCAAAGACGGGGAGACTGCTAAGAGCAGGGAATCACACGCATTGCCAGGCTGAGGCAGATATGTGGTTTGTTGTCACTCAAGAAGCCAAGGAAAGGTTTAGACTGAGAGGAAAGAATTCCCAGGAGGCAGGCTGTTTATAAGCTATTCTATTTCTATTCTGTATCGGAATGTATGTATGCCAACTTTCTCCTTTTTTTGTTTCCTTACTTTTTTTTTCAAGTTATTTCTTCCAGTTTGCATTAACTGGAAACAGCTTTGAATTTAAGAACTCTGTATCTATTTGGGATGTTCTCCTGGCTCTGGCCAGCTTGAGGATCACAAAACTGGACAGGGCTTTGAGCAACCTGCAATCTCTAGTTGAAGATGTCCCTGGCTCACTGCAGGGGGATTGGACTAGATGACCTTTAAAGGTCCCTTCCAACCCAGACTATTCCATGATTCTAAACATAACGGCATCGTGGTCTCTGAAGGAGCAGAACAGACAGGGCTATGTCTTGTCTAGCCACCGCTCACCTCCAGCACTTCAGAGGAAGTTGAGCCTCTGACACTCCTGCAACAGGCACCTCCGGCACCGCAGGGGGGAAAATTCTCCCCCAGCCCCTCAGCTGAGCATCGGGAGCTACAAAGCATTGGCTGGATATAATCACGGCACCAACAGTGACCCGGGTCTCCCTTCAGAACAAGGCTCAACATCTCCGGATGGATTTTCAGAGTGAGAGTTTTTCTCTCAAGAAACTGTTTAAAGGTGGAATTCACTCTCCTGACCATCTCCTTGTTTTTTTTAGGCTATCTATCCCGAACTCCTCCTCAGAAGGGCAGAAACTTGACAGTCAACGTACAACCACTTCATGTTGTGCTTATGTTTTCCGTCCTCATATTTCCTACTTTTTTTAACACAGAATCTCTTGACGCTACTTTTTCTTAGACAAAGAACACAAGCAAATCTTCTCTTCACACAAAAACATGAACAGAGCAGTAAGACACCTAGTAGTCCTTCTCCAACCTTTTTCTTCAAAAGAGACTAATTTTTTTTATTAAATCTTTACAGATACAGTCAGCCACTTCTGGAAATCTGGCATGGAAAATTTTAAGCAAAAATGGCTGAAGTTTAGAGATAATTAACCGATGATCGGATAACACAGTATAGCACATTACAAGAAAATCTCACCCACCTGAAGTAACATCAGCTCTAACATAATATACTTTGAAATAAGACAACAGCGGTTAAACGGATGTCTGACGAGTGCTTTGAAAAGCAAACACTAGAAAAAAACACATGCACGCTCATGCTAATTATAGAATTTAATACCAAGAAATTCAGAAGTTATTATTCACTTTGACGTTTGTTCTCAAAATAAAGCACGCAAATTACAATTCAAATCAAAAGTGTTCCTTATCATTTTGAAATTTTAATGAACAGAAGATGATAGTAATAACCATCTCAATCACTGGACTATAACAGCTTTTTATGCAATTTTGTACTTTTCAGTGAACAGTTCTTTCTGGAAATATTTCTGCAATAATCAACTTCTGAATTTCCACCTCTTGCCATTCTTCTGGCTGTTTATAGATAAAACCTTTCCCAGATTCCTATAATACGATGCACGGCTCAGCAACGTAAAGATAGGAGAACTTTTGACGCTATTTTTGGAATAGCAGTTAAGCAAAAAAAAACCCCAAACAAACCAAAACCAGACAGAGATAGAGGAAAAAAAGATGGTCAGCAACTTAGAGAACATTTTTAGAGGGACAGAATTCAGAATTTTCCACCAATGGACATTACCTTTACAACTTCCCCCACTTTTTCAGGTTGAGTCTCTCCTAAAAACTTGTATAATTCACGCCGTTCTATTTTACGCAAAATTTCTCGTGCCTCCTTCAGTTCTGGACAACTCGAGTGCAGAATTTCCAAGTAGATATTATCTGCCAAAGTTGCATTGATTTTTGTTAAGTATGTCAAAGTCCAGTGTCACAGCAAAATGCATGTACAGGGAGAAAGGTTAAAGAAACAAGAAAAACTGCTGGTTCAGGAAAAGACACTAGCAGAGAATGACTGAACACACTAAGTCTGGCAACTGAGAAGTCACAATATCGTCTTGATTTTCATCAGATTCGTTAACAGTTGTTGGCAGAAAAACTAGCTCAACTCTCACCCTTGCAACAAGTTTTATTATTTCACTGAAAGTTGCTTCCTCTTCTTCTTCAGCAGAATATCCTAAACGCCAGCACTAACTGGCTCAGGGACAAGGGTACTCCATCTTTTACAAGAATAAAGTACTTCCGTTAAATCTTCAGAATTTCTCAGATTTTGGATGCCAGCATCAAAGTCCCCCCTCCCGTCCCCACATGACAGTGAAGTACGCAGGTGTGTTTCCCACCATCAATAGGAGCAGCAAGACGCAGGTTTCTTTGATGTGGCTTCAGGGCAGAAAGGTTGTTTTGGGCTGTCCTAAAGAAACCGCTGCTGTTGGGACACTGCTGCCTGTCACAGCCAACAGAGCTGCACTGCGTCTATTCGCATTGCCCAGGTCCCCTGGGACCACAACTGGCTTAAGAAGCTCCCAACACACTCCAGAAGCAAGCTATGAGCCATGCACCAAAATATCTTTAAATGAGGGTTGTTTTTATGGACAAAGTTGATCGAAGTCAGGAACCTCTCCACAAGGAACAACAGACTAGGTCTCTTCAGGCTGAGAAGAGATAACGCAGGGGAAATAAGAAACCCACAAACACATCCATCGTGCAAAAGCAGTAGTGACAAGGAACAGTTTGCTGTCTCATCCTTTACTAAAACTAGGATTTGCTCTCAATCAGGAGCCAACAAATTAAAAACTAACAGTGGTTCTTCACTCCTCATGGGAGAAAGCTAGGCAACTTTCTGCTGCAGAACTTCACAGAGGTTTATCATTTGCAAAGATCCAAGAGGCAACTGGACAGTTTCACAGAAATATCACGCATCGAGGACTACTGAAAACAAGCCTATTGTTCTCTTAGAAGCGCCCAGGCTGCAACCACCAAATGTAGGGAAGGCAGTGCTTCGGTTTAAGAGGAAGACAACATACTTGTCCTTCGTGGTTCACTGTTACACCTGATGTTGGTGTATTCCTTGAATCGCTCTCCTTACTGTTTAACTCTCCTTGTTGAACAGCACAGCCCCGGCAAGCAGCTCCTTGCTGCGGCCGACTGTTAAGAGGCAGGGGACAGTCCCTGTATCCTTGCCCTGCGCTGTGCTCCCCACCAGGTACCACAGGTCAGCAGGCAGTTACAACAGGACCCTGGTGCTAACTTGCTAGCACGGCTGATCTTACAGACCAGGCAGCCCCCAGGAACAGATCCCAGCCCACAAAAAACTTAATCTCAGTTCTTGGCCTTTCTGCCCAGCCTTCCACAGCCCAACACTGCAATTCATGCTCTCCAATCACTACTGCCACTCACAGCCAGACGCCTCTCCCCTGGGGCAGAGGGACGCAGTGTCAGAGGGACCAGGCGGCTCCTCATCTCAGCACTCTGTGCAGCCCCTTTACCCGTGTGATGCAGCCTATGGTCAGGCTGAATGTTGCTGTGGCAGATGAAGGACTGCCAGCAGGCTGTTAGCATGACGCAGGTCAAGGCACACAGGATCCTCTGCAACAGTACTCTCGGCCTCTGTCATCTTGTCCATGGACCAAAGACAGAAATTTTTGAGTCTCTCTGTTGGCCAGCCAAGGCTTGGTGATGGAAGCTCAGGAAAGTTGTCTTGCCACTCAGGAAAGGTGCCTCGAGAGTCTTCATGAGCTATAGCTCACAGGTGCTGCAAGAACTGCCAGTACTTAGGAGCACTCTTCAGCAGGGTCTGCAGCATCCTCTACCCTGCAGTCACCCAACCACAAACAGGCAAGGTCTGCCTTGCCCACTGGCCTCCATCACCCGTGCCGCACCAAGCTGGCAAGGGAACACCAGCCAGAGGAATGCTGGTGTGCCTCACAGCAAAGACTAGGAGGAGCAGACAAAACCGAGATGCTATGGTGGTGTGAAGATGTGGAACTATACAACAACGCAACTCAAGCCAGTTTCTGTGAATTCAGTAATTTCTTCACAGCACTGAGCCAGACCTTGAGGAATGGATGCCAGCAGGCAGACTATTTTTCCAGGAAAATATCACAAGTCTCAGCTCTTGTTTGCTTCACTCTGTAATCACGCTGGAGTTCCCTTGCATGTCTTCAAGCAGGTTGGTTCTTGTAGGGTAAGTACACAGAGCAGCATTCTCACAAGCTCTTATCCGAGCAACTAGAAACTTGCAGAAATAAACTAAGTTGTTCATATATTCTGTTTTCTTCTGTTATATTTGCAAGCAGGGTAGCAAGGTCTCAAGCAAATCAAATCAGGCCGCATCACAGCCCTTTGAAACCTGCCTTGGGGTTAGTTTCACACTACAACACACACACAGTACTTCTCTACCTGATGTAGGCAGACCTTGCAGCTGACTTACATCCTACTTGTGACAAATGCAATAAACTCAGGGTACAGGCAGGACCTCCTGACAGCACTGCTTGCAATAATCTGAATTTGAATGTATGCGGAACATAAGAAGTTGGTGCTTCTCTCTCTCTCCCCCCACTTCCCTCTGCCCCCCTCCCCCCCCAAAAAAGTAATTTAAACTAGAAGGTCTTGCTCTCCCAGAAAGATACGACAGCACAGAGATTGGACAGTCCCGGTCTGCCCCACCATCTGTGCTCAAAAGCAGTACTTGCGTAGTCATGGACAAGGACCAAGCTGTAAAAACCTCATTCTGACAGGTGCTCATATTCTTTTGCTTAAAAAAAAAAAAAAAAAAAAAAAAAAAAAAAAAGTAATCTGAGAGTTCATACCAGTTAGCTTAGTGTAGGCTTCCATGTCCTCCATTGCTGTAGAAATCTGGTACTGTTTTCCTCCAGAACCTTCTATTTTTAAAAATTTGTCTGCTTTTTGAAATGCTTCTGTAATCCTAGTTTGAGACAAAATTAAGACTTAAAGAAAGCATCATTTTGAAACACCTTATTGCTCAAGAGTCAAAAGAGAAATGCATTAGTATGTTATAAATAGAGGACAACTGATGAAACTGCCTCCCAAGTACACAGCAGACCCTGATTGCACTGCAGTATGTCCTGTCTCCACACTGTCACTGCACATCTCAGCAGTCTCTCCATTCACTGAAACCAGGTTCAGATCAGACCTTAGCCTTCTTTCAATGAATGAGCAAGTACACTTTGTTCTGCATCAAACTATGAGCTTAACATCTCTTAGATGATTGCGGAACCCTGCAAGACAGTGACATGGTCACTCAGCTGCAATGAGGCTGCCTCAGAGATCACCATATCCTTGTAGAGTCATTGCTCCAGCAGTTAACTGAGAGAATACAAAGTATTCTGAAGGTAAAGCATCACAAACTTGTTATTTTCAGGTGGGAAAACCCGATGTTCTAAAGATCAAGTTCTTCCCAAGTTCCCTGTACCTCTTGCTGTCATTTTCCAGCCTGTATGCTCATTTGGATAGGCTGCTGTAATTATGGTGAGCCAAAACCTAAATTTCTTGGCTGTTTTAATTCCTCACACGTAGGTAGTGTCAACCCTTAGCATTTTTAGTCTTGAGTTTTAGAGGATCACGAAAACCAGGAGCTGAAGTTTATGAAATTAAAACAGCCACAAATCACTCTTGTTCTGTGTAATCCTCTGTGTTCCTTTTTTTCAAACTGAGCAGACGGTTACTCAGCAGCCAAGATCCTAATGCAAAAATATTTGGGCATACCAGTATTTCTGCTTTTCAAGAAAAGCAAGAAGAATAATGCTATAGGGGAACTTCTGTCGACACCAACAAGTGAGCTACAAATCCAGGTAGCCAGCTGAGCTGGTCCTGAACAATTCCTGCTGTGGCATTCCATAAACACAAAGTCAGGCCTCAGCGGAGCGACAGTAAGCTTGCTCATTACTTCACTCTGTTAGTAACTTCGCTCTACTAACGAGACAGTTCGAGCTAAGTGGTCTAAGTTGTAGATAAAGATTTGGCTTCAGCTGTCAACAGTTAAAACAGCATAAGCACAGCCTGGTCCTACGCTTCCTCAGGGTTTTACTACGCTTCCTCAGGGTTTTACTAAGTTTCCGCTAATTGAATTTCATGTGGAAGGATGTTGTTGTCCTCCTTTTTCTTTTGTTTTTTTTTTTTGTTTTTGTTTGGTTGGTTGGTTTTTTGGCAATCACAGCCTCTACGATACTCTAAGCACTGCGCCTTGCCACAAGAATTTATTGTACGTCATACCTTATTGATTATCTGAATACTCCAAATGGATAAACAGTTTCAAGAATTTAAAAATAAGTGGTATGCAAGAAAAGGAAAGTATAATACTTGCATTATTTCAATGATGTTGCCAATCTTATGCTGGTATGCTCGGCGGTGCAGGCAATTCCGCGTGTGGAACATATCAT
The DNA here is from genome assembly GCA_009819605.1 of Sterna hirundo. Lineage (NCBI taxonomy): Eukaryota > Metazoa > Chordata > Aves > Charadriiformes > Laridae > Sterna > Sterna hirundo. The sequence continues at coordinate 2,980,005 of CM020447.1, read as the reverse complement.
ACAAATTTCCAACTTCCTGAATCAAAAAAACCCAATCGTCTTTTACTTTTGACATTGTCTCAATTGGAAAATTAAAACAATCAAGGAATCAAATGAACTGTCTCCTTCCATTTGCGGCACAGAGCAGAAGGGTTATCTTTCACAATTTACAAATTTTGAAACAAACTTAGGCTGCCGTGGGAGAGCAGAGACCTGACAGTGACTCCAGGCAGCCCGGGCAGAGAAGGGGACCTCTTGCTCCTTCAGCAGCCCCTCACCAAAGCCAGGCTCATCTCTTGCTCAGAAGACCTGGAGCAGGATCATGCGCAGCTGATGGTTTTGCAGAGTCTCCCCAGGAAGGACCCGCCACCAGCCCTTTCAAACAGAGGCTTGCTCTGTCCCTCCCTTCCTTAAACCAGTTGCTTCTGAGAACAACTCTCAGAGCAGCAACTACTTCTTCCTCTCTTGGGCTAAAAAAAAAAAAAGCATCCCGCAGGCAACCGCAGCATCCCCCTGCAATCCAGAGGGCAGCTGAACCACGCTGCTCGAGGCAGGCTTTGTGTGCCCCACACGCGCTCCGTGTGCTGCTATGCCTCGCACGCATTTTGCTGCTGAGCATCCCTCGGTTCACTCCCATGGCTTACCTTGTCACGGGTACAGATATGCTTCTGGTTTTTTACTTCACAGACCCGAGTGAATTTAAGTAATCGCTTATAATCAAAATTATTCTGGATTCCTAGGTGATGGCAATCCCTAAAAATATTCCACAGAGAGTGTTTAACAATGAGATTATACTTGTACAGACAGAAGGATTGTTTCAGTAGGAATTCATAATATATACAAAAACGATTAAGATTTGTACCTTGCAAAATAATCCCATTTGTCAACGTCAATGCCATTTTTTTTGTTAGCTACTATCTCGTACAGGAAACTTTTCTCCTTTTGTCGACCACGGTAGGGCCACTATGAACAGGGGAGCCGAGAAGAAAACAAATCAGAAACAGTAAGAAATTGAACTGTGCAAACATTGTCACTACAATTTTTTAAAGATGGTGGGAATACACTTTGATAAACATCCAACACTGAGGTAGCAAAGAGCACAAAGACAATAAAAGGGCTTTCAGAAGCTGTTGGGATTAGAGATCCAGAACTAGGTCTAAAGCAGCTGACTTCCCAGAATATCAGGAAGAATAAAAACCATATACACAAGTACTTCATTTCCCATTCTACTAAACTGAAATGACAAAAAAAAAAAAAAGCATAGTAACAAAGAGGGGAAAGGGTTGGAATCGTTTAATCCTCAGGGAAGCAGTAAAACCCACAAACATGTCACTGTCTTGCAGCCTTCTGCAATCGACTATACAACTTTATAGAACAGAGTTTTAAACCAATTATTTAGATGTTTTAAACAAAAATTGTTTAAACAGCCAGCTACTTAAACTCCTAAACCACAGGGGATAATTCAACCATGAGGCATGAAGGAAATCAACACCAAAATATTAAGACACAAGTTGCACATAAACATTATTTTCTTGAAAATTTAAATGATCCTTCAGCTAAACAAAAAAATGCCAGATAAAGGGCTTTCATGTTACCTGCATCACACAAATATTTAAATTCATATGAATAAGAACGGAAACGTGTAAGCAGGAGGAAGAGGGCACATCATAGATACAAACATCCTGTGCTGATCACAAAGAGCTCTGCTACTGGGTCAATGTTCAGGACAGCGTTTATGGTCAACGCACGGACAGCCCGTTGTTCATGTCAGGACCAGGCGGCCTGACACGTGGCAGCAGCACAGCACAGCACAGCACAGCACAGCACAGCCACCTCGTCAGCGGAGGAGCCTGGGCTGTGCTAAGGCCACCACAGTACACGTGACTGCCAGTGGAAGGTCCTGCAGCCTAACACCAGGAGGGTGGCAAGGTCGCTACGTATCACGTATGACACTTCTTTTCCTGCTATCCTGCTGGAAAACAGGCATAGAATCTACACAAGGAAGAACAGACATTGGGTAAGAACCTGGCACAAGATCAATGGAAGTGGCAGGCAGCAAGATTTGTGTGCAAACAAGCGCAAGTGAGTAAAAATCAGCTTACAGACTTTGTAAATCAATATCCCCTTCCTACAAGATCTCAGACTGAACTTTATTACGCTAAGCTCCCTATGTTTGTCATCAGAGTGCTGGAGCACACATGGTAGAACCACACACTACTAGGGCAGAAAATAATAAGTGCTAACATTTGTGGGTGGCTTGTTTGGGACAACATACAAGTTCTGATTAGGACCAGATTGTCATGACAGATCTCCTACTGATGGGTTCTTAATTCTGGTAGCGACTGAATGGGTGTCCTTGAAGAGATGACAAGAACTGTAAAGTGAGGAGAGAGGACTTAATTCTTTCATAGAGTTGCAAGGATTAATAATCATGTTTCTCTTCTTCCCTGCCTCTTGAGGCAGCACATTCCTCAAGTCTTATCCCTGACTCTGTGTTTTCTTACTCCAATAAATCCAAACATTTTGCTACTGTCATCAAAGCTGATGCGGCTCTGGCACTTGGGCCATGCTTTCCATTCTTCATTGCCTCATCTCTGCCCAGTTCTCAGTTTTCTTATCTGTTATCAGCTTGTTACCCTAACTATCTCTGTGTTTTCTCATAGGGGCTACCTGAAAAACAGGACCTCGCGTTACCACCACCTTCTGGCATCCAGTAAATAGGCTGTTATCCCTAACCTGGTCATTTAAGGTTTCCATTAAAAATTCAGTTCTACCAATCTAGCTAGGGTGAATTAGGTTCACTAATACAAATGAAATTCTTAAGCTTCCTTCTAATCTGAAGACTCTGAGGTAAGAACTTCTCAGGAAGACGTAAGCACATAACATAGCAAAGCTACCACCTCCTGTCCAGCACTGTAAGAAATAAACACTACACATCTCCAGCATCTCCTGTGCCAGGATTCTCAAAATTTCATGGGGGTAAAAAATAAATAATATATCATAGCAGAAGCAAAAATTATCTATTCTTTCAGTAAAATTAAAGACATTTATTGGGATAACCACAGGAGCAGTAACACCTGACTCACCGATTTCTCACAAGCGGTTTCATCTATAGGCCCTCCTATTTGTTCCTTGATGAAGTTCATATCTTCTTCCAGGACAAGACCATACGACTTCATGACTTCTTCTAGTTTATTGGAAGCGATCAGGTGCTCAAACATTTTAACAGAAGCAGTTTCATGCTGTGGAAAAAAACCCACCTAAAACGTTGCATTACAAAGTTTAAGAGTCTTTCCTGCAGTGTCCACAGCTTTCTCCTAACCCAGCAGCGCTGCCTGTCACCTGGGCATGGTGGATGTGAAAGTGCCGCACTTGGGTGATTTTCTATTCATTTTGTATCTAACCAAACAGGGAAATCGCCCCGTTTACAGAAGTCCAGAAACACACTTCAACAGAGAGCTGTTAATTTCTTATTTTCACAAACAGCAGCAAGACAGTTACAATGCTAAATGACACAATAACCAATTCTGCTGTGCAGAAGATTAACAAATTTACTCAGCTGATTTTGCTTAGTAATTACAAGCAGAGAGAGGCCTGAAAAGGACTGCATTACACTACATTCACAGCAACACAACCTTTGAAACGCTGTTCAAAGTTTCTGAAAGTTTGAATTCTAAACGCTGTATTAAATATCTTGGCCTTGAACTAAAATCTTAAACTGGAAGGAAGCTCCAAGTTGGTATTTTGCCATCTGTAACAATACAGTCTGAAGAAAGCTCGCATAGGCATTTTAAGGCCCAGTGCTGGCTTAAAATGATCAGCGCAGTCCTAACGAATTCTGCTCTTCAGAATCGTATTACAGGCATTGACAAGACTGAGACACTTCGCTTCTCCTGTGTGTCACCCAGCGTGACATCTGCAGGAAGAGGACATGCGTACACAAATGGATCTCATGAAAGTACAGAGGAGTTCAAGAGCATTTGCACTTTCAAGGAAGAGATGCTGGTGACAAACATCTGCCCGCACTTACTTCTCCCCACACCTCTTTCTGCTTTGCTAGTAAGGCTGTATCTGCTCACAGTCACGCTGAGGGGACTGACATTCCCCAAACAAATAGTTAGAGAACAAAAAGGAAATCGTCACAAGATTAGAAGACAACATTCTGGTTATGCCATCAAAACGATGCAATAAGAAAAGGCTAGATGATCACTATATTCTCACAGGCACTGGCAGTCTTTAAATATGAATCATTCTCCCTTTAAAAATTTCAGGTTTCTATTTTTACTTTAATAGCGAAAAGCCTACCTTCCATTTCCAATCTGGACGAGTGAGTGGAATAAATCTTCCATCAAACATGTGTGAAAATGGGCCCATGACCTTAAAAATAAAGGTTACACAGGTTTAATTTGAGACATGGTTGTAAAAAATATTTTGAGCAGGCCAAGGATCTGGTGTCTCTTGTATTTGACTTGATCTTGATATCATCTATGAGGAAGATTCAGCTCCAGAGAGTATGCCTTCCTCAGACACTTTAAGTACTACCGCACTATGCCAGTTCCATTACCTACACCACAGGCAAGCACTGCGGTAACACTGAGTACATTAATTACTCTGTGCCAGCTCTGAAGAAAATAAGTAGTTATAAAATAAAGATAACAATTCTTGAAAAAGGCCACTCCTTTCACTCTGAAATGTTTTAAGATACCTGAGGACATCACAGAAGTAAGCGGACACTTCAGCCACTGAGGGCAGAACTCTAAATGTCATACGGAAAACAAGACCAATAAAATGGCTAAGAGTGGCTACAAATTCACCAAGTGGGAGTTGCCTCCGCAGATGTACCCTGGACCAAAAAGGAACAGATAAATCCCGTCTCAGAATATGGCCACGCAATGAGCAGCCCAAAACTGCTCTCGTGTTCACATCTTGCAGCCAGCTCTTTTCGTCCAGGTTAGTTTTTCAAACAGCAACAAGCCACCTCAAGCGTTACTTACCCAAATCGTGACAAAGCCCAGCAATTTCTACACAAAAGGATATCTCGCTGGGTTATATCCAGTTCAGGTTGTCTCTCCTTCAGTGCACGAACCAGACACCCTGCTAGGTAGCCCACCCTGTTGCAAGGTTAAAAAAAAAGAAAAAAAAAAAAAAAAAAAGCAAGAGAATATAGAGTTTTGGGCTGAACAGAAAAAGAGCAGTTCAACTACTCTATTTCACTCCATTAAGTCACAGCCCTTGTCTGAGAGGCAGCACAAAACAACTACTCAAACCCTAACCTGCAAGAGAATCGCAGAAACTATTTCCTGTAATAGAGTTTTAGCCATCAGTAACACATTTAAAAAGAAAAAAGCATGAGATACCAAGCCCAAAACAGGGAGACAACAGCAACCTGCAGTATTTCATAGAGCACGGTGATGGAGTAACTGCGTAAGCGAACCAGCAGTGCATTACTGACAGCGTGCATCTTGAAGTACCACAGCTTACACACCATCCTTTGACTTCCAGACACTGCAACTGCAAATGTCCACAAACAGTCACAAAAGCATTTTCTTCCTCTTTCAAACTGCTGTTTTAATATTGTTTATGACAATTATTTCTCTTCCTTTCATTCATTTTAGATTTGACGTTTAATTTCAATGAACGGGACCCTCTATTCTCACGATACAAAACCAGCAGGGGACAAACATACAGCACGTAGTCCTATGAACTGCTTACAAGCTCTACACCGACTTCCTTTTCTATTTGCCTCAACAGCCCCCCTTGTAGAACATGTTAAACCAAGACCAGGTTTTCTATGATGAGGTAGTATCTTTTAGCAGACCAGATTTTACTGCTTGGTGGTTTTTTACTAGACCAATAAGCACACAAAACTCACTTCTTCTATTTTAACACTATAGAAATCTTCAAAATTATATACAAATTGAGAAACAACTGTCCTAAGTTTAACTATACAGATTAATCGAACTGTTTAAAAGAAAAGGTTGTTGATACCACTAGGAGTTTTCAGTCACCTGTTGTGAAAGCTTTTTTATATCCCTCACATTTTGTCTTTCAGGTTTACCAGATGCAGTCAATTCCAGCTTGTCTCACCGATTTGACCCTTTTGCAACAGCCATTTGCATCTCGTTTGCATCTTGTCACAGAGCAGAGGCAGAAGCCAGACTTACTCCACAATATTTCAGCACTAACAAAAGCAACTTTAGGCTGGCCAGATCACCTGAATAATAACCATTGACTAGTTCAATTTCTCTGCAACTTGGGATAGACCTTTAAAACAAAGCTTAAATTAGTCATTAATCAGCTTTCTCTGTGGAGTGTGAACGATCTAGCAACACTCTAGGAATCCTCCTGTCCATCACCTGTTAGTTACCATTTAACTTATACAACAGCTAACAGCCTGACAATCTGCCAATCGACTGCATAAAGTGCACATAACTACAAATGCAAACATTAGAGATAAAATGAGTTTTAGCTGTGCTGGACAATATAAGCAGATTACAACTGTCTGGCAAGTCATTTAGAGTCAGCCTCAGTACCCTTCCCAGGTTTATGCTTTAAACTCAAATTTTGACCAGGGAGAACATAAAGCTCTCAATGGTTTTTAACTAACATTACTCTTAGAAGAAAAGGGGAGCGGAGCAAATCTAACATTGATCCATCTTGCAGGTTTCTATATCTGTCTTTATTAAAGGAAGTTTCAAGGGGACAGCCCATAATCATGCAGGATATCCGGGAACATTCGTGAGATCAAAAATACCACCACAGCAGTTTTGAACCAAAGCTCAAAGACAGCGATGCCCCTTGGCTGCACTCCATGTTAGTGGAACCAAACTCGGGGAAATCCAAATGTAAGGGATGGGCAGGCAAGACATCATCACCTTACCCTATAGAGTGTTCAAAGCGGTTTGTGAGAGGCTCCGGGAAAAACAAAGTAAGTGCCACCCAGCTGCTTAATGTATCGGAGACGCTGAAACTGAGGCGTGTCGATGATGCGAACAAGAAGTGGATGTATTTCAATGTGCCCATGAATTGGATCGTTAAAAACCTATAAAAGCCAAACAATAGCGTAATTACATTTAAAATTTAACTTTGAAAAGAAACAGGCATCAAGGTAAAGGATATCTAGGATGGCGAGGTATTTAGTGGGAGAGGTGGATTGTTTTATTGCTCCTATAGAAGAGCCATACCTTGCCGACCCTATATAAAGATTTATCTTGGAGAACTACTTAAGGATGACATCAAAAAAGACAAAGCTACATATTTCAGAGGATGAGGGAACTAAAGTCAAAATCTCTAAAAATGTTATCTGCACCTGTGCAATTCCAAAACTTAACACTGGAGAAAACCACTCTCTCTATTATCTGCTCTTCCAGTTAAAGCCAGATAATGCAATACATGCCTGAGATACCCAATAAGAAGTGTTTGGACTGACATTGTTCATGTTTTTTAAAATCAAGTGATATTTTGCAGAGTGAAAATAATGATTCTTATCTTTTTCATCAACCACATGCAAAACCCAAGACAGCTGAAATATGAAAAGAAGTACTCCTGATCATCCCCAAGCATGCGCTTTAAGAGACACCTGAGTAACTACACTGACTTACTGGAGAAGATAAACATACGTTTAATCCTTGCCTCAAAACAGCAGATAAAACCATTTTATCACACACGTATCTTGCTAAAATACTGAGGCAAATAAGGTTTTTCTGTGTTCTCTCTACTCTAGGTCACTGAGCTGACGCAGCGCCAGCAGATGTGCAGACTACTAAGGAATGCGTGCAGCCCTGGCCTGAGTTAAACCAACATACACCACTGTGAGAAACTGCTGGACAAGGCAACAGTGGAGCGGGAAGGAATCTGTTAACCCAGGCCTGGGGCTAAACTAATTTTTAAAAGAAACACCAAAACCAAGGGGAGGCTCTAGACAAAGACAGATGGTGAAAGAGGAGCTTCTCAACACATTTCAAAGAGCTCATCTGCTCATTCAATCTCTCACAACCGCCAGGTGCCCACATCAAGCTCTTAGCTGATGATTTTAACAATTTTTCTGGTTAATGTGGTTTTTCAAAGACCACCCACTATCAAGGAGAAGAGCTCTGCAAAGGAAAGACACCGACCAAACAAGGACGGGAGGCACACAGAGAGGGAGAGGCAGGGCTGGGAAGCGTCAGTGAAGCTCTGGGAGCAGTGTCCTCCCCACGCTGGGGCTACCTTCATCACGTCCACGTGCTGCTGTCTCAGTTTGTTCAGGCAGGCCAGCACTTGCAGTCTCTCGGCCGGGAGGCTAGAAAGGAAAAAAAGACAGTGAGAGCAGTTTGCAATGCATTTCCCTTTACAATTTGCAGTACATAAGGAATTACTTGTTCGTATTGCTCTGATGTTCACTGGCTCTTTTACAGAGATACATATTGATGCAGGTTTTTCAGAAAAACAATGAAAGCATTTATCCTTCTACAGTCAAGTAGAGAAGGAAGAGAACAAATAGATACAGAAGTTGTGTGTAAATCTGGGTAAGCGCTTCTCCCACTTATACAGAACCAAGAAACAGAAACCACCAGGATATAAATACTCAGGCAGAACAAGCCTGGAGGAAGAGATAATACACTCTATTACAGCCACTTTTATTAACTGTCTGCAAGCCTTGTCCTTGAGCAAAATGGTTTCAGTCTCAATATGAGAGCAAACACCTTATCACAAAGAGGTACAATTTGCTACCTTTTATGCTCTTCAGCAGTTAACCATCCTGAGATCAGTTTTACATCAGTCTTTCAATTTAAACTTTACTAGAAAGTAATAACTATAAAATGTCAACTATTAGCAAAAAATACTCCCAGATGCACTACATATTTTCAGCCGAATCATTTAATAACACACATCCATAAATATTAAACGCATACGATGTTTGAGCTGCTAGTGAGCACTTTTTGTCTTAACCACTCAGTACCCCCTGTCCCTAGCAGGGAGCTCCTGGTCTGTGGCCTCTGCTGCTCACAGACTGTCACAAGTCTTTAGCTGTCCTCACTTGCAAGCAAGATGAAAAGAACCAGAGGTGATGCTCAGACCAGTGTGTTATTTCACATCCCAAGCAGCTCAGTTTGTAGGAACAGTCACAAACCCCTAGATACTTACAAGGCAGTTCTGGAAAGAGCCTGCTATTTACAGGGCACAGAAAAGCACCCAACACTGAGGACAAGAGAAGAACCACCTGCATCTGCCCATCCTTCTTGCTCTCTGCTAAGAAGAGAAGACGAACTCTGGTGTGGGGAAGAGCTGAGGAACTATTCTGCAGCCAGCAAACCATAAACTTGTACACACCTATCTTTACACTTCCAGGAAAAGCAACTGCAGCTGCTCTTTGAGGTCCGTCCTGAAAACAGGACCAAGAATATTCACTGCTGCTTATAAGAAACATGTAACCCTTCCAACCACAGGTATGGCTAGCTCAGGCAGGACTAGCGCCTGGGCTGGTAACCGAGCTCTTCCAACACCATCCTCCAAAACAGTTCAGGGACAGTAAATTCAGAAGCGATCTGCTTCCAGCCATCTACATTCATTTCACTTCTGTGGAGAAGTTCTCTCTCAAGACACTTACCTAACATGCAGAACCACATCTGGACTAGGACATCCTTGCTCTAGCAGACTTCAAAAAATTAAAACCCTAACTTGATGTACAGAGATGGCCCCCGTGTTCTTAATTACAACTAAGGTCTTCAGTGGATATCACTTCAAAGCTTGCTAATAATGGAGATCAAAGATCACAAGCGTGTTTTTGCATGAGCTATAACGCTGCAAGAGGCACAGTAGCACACAGTCATGCAGCAGACCTCAGGTAACAATTGCCCAAAAAGATACTCCAGGTCACACAAAGTACAGGAGGTAGGACTTCATGACATCTTTAAGAAGGTGAGGCAGTGCAAAGCAGCACCCAGCGCTAAGCAAGGGACAGCACTGCCAAAGGCACAGCCTGGTAGTTTGAAGCACTGGATTATACTTTTAAATGCCGCAAAAATTCAGGAGCGGGGAGAAAATTAACTGGAAACTAGTCAGGTATGTAAGGAGGAAGGCATGTGGGCGCCTACCATCTTGAGAAATTACCAATGACTGCAACTACAGAACAGCAGAGAAAGGACAGCTCAGTACCGCTTATTATACAACGACCTATGCAAACATTGTCCTCAAAGAGCATAGCCTAGTGTGCTGTTTTGCTCCAGAAACTCACCTCCAGCAGGACCAAATTAAACGGTGCTGACACAGCCCTCTGTACCATATCACACTGCTGGAGCACCCTTTGGACGGATCGGTGCTGCTGCACAAGGGTGAGAGAGCAGCAAAAGGAATCGTCCCAACCAGGGAAACTGGGAAGTCCCCCCCTGACATGCCACGTCAGTGGCCTGTGCGTCTTCTTGTCTTGCCCTGCCTCCAGGAACACCAACCCCCATTCTGGGTTTGGCCTCCAGATGACAAAGCACACTGTCAACACAGTCCTGGCGTGACCGATCACCTGAACGTGGCAGAGAGAGCTCTCTATCCTTCTCCAGATAGAAAACAACAGCAGGGGATTTTTGACCTGGCATCTACATGGCAAGACTGCCTCAACCAAGAGATTACATACAATCATGTGATAGTACTGGTGGGTTCTCCAGGGCTCTGCAGGCCTAATTCCTCCAACAGCCATAGCAGGCAATGCTGCTGGCTGCCTTTGAAAGGGTGAGAACTGACACTTCCCCATCCACTCCCCTCTGTCCCTCCCTGCTTTGCCCATGCCCTCACTAATGCCACAGGTGAGGAGGGTGAGAAAACCCCTTTCCTGCACCCATTAGGAACTTAAACTACTCTGGAGAGGTCAGCCAGACAGCCCTACTCATCATCCGTATTTAACGTGCAGCATGCCACACACAAACACCCACTTCCAGGAACATGAGAACACGTAGGAAACCCATAGCACTGCCTTCAGGCCCCTGTCATCCCAAGCTCTCCCCCACTGAATGGCCAGGAATGGCAGGGAACTAAATATACGTATTCATTACCAGCCTGCCACAGAGAAATGGTGAAAGTTACTGTAGGACACAGCAGGCAGTGAGATCATTCTTTACTGCAAAAGCTAAGACGGTTTAAAAAAGCAGAAGGCTCCAGCAATTTCTCTTCCAGTTCACAACACTTTCAGCTTAACAAAAACAAGATGTCAGATCTCACCAAAGAAACACCTTATAAAAGAAAACCCACAAGCATATCACTCCATACCCCCAGCACCATATACTCTCCATACCGACTAAGAGTTCTTCACAGCCGTTTGATTCCATTGCCTGTAACCACACTTAGAGGGACTTCCTTGCTCCCCCGTCCTGCCTACCTACATTCAGCACTGACAGAGCCTGACGAGCCTCAGAGCAGCCTGCAGAATGTTCGGTGTGTCCAAGCATCCATAAGGGTGGCTTGATGCTCAGCCTGCCAGCGACCCACTAAAAGCAACCAGACTCCTGGTAGTCTCTAAACAGAAAACTATACATCCGCTTGTTATTTCAATGAGACAATTACCTTATACTTCAGAAACAAATGAAGCCTTCCTCATGATACCACACTATTTCTATCTGCACACTTCAAACAGCTGTAGTTAAAGCCCTTCTTCCAAAAACCCCAAAAGATACCTTAGTGACTCCTGCCAACATCTTACCTCGTCCAAAGCGCAACTCTTTTGCCTTGTCACCTTGAGTCACAGCTGCTTTTCTTTCTCTACCAATGGCCACACCCAAATGGTCCACTCCTTCAACTCACCTTTTGCAACCTGCGAGCGTATTCAGGATGTCTTGATATAATAGAGATCAGAATCATAGAATGGTTCGGGTTAGAAGGGACCTTAAAGATCATCTAGTCCCACCCCCTGCCCTGGGCAGGGACACCTCCCACCAGCCCAGGTTGCTCCAAGCCCCGTCCAACCTGGCCTTGAACCCCTCCAGGGATGGGGCAGCCACAGCTTCTCTGGGCAACCTCGGCCAGGGTCTCGCCACCCTCACAGCAAAGAATTTCTCATCTCATTTAAGTCTACCCTCTCTCAGTTTAAAACTGTTCCCCCTCGTCCTATGGGGCCCTTCATCCTCAGCACAGTGTTAGCTCTGACAAGTTTAAAGCCAAGGAGACAACCTGCACACCAAAGTACCCAAAACTCCCCACAGACAATACAAGCAAAACTCTGCACTTGTGTGCGCCTGCCAGATAACCACATTCCAAACTGCCTTAGGTCCACTAACCACAACATTAGCAAACAGCTTAAGTGGAACAGTTGGTTTTGAGAGAAAATTGGAGGAAACAGCATAAACAAGATTAGTAAAGGAGTGAGGAAAAGACATTCAAAGATTAAAAAGCACCAGGAAGAGGTGAGCAAGCAAGATCACATCCCAGGAGAGGTGAGGCAGAACTGACCCCAGTGGGGCAGAGAAGGGGCAGTGCGGGCCCTTCAGGCATGTAGGATGACAGGAGATATTTATATTCTCTTCTGTTTCTGAAGAGCAAGAAAGTATATTCACCACCAGAAAAAATTACACGTTTTCCGGGGACAGTCATTTGCCTCACTGCTGGGAACAGTCTTTCACGTGCTTTAAGACAGCATTCAGTTTTCCTGTACCCATAGCAGGTGACTTCTACCAGGTGGGAGTAAGACTGTGCCAGACTGCCCGCTCCACACAGCCAACTGCTGGGGCAGCTCACGGTGCCCACCGAACTCTGCCACTCGCCCACAGGCCCATATTCTGTCAGGACAGACAACAAAATCGCTTTTTCCCTAACAGTCCACCCTATTGTAGCAGGTGCAACAAAGAGCAAAGTCCCAGGAACTGTTGCAAGATTAAAATTTCAATGCCTGGGATCTGTCTCAGGGAGATGGGTGAAACCCCATCTTGACAAAGCAGCACCTGCTATTTTAAAAATTGTTGGTTCTGTTGTTACTAGAATTGGAGCAGCATTAATTTTAGGCTGAAACTTCTCATCAAAACCCCCAGAATTTGCACCGGTATTAACACTTAAAAGGTTATTGTGCTACCGGTGGTATTTTCATTAAGGCCTTTTAAATGGATTTGTTTTCCTTCTCATGGTTACTGGGTAACCAGCTACTATGCTCTGGATGGTGCCGGCTGTGCTGGGATCAGCAGGGGAACAGGCAAACTGCTCTGGAGGATCAGCCCCACGGAGCCTGTTCCATCGCCTACACCCGCTCCGACGGCCTTACCCCCAAGCTCTCGGGGTGGGAAGGGGATGAAGCCATCCCGTGAGCTCTGGAAACACCTTTCTCCCCTTGTTGACCACTGCGGACGGCCTTGCCAGGCAGCTACCGACCCGCAGGGGCCTGGCCGCGGGGAAGCCCCTCGCCAAACGCCCTCCGCCTGTTTTCAAGAGAAACCGTTCCCGAGGGCGATGGGGACCCCCCCCCCCCCCGGCAAGGGCCGGCGCTTCAACCCACACGGGGCGCGGCCACCCGCGGGGGCCGAGAGCCGGGGCCGCCTTCCACCGCCCCTCCACCCCGCGGCCCCTCGCGGGGGCGGCTCTCACCAGACGCCGGTGACCTCGAAGGCGCAGGCCGGCAGGTCCAGCAGCATGCTCCCGGTGACTCCGCTCTCTGCGGGGGGCAAGCACAGCGTCAGCGGCGGGGCCCGGCCGCCCGCAGGGGCTGCCCGGCCCCGGGCCCCAGGCGCGGCCCCGTCGCGCCGTTACCTCGGAAGCGGCGCAGCAGGCCGGGATCGCCCACGCCGCAGCACGAGAGGTACTGGCAGAGCCGCTCCGTGTCCCACAGCCGGGGGTCGCAGCGGCCGCTCTCCGCCGCCGGGCCCCGCGGCTCCTCAGGGGAGCCCTCGCGCCGCGCCCGCTTGGTGGGAGCCGCGTCCCATCCCGCCGCCGGGCTCCCCATCCCGCCGCCGCGCAGGATCCGCCCGGCTCAGCGCGGCCCCTCCGCTCCGCTCGGCGGGGACACTTGGCGCCGCCGTGACGTCAGCGCCCGGCGGGCGGGAAGCGCCGCGCGGCCCGGCCCCTCAGCGCCCGCCTCGCCCCTCACGGCGGCGCGGGGGGGTGGGACGGGCCCCGCAGCCGGGAAGGGCCCGCCGCGGGGTGGGGGGGTGGGGGGAATGGGGATGCCGCTGGGTTGAGACGCGGGAGCGGCGGATCGGAGGAGTTTGGAGCGCAGACCGCAGGCACAATGCCCCGGAGACCTGCACCCCCACCGTCACTGGCCGGGGCACGGGCCCCGCCGGCGCTGACAACCGGCAAACCCTGCTCGCCAGGCTGGCCGACCCCTCCTCCCCGTACCCCCTCGCTGTCAGGCCGGGGCACGGGAGCACCCGCAAAGTGTCCCCGCTGGAGGTGTAAAGCGGCTCACAGTGACCTCTTCCTGCAGGAGCCTGCTCCATGGGAGAGCGGAGAGGTGGCAGCCCCTTTCCGAAGCAAGCCAGTTTTCACACAAAAATCAGAGATCATGCCAAGGGAGCCATGGAACAGGCTGAGCTGCTGGAAGGAGAGGAACGATGACCCACACCAGCATATTGCTGTGAGGGATTCAGACGTTAATATCTGGAAAACCAGCACCAGCCAGGCCCATTCATCATCCTGACTCCCATCTCGGTCACCAGCCTCAGGAAGCTGCTCCCAAAAGACACAACGCCATCACCCTCAAATCATGCCTGCAAACAACACTGCTGAAGGCACCCAAACCCAGCTTTTTCAAGATCTCGTTCTCAATGCATCACAGGCAATGAAACCAGATGCACCTGGCTGCCAGACTCTCAGTTGCTCACAGCCGTGACAACCAGACACCACGGCTGACACAGACAGAGGCACAAAGTATCGTCCCAACATCCATGAAACCAGCTCTGCTGGGAGAGACCTCTGTGTGCCCCAAAGGCCCCAGAAGGGGGCCTGAGATATTGGCTCCCAAATATGGACCCCACAGAGCGTGTTTGGCAAAATCCCACTGCCTTGATCCATCCCTGACAGCCTTCTCAGAGAGGCGCCCACCCCATATGAAGTTCACACCTCGGTGCCCCAATGGACTGGGTATTTGCACTAGCATGGCATTTGGGGGGAGCCCACTCACCCCGCTTGCTGCTCCCAGCCACCTCAGGGACTGCAGGTTGTGCCTCGTGGACAGCCCACCGCTCCACCGCCGTCACCAGCACCAACAGGGATGTCCCAGGAGATCCAGACCCCTGTACACCACTGAGCTCCCTCCGTGCCTCAGCAGTTCTGCGATGCCCAGCATGAGCTGAGCTTACTGCAATGCTGCATGGGCTCCCAGGGGGAGGTTACACATTACTCCTACAGCAGTACACACACACGTGTTGGGTTACGTGTCAAGGTTTTGGCAGCAGAGGGGCTGCAGGGGCCTCTGCGAGAAGACACCAGAAGCTGCCTCCATGTCGGGCAGAGCCAGCTCCAGCCGGCTCCAAGGCAAAACCCACTGCTGCACAGCTGCAGCTGGGAGAGAGGGGTGAGGAAATGTGTGAAACAACTCTGTGGATACCAAGGTCGGAGGAGGAGGGGGAGGAGGCGCTCCAGGCAGCAGAGCAGGAATTCCCCTGCAGCCTGTGCGGAAGACCATGGCGAGGCAGGCTGTCCTGCAGACCACCTCGAGCAGATATCCACCTGCAGCCCATGGAGGACCACCGGAGCAGGCGGAGATGCCCTTAAGGACTCTGTGGCTCATGGAGATCCCACAGAGGAGCGGGCTCCTGGCAGGAGCTGCAGCCCATAGAAGGACCGTGCCCTGGAGAAGGGACAGAGCATGGGGAGGAAGAAAGCGGCAGGGACACAGCGTTACAAACTGACCCCAACTGCCATTCCTTGTCCCCCTGCACTGCCTGCAGAGCGAGGAGATTGCAGAGTCAAGCGTGAAGTTAAGCCTGGGAAGAAGGGGAGGGTGGAGGGAAGGTGCTTTTAGTTTTGTTTTCATGTCTCATTATCCTACTCTATTTTTAATTGGCAATAAATTCATCTCCCCCATTCCAGTCTTTTCCCCATGACAGTAATTGGTGAGCAATCTCCTTGTCCTTATCTTGACTCATATCCCTTCCAACCCAGACAATTCTATGATTCCATGATATTTTCTGCTCCTGTCCCACTGAGGGACTGAGAGCGGGGCTGGGAAGGCACCTGGCAGCCAGCCAAGGTCAGCCCACCACAACACATTTCTGGGAACTGCTGCGTTATCATCACAGATTAAAAGGAAAAAAAATAATCATCTTAATAACAAAAAGCCCTTTCTAGGCTTTCTTTGAGGTGTCCATATGTAGCAGAGCTTACGTGTTTTACTGTCATGCTCCAGTAATTTGCTTTAGTAAGTGATATTCTGCTTTCCTCATTTCTCAGCTCATGTTAGGAAGTGCAGTTAATGCTCGTTGCCTGTTTTTCATTTGGCTGAGAATCTGTCTCCATCCCCTCTGGGTCTTCTCAAGATTCCCATCAGCACTCTGCCCTCACCACCTGAAACGAAACTGGCTGAGAGCCAGTCCCACCCATTTACAGGAAACTCCTCTTCTTGGAAGGAACATTAGGAGACAAGAACAGCCAGGTCCAATAAGGAACACAAACGTATGAGATAGCCTCACACCTTCTCCGTTTCCCCTCTCCCAGACTGAAGCAACACCCAAATGTCACTGGTTCTTGTTCTTCTAAGGAATAATCACCACCTGTCCATACTGTACCTCCACCAGTGTCAAAAACTGCCCTATATAGTTCAATACCCAGATTGTACCTGAGGAGCTTTTCGGGAGGAGAAGTTTAAGGACATGCATCCTGGCCAGGGATGCTCATCCAAAAAAAACAAAACAAAACACCAAAACAAAAAAAAACCATTCAAGATGGATCTCATTGCATTTGTGGCCTAGAAACAGCAAGGGAGGCATACCCTGAAAGAGCAGGACATCCTTCTTGAATCAATGCAAAAACTGCTGCTATTACACCACCAGATGGACACGTGGCTTAGCAACAGGATGGAGGTTACCAAGTCTCACCCTCGCTGGTAGGAAGAGAAAGAAAATACTCCATTAGGCAGGGGCGTTGTTCTGAGCAGCACAAAGGCCCAGCAACCAAACCACACATGTGAAGAGGGGGAAGTGAGGAAAAAGTGTTTGTTAAGCTTTGCACTTGTTTGCGTGCAGTAGAGGGAGGCTGAACCAGCCCCTCCTGCCACTTGCACACACAGGAAACCCTGTGATGACAAACAAAAAGCAAGGCCCGTGTTAGAAGTGGGGATGAAGAGGGATTATCCCTATGTAGGGTCTCATTTTATTTTTTTTCACTTTACGTTTCCAGTAGCACTTCCCTGGTTTTGCTGGGCTCCGTGAAGCAGCGCAACAAACTCGCTGTGGGAAGGTAGCGCTGGCGAGGAACTGAAAGGTTTGCAGCAAAGCCATCCATGACATGGCACCAGTTCCTTCCACAGCCTCATCTGCTTGAGCCCCATATTTACACATTAACTAGCTGAAATTCTTGTGACCACGCTCTTGCAAAGCTGTTTTTCTGTTACTGGGAACCGTGATGGATGCCACATAAGAGAAGGTAGAGGATGCTGGCAGTAGAGCTACTGCAGCTTAAATTCCCTGGGCCCGAGCTGAGAGGCAGCACCTGATTTGGGGATCTCTGCCATGGAGGGCATGCGTGGGGTAGACTGGGCTCCTTAAACCAAAGGGCCCCCCGTTACTCAGGGGTATTAACCTTGGGGATGAGGTGCCGCTTGAGCCCTGTGCCCACCAGCTCTGCCCAGCTCTAGCTCCGAGGGAGCGGGGCAGCCGTGAGCCTGAGCCGCGGGCAGCTTGGGAACCCCAAGCGTAATCCACCTCTGACTCACCTGCTGCCTAATGCACTCCTGGGCACTCGAGGAAGCTGAAAAGTTATACGAGTTTGTCATCGTGTTCATCTGACACCTGTTTTTCAAGAACTGCTACTTGAGTGATAATGTATATGCTTACTGTAAACTTTGAAGATTACAGTGAACTCAGTTTCTTTGGCCTTGAGACAGATTTAGACACGTTTCAGCTGAGATCCCAGCTCTTCTTAAAACACTGCATTCCTTCATAGCACCTCCTCTGTGTCCCCAGTTTCAGTTCTTACTGCTCCTCGGGGATCAAATAACAAAAACCCCTCCATGAGTCATAGGATGAGAAGAAAAGTATTGCCTAACAGGAAACTAAAGAGAAAAATCAGTTTCAATTCCCCGCACTGCTTAATTGCGCTCTAACCACAAATTTTCTTGAGGCCACATCTTACTACACCACTTGGGATGTGGCAACCTAATAATTAACATACGGCTTATATGTGAAGTGCTAGCAGCTTTATGGTACTCCCGGTGGCATTAAAGGTTATTAAACCTTTCTTCCCCTGACTCTCTGAAAAACTGACCTGTAGTAGACACAGACGCTCCGAATACACTTCAAGCAGCATTAAGGAGGTGGTATTTTCAGGTGGAGAATTAATGAAAAATCCGTCTGGCTGAGGAAACCCACCGCAGGTAACACGCAGTTTGCAAGACTCGGGATAGAATCACCTCATTTCTCTCACCGGCAGTCCCATCTGCAAAAGGGAGTTTACAAAGAGAAAAGCCATCCACGTTTTCACAGCTCTGCCCCTCACCATCCCCTTGGGCTGGTAACTACAGTTTAAGAGTCCTTTAAAACGAAAGCTCTGGTGTCAAAGAAAGTCATTACAACTGAATCTGCACAAGTTGACCTACTCCCCCCACCTCCATCCAGCAGATGCATAAGAGCTATTTTAAAAGCTCTGAGTTCATGCCAGCTTTATGCTTATCTGTAGTGACAAAGCCAGCGTGAAGCGAGCTGGTACAAACGCGAACCTGCCCAAGGCTGGCTGCGAACCCCTTGCCCAGCTGGGAGGAAGGCAGTCGGGACCAGCTGGGGGCTCCAGCGCTGGGAGGGTCACAAAACCAGGAGCCCAGGGCAAGTCCAACAGCTCACCTGTGCCGGAGTCACACCTCCCGCTCTGGCCATGGCACCTACCACTGCAGCATTTTCTCCTTTTCAGCATTTTTCACTTACTTCATGTGATGTATTACTCACCTTCTCCTCCCAGAAACTGCATCTGACTGAAGCACAAACAGGAAAAAAAAAGGAAATTTCAGACAGACCATGTGAAAGATGTCAAATTTAAACTGAGAAAAAACTCAAGAAATTTGAGGGAGCATAGAAATGACTAATGTCATGACGTTACAGAAAATGCAGGCAGAAGGCATTGTTTAATGAATTACCACAGGAAGACCCCAGGAAATACAGCAACACCGGCTAAAATACTTTTAAATTGTTTATTATAAAATACATATTTACACATGAAGGCACTTTGAAACCGTTACAAAAATTTTCATATAAGCTGTTGGTTCAGATGTTCAACAAGTCCAAAAAAATTTTTTCTATCATCATCTAAAAAGGTGAAAAAAACCCGAACTGCATCCAGTTGTAGTACATTCATTTTTCTAGTGAAAAAACCCCACTAAACCTAATGACAGCTACTCAGGATTTTAGCACCAGCTTGCTACAGTTTCCAAGAATACAGTCGCAGTGTGGTGAGCAGATAACGCGAGGAGGCATCTGCACATGATGTTGAATTAAAACCGCATCAATTAAACTCATCATACAGTATCGCTGACAGATTTACACTGCTAAGCCTGATGGTACCTTTCCCATCCAGAAAGGCTACAATCCTCCTCCAGGCAAATAAAGCAGGCTCTGCCGAACGCTAGATCAAGATTCCCCATTTCCCCCACAACGCAGGGGGCTTGCAGGGCCTGGAGTACATCCATTGAACGGTTGTAGCCATAACAGCACCGATGAGCAGATCAAGACAGAAAGGTTGTCTCTCTCACACTTTTTATCTCAAGATTGGAAGACAAATATTAAAAATTGAGTAAGATTAACAGAACAGAAAAATCTACATGAAACCTAGTCCACTGCGTGGCTATTTCCTCATACTGTAGCTCTCTACGGTCAAACCTTTCAGAAATAAGCACCTTTTTTGTAAAGTAAAAAAAAAACAACAAAACCAAACCCCAATACTTTAGTTAAAAATTCAAAAACTAATTACAGAGTTTAGAAACTTACTACTCACTGCTGAGTAGCGTCCCTGCACACAAACACATTTAAATACTTTTTTCCTCCATCATTGCTGGCCTGGTTCCTTAGCTGAGAGTGCCTGAAATCATCACAGTGTTCTTCCCTGGAACTGTGGTACCGCAGATCTTGCGGCTTAGGCTAAACAACCAAACAATGAAGTGAACAGAGCTCCTTAAACACGTCCTATGTAATCGTTCAATTTTTTTTTTCTGGTTCAATACACAAATAAACTGAAAATACAGTGCTGAGATGTTTCTCTATGGCTCTAATGTTAAATGCAATTATGAAATAAGATCAAGCTACTGATTTACAGTAATGGATAAACCTTGACTTTTCTCTATTTTGGTAAAATAAACCCTACCAAATCCCTCAGCATTAAAAGCTTTGTTACAAGAACTGGATGCTGAAATTCACACATTTCCAATGAATCCAAGCCGTTAATAGCTATAAAACCCCCATATATACAAACATTGCCTTATCTGATGGGCTTACATTCAGTGTAGATACTACACAAGAGGCTAAGATCTTCAAGAAAAAATAAAATGAGAGATACAATTTGTGAAATGAATTTGTGCATCTGAACCGCTGCAAGATGGCCAAAGCCCCCGTCTGGTTTTCAACTGTAACCAGCTCGTACTTCTTCGTGGGTAAGCTGCAACACGCAGGAACAGCTTCTGCAGCAGGGCTGCCGTCCTGCTTCCAAGGGGAAAGGAGCAGCTCCCGTGGCAGCATCTGCTGGCTCGAGAAACGTAATTCAGACTCACTGAACCGTCTCTCAGTGCTTTATCAGATGTCAGTGTCCGCTTTAAGTCTCCGCTATTTGTACTTTTTGATTATTGCCTTTGTTACTGCAAAAATCCGTCTGATCCACATGGCAACATAACACCGTTACTGAAGTTCTGGCAGGAGATGGAGCACAGCCCAAATCATACGGTTCAAAACCGCTCAGTTCTTCCTGAGGCTAAACGATCAATTTGTTCTCCACTCCAGTTACTCCACAGTCTAATAATGCATAAAATTCCACATTCTTTTAAAATAAGGCACTTTTAAAATTTCTTCCCCAAATACCGAAAGTTTGAGGAAACTTCACTGACTTCACTCATTTCCTTATCATTCTTATTCCAAAAATAAAACCAGTACTACCAGAAGTTGAGTTACACTCAGAACTCATGAGGCTCTACATTAGGCTTGAGAACATCCATTATGGCTTTCTACGGATCACTCATTTGCTAAAACAGCTCAAACAGAGTAACTTATAGCTCAGCATGGCCTTTGGGAACGAAGATCATCACCACCTCTCCTTCTCTGGCGTTTACTACTTGACCCTTGCGTTTTGCATCCTGTGGAATTCAGGTAAACATTCAATGTTAAAGAAACTTGGCAGTTGTCTCTATACAAAAAGCAAGAAATAAATAGCGCAACAGCTGTATCCAACTCCAGAGCTTTTAGATCCCACAGAGAACCGGCAGTTTTAATGATTTGCTCTTTCACTGACAACATCCTGGAGACGTTTAAGTAGAACGTCATCATTTTCCTGGCAGAGTCGCTTCGTAGGGGATTCAGTGTCACTATCAATTGTTATTGCTCGTTTCTTACTCCTGTGTTCACCTTGTTTTATCATGTTGTTGATGTCCTTCAAACTCTGCGATCAAGATAAAAAAAATCACGAGTTTACTACAACTCCATTTCAAACCTGCTCTGGTTTTCGGTTATCTGAGAACAAAGTGTTGTTCTAAACCTCTTTGTTGAACGAGTGACAGATTCTACATGAAGAACTCTACCCTTCACCACAAACCGAGAAACTAACTCAATGAAACACCACACACCCTAACCAGGAGATTAGTTAACCCTCGCTCAAATTGACCCCTTTCAACCTTTTTGCCTTCTACCTTGGAAGGGCTCCCATTGAACTTATAGAGTAGTGCAGTTCGAGGGGTCAAGCAGGCACCGTTCTTGTGAGGCGAAACGTAAACAGAGTGCTGCTGAGAGATCCGCCGAGGAGACGCTGGCTGCTGCTTGATGTTGGGGAACGGAGACAAGGGAGGGGCTTCCATCTGCAAGAGAGGACAGATGTGGATAGAGGCTGAAGCAGAAGATATTTAAGAGCAGGAACTTCACAGAAGGAAAGATTAATGCACTCCCAGGCCTTCTTCAGAATATTTTCTCCTGTAACAGTTAAACAACAGATCAGGTATCCACCAAACAACAGAACAAATTTGTTTTCCAGGTGCATTACACAGATGCTCCACAGGCATTTGAGCAAACGGGCGTTGCATCGATATAAGCTGAAATTGGAGTTGTAAACTGAACTGCAGCTGCATCTGTCCTCTTGAAAGGCTGTTAAAGGAAGTCCTGACACCATTACCTACAACTGTTTGACTTCTGTAAGCACACCAGGTGAATAACAGGGTTATTGACGTGTGTTTAACTGTCAGAAAAAACGACTCTTTCAAGATTATTAGAGCAAAGTTCCAAAATACTTTACTTACTACATGATCCTGGTTTGTGATGTCGTACTTCAGTGCAAATGATTTTACTCTTCCTACATAGACTGCATTGTAAAATTTAATAAGATCTCCTCTCTCCTCTGTTCCCGACTCACTGGAGTTCTCTGCTGCGGATCGCCCCGAGGAACTGTCAGTTTTCACAGACGAGTCTAACAATAAGAGAGTGCTTCAGATTTCAGAAATATACTATCAGCAAACTGGGCGCTTCAGAATCAAACTTAGAATATTCAGTTGACAAGAACTCATCCACAAACTGACTAGTTAATGAGTTGAATTCAAGCAACGTGCTTCAGACGGGAGCAGGCTGCGCTGTAGGTGGTTATGAGCATTAGGAGAAGCTACAAGTCACTGCTCACAAGCTTGTGGATTATGGCTAAAAAGGCCAACAGAAATCCTTATTCCAAACTTGGCAACAGCTGTAGCAAAAAACAATGTAGCAAAAAAAAAAAAAAAAAGTAGCATAATTGACTCCTTTTCCCATGCTTATTTTGGGGAGTGGTACAAAGCCACTCTTTAAGTTGCTCTTAAAACTAAGTTTTAAGCAGTCTGACAGCTCCCAGCTTTTAGCTTCTGTGAAAGTTTCTAGTGATCATCCGGCAAAGAATAGCTTCGTGCTCAACTCATGTCTGCCAGCAAGGAAGCCACGACACCGTTTGTTCAGGCGTATTACGAAAAGGCTGTCCAGGGGAAAGAGCTGCAGCCACACAGCAAATACATGTTCTCTCCCCTAATTAAGCAGGGCCGCTACCAAACACAACCTCTTATGTTTCATCCTCTGTACTTTTACTGCCGAGCAGAACAGGGCAACACAGGATAAAGCCTCTTGCAATCAGTGCACTACGAGACAGACATCGAAAGCTTCAGCTGATATCCGTAAGTGTAACTCCTTAGTGCGTCTGCCTTGTGTCACAACACAAGCACACGTTCCTGTAAGCTGGTGTCAAAAGAGCAGGAATTAATGCTGGATTAAGGATAGACAAGTCTATTACCTGAAGAAAAACTCTGGCGGGAAAAGCAACTGAAGAACTTTGTAGCCAAGCACATTTGTCTGACAAACCACCATAGCCCACTGCCGCTTCAGATGCCCTACAACATCCAAGAACTGCGGAGCTGCTAGACAGGATGCTGAACCCACAGGAGACCAGCACTTTCCTGGTCCCCAGAGGAATCCTCAAAAGGCATTTTAAAAATGGCTCTAGTACTTGTTCAAGCAGTTGAATCCCACCACAGTGGCAATTTACCATACAGAACAGTATTCTAAATTTCTGCGTGCATCCTGGCTGCACATCTGCTCTCTCATAGGTTCACAGATGGGCTTGTGATCTCTCAGTTTTCCGCCACGTCGCTAAAAAGCATGAAAACTGTGCCATGCCTGTTGTCTCAACTACTACCCTTTTCTCCTCTAATCCAGAGCACAGAAAACATCAACTATTTAAAAGAAACCTGAATATAAGAAAATGGTAGTCTTAGAGAGTCACCACTTCTATTTTCTGAAACAAATTCTCCCTATTTAAGCCTTAAGGATAGGTGAAATTAAGACAAAAGCCTGTCCTAATATTCCAGGTACTGTTCATCTTTCTTTATTAACCCTTGTTGCTGTCCAAGAACTACAGTATCACTGACACACTAAGGAAACACTTCAACCTCAAGCAACCAAATTTAAGGAAACAAAAGGAAACGTTTTTTTTTCCACATAGTAAGTGTATTTTCCATATCTAACACACAGGAGGGCTACTGACAAGATGGTTTATTTTTCAACAGTACATTTATTTTTCTTTAATATATCTAACACTTTAAAACTCACTTCACTTCTTATTACTGGTCGGTTCAGTTCTTTAAAAGCCCGCAAGTACATTTTTAAAAAACAGCAGCTTGCTTTGCTGTACCTACCTTCTGTCATCTCCACATCTTGGTTTGCAGTTCTGTCCAACAGGACATCGGCAGAAATACTTCTCAACAAGACACTCCTGTACACCTACAGGACACCAGGGAAAAAACCCTCTCGTCAAGGAAAACAAGGAAGTCAGAAGAGCAGATGAAATTCACGTGAAGAAGAATGAACATAACACTGAAGGGGATTTGACTTTATCAGCATAAACATTTGAAAAGCCCCCTCTATGTGAGATTTATGAAAAGGAAAGGCAATACCATTTACTCACATGGCTGTTGGCTTGTGGCTGATTTCTGTAACTTTTCATTATGTCCTGAAAAGTTCTTTCCTCTTTGGTTACCTGGAAAAGAAAAGGCTGTTGAAGACCAAGTGCAAGCCGCACGGTCGGGCTGCTCAGGTCCAGTCTATTCAATTAGCCTCCATCTATACAGCTTTTCTGTGAGTATTTTACTATGAACAGCTGATTTAAAAAGTTAGTTCTGGTGATGAGAATATGAAAACCCAAGCATTTTTCTTTTCCAGGCGTTCCTTGTTTCTTAGTTACTAAAGCCTTTTGTTGCTTACAATGCTTAGGAATTATTCCTTTTCTGACTTTTCTTCTAGCAACACTAAAAATTAAAGGAGGGAAATATCAAGTAAAAAATGTATTTGTAGATTTGAAAATTGGACCCCTTAACTTTTCTAACCAGAGAGTGATGAAATCCTAAACAAAACACTAGGCAGAAATATACACACATGCAATTTCAGCCTTTTTTTGTACTTGAAAATAGCTCATTTGTTAAAGGATTTTCTTTTTTAGCCATGCATCTGTAATTTTAATAGCAGATGAGCAACAATTTTTGTAGTAGGAGCCAGGATAGAATGTATCAAGGTCTCTGGCCACATTGTCAGGTCTCATCCTACGCTGGGGACAGCACTGACTATTCAATGGTTTTGCTTTTCTACAACTATCGGTATCGATGTCAAATGAGCCTAAGCTATGCTACAGCTATCAAAAGCACAGGTAGTCACAGTCTGAACATCAGTTTTCCTCCACAGATAGTGCTCCTCTTAATTTGTCTTCCTCAAGACCAGGTAGTCCATCCCCAGTGTTTTAGAGGAGCCTGGCTTAGCTTCACTTTCCTGAATTTGCATATGAACCACACTTGACGGCCACTGTAACCATCAGGTCTCAAGTTTGAGTCAAACCAACATTCCAGTTTCAAAATCACAGAATCACAGAATCACAGGGTTGGAAGGGACCTCTGGAGATCATCCCGTCCAACCCCCTGCCAGAGCAGGGTCACCCAGAGCAGGTGGCACAGGAACGTGTCCAGGCGGGTTTGGAATGTCTCCAGAGACGGAGACTCCCCCACCTCTCTGGGCAGCCTGTGCCAGGGCTCTGCCGCCCTCAAAGTGAAGAAGTTCCTCCTCATGTTTAGGTGGAACTTCCTATGCTCAAGTTTGTGCCCGTTACCCCTTGTCCTGTCCCCAGGCACCACTGAAAAGAGCCTGGCCCCATCCTCCTGACGCCCCCCCCCCTTTTCAGTATTTATAAGCATTGATAAGGTCCCCCCTCAGCCATCTTTTTTCCAGACTGAAGAGACCCAAATCCCTCAGCCTTTCTTCACAAGAGAGGTGTTCCAGTCCCCTCAGCATCTTGGTAGCCCTTTGCTGTCCCCTCTCCAGCAGTTCCCTGTCCCTCTTGAACTGGGGAGCCAAGAACTGGACCCAGCAGTCCAGGTGCGGCCTCCCCAGGGCAGAGCAGAGGGGGAGGATGACCTCCCTCCACCTGCTGGCCACGCTCTTCTTGATGCCCCCCAGGATGCCATTGGCCTTCTTGGCCACCAGGGCCCATTGCTGGCTCATGGTCATCCTGTTGTCCACCAGGACTCTCAGGTCTCTTTCCACTAAGAAGTACGGGTAACAGGCAGCCAGCTCAATTCCTCAGCCCGAACCTTCCAAAGCTACGGACTTTTGTGGAACAGAAACTTCCCATCCACACGTAAGGTTGTGAGCTCCTGCAGATATTTGCACCTGCATAATTCTGTAACTGGAATGGCATTTTTAGTTAAGATTACACAGATCATGAAGATGACGAACAAGAAAGAAAACACAAATATGGGACAATAAGACCACACACTGCTTTGTCTATGCTGACCAGTGCTCACTGTAATTGCGCTCAGGAAAAGAAAAATCCTCTCCTAACCAACTGTCAGGTTGATGGGAACTTTTAAGATTATGCAAAACAAGGGAAAAAAAAAATAATATACTGTGACTTCATCTACTTGGAAAGACTGTTCCCTTCCCTCCAGTAATATAACATGAATAAAGCAATCAAATTGTAAACTGTGAACACAATCTACATTGATATAAGATTCCCCAAATTTCTTAAAACTATGTGTTACCTTTGCCATGATATAAAAGGCACAAAGGAGGAGCTGGTCCAAATGTCTGTCCTTCATTAGATCAGCACAATGAACCAATGTGAATTCAAAGCATGTCCATATCTTCCTGCGCAAGTCATTGGAAACATCCAATTTTAAGCACAAATCACGCAAGCGCACGCTTGCCAGATGATAAACCTGGAAGAAAAAAGACAGACAGTAAAGAGTCAAGCCAAACAAGCTTGACCTAGTCTGCAAAAATGCAAGTCCTCAAAGCAGAGCTGTTGTATATTTGAATAGTTCCTTTCTGCAAAATCTCCC
Organism: Sterna hirundo; assembly: GCA_009819605.1. Taxonomy (NCBI): domain Eukaryota; kingdom Metazoa; phylum Chordata; class Aves; order Charadriiformes; family Laridae; genus Sterna; species Sterna hirundo. Next base: position 2,952,848 of record CM020447.1, on the reverse strand, counting down.
CCCTCTGCCCAAGACAGTGTCTTCAAAGACTAAATTGTCAACTCTGTTCAGATGTTGGATCTCTCATGCTTATAGGAAATCCGCTTAGAAACACGACTATAGCTTCTATACCAATCACTCACTCACTATAAGAGAACACTTCCAACAAGCATAAAGAAGGCACATACTTAAATTATGATTAATTATAATCTTAGATGAGCAAGATGATGGATTTTTTCTTTTTGATTACCAAAAAATCCGTCTCAAAACCTGAAATAACTATCAAGTGCAACACTAGCCTTCTTCCATTTATTTCAGGAGTTCTCACTTCGTGGACAGCAATTAGGTACATTCTTTATGTTGGAAAGCAGAACGAGTTCATTTCATTTTCACTCGCTCTACCGAACAGGAGTAAGAAAGGGAAGTAGGGAAAAACTATAATTTTTGAGTATGATAATCCCTGTAAATAGAAGGTAAAAATTTCAAGACAAATTTAAGTGAAGATTTTAGTTCTCCTTTATAACTAAACAGGAATATGTTGTCCTCAGCATGGTTTGTCAAATACATGGCTACAGCTGAAGTATTCCCCAACTGAGAGTAAAGCTTCCAAAACGTAGCCCAAGTTCAAGCCTGGCAGCTGGCTAATCAATTCTTAATCGATTCTCAGAGAGAGACACACACTGTCACTACCATTCACACACAGGAGGTGGCTCACAAGTGTTTCCAGGAATTAGTTCCTGTATTAAGATTTACCTTAAAGGTTGTTCAATGCAGAATTCTCTAGGTTTACAATACAGCTACCGCAAAAGGTGAAAACCTCTGAAAATAACTTCTCTAGTAAAAAAATAACAGCAAAAAGAACCTTCTAATATTTTTGAGAGATTAATTTGCCTAAATGCCTGCAAAGAATATATGCCAAAGTTACCCTGCCGCCTCCGAAGACCCCTGACATGCTTCACATTAGAAGTCAAAGCAACTAGAAATAAGTAATCTGAAGTTTCTCTGAAGCGCTCTCAATTCTTACCTTACCCCTTAAGTCCTTCGTTATTTCAAGAAGTCCCTTCTTCGTAGAAACTTTTAGATCACATGTTACTCGTAACTGCTACCTGAGGCCCCATACCAGCAAGATCAGCACTACTGGGCAGACCTCAGAGAACTGCAAATGAGAATCTCCAGATGCAGGATCGGAATCAGTGCAGTTTTGAACGAGTGCGACACAGGAGAATAATCTAATTTCTGACATGTCTAACCCTTGCAAACGTGGGAGGTGGTAAAAATAAACAAGAGAAGTAAAACCTACCAATATTTCTTTGGTAGTTATTTACAGAAGCTGCTAATTAGAAGAAAAAAACCACGAAATGTCTCATGGGGAGGGGAAGGAAGAAAACTGGATTCTCTGCAACATTTGACGTCTTTTCCCCTCTCCTCCCAGGTATATAAGAACTGCTCACGCCAAAGGAAAGGTACGTGAAGACCGAAAGGTAATGAAAACTGCACAAGGAGGCAAGTCGCAGCACGGCCACGAGGAGAAGTAAAGCACAACTTCCTAATAAAGACACTTACCTTTCTATAGAACAGGGCCAAGGATCCCGTTTTCTTTGGTTTGTTCGCTGATGCCAGAGGCACTTCTTGTGCTTGATTCACCTGAGGGTGGCAGGGAGCCTGAGCCTCCATCTTACATGGCTGACCCAAATTCATCGAAATGGGTATCAGCGTGATCCCACCCATTTCATTTGCAATACCTGGAGATGATACACACACCCAGAAATAAACCCTTTGCTCTCCTCATGCTGCAGAGTTAAACTGCAAATCAGAAATCCATTCACAAACATTCCATAATACAGATATCTGATCACCTCTACTGGATACTAAAAAGACTCTTTGTCCCTCAGAGTCTTCAGAAGTGATTAAAAATTACATTGCTGGTAATGCTTAAAAGAACACAAACGTAAACGATAATGTCTAAAACTATCTGAAAGTACAAAGTTTACATGAAAACACGATTTCTGTAGTCCGTGTTCCGCTCTCTTGGGGGAGGTGGGCATTGCCTGCCTTTTCTTTTTTTGTATTATTCTGCAAACCTGACAGCACATGATATACAATCCTCATTAGTTTTCTCCGTAGACAAATTCTCTTGCTGAAAATATCCTTAGACATGAAAAGTGGAGTTTTTTCTTTTCACCTTTATTTATAGACCCAGCTTTTAAATTAAAAAAGGCTATAAAACTCATTTGTCTTGTATCATTTTCAGAAATAGTCGAGCATCACTCAACTTCAACAGAACAAAAATCCTCCACTATTTTGCTAATGTTTATACGTAGCGCTTATCTGGAAATTTCAGAGCCTTTTAATATTATAAGAGACCAAAGTTAAGACAAACAGTAGTAAAACATTACTGGAGCCGAGAACCAAAGCATCGCTTAGTCTGCAGTGAGGTGTAACTGGAAGAAGCGAGAACCCCACAGCTTTGCCCACAAGGAGAAATCCTCAGGATGCTTGTCAGATATCAGACGTCTCCATGGAAGGAGGTGTCAGTATAAACTTAAGTTTGGTTTGGTTTTTTTTTTTTTTTTTTTTTTTTTTGTTTTTTTTTTTTATAAAGCGATACATGTTCAAGATGCATGATTGGTCTAAGCAAATCTTAAGAGCAAGCAAATCATCTAGTAGAGCAGAAAAACGGGAAGAATTCATACCATGTAGAGGGATAGTAACCTTCTGTCCCGTTTTTTCCCGGTACTGCAGCTGTTGTCATGGTCAGTACTGTTTGGCCGGGAGAAACCGACACGTTTTCAGCAGCAATGCTTGATGCTGGAGCGATTGTCAACTTAGTTCCTTCAGTTAAAATTTTTTCCATTTGCATTTCTTTGGGGCTGTCATCTCCAAAGAGCCTCCTCTTGGCACTTCCAGCTGTAGGAGAACTGTAGCGCTCGTGAACAGAGATTGGCGACAATGGCTGCATGTCTAGTACGCAAAGCAGAAGAAAAAGCAGCTTAATAGGAATCCTTAATAGGATCTTAATAGATCTTAATCCTTAATAGAATCTTAATAGGAATCTCTTCCTTAGGGGAAAAGGCTAACCTTCAAACTACAAAACCGGAGCACAAGAAATCACTTCTAGCGAAGAACTAATCTCACAGTTCACTGTTCCTAAGCGATACGAGGAAGGATTTGACAGATCCTTACTCCAGTCTGTTTAGCCAATTAGTAATATTTGCAAGTGCTATTCCTCTGACCACGTCCCTCTACAGGACCGCTGGCCACATTCCCTGTTTTACCAAAGACTGCTTTGTTTCTAAAATGACTGTTTCTTACTAACCTTCTTACTGTGTGAGAAAATAGCTAATTACTGACCTTCTTAGTGCATAGAAATAGTTATTCACTGAGCTGATGTTACAGACAGTGATGGTGAGGAGACAACCAGAAGTAGTTAATCACCAAGGATGGAATAACCAGAAGTAGTTAATCGCTTCAAGGTTCTTCTATACGTCAAGTACTTACTCCTATACCAATTAGGACAGAGTTACGGCTACTTCAAAGAACATCCTTATTATCTTCAAGAAGTTGGCAAACTTAGAGCAAACTTTTACTGTCCTGAGATGACTCAATACCTTAAAAGGATAATGTGAGGAAGGGTCTCCTTACCCAAACGACCACTGAGACACTCACACTTGCACAGAAGTGTTTTGCCAACGCAGCAAAATTTGATATGCACAGGCAAAAAGGCTATTTGGTCATCCTAATGAATATGTAAGCCTAGGTGGAGTCATGGATTAGCTAGGCAGAATTATGAGACTCTTTTGTGGATAAATAATGGGTCAATATCCTCGGTAAGGTGTGCTAGATTTGGGGGTTTTCCCCCTAGCACTCGACATCGAATAAAACAATATCTCCTCTCTAAACTACTTTTGGTTTTGAGGGCTTTTATTTCAGGTAACACCTGGATATGCTTTCTTCCGTACATTCTGGCTTTTAAACTCTCCCTAAACTAACCCCAGTCAGAAGGGTTGTTCTGAGGGTTAGTCAAACTAACCCTAATCCACCCCCGGTTCCTCTCGGGCTTTTCTGTTGCTTTCAAACATTTGCTGCCGCAGTAAGACTGAAGTACACGATACTAACGTAACAGGCTTTGCTCCCCTGGCTTTCTGCATTTCTGCTGACATCTGCTAGCCACTTGTGAGGACACCAGTGACAGCAGTTTCCTATCTCCCACAAAGCAGAAACCTTCTGGATAACTAGCCAGGTAAGACTGATTGGAGACCTTGCTTCTAACTCTACCAGGGTGATTTTCTTGGTACTAGGGGCAAATAAACATTTCCAACCCCCACCATTTCCCATTTGAAGTTAGGAGGAGCATTAGGTACCAGATTCTCATACACAACATAAAGTCTCACACAGCGCTACCCATATATAAGACACCATCTCCAGGTTGCTTTCCCTTCCACCAAACGACTAACCATAACATCTACAGCAACTGCTTATACATCGCTTTCCTAATGAGTATTTGAAAAACAAACAGGCTTGTAATGCAATTTGCCAGACAAACACGAAAGGATACAACATCAGAACACCACTCAGTCCACAGTGCACCAGCAAGAACCTGTCGACTATTGTTTGGGATACAATAAAAGCAGCAGTTCCTAACGAGGGAAGTACAGAAAACCAAGCGAAGTGCTGCCACTGCCTCTTCACCCTCGCTGCCAAGAGGCAGTTCCGTGTGGTACCTAGGGATGCACAGAGAGCAAGGCAGTAGTTCTGCAGAGGCAAGAATACTGCCAAGTATTGTCCTCCCCTGCTGTAGGAAGGAGAAATAAATGCACCTCTGTCATTCCATTTAAACAGTCACCTAAAATCCAGTTAAACTCACTGAAGAAAAAAGAAAAAAAAAAAAAAACAAAACTGGAAAAATCTCAACAGCAAAGGACAACATGCCATCAGACAACCCACCCCAGAGTAAGGTAACCCTTGCATCAAAACATCGGCAAAACCTGCTCCAGTTCAGAAGTGAAGCATTGGCACCAATGTCTGCTGCCAGGAAGACACAGCAAGGGTTTGACTGGATGCATCTAGCCTTTCCCTTGACCAAATAAGAGGCTTCACAGTTCTGAATGCCTAATTCAGATTCAAGATTGCTTTTTGCAATTATAAAGTCTAAAGCCCCTCTCCCCAAATTCACACATTCAAATCATATCAGAAGCCTTGAACATACCCCGTCTTAAACTCCCACCAAGATCTGTCCGAACCTCTTTTACTCGAGGATGGATTATAGGAGATATTGGCATCATAGGCAAATGCCCAAGCCCACTTCCTCCATTGCTTGCTTCAAAATTACTGGGAAATATTACCTGAGAAATAAGAAATGTCAGTGTAAGATAACAGATTTCCCTTCTTTGTGGCAATCTATTAATACAAGTTTTTCTGCACCAGTTGTCTCAATTCAATGGTTTTCTGTATTAAAAAAAATTTCATTTTTTAAAAAGGGAAAAAAGGAAGACCTGGGAAACTACAGGCAGGTCAGTCGCACCTCTGTGCCCAGGAAGATCATGGAACAGATCTTCCTGGAAACTACGCTGAGGCACATGGAAAATAAGGAGGTGAGTGGTGGCAGCCAACACGGCTTCACTAAGGGCAAACTGTGGTGGCCTTCTACTATGGTGTTACAGCACTGGTGGATAAGGGAAGAGCAACTGATGTCATCTTCCTGGACTTGTGCAAAGCATTTGACTGTCCCACACAATATCCTGGTCTCTAAATTGGAAAGGCATGGATTTGATGGATGGAGCACTCGGTGGATAAGGAACTGCCTGGATGGCCGCACTCAGAGGGTTGCGGTCAACGTCTCAATGTCCAAGTGGAAACCAGTGACGAGTAGCGTTCCTCAGGGCTCAGTAATGGGACCGGTGCTGTTTAATGTCTTTGTCGGTGACATGGACAGTGGGACTGAGTGCACCCTCAGCGAGTTTGCCGATGACACCAAGCTGTGTGGTGCAGTCACCACACGCTGCAGGGAAGAGATGCCATCCAGAGGGACCTGCACAGGTTCAAGAAGTAGGCCCATGCGAACCTTATGAAGTTCAATCAGGCCAAGTGCAAGGTCCTGCACATGGATTGGGGCAATCCCAAACACAAATCCAGGCTGGGTGGAGAATGGATTTAGAGCAGCCCTGAGGAGAAGGACTTGGGAGTGTTGGTCGATGAGAAGCTCAACATAAACCAGCAACGTCTGCTTGCAGCCCAGAAAGCCCCCTGCACCCTGGGCTGCATCCCTAGCAGCATGGGCAGCAGGGTGAGGGGGGGATTCTGCCCCTCTGCTCCACTCTGGGGAGATCCCACCTGGAGTACTGCGTGCAGCTCTGGGGCACCACCAGCAGAAGGACATGGACCTGTTGGAGTGGGGACAGAGGAGGCCACGGAGATGCTGGGAGGGCTGGAGCCCCTCTGCTGGGAGGACAGGCTGAGAGAGCTGGGGGGGTTCAGCCTGGAGAAGAGAAGGCCCCGGGGAGACCTTAGAGCCCCTTCCAGTCCCTAAAGGGGCTCCAGGAGAGATGGGGAGGGACTCTGGATCAGGGAGGGGAGTGATAGGACAAGGGGGAAGGGTTTTAAACTGAAAGAGGGGAGATTTATTTTGGATATCAGGAAGAACTTCTTTGCTGTGAGGGTGGTGAGCCCGTGGCCCAGGTTGCCCAGAGAAGCTGTGGCTGCCCCATCCCTGGAGGGGTTCAAGGCCAGGCTGGACGGGGCTTCGAGCAGCCTGGTCTAGTGGGAGGTGTCCCCGCCCAGGGCAGGGAGGTTGGAACGAGATGGTCTTTAAGGTTCCTTCCAACTCAAACCATTCTATGCTAAAACAACAGTAAGAAAAAGAACGTCAATTTCCTAATAACAAGAAAACAGGTAACATACTTCTTCACAGGTTGGGACCTTGTTTTCTGAGGCTTGGAGGGCACTCCAGAGTGCTGAGTCCCGAGTCCAGGCGAGACTCTCAAGAATTTGTTCCTCAATGCTGTTGAGGTGCTTCACCATGTCTCTGGAAAGTCCTTCCTCAGACCGAATCAGTACTTCAATTACCTAATGGTAACAAAACACACACACAAAAGCAAAGCCATATTGCTCGTGCTTAACACTACCAAATCATTATGCGTTTCAGGATCCTGTTTGAAACTTCTCTTCAATGTAAAATGCTCGAGTCTCCTCCTCACATCTTAATCTTGCCCAACTCTCTTCTGATCCCTTTTTTTTTTAACCCCCTATCCCAAAGGCAATCCAGGATTTGGAAATGGACAGCAGATGTCCCATCAATGCAGAATAACCCATTCCCAGGACTTTTTTTAAGGCTCTCTCTCACCATCGCTAAGCCTGTACAGAATGAAAGCACTAAGCACACACAGCACCCACCCAGCACCTGCACACGTATCTAGGAAGACATAAGCAGGAATGTCCACTTAGGCCAGGTGCGCGAGAACCCCAGCATTTAAGCTTTCCCTTCTTTCAAACAAGCAGCCCATAATGAAAAGGGTTGAAAATCACTGCTTAAAGTTTCATTTAAGAAAATGTTAGAAACCCTTAACGTATACAAATACAAAATGTATACAAATATAAAAAAGAGTTGAAAGGGACCTTGAAATATCATACTCCACGCCTATGCTCCAACTCAAGATCCACTGTATGTTATTTCTGACATTCAGCCTGTTTTTCTAAAGCTACGGAGATAGAAATGCCATAAAACCTCCCTGACGGACTTAGTGATGTATTTACTTATTTATACCACAGGAACTAAGCACCCAAAGAACAGTTACAAGTGGCACAAATGGAATAAGAAATATTGGCTCTCTTGTGTGAGGTCTTTGTGATGGCAATTTTTTTTTTAATTAAGACTGCCACGAGAACATACACTGAATAGCAAAGAAAATTCAAATCAAACATAAATCCGTTCCACAAAGTTGGATCTGCACCAGCACATCTGCTATTGACATATGGAGGCTACCAACAGCCACAGCAATATTGACAGTTTCGCTACTGCCCTACATCTGAGGATTAAAGAAGGAAGAAGGAAAAACAGAATGCAGCTTTCCCAAAGGGCTCAAATTTTTGTGGTTGCTATCATCTAAGCAGAACTACTGATATATTCAGGACCGATAGCAGTAAGCCAGCCGTTAGGCATCTAGTAAAAATAGGAGGCATATATATAGATGATAAAAGGATCAAACAAGTCAAACAGAAATGACACTGGAGGCAGGGGAGAACGAGGTTAAAAAAAGAGCAAAAATAGAGAAAAGAGATTTTATGCTCTGTTATATAAAATAAAACAAGCCTGTGATAAGCAGTAGTAGCCAAAGGCCACAAAGAATATTATTGCCATTTTATCACTAACAAGCAGAACTATAGCTTGCAGTCAGTAAATAGGAATGTCATCAAAATATATGCTTGAATGCTTTAGTCTGCTAAAAGTGTGTATATATTAAGAAATAAAAGTTGATCAAGCGCACATTACAGTTAAGTACCATTTACAAAATGGTTTACTTGCTTTAAATGCTTCAACTTCAGCATTACACATTCCAGGTAATATATTTAAGGACAGGCAGGATTTAGAATAGGCATATTACAGATTAACATCAGTCCTTCTCCCACTTGACTACCTAGGAAGGAAGAACATAATCCTCCGAGACTGTAACGTGCCATTTTAATACAGACCCAGTCCTAAGATAGTACTTATTTACCTTATAGAAATAGAATGGCCTGAGGTCGAGAACTTCAATGATCCAGGGAAAGGTACGAGGTGAGCTGTATGCGAAAAGCACGATCTCCAAGCAGCACGCCATGAGAGAACGGTGAAAGACATCTTGTTCCAAGAGAGCCTGAAGAGATTGCAGAAAATGTCAGTGATCTGAGGTTTGGGAAACAAAAGTTGGAATTTTGTGGCACTAATACTACCTAGCTTGCCGCTGGAGAGAATAGCTACTGCTTTTTTCTACTTTCCACAATCTCCCTCCTCTTTTTAAAGGGAATATTAGAATGGTAAAGACTAGAAGTAGAGTAACAATGCCAAAGCAATCACATTTTTCACACTACGGCCAAATGAATTCGCCGCCTTACTCTGAATCACAAACCAGAGCAAATGCATTGCTGCCTAAAACAAAGTATTGATATTGTTAATTAGATAAAGAGGAGAATAAAAGTTATCTGTCCATAAAGCCGTGATTCTAGAAGGGAACACAAATTAAGATGGTCAGAATTATGCCATTCTTAATAGCAGAAAGATCTATATTTAGGGACCTCCCATATATTTTCCCTTTTTAAATATTAACAATATACACAGGCTGCTCTGTTCTGGAGCTGTCTGAAGAGAACCCCCTAGAGAGGGTTACAAAAAGTCGTTCTCCTCTTTTGCCAGTTCTTTACTTACAGTTAGATCTTTCCCATGCAGTCTTCGTGTTTCTTGCACCACTATAGTCTCCAAGATTTTATAGTACAAGATCTCTGCCAGTTTTAATCTGTTTACAGCGAAATCTGAAATTTAAAAAAACAACAGAGATGAAGCCAAATGCCATTTGCACAAACGGTCTTCAGACTAAATTTACCAGTACGTGTACTTCTCTAAGAAAATAGTGCATATATGTGTAAGTATAGAATTTGCCAATCAAAAAAAAGTATGTTCACAAATCCAGTAGTCACAAGAACAGCACCAAATTCTATAAATGTTTTAAAGGATATTAATGTTTTAGCATTTCTAGTGATGTAATTTTGCAGACAGTTGCGACAGTAGTTTTCCTATTTGTATTCCATTTCCTTGTAAATTTTAAACCTAAGAAGAACACAAGTTTACAATTTTTCTTAAGAGGTGCTATAGTTTCAATGCTCTCTTGGTTATCCCATTTTGAATGGCAACTTTGGTTTTACTCTGTAATAAAGTTTTATTCTTTACACTGTTCTGTTTGACAGCAACAGTTTTCTGTTTAGATATGTTCTGGGTGAAAACCAGCTCCACTGTATTAAACACTTTGGCAATAGTATATGCATGCATTTCATTTGCCCTGGTTTAATACTTCGAAACATCCCACGCCACTTCATGTCCATACCTATATGAGATCCTGGCTGTTCATCTGTTGACTGAGTGTAGCTGCGACAGAACGTCTCGCCTATTTCTTTCACTCTGCTCATAATGCTTTCCATAGGGCTGCGTGCACAAGACCTGAAGCAGAACACAAAGAGAAAGCCTCGTTTGTATAAATAAATATCCAGTTTCAAAAAAAAAAAAACCAAAAAAAAACCACACAAACCAAAACTCAAAGAAACCAAACAACCCCCCCCCCACCCACCCAAATAAAAAGAAGAGACCCGAGTTATACTGAGCTTTCCTCATCAGGCAATAACCTGCATTACCATAAAGAACAGAGGAAAACATAGAAATATTGCTCCCTTTTTTCCTTTCCTAACAGACTTAAGAGAGGCTACGTAGATTTTGGCACAAATGCAGAAGAATGCAAGAGCTACAGTAGCACATCAGGAGAAAAATGTATGTGCTAGGAGCAAGGCAGGAGGAAGGATGCCACAACAGGCAACCAAACAACCAAATGCATCCCCGAGACTACACAAACCCAGCACGGTTTGAGGGAGTACCGGAAAGCTTTCAGAGTGACAAGTCGGCATCTTTCCAAAAATACCTTATTTACTAGCAGGGCAGAGAGGAACTGATGAACTCCACAGTCACTCTCATAAAAACGGGACAGAGAATCTCTCTGTCTGGAGATGCTCTTTCTGAATGCTTCCAGATTTCCCAGCAATTCTGTATTAGAGGACAGTGGCTTGTGACTAGTGTCAAATTAAGGCACTAAACTATTTTGAGAAGCTACCATTGAAATAAACTAAGATTTCATTGAACAAAGCCTTCTAATTAATTTCAAAGTTATGTTTCGAAGGAATTTTAAAGAGAAAATATTCAAAAGCATAGAATATTACCCATAGTCCAAAACACAGTCCTTTCCGTTTCTCCCAATCAGACAGCACATACCCTAGTGCCTGCTGAGCTCGCACCGAAGATGAGCAAAGTACTCAACACATCTCGTCAGAGGTTTACCCAATTCTTTTCCCCATTTTAATATTTATATCTCTCTTGATAGACTGATTTATTACTTGAAGAAACAAATTTTTCATTAGAGACTGCAGACACAATGTTTTAATTGTGTAATATAAATAATATCAGAGTCCTTAATAAAACAATCAAAGAAAGACTCAAAATAGAAAAGCATCTTGCTGAGCATTTGTAAACTTTTAAGAACAGGTGCTAGAAAAAACTTTCAAAATATAAGTAACTCCAAAGATGAGAATTAAAAATAATATTTTTCACTCATTTATGAAGGTTGTTTTAAAAAAAACTACTTTTGCACTTCAATTAAGTGCTAATATTAAATGTCCACTCTGACTAATAAAAAAAATATCTAGATACCTTACACCATATTGTAGCAAGGCCTTAATTTGCATGGATGTTAGGCAAACACCCAACAGTTTTACAGGTATTTACTAGTAAATTATTGCTTTTTATGAGCTATGAAGATCTTTTTATTGTGTTGATTTTGTTTATACTCATCTGCTGATGCACCGGCATTTTCATGTGCATTTCACTACAGCCAGCATGCAGTCATGCGTCCAGGAGACAAAAATACAGGTTGATTTATCTAACTGGGACTCTGTCCTAGAAATGGTGATCATGAAAGACCTGGGGGGGGGTGTTCAGTGGTCACTTACTATGACTTCCCACTATCGTACAGCAGCTACACAGGCTGAGCGAGAGGCTCTCGACTAGGAATGCTCTAACTCCTGCTGGGACACCTGCCCTAGGACAGACACCACGGCTCAGGGAGGAAACAGCTAAGCTGAAGCACGCTCGGGGGGAACGGCCAGCAGAGCAACCGGAGAAGTGGGAGACATGGCTGCTGCTATACAAGATATCAGCACCCACAATAATTAGTGTCATTGCTAGGCTTATATATATATCTATATATGTGCTATCAAGTTAGATTAAGACAACCTGGAGTTGTATGACGGAGAAACACGGAGCCCTTAGGCTGCTTTTGGTCTTCCCAACTATTTAAGGCAAAGATTATAACTTGTTGACTCTAACGTTTCCCTCCTCCACCAAAAGCCCTGCCAACATAATTATAATTACCATAGCTTTTAATTGAGCTGCACTTGTTTTTAAAAAAAAAAAAAAAAAAAGTATTTGGCTTTCAAGCAAACAACTAAATGAACATTAGCAAAAACTGTAGCTACATTAATACAGCGGTGGTGACAAGTCAGACGGGGGTGTGCACGTCTGTTCAGCTACCCTTCTCCAGAAGATGAGACCATCTAGAAAACAGAAGATCTTCCAACTAGAAATAATACAGAAATACAGACAAAAATATTCCACACCAAACAAAACAAGTCAAATGTGAGCAAGAAAGCAGTCACAAGCATGAGAAGATGAGTTTACGTTTGTATGAGAGTAGCTGCACGGGAGGTACTTACTCAAAAATAGTTATAAGTTGTTCGCTCGGTGCATTTTTCAATCCAGCCACAATGTTCTGCAACCGGCTCACACTTTGTGTTGCCGAAGCAACAGGAGTGATGACAGCTTCTTTTTCTCGGAGGTATCTTCTTCCTGTCAGTGGAGTTGAAGGTGCAAATGACCTTTTCTGTCAGACAGAGAAAAGTAATAAAGTCAGCCAACAGAACTGTTTCAAAAAAACTTTTGAAGGAGCACCTCCTGCAAAATCACTCCAAAGATTAAAATGACACCACTACCTGAAGGCTGCCATCAAACCCGTGATCTCAGAGCTGACTGAAAATCAGTTAAAGTTTTCCCAGGAATCCATCAAAACAAAATACAACAAATCTTCAGGCAGACTAAAATTGACTCAAAGGGGTTTTTTTTAAAAAACAAAATATAGAAAAACAAGACTTTAAATCTGTAAATTTTTAAGCTCACTCAAATATTGAAAGATACAGGACAAGAAAAGGAAAGCATGTGCTTCCATTCACAGTCCCTGTCCGCATTAGTTGTGTGACACAAGGAGTACACGGCAGAGCTGCCTAGGAGAGGGTCACAGGAAGACGTTCTCCGGGAAATGCTGTCCCGGTGGACCTAGAGCCTCCCCTTATCTAAAGGCGGATGGAGCACTAAGCAGGTGGAGCCGGGTCAACTGCACCAAATAATTTTAGTTATTTACTAAATTCCACTGGAAAGAAGACGTCACCATTTCTCCTTAGCAAGGCAGCATCCACTGAAGCCCACAAATGACATTCATCATCTTCCTCTCAAGAAGTAGTTCAAGAAATTCGAAGTTACCTCAGTAATTCAAATAGCGTACGAGGATGGAACTACTGCCTCCAGTTTTTCAAGTGAGACCAACACGTTAAATCAATCACCTTCTCAAAATGCTGCTGAAGATGACACTCCACGTGAGCTCTAGCTGCCGTTTTCCCTACTGGCACGTCCGCAGGAAATTTTCGAGGAGTGCCAATTTCTTCTTCAGCATCAGCTCCTAGGAAAACTCTCTCGTCAAAGTCACCCACTGTCAGAACATACTCTTCATACTCTTTATTCAGTGCTTTGCTGAAAGAGAAGCCCAGGTTTTATATCAAAGGTTAAACTGGTGACGAAACAAAAAAGGTGCCAGTGGAGCTACAAAACCAACACGCGTTCGAAGGGTTCAAAGCTTTCAGCAGGAGTGCTGCCTGTGAACACAGCTTCCCTACCCCAGCAACCTGCCTGCCGTCGGCCCTGCCTTCCTTCGTACTCACACCTCCCCTGTCCCCTCCACGATCTGCTGCAGGGACCCCTCTTCCTCCTAAGGTACCATCAACGCTTGGCTCTCAGTAAGAAAAGGAAAAAACAGCTTTGCTTCCACCCCAGTTGCGAATAAACCAGTTTGGAAGTACTCAACTGATCACAGGTTAAATCTGTGTATACACAGAGCACATTAATGGCATTAAACTGCATGCATTAAACGAGCTACATTTGATTCCTCCTTTTGCCACTTCGTAGCCATAATTTTCATCATGGTACAGAGGAAGGGAAATTTAAGAGCTAGCCACCTGGATTCCATTTCTAAAACCATCACTGAAGTAAGACACCAAGCAAACTTTTCATTTTCTTTATTCCAGCCAACCCAACTGTGAAACAGGAGCGTTTAATCTCACAAAGGCTGCAAAGCTTTAAACTCAGGAAGCAGAATGAAACTTTCGTATAAAAATCAGAAACAGCACGCCTCAATAAATCCTCCCGCACGTTCTTCAGGACGCGTGAATGCTATATAAAATACCTTTTGCCTGCAAAGCGTCGTAGTAATTCAAGCTACCACTTAAGCATGTCCATTAACGGAGCATAACAATGTACTCGTGATGCAAGTGATTCTGTGATGCCAGAGGAAGCTTGACTGCATCACAGATTCACCTTCCCCACGTCTTAATGAAAAGTTTGGACAAGTAAACAGAGGCTTCCATCTCTCCTTTAGATGCCTGGCTACTCACAGAACAGGGGCTACTGACTCATTCCACATTGAAAGTAATACTATTCATTTTTAAGTAGAAATACTAAGGGAAGTTCACTGCTTCGAATGGATGACAGCAACACAGTTTTATATCTAAATTTGAGCGTTTTATACGTTGTTAAAACAATTGAGTCTTTGCTCAAAATTCTCAAAGCAAACCAAAAGTTAAAAACTCACCTTGCAAAACAAATAACTAGGTATTTTTGGAAAAGGCAAAAAAAAACCTTTAAGGGATCCAGAACAAAGCAGTTGTCATATTTTGTATGTAAACTAGCTTTCAGAAGTGAATTAAAAAAGTTTCTGAAACAACTGTACTTGCCTCCCACAGAAACGCTCTACCTCTTTTACCTCTTTTTTGTGGATTTGCAATTGTTGCTTTTTTTTTTTTTTTATTTATATTCACAGATTTTTACACTCAATTGGAAACTGATAAACGAATCTAAAGACTTCCCTGCTCGGGCATAATATTTGAGGTGAGTACAGAAACACAGCTGTGAAATTCAGAGTCAAAGTTTTGATTTACATTAGATTACTCAAAGGCTACAGTTGCCAGAAAATAAGGGCAAGCACCCCAAAACCTGACATTAAGGAAGAAACTCTGCAGCTGGTCCCCTGACATCTGACATGTCTCACATTCAGAAAGCATTTCAGCCAGATAGCAGCTTTGATTGCCAAATAATTAAAACCCATTAGTTACGGTAAGACAAAGGAACAGGAAAACCTGAGATTTAGCATTCAAAGGCCTGTATTTTAGAAATGAAACCAAACCCCATGATGAAGAACATAAGCTGTAACTTACTTATTTTCTGTAAAATTGCAAAGATCCAACAGACATTCTCCTTTTAAGATCTAAGAATGAAAAGCAGAAATATCTTACATAATAAAATCAAAACTGTTCCAGCTCTAACAGTGTGAGGGCATGATGGTTTTAGCCAAAACAGAAATGAGATTTAGGAGCATAACTGTACTTTTTTTTTTTTGCCTAGACCAGACTACAATGCCATTGGCAAGACAAACAGATGAGGACAAAGTCCCATTCTATCCAAGCTCTAGATAAACTCACCCTTCAGACGCAGCACTGCTATCTAACATCTGTTCCATGGGTGGGTTAGGGACTGACCTGACAAACGACTACAGAGAAGCTTCCACACAACTTGGAAAAAACTTCCAGGCTCAGAACCAGACAGAACAGTTTGTGCACCTGCAACCTCAGCCTCTTCCTTCCAAAGCTCAACTCCAAGAGAAGCAGTAGGACCCACGCTATCGTGACAGTTATCCCATAAAATTATTTCACAATGAGACTACTTTTTTTGCCTGAAAAAACATTATCATCCACAATTCGCTTTCATACTGCCAAGATGGGAAAGCAAAGATTCTCCACTGACACAAAAAGCCAAAACACAGGGACCTTACAGTAGACATCATTAAAAGGAAAAGTAAATTCTGCTTCTGCTAAAATACAGACAAAGAAACCCTGACCCAGCCCAGGTTCGTTTCTCTGTTAGTACACTTTTCCACAGAACCTGCAGGATTGAAACGCTCTCGAGATGCACCACCATGCATTCTTAAAACCAGGGAGATGTACCTTCCTATCAAATAGTTTGGAAATGTATGGTTTAAAGTAGTGTTCCTTTATTCCTTTTGCTTCTACTAAAAGCCCATCATGCAGTTCACACAGCGTGGCAATGATGCAAGGAGGATCTTCAGAGGCTTTGATCTCTGTTGCGTGGAAGTCCGCTGGCAAGCCTGGGAATAAGGAGGCGGGGGGAGAAAAAAAAAGGCAACCAACCTTCAACTTCATTTAAAAAGAAACAAGAGAACAAAGCATATTTGATTTTAAATAATCTGTCCCCACCATACCTTTAAACGATGGATTTAGCAAATCTCTTCTATTCGGACACAAAAGGGCATTTGTAAAAATCAGGTCCAAGCAGCACAGAAGCAAATGATAGGAATTTACTAAATCATCTCCAATCATACGGAAATTACCTTTAAGAGACAGCATATCACATCAAGCAACACCAAAGAAGTTCGTAACTCAGAACACGTACAAACCACGCAGTTAAGCAAGCCTACCCTTAGTGTACACAAAGAGAGTCCAGCAGAAGTTGAAGAGATCTTTAACGCCGCACGGCATCCGTCTATCAATGAGGAAAAGGGGGGAGAAGTCAGTCTTCAGTTACAGGAAGCTGAAGCTTGTTTTACAGTAAGAATTTTATTCTGTTTCCTTGCCCAAAATAACAGGCAGAGCCATTCTCTATCTTAATTTCACACTAAGGCACAGTCTAAGCTACGTGTCCTTACTTCAGCTTTCACTAATCCAGTCTCCTACCTCGCTCCATGGAGCACTTTACACAGCATCTCTGACCTTCTGACCTTTCTTCTGGGCTAACAGCTGCCTTTGGCCTGTGACCCTGCACACGCGATTTTGCTGGTGTCCCACCTCTAACAGAATCCTCCCACAGCTACAGGCAATGAGATGCCACGGGCTATATAAATTCCAGTTATGGTTTTTCCCAAATATTTCACCAAAGCATCAGTCATCCCTTCAAAATACGCAACCACAGTTTATATTACAGCTCATCTGCTGAACTGTGTTTGGAGTAGAGGTTATCCAAAACCATGGAGCTGGAAGACCAGAGGAGACATTATTCAAGACAGCCCACAAGGAAGTTAAAGCTGCAGTTACACTAACAAACGCTGCTCCAACGAAGGAACGTTAACAGAACATACCAACAAAATTTCTCCCAATATGCAGCAATGCCCACAAAGCCACCTGCCCTACACAAAGGGCTGTAGCAGATTTATCCTTTCTACCTGAAGATGTTGAGCTACGCTGGAGTGTTTTACCAGCACAGTTCTCACCCTCACGTCCAGAGAACACAGGCTGAGATGGCAAAAATACCTCACACAGACCCAGCTCGGCTCCCTCATCATTAGGGTTACAACTCTCACTAGAAAGCTGTCACAGAGATGGCCAAACAGTCAGCAGGGAATACGGACAAGCTCCTTTCATTAAGGCAGAAGTCCTATGCGCGCCTGGAAGACGACACCACCAGTTACTAAGCCTGTCACAAAAACGAGTGCATCGGCTGTAACTTTGTTCCATTCGCACACTACCACTCATCTGGCAATCACGTTAAAAATCCAGTCATGCAGAGGTCACTGCGGATGTAATGCCGCTGTGAGCGGAGGGATTCTGCCAAGATACCAGCTCCCTCAGCCAGTACTTTGCCAAGACAAAATATCCCTGTGTTACTTCAGTTACTTCCGCTAAACGTTTTAAGTGCTGGTCTCGCTGTATCTCAAGTCAATCCATCTCGCTGAACCTCTCCCCACCACACAGACATTCTCACCACAGGCCAGTTCCTGCACCTTACACAGTGAACTGCGCCAACAGCCACCGGGCGCAAAGCTCTGCTGCTGTGAGCCGTATGCCTCAAGATCAGGGATGTTTCTGTATTCATAGCGTTGCAGAATGAAGGCCCTACCACTTCAGCGCTTTACATAACTTTCTAGAGCACAAATAATGGTCTTAATTTTCATAAATCTCTTTGGGGTACAGCCCTTTCCAGGGAAAAGTTGCATTCAATCTCAAAAATACCTCTGCTTCCTGCTTCGCTGTGGTTTAGAAGTTTCTTCGTAAGGATTTTGAAATATATCCAAAAATATCGGTTCAAACTTTTTGAAAATCACAGTTGACACTTCAAAATTTCTCTCCAGCCTCTCCACCCGTTCTCGGAATTCCTGTGGTAGATTTGACATGTCCATCCACTTCTTCATTTTGCTAAAAAACTGTATTAAACTTAAAAGAAAAAAGAAGAGTTGGTTTTGAGCCTTAACTAACTTCCTCTGAATTTTTTAAAAGGACAAAATGCAACGTATTTACTCCTTAAAGACTAATTTGATTAATAGATAGGTTTACCATTTATTTTGATAGACTTCCAAATTGTACACATTGTAAGCTTTTCGCTTTTTATCACTTTGGTTTTTCTCCTTGACTCTCTTTAAGGCCCAGGCACAGCAACTCATTTCACGTAAAGGCCACCAGCACAGCTGTGCCAGCCAGAAGAAGGGCAGAAAGAAAAGAGATCGAACAGCTCCACATGTGTCGAGGGGAGGCAGGAGAGGCGCACAACCACAAACAAGAGTTTACGCCCATCAAAGTTACCTACACAAAACCCTGTTAACTGGAGGTGTAATTACACTGGCAACCCCCTGCTCTGGCAGCTCAGCCGAGAACAGGTCTCTGAGTGGAAGGAGAAGCATCCCCAGCTCCGCCAAGTGCTGTCATCTCAGGTCAGAGCTATGGCGGCAAGTGAAGCTGCCTGCCAGAGAGCCCCTGCAGCACCTAAACATTTAGGTGACCACACAGTTCTGTGTTCCCAGGATGCTGTAGGACATTGCCCCCAGCGGCACATCTAGAGATCTGGCCTAAATCCCATGTCAGGCACGAGCCTTATCTGGATTTCTGACAGAACATTCAGAGGCTTTGTTTAGTTTCAATTAACTACAAAAAGAAAAAGGAGTAAGTGGCGTGGGTGGAACAATTTTTGTCTGATGCGGGTGGTTTTTCAAAGGCTTGAAGTTGGAAATTACATATTTGCATCTTATTTCCATTTCTAACAAAAGAGGATTTATTGCTTTTACACTGTTACCTCGGGACACGTATTTTGCGGCGCTTGCAGCTGCGAGAAAAGGAGCGGGTACCCGAATTCGCAGCGTTAGGGGAGCAGTGGCCGAGCAGGCGCAATTAGCGGCGGCAATTAGCAGCGCGGGGCAGCTCACCTGAGCCTGGCCGAGCGCAGGATCCTGGTCAGCGACACGCCGTTCCCCTCCATCAGGCCGCTCCCCACGGTGGGCACCAGGCTCTTGCGACAGGCGACATAGAGGGCGCAGGCCAGCCAGTGCAGCGCCTCGCCCTGCCGGGACAGACGGGCCGAGGGACGGTCAGCTGCGGGGGGCGGCGGCACCGCGACCGGCACCGGGACCGCCCGCCCCGCCTCTCTCGGTAGATATTTATACGCACTCGCGCACGCAGGGGCAGCGCCGAACCCTCGCCCCGCCGCCCCACTCCGCCCCTGACAGGGCCCGGCCCGCCGCTGACAGGCCCGAGCGGCCGCCGCCCCGCCTCACCTCCAGGCTGTAGGTGCCCCGCAGCGCCGTGAAGTCGCGCAGCGCCTCGGCGGCGCTGGCCGCGTCCAGGTTGAGCTCCTGGCAGAGCCGCTCGATAGCGGCGCCGGGCTCGGCGGGCGGCGGCTCCGGGCGGGCCATGGCGGGCCGGGACCAGCCCCGCCGCTCCGTCCGCGCGCCAAAACGCCGCCGCCGGAAGGGAGGAGCGGCCTTCCGCCGCGCGCGGGGCTTGAGGGGGCGGGGCCCCCACGCGTCACTGCACGCGCCTGCGGGGCTTTGCACCCCGTGTAACGTCCGGGCGGTGACGACGCTGGATGGCCGTGCCCGGAGGGTTGTGATTAATGGGGTGAAACCCTCTTGGCGGCCGGTCACCAGTGGTGTCCCTCAGGGCTCAGTTTTGGGGCCGGTTTTGCTTAATATCTTTATCAACGATCTGGATGAGGGGGTTGAGTGCACCCTCAGTAAGTTTGCAGATGACACCAAACCAGGTGGGAGTGTTGATCTGCTGGAGGGTAGGAAGGCTCTACAGAGGGACCTGGACAGGCTGGATCGATGGGCCAAGGCCAACTGTAGGAGGTTTAATAAGGCCAAGTGCCGGGTCCTGCATTTCGGTCACAACAACCCCAAGCAACGCTACAGGCTTGGGGCAGAGTGGCTGGAAAGCTGCCCAGCAGAAAAGGACCTGGGGGTGCTGGTGGACGGCCAGCTTAACATGAGCCAGCAGTGTGCCCAGGTGGCCAAGAAGGCCAACAGCATTCTGGCTTGTATCAGGAACAGCGTGGCCAGCAGGAGCAGGGCAGTGATGGTGCCTCTGTACTGGGCACTGGTGAGGCCTCACCTCGAGTGCTGTGTTCAGTTCTGGGCCCCTCTGTACAAGAGGGACATTGAGGTGCTGGAGCGTGTCCAGAGGAGAGCTACCAGGCTGGTGAGGGGTCTGGAGACCAGGGCATATGAGGAGAGGCTGAGGGAGCTGGGCATGTTTAGCTTGGAGAAGAGGAGGCTGAGGGGAGACCTCATTGCCCTCTACAACTACCTGAAGGGATGCTGTAGAGAGGTGGGGGTTGGCCTCTTCTCCCAGGTGGATAATGACAGGACCAGAGGAAATGGCCTGAAGCTGCGGAAGGGCAGGTTTAGATTAGATATTAGGAAGAATGACTTTACTGCAAGAGTGGTCAGGCACTGGAACAGCCTGCCCAGGGAGGGGGTTGAGTCACCATCCCTGGAGGTGTTTAAGAAATGTCTGGATGTGGCACTTCAGGGCACGCTCTAGTGGCAGAGGCTGTAGGTTGTTTGGTTGGACTCGGTGATCTTAAAGGTCCTTTCCAACCATGAAGATTCTGTGATTCTATGATTCTATGATGCCGACGACGCAGGTCCCCCTTCGCACTCGAGGAGGGCAGCGGCCTCTGCAGGCGGGTCCTCGGTGGGGTCCGGGGGCACAGGCCTGCTCCCCTGCAGCTGGTGTGACCCGCCTGGGCCCGGCCGGCGGTGGTCGGTGCTGCCGAGGGCGCCTGGGGTTGGTCCCGGGCGGGGGGCAGCTCCTGCGCCCCGGGAAGGGGTTGGCGAGCCCCGGAGCCCCCAGCGCCAGCCCGGAGGGTGATGCCAAACCCAGGCCGTATCAGAGGGCGTATTGGACCATCTCATGGGCCGTTTTCATAGAATCACAGAATGTGTTGGGTTGGAAGGGACCTTTAAAGGCCATCTAGTCCAACCCCCTGCAGTGAGCAGGGACATCTTCAACTCCATCAGGTCGCTCAGAGCCTCATCCAGCCTGGCCTTCAATGTCTCCAGGGATGGGGCCTCCCCCACCTCTCTGGGCAACCTGGGCCAGGGTCTCACCACCCTCCGTGTAAAGAACTTCTTCCTAATGTCTGATCTAACCCTGCCCTGCTCTAGTTTAAACCATTGTCCCTCGTCCTATCGCTACATGCCCTTGCAAACAGCCCCTCCCCAGCTTTCCTGGAGCCCCTTCAGGGACTGGAAGGCCGCTGTAAGGTCTCCCTGGAGCCTTCTCTTCTCCAGGCTGAACCTCCCCAGCTCTCTCAGCCTGTCCTCACAGCAGAGGGGCTCCAGCCCTCGGATCATCTTCATGGCCTCCTCTGGACCTGTTCCAACAGGTCCACGTCCCTCTTGTGCTGAGGGCTCCAGAGCTGGACACATGCCGGTGTGGCCCTTCTGGCTGTTCTACCTCGCCCGAGCCACGGGGCCAAGGACCGTGGAGCGAGGCCGGAGCTGGGGGAGGCCCATCCCGCTCATGGCGCCCTGAGGGACGGGGTGCTCAGGGGGAGCTCGCTAGGAGCTGTGGGAACGCAGCCCCGGCATCTTCTGCCCTGCCCCAGGTTCTGCTCCTGCACATCCCGGGCTTCATTTCTTTAAAGAAAGGGATGATTCGGTGGGAAGCCAGGGGCTGGTGGAGCCCGTCCCTCACCGAGGGGTCAGCTCAGTGCTTTAGGGAATGTCGCTGCCCCTATATCCAACACCTACGTGTGTTTGTAAAAAGATTTGCTGGAAGAGTAAGGAAAACTGACTGCCGTGAAAAGCCAGGAAATTAGTTTAATTGCTGATAATTAGGCTGCGAAGTCAGAGCCCTGCAGTCATATTTATTCCCTCAGGAACAAGGATGTGCTTTGCTTTTTGTGCATCTGTTCCTCTGTTAGAAATTGCTGCCCCTTTTCTGGGGGGGGGGGAGGGGGAAGCAGTCACTGTGGGGTTTTCCTTTAAAAAAAATAATGTGTCTTTCTGCGTGGTACAGGCTATTTGTGTAAAATGTCTCCTCTTGCTACAACATGTCCACTGAAAAATGTAACAGCCGAATGCCTGGCAGGAGCCAAGAGGGATGGGCAGAGACGCTGCAGAGCATTTGCCACGGCTCCGGCTCCCCTCGGTCGCTCGCCCGTCACTGCTGCTCCCTGAACCCCCCCCCCCATGCCAAGGGCTGGCACTGGTCTTGCACCAACCGGCACTTTCAGCAGGACTGGGACAGAATTCCAGGCTAAACCAGTATCGTCACATCCCCATCCAGACCCCTGGCAGGCGGGAGCCCGGCAGCCGTTCAAATCCCACGGGAGGGCTCACGAGGCAGGACAGGGGACCGCGACTGATTTTTCCATTGTTATATGCCTTTTGAGGTGAAACCTGGATTCTCCAGGAATCAGTGCTGCCCCGTCACTGTACCCACCGGTGGCCTCGAGCCACCCCTGAGTGCACCGTGAAACTGTGAACACCCCAAAAGCCACAGCAGGAGGCCGAGGGTGACACTCCCAAGCTACGCAGGCTGTAAAGGACACGCTACGCAGAGAGCTGGGAAGGGAAATGAGGGATAAGCTAGATTTCTCTTACCGCTAATTTTCCAGAGCTGCCAGCTCCGTCTGACGACCGTGGGCTGCTGCGCGCTGGCACACATGGTGTGAACCGCTCGGGGACCATGAATGGTGCTTTTACCTGCTCAGTAAAGCGCTCGATAGTGCTTTACAGTTGTAAAAAGTGATGAGAATTAGTGGTGTCTTGTGACTCAGCCTGTGCTCCACAGCCTTGGGGCTGAAGTGGTTGCTGACAAGGTGAAAAATACAAATGCACTGAAAAGGTCTATTTTTATTGGATACAAACCAAATGTCATTAGAGGAATTGCCCTCTGCTGCTCACCGCCAGCCGAGATTTCGCACTCAAAATCCTTGCTGGTAACTTTGTCAAGACACCAGAGCTGCAGGTAACACCGAGGGAAATCCTAACAGCCTTTTTGGGACCATACAGAGAGTGAAAGATCCTCTCTAAATGTGCGATGATACTTTTCTATTCTGCGTCCCGCCCGATAAAACCCAGGCAGGGATGGGAGCGCAGAGCTGAGCAGCTGAGGGTGTGTTACTGCCTCACGCTCCGGCAAAGGGCGCCTGCGAAACGAAATCCAAAGAGAAGCTGTGCCCACCCGTGGCCCGTCCGCAGCCCCCACGTCCGCTCCCTTCCCACCAGCCCCTGAACGGCAAACGCACCTCACCAATGAGACGGAGCACGCCGCAGCCGCCGACCACGTACAGCCTGAACGGCAGCGCAAAGGCTTCTGCGCGGAGCAAGGGCTACCTGGCTGCTGCACACCCTGGGAGCGAGGGCTCTGCCATAACCGTGCCGGGGGGGTGGGGGGGGGGTGGGAGGCTGCAGTGTGCGGAGCCAGAATTTAAAGGGCGACTCAGGAACTGGAAATTCCGAGTTCACGCTCTCGTTTCGCCTCCTCTGCCCCTGTCCAAGCGGTACCTGCTGTCTCTTCTGCCCGCTCTTTTCCTGCTTCTCACCCCAAATCAAGGCGGCAACAAAATGCCGGGACGAGGTGTTTATGCAAGGGCAGGGGGAGCAAGCAAAAACCCCTTGGTTTACTCTGCCTTTTTTCCTGGACCTCAAATAATTTAGCTTTTCCTGTGTATCTGTTTATTCACCTGAAAAAACCGAATTAATACCTACTTCTCTAAAGCCTGAGATCCTTACATTTGAGCATTTATTTGGCACCTATTAGCGTTTTACAAGGCTGAGACGGAGGCGCTTAATATCCCAGTGAGAGGAACCGAACAGCTCTTCTGCCGGGAGGTGCCGCCTCAGTGCAAAGGAGGGTAACTGGTATGGGGGGGTCTCACGACCGGTCTCCGGGCTTTTGCCCACCCTCTGGGTGCAGCGGGTCGCAGGCAGCCCCTGTGCCCGCCGTGTGCTTACACTGCCCGTGGAGCGCGGGCTGCTCCGCTCATCCTGCAGCCGAGGTGGGACAACGGCAGGCTAACCCATGGCAGGGTAACCCGCTCGACACGGCGGTGCTGGGTGACGGAGCTGCTGGCCGTGGCCGGGGAGGGGGCTTTATCCCGGTCACTCCGTGGGTGGGAGGAGAAGCCCTTCCCAGAGCATCGCACATCCTACTGGGTGGGAAGAGCAGCCCCACAGAAGGGAGAGGCCCGCCGGGTTCGACAGCTTCTCAACGGATTCGTGCTGAGAAAAAGGCAAGTAACGTTTATCACTGAGTCAGGTGAATTAAACATTCACATATATTTGCTGAAAAAAATTATATACATCTGTAGCAAGGCTCTGCCAAGTCTGAAAGATAAGCATCATCTAGTCACTAAATTAAAAAAATAAAAATCTGACTTTTAAATCTTTTTCTTTTTATCCATGTTCAAGAGCACAGACAGTTTATTTTGTTAGCACATTTGGTGAAGAATGTATGTTCGTGTGAGTAGCCATGAAAACCGGTGAAAATTTGGCATTTCTTTTGGATATGATGGAAAATAAGAAGCAGCCACTTACGCCTTACAGTCTAAATAATCCACAGCGTGTATCGGGTTGCAAAAGGGTCACAAAGCAGCAAAGAGAAGCCTAAACACCCAGAGACGTAGCATACATGTCCGATAAGGAAGAACAAGGTATAGAGCATGCTGGCTAATTAAATAAATTTCACTTTCAACCCTGTTCCTTATGTGTGTAACCCTGGAAAAACCATCCCGTAATGAGAAATGGACTCTGAAGAGATTTCTGTATCCATTCACAGTAAGGCTTTGAAGATATATGAAGTTTTATAGCATTTGTATTTTAAGGATTTAGGGCAAGTACATGTTCTTCTACTGAATAAAAAGAAAGTTAGTACTTAAAAGGTTCAAAAATATATCAATCGTGATTTTTTTTTTTTTTTTACATAAATAAATTATATTGATTTTGGATTTAACAGCTGAAAAAACCCTTTCTGCTTCCACTGGAGGCAAAACTGAACAAAATGTTAGTTAAATAGAGATAGCAGCATTTCTAAGAAATCTGTCGACAGTGATACAGTATCTATGCTACAAGGATGTTATTAAATAGAACACATTTAATTATCGGGGGGGGGGTTGCATTATGATTGGTTACATACTTAAAAAAAAAAAAAATCATCCAATCCAGTAAACTGGGAATAAATTCCGTGAAAATATAAACCAAATGCTTTTTGAGACCATGGGTAACAGACTTCTTTGAGATGCTAATTTTAACATGTACATAATTTATAATCCCAAATGTATAAAAGACAATGACAAAAAGCATCATAAATAAATAATGCAAACTGAAATAGTTATGTCAAAACATTTGGACCATCGGATAAATTAGCAAAACTGTAACAGAAAATAAGTAAAAAATACAGTAAATTGTGACAACCAAACGTGAAACCGATTACTAGCACGCTCCCAACTCCCTCAGCACCCGCCTCCCGCCTCCCTGCTGCACCACCGCGCCTTTATTTCAAGTCTCAAACCATGAGCTGCAAAGAAGAACAAGCCCAAGTGAAAGCAAACGGAAAGGAGGAGCGAGGGGAAGGAGAAAGAGGAGGAGTTGCCTGTGGAGGTGTCTCAGTGCCCAGAGCTGCGGGGGCTGACGGCGCTACCGCCTCCCCGTTGGAAATGCAGATGGCGAAATCATTTGCCCCAGGGGCGGGACTCGGAAATACTGTTCAACAGCAAACGGAATGGAAAGAAGAAGCCAAGGTCATCTCTTCACAGTCTAACGCTAGAAAAGGAGAAACTCAAGCTTTGAAAGCCTCAGGGGTCCTTCTCAGAGGACTCCCCCGAACAGGAACATGGCCTACAGCCTTTGCGTGTTTGCTGAAAGGACGTTGCTTCCGGGGTAAGGAGTGGAAAACATAAAAACTCAAAAAGCCTCAGTGTTCATATAAGAGCATTAAAATCAGTGTGGCCTGTTCACAGCTGGGAAAAAAAATAATACCTTTACAGCACTTCTAATGCCATAGATGAGAACTAACGCCATAGAGGGGAACTGAAGACTAGCAGAATGATGAAGAAACTGGTAGCTACAGGTACAGTAATCCCAAAAAAGTCATGCAAGATGTGCAAAACCTTTCCGGCTCAAGCCGAAAAGTTCTTGTAACTCTTGAGGAAAGGGCAACTAAACTCCACTTAACGTAAAACCAAACTTTGGTTTTAAAAAATACAAAAGAACATCTACGTCGTATTTTCACTCGCTGCAGTTTGTCTCCAAACCTTTGAGGTGGGGGCGGTAAAGAAATTATATCACTACCAGTTATGCTTTTTCCTTTCAAAGAAATGAATATATGCATTTTCAATCATTAGTTATATACTTCTGTCTATACTACTATTCTAGTAACCATGATAAAATAGGGAAATACTTTAAATCAAAAATACACATTAGCACTTACTATAGCTGTGCTTTTTACCCCCAAATACAGGCTTTTTCGTTCAGTGTCGCTGTAGACAGAATTACCCCTGGCTGCGTGTAGACCAAGAGGTAAAGACTTTTCTTTTGCTCTTGTTTTTTTTTGCTGCTTTTTCTTCTCAAGGGAGTGAGCGATTTGAGGGGGTGACCAAGTACTGGATTTGCTATCGTCGGCTGGGATGAACGACTGGAAAAACAGAACGAGAATTCGGTGCCTCCCATACTAGCTAGACAACACTGTTTATCTAATAAAGTGGCAAGACCCTGCAACTATTAACATGTAGTATGTCACCAGAGTTTTCTTCTGACAAGGTATTAGGTAGATAATATTACTCATGGAAACACAGGTTTATGAAGGCGGAGCGGGGCGGGAGGGTAAGTAACAAAGAGTTTATGGGATAAGAAACTCACAAGCCACAATCTTTTTGTGTTTTTTTTTTGTTTGTTTTTTTTTTCTTTTTTTTTTTTCCAATGAAACAAAAGTTCTAATTGGTATCGCGAGCCGCTTCGCACTCCTCCTCTGCTGGTCCGTCCTGCTCTTTCTCTGCCGACAAAGGCGGTGTTTGCTCTGTACAGTTTTGACTGTTTGCAGCTTCTTTTTCCGGCAGCGAGACAGTTTCTGGCTCTGGGTTTGCCGATTCCCCTTTTGCCTTCTTTCTCTTCCGCTTCTGGCTTTCCAGGTTGGCTGCCTCCGAGTGCCTGGTTTGCTGTATGCCGGGCAGCGCCATGCCGATGCCAGGGGAAAGAAACATCGAGGGATAGATCAGTCCAGGAGACATCCCTGGGATAAGAAACGGGTTAAAAGCTACAGGACTACTGGTAGTTATTGCGGATTCTGTCTGATTAGAAAACGAACTAGGACCAGGCTTATCTTCCGAGAGAGTTTCTTTTTTCACGTCCTGGCTACTCGGTTTATCCTCAGTAGCTTTCTCTGCGTTGGCTGTACCGCTTTTCGTTGTGCTTGTTAACGAAGTCGGAGCAGTCGCAGTACAAGTAGTTGTCATGGGGGGGTTGAGAAGTCCTCCAACGCCGAACATCTGTGGTACGGTAGCCATGCCCGGCAGCATCATGGGCAACATGCTCAGGGTGCTTTTCACATCCTCGCCGGCGGGCACTGCTGCAAATCCAGCAGGAAACCCAACCAGCCCGGTCAGAGGGATCCCTTGCATGTTTCTCATGTTCTGAAGTCCTACTAGATCCATCCCAGCAATCAGTCCGTTCATGAACAATGGTCCCATTCCAGAAGAAGAATCTGGTACAACGCCGGGGCCTTTAATGAGTTCGCTTCGGGGCCTTCTCCCCCTCCGGCGGGGCCCCGCGTCTCGGAGCACAGGCTCAGTCAGGATGCGATTGAATTTGCTTTCCGGTAAGTAGCCCTAAAAACGAAACACACACAACAGAAAACACCTGACGGTTATTACTGCATCAAAGGAAATCCGGCTTTTCTGTGCTCGCATCTGCATCCCAGATGGTGTTGGCACAGAAATATTTGCCTACATGATATGGAATTTGAGAGGTACGCACAACTTTTCCCCAAGGGATGCCGCTAAACGCAAAACACCCTCGCTCTGCCCTGGCATGATACTGCAGTGCCAACGTGCACAGAGAGGAAAGGAGGAAGCACATTTTTACCCCGCGTTTTCACCCGGCTGGTCACAACACACCGGGGCAGCTCTGTGTCAGACGCCAACTCAGCTCCCTCCCCAGCTTTAATCGTGGCTTCAGCAACAAGTGATTTAAAATCATGTCTTTTTTAGACCTGAAGGGCCAAATTTTCAACGCTCTGCAGGACAGCAAAGCTGCATGGGATGACGCACAGAGTGGACATGCTGTCTGAGAAGGTCCCGGACACAGGAAGATTCTTCTGAGCACTGAGAAACAGGACCAAAACCCAGCGGCCACGACCGCGTAAGACTGTCCGGTTACACAGAGCAGTGCGGGGGGGTCCACAGCGCAGTTTAAAGCTCCATTTTTAAGCATCCTCATCACAGACATTTAAACGTTTCCCTTTGTGGCTCCTTTGAGTTTCAACATCGCCGCTCTTTGAACTGCTTCCAATAACAGATTTAGGTAGGAAAAGTATTTCCCATCGACACCTGGAGCGCAGAACCTTGGATCAAATGACCCTGGCAGTCTGCACAGCTACTGCCCGGAGTGGGAGAACCTTCTGCTCCGCTCCCACTGGCACATGGGGAAAACCTGCATGGGACTGAGATGGTGCCTGGGCTCTGCGGGGCAGCGACCCCACGCTCCCGCTGCCTGCGCGCCCGCAGCAGCCAGACGTCCCTCCGCATGCAGGTGCCAGGAGGGATGCGCACTCGCCAAAAGCCAAGTGCTGATGGAGCTCGGGGGTGCGAACGCTAACGGGCGTGCAGCCGCCCCACCAGGGTGCGTGGGCGGGTGCCCGGGGCGGTGGCCGGGCACACAGCCATTCCCACCAGCAAAGAGACCAGCCCCTGCAAGCGAAGGTACGGAAGAGCTGCCAAGCTCGCACGGGTGCTGGCCGCCCAGACGGGGCACTGATGCCAGTCCGGACGTGGAGCTGTTTCCTGGGGAGCGGGACAGACCATGCCAGATCTCCAGCGCTAATTAAAAGCAAATTTGAGAGCAGTACAACCCTCTAAGCCAATTCATTCCCCCTCCAGGCCCCTGCAAGGGCGTCGCACAGACCACTGCAGCTGCAAAACCAGGGAGCAGGCGAGAGGGAAGGTAGGGAGATGTCTGGATAAGGCCAGCCCGCCGGGTGGGAAGGGGCCATCTGGCAGTGCCCGCGTGCGGGAGGGGAGAGCGCTCCTGCTCCGCAGGCTCCACCACGCACCGGGGCAGGGACCGGCGTGATGAAGAGGGGGAATGAACGCGGCGAGGCTCGGCTCTGTCCTGCCCCTCTCCTGCCAGTGCCTGAGCCTTCACGCCTGGTGACCTGCAGGCCCTTTCGCCGGCCCAGGGCTGCAAGAGGCAGAGTTTGCAGGAGCCGATGAAAAGCCTCGGTTGAGGGTATTTTTGAAAATTTGACCCGTGAGAACGTGTTTTGTCCACTCCCTGCCATCCAGCACCCAGGTGGATGCTTCTAGGGTGTTTTATCTTGCCCCTGCTGTTTCTAAGCATGCCGAGGCTTTCTGGACAGTCACCCTGGGGTGCTGAGCCCCATTCCCAGGGTGCTGACCCCCTTCTCTCTTTCCCGAGGCACGCGCCCAACCTCCCTCTGTGCCCCGCGTGTGCTGCCGGTGCTGCCGGCCCCGCAGCTCTGCCCTCCCGCCTGCGCAGCTGCGGTCCTGCCTCGCAGCTCCCGGATCCTCACTGGAGAAAGGTTGTGGGGATGGGGAGGGGAAAGAAAAGATGACATGATACAGATTTCTCCAAAAGCTCTAACTTACTGAAAGCTTAACAATGTCAGCCCAGTCAGCTGCAACAGCATACTCCAAGTTTGCATCAAGCCACCTTGGCAATTCCTTCAATGCTGGTGCCGTGGCTCCCCCTAACTATAAAACACAGCAGAAGGATGACCTCTATTGCAGAAAGAGTTATGTAAAATAATACAAGAAATACGATTACAATTCCCCTAGCTCCTTGCTTTGGGCTGCAATTTGGCTGGGGCAGAGACTCTTCCCTTGCTACGCATCTCTGCAGGGCTCCGTGTGCGCCTGGCTGCCTCCAGACACACACTTCAGGGAAAAAAGGCAGGTTCAGCCTCTGTGGCCCGTCCCATCGCCCTCCCCGTGAACAAGCGATGGGCACAGAAATTCTATAAAAGCCATGCTTAAAACCGGACAAACCCATCAATTCACCCAGGTCTCCAACGGCCATCGTGGGTGTAACAGGGGGAAACACAGATGGGGCTGAAAGAGCCTCTTTCTGCCTCGCTCTTTAGCTTTGGGTTTAGATGTGATTAATGTCAGATCACCTTCTGACATCTAGTGCAGTCCTGGGTGTGTTTAGGAACTGAGTTAGGGTGGAAAGCGTCCCTGAACATCCCTTCTCATTCAGCGAGGTGAACATCAGTGCACTGGAGATTACACTGCAGATGAGCAAATCCATGCTCCTCGCCCAGTAAGCAAGACACCTTCCGCTTCCAACCCTCCACTTCCCGCGTGCCCAGCACCTGGATGGGTATTGCTGTGCTCTGCCTGCACCTCGTTAAGGGAGGAACAAAAGAAAGATATTTGCATGGCAATATTCAAATTTGTGGCACATTGCAGTGAATTCAAGGGGAACAATCAAATCCGGAGCGGGAAGCGCCAGCCAGGGCTGTGCTGCTGGCGGCTTTAAAGCCAAAGGCTGAATCCCTTTGCCATTGCGGGGTCTGTGTACCCTGGCAAGGGAGAACACTCAGGCTTTCATTACTTCACACGGAAAGTCACTTATTTCACAGGTCTGTGTCCCCTCGGGCACACGTGTGTCACAGGATAGTGTAGATCAGTGACACGTTCCGGACTTTTGTCCCATCCGTAGGCCTCTCTGGATCAAATCTCCCCCCGGGTGAGCTCGGGGCCTGCTAAGCATTTCAAGACACCAAGGGCAGGGCACAGAACAGGCCTTCGCTTACCCGCCGTCCGGTACCCTTATGTACCACAGGCACCCGCTCCTCTCCCGTGAGTGCGCTAATGTCCAATTTGCTGGGGTCCTTGCAGCGTTGCCTCCTCTGCTTGGGCTTGTCTGAAAAATTCTGGAGTGCAAACAAGACAATGTTAATGAGACTAGACGGCTTAATGAGCCTGGACGGCTACAAGCCCTGCAGGACAGCGGCACAGACGAGCTCCCAAGGGTCAGAGGGTCCCTGGGACTTGGGAGGGAGCAGCGGCGAGCGGCACAAGCCGGTCTCTGCCACAGGGCCAGCTCTCAAACGAGCACAGTTGATTTTTGTAGGTATAATGGGGCTTTCAGTGTACCCCGCTTAGACTGCTCCAGCTCTTTCTAATCCCCCTCCAATCCTAAAACTGTAATCTGTTGCCAGTTCGTACACGTGCATCTGTAAATGGGGCACTAACTCCAACTAGGAAAGAAAGAGAAGAGAGAACAGGTCTGTGTGTGCCGTCCCGTGTCAGTCTGATACAGGTACCTGCTTCTCGCCCTTTTATCTGTGCTTTGTTTTGCTCCTATTTCAGCTGTTCCCACCGCGGAGCTGCTGCACCACGTTTCTTTGGGATCAGAGCCCTTCAGGACCACAATCTACAGAGTTACAGCTCGAGCTGCTGCACATCCACCGCGTGCACAGAGTCCCAGCATCAATGTGCCTGCAGGGATGTAGCATTATAATGAACTGCTGCAGGCCCTGATTCCCGAGAGTCAAAGACCCCTGAGCTTGGTCTGTCCTTCAACAAGCTGAGATGCTGCCGTACCCCAAAGCAGCTTTCAATCCATCCTACACGGAGAGATAACACCCATCCTGACAGTGGAGATCTTGCAGGGCTGGCCCAGGGCACTGGGGGGCTTGCTGGGAGCAAGAGTTTCACCAGCAGCACGGCCAGACTGGGAGAGCCGTAAGCCCACACGGAAGGCAAGGACAATGGAAAGGAGTGGGAAGGCACCTCTGCGCCTGCTCCCCTGACTGCTTCTTCCAGTGCTCCTGGGAGTCTGGCCTTGGGAGCAGAGCTGCATGTACTTCTGGACTTGGAAAAGCAAGGGCCATCCTGCCCAAGTAAATGCTGGGCTCCTCATCTCTAATGAGCTCCAAGACACTAATGGCTTGCCTGTACTCC
Organism: Sterna hirundo; assembly: GCA_009819605.1. NCBI lineage: Eukaryota > Metazoa > Chordata > Aves > Charadriiformes > Laridae > Sterna > Sterna hirundo. The sequence goes on along the minus strand of CM020447.1, from coordinate 2,920,333 downwards.
AAGCTCCAGGGAGTCCCTGTCTCGGGCACACAATCCTTCGGGACCAAGATGCACAGCCTTTTACGTATTACCACCACATTTCGTCCTACTCTGTTTTACCCGCGCTCTGCCTACCACACGGTCTAATAGGCTGAATAAGCTGAAACCTGGAGCAAGTCAAGCTGTGAAACCAAGAGGTGGATGCTTATGAGACAACAAGAAGAATCAGACAGACTTTGCACCCCACTCTGCTTCCTGATGGCACTCACGGCCACACAAGCGCAGCCTTTGCAGCCTGCAACACAGCTGCTTCGGTCCGGTTTTTATAGCAAGGAGGCTTCCCTTGTCTGGGAACTTTATTTCATACAATAGCACTGCCTAAAATGACCCCAGGTGAAAGGGAGCAACACAGACAGCCCTTGAGCATCCCATTTCTCTCCCCAACCCTGGTGCTTCTGGAAAACGTTGGACTAATTGTGCATTGGGCAGACGGATGCACTGGAGCTGGAGAATGGACCTTGGGGCGGGAGGACACAGCTCAGCAAGTGCCTTTCACTGGCATACAGGGAACCGTGCCCGCTTCCCAAAAGTGTGATCAGCCTCCCGAACAGCCCTGATGAACACACCACAAGCCACAGTACAGGGAAAAAGGCTGCATTTTGAGACACTTCGTGGAAGCCCTGAACTCAAGAGCAACGGCAGAAAACCTAACACAAAGGGCAACACACAAGGCAGACACACACACACACACGCACACGTGCCACCGAAGGCCACCCTTACTGTGCCAAAGCCGGGAACGTCGAGTGTGTAGTCGGACTGCTGACGGAGCCAGTCGAGGAGACTCTTATTTGGGACAGCCTTCTCTGCTTGGCTGCCTGCAGCTGGGACTGGCTGTGGAGTTGAGGTAGCAGCAACCGGCCCATCGGGGAGGGGACTGTTCTGGGGGGGCTGCGGCTGGTCTTCCTGAACATCCTGACGTGGAGGGAGGAGCAGGGAGAGCCCATCAGCAGTGCGTGGTGATGCACGCGCACCCAGATAAGCAGAGCTCCCAAAGCAGGTTATCCTCTCCCATCACACAGATTAATCCACGTATTCCCAGTGCCTGTTCCTTAAATCCCCACCCACCACTGCATTACATTTCCACTCAGTCCCCAGCACTGGTGGCCTGGAGGGCAAAGAGAGCTGGGAGATGCTTCTGAACTCGCATGGAAACACCCCAATCAGCAGAAGGACCAACTTCTCCCCATATCACTCCTAAGAGTGGTCTAGAGGGACTGGTCTTGCTCCCAGAGCCCCGTTCTTCTTTGGGTTGAACCCAGGGTAGAAGGACAAAGGGTGCAGCACACTCTTGGCCACAGCTCCAACGCAGTCAAGGACCTTGCCTCATGTTCTCTAACGCTAGACACCCCCTGAGGTGGGACTATTGCTTTTGATAATGCTTAGCAGGACTCAAACTCTCCAGGCAGAGTGCTGCAAGCCAGAGGGAAAACTTCCCTTCCTCCCTGGAGCAGTATCCGCTCTTGCCTGCTCCAGCACAAGCCAAGCTGTCCTGGAAGGGGTCTTGTATTGTCACGGGCAGCAGAGCTTGTAGGGGAAAGCTGGACCGTGAGACACATTGTACTGACTCCACTGGGGCCACATGAAAGCGGGGAGCAAACCCACCTGCAGCCTGGTTGGAAGAGGCCTCTCCTTCAAGAAGATGAGGTCCATCCCTTCTACATTTTTTCTCCTGCCCCGTCTCCTCCTCATAGCAGCATCGTCTCTTCGGAGGCTGCCGTTTACAATTTGTCCTGTGACAGGATGGATTAACCCTGCCTGGAGGATGCCAGACAAGTCCATGCCCAGGGAGCCCTGGAGGGTGTTCACGGTCCCCAGTTTGGGCATGTTTGTGTTTAGGGGAAAAGGAGAGGAGTTCCCTGGGGATCCATCAGAGGCTCTGGACAAGTCCACTGCTGTGTCGCGCCAGCCGTTCAGCACAATGGGTGGATGAACATGGGTTGCAGCTAGTTGCTCCAAGCTCCTCTGTTTGGCATCCCTCTCCATCTCGAATTCATAGGGCCTCCTGTGCTTCCGCTCGTCCTTTGCAAAGGCAGGGGTCAGAAAACCTTCCTGTGTGTATCAAAGCCACAGAGAGGGTTACGGCTGCTCCTGCACTGCCCAGAGACCACAGCTCTTCAAACCAACACCGGGCAGGCTCTCCACAGGAGCCCTAAAGGATGCCCTTTCCCTGGGCACGTCACACTTCTCTTTCCCAGCCCGGGGATGGTGCAGGAGCACCCTCACACACTTTGATCTCCCAAGGTGCTATAACCCTGGGTGCTCCATCAGCTGCTGGGCAGCTGGGCTGGGGTCCCAGGCCAGCAGCTTCTGTCTCTGCGCTGTGTCCAACAGCAAGAGGAGATGAGAAAGTGCTGGTGACTGGTGGGGCAGTGCCCTCTCCTCCACCCTTCACTTTGGAACACCAGGGCAGTGTTCCCATTTCCCCCCGATCACACCGGGTACTCCAGCACTGACTCTGGAAGCACCTCCAGAGCTGCAGGAGCTGCGGAGCTGCTGCAGAACAGCTGCCCTCCCAGGAGGGGAGCAGGGCTGGTGGGGGGCTGAGAGCATGGGGAGCGGGGAGCTCACCAGAAGCCTTCAGTGGAGGGGACCAAGTGGCTTAAGCCACGTGTTAGACATCAGAAGCGGCACCAAGAGGCAGTGAAAACCCAGGCCCCGCTTGGGAAACCCGCGAGCACTTCTGGGCAATGCTTCACCACAGAGTCCTAGGTCTGTCCCTGCGCGAGGGCCCCCCTCACCTTTTGTACCTGTGTGATTAACACCCCATTATTGAAGCTGGGATCGGGGGCTTCTGACTCGGCAAAGCTGTTTCTGCTGCTAGCATTGCTGGCTACCGCTGGAGCTGTCAGCAGGCTTTGCGTCTCAAACTGCTGGCTAGAGGATGGCCACTTGCCCTTCAGGATGGCATGGCAGATGTTGTCAATGCGGTTGATGATCACACGGTCCTGCAAACAGAATTGGATGGTGGCAGACTAGGACTCGAATGACTGACTCGTGTATGTTATCTCAGGATTAAAGACAAACAAACCCAGCCCTGGTGACCTCAGCTCGGCGGGGAATGCTTTAGCGCAGGCATGTCCACGGCACGGGTGCTTAGGAAGAGCAGCCCAGTTAGACCATGTGTGGGGAACCGTGTGCGGAGGGACCAGGAGGCAGAGCGGGGGCTGTGTGAGCTGGTCAGGACTACGCAGCAACACTTGCAATACAAACAACATTAATTTTAAACTCACCTTAGGCCACTCAGAGAAGGAGTAAAGCGTCTTCTCCTGCAGCAGCTGGGCTATGGTCGGTGCCCGGGCATCCTGAAGGTCATCAATCTCACCGGGCAGGACAGAAGCAGAACTCTTGCCCTCTTCCTCCAAATACTTCTCTGGACCATCTGAGAAAGCGACAGAGAACAGAGCCCGTCACTGCCCTGCCTCTCTCACCCTCTTGAGGCGAGACCAATTCCTCACACCTTCCCACCCCAGTACCCAGCTGGCTCCACAGAGGTCCCATTCCCCAACCAGGCACCAAGAAATGCAGCAGCCCTGGGTCACAGCAGGTGGCCCACACTGCTCAGGAAGGGCCAGCACTCTCCTGAGCTAAGTCTGGGAGGGTCTTCTATTGCAGTGGCCCCCATCCCTGACCATCCCCACACCCCAGGGAGGCGAGGACGCATATGCCTTCCCAGAAGGAGCTGCTTGCCAGGCAGGAAGCTGCTTGCCTGTGCCAGGAAGGGAAGAGCGTCCTGCATTCCACGGTACGCTCATGGCAGAAGGGCTGCTGGGGCTCAGGGTAAAGGATTCTGGCCATCCCTGCTGGAAAACGCACCCACCAACCCTTTGTTCCCCAATCACATCAGCTAGAGGTACCCCAACTCCTGCAGAGGGGAGGCAGCTCTGGGGGTTCAGCAGCCCCAAGGCTTTGGCTCTGCAGGGAGGACAGCAGGTCCCTCACACCCCGGCCAGAGGTGACTGTCAACCAGAGGGAGCTCTCAGGACTGTACCTTGACTCTGGCTGCTGCTGGCTTTCTCCCCCTCGTCTCTGTTCTCACATTCTTCTTGCTTCACCCCCTGGGGCTCGGGGTGCAGGGCCTCTCTGCAGCCTGCCTGCCCCTCAGCCCCTCGGCCCCAGGCCTCCCCCCTGGCATGGGGGGGCTCTGCCCCTGGGGCCCCCAGCAGAGGCGCGGGCAGGCTGAAAGCCTGGCTCTGAGCCTGGCCCGGTGAGTGCTGCAGGGTGCTCTCCTCATCCAGGCCACGGTCCTCTCTGCCCTCTGGCCCAGGCTCCCCCAGCCCTTCAGGTGTCCCCAGCCCCAGGCACTCTCTCTCGCCGTTCACGTCTTCCGGGCAAGTGTCCTCGGGTGTGGGGAGGCCGGAGCTCTGCTCCTCGCCCCCCAGTTCATTAGCCTCGGCGTCACAGCCTTCCCTGGTTCTGGGACCACTCAAGCCTTCCACAACATCTGCTGCTGCCTCAGAGTTATCATCGTCCTCTTCTTCCTCCTCATCTTCTTCGCTGTGGCTCTGACTTGGCCCTGACTTTGCCTCCACTTCTTTCTCCTGCAGCAGACTGATGAACCTCTGCTCAGGAGGAACCTTTATTTCATAGTTATGAAGACTGGGACTGTAGAGCCCCACGCTTATGGCCCCTTCAATGGCACCGTGCTCAGGTAGCACTGGCGCAGGGCTGGTGATGTCGCCCTTCTGCTGCAAGGCTTCGCAGAGCTCTGCTGGGACGCTCCGCGAAGGGTCACTCTCAGGGGTAGAAGGTGAAGGCTCAGCTTCCTCATTCTGACCGTCCATTCGGTCACAGCACACCTGCAAACCCTCTAGGAAGGGAGTCTCTCTCATGGCATCTGCATCGCAGCTGGACGGATCCTCATCCCCCTCCAGCTTGCCCTCAGAGAGTTTAGCGATGCTGCTTCCAACATCTGTGCAACTCGGGCTGTCTCGCGCAAGGGAGCTTTGCTCGCTGTTACAGGCCTTCTCATCGTACATCATGCACACCAAGGAGTCTGGCAGAGAGCTCTCATCATAGTTACTGGAAATGATGTCCCGGACTTTAGACATGAACGTTTCACAGTTTGCATCCGGCGGACTGCCCCCGGCCTGGGACATAGTGTTGTCTACAGCTTCGAGCTTGATCTGACTCTCGGCTTCGTTCTCCAGGGATTCGCAAGTTCGGTCCACCTGGCTGTACAGAGGGGAACTGTAGAGTTTGGAGTTAGTCTGGTAAAGGCAGCACAGGGTTTCTGGGCCTGGGAGCCCCGTTCTTTTATGCTGAGCATAGTTCCTGTATGCATCTAAAAAAGACAGCTGAGGGTCATTCATGATGTAGTAGTCAGTGCGATTCAGGCCGTGCTTGGCGGTGCCGATCAGCAGGTCCCGATCATGTTTGCCACACTCCCACCACACCGGCAGGTAGAGGCTCGGCCGGCACAGCTTGAGCCGCTCGTGGAGCTGCGGACACTTGAGCACCTGCTCGCGCACCTTTCGCAGAAGCTCGATACGGTAGAGGGTTCTGGCAGCACGTTCCTCCGTGATGGGCTCCACGTAGATATCAGGATCTGGAGGACCTACAAGCCGGGGTAGAAAAGCCAGGCCCCATTACACAGATTGATGAGAGGTACTCAGAGGCAGTGATGCGCAAGGGGAGTTCTAACTCTCGCTCAGACTGCAGGTGAGGGGGGGGAGGGCTTGTAGCCACTGTTGAGGCTTTTTTTCCCAGTCTCACCACCTTCCATTTATTTGACACCAAACGGACACCTGGGAGTAAACTCCCTCGACTTTAGCAGCTGGACCAAGAGTGGCACTCAGCTGCAGTGGATTTTAGAATCTTGTCTGAGCTCTGCTCCATCAGCGCCGGCAGTGCCGGAGCTGTGGGCCTGCCAGCAGAGCAGCTCCCTGGGGTCTAAGCCTCTGGTGGCCCTTCAGAAGGTTCTCAGGGAAGGGCATCCCTCAACTCATGCAGCTCCTTTGATGAGGAAATCCTACCTAAGGCATTAACACACAAATCCAAGGAACTGCGCCTGAGACCAGACCTCTCGACAGGTCTGAGACAAAATCCTCTCTGCTGCTGTTAGAAGCAAATCGCTTTGTGCTTGAATAGCCCCCAAGCAACTTCTTGCCTGCCAATGCACTGGGGCTCTTCAGAGCACTCTGAGAAAATGGATGCCCTGTGTGTTGGCCAGGCTTCCCGAGCCTCCTGCGGCGGGTTCAGACTCCCTTTACCCTGTAGCAGAGCTCTCTAGTCAGCTATGCCACAGCACGGGCACTGTGTGGACTCTGTACAGCACCGGCAGAAATGCTCGGAAAGAAAGCGGCAATACAGGCTGCCCAAACAACCCCCAGCTCCACTGTGGAGGAGATTATGATCTGCTGCTTCTCTACTTCTCCTCCCTCACATCTAGAGGTTGCTGTCTTGGATAAAATTGGTTGTGATTTCATGGGAGAGCTACGTGAGACCTGTGAGAGCAGGGGCCGAAGCCCACAGGGCTGCCCTACCTTCCCGTTGTGCTGGGGAGGCGGTACACCGTGGTGACACGACAGCCAGAAACACACGTACCCGACTTCTGCAAGCCCAGCGTGGCATCTCACTGCCTCCAACTGTCCCTGAAACTCCTGCCTTGCTCTCCTGCTCCACAAGAGCAGTGGGACCATTTCTGTCCTATGGCTACATGGATCTACTATTACCCTCCCACAGGCCATTCAATTTTCACTCACCATCCTCTTTCCACATTGGGAGACCACAGACATTCTTGCACATGGCCACAAAGCTGTAGAAATACTTCTCCAGGCTCTCATCCGTCTTCTTCTCCAGTCGAGAGATGGCTCGGAACTGGGCCCAGTCAAAGATCTTTTTCTCTTGATCATAGATAACCCCAAAGGAGGAGACAGTGCGGTAGAAATCTGCCTGCTCCCTCCTGGTCCACCTGTGGGGCAGGGAGGAGACATGAACACCACTGAGACGTGTTCTGGTCCCAGTATGGGCAAGGCACCAGGCAGAGCGGCTCAGAAAGGACTATCTAGTTACTGCCCACCAGTCTGGGGGGAGGTGCCAAGAGGAGCACACCGGGGAGACCACCACAACCTGAGATCCTCTGCCTTACGGCACATAGTGAGGAGAAGCGCAGGCCACGGGTCCTCTGGCTCTGAGCTCTCTGTTAAAAAAATACTCTCGGCTGATTTCAAAACCACCACATACAGCTCCTGGCTGTGCTGCCCATGTGGAGGCACAAACCTATCTCACCTACCCGCTTCCTGCTACACCACGTTGAGTCACCACCTCCATGGAAAGGCCAACTGTCTGTACCAGGAATTAGAAAGGAAGGTCCTGAGGACACAGGTTTAATCCAGCCTCTTCTAGAGGGAAACTGGGACTGGGGTTCGTTGCTGTAAGGGTGCCAGTAACAAACACCATCCCCTCTGCTGACTCCTCTGGACTCCTGGGTGCCAAGGGTGTGTGTCACCCCTCCCCACTGAGGAAAGCAGCTGTGGTGATGGCGGGGGGGTCACTTACAGCACTGCTAGACACAACTTTCACTCTGGCTTGGACTGTCTGCGGTTTCACCTCATGGGGATCACTCAAAGGAACGATCCAGGACAGAGACGGTGAAGAGCGTCCTGGCAAATACAGCCCTGGGCAAACGGAGTGCAGAGAAACAGGCCACAGAGAACAGACCAGAGCGCAAACTGCAGGGCGAGCACAGGAGCAGGTCACGTCAGAGAAAGGAGAGTGCCGTGGGCTGAAGAAAGCTTAGAGTCAAATCTCAGCTCCTCTGAATTGCAGCTCGGAGCCAGCACCAGCAAGCAGCCGGGACATGCCAAGGGAGAGCAGACAGGGTGCCAACACCCACAGCGCTCCCCACCCAAGACCAGCATTTCCACTCCTGCTCCCAGGGGCCGCGGTGATATCTCATTCCAAAAAGGAGAATAACAAGAAGAAAATAAATAAAAAAAATCAGTGATCCAGATCAAGGAGCCCAATGGGGAGTTTGTTGAAAGGCCTCAAATTAAAGGTTGGTGGGAAACTGCCTAGGACGCTCCTGTAAGGAGACTCAAAAAATAAAAATCCCATAGAATTAACGAGCAGGAAATACCAGGCTGCTGCGGTGTCCACAGCACAACCACTGATACCCCACTTGAAGAGGGGACAGTACAACTGGAAGAGGTCCAGAGGAAGGGCAGAGGGAAGATCAGTGGGCTGGAGCAGCTTCAATACGAGGAGGCCATGAACAGAGAGCACAGGGCAGCCCAGACACCAAGCAGTTACGGGGGTTCCTGCAATAGGGCCAGGTTCACAGGAGCCAAAGCCATCGAGGACTGTTGACCACCGAGAGTCCCTGCAGTTCAGGAAGTCCTAGGGCTGCGCATCCCCTGGCAGCGATGGAGGCAGCATCACCCCGCTGCACACCCTCCCCGGTTTCTGCAGAGAGCCACTCAGGGTGCCAGGATGGTCCCACCATCCTTCCACTTACTGGGATGCAAACGAAATGGGAGCACACCGCAACCAGGATAAGCCACCACTGGGCTCCTGAGGCCACAGGCAGGAGGCTAACGCAGCAGCATGAGAGCCACGAGGGTCAGAAAGGCTACGCGCATGGGCTGTGACAGCGCCCATCCGTCACCCCTCATCCACGGTGTGTCCCAAGCCCACAACACTCAGCAGCACCCGCTCTGCTGGGGCTGTGGGTCGATCTCTGGCCCAGCAGATGCTGGATTTGACCCTGAAGAGCTGTCGCCTCGCATCCTTTCACCGTGTCACCAGCTGCTACCTGCAAACTACAGTGCAGGCTGGATGCCGGAGCCACAAGGCTCTCTCACGGCTGGGAGAACCATTCCCTGCCCAGCAAGGACCCACATGCCTCCACCATGCGGGCAGCTGGCTGCACGACAGCCGTGGTGACATTTACCTGGGTAAATCCAGGGGGTCAAGGATTTCAACTGGCCTAAATCAGCTTTGGAAAGGACCTTCTGCTGCATTACCTTTTCTGCATTTCTTTGTTCACGGAGTCCATCTCAGAGGCTCTTCTGAACATCTCATCCTGCAGCCAGTATCCATGGTTACCGGGCACCAGCATCTCAGCACGGGGAGGCAGCTCTTTGCGGTTGCAGCGCTGGTAGACGGTGACGAGCCTCCGCAGTCTGGCTGTGAGGGCAGATGAGACAGGCCAGCAGGATCTGTCTGAGTCGGAGCCATCCTGGGCTTCAAACATCAGCAAGGACATTAGTATTTAATGCACACTCAAAGCCACAGGTTCCCACGTGCCTCCGGCCAGCTCCAAGAGCTCCCTCCCCCCTTCCCCCTCCCACAGCAGACACCAGGGATCACGGTCATGAGTGGGGAGCTGGGGAGACCATCCCTGGACCTCCGCACCCCAAAAACTGCTGGCTCACAGCCTCACCGTGTCTGAGCTTCTTCAGAGAGAGCCCAGAGTCAGAGATCAGGGTAGGAATGATGGCTCTGGTCCAGGCCATGCATGGGAGAGGACTGCAGCTCCCTGCTCAGCAGTGGGGCCGGCCAGCCCATGGCATTCGCCAGCACTGCCCACTGCAGAGACCCTGCATGCTCATCTCATGCAGGCAACTGCATGGACAAGGCCAGGCCAATGGCTTCTAGTCACCCCTGGCTGGCTTTGGCTGGAAACACTCTTTTTCGGCATCCTGTCTGCCCTGCCCAGGGTCACACATGACTGCACAGGAGGGTCCTCAACTGGAGCCCGCCCAGGTTAAGCTACGTCACCCCCTAACAGAGCAGCGCGTCCTCCCAACCCAAGAGCATGTCCCCCCAGGCCAGCAGCGCCTGCCTCAGCGCTCTGGCTCCGTCTGTGCCATGCCAGCCCCTGGGAAACCACGTGCCGCACTGTGGGAGATACGGCCTCACCTGCCGCTGGCTCATCCCGCTTCTCACTGGCTTCGCCCACCCCAGCAGCCACGATGTCCTGCAGAAGGAAACCATCAGAGAGGGCTCTCCAGCCCCGCAGAGAACCCCTCATACCCACAGCCCACCCGGCCCTGGCAGGGCACAGGGTGGCAGGACAAGCAGTAGGGGGTGGCAGGACAGGCAGGGCTGCGTGTCCTGTGGCCCCTGGCTGCAGTCACTGGCTGCCCTCAGCCCAGGGGATCAGAGCAGCACGGCCAGGGGAGGTGACAGCTCAGAGGGGCAATGCTGTCCATTTTGGGCCTGGAGGGGAGGTCCATGCAGTGACACAGGCCAGGACAGCAGCAGCGTGAGCCTCCGCAGCTCAAACAAACCCTGCACCCTCCCCTGCTGCCTTGCTCACTGCTCTTCCTCTGCTTCAGGGCCACTTCTTTTGGGACGCCCTCAACTCCTTTGCCAGGGGCCCATCCGGCTCCTGAGGCAGCGTGAGAGGCAGCACCCCTGGCCCTGGCCCAGCCTTCAATTGCCCCCAGCTCCTCACAAGGCGAATGCTGCCCAGGTCCGCTGGAGACACAGAAGCAACAGCAGAAGCTGTGCTCCAGCGAGCAGAGACGATGCAGGCAGTGTGGGGCAGAGCCTGTGCATGACACGGCAAAGCCAGCACAGAGCTGGGGCTCCGGCAGCGCTGGTTCCCCGGTGCCCCGCGGCAGAGCTGACAGAGCCAAGCCTGCAGCGCGGGGCGGGAGGGCAGCCGGGCAGCAGCAGACGTGAATCGATCACCGTGAATCTCGCTCACCTCCTGCTTTGACAGCCCCTCCAGCTTTTCTCCACCACTCTCTTCCTTTTCCATGCTGCCCCTGGGTAAGAGAGTGAATTATAGTCCCTGGTGGTGGCAGGACAGCCCTCTTGGCTGTGCCAGTCGTTGGCAGGAGGGAGTAGAGAACTGGTGCTCTGGCCATCCCTCCGACTCATACTGGGAAGCCAGCTCCCTCCTGCCTCCCCCCGACCGCTGTGCTCAGATGCACAGTCTGCTTCCTTCCTCCTCCCTGCGCAGCTCACCCCACAGCACTGCCCCACTGCTGCCATGGCCCCCAGGAGCGAGCCCGACAGCCCCTGAGAGTGCAGCTCCATCCCCTGCCCACCTTTCGGCAGCATCCTGGGCCCCGTCGCTGACGCCCTGTTCCGCAGAGAGCAGCTTCTCGTCCGGCATGCCCACCTTCTCGAGAAAGCACAGTGCCGGGTCCGCCCGCATGGCATTGTACCTCTCGTAACCTGCCAACCGCCACAGGCCATCAAAAAGGAGAAAGACAGCACAAAGCTAAGCCTGAGCCTGGTTCAGGCAAAACTCCTACTTTGTGGGACACAGGTCCCCACCTGGCTCTCACTCTGTCTGTGCTGCTGTGAGCGCAATTCTCATGCCCAGAAATTCAGAACACTTTCCCAAAAGCTGCTAATTTCTCTGCAGCCCTTGGGCAGCAGGCAAAAAGAAAGGTGAGCCTTTCCATCCCACCAGGCAGCCTTGCTCGGTAGGCAGCGCAGCACCTGGAGGGCTGGGCATAGCACCCGCAGCAGGTTCCAGCTGGGAACAAACAGCCTTGTGGCTCCTGGAAGCTGCAGAGGGACTTTGTGACAAGGCTGGGGATGCCGGGAGAGGCTCTGTGCCTTCCTCCTCACCCTCACATGGCAACTGCAAACTGCTCCTGGCAAACCAGGGGAGTCGGCCACGAGATAAGGCATGGCCACCCTGGGCACCGCAGTGCACCTGCCCCACCACCCGACCAAGCCGGCAGCGCCACAGCTGCTAGCGCTGAGGGAGAGCTGCCTTGGCCCCGTGTGGCTATGGTGCGTGGCCACCGCTCTGCCCCTTGCACTGACGTGACGTAGCATCCGGGTACCAGAGCTCTGGCCAGGTGCTCCACTCAGGTCCCTCTCACACATCAGCACCCACCAGACAAGCTGGGTACACACCGTGCTTGAAGACCCCGATGAGCAGGGATTTATCAGCTTCAGCATTCCACCAGTCCACTGGGATCTCCACATAGTCAATGTCCGGCAGCAGCACGTCCAGCTCCCTGCGGCAGACAAGGTATGAACGCCCCTCTCCCAGCCTCACTAGACAGTGGGCACGGCTGGGCAGGGGCAGGGGGAGACAGGAGCCATCACTCGCTAGCCTGGGGACAGCTAGTGAATGCAAGGCTGGCCTGGGGACCTGCCATGGGGGACATGCACGTCTCCCTGGGGTCAGAGAGCTGGACCCTTGGCTCCACCGCAAACCACTGCCTTCCCCATCCTCTTTCTCCAGAGACGGGGAGGCTGCACAGCCCCTCTCCCCTCCCACCCAAGCAACACCAGAGGACTGGAGATCCCAGCTGCAACTCTCGGGGCAAAGCACTCCAAACCTACCAGCCCCAAAAGCATAGCACGTCTGGTGGGGCGGGCTGCAACGTCCTCTCTGCACGGACTCGTGCTGATGGAGCTGCGCTGGGGAAGGCAGCAGGCCCTGCTCAAGGAATTTAAGCTCAGCACACCACAATTCTCTCTGAATTGTGCTCTCAGCAAGAGCAGAGTCTTTGCAGGCAGGTCAGGAGCTGGCAAGCTCAGTGGCATCACCAGAGTGTGTCAGCCCCCTTGTGGGGGGAAGTGCTGGGAAGGGACTACAGGTCACAGCAATGGGGCATGCTCTGCTCCGAGGTCTGGCCCTGGGAACTGGGGATGAAGTTTTGCCTGAGCAAGACCTGGGGATTTGACCACAGGGTCTGACTCGCCCGGAGCCATGGTGGGCCCAGAAGTGGCTGGGCCAGGTGACTGTGGCAGTGCTCCAGTGCCACCATCACCGCCCCAAGAAGCATTGCAGGGGCTCACCGTAAGGTCCCTACCTGGCAGGGGTCCCCTCGAAGGCTTTGTCCGCGGCCTCCCCCAGCACTTCAGCCTTCAGGTAGTAGAGCATTCGCACCCGCAGCAGAACCCTGTCCCGGGACAGCAGAGGAACGCGCGCTAGCATGTAGGTGCTCAGATGCCAGCCTAGCGCCTGGCCCAAGGCCCTCGCCGGAGTGTTTGCAGGGAGACACTCTGAGGGTCAGCAAGGCCTGGGAAACCTGCTCAACGCCATGCTTCCCACATGGGAGGACCCACGTGCTCAAAGTGGGACAGGCACCGGACATGCGCTGTCATGCTGCAGCGCCCAGTGCTGTGATCTGCTGGGGCCTTGCAGCTGGAGGACATGGCTCCCATCCAAGAGTGGTCCAGCAGCTGGAGCACGGTGATCCCGCGTGGGCTGCGAGCCCTTCGCAGCTCCCTCCCACCCTCCCCATGCTCAAGGCTCTCATCTCAGCCCACGGCACAGGCTCCTGCACTCACTTGTTGCAGTGCTGTTTGAGGTGCTTCTTGTAGCTGTCGTCATGCAGGACGACCTCGGGGTTGCAGGTGGCGAGCCAGTCTGCGTTCTTTATCTCGGGAAGCAGCATCTGGTTCTTCGTCTTCTTCCCCTTCCTGCCTCTGGGCACCGGTGCTGACAAGCCTGTAACAGCAAGTGGCAGCCAGTGAGCACCGTGGGCACCATGGGCCAGGCTGGGCACCGCTGCGAGACGTTTGTGGTGCAGCGGTGCCCAGGCAGGGCGGCAGAGCCGGGGAGCTGGAGGAGGCTGAGCAAAGCTCCTGGCCGCTGGCTGATGAGCCAGGATGGAAGTGCACAGGGTAAATGCAGAGCACGGGAGGCTCCGTCTCCAAGAAAAACTTGAGGATCACCACAGAAACTGAATTGCTGTGAGTTCTCAATGCAATGCTGAGCCCAAAGCATAACATGTCGCCTTGATGTATGAAAACATCACATAGAAGCACAGAAGAGACCTTGGTCCTGGGCACAGCTCTTAGAGCCTTACTTAGACACTACAACCAGCTCTGAAGTTCATCCTACGGGGACAACACAGTGATTTGGGACAAGAGTTCAAACAAGAGGCTCCCAAATGATCAAAGACCAGAAGACAATCCTGATGATCTGATCTGTAAGGGTTGTTTCCTGTTCCGTGTATCAGGAGGAGGGCTGCATGGAAACTAGATCACTGCAGGGGATATTTACACTTGGCAAAGACACCAAAAGGAAAAGGAGCGCAGTCCCATCTGGCTGACAAAGATAAAATGACATCCAGTGGCTGAAGCTGAAAATTAAACACATTTTCAACCTTGAAATAAGATGCGAGTTCACAGCAGGACGTGGAAAAAACACCTGGTGGGGTCATTATTGGAGTCTTCTGAGAGGGATGAGCTGCCTCCCTGGGCAGCTGCTTCTGAGACAGGGTCCTGCAGATGTCCTCTCCTGCCCATGTGTGCGAAGGGGAAAGAAGTGCCTCTGCAGTCCCATCCCACGCGTCTGGCCTTGAGACACCAGGGAAGAGAGAGCATCACCACATTCTCAGCACCTGCATAGTTTGTAACTCCAGCCCAGGTGGCTGCTGGAGGCCTGCAGTGGGCACCAGGGCTCCTGTCCCCAGCGCTGAAATCAGCCCAACGAACTCTGGGCAAGTGCCGCTTCCTCAGCAGCTTGGCCTCTTCCAGGATGGAAGGCAGGACGGGGCTGGGTCAGCGCAGAGCTCTGAGCTGGGCTGCCTGCATGCTGTGCTCACCCCTTGTAGTAACAGAATCACAGAATGGAACACAGGGTGGGAAGGGACCTCTGGAGATCACCCAGTCCAACCCCCTGCCAGAGCAGGGTCACCCAGAGCAGGTGGCACAGGAACGCGTCCAGGCGGGTTTGGAATGTCTCCAGAGATGGAGACTCCACCACCTCTCTGGGCAGCCTGTGCCAGGGCTCTGCCACCCTCAAAGTCAAGAAGTTCCTCCTCATGTTGGGATGGAACTTCCTATGGTCAAGTTTGTGTCCGTTACCTCTTGTCCTGTCCCCAGGCGCCACTGAAAAGAGCCTGGCCCCATCCTCCTGACACCCCCCCTTTCAGTATTTATAAGTGTTGATAAGGTCCCCCCTCAGCCGTCTTTTTTCCAGACTGAAGAGACCCAAATCCCTCAGCCTTTCTTCACAAGAGAGGTGTTCTAGTCCCCTAATCATCTTTGTAGCCTTTTGTAGTAGCCCTTTGTAGTCATGCGGATACTGGAATGAGAAGGAACAGCCCCAGGACGCTCTAGGAAGGGCTGGAGGTTGCTGCTGCTTTCGGCACATGAGGGAGGCCCGGAGCACGTCTCACCTGGTCATCTCTCTGCAAACACGAGTGGTACCTCAGGCTCCTTGGCAAGGCACAGCAGCACCCGCTGCGTGGCTGCTCCGCGCTGGAGGGTCCTGCTCTCCTCCAGCTCCTGAGGTGAGGCTAGAGGGTTTCATTGTCCCTCTGCAAGACCACATGGAGGTTTCACAGGTGGGAAGAGCCATTCCGAAGAGCTGATGGAGAAGCTCCTCGTTGCTTCCCCCTGCTAAATACCCAATTTTACTGCTGCTCTTGCACTAAAGCATTCCTGAGCCTCCAAAGAAACTGTGGCTTTTTTGTTTCTTGGCATTATCTAAATCAAACCCGTTCCTATCAGTCCATTTGTTTCTGACTCTTGCTCTGCTTCCCACAGGGCTCTCAAGTCCAGTGCCAGCGCCGCTCCGGCCAGGGCTGTGTGGCAAGGGCAGGAGGCAGCACTGACATTGTCGGAGGTGACCGAAGTAACTTAAGGAAGCCACTGAAGGCCATGTGCTCAGACCTCACACTGTAAAGCCAGTCCGACTTTTCCAGAGAGAAGGAAATGTCGAGTTTTAAGCACCAAGTAAGAGCTCTTAATAGTAAGTAAGGGAGCACACTCTTAGGGCTCAGCAACAGCACCGCTCCAGAACAGCCTTCCCTCTGCTCCACCATCTCCAAACATGAGCCCCAGGTTTCAGCTGAGCTCCCTGATACCAAAAGCAGGCTGGAGAGTCCCAGCCCTCTCGCTACTCACCTTGTGCCACAGATCACAAGTGCACAACAAGCAGCACACAGCCGAGAGGCTCTGACCACCCCGAGGGAGGGCTGTGGCCTCCCCCAGCCGGCTCTCCCAGCCCAACTCACCTGTCCTGAAAACCGCAGGACACAGGCACTGTGCTGCCAGGTCAGCGCAGAGTCCTCTGACACAGAACGGGCAGAGACCACGTGTCCCAGGCCACAACCCTCCAGTTGACCCAAGGAGCCAGCACCAGCTCTGTCTTCATATCGTTAAAGACAAAAGCCACCGTGGCTGCGTGGTGCTGTTTGCCCAGGGGGCTCTGTTTGCTGTGCTGCTCCAGCCCCAAGGGACACCTCCAGCGAGCAGACGCTGCGCTGCAGGCAGGGGGGCAAATGTGCAGTGTCCCAGTGCCCAGGCAGAGCCAGAGACAGGGGGAGAGCAGGGCTGGGGAAGGCTCTGGGTGGCCCCTGTCTGAAGCTGAGGATACACTGGAAACCTCCACTCAACAGAATGCAGATGCAATTACAAATCGGACATGTGCTGTGATACGCGGACCTCACACACTCTGGAAAATACGCATACAAGTCCTCTGAATAGGGAAGGCACAGCCAAACCTGAGATAAAGGGTCCTGCTAGATGGAGTGAGAGAAGGCAGCATCACCTGGGTAGGATTCTGCATTGCAGAGGTCTTGGAACAACCCAACACTGCATCTCCACCCATCAGGACAGGGACTGCAGACCAGTACGTCTGGGACAAGAACCATGATGAGAAGAGACACAAGCTGGCGACCTGGGGTGAGGTGGCTGCGCAGACTGCACCGCCAGCTTCTCCAGTGCAGCTGCAAGTGCTGCTTCTGGTGTCTGAGTTGTTACTGTTAGTGCCAGGACTGCCCGCAGGCACAGGGAGGATCCCTGCACAATGATCCACGTCACGTCCTGCGATGCCCTGAGGAACAGCCAGGCACGTCTACGCCCTGACTGTAATAAGCACCCTCAGGCTTATCACACCCAGTGTGTTCATACGGCCAACAGCGCCCCACGAGCTCATTGCCCGGTTGTCTTCCTGCGCAGGGGAGACCCTGACAGTATTCACAGGCCAGAGAAAATTTAGCAGTGCCCACTTGAGAGTAGGACGGTATCTCTGCTCCCACCACAAGGCACTCTCTGCGCCAACCACGGCACTGGGAGCCAGGAAACAGCCTCCCGCACCCAGCCAGCCCCTGTCGCTGGCTCTGAGGGACAGTGTGGAGGTCAGTCCCATGGCAGCCACTTTCTCTGTGCAGACAGATTTGCAGTGCTCAAGCGCAACTGCTTACTGGCTGTTTGAATCAGCTCTGCTTTGACTTCTGCAGCCTCGGACTCACAGGCTGGCACAGCAGCGGCGGGTACAGGTGCAATGGCAGAGAGAACACGCAATACCTGAGTGATTCTGCAGAGCCTGGTTCTGGCCATCCTTCGTCGGCGTGATGAGATCCCAGATAAAACTCTTTATCTTCTCATCCCCCTTGTAGTGTTTGACGCAATAGACCAGCAAGGCCCGACAAATCATCTCCATGTCCTTCTCATTCAGGTGCCACTTGAACCGCCCATGGGTCAGGATATCTTTCCAGCGTCCCCAGCTGGAACAACAGGAACGCAGAGTAAACACTCCTGTGCAATTTAGAGACCTCGCCAGCACCTTTCTCCAGGAACTCGCTCAGAGGACAGCCCTGCCAGCTGCCCTGGATAGGGATGTTCTGCCTCCACATTACGGGAGCAGAGAGGGGGAGAGGTTTTCCCAGGACTGAACAGGGCAGAAGCATGAGCAGGCTCTGGAAGCGCTGACCGCCAGCTCATGCTTTGCCCTGCTAACTCTCCTTCCATCCCAAATGTTCGCTTAGAGCCCAGGTCCCGCCAGGGAGGTCACTGCTGGAAGGAGGGGATATTGCAAGCAGGACGGACAGAAAGCGGTTGGGACAGCCAGTGGCCCATGTGTCCACTGGGGCAGCTGGAGGCTGTGGCTGCACTCTCTGGGAGGGGCCACACTCTCTGCCCTCTCACCCGAATATGAGCAGGTTCTTCTCCACGCGGAAGCATTCAGCCCGCAGGTACCGCCGCGTCTTCTCGTTGAAGCGCCGCGAGCGCGTGGGTCGCTCATCCGAGTCACTGTCCAGCTCAGAGAACTCCATCAGCTCGTCCTCTTCGAAGGAGTTGTAGTGTTTAGTTTGCTTCCGCACCCGGGGTCTGTCGATGACGAGGCTCTCCTAGAGGGACAGAGGGGAGAACATGCTCAGGTATGGGCAGAAACACCTGCCTTCCACCAGGGCGCAGTACGTCCTCTTCTCCACGCTGCCACCCTGCTCTGCTCACGCCTCCGGTTCCCGGCTCGCCAGCCCTGTGGCTGGCCATCACCTTCCCACTGGGATACCCGCCCCAAATTACCTGTGTGCGGCTCTGCCTGCACACACCAGACGATTGCTGGCCAGCACAAAATTCAGCCTGAACAATGGCGGGCTGAAAATCAGGCCCTCTGGGTTCAAACCGCTGACAACCAGCAGCTGATTCAGCTCTGAATCATCCTCCTGGCCCTGCCAGCACTGCCTGCGCCGAGCGAGCGCTCTGCTGGAGGCGGTGTAATTCCTGTGTCGGGGGGAGAGGTGGGCTGGAAGGGGAAAGGCAGCTTCCAAAAAGGTGCAGAAGGGAGCAATATGAAATTAAATAGCATGTACCTGCCTCCTCTCCTTCCCCCCACCCTGTCGAATGAATCCATGTCATCTAAATCTGCCCGGATTTCAAACACATAGGACACACACGCACACACACCCCTCTCTCCCTTTCTCCCTACTGGACCGGTGAGCTCTGCTGAGCTGCAGGGCGTCCCTCTTGCTGCTGTCTAACACCCTCTTGACAGCATTGCTGCCTTAGCTGGAATTTTGGCAGGCCCTGGGGCTGCACTGAAGCCGGCTGCGGGGCCCTGCGCTCGATGGAGGAGCCAGGAGGAGATGGAGGAACCCGGGTTGCAGCCAAGCCCACGAGCTCAGCAGGGCCAGCAGAGAGATGGGACCCCAACTGTCTGCAGTTGTCACCATTGTGACAGTGTGTACCGCAGAGTCACCAACCCTCCCAGCTCCATCTCAGCAGTCACATAGAGAGCTCCTTTCATGGGCAGAGCCGGCAGGGGCCGTGAACAAAGACACTGCCCTCGGGAGATGCTCCCCAGAGGCACGTGGGGAACCTCCAGCAGCTCGGCTACCGGGCCAGAAGAAGCCAAGCACCGGCTCACCGGAGCTCCAGCTGCCACATTTGCCCACAACTGCTGCTGGGAAAGAGCCAATTTGCCAGTGAGGGCAAAACACAAGACTCCAAGAGCATTCATTTACAGTCCGCAACCCCCTCACCCAGGCATGGTGATGGGTCTGCCAGACCCACTTGGCTTTACTCCTCATTCCCATCCCTGAAGGCAGGACAGCAGGGCTGCAAACGCCGACGGAGGAAGGAGTGGCACAACCCAAACCTGTCCTCACTCGCACCATCTGGCCACGAGAAGCCCCGGGCAGCTCTCTTCGTTCCTACTAACATTCAGCTTTTAGAGAGATTTGTTTCTAGAGCAATGCCTGGATATTGAACCTGACCCACACGGTCTTCAAACTCCCGAGGCTTGGGTGAACATGGCTAGCATTCAGTTGGATATGGAAAATATCCACCAAGGAGCACGAGGGAGCATTTGACACTGTAAGAGCAGGGGGAAGTACCGGAGGAGCTGCCCAAGCCAGAGCTCCTCTCGCGACACCCCTTGTGCTGCCAGGGCCCATATGACCTTGCTTGCACCCTCTTGCTCAGAGAAGATGAGAAGCTGAGCAAAAGAGAGCATCGGCAGACACCACGCAGGGCTGCGTCCATCCCCTGAGGCACCGAGCCCCTGGCAGCCCGTCCCCCCAGCCTGCTCTAACCTAGGACAGAGCTCTGAGACCCAAACCAGACCAAGCATCCACACACCGCGATGCCACGGTTACGATACTCAACCTCCCTGCAACCTGCCTTCGTTTGCGAGCGCAGACGAGGTGGGGAAGCGGCACGGCGCCTCACAGCCCTCACAGCATTGGCACGTTCACCAGAGAGACACTTCTCTGCAAAGAGGTGCTGCATTTCAGCCAGCACCCACCGCCCGCTCCAGCCCAGCCAGTACGCTGCCCCCGCTACAGCACCACAGCCCAGCGCTCGCTCAGCGAGGGCCCCCAGTTCCAGGGGTGCCCTCATACCCACGAAGCCGGCGAGAGGCTGGGATCTGCGGGTGCCAGTGTGCCTGACACAAGCCTCTTCATCAGCAGTGTCCCAGCACTGTCATGCCACTGCAGCTCCCCAAAATCCTGCCGTGCTGCTGCTGGAACCCACACATTAAATGTTATGAAGAAATCACACCACAGAAGTGTGGTTATTATGGCTATTACCTTGGCATTAAACAGGACTATGTGATGCACAACCGATTCCAGGGACCCGCCTGCTCTGATGTTACTTGCTCCTCACGTGCTTCAACTAATTGCAAGTCCACTTTGCTTCTAGGTCACTAGATGGCTAGACTTGCTGCTGGGTTGAAGGCTCCCTGAACAGGCCCATGGGTGATGTGGCCCTGCAAAGGGCCTATAGGGCCACTCGGGGAGAGAAGAGGGGGCCCGGGCCAGTGGGAGCAGTTGCATGCAGCACGGCCTCCCCTCTGCCCGCTGCTGGGAGAGCCGGGGTGCGCTGCGAGCTTCACCACGACAAACACCACCTCCTTAGCCATCGAGACCTGAGGTGGTGGAAGCCTGTGGTGAAACGAATGTGCCCAGCACTGCGAGCTCCGGGGCTCAAAGGGCTGTAGTATACAAACTCAGGTCAGCTCGCCAGGCCTCCTCCAGCGCTGCCTGACCAAATGCTCCCCTCTGCCCAGGGTGCCAGGGCTCATGGGTCTGGGCCGGGGAATGGTTGTGTGGAAAGAGCCTTGCTCACCCCAACCCCCAGCCACAGCAAGAGATGGCACTGGGGCCCCTTTGTGCACACAGCAGCTTGGCCCTGGCATGCCTTGGGCTAACGAAGGTCTCTGGGCTTGGTGAGACAGCCATTGAGCTGGGAGATCAGCGCTGGCACCTGGAGGGCAGCACGGGACTGTCCCGGTACTGCTCCATGCCAGAGCCCCAGCCCCAGCTGCCCTGGCTGGCAGCCAGAGGCACTCACGCCTGCCTGTGCTGTGGGAAACTCCGGCACAAGCTCCAGCTCATACAGAGTCAGTCACACCAGTCTGCTGGGTTCACAGGCATGCCCTTCCAATGGCTGTCTGATCCTCTCAACAGTTGCCAGCCTCAACTGTCGCCCCTTAAGCAGGCTTAGGAGCAGCTGGGAGCACAGGAGCACCCTCAAATACCAGACAGACACGGGCCAACATGCGGCGAAAGTAATCGCGGCTTTAGCCAGTGCTCATGAGTCAGACTTCCCTGGCAGTAATTCCTGATGCCTAACACCCATCCCTTCACGAGCCCAGTGGAAGCACACAGCTCCTGCCGGGAGACCACGCCATGCGGTGTCAGATCAGTTGTGGGGCACGTGGGCCACGAGCTGGATCCTACCTTTTCATTCTTGGCGTCTGTATCAAGCTCTGCTATCTTGGCCCACTTCTGCCAGAAGTTGGGGTCATCTAAGGAAATGTCAGTTCTGTTTCCTGATGCTACAAAGCTGGCCTGGGAGGGAAAGAAGAGGAGTGAACAGGGTGCAACCCACCACTAGATGTGCCTCCCCCCATACAGAGATCCCTAATGCATCTGTCTGCAGCGCGCAGCCTCGCTGCCATGGGGTGTTACATGCCATGTTGGCACACGCCAGAGGGCTCTTTGTTTGCTTAAGGGAGCTGAACCCCTCTGTTCTGCAGTCCTGCCTGACCCACTGGAAATGGAGCCTGGGCTGTGCCACCCCCAAGAGGAGGAGGGACAGGTGCCCCCAGTGGACACCAGCCACAAGCGTGGCACAGAGCCAGCTCCTCGAGGTCTCTCCTGCAGGCATGTCAGGGCCCCACGGCGCGCACAGCTTCCTGTGGCACAGCAGCACCCAGCTTCGGGCACCGTGCAGGCCAGCAGCCGGGTCCCGCCACCACCCTGGGGGTCTCTCTGCAGAGCCAGGTGTCACAGCGGCAGAAGAGGAAGGCTGGAGACAGAGATGGGCTGCACTGTGGGAGGGCTGTGCTGAAAGCACCCCAACTCCTCACATCACTGGCAGCCCAGGTCTCCACCTGCTTTTCTGCTCAGCAAAGCACCGGGCAGCACCGATGTCCGGAAGGGCAGGGCAGGTACCAGGCTCCAGATCAAATAAGCTAGGCCCATGAGTAGATCAGGCCAGCTCAGGACTGGATCTCACCCAGGCTTTGAATTCATCACCCTTCCCAAGGAGAGGCCCGACCCTGCCCACAATAGCTCTCGGCAGAGCGCCTAGCTCCGGGCATGGCCTGCTACCACGGCAAGGAGTCCTCAGCCCATCAGAAGAGCAAACCCTCCACCCTCAGTGCCCAACTGGGACACAAGAGCAGCTCTGCATCCGTCCACACCCCCAGCTTGGTGACAGCACACCCTGACGCTGCCCAGCACCTGGAGGACAGCCCCTGCTCTGCCTTCTCAGCAGCCTGAGCCGGCTTCAAAGGGAAAGTGGAAGCTGGCAAGCTGAACCCTCCTGGGCAGCCTCAAAACACCCACCCAGGCTGGTGACCCCCTCCTCAATGCTCTGCTGACCACCAGTGAGACAGGAGACCACGCTGCTGCCGTGCCCCAGCAAGGTCTCACTCCTGGGTGCAGCGGGACAGGCAGGAGAGCTTGACTTCCGTGCAGACAAATCTCAACAGCCAGGCAGGAGGTCAGCCCACCACTACTGCCCCAGCGTGTCCCCCACCACCCCGGGGGCAGTCCCTCTTCCCTCCCAATGGAGCACAACACACCTTGGCAAAGGTGGAGCCCTTCCCCTCAGATTGGATCGTGATGGTCTGTGTCCTGCGCTGGAGGATCTGATCGATGTCTTCCTCGCAGAACTTCGATCCTTCGTCCTCCTCATCCATGAGAGCACCGTAGGCACCCTTCCGCAGAAGGTCCTCCACCTCCATCTTTGAGAGCTGCTGAACCTGCCCAAAACACGGGGGCATCACCAACCTGGCCGGCTGCCCTGGGCACTGCACAAGAGCAGGCTCTTCCCTCTGCCCCAGGAGGGAGGGCAGAGAAGCCTCAAGCTAACCCAGACCTCCCGCTATGACAGCACAGAGGCCACTTCAAAATGCTGCCTGAAGGACTGCCGGGAATTTCAGTCCATATCACCCAGACACAGCACACACATGTGTCCCACAACCCTGTGGCAGTGCAGGGACAGCTTGCCAGGCCAAACAGCAGCAATGTGAGTGCGTGGGACTGGGTTCGCCCTCCCCAGAAGCCTGCCCAGGTGTCTGCTCCGACCTGGCAGTGACTTGCAGGGGAAGGAGGAGTGCTCTCTCACAGCACCTCCCTCCAAGCCCCACTCCGACAGCGAACCTACCCCGTTGGTGCTGCCCTTGCGGTTGATGTCCTGCAGCACAGCCTTGTCCAGGCCCAGCTTCAGGCTGGCCTTGTCGAACATCTCCCGCTCATAGGAGTTCCTAGTGATGAGGCGATACACTTTCACCGCCTTGCTCTGCCCGATCCGGTGGCAGCGAGCTTGAGCCTGGGAGTGCAGAGAGCACAGTGTCAAGCACAGTGAACCCAGCGAGATGGGGACTGCGTGGCTTCTGGCACCCCGCGCCACCACCCACCACTCACCCACCTGAGCCACACTCAGCTCCCACCCACCAGAGCACCCTCATCGAGTGCCTGTGGCTGACCTGGCAGGGCTCTGCCAGCGGGGGCTGGTTAGCGTCAGGCCCGCGTGGCTGTGCGGCAGGAATCGGAGACTCCTGCACCCCCGGGCAAGGACACGAGGCTCAGGCTGGAACCTTGGCTTTCTGCAGATGGGGGGGCACCCAACATTTCACCCTCTCCAACACCAGGTATGGACAAAGTGTTGCCTAGTCTGTGGCCCACATGTGCTTTTAGAGCCACGCTGTGATCTCCCCCATGACACGTCCCCTCTGCCTGCTTCCTGCTGGCTCTCCCAGCACAGCACCCCATGCCCAGTACAGCTGGGTGCTGCCGCCCTTCCCTCCCCAGCTGAGTGACGGGAGCCTCTCCCAGCCCGGCCCGTTACCTGGAGGTCGTTCTGTGGGTTCCAGTCTGAATCAAAGATGATGCAGGTGTCAGCAGCGGTCAGGTTGATGCCCAGCCCACCCGCCCGCGTGCACAGGAGAAAGACGAAGCGATCCGAGTCGGGCTTGCAGAAGCGGTCGATGGCAGCTTGGCGCAGGTTCCCGCGCACCCGCCCATCAATGCGCTCATAGGTGTACCTGCTCCGAGAGGGAAAGAGGCAAGAGCAGGGTCACAGCAGGGTCCTTCTTGCTCCTTCTCCCAGGCTGTGTGTGGGCATGCAGGCAGTCGGGACTTAGTGGCAGGAGCTGTGCACACGTGGAGGCTCAGGCCCCATCAGCTTGCGTGCACTCTGGTTGTTCACAAAAGTTGTTCCTCTTATAATGGCAAAATCATCATGACTCCACGCACGCTGCATGGATATGGGACTCATGGGAACCATGACCAAGGGAAGGGCCTATTTCCAGTTGGTTACTCCTAGGACTAGCGCTGGACAACGCAGAATGGACAGGTCAGAGCTGCCCAGCTTTGGGGTCTTTGCACCCACCAGCAGCAGCCTGTAACTCAGACCCTTTGGTATGTGGGCACAGAATGGCCAAATGCCCCCCTGGTCTATTTCCACTCTGTATCTACAGTGCAGGATGGAGGTGATGTGGAGGAGCTGTGGTGAATGCTGAAGCCTGTACTAACCGCCTCTGAATGAGATAGTCTTCCAGGATGTCGAGGCAGCGCACCATCTGGGAGAAGATGAGCACCTTGTGCCCACCAGCAATCAGCTTGGGAAGCAGCTTATCAATAAGCACCAGCTTCCCGGCCGCTTGGATCATCGCCTGCAGCTGGAAGTCTGGCGCCTCCGGGCTGTGTGTTTTACGGAAGTCCTCCAGGATCTTCTCCTCTGCCCCTGCCAGGTGAGAAGGGACATGAGCTCTTGGCGAGGCTGGCAGTGCAGCTGCCCCCAGCCTCCCATGCAGGGCAACAGCAAGCCACCATGCAAGCAACAGAACCCATCAGACCTAGAGAGGTTGGCTAGAGACCTCCAGAAGCCCCCCCACTCCTGTGACTCTAGTCCTTCTTCAGGGCTTACACCAGCTCTTGGCAGAACAAGCCAGGCTGAGATGTCGGAGAGGGTCCTACGCCAAAACACCCCCAAACACAGCGAGCCTCGCAAGACCCTGAGGTGCGCACCAGCGAGCAGCGCTTGCGGGGAGCTGGGCTGCCCATGAGAACAACAAGGCAGATCACTGCATCCTGTGCTGGTCCTAGATGTACAACCACACCAGCGGCAGATGGCATGAGAGCCTGAGCTGGCTCCCAAGCTGGCTGAGATCTCAGGTAGTGACCAATAAATGTTGCAGTGATATCCGTCCCCCCACACCTCCTGTGCACAGTCCTCACCATTGATGAGATACGGGTGATTGCAGCACTTCCGCAGCTCCATCATGGTGTTGATGAGGTTGGGCATATTGTGCTGGTTGGCACCCTTGGAGAGGAAGGAGAAGTTCTTCTCCAGGATGGCCCGGTAGTATTTCTTCTGAATATTGGTCAGCTCCACCTCAATGATGGTCTCCTGCTTGGGTGCCAGATTCTTCTCTACATCATCCTTCAGCCGTCGCAGCATCATGGGCTTCAGGATGGACTGCAGCTTCTTCACCTGCCAGAGCAAGTGCAGAGATTCACTGCCCTCCCTGCACGGCAAGCACACGGTGACAACAGTGGAGGGGCCTGCAACACTAGAGCATCCCCAGGCTGGAAACCCCCTACAAACGACCCTGAAGCAGCTGCTCTGCTGACAGACAGGACAACTTCAGAGTCTGGCTTCCCTGGGGCAGGCACATAAGTCACCAGCCCCGGGCCATGAACTCCACGTGCTTCTGCTGCCAGCAGCCCTGGGTAAATGCGTCTGCTGCAGGAGGAGAGCTGAGAGCTTTGACAGCAGCTGAGATAATGGTTGCTCCGCGTGCCCGTGCCTGCTCCCTCAGAATGACGACCTTTGTGCAATCTCCACTTGAGCCAGACATTCAAATGGCAGTGAGACAGCCCAAGGGACTGGGCTGCTTTCCATGACCCACGCTCAAGGGGACCTTCGGAGGACGGCTCCCCAGGGCAATCTGACAAGGGCGACTGACACATGGACTTACTGGTCTCTTCACTCCTCTACACTCCTGTTACTCAGGGACACACCAGGTGGGAAGGCTGGGTGAGCTGTGCTGCCCAGGCATGCAAGGGGCAGTACGAAGCTAGGTGGGGAGCAGACCACTGCCTTGGCACAGGCTGGTCTCCCCTCTCCAAAGCAGTGTTGGGGGCTCTGTCACAAGTTTGCTTCTCCTGGCATGAGACGTCCTGTTCCCTTCCATGAAGCTCATGTCTGAGCGCATGCCTGGCTTGGTGACCATGTGCCCCAGTGGCTTGTGCCACCAGCACACTCTTCTAGGTATACCTGCTCCTCTGTCTTCAGGTCTCCAAACTCCTCCAGAAAGGCTGTCTCTGAGGGGAACTGTT
Source organism: Sterna hirundo (assembly GCA_009819605.1). Taxonomy (NCBI): domain Eukaryota; kingdom Metazoa; phylum Chordata; class Aves; order Charadriiformes; family Laridae; genus Sterna; species Sterna hirundo. Next base: position 2,893,832 of record CM020447.1, on the reverse strand, counting down.
GTGGCTCCAGGAAATTCAGGAGGCTGAAGAGCTCCTCCACCGAGTTCTGCAGGGGGGTCCCTGTCAGCAGCACCTTGTGCTCCTGCACAGAAAACAAGTTGAGAACTCAGACACACTGGCTGGGTCCGAAGGGTCCCAAGAACGCAATGCTCCTTGTCTTCCAGCCTCAGGAGTACTCTGGGTGGCCTGAGGGCACACACACACTCTCTGAAAAGCTCCCCTGGCCACAGTGCCAGCCCCGACCCAGCCACTGCCACACAACACTGTCTTGTGGCTCCCAGGACGTTCCCCTGCATGTGTCTCAGTCCAGCTCTGTGCAGCAACAACAGCCAAAACCAAGAATCCCACACTGCCCCCAGGCTTCAGCCCTGTCCTGGCACGAGACCTTCAGGCAGGGCTGTGCTGGCATCCGTCAGGGACGCTGACAGCCCAAGCCTCCGTGCACCGGAGGGCAGGATGTCCCTCTTCAGGGCTTGGGCAGAACAAGAGGGAACACGGCTCAGAGCCATGTGATACCAAGGGGCATCAGGGACCCACTGCTAGGGCCAGCATGAGCAGGGAGCTCCAGGGACACATAGGAGAGCTACCAGGCTGGTGAGGGGTCTGGAGACCAGGTCATATGAGGAGAGGCTGAGGGAGCTGGGCATGGTTAGCTTGGAGAAGAGGGGGCTGAGGGGAGACCTCATTGCCCTCTACAACTCCCTGAGAGGAGGGTGTAGAGAGGTGGGGGTTGGCCTCTTCTCCCAGGTGGATAATGACAGGACCAGAGGAAATGGCCTGAAGCTGCGGAAGGGGAGGTTTAGATTGGATATTAGGAAGAATGACTTTACTGAAGGAGTGGTCAGGCACTGGGACAGCCTGCCCAGGGAGGGGGTTGAGTCACCATCCCTGGAGGTGTTTAAGAAACGTCTGGATGTGGCACTTCAGGGCATGCTCTAGTGGCAGAGGCTGTAGGTTGTTTGGTTGGACTCGGTGATCTTAAAGGTCCTTTCCAACCATGAAGATTCTGTGATTCTATGACTATGTCAAGTGTGCACTGGAAACAAGGGTGAGCTTTTATTAGAGGTTCAGTATGAAGGTACATGCGCAATAAAAGGAGACAGGGGTGCAGACAACCTCCCAAGACTTGGGAGTGTGAGGAGGGGATGCCCCTCAAGGAGAACGCACTCCCTTCCATGTGCTGGCACCACAGGCTCTGGCTTCAGGCACCACCGGGTGCTGCCTCCCCGGGCACACCAGCTGCTCTGTCCCAGCAGTGTCAGACATTTGGGCACTCACTCACTGCTCAGGCTAATCCTCCTGCCCAATCTAATGCTGGGAGCATCCCCAGGAGTCACCAGTTATGAAAGAAGGGCAACTGCAAGGTGGGAGGCTTCCACAGGACTTGTACAAAGGAAGGTGATGGCTATGAAGGCAGGCCAGCAGCAATCCTGCTTTGTCCCAGGTTGCTCACAACTCAGCAGGGACCTGCACAAGACACAGGGTCACAGGGAAACAGCAGGGTCTTTGGGAACTGGAGATGTAAGACTAACAATTTTTGGAGGCCTGGTCCAGCTACAGGTGAGTGTGATGGAAGCTGGGTAGGGCTGGGAGATCCACTAGGCCTGAAGGCCTTCGGTCCAGCAAAAAGCAGCACGGCCTTTCCCAGGGCTGGAAAGGAGCTGGACATCCAAATTCATTTCTCAGAGCAGCTCATTGATCCCTTTTTCACCACCCACAGTCCGGCACCCCGATCCCTGGCACAGACTGGTCCCATGTTTGCAGAGCAGTAAGAAGCCGGCTTGAATACTGCGGCTTTGCTCACCGCAGGGTACGAGGCACACCACGGCCAGAAGATGCTGTGCATGGCCGGTCAGCAACTGCCTCCGCGTGCCACAGCAGCTGAAGCTGCGCTGCAAGGCCCGGCAGCGCTCTGCCAGGGACTGCACGCAGATGCGTCGGGGGACTTGTCCCGCTGTGGGGTTAATATGCCACTTCAGCAAAAAGGAGCCTGTGATGGCTGCAGGGCACCAGTGCCCCATCCATCATTGGCACTGTGACCTGATGTGTCCTGGATTGTTTTCCCTCCGACAGGGAGCTCTCAGCCCTGGCACTGGGCCTGAGCAGCTGGCAGTGGTACCTGACTGCTAGGCATGGCCATCTCTGGCCCACCCTGCTCCCACGTGAACCTGGGCAGGACATGCTTACCAGGGCCATGAGCTTCAGCCCCTCCAGGAGTTTGCAGTTCCTGTTTTTTAGGCGATGTGCCTCATCAATGACCACACAGCGCCACTGGATCTTCTTCAGCTCCGGGCAGTCGGCAAGGATCATCTCAAAGGTGGTGATAACCACCTGGAACTTGAAGATCCCAGGGAGAGGGTTACCCTAGGAAGACATAAACCATATGCAGAGCTTGACTCCTGCAGGGTGGCAGGACACTGTCAGGCATCCTGTCAACATATCAGTGTTAGGATCGGGCTCCTAGCTGGGATTTCCCCAGATTCTCCCCTCTCAAGCAGCGGGCACCTTCCTGCAAGCCTCCTCGGAGGCCGCAGGCTGCATCTCTTCAAGCCAGACACTGCTTCAGGGCAGACAAAGAGGCCTGGACAAGAACGGCAGCTGGGGCTCTGCTGCATTTTGCCCTTTCCGCATGAGTTGGGCCTGTTCTTCACTCATACACAGTGCACCCTGAGCCCATGCCACCAAAGGGGTCTTAAAAGATCACCTCTCCCTCTCCAGATGAACCACAAGCTCCACAGGTAGTTCAGTGCTTCCCAAGTAAAGGAAGCCAGGGCAGGGGGGCGCATCCTGGGAGTGTTGTGTGCGTCAATCACCTGTGTGTCCCTGTACACCATCTCGTACTGCTGGATCATCTGCCGGCTGATCTGGCTGCCATGGTACACGATGGCATTCATCTCCGTCCAAGTGCGGAACTCCCTCTCCCAGTTGGTGATGGTGGAGAGAGGTGCGATGATGAGGAAGGGGCCATGGATGCCCATCAGGAATATTTCTGAGAGGAAGGTGATTGATTGGATTGTCTTCCCCAGCCCCATCTCGTCAGCCAGAATGCAGTTCTTCCTGCGGAGATGGACAGGGGCAGGTGAACGTGGCTCTCAGGGGCAGGAATCACCCTGTCACCAACTCCTCGATGGGATGTCAGGCACATCACCTCCACCCACACCTCTCTGACCCTGCAGATTGGTACAGCGTCACAAACTGGTCTGGCTAAGTCACACCGTCCAACATCTTGCAAGATGATGGACTCAAAGTTAGTCTGAAAGATGCTGTCCTTTGAGTGCACACCAGCCAGTGAAAGATGCATCTGATGGCCTGCTGCAGCTCAGAACGTGCATATTCCTGCACTCGTGCCATGGGGATGGGCCAAAAATCAGGTGTACCTTAGACCCATAGCTAAGCCTTACCATCTCCAAGACTCATTAACCATAGAGAAACATTCCTAAAGACTCGGTTGCAAAGCTAAAACAAACACAATTTTTCTGGCAGCTGCTTGCCAGCTCCACCACTGGAAGGTCTCAGCGGCTGCTCTGTCAAGCCCTTGTTTGTCATCTCTGCTCCCCAGCTCTGCTGCTCCCGTGACTGCACACACCAGAGCCCCACGGTCAGCAGGACGCCTTGTGGGAGCCCAGGGCTCCAGCCCCTCCTCACCTGTTATACCAGTTAAAGAGGAGCCAGTTCATTCCCTCCAGCTGATACTCCCGCAGCTGGTTGCTGTTCTTATACTCCCGGGACTTCTCCAGTTTCTGCCAGGACTCAGATGCTGGGCGCTCCTAGGAGGCGAAAGCAGGAGCAAGGTCCATGGAGAGGAAGAGACTAACACCCAGCGAGGCCAGACCCCGCTTCTGGGGCTGCACATCAGGACAACACTTCGGAACAGTCATTGACAGCTGATTCACAGCAAGGTCTTGGCCTCTGAATCCCACCCTCGGATCCTACTAACTAACCCATCCGGAGGGGAGGATCTGGGGCTTGCACTGCAGCAGCAGGGACAAGAAGGTCAGCACTGCTAGACCTTGGGAAGACACAGACAGTCCCTGCCTGCTCGGGGCAGCGAGCTGCCAGCCAGGTACGTTACCTCTGGGTACGTTACCATGTGCTTGTTTTCTGGAGGGATTTGGAGGGCTTCAAACTCTTTAATCTTCCCTGGGTCGACATCCTCCTCCAGCTCCCAGGTGCTCTCCTCATAGGGCAGTGAGCACCACTTCACCAGGTAGTGAGTCACCTCCTGCAGCGCGGAGAGACAGGCTCAGAGACGGCGCAGGGCTCGCGGCCGCTCAGCCCCAGCAAGAGGGCACAGACCGCGACTGAGAGCAAGTCACGGGGCCATCAGCAGCCCTGCATTCACCCCTGCGCCGAGGGGCTGCACAAGGCTGGGAAGGCCTCAGGGTGCTCAGAGGTGACACACGATGCACGTCGTGGGTCTGGGCCTCCTGCCAAGCCTCCCTCCCTCCCTCCGCGGGGCAAGCAAGCGATGCAGCCACTCACCTCACCGGTGTCAGGGTCCTTCGTGTGAGCCACCTCCAGAATTCGGTCTACCTCCACGTAGTCCGGGTTGAACAAATCCTCATCAGGCTGCAACAGCAGAGAGTAAAAAGAGAGGTAAGTTCAAGGTGATTCCAGGGTTAAACAGATGGCAGGCACAAGTAAACAGCTGCGGGACATATGTCCCCAGGATACTGTTAGCTGCGCGCAGCACACCAAGTGCCCTGGATGCAGGTACATGACATCTGTCTCTGGGCAGGGAGGACGCAGAAGCCCTGCAGAAGGGAAAGCTCTTGCTTCAGGGCAGCCACGGGCTCCACGGTGCCCTTGCTGGGAGGCAGGAACGTCCCCTCCAGCCCATCTGGCCCCAAGGTACAAAGCCCTGAGCTGTATGCTCCAGCACCCAGAGCTATGACTGCCACGGCACAGAGCCACACGCAGCACCGGATGAACTCCACTCCTCTGCACGGGATCACACCTTGTTCTCTGTCTCTGCCCCTCTCTGTCCTCACCTTCAGCTCAGCAGTCGCCAGCAGTAACCGTTCATGAGGCAAGTGCTTATCCTCCTGCCAGGAACACCCGGGGAGGAGTGAGCTTTAGACTAGCAGTGGTCCCTGGAGAGACGTGTTGTCTAGGGCTTGGGAAGGAGAAAAACCAGGCTTTTATGTTCACAGCTCCCCAAGCCCCAGTTAGTCACAGGAAGGAGCGCTTGCTCCTTGCTGAACTGTTAGTGGTACAGTGTGTTCCAACACACGCTTTTCCTTTGCACGCTGGGAAAGACCCCAAACAGACTCGGGAATAAGAAATTTGACACACCCTCCCAGGTTTCCAAATACATCCATGGAGAAATTTTCATAGCCTACTGGCCTGATTTCCACTTGTGAGGGGCAGTTTGAAGAGATCCAACAACTATGTCCCACAAGATAAATTACTGAACACCTTTCATATTAAACAAGATTAATCTCCTTATAGAGCAGAGCAGGCAGGAGCTGCCCCTAAGTCCAAGTTTTTCTAGCTCACTCTCTCCCATAGCATCTCTGCTCCACTGTGAAAGCACCTCCAGGACCGCATGCTGCCCTCCCTCAAACTGAGCAATGTCTCCAGGGTTGGCAGTGCCTGGGACGTAACATTTGTCACCCTGCCCATACCTCTGCCAGTGACACCACGGGTGTTCAGGCTGCTGTCACAGCATCCCCACCTGCACCCCCTCTTGTGCTGTGTGGTTCAAAACAGCCTGGAAGCTCCAGGTGCCATGCTGCTGCCCGGGCATTGTCACAGTGTCAGCGAGGGGCCACGGGGAGGGCTCTGGGCAGCACCCCGGGATCGCTGCACTACAGCAGAGCTCAGGCAGGGCAGGCACAGCTGCACAGGGAACCCTGCCTGCCCACTCCCAGCCCTGAATTTTGGCCCTGGAGCTGGTCTCGCCTGGGCAGGGAAGTGCCAGAGGCACCGCTCAGCTTTTGGCCTGCTCAGTCACTGCAGCGAACCCAGGTGTGCCGGAGTCGGGCACAGCTGCTTGCCACACTCAGCTCTCACCTCTGTAAAAATATGCTTCATCTGAGCCTGCTTGTTCCGGAAACGCTTTATCTTCTGGGAGATCCTGGGGTCCTTCTCCAGCTCCTCCAGAGTTGCCCACTTACAGTGGAGGTAGGAGCTGCAGAGGAAAAAAAGAAAATTCAACAAAACATGACCAAAGAGGCCTTTGGGCCCAATCTTATCCGCCATGCAGACCAGCAGGGACCTCCCAGCAACCCAGAGAACACCTACGCCTCGCCATGTGAAACCCCAAACTGCAGGAAGCCATGGCCCAGGTCCAGGCCAAGACTGAGCCCTGTGGCTGCAGCAGCTTTCCTGCTTCCCACTGCCAAGGCTGGCTCAGGAGGACAGGGCCAGCGAGACAGGGATGCTGGGCTGCAGCTGGGGGTGGACGGAGGTGGGAGCGCACAGCCCTCGCTCCGGCATGCACAGGGCCCGCTGCTGTGGCACAGAGCACCATAACGCCGCACGTACAAGTTCCTGTACTTGACGTAGAACTCCTCCATCTCGAACGCTATGCCTCCGGGATGAGCCTGAAAACAAGGAAAGGAGACTTAGCAACAGCCAGAGCCTGTACAGAAACTGTGGGGCATCCTCTGTGGCCTGGGCACAGACAGGCGTCCCCTTCCTGGCCACAGGCTGCAGGCAGGCTGAGCCCCGTGGACGGTGAGGATGGCCAGGCACACAGCGTGCTGCCTGCCCCAGAGGCTCAGTGGCCCTGGGGAACGTGGTGTGAGACCATCCTTCAGCACAGGGGACTCAAACACCTCCTGGGCATCAGCCCAGGCCTGACTCCTCTCCAGAGGCTTTCTGGCACCCAGGGCAGGAGAGGCACCACATTGATCCCCACCCCAGAAAGGTGCCAGTCCGGGAACACCCCAGCAAGCACCCTGCGAAAAGCGAGTGCGAGGAATGGCACAGCAGCACCAACTGCTGCTATGTCTCATGTCCCTGCTGCACGAGGCAGCTAGGTCCTGTCTCTCCTCTGCCCAGGGACCTCCAGCCCCACCGACACCTTTGCCACTCACCTCCTTCTGCACCATCCTGGAGGCAAGGATCTTCTCGATGATATTGGCATCATCCTCGGGAGGCTCCTAGGGACAGGAAAGCAGAACGCTGTTTTCCCAGTTCTTTGTGTAGCTTGGCCTCTGGCACCTGCCCAGCACAGAACGGCTGCTTGCTCCTCTCCCAGCTCACCGGCTGGGCAGGCACAGCCTTGCTGGGTGCCAGGGTGCAGGTGCTGCCAGCCCAGCCCCACTCACCCTCTGCCTGTGCTCCCTGGGCCAGCAAGGCCACAGCACTGTCGTGCTGAGCAGTGTGGGTCCTTCCAGCTAGACCAGGGCAGCCAGTGAGGGTGGGAAGTCTCCCAGAAAAGAGGAGGGAGCTTGGGTGCTTCTGCCCCGACTCAAGGAAAGAAATACACCAAAACGTGCACATCTCCCGCTTCCAGCTGCTCTCCATGCCAGACCTCTGACTTGCCTTGGCACTTATACAACCCTGAAGTGCTGGATGGCCGCAAGGGCCCCAGCAGAGCAGGGAGCAGGGCTGTCAGGCCCTGCCACAGGCACGCTCCATTGCTGCCGCCTGCCTGTGGCCGCAGGACACAGGCACCTCAGCCCCACCGCCATCCATGCAGCTCTTCCCGGCAGACTCAAAGTGCCTCCTCCTTCCCTCCGCAAGCTCCGACTCTGTCATTAGGAAATAACCCATGAGGCCGCAGAGACCTTCTGCTCGCCACCCACGGGCTCCCACTCCCTCACACTGAGCACACGAGCTTTGCTAGAAGTGGCCCTAACACTGTTCTGCTTCCAGCTCCGAGGCAGCAGGCACAGGGCAAGTGGGGAGGTCAAAGCTCTCCGGGACATGTGCTGTGGCAGGACCAGCCGCACCGAACACCAAGGGACAAGAGAGCCAGGCTTGTGCCTGTCTGCACCGAAGCAGGAGAAGCACTGAAAGATTAAGGGGAGAGGACAGTCAGAAAAAATGTGGAGCTTGCTTGAGCATTAGAAAGATCAATTCTGCCCTGTCTGGGAGGTGATACAACAGCAGGAGGAAGAGCAAAGTGCAGACGAGAAAGGAGAACTCTGTTCATCTCCTTCAGACGGAGGCAGTCTGGTCCAAGGCAAAGCAGCCCTGAGATGTCCCTTTGCAGGCTAGAAAGGTCCCTCCAAGAAAGGCACGGGGCAGGCTGGCAAGGGACAGACAGCCGGGGCATCCCACACCACTCACCCAAAGGGTCTGGGAAAGCCAAGGCAGGGCCCAGGGCAGCAACCTCTCTGTGCCCCAGCCTTCGGCCCACCTGCTGCCTCGGCATCCTCCTGCGGTGTGGGACAGGACGCTGGACCCAGCACCGCAACACAGCAAACAGGGTACCATCAGCTATGTCTGGGCCCCTCAGCTGCATTCCCATGGCCCAGGGGGGGATTTCTGCCCTATTTCGGGAGCTCTGCCCCATGCCAGGGTAGTACGTCCGATGGGAGCACGCAGAGATGCTCCCACCACAGCCGCTGTGCAGTGCCTATTTCCACACACCCAGGCATCCACCCTGGCGCTGCTGGCCTCCAAAGGGTTCACACAAAGCCTGGCCACAAAGGGTTCATGTGAACAAGCCCAGGGGCACAGTGCTGCCACCACAGCTACCTCCAGCGCTCCACGGCTGGGAGCTCCCACGCTGACCCACAGCCCAGCTGGCTTACACAGGTCCGTGGCTCATCGTGGGCAGCCCTCAGGCTGTTGGAGGAGCCCTGCACCACCTCCGCAAGCTGCTGAGGAATATGGCCAGGATTCAGGGGGGAAAGCTGTAAGCCCAGGCTATGGGGAGAGCAGCCCTGAGGCCTCAGCACTCCCATCTTGCCCTGCCAGGGCAGTGTCAACCCTGGGAGCAGCCATGGCCACACCAAGCCTGCTGGCAGGAGCCCAGAGCAGCCACTCAGCAGAGAGCCTTGCTGCCATCAGACACCTGCCTTAATAATTCATCTGGAGCAGGGCAAATTGAGGTGGAAGTCCAAGACTAAGGAGAGCAGGGTGGCAGCATGGACACACGCCAAAGGCAACCCATTCTCACCTGCTGTTTTGAAAATCTCACTTGGAGAGATCACTGCCAGGAGCTCGGCTGGGACACGGCCCCAGTCAGCAGCTGAAGCAGCACGGGCAGCACCTCCCGGGGGTGTGCGGCAGCCCTCCACGTGAGGCAGGGAGCATCAGGCCAGGTCTTATTTACTGGTTTAACAACAGAGCTGACCAATACCCACACCAAAGCCTTGTAAAGAGGGGACTAGAGATGGACACAGGAACACTATGAAAACAATTAGTGACCATTATTAATATCTGTCAGCTTTGTTAGCGACCAGAGGGAGTGAATGAGCTGCAGGACCAGCAGGAAGGAACTGCCAGTACCCACCAGGAGCCAGTGCTGAACCCATGGGCAGAGGAGGCAGGGCAGCGAGGCCCAAACTGCAGTGACACTGGCTGGTCCTTGTCACGCTGCCCAGACCCCTACCACGCTGCCTGGACAATCAGCTTGGCTGTCAGGTGTCAGGCTGGGCATCTCTACACTCCAAGGCACTGATGGAGAGCAGCAAAGTGGGCAGAAAACTGTCACCTGGCACCTACAAAGCCCTCGTCTGGCAGAGCCAAAATAATATACTAACCTCATGGACAGGAGCTACTGAGACAGGAGCCAAAGGTAGATATGGGCAATGGCTGGGTCATGCCTTCGGGGAGATGTCCAGCTTCACGACATGTTCCACAAGCCTTAGTCTCCAAGCAGCATGGGGCAGTTGGACCTGCATGTCTCCTGCCCATCCCTTTGTGCACTCACAGTCCCTGCAAAGTCAGCCTGCACCCTCCCAGAAAAGCACGCTCTCACCCCACCCTTGTGCTGGGATCCCCCACTTCCTTGAACCTTGACACTGACACCCTTGGGACACCCTGTGGGAGGCAGGAGGCCCCGTCACCCTGTCCCACATCCAGGCCTACCTCTGCCTGCCAGGCCAGAGTGGATGCAGAGAGTGCGGAGGTTCGCCCAGCTCCCAGCACAGCTATTGTCTCGCCATCATCATCTACCACCTTGAAATCTAGGTCCTCGTTGTACTTCCTCCTCTTCACTTGGCGTCCTGAGCGGCGTTTCTGTGCATGAGATGAAAAAGGCAGTCATGGGGGAGATGGACAGACCAAGTACTTCCTCCCTGCTTGAACAGAGGAGAGAAAGCCCCAGGGCTGCCTGATGTTCAGCCCACCCCCTGACCCAGTGGGATGGAGGTGGTGGGAAGAACAGGCAGCCCTTGGAGGTAAACCCATCACAGCAGTGCCAAGGTCTCCATCAGTATCTGTCCCACACAGCCCCATCAGCCCCTGAGACCTGAAGCAGCAGAGCCCTGTGGAGACACACGCAGCTCCCCAGTCCTGCAGGGCCGACCTGCCTCCCCATGCTGCCAGGAGCCATGGAGGAGAGGGAAACTCAAGGCTGAGGGACACGCAGCGCCCAGGACATCAGTGTGCACCCAACCCAGGGCCACCAGCTGACTAAGCAGTGTGGCTGGCAGACCCCGGCCCTGGAGGTGAGCCATCGGCTGCCTTCCAGGGCTGGGGTCTACCAGTCACACTGCTGAAAGTGCTCTCTTGATCGCTGTGCCCCAGGGTTCAGCTCTTCTCCCACCTCAAAGGCAGCTGGGATTTCCCACCACCAGCAGCCAGCCGAGGATTTTGGACGTACCTGGCTGTCAGCCGACTCTCCAGACTCCTCTGGGCTCTGTACGGATGGGCTCAGGAGATCCTGATCCAAATCCAAACTGTCCACTGATATCTCATTTTTCCTCTTCCCTTTTTTCTTCTTCTCCACAGGGGTGTCCTTGCTGCCAAGACAGACTGACAGTTAGATCTTGTCCTAGGGATCCCGGGGGAGAGCCAGCAGGCACCCACACAGGGCTCTGCTGCCACTAGATCACCCAGAGGCAGCTCAAGGCTCCTGGGGTCTCCCCCAGCATTAGGGATCCCCAGTCAGTGATGCTCATTGATCACCATCAAGTGTTTCTCCATTCAATTCCAGTATACTGGGATGGAAGCGTCCACCTCCCCCACCCTGGTGTGGGGCAGAAAGGGGCTGGGGGGTCCCACCAGCCAGGGGAAGAGCCCCAGAGGGGCTGCAGGAGCTGGGGTTCAGCTCATGGCCAGCCCTCGCTGCTCCTTCGGCATGGGGAGCCTGGATGCCTGAGGTCAGGACGCTCTGGATGGTGGCTCAGGTGTGGCAATGAGCCAGGAGGAACCAGGCCAGCCTCTCCCCTCTAGGCAGAGTGACCCCTTCCTCAGACCATGAAGTCTCCACAGTGAAGGCAGGTCCTGCACCAGAGCGTGGCAACCTCTGCCCCCGCTGGGAGAACAAGACAGGGACTTATGTCCAGCACCGGCACAAGGAGGATCTCCCCAGCACCGACCGCAACAGGCAATGAGGTGCCTGCTCTGAGCAGAGCACTCACAAACACGTCCTGTGCCGAAAGTCAGGAATGCAGTTCAGCAGTTCCAGAGGCAACCTGTGTCCTGGCACCCCTGAGACAAACCTTCTAGCCTAGTCCGAGAAGCACCGACCATCCTGCCAGTCACCTCCCATGTGTGCCGCAGAGCCCTGCCAGTCCCCAGTAAACCTTTACACCAGTGTTGAGACAGAAGTCGCTTCAGCTCATGGTTTGTCTTCCCTGAGCCACAGCACTGAGTCCCCTCCCAAGACGGAAGCTGAGCAGACGCTGACCTGTGCCTTCAGCCGGAGGAAGTTAAGCCCCATGATCACCCCAAACACGGGGAGAATGCAGGTCCCAGACTCCCACCGGTGCAACAGCCCACCACGACCACCACCTCCAAGGGCCCACTGGGAGACCCTGTCCCACCAGGCAACTGTCCTCCATGCTCAGATTGCAGAGAGTATTTGTGGCCTGCTCCCAGTGAATCCCACCACCTTCCTGCAAACATAAACCATGCGAAGATGCAGCCCAGCCCCATGGCACGCTCTTGGGATCAGGGCCACCTGGCCCTGGGTGGCACCCAGCACCCACCACAACTTGCCTGCGCAAGGGAATGTGCCCAGAAAGCATCAGGCTAAGAAACAACCGCTCCCAACATGCCCGTACATCCTTACCCTCTGCAAGGAACACTTTAAGGGAAAGATTTCAAAGAGCTGGTGCCTGTCACTGGGCTGAGCAACTCCTCGCTCACAGCCCTGCCATCCATCCCCTCCACAGCCCAGACCTGTGCAGCAGCAGAGGAATGGTTAGTTTCAAAGCCACGGCAAGGTTTTACACGAGAAAAATCACTGCTTGCCTGGGACTGGCAAAAACCAAGCAGTTAAAAATCTGCTGTTCAGGCCAAAAATGCCCTGACCGTGCACCCGTGCTTCAATTAGAGGCCCTGAAAATGCACTGCGAGCGCTGCTTCCACCCGAGCAATAACTCCCAAGATATTGATTTGTAAGTCACAATTAACAACTGCTTCATTCATGAACCAGTAGTTCGCTATGATTAGAAATAATTTAGAAGAAATTATGCCACCATTATCTGCCACTTAGAGGAATCCCAGCAATCATTTCATCTGCACGAGTACTTACCCTGCCTGCCACTCGCCTCTCCCTCCCCGCACTGCCAGGGGCCCCCAGCCCACCTCCCTGTCTCTGTCCTGGGCAGCGGGCACAGAGGGGACACGCAGCCCTGCTCCCCTACAGAGCTTCCACCTTGACACCCATGGGTGCCTCCACCCAGCGGCCGTTCCTCCCGTGGGTGACCCAGAGGCCGAGGCAACAGTCTGAGAAGAGGCCCAAAGAGGGGGTGTGGAGGGGGGAAGCTGCAAGGAGAACCCACGGGCTGGACTTTCCAAGCAGCAAGGGTGGACCTGGGTCCTCCTGGAAGGCGCGGGTGAGCGAGAGGAAGCACCATGGGCTCGGGATCCACTGGGACAGGGCATAAGGAAAGCACAGAGCTTTGCGGCACTCCCAGACTCCCACACACAGTTTCTTCTGGATGCATGATGTGTTATGGAGTTACATTAATTGGTCTTCTCTGCATGAAGTGACCTCTTCATCAGGGCTCCGCATGCTGGCCCCCAGCACAAGAAGTGGATCCCCCTTCAGCCCCCCTCTCCTCGTACCCCCAGACCCTGCCGTGCCTTTGCAGGAGGGACCAGGCTCTCCAGCTCTTCATCTGGGGTTACCCCACCAGTGACCTGTCTACCAGCCACCCATGACCGGTCACACTGTTATGGGCTGCTTTTAGCACCCTGTAAAAGCACTACTGGCAGCCAAGGGACCTGCCAGGGTGGCAACAAGCTCCTGGGCAAGAGGGGCAAGAGCCATAAGTGCCTCCAGGAGACCAAGCCTCCACGGTCTGCTCCTCCCCAGGTTTCCCCTGCTTTGGTCTGGTCCCAAAGGTCCCACTGCAGGGGTGGACCTCTGCGAACTGCCGATATGGCAGCTTCTTACTGGTGGAGCAGAGGTGTCAGTAGGAAAAGCTGCTAGCTGCATCCCTCATCCCGGGATCCTCTTCAGTGTCCAACGCTGTCTTTACATGGGCTTCATCCTTCCCTTCCCCGCCTGCAGCCCCTCCCCTTCCCTCTCCACCTCCAGCCCCTCTGCTGCAGCCCTCCTTGGGGCCCTGAAGAGCCCTTCTCTCACCCTCCCGGCACTGTCCACTTGATCTGTCCATCCCCATCTGCTCTGGCTCACCAGCCCAGGACTGATGCGGGGGTTTGGCTTCCTCATGTGCAGAGCCCCAGGCTTCAGGAAGACCAGAAGTGACAGTGCTGCACAGCTCAGGGACCCTCCGGGGACACCGGGACCAGCTCTCACCCTGCTGAGCTCCCCACCAGCCTGGCGCAGAAGCTTTGCTGCCCCACATCTGTTCACCACCAGCCTGCGCCAATGACACTAATGGCCACCCAGCGTCAGCTCTGCAACCCTGGCCTCTCCAGGATCCACCTCTCAGCAAGGTCTGAAGGAGGAGGGCTGTGGAAGACCCAGGGCTTGGTCCTCACCCTGCACATGAGTCCTGTGGGCAGCCATGGCGCGGGGGAGATGGGAAGATCCCACAGACCCTGGGGCATCCATTCTGGTGACCATTTCCAGAAAGTGCCCTCGAGAAGCTCTACCAAACTGGTGTTTTCTAACAAAGAACGGTTTTGCTGAAAATTTCCCAGATGGCTCCTGTACTCATCCCGTTTATAGTAGAAATATATTAAATTTATGGATTATTTATAGTATACGAGGAGGGCCCAGCTCCAATCGATAGGCCTGCTTTGTACAGGACTCTCCAAAAACCACTTATTTTCGCCAGTCCATAACAGTGAACCAAATGATGTGGGTGCTGCTGAGTCCTGCTCTGCTATCTGCACATATTCCCAATTAAAAAGAAATCAGAGCAAAGAAATCAGAGCTTCTGGCCAATCAGCCTGCTAATTAAAAGGATGAGGAATTACTGGAGGCGGAGGCGATGGGCTGTGCAGTACAAGGGAGTCCTCAGGCCTCCCTGCTGCTGGCCTTGGCTGCCAGCAGCTCCACAGCTGCAAGGGAGGGACAGGCCCTGCCGCCCAGGAGAGGGAGGAGAAGGTTATGTGCTCCACCATCCTCCCAAACCTGAGCGGAGGGAGGGCAGGCTGCTGGCCCCGAGGAGTGCGGGGACCCTTGCACACATAGCCCAGGGTCAGGTTCGTCTCACATATCCTCTGCCTGGGCCCCAAACCAGATACGACAGGCCCTCTGCCACACAGCACCTCACTGTCCTGGGGAGACACCTCCCTAAGGTCCCTCTGCCCCCCAGGACACTTGGAACAAAGGCCAAGCCAAGGAGAGGCCAAGAGTCTCCAGCCCTTTTCTGGATGTGGGGTCTCACAGGGCCTCATCCCCAGAAGGGCACCCGCCTGTCCTGCCTGGAGAGCCAGGAGTCCTGGCCTCCCGACCGCCACAGCCTGCCGTCAGGACAAGGAGCTCACGCACCCTACAATGTGGTGGCCCAGCACAGCTCTCTCAGACGGAACCCCTGCGAGCCCACAGCCCCATCCATGCCAGGCACGGAGCCAAGGTCACACCACTACCCACCTGCTCTTCTTGGGTCTTGCTCTGGGGCCAGGCTCAGAGCTGCTCTTCTTGTCTTTAGGCTCCTTGGGGGCTTTGGGTTCCCGAGGTTTCCGGGGCTTCTTGGCCACCTCCCTCTGCTTGGGCTCCTTCGGCTTCTTGGGCTCCTTAGCCTTTTTAGGCTCTTTTGGTTCTTTAGGCTCCCTCCTCCTCTTTGGTTTCACCTCCACAGCTGCTTTTTCTCCCCCTTCCTGCTCTCCCAGATCCTTTTTCTTCCGTTTCTTCTTCACCCCTGTGCCCCCGCCCCCACTGTCCTGCATCCCGTTCTGGGTGCTTGTCCGCTTCTGGGGAGCCCCGTCGGGCTCCTCCTCGGGACATTGGCACTGGCCGCCCGTGGCTGTGGCCGTCACCGTCACCTGGTTGGGCACCTCGTCCTGCTCCTCGCCACTGGCAAATGGTTCCTGCGCCTTGCACTCCCAGGCATCCGACATTGGGGAGCGGCTCAGCGCTTTGAAGCTTGGTGGCTGCAGAGAGAACAGAAAGGCAGCGTGTGAAGCAAATGGCAGATAGAGAAACAGCAGGTGCTCTGGGGGGAACTGCAGCCCCAGCGAGGCTCTAATCACCCGGGCGCAGCGCAAGCAATGTCCCTCGACCTTCGGGGAACTATGGCTAACGGCCACCACGCACATACACAGCTCAAAGGGGAGGACCCCCCTTCCCTACCCGACGGAGGCTGACAGGTTAGAGAGGCCTTTCGGTTCCCCACCAGCCCAAGCAGGTCCGGAGCGGAGGCGGCTGGCCCCTCTGCCGTGTCCCCAAGCACAGTCCTGCCTTCGATTGCACACTCCACACCTCACTCTGCTGAGACCCAGAGCGACCCACACGCCCAGGCCACCTCCTGCCCGTTGCCCAGAGCCAGGGATTGTCCCGACAGGGAAGGGAGAGGGAATTAAGGACACCTTGCAGCCTCCAGCAACAAGAAGCAGGCCCCCAAGTCTGCTCAGGACAGAGTTCAGGACAGAAGGAGGAGGTTAGATGGACACCTTTCCCGGGAGCTGCTGGGCGCTGGGCTCCCTCCAGCCCAGAAGAACGGAGCTGCTCTTCCTGCTCCGGCTCTTCCTTCACTTCCTGTGAACTTTCCAGCACTGAACACTGAAAGGAATTCAGCTGCCTCCCCGGCGTGCTCTGCTGCGTCAGGCCCAACCAGAAAACAGCACGAAAAGGCTCAGCTCTGCTCGAGCAGCAACAGGAGCGTCTGCGATAAGGAGCCCAGGCTCGTCAGCCCCGACCCCGGCTCCTTGGGGAGCAGCCCGGGCTGGTGGGGCTGGCAGGGGACAGCCTGAGGAAGGGAGCTCCGGGTGACGATTCCTACTGGGGACCAGAAAAATCCGTTGCAGCAGCTGCCAGAGGCGGGGAGAGCAAGGGATGCTGAAAGGGCTGGGCAGAAGCATAGATGTACGCAGCAAGGATGGGGAAAGCAACACGTCGGGCTCTCCTTCAGCTGCGGTGCCGGACAGTTGCCATCCCCAAGGCTGTGGCACAGGCAGCGCCTGGCCCTGCCTGCACACCCAGCCAGCCCACTGCACCCTCTCCTCTCTGCCTGTGATCAGGGGGCCACTGGAGAGCGGCTGGGGCCACGGCCAGCACCGATCCCTCGTGGTACTTCCGAGTGCCTGCCAACACCGGGAACCCAGGCAGGTCTCAGCCCGCCGGCTCAGCGGCACGGGCAGTCTGAGCCGCTCCTCCGGCCCCGCAGGGGGAGAGCAAACCCCACAGCTTTCACAGGAGATGGCACGCTTTTCACCCACAACCCCCAGATTAACTCTTTTTAATGCACGGCTTGGCCATGACCAGAGGGAAGCTGTGGCCATCCCCGGCCTGGCTTGCCGCGGCTGGGCTGGCAGATCAGCAACAGACCAAGCCCAGCAGCGTGACCAGGGCTGGAAAGCTGGTCCTGCAGACAGGTGTTTGGTAGCTGTCCCATGAGACAAGGTGGCTGGTGAGCTCGCGCCGGCACCCTGCACCCATGGCTGCCCTGCACCAGAGGTGCTGGCTCATTCACAAGCCACTTCCCTGGTGCTGAGGTGCCAGTGCCTCTGGCAGCAATGCCCCGGCCCCGCGGACTCCCAGCACTACCCGGCTCTTCAGAGCTTCGGGAGAGCATGTAAATATTTACATCCTATAGACTGAGGACTGAAGCCCGTTCAGGGTGGTCTAGCCTCAGGGCACTCTGTATGCACAGATTTCTGATTTGGATTAGATGGAAGCATTAAACAAAACAGGCTGGAAAGGGGAAAAGACCCCTGATGCCCCTGCAGCCACCCATGAGTGGGGCTGCCAGCACATCTGGCATCAGCCAGGCAGGCGGCAGCAGCATCTCTGCCGGCATATGGCCACCTCTAGCACTGCCCCGGCCCCTGCTGCCTGTCTGCTCCAGTGACCTGGGACGGGGGAGAACAACCATTCTGTCACACGGACAAGACATCAAAATGCACCCAAGCAATTAAAAGGAATTCCAGCCGTATTCTGGGCTGGAAAAAATTCAGCACTGTAGATGCTGCCTCTGAGCCCACAGGCTGAGCAACAGGATCAGTCCCAGCCTTTGCATTCCTCAGATCTTGCAAGCTGGGAATCAGCTGGAACAATTTACTGGATTAGCTACAAAGCTCACAGACCCCCAGGAGCCTGGATCTCCTTTTGCTTCTGCGCTGAACAGCAGCCAAGTGCAGATACCAGACAGAAAGCAAATCTTCAGCATCTTTGCACAGCAGGAGATGTGCCCCTTCCCAGCCACAGCTTGTAGCCCTGAGTCTCACAAGGGGGAGACCACCCAACGAGCAACAGGTCTGGAATCTGCTGTTCTAGTGCCATCCAAGCGCTGAGCGTCTGGAGCAGCTCCAACCCCAACAGCCTGTGCCTGGGGGAGCTGAGCCACGATGGCCAGGCCAGTGCGTCCCTCTCATGGCGTGTATCAGTAATTCCCAGCAAACCAGCGTGGAGTAGGGAGTCGCTCATGATTTCCGGCACCGCACACCAGCCACATGGTCCAAAGCTCCCCCCCTGCCCCATCTGCTGTCTGCACCTACAGCTCCAAGCCAGGCTATGGAGCCCAGGCAGGTCCCGCTCGCCACCGGCGTGTCCACTGCCAGGATGTGCCAGAAGCCTCAGGCCCCACCGCATGAGAGGGGCTGACAAAGCCGTCAGGAGAGCAGGCCTCAAACCGTGACCTCCTTTGTGGGGTCTGCCTCGTGCTTCATGGTGCTGCTGAGGCAAATCGGAAAGGGCGTTTCTGTGGTTGCTGACAAAGACATCCCAGCCTGCCACAAGCCCTGCTGCAACAGAAAGTTGAATGCTTTATATAAAAAACCATGAGCTGTCAGAAGGTTTGTGAAAGTACAACCCTTCTGCTCCTCCGGCGTCACCTCTTGTCTGCCAACAGCCCCTCCAGCCTCTAGGCAAGCCCATCATGGTGGGAGCACAGACACGTCCACCCCAGCACACCTCCCAGGCAGCGCTGCAGGCCCCCAAATCCAGCAGTTGCCAGCGCTTTGCCATGGGATGCCCCGTGGGCACCAGACATCACAGCCTGCTGCGTCCGGGAAGCAGTGGTGGTACCAAGCAGCAGCACCTGCCACCAGCTGGAGCAGCCAGAAACTTCTGGCACAGGCCCTGCCATGAAAGGGCCATCAAACACCAGCTTGTGGCACCGAGCAGCTCACGGCCAAGGCCTTGCACAGGCAGGAGAAGCACAGAGGGGCAGGGAAACCAGGCTCCTCCACGCCGACTGCGGGCAAGGTACTGCCAGCCCCAGAAACCCTTCTGCACCCAAGGCTGCTTGGTTTATCTTCAGGGAAAAAGGCTCCCTGTCATGCTCCTACAAGCCCACGGCAAGCTCCTGCTGTCCACACAGGACTGTGCTGCGGACTACAAATCTGCAGTCTGAGCTTGGCGCACTGCTGCGAGCCAGGGAATGGGCTTTTCCTACTTGCCCTTGATGAGGTTCAGTTTATCCTGGCTTCTTATCAAGAGGAAAAGCCTGAGAAAGCAGCGCCAGTGGCATCTGTGCTCCTGCGTGGCTTCAAAGCACACTCGCAGCTTGCCTGCGGCAGCCCGGCCAGTCCTTTGTGGCAGGCAGGAGCACACCATCCCCACGCAGCCGGGGCCGGAGCATCAGGTGCTGCCCCTGTGCCACAGGGAACCACCACCTCTGCTTCCAAACAGTGAGGACCTGAAGGGCCTGTGTCACACCGATGGGGACACAGCACTGCAGGGAGCTCTGCTGCAGCAGCACCCTCCGGGCTGAGTGGCCTGAGACACACATCTCCACAAGCCATCAGGCTGCCCATGGCTTTGCCCAGGCTACTGGCCATTGTGTCTGCAGCAACAGCCAGCAGCGACACACCACCATGTTCAGACTCCCTTCACAGGGGAGAAACATCCAGCTCCAGGAGCCTAAACGTGGCAAATCGTAGCCCCAGGATGCTGCTGCAGCAAGTGGGCAAGGTGGGCTCCCCTTGGCTGCTCTGGACCAGGCCAGGACCGCTCTAGGCCAGTCCTGTGACCCCGGAGGGGGGCAGGAGTGGGGCAGGGCAGGCAGCGTGCTCTGCCTCCCTGGCTGCCCAGGCTGGCTGTGGCTCAGGACCTCCAGTGGCAGGACTGCATCCAGTCCACGGTAGCTAACAGCCGCATGAACCCACCTGTAACCATGGGCGCCAAAGCACCCAGTGGCATTCAGTACTACAAACTGCAAGCTATGGGCACAACCCACTGATTTTGTTTAAATCGTGCTGCCCTCCTAAGTGGCTTCTGGTTCTCAAGGTGTGAGAGCACGAAGGAGGATTTCCCTGTAAGCCACTCCGTCCCATTCACTGTTTGGCCGTTCTCCATCACATCCTTCCCCTGCAGAGCTCTCCTGGCCCAGCTAAGGTACAGGTGACAAGTCTCCCTCTCCTTGCAGGCGGGCTGGGCTGGTGCTCAGACCATCTGCCTCATCCTTCTCTGCACCTCTTCTAACCCCATCAGCTTTGGGGTGGCAGTAGGAAAGCACACAGTATCAGAGAGGTACCACATAGGAGGGCTTCTGCTCTGTTCCTTCTCCCTTTCCAAACCACCGAATGAGCCTCTGGGACAACCTGCAGGCAGATGCCAAGCTCTCTGCCAACGTTTTACAGTCTCCTCCAAGAGCGAGGACAGCCCCGAGTGAAGATACGTACATGGCTGGTTCCCCCATATGCATTACTTGGCACATCTGAAGACTTTCTTCAACTCTTCAGACTCCGTTTCCATTTCAGCATCTCAGATGATTGCAGGAATCGGCTAGCGCCTTCTCCACTGCTCCACGCCATGAAAGCAGAGACATTTTTCCTGTACTTTGCTTCCTATTCTTTAACCAGTCACTAATTCACAGAAAGACCTCTTATCAGGACAATTTTTAACTTCTTTAAAATCATTCAGTGAGAAACTTTCTCAACGGTTGTTTGGGAGCCCACGAGCACTGTTCCAGCCTAGACCAAACTCACCTCTGAGATCTGGCTACCTTTAAAATCCTCGGCAGATTGCAAGGGCTAATCTTGCTTTACAAAAGCCACACCGACTAATCACCAGTGTAGGATTTTCACAGACAAAATGTTTATTATCGTTCCTAACCATTTATCCAATACTCAGTAAACATATTGGCTTTTAATTCCACATTTGTTAAACCTCGCCTTCCACAGATGTGGCCCTCATGGGCAACAGCCCGTAACACTATTTATTAGCGATTCCCAACACCTAATCAGGCTCCTTTACCATTCTAGAGCAAACACCATCAAAGCCTGGTGGCTTGTGTTACTTTGCTCAAAAATGTCTTTATCAAACACTTTAATTTAAGGCCAACGCTCCGATGCATGTGGCATCAGGGATGGCTCCGGGTTGGGAGCCTTCCTGACCGAGCTGTTCTGCCAACACCCCATTTCCACGAGCGCTTACTTGCCACCTCAATCACTTATTTACCCTGTGAACCCTCTTAAAGGCTTTTTAGTCCTGAGATATTTGAAAAAAAAAAATTATTACTAGACTCCATGTCTTTAGCAAAGGGTTCCTAAAAATCTTTTTAATCCTGCCGTGTTACAGGTTTGCTTTTAAATTCCCAGAATATGCATCCTTTTTCTTACCACAACTTTTTTTAACTAAAGAAAAACATCATTTTACATTGAACAGCCTCTTCTACATGTCTTCTTATACGCCCATCTAAGCACGCAGGTTTGTTGTTTCCAGGGTATTTTGGAGGGCGGGGGGAAGTAAAGGCGATGACTTACAGGATTTGGTAGGTGATGCCCACCCCTGAGCCTCTGGTACCGCACCCCAGCAGCCTCCATATGCCCAGTACGCTTTTTATCCTTAGAGCTGCGCCTTTGCACTGTCTCTCAACTGGCATTTTTTTGGTGACGATTGTAATGATTTTACATTTTCAGAATACACTTTTATGTAACAATTGTACATTTTTTTTATTCCCAGAGGAATCTTCTATAAATTACATTTCATACAGGAAGGCAAGTCCCTCGGCAGCAGCTGGAGCACGAAGTCTTGTCCCACGTGTCTAACCACCGTCAAAGAGAAGGTCAGGGCGAA
This sequence comes from Sterna hirundo, assembly GCA_009819605.1. Classification (NCBI taxonomy): domain Eukaryota; kingdom Metazoa; phylum Chordata; class Aves; order Charadriiformes; family Laridae; genus Sterna; species Sterna hirundo. The sequence continues at coordinate 2,872,162 of CM020447.1, read as the reverse complement.
AAAAATGTTTAAATCTCCCCAGAGTGCGGTGAAGGCTAACAGAGCACTTATTGCATGACCCCATTAGAGGGCAAAGCCAAGGTTAGAGTGGGCCTTAACAGTGTGTTTCCTTAACTTAAAATTGTTTAATTTCATTTATAGTTCCAATTTGACTCAACTTCCCATTTTTTTCTTCAGGACTTAGGGGAAAACACCACCAGGAGATGGGAGGTAAAGCCGATCCTGCCCTGGTCCTTGAAGGGCTCCCTCCCTGCTCCCAAACTGCTGAGCCTGCGAGATGCACCAGCCGCCCCGGGCCCACGAGGGTCACGCAACACCCCTGACCCCCTCCAAGCCCTCCAGCAAAGAGCGGAGCAGCGTTCACAGGGACTTGAAGGAACAGTTTAAAAAGTCCACTCGACATGTGTGCGGGGAGCTTAGGAACAGTAAAGTTCAGCAGCATTTTCCTGCCCAGGGCATGCACCAGCCCAGGGCCAGCAGGACTGAGCCGGGTCCAAAGCCCTCGCCCTTGCCCTGCCTCACCAGGCACCTGCACAGGCAGCAGCAGAGAAGAGGAAGGAGGGGGAACAGCAACTGCAAAGAGAAAGAGGGGAGGGGAAGAGGGAGGCGACTGGGGACAGGGGAAAGGGCAGCTCGACAGGGGGCCAGGATGATGTTATGGGATGAGAGTCCTAAGGGGCAAGTGAGAACTGAGAACAGCAGGCAGCTTTGGGTGAAGATGAGCGAAAACTGGGCCCAAGCACCTGGGAGAGGTACAGCAGGAGTCAAGCTTGGCTGGATGGGGCAGAAGATCCTGCACCTTGTGCCCAGCCAGGAGGGAACCACCACAAACCCAGAGCCGCGCTCCCTCCACAGCCTGTGAGACCACATCACCTTCCTTGCCTCCGGCACTCCTGGGCTCCCACCCCATGGCTGGGCAGCCCAGCATCATTTTCTGCCCCATAAAGCACTTGCCGCGCAACAGCCGTAAAGGCAGGAGTAGAGAGAGGCTCCCCTGGACCCAGATGGTAGATATCACAGGCCGGAACTGGTGGGAGGCGTGATGGGGATGAAGCAGACGTTGCATCGGCACTGCTGGGTGTCGGAGCCTCCTCACCTGCCAGCATCACTCCTCATCCAAACCCTGCAGCACCACATGAGTTTGGGGGTGGGATGGGGAAAGGAGCAACAGCCTGATGTCCACCCTGCTGCCCATCCGGCGCCTTGCGGCCCTGCCTTGAGCCCTGCAGGCTTCTCCCCGCCAAGAGCACAGCATTCCCAGCAGGGCAAAGCTCTGCCATAGCCTCAGGTTCTGACCAGCAGCCCCATCCTGCGAGGAGGCCACGGCTGAGCCCTTCTCATGGTTATCGCGAAGCGCAGAGCCAGCTCCCCTGGCTACCAGGCTCAGACGACATCGACACAACACATTCTTGCCAGGCAGCGTGACCAGAGCCAGCAGCAGTGGCCATGCCACACGCCATCTTGGCACAGAAGTGCCAGTACCATTCAACCCCTGTTCACTGGATGCTGGACTAGATCTTCCAGGAGAAGCAGGACGCCTCCACAGAAGCCCTGCGTTTGGGTCTAGGGCATGGCTGAAACCCTGCAGAGATCTGTCCTGTATGTGGGGTGTCCACAGGGATGCTGACTGCAGGGGTCATCAAAGGTTTCCATGCTCTTTAGACAGAGGCCGATGTCCAGGGGCTGCCCAGCAGCCCAGCTGCTTGGCTCGCCCCCATGGCACTGATCAAAGCCACCAGCTGGGCTGCCGTCATGCCAGCAGCCTGAGATGGGCACCATTACACAGCTCTGCCTTTGGTCACACTGGCAGCCACTGGCCCAGTCTGCGTGGCCAGCTGCAGAACCCCATGAGGGCAGCTTCTTCCATACACAGCGTTTTAGCAGGCTGTTGAGCCACCCTCTCCGGCAGCTGCAATCGCCACCAGTGGCGTGCACAGCATGGGCTCTTGTATTCTAGTCGCTGGGTGTCCACACCCCTCGTTTCCAGCTCTTAATGCAATGCAGCAGAAGCTAAAAATACCCAAGTGCCACCCTCCGTCATGTCTCCGAGCAGGCTCTGCAGTCGCCATGGGAGGTGCGTGATGGAGGTGGGGCCTGGCTCCGCTCCCGAGACGCAGCCCTCAACAGCTACAGCTGGGAAGCTCCATCCCGTGACTGAGCTTGGCAGCAGGCACGCAAGTCCCCATCACCCTGGCACGGGGCATGGCGGGGGCAGAGGGCAACGCTGCTGCCCTGGGCTGGCCAGGCTGTCCTCCCCGCTTAGTCCTCTCTGGCAGGGTGGGAAGGAAGGCAAGGAAAGGGCACGGAAAGAGGAGGGCCTGAGCAGCAGCAGGGCGAGGAGCCCTCAGGACCACTGGCTGTGGATGGAGGAGCGGGTCACCTTGGCAGCTCACCGCTCCCTCTGCCTTTCATCCTTACCAGAGTGGGTGCCCACATGCTGCTCAGCAGAGCAAAACTCCCGCATGCACCCTGCACCACGGGTCATCGCACCTGACAGTCTCATCACGACAAAAAAAGCCCAAGGTGGGCCAGGAGCCCACAGACACAGCCTGGGACAGAGCCACAAGTGCTCGCAGGCTGGCGAGCCCCCGTTCCGCTGCACCGGCTCCCACCGCTGTCAGGACTCTAACTCCAGCCCCGGGGAGCTCTAGTAACAGCCCTTGGCAGTGCTTCCAGTATGTTAGACATCAAAGCTCACGTTTCACTTAAACAGATCCATGAAATTCAGGAAAAATCTTCATTTTATGCAGCGAATGCCTGAAGCAAAGGCAAGCAGAGCTCCCACAGATACTCCTGGGGTCCTGCATGCCCTGACGTGTCCCCGCTGCGAGGGCTGCACAGTAGCCATGTGGTGCCCGCAGCCCCAGGCTGCTCCCCACTGCCACCCCACGCCACCAGCTGCGCACCGCTGGGCATCAGGCCACTTCCACCGCCTCCAAGCCCAGGCTGAAGAGTCAGAAGAGTCCTCCAGGAGAAGGCAGGAGCTAAGGGGTCACAGGACTTCCCGTCCTCTCCCTCTCCAAGAGACAAGCAATGCTGCTCTGCTCTTACAGTCCGTGTGGGATGAGAGCACTCCATGGCTGTAGAATAAGGAGATTTACAGGCACTGTGGAATAACTGCATTTATTTTAGTTCGATATTTCTCAGGTTATTCAACAAGTCAGAGCTTGGCACAAATGAGCAGAAGACCCTTCAGTGCCCAGGGAGGAGCAGGACACAGACGGGAAAGGAAGTCCAGGGAATGATGGTGCTGCCGAAGTCCTCAAAGCAAATCCATCGCTTGTCATTGCTCCCTGGGGTAGCTAGGCACCCTGTCCCACCTCCCCCAGCAGTCACGGCACCCTGGCACGAAGCCTTGTAAGTCACAAGGGAAGTGACAGGTTTCATGAGTTAGTCACAGCTCGGTGACAAATACACCAGATTTTCATGCATTACTAAGGAAGAAGAGTCGTGCAAACACAGACCCTGCCTGCGCTAACAACAGCCCCTCATCTGGTGCACCCGTTGGCAGTGCCCTGCACACGAAGCCATCCCAATCCGTGCAGGATGGGTGGCACTGCTGCAGGGGGCACCGAGGGGGCACAGGGAAGAGCTCTTCCCAGGACAGCCTGCTGCGAGACCCCAGGTCTCCAGCCCAAGCTTCATAATCCACTGGCGGTGGACATGGGCAGGACAGGGTATTTGCTCAGGGCAGCCACGGACTCGGGAAAGGAGAAGAGCACATCCATAACCCATTCCCAAAAGAAGCTGAGAGCTCTCCTGCCATCCCTCACCAATATGAAAGGTGCCAGCATTTTTCCAGCTTTTGTACCAAGATGGAGCTTCTGCAGGTGAGAGGCTGGCAGGGAGACACACACGGAAATGCATGGCCCTTGAGAGCCCTGGGAACAACACAAGCATCTCACCTTCTCCAGAGACACCACTCAATTGACTTTTGAAGGCAACAGCCCCCCTTGGTGCCACTAGGAGTCTGTTTATAAGGTGCGGGAGCTCCTGTGCTCAGGTGTCCAGGGAGACATGGCATGGCACCCCTTCCTAGTTTTGCCTCCAACACCGCTCAGCAGGCACAGCAGAGCATGGCAGGGAGCCACCCACCTCGAGGAGCAGCTGTTCCCTCCACCACATCAATCAGGAATACCCCCAGGAGCCCTGCTTGGCCAGGTTTTCTTCCAAACAATGAACTCACAGCAGCATTTCTGACTGCTGCCCAGACCCTTCTGGGGACAACCCAGCACAGCCCTCGCAGAGCTGGCGACTCCAAATGCTGCAGCGTTTGTGACATGCTGCAAGGATCATCCTACACTGCTGCTGGTACAGAGAGCTCAGGAGATGAGCAGCTCGACCCCTACCCCTCCTTGCTCACACTGGCATGCCTTTATCTCCCTCCCAGACTTTTATCTGCAGGGGCAGTTACACAAAACACTTTGGCAGATGAGCCCTTTAAAATCTCCGAGTGCTGGGGGAGGATGGTTTGCTGTGCTTAAAACCCACGTCATTTCAGCAATCCCATTTCCAGAGAAGCCAAACCTGCTATATTAGTCCGATGGAGTGGTGGGAATTTCTTACCTGGGCTCCGCTACCAGAGGAGAGGGATCACTCACCCGTGCCCCAAAGCACCCTGCTCTCCTCCAGGCCTTCCCTCTGCCCTGGCAGGCGTGATCCAGCAGTACTGGTACGCAAGACCCACTGTGCTCCCCTCCTCATCTTGAGGCTGGCTCTGCTTCTTCACAGCATCTTTAGGACACACTGATAAACTCACTGCTTTCTACAGCATCGGTGCTCTGTACACATACCTGCTTATATCCACAGCGCTTGGCTTGCTGCAAACTCGTAACAGCACACTCGTCTTTTTCCAAACCCTTCCCTCCCTTCCTCCTCCCCATTAACCTGCCACGACGGCGCAATCTGCAGCTGCCCTGAGCAGCATGAAGATACGGCTTCAGAGCTGGCTAGAAATGGCACCAGCTCGTGCTCTCCAGCAGATTTATCCCTTAGCTCAGTGTTCAATTTAATGGTTTCCCATTAAAAGCAGCGCAGACATAAATCAGCTCAGGGTGGACCAGTTTGTTTTATACCTTCATCCATATTTCACCCCGGCAGGCAGAGCGAGTCTCCATGCATGTAACAGGTCCTTCCCCTTATCAGAGTGCCGATGGTCAGGTTCTTCCTCTGCACATGGTTTAATACAAAGACCACTGGCTCATAAATCTCCTCCAGGAGCAGTGGGTAGTTATGATCCAATGCGGCAATTCAGAAATGGCAGCTTCGTGGGATGGGATTACTTCTGAGCAAGGGAAGATTCCCTGGCCAAGCTCTCACAGCCCCGCAGACATGATCTTCCCCAACCTCCCTGCTGGTGTTAGTCCTGGAGCATCATGTTATTAGCAGTAATCACAGCAAACATACAGTTTTGTAATACATGTGTGATGAGATTCAAACAAGAGCCAATACTAGGGACTCTGAGGGAAAAGAAGGGTTTCTCCTCCACAGGGAACAGAACCAAATCAAGAGCATTTCCATTACTGAAGATAAATCCCACCTTGTTCAATTGCCCACATCAGACTCATCTGCTCTAGGCCGCAGCTCAGGTCAAATTTTGACGTGCTGAGCTGCAGCCCTGTCTGGAAATGCAAGCCTGCGCCCCACCCCCCCCCCCCCCACCCCCCCCCCATCAACTGCAACAATTCACACACAGGACATGGTCCCCAGACCTTGCCAGCTGAGTTGGGAGAAGGAGAAAGGGTCACAAACCTGCTTTTCTTTTTTCTGTATTTTCATTATCATCAAATCTGGGATGAATGTTATTTCTGCAAGACACAACACAAAAAAAAAAATCACAATAAAGAGACTATTCACCAGTCTTAACCACTTGTTATCCTGAGGCACTCCATCCTTCCACATCACCCCTCCAAGAGGCCAAGCCAACCCCGGTGTCGCTCAGATCAACAAAGCTGCAAGAACGAAATGCTCTCAGGGACAAGCCTGGGGACATCTGCTCTGCTGAGCCACTTGCAGTGCCTCCTTGCAGGAGCCCGAGCACACATCTCCCTGCAGCTCGGTGCTACCTGAACGCCGCCGGGCAAGACCAACCTTGCAGTCGCAGTCCCAGCATGAAGCCGCACGGCACATCTGGGACTAGTGGAGATGCTCTCCACCTCCCCAGAGCCCTAAACCCATCCCAGGCACCCGAGAGACGTGTCGGATGCTGCCAACCCTGCAGTAGCAGAGGGAAGCAGTAAACAAACCAGCCTCTGCCAAGCAACGACGACAGCAGTAAGAGACATGGAGAGGATGCAGGAGCTTGAGGCAGGCTGCAAGCCATACTATCAAGGAAGAGCTGCTCAGCGGGACCAAGATGGGGCAGGCAAGGCAGCCATGCTGGCAGACACCCTCTCCCCCGTGAGCTGCAGCAGCCCTCGGAGCAGCGCTGGGGCAGGTTGCCTCCGCAGGTCTGTGCCCCGGCAGCGCAGGATGATGCCGCATGAGCAGCACCCACCTCGCAGCCCACAGGAGGAGGGGGGGCTGCAGGCAGGGGTGATTCCCAAGCAGCCCCTTCCCACCGGGCCTGGCCGGAGGGGCTGCAGTTGCAAGTCCGGCTCTTATCAGCACATTAGTGCCAAAGGCAGAACTGCCAGTGCGACCAGGTCCCCACACTGTCCCCCACCGGAGGAGGGGGACCAACTGGGGACGCAGCACCCTGACAGCTCTCTGGGGCAAAAACTGTTCCCCGAGGCTCCCTGCACCCTGTGCCCAGTGGCTGTGTTCTGGCTCAGCCAGCAGCACCTTTTAGTTGGTCTCTTCCCGATGGCCACAGCTCCCTATGGCAGGCACCACCTGAGCAGCTGCGCCCAAACACAGAGACCCAACACCCAGCACACACATGGCTGCCACGCACCCTCAGGATGGGGCCGGCTAGCAAGTTGACATGGACCTGCCCAGGCCCCATTTCTCTAGGGATGGGGCATAGGCTGGACACTGCCAGACGCAGGAGAAAGCCGGGCTCACCGCTTCCCTCCTGCCGCTGCCGTGTCGGTAGAAAGGCCAGAAGCAGCCCCGCCATGGGGTCAGCGTCAGAAACAGCGCCGATCCTGGGTGGATGGGGCATTGCTGCAGCTCCCCAGGACGAACACGGTCACCAGCTGTGACAGTCAAGGGGACACGGTGAGGTTACAGCCCCGTGCCCTCCCCACAGAAGCCCCAGCCATGGTACACTCAGCAGAGCTGTCGGGGTTTGCCCAGAGTCCCCTGCTCCAGGCAGTGGATGCTTTTTGGGGAGGCAAGCCTCCACAGTTGTCTGCTCCTACAGTGCCAGCAACGGGCGCCAAAGAGCCCAGAAGTATTTGACAAGTGTTTTAGACACAAATCCCACAAACACCTGCCTCTTGTTTCCCTCCCATACCATGCAAACTCCACTCCACAGCCTCCCTCGCTGCTGCAGCTGTCAGACTCGTCTGGCCCAAGGTCACAGCTTGCACTATCCCCGCTCTGCAGGGGAGGCCCAGCGACCCCCCAGCACCCCCATCATGTCTCCCCTCCCTGGCAGGACCACTCTGCTAGGCCCAGGCCTTACCAAAACCCAGAGCCGTTCTTCCCCTGACCCAGTGCCTCTCCTCCCAAAGGGGAGAGCCCAATGGGTCCTACAGGTGGGCAGCGCTCAGGCTGGCACAAGAGGGGACCAACCCTGCAGGCTGATGCTGCTCCATGGCTCACATGCACCACACCAAGGAGAAGAGGCAAGGGCTTCCAACTCTGATCCCAGCTACATGGCACGGGCCAGACTCGCACCTCCCACATATAAGTCAAGCTTCGTGGCAGTAAGGCACCAGCTGAGTGAGGAGGAGTTTGATGGTATCTCTGGATTTCTTGTGATTAAGTGTGCCAGCCTCTCCTGCACTCCTCCAAACATGCCCAAGAAGGGCCCAGAGGACAAGGGGCTAAGCCAGGCTGGAAGATGCGTGCAGCTGCAGTAATGCTGCTCTCCAGGAAGAACCAGGCACAAATTTCACACTGAGCGGCCGCTGCAGCTCAGAACAATCCTGCCGGGCTCCAGCAGAGAGCAGCCCCATCCCAAGGGTTTTCTCAGAAATGGAGATCTGCGTTCGGTTCAGCTATCACAGAGGCCTCTGGGCTGCAGGAGACTCCAAGGTGCACAGCTTACCCCTCCTCACCAGCAGCACGCAACCACGCCAGCCTTCCCCCGCCAGCCCCAGGTCCTGCCAGGGCCCATCCAGTCCCTCTCGGCTCCCAGGACAGGAGATACCCTTGCCCTGGCTCTGCTTCCAGCCTTTCCCTCACAGATTCTTTTCTGGAGTAACCCAGAAGATGGATCCTGGGCCCTCCAGCCCTTGCGGGCACTAGCATTCTCTTCCCGCTCTCGGTTTTCTTTCCATCATCAAAAGGTTGTGAGCTCCCACAAGCTGCCCCTTCCCCAGAGCCCTGGCAATCCATGGGGTCCCCTCTGTGCTCAGGGAGCTCTCCCCATCACCTCCTCGCCCCAAGGACTCGCTCCCTGACACTTAACTAAGTGCCCCGCTCGTCACTTGGCAGATACTGAGGGTTTTTGCAGGCTAGCCCCAGAACAGAGCTCACACAACACAAACAACTTCCAGGCCTGCAGGCCGAACCCTGGTACACAGCATTACGGCACCACGGCACCTGTGTGCGCCTCCCGCAGCCTCTTGCCGACACAGCCAAGGGGACAGCAGCAGGACAGGGTGCAGCAGCCCCGTCTTCTCCCATGGCAAGAGAGCAGGATGTTGGCAGCTTTCATCCGCATTCCTCCAGGAGCCACCACATGTCACTACCGCGGCCCTGGCCACCTCCAGAGCCCAGGAGAGGGCCAAAGCCAGCCCAGAGAGAGACTACAAGAGCACCTGGAGCCCTCTGCCCCCACCGCTGCAGAGCCAGGGCCCCACAGGGAGCATGCAGGTGGTTTCACTGAGACCCAAGAGATTTCACAGAAGGAGAAAGGCTCAGACGTCTGCAAGTCAGCAGTTCATCACCACTTCTGGCAAGTAAAAGCCAAGACAAATACCTTGCTACAAGCTCCTCAGCACAGGGTTAGCCCAGGCTGGGAGTCTCTTATCGCATGGCCTACAAGAGCATGCTGCTGCCACTCAGATCTGGGTTTTCAGGGCCTTTTTTTGCTAAAATAAAACAAACATCACACATTGTGGATCACACACATTTAGCAGCCCGGGTCCCATCATGCTCACCGCCTTCTGTTTGGTGGTAACGCAGGCAGTTGCCAGCAGCTGAACAAGAGGGCCGAAGGATGCCAGGAAGCTTGGTGCCACAGCAAGCAAGTGGCCCAACCCTGCCCCCTCTCCAGAGCCCAGGCAAAGGCTGCTGGACCCCGCTGCCATCAGCCTTGGTGACTCAGTCCCACAGCCCTGGCCTCTGCTTCCACCCGCTGCTGTTTTGACACCACCCCGCTGTTACTTCACAAGCACCGAGTACTCGGGGTAGGGTAGGATTCAGAGCACAGTCCAGCGGGACGATGCCTGCAGGCAGGGAAGGGCAGCCAGTGCTACTGGCAAGCCGCTTTAGACCAGCCAGGGAGGGGTCTTCCACAGCACCCGCTCTGTTCCTGGCAGGAGGAAGCTAATGCGCCCCGTCTCCCCTCCTCTAGGCAGCAAGGGTTGCCCCCAGCCACAAATGGAGCCACTCTCATCCTTGGCAGGGAAAGTGCCCGGGAGCCCTCACTGCAGGCCACAGCCAGCAAGGGACAGGCAGGAACAGAGTGGGTAGACCCTTCTCTCACCCAGCTGCCTCCCAAAGAACCAGGAGGAAAGACCTACAGGCTTTCCTTCTGTCTGTCCCCAGATACAGCAGCTTGAACATGCCAAGCTCAACACGGGCATCACCCACTCTGTTCACATCCCATCGCTGGCAAAGCCCAGCTGCTTGGCACAGCAAGAAGTGCCAGGGCCAGGACAGCCCCAAGGCAGGGCACTCCCGTGCTCAGCAGTGGTCCCAAACCACCAGTGGACAGGTCTTCTCTACGCTGCATCCTCACACAACAGTACGCCCATATACTTCTGTAGCACTGAAGTCAGCGCGTGTATCTGTCTTGATAAAACACGACTGGGATACCAGTTAGACCCAGGAGACAGCTTAACAGAGATACCTACTCCGACCACGTGCAAAGTCATTTGAGTACAAGGAGAGGCCCGGCCAAGTCCTTGCAGGTGTCAGGAGAGAACACTTGGTCTCCTGTCCAGGCACAGAGCTAGCCGCAGTGAGAGGCTGCCCCGTGAGGAAGGCTGTGTTGAACTCTGTGCTGGCCAGGGACCAGAGTCACTGCAGCCAGTTGTGAATCCAGACACCAGGGAACCCGGGGCATTTAACACATTGCGTTGTTCATAATCCTGTGGAGCAAGTGTGTCCTGCCATCACCTCTTAGGGGACAAGCCGGAGAGGAGGAAAGGGACACATTCATGTCTGTACAGTGCCGTGGTCTGCTTTTCCCTGCTGCATCCAGAGCATCTTGCCTGGCCTCAGAGCCAGGAACTAGTCCAGCATCCTGAAGGGAAATATGCCACCTGCTAGGGAGCACCACCACACTGGCATGTGGATACATACGTTGAGAACCCCATTTAACTAGCCATTTCCATGCTAATTAAGTATTTGCAGATTAAAGAGAAACTCTAATCTCAAACGAAACAGCCCAATTTTCTAAATGAGCTTATGGTTTTCATATGGAGATCAACATGTTCCCACTAGCACATCATGCAAGCGCTCCAGGCTGCTAGATTCACTTTATTGCCACTGTCACAAGTGGGGAGTTTTTATTCTCCATGCTCAAGTTTTCATGCCTTTTTAACTCAAGATAATTGATGCACGTCCCACACCAGTGCAGTCACCAGTGCTTTCAGCTGCCACAGCCAAAGGCAAGTCCTCCTTCACGAGATCGTGGTACTACCTCCTCCAAACCCCTCCGGCGCCAGGCGCTGCACACAAGCGGCGAGCACACCAACGCGCCACAGCGCGCTGGCAGGCTGACCATGCGCTCGGGAGCTGTCTTCTTGCATTTCAAGAGACAAGCAAAGCAGTGCTGAAAGCTGTGTTTTGTCCCTCTACGTGAGCAGACCGACTCGCTGTGGCACGGCCTCTACAAAGCATCTGCTGCTAGCAATGACGTTTTCAGTTACACAATTTGGGGCACGTCAGGTTACTATCCTCCTCTCTTGGATTTATTTTTATTGTTCTGAAAGCGCAAGGCATCCCTACACCAGACTGAGTCCACATCATGCCAGCATTTCCTGTCGCTCCTGCCTGGGCTCCTCCAGGAGTTGCAGCATCTGTGCACAAGCCAAAAGCTTTATCAGAGATTCCACATCTGTGCCAACATCAACCCAAGACAAAGCAGTGACAATGTGCTCTTCCCCTTCTACCAGCCTTCCCACAAGAGTGGCCAAGCTCTCCTCGGCAGCTGGAGGACTGATTTTCCCAGTTCAGAGGCTGAGGCTGGCTTACATGCAGCTCACATGCTCCCAGAATCCCGGGGACATGCACAGCGCTCCCACCATGCAGCCCAACACCAGTCCTGCAAGCAAAACCACATACAAGCGCTCCATGAAAGCAACCACCGCTCACTGCGGGGAATGACTGTCTATCTCATTTGTACACACAGCTCCATCAGCGCACGTCCACGCAGCATAGTTCACATCTGCTTTCCCACAGAAATGCGAGATCTTCTCAAGGCGAACTTCAGATGGAGGAGAGAAACGGGCATTGAAAATGAGTCGAGAGCAAAGCAAGGAGAAGCCGCAGGGACCCAGACTAGTCAACCTGTAAAGGGACAGATCTTCTACAGGGCTAGAGGAGAACTTTTAACATGCATTTCAGAAACTAGCCAGGTTTGGGAGAGTATGAAGGAAAAGGAATAAAGCTCTACAGTGGTAACAGGGATATACCCAAAGGCATGCGTGAGCTAGTCCATCTTGGCCTGGATTAGCCACAGCTTGCAGGGAGGGCATCAAAGCTGAAGCCTGAGAAGCCTTGGCCGCGGTGTGCTGCCCAGTACCCACGTAGCACGTTAACTCATTCATGTTAGTAGAGACAAAGGAAAACAACATTTTGAGACCACAGCAGTCAGGAGAAGCTGCGTGCTAGCACTGCCTTAAAGCACTATCACAGACAGCCACGAGGAGCCCCACAGGCCGCCTAGGACAAAGCCATCACAGATGGGCTGCTGCTGAGGATGCTTTTCAAGATCGTACCTGATGGAAAGACAGACTGTGGTTGCCTACGTCCTGTTGCACGTCAGACGGAGAGGAGGGTTCTGGCACAAAAGCCACAGTGCCTTTCCAAACTTTCCACCATACAACATGTCTCCACACCAAAGCATCCAGTTTCTTGCTTGCTCAACACCATCTGCTGAAAATCTAGCCCCAAGCAAACCAAAATGCATACTCGTGCACTCACCCTCAAGTGCAATCTCTGACTGATGCATGAGCTGGGCAACGTAATGAGAGCACCAAGGACTCCATTTGTACCTTCGGCTGCTACACCACCATTAGTCTAGGAAACAAGCACTCCTGCGCCCGGCCTGCAGAGAGCCACCAAGGAGAACGAGAAGCACCTGGACGAAGAGCCAGGAAATGTTCTGGAGCAGCAGGTACACCCTTCTGTACAGGGTGGGAGCAGGTACCAAGCCTACAGTAGCTAGATTCATCCCTGAGCACAGCAGAAAAGGTACTAATGCAAACCCCAAGCACAGGATCCTGGCAAGCAGGACTCACGGCTGGTAGGACTAGCCAGCCACACCAGCTCCTCAGGGTCCCACTCTTCCCAGCTGCCTGCAGTACCTTCCTGTGACTGTTCTGGGCACCCCACAGGTCCCTCTCATCACCCCATGGTAGAGTGCGCTTCTGCAAACACCATGGCGAGCTGAGGGTGCGGAGGGCACCCTCTGCACAGTCTCCCACATGCCAGGGCAAGGATTTTACAGCTCCGCAGGCAACGCATCCTTCCTGGCTTGTAAAAACCTCTGAAGCATGGAAATGAAGCGGTAGGTGCTCAGACAATACCTTGACAGGATCAAACCACCTCAGAGAGGCAAATTCACATGGGCTGCATTTCGCCCTGCGCCTTCCTCCACTGTTTTAAACCACCACCTTCCCTTGAAATTCACTGCCCAGATGACCCTCCGGCTTGGGTTCACGTTCCCTCTCCCCAGACATCTTCCAAGAGCCAAGCTACGGCACCACTCAACATTAAAGCTCCTGCCGGGGCCGTCCATATATCACCCAGCATGTCCCTGCTCCTCCGTGCTACAGAGATCCTCCTCTCCCAGCTCCTGTGAGGGCCAGTGCTGGAACGGGAAGCTTGGCTTTCTCCACCCATCTTGCTTCTCTCTTCCCATTATTTTATATTATATTTATATCCTGTATAAGGGGCTAAAAAGAGCAGGCAGGGAGCCCCACACTGGAAAACTAGGAGGAATGCCACACGCAGCTGGACCCCAGCTCTCTGCCGCTGCTCTGCATGCCTGAGGCTGTGCTTTGAGGAAGGCCAGCCTGGAGCCAGAGGGGACTCAAGCTGAAAATAATACGGCACTCACCCTTTCTGCACTCAACTCCTAGGAAAATCCAAGACAAAACTCTGCTTGGGGTGATCAGCAATTTCACAGCACATCGACTGATTGCAAGAGCTGGCATGACTGAGAACAAATGGGGCAAATTCGGGAGGCTGGGGAAGTCTGGGAGAATTCTGTGCCGGACAGTTTTGGCAAGGAAGAGCTCCTCTCCAGATCTGTCTGTCCTGCACAGGGGACGCTGTGACCCTGCCCAGCGTGCCACTGGCACACCGCTTCACAGCACATTGCCCAGAGGAGGTCACCAGCCAGTCCTTAGCATCCAGCCACACCAAGAACAGCTTCCAGCCGTTTTTTCTCCAACCATGCTGAGCCATCCCCCAGCCAGAAAGTACCCCCAGCTCCTTTACTGAGCCTCCGGAAGCACATCCCCGACCATGCTGCCTGCGCAGAGCAGGGGCCAGCCCAGGAGGACACACCACAGCCCCTCTGCGAGTTGGATCCACCTGGAGGAGCTACTGCAAGGTCAGGCTGACCCGGCAGACTTTGTTCTCAGGCTCACATCCACCCAAAGAGCTGAATGCGCCCTAAATATCACTGTTACCATCCAATCCGAGAAGTCCTTGGGCCAACAGCAGGGCTGGGTGACAGGCATCTGTGGCAGAACCCTCTGAGCGTGTCCCAGTGTCCCCACAGGCACCCGCTCACGGCATCTCCTGCACGGCCATTGTGATGGCATGTGAGGTCCGTAGAGAAACCCTGAAACACCGCTGCAACCGCAAGGCTATACGAAATGTTGCAAGTCTCAGTGCGGGAAGCAGGAAATCTAGAAGACAAATTGCCACAGGACACCAAAGAATTCCTAGTATGCTGTTTGCAAAAATAGTTACAATGCTAGCTTGCCTGCAACTGGTACACAGCGCTAAAACAAGCAGCTCTTCAGCGTCCCCCTTTACCCACCAAACAGATCTCAGATAACCTCAGACATATCTCATAGCAGTCTCAAAGTCACGACCCAAAGAAGTCCCCCAGTTTAACAGGAGAAGCATATTTTTGCCCAGGTTTTGAAACTTTAAAGACAACAAAGTCTCAAATGATGTTCTCTAATATTAATTTCATTCACATACTGCATAGCTAGTGGTTTGTAACCACAGCAAGCAGCATTGTTCTGCTGCTTCAGTCTGTCCGGGAAGACGCTTGCTGCAACACACACCTCCTTGCCTGCAGGCTGAGGGCAACCAGGAGGGAAATCCTGACGCAGCAGCTGGGGGTGCACGAAGCTCCCCGACAGATACTAACCATACTCACCCATAACCTTGCTTCCGAAACTGATGGTGCTTAATAAGTACTGCAGAAGAAAAAATAATTTCTAATACTCATCACCTTGTGTGATGGCGACGGTGAGCCCTGCGTGAAGTTTGCTCATACGTCAAGCTCATGTTGGGAACCGCAGGTCTTCAGACAGCACGGAGGAGCCTGCGCCTGTGGGAAGGTGCTCTGCAGGAGCGGGCCCCACCACGGGAAGCCCAGCACCAAGGGCTGCTAACGGGGCGCCGCTGGAGCAGGCGACTCGCCGGGCGACAGTCACGGTCCAGGATACTGTGTGCTCCTTCCATAACCCAGCCCAGGTTTCGGGGGTGCACAGCCCCCAACCCAGGACCCTGCCCGGGCCAGCTGTTAGCTCCGAGAATAGCTCACATCAGCTGCAGAGGATCAAATAATTGCCCCAGGGATGGGGAGCACCAACCATTTTCAGCTTTCCGGGAGCACTGATGGGCTGGGGGAGAGCAATCCCAGGGGAGGCGGAGTGCTAGCCACCCAGCCTGGCAGGAGGAAGAGCTTGCAGCTTGTTACGTTCTTCCAAGGTCTTGTGTTTCCCAAGAAAAGGAAATGGTTTCAAAGAAGTTTTAAACCTCGGAGTTGCTTTTTTGAAAAAATTTCCCAGACTCAGAGGCTGCAGTTTCACACCAGGAAAATATAAAATATGCAGATTTTCCACCAGGGGCACAATCCTGACATCTCCCACCTGCCCTCCCAGAGCAGCAGAGAGCAGCTCCTCCGCAAGCCGCTGCCCGCTGGCCCCGGCACAAGGGACACGCAGCACTGCTGGCCACGCTCCGAGGGGCAGCCAGGGTCAGAGCTGGGCAGCACTCGTACCCCTCACGGCAGGCACTCCACAACCTGTGCTTGGCTCCTTTTCTGTGACATCTTTGCAGGTCACCTTCACAAAGCCACACGAGAGCCTTAAAACTACTTTACAGGCTGCAAAATTAGTTGTGCCCATAAAGAAGTTCTTTATGGCAGTGTGCGATGCCAGCTCCAGAGCATTGCTGCTTCCAGGCGCGGGCAGCAGCAGGAGCATCTGCTCCCCACCCCCCAGACCAGCACCTCTCCCCCCGCTCCAGGAGCCTGCGCTCTGTGGTGCTGACTGACGGGCCTCAGCTGCATTTCAACCACGCCACCTCCCATCTCAAGAGGATATTTAAAGGACACCGATGGAAGCACTGAAATGCTTGAAAATGCTACAGTGAAGGTTGCACAAGCACTATTAATTAAACTTCTGTAGATGGCTGTTCCACGGGAAAAGCCTTGCCCACCAATGCTGCATGCTAACGGCAGTGCCAGAATCCAGATTTTAAGCCTGAATCCAAAACTGGGAAGGAGCAGCCTGTCTGTGCTAGCATCCACATCCTTCATCAGCCCTGCAGACAGGAGAAGGCTCAGCTGCCGTGCCACCCCCTGAGAGCAAACGAGGAGAAGGGGGAAAGGGAAGTGAGTTAATGTTCCACAATCCCTGTCCAACCGCTCAACTTTGAAATAGCAGTTTTCTGACTTTTAAAAAAAAATAATAATCTAGAAATTTGCACATAAAATTTTAAGGTACCAGGAAAGGAACCCCAGTGAACTTCAACTCTGCTCTGTGTCACTGGCAAGTCTGGGGAACGGGATCTCCAGGTGCACAGGCCAGCCAGAGGGAGTGGGGCTGGAAAAGCACCCCCAAAGCAAAACAGGAGCTGCCAAAACACCTGGCCTAGGGGAAGACTCATCTGGCAGCCCTCGTCTGGGGTTCAGATGTAAAATTAAGGTTAGAGTTGAGAGAAAGACAAAAGCTGCACTTTGAGAGGGGATGGAAAGGGCTCACTAGAAGAAAGTGGGGGCTGGCAGAAGACCTGGGCTTGCAGAAACCTTCCACAAGGATGACCTTGTCCAGTGTTCACCTATATAAGATTAGGGTTGGGATAATGCTGAGACAAATTCAGAGCTGCAGCCGGAGTGGGGCTGGAAAGGCACTGCAAAAGTAGCTGGCAGCTGCCAAAAGACCTGGGATGAGAGAAATCACTGGTCCAGGTAATCGGTAGGAGACTTCTCTATGGCTTCCCAGGAAAATTGGGGTTATGGCTAAGAAAAAACCCAGAGGTGTGGCGGCAGCGGGGTAAGGGAGGGCTGCAAGAGGCCTCACCTGGGAGAAAGCCTTCATGGGGGAAACGGCTGAGGGGCTTAGCTAAGACTCAGCTGGAAAACAAGGGTTCAGAGAAAGAGAAAGTCAAGAGCTCACATGGGGCTGGAAAGAGACTGCCAAAAGGAAGAGGCGCTGCCAAGAGGTCTGGGCTGGGAAATGGCTCAGAGACCTTCCCCACAGCTCAGCTGGAAAATAGCTCCTACGGTCGGGGTCTGGACGGAAAGGAAAGGTTACACTTGCTGTTGGGGTGGGATTGGAAAGGGGCTGCCAAGAGAGCTGGGGTGGGAGACACCTTTCCCCAGGAAATGGTTGGGGGACCCTTCCTTATGGCCCAGCAGGCTAACGAGGGTTCGGGCTGACAAGCAGAAAGCCGGGTGTTTGTGCTGGAGCGAAGCTGGAAAGGGGTTGTCAAAGGACAGCGAGGGCTCGTAAGAGTCCTGGGCTGAGAGAAAGCCTTGGTGGGAGCAATGGGTTAGGGATCTTCCCTACAGTTCTTCACACAAAAATGAGTCAGGGTTGAGTGAAAGGGAGAGCTTACAGCTGAGCCTGGGCTGGGGCTACCAAGGGAGCTGGGCTAGGTCAAAGATTTCATCTGGGCAATGGCTGCGGGGCCTTTTCTGTTTTTCTGTGGGGAAAATGAGAGCTAGAGCCAGGGTTAGGCTTAGGGCTGAGAGAAAGCCTAGAGCTGCAGCTGGACTGTGGCTGGAAAGGGGCTGCCAAAGCCAAGCGGGGGCTGCCAAGAGACCTGGTCTGGGAGAATCTTTCATCTTGGTTTCCACGTCTAAGGCTCAGATGGAAAGTAAGAACTAAGGTTAAGGCTGACAGAAACCAAAAGCCATGGGGTTCAGTTGGAACAGGGTTAGAAATGGGCTGCCAAAGATTACTTTAGGTTGCCAAGAGGCCTTGGCTGGGAATCATCTTTTGTACAGCAGGTATTGTCAAAAGTTTCAGCTATAAAATTAGGGTTAGGGTAACACCGATGGAAAGAGAAAGCCTGGACATACAATTGAAGCAGGGATGGAAATGGGCTGCCAAAGCAAAGCGGAGACCTGCAAAGAGACTGGGGCTTAGAGAAAGCCTTGGTCTGGAACATGGCTCAGCAGCCTTCTCTACAGCTTCCCCAAAAAGGGAGAGTTAGGGTTGAGAGAAAGCCTGGAACTGCAGACAGAGTGGGGCTGGAAAGGGGCTGCTAAAAGGAAACAGGCAGAAGATCTGTGCTAGGAGAAGTCTCTGCTCTGCAACACGCCTTCAGGGCCACGTCTACCCATTCCCAAGAAAATGAAGGCTAGAGACAGGACTGAAGGATGAGAGCTGCTGTTGGAGCAGGGCTGGAACACGGCTGCCAAGACACTTGGGATGGGAGAAATCTTTACCTGTGCAATTCCTGTGGGTCCTTGTCTAAGGCTCAGCAGGAGAATGAGGACTAGGTTTGAGAGCAAGACAACTTCTCCATTTAAGGCAACACAAAGACAGTTGCGGTAACAGGCTCCTGCCCTCCTTCATTCAGGTGCAAAGGGAATAGAGCACAGTGACAAACAGCATTTTTGAAAATCAAATGTTTGTTTTCAGAGGCTGGTGCTTTGCTGAGGCTGGCTGAATTTTTACAAGGACAGGTAAAAGATCAAATTTTGCCTTTTTCTGTAACCTCTTCCTCAAAAACAACATCCATTCTTGTTGAAACCTTACAAAAAAGACGGCCTGCGGCACTGCAAAGATTTTCACTGCAAAACAGTGAGAGCTAGACAAGGATTATTCCGACTGCGCAGAGGAGCTTCATCACAGAGAGCACCAACACCACCTAAGATTGAATTACATTAAAACGTATCTTGCGGGAACGAGCTGTAATTAGACTGGCCCACAAGTCTGACGGTCTCCACAGCCAACGAGCTGAAAACGTAGCACGTGTTAACAAGCAGAAAAGGACTATGCCCACAGGTTACATATTCCAAGAGCAGGCAACAGGATGATTCCGCACCATCCAACTTGCCCTCAGCTGACGTCCTACTTGCCTTTTAGGAGACTCCGCCGATGAGCCCTCACATCTGAAATGCCAGTTGATTTTGCAGTGCATCCCCCAAAAAAGACTGGGCTACTATAAGTCCATTGATCACCAAGATAATGGGCAAAAAGGCGTCCTCCATGTAATATAACACATACGCAGGTGAGGATCAGCCAAACAGGGCCAGTCCTCTGGGTCCCAAGAGGACAAGCACTGCGGTGGAACGGTGCAGGGGATGAAGCTTTGGTTCAGTTTTGGGCCCCCCACTACAAGAAACATATTGAGGTGCTGGAATGCACCCAAAGAAGAGCAACCGAGCTGGCGAGGGGTCTAGAGCACAAGTCTCACGAGGAGCGGCTGAGGGAGCTGGGGGTGTTCAGCCTGGAGAAAAGGAGGCTGAGGGGAGACCTTGCTGCTCTCTACAACTCCCCGAAAGGAGGGTGTAGAGAGGTGGGGGTCATTTTCTTTTCCCATGTAATAAGTAATAGGACAAGAAGAAAGAGCCTCAAATTGTGCCAGGGGAGGTTTAGATTGGATATTATGAAAAATTTCTTCACAGAAAGGGTTGTCAAGCATTGGAACAGGCTGCCCAGGGAAGTGGTTGAGTCACCATCCCTGGAGGTGTTTAAAAGTGTAAATGCGGTGCTTAGGGACATGGGTTAGCGGTGGACTTGGTAGTGTTGGGCTTGCAGTTGGAGTCAATGATCTTAAGGGTCTCTTCCAACCTAAACGATTCTATGGTTCACAGAAACTGGGAACAGTCCTCAAAATCAGTAAGGCACATGGCACGGTCGGGGGCTGCCCCTGTCTTTCCCTTGGGGACAGGGATCCGGCCTTGCCTCAGCCCTTCCCTCTCCCCAACTCCTGCTCCCAAGATACCCACACAACAAGGACAGGACCCACAGATGACTTTAAACATACAAAGCCCAATCTCCAGGTGCAGACTGGCATTCCCCTGTTACAGACTTTCACCAATATCCCCTCAAGCATTCTGCATCCCAACAGGAACAGATGCTCCAACAGCCCCTCAGTCACAGACACACCAAGGCACTCCTGAAAGTTAGTTTTATTCATAGCCTTTATCCAAAGAGCAACTTTCATTTCCTGCAGGGAAATCACATCTGCAGTGGGGCAAGGACGGTGGGAGCCGGCAGCTCTGAACACAGTCCCACTTCTGCTTTGCCTTCACTTCCCAGCTCCGTTCCCCTGGCTACAGAGCCTGGGGACCCCCTGCCCTCTCCTCCCCTCTCTGACCACCCTGGGGCACCCCGGCCCCTTGCCCCATGGCACAGCTGTACCAGCTGCAGCTCAGAGGGTCCCCCGAAGCCACCTCAGCCCCGGCCTGCAAGCAGCAGTGAGGCACCGGATCTGCCTGGGGACAGGCGTGAGCACAGCCCTGCCTGTTCCCCCCAGGTCATGTCTGCAGGCTTGGCTCCACCGGTCAAAAGGGCTACAGGCTCAGACAAAGCAGAGGCCTCAGCATCTGCAGAAACTGATGGCATTTGCCCAAGAAAGCTCCTTATTCAGCACGGCAGCACGGATGAGAATATTTTTACTTTATTAGAGCACATCCCTGCAATACAGTGCCATGTTCATCTGCCTGCAAGAAGCAGGTGGCTTCCTTCTTCAAAGGGGAAAAAGAACAGATTTTATCTGTAGAAATAAGCTGCAGCCAGGAAACAATGTGTGCAGTTAAAACAAAAATCAACACCCAACCGTCAGGTCCTTAGAGACTGTCGATCCTCTTCAAAGGATGAACAAAAGGGGCATGTGGCTTTCTCTGAGGAAAGAACGAAGCACAACAGGAGCTGGGATTCGAAGAGCAAGCAGTGCTCACAAGCCACCTCTTGAAGGACAAGGGGTACCCCCAGGTGCACGTGGGCACGTCCACCTATATGCCAGAAATACACTCAGAAAACCTGCACTCTTTCTTTTCACTTTTTAAGTAGGAATTCTGCACTGAAGCCCCTCCAAGGCTGCTGCAGTGAAGAGCAGAAACAGGCAGCAGCCTTGGGCTGCAGCCACAGGCCATGAGCAGTCACTTGTAAGTTGAAATGTACGGTGTAGTGGCAAACGTCAATTCTGATTCCCAGACCACAGGCGTGGCAAACATTCACTGACACAACCAAGCCACTCAGCAGCCTGCACATGCACGCCACATCTCAATGACATGATAAAAATCCAGCAAAGAGACTGCCTTTGCTTCTCAGCAGGTCTCTGGGATACTCGGGTCCCAGACCAGAAGCGAGAGCCCCGACACCTGCTCTTGAAGCAAAGCAAATTGGGTCCAGCGGGAGAAGAGTCTGCCTTGCACCATGGCTGAGGTGAGGAACCCCTCCAGCAACTACTTTCAGTTCAAGGTGATGGCACACTGCCAACCAGGAGCACACAGTGACACTGTAGGCTCACAAAACTCTTAAAACACTCTGAAAACACAAGTTGTGGTCCATGCCTCAGGTGCCCACCCTCAGCAGGAGCTAAAAGCCAGCATTTAGAGATCAGCAGTTCTCCTAGCCGCGTTTCCTACGTGGCAGACTGGAAGATGAACTCATTCTGTGGTTTATCAAAGACATTCAAAGGGAATGAGAGCCCCAAACTTCAGGCTCGAGGCCCCTCTGCTTATTACAAACCAGAGAACAGCATACCTGGCTCCACACATTCTCACTTAGCCCCAAACTAGCTGGCACTGGCCCTGCTGGAGATGCACCCTCTCCGGGGTGACCCCATCTGCCAGCCATGCTCCCCGCAGCCTGAGGGTCCCCTTCCCAGGCGCAGGGGCAGCACCAGGCACAGCACAGCAGGCTCAGGCTCTGGGGAGGTGCCAAGGACAAGGTCTCACTGCAAGCAGTTCCTTTGCAACAGGGGCATCAAGAAGCGTCCACCCTCCATCTGTCAGCAGACTTCTGGTGATGCTTCCTTCCAGATGAGGGGTGCAAGCCTCGCTCACCTCCTCAACATCATGTCGCCTTTCTCTCTCTCCTCCCTCCTACAGTTTTGATTACAGAAAGGATCCCTTGAAAATACAGATCCCAAACAGGCACAGCATTTTGCATGCAGCCCCAAAGGAAAAGCAGGCAGGGAGGGAGATAAAGAGAGGAGAATTGCACAGCCGTGCCATGAAATTACTGATTTTCGGACAAGCAGATCTGCTCTGCTGAAGCGCCTCAGGAAGTGCTGCATCTCCTCAGTGTCCGGGCACAGCTTGAAGGAAAAGAGATTAGTCAGGGGTGCTGGGTCCAAACCTGCTGCCCAGGCCAGCAGCAAGCCAGGCTCGCGGACTGCAGCTAGTCCAGGTGGAGCTGGGGAGGCTCAGCACACCCTTGCTGCTCTGGTACCAGATGATGTGCTAACCTGCCCTGAGAAAGGCTGCCAGAGGTCAACGTACAGACTGATGAGAAGATTCAGATCTCTCTAGAGCGGGAGCCAGCACTCTCGGCAGCAGAGAGCTGCAAGGCAGCTCCCACAGCAGCAGCCGCACATGGACACTGCTCAGCCCCTCCAAACACGAGGCAGCAACAAAGGGCACCAAGCAATGGGCAACCAAGAGCTTTCAGACAACCGTCTCACATGTAAAGGGAATGGTCTTTCTTTTGCCACACACCACCAACCCCTATGCCAGTCTCAGCAGCTGTACTTGCGTGTACACACCGTTTTGGGGTGGCAGGGACATTCCCCCTTGCCTCACACAAGCTGCAGAAGCAGCTCCTTGGGGGGCACGCAGTGCTGCTATAGCCCTGGCAGCCTGAGAGCTGCTCTGCTCCCCACCGCCTGCTGTCCTTGTGGCAGCAGCCCTTGGCTCAAACGTGGAGGAGCAGCGTCTCATGCCTGACAACAAACCTCATGGCCTTGAGGAAAGGGGAGAGTAGTCAGTAGCCATTTCCTACCACACAGGGATGACATGGACCCATGTCATTTTTGTATCAGGGTCAGGCATCACGTGAATCCCTCCAGGCCTTTGCAGAGCTGAGGCATTAATACTGCTGCTCCAGCAGGAGCTCCCAGAGTCCTGGTACTTCGCACTGGTCAGAGGCACAGGAATAGCACCAACATCTCACGGCACGTCCCATCCTGCGGCCTGGAGAGCCCCTTGCATCAGTGCACTAACCAGGAGCATATCAGGCCAAGCTGGATCAGTGTGCTGGGGAGTAAGCGACCAGCCTTGGCAAGCAAACACAGGTCATTCCCAAAGGAGCAAGGGTGCCTGCGTCTGCCTGAAGACAGACAGGGGAAATAAGTACTGGCCAGACATTGCCCTGCTACTCCTGCCCTAATCTAGGAGCATTACAAAACAGCAGACGGCAGGCCAGGACTGATGGGCTCTGGCAGGCTCTCCCAGGCAAGCTGGAGCAGAGATCCCCAGGGCCTGGTGGCACCTGCCCATCAGAGGCGCCTCCAGAGCACTCTCCACCCTCAGCAGTTTTGCTGTTGGAAAGGCAGACAGCAAGCCCGAGGACAACCAGGCATCAGCCACCCTCCCTACCTGATGCATCCACACCGCAGGTGAGCAGCAGGAGAGGACCCAGGGGTCTGGCTGGGGCAGAGCGAGAGCAGAATTCAGAGCCTGACACTGTCCTTCATTCGCTTGGCTCGACCAACATGCTTCTCCAAGGCACCAAACAGCAGAGAGACAAACATCTGCAGTCCCCTGGTGCTGTTTGGTTCTTGCTACCTTATCAATTCCTGTTTCCAGGCAGGCTGCGCAGACACGTCTCAGCCGGCAGAGCTACCGGAGCTTGAAGCCTGAGTATCTGTGGTGCAATCCAGAGGGACTCAGGCAACTACATTCCTGTGGGCTGCACAGAGAAGGGGCTCTGCAGAGACACGGCCCTGACACCAGGTTTAGAGAGGTGCTCCTGCTCACTCAGGGAGATCCAGGCATGGGAGACCAGCACTGACAAGACAACTGCCTGCAAAACACTGAAGGGGCCGAGCTAGGGGAGGGAGAAAGAGAAACACAGCGCAAGAGTGACACTTCTCTCCCTGGCTCCTCCCAACCAGCTCTCAGTAAGCTGAAATAGGGAGGGCTGCATGGCCCAGCAAAGCCTCCTCCACTGGGCAAGCCAGCCGGCTGCTCCTCACAACATGCTCAATCACCCGAGAGCTTCTCTGTGGGATACTCTTTGAAGGAGGTATCCAGCCCCCATCAGAAGCCACCCGTCTGCAGGCTGTCACGCAAGCAGCCTGGCAGCCCAGAGCCCGGCTGTCTCCCCACATCCTGCTGCAGCAGGATTTGTTTATGTGTCTGCAGCTGCTCCGTGCATTCGCCATGGGAATCCAGGCTGAAACTCCAGCCGCGTCAAGCAGAGAAGCGGCCTCCCCTCTGCGCAGCCTCGCAGCTCGGCGAGCATGCGGAGCCCAGCAGGCAGAATGCTGCAGGGGGCACGAGCCCCTGGAAACAGGCCTGTCGGAGCCGTGAGCCGCATTCCCAGCCCTCCGCAGTGCCTCCCCCACATCCTGCCTCCAGCCCTCCGCTGGGGGTAGAGAATGCAAATCTTGGGTTGTAATTTTTCCAAGTTAAAAATAACCCAGTAGTTTAGTAAGAGAGAAGCAGCAGCAGCGAGGCAGGGGGCTGGGGAGCCTGTGAGCTTGCTGCAAGGCAGCTATGGCATACATTTTTCCTTCCCAAGCAGCGGCTGTGGAGAGGCAGCTACGGGAAGCAAGACCTCTTCAGCATCCCAATTGCAGCGGCTTCACTGAGCACCCAAACGCTCTCCGTTTCAGAGCTGCCCTAAGACCCCTTTCCTGCTCCCTGGTGGGAAGGGGGCACAGGCCCCACTCCCCCGAGCAGGATGCAGGAAGCATACGAAGAGGGCTGGGTAATCCAAAGTCAAGGAGCAAAGACCCCTCAAGGCACGTATGCATGTCCAGGGCAGGCTGGACAGAGCATCACCCAACGGCCAAGCCCCAGGGGAGTCACAGCTGTGCTCCAAGCAATTTTCTGTTCTTAGAATATTTTAATCTTTAAAAAAAGAAGGGAGGGTGGGAGGTGGGAATCAACTGTGTTCTCTGCTGGGCCAGGGGAGCCGACAGATCTGCTGATAAGGACACCCAGTGCACGTGGCAAACCTGCCGGCCAAGCCACGCAGCGCCTTCCCAGGACACCCAAACTCCACCACCCCACGAGGGAACAGGCAACAAGACTTTGACAGGCAGGCAAGAAATAGCCACAACCTCCTTGCCACTTGCTCTGTGAGACAAAGAATATGGCGATGCTGCACAGTGTTCCCCCTCCAAAAAGCCTGCTCAGCACCAACACTTCTGCTCCCAGGCAGGCTCTCAGCCCTAAAACAACAGCCATGTCAGAGACCCCAGGAAGACCCTTGGGACAGTGCCACTGCCTGTGCACAGAGGATGCTCTGCTGGCACCCAACAAGCAAGAGAGCACACACAGGCTGGATGCAGCCCCCGGTAATGCAGCTTCAGTCAGCTGTGCTTCATGACTCTCATGACAAGCTCACGTGGCAAAAAACAGCAATAGCTCCTTTTTGGAGAGTTTTCAAATGCAGGTCCTAACCCAAGACCATAACCACAATGGCCTTCAACAGTTATTTCAAAGCTGCCCAGTGCCACAGGGCTGAGAACCAAGGGCTGGCTTAGAGTCCAGTGAGCACAGCAGCAAGCAGGGACCAACAGCAGAAGGGGAGAGAATGCTGCAGGACGGATGGAAACACCTTTCATTTTGTTCAGCGAAAGCACATCATGAAACGCAAAGCCATGCCTGGCCATCCAGTGCACGCACAAAGACACGGCACTCCAGCTTGTTGCTAATGAGAGGGAAACCAGCTCCGAGTTCACCCTAAAATGTATTTCTCTCATCACCTTCATGGACAGCTCAAAATGAGGGGACACACCACTCCCAAGCATTACTGGGGGTTGAGAGGTGGCCATCTGCAGAGTGGGGATGCACCCAGCGTCGGCTGCACCCCCTTCTCCACACTATCACCCTGCTATCCTCATGTGCAGGAGCTGCCAGGAGCGAGACAGGTTTCTCAAGCCTACATCTGTTGTCTTCTGATCAGCAGGGCAAGAGTCTCACTTGAAACAGTTGCTCATAAGTCCAAGGCAGTGGATTTTAATCCTCAACATCAGCAAGGCAAAAAACAGAGGAAAAACAAAACAAGTCTCTACAGCTCAGTACCTATGCAGACAAGGAAGAGAGAAGGGAGGTAGGCCAAGCCTGCCCAGCCTCGCAGCTGGCACCCAGCAGGCTGGGCTCCTGGGGGCTGCAAGCCTGTGACCACCCTCAGCAGTGATTTCACAGGCGAGGGTGTGCTGGTGTGCGTGTGTGTGAACACCTGCAGACTCCTGTGCATGCAGGGCACCCGCAGCAGCTCCCTGCAGGGCGACACCCCACCAGCACGATTCGCATGCCCTGCAAAGAGCATCACCAGCTCAAGCTCCTGCCACATCAGCAAAGCCCATTGAACTGACCTGGCATTTTCCAGACTCTGCTCCCCATTAAACACAAACATGCTCCGGTGTGGCATTCGACCCAGGTCACCACACAGGCCAAATTAACCGCCCTGTCTGCCAAATCTTAACAAGCCATTTCTCCATCACCAGTGCCAAGTTTTCCTTCCACTTATTCACCAGCCCCAGCATGTTGACCAGCAAGCCAAAAAGGAAGGACATGAATGGGGTGTCCAGGGAACAGACTGTGCCAGTCTGAAGGCCACAAAACCTCCAATTTCCCCCATCACACTCCCAGCACTTAATTTCCTACTTTAAAATAAAGGAAAATGCAGTATCTGTATCCACGTGCTGCAGGAGAGTCACGAGTTGTACAGGCCTATGGCACACTGCCGCTTCCACAGCTTCCCACACAGCTCTCCGACCCCTCCGGTACCCCACTGCGGGCAGGAGGTAGCCAGCTCGCAGCCTCCCTCCTTGCCTGCCGGGAGCCAGAAGCACACTCCTCGGAATGCCAGCTCAACACAACTGCAGGACCAGCTTGCCTGCAACCAAAAAGATGCCTGGTGGGCAACTCCTCTTCCTTAGCCTGCGACTGTACACCCAATCTGCTCTTCATAAGGGGGGGAGCCTCACGTACCAAGGGGAGTATGAGATAAGGCTGCCAAGGAGACTGTGCAAAGCCTCGGGTCAGAGTGACAACACAACCCTAGCTCCATTTTAGAAGGAAATGGGCAAAGTAGCTCTGAGTACACACTCTGGATGCTAGAAGCAGGCTGTCTTCTCTTAGGTGCCTGGCTGTTACCTCTGGGCAGAGATGGGATCGTGGACTCAGCTGCTACTGGCTTCTTGGACCAGTGGTCATAAGGAGCCAGACTTCCCAGTAGCATAAGAAAAACCTCTTCTGAATTACTGGGCCCGTGGGAGCACAGGGGTTATCGCCAGCTGCTTCAGATGCTTCTTGCAACAGGGCAAACCATCCAGCTGCTTTCCAGCTACCAAGAGGGATATGGAGGTTTCAGCAGAAATCAGCACCCTGCACACTCTGCACATTTTCCTGCTGCCTTTTATTTCTCACACACAAGCACTCAGAACTTCACTTAGCTGTCCAAGTCCATCCTCAAGGTCACCGGCCCTGTAAAGATGCCACCAGGCACATAATTTAGCCCATAGCACCTTTATTAGTACGAAAGGTGTACAAAAGCCAGCTCAACCGGTAGACCTTGACAGCTGGCCAGTTCAAAGAACTATAAGGTTACTACTTGAGAGTTACACACCGAAGAGCACTGAACTCAAGCTATCCCAAGGCAGACAGCCAAAAAATGAGATGGCATTCCTGAAAGCACAGATCTTCCCCTCTTACTGTTGTTAATAACCTGCACAGCAAACTCAAGCTCTCAGAAAACAGCTTTGCCACACTGCAGACAGATCCTCAAAGGCAATCAGAGTCCTTTGTGCCTCTATTTTCCAACTGTAGAATGGGAATAAAAATCAGCCTTCACAGCAGGGCTACTGAGAGGATGAACAAGTACTTGCA
The DNA here is from genome assembly GCA_009819605.1 of Sterna hirundo. NCBI lineage: Eukaryota > Metazoa > Chordata > Aves > Charadriiformes > Laridae > Sterna > Sterna hirundo. The sequence goes on along the minus strand of CM020447.1, from coordinate 2,844,216 downwards.
ACACACCTCACAACTTGGCTGTAGACACACGAGGAGCACGTCTGAGACCCAGAGCACGTTTCCTGCACAGCAACACAGGCCACAGCTCCAAATGGTGATGGAGACCCCACTGCACAGACCAGTCTAGCTGAAAATCATTCCTTCAGGCATTTCTGTCAGTCTTCTCCAGTTGAAATTCCCTGCTGTAGACCTCTGCAGTGGTTCGCCTTTACCCCTGCCAGCCATCCAGCATCCCCACCCCCCCGTTTGCTGTTGTTAAGTGCCAGCTTTAAGTTATTGCCCTCTTGCTAAAACCACAGTAAAGGAAAAGGTGAACCAGGCTTTGTGCCCTCCTGCCAACCTGGTCCTGCTTCATCTAGTGAACAGCCCATGGGAATGTGCCCTAAGAAACACATCCAAGCAAGGAGCTGAATGAAACGTGGCCAAGCCACCAGCAGCTGGGCCACAAGAGCACAGTCAGCATTTTAAGCATTTTCAGGGCCTCGAAAGCGGGATGGACACCACTGCTTTGGCAAATGCCTTGCCTGGGTACAGGCGGTGGAGGCGGGTACAGCACAGGAAGCAAACTCAGGGCCAGCCTTGCTTTGCCCACCATGGCCACATCTCACGCCTCAGTTCTTGTGCACAGGCACCGAAGGCTGATCTCAAGCTACATCTTAGTGTGTGATAAGTGAGCAGCTCTCCTTTGGGCTAGGCAGCAACCCCATCCTGGTCCTAGGGGTCTCAAAACCCAGGTGACAAAGGAAGCTCAGCTCGGTCTGTGCTCTCTCACACACAGTGAAGGTTGGAGAGGGAGTAGAAGGGACCCCCAAAAAGGACATTTTCCTACACTGCTCACTCCCCAAGTACAGGGCATCTGCACCACCAGCTTACAGAGGTCACCTGCTTGATGCTGCCCTGTTGGAGAGGAGCTCCTGCACATGCAAAGGCTGCACCTGCCCTGCCAGCACCGCAAACCCAGGCCACCGCACCCCAGGAGGGGGCAGAAAGGTTGGCTGGCAGAACCCCTGCCTGTGTCAGCACCTCAAGCTGTTCCTCAGCACCCAGGAAGGCAACATCCCAAACAACCACAGCCTGAGAGTTTACTGTATGCTGGGGTGAGGTCCCACGGCTCATGGCATCTGTTCTGCCTGTACATTCTAAGAGAAACTAGCAAACCCTGGCCCAAAATAGCAACAGACAGAAATCTGCTGTTCTCCAGGCCTGAGAACTTGCATATTGAAACAGCAGACCTGTTTCCCAAGCACCTAAAGGCAGAGAGAAAGCAAAACGTAGCAGACTCTCCTGATGCAACACGAAGCAAGAGCACCCTTCACAAGCAGTGCCACTACCCCACAGTCCTCAGGTCCGCATCCTTACACACACGTCCACTGCAACTGCTCTGCCCTGCAAGGACTGTAACTCCCTGACATCTACCTCCCAGGACATCCAGTTTATTTTCAATTTCACTCTCCGGGATACATGTTCTCCACAATCTCAGCTGAAGCTACTTTGCAGAACAGTCTCCAGAGTTCAGGTGCCATCTGTAAGGAGACATTCCTCTCAAACATCTCAATGCTTCCTTGCATTTGTGTCTTTTGCATCATCCCAAGAAATGCTCCAGCATGGGAGGGAGACAGAAGTGCCACAAAACAATTCATCGACTCCTCATGCGCAAATGCTTGGAGTTCAGCAACACCAGGTTTGGTTCCCTCCTCAGCTACAGGCAATTTCTCCGTACGCTTGGGTAGCCTTTTTTAACAGCGATCACCCAAAGTCCCGCCCAGACATGCTGCAAGTAAAATGCTATCGAAAGCACATATGGAGAGGTAGCCCCTTCTTGTCCCAGCTCATAAAGTCCTTCAGTCAGAGGCCAGCTCAGGGCGCAGTGCGGACAGCATCAGCCAGGCTGGAGGTCCACACTTGCCCCAGGAGGGAGCACACCCCTCCTGTCAGAGCACGTCCAAGCTGCAATCACTAACGCTGACTGCAGCACACCATCTTTGCACTCTCTCTTTTACTGTGCAGAGCTGGGACCTCAGAGCACACCAAGCCCCTTCAAACAGTGCACAGGCACTGCTGCTATGGGTCTCTCCTGGAGTCAAGTTGCACTCATTCAGGGCGCAGACACAGAAGACACCCACCATGTCCAGGATCCTCCTGGCCAACCAGCACCATCTTCATGGGATCAGGTAGCCAGCAGGCAAGCACATGGCCTCAGCTGCACCAAACTACCAAGAGACACTTGTCCCTGCTTGCCAGGCAGGCCTACAGACGTCAGTATCCTTTGTCACGTAGCAACATGAAGGCCAGGCAAGCAAACACTGGACACAACACCACAGCACGGGTCCCACAGACCCATGTCCTAGCCCACTCTTACTGCACATACCAGTCAGAATTCCATGCCAATATGGTTTCAACATCTCCTCTCCCTCTGTACCTGGATAAGCCACTCATTTTCTGACCCCTTCCTTCACTAGATGTCTCTGGAGGAATTAGCATACAACAAGGTCCAGAAATACACTTCTGCTCTGTGTCAGACATCTCCATCTCCCAGTTCAGGGCGTCAGAAAGAGCAGGAGGTAAAGCCAGATCCCGGAAACAGTTTAGGGGCACTGTCCAGAACTCCTCAGCTCTAATGTCATGCTTCTCTCAGCGGAGCAGCCAGTGGAGAGTCTGTCTAGAAACCAGAGAGCAGCATCTGCAGATAACCACATCTCTACACACAGTGTCAGATCTGGGCACAGCTGTACCTATTCAAACACACACCGTCTACAAGCCTGCAGTCACACCTTGCTACAGAGCTCCCGGAGACGCCACGCTTGTTGAAATTACAATTACTAAAGCTTCAAAGAGCCTGGGACCATATTGACCCACTCCTTCCTTTGCCTTCTGAATTCAGGACCCTGGTCCTCCCTCTCAAAGCACAATGTAGGACTGGCCCAACTCCAAAACAGCAATGTTATTCTCAGACACAAATTCTCACCCTTCGGAGCAAGGAGGTGGAGCAGTCACTGTGACTGGCCCACAAATCTGTAACCACTTCTCTGAAGAAATCAGGGTAACCACAAACCTCAGCACCTTCACAGTAAATGCAAGCCTTGCTTCAGTCAGCCTCCCCACAACATCACCACACAGCGAACAAACAGAGCACAGTCTCTGCTGTCTGCAGTGGAGGAGAGAAACCTGCCTTTATGTATGCACAAAAGTGCATGCCGGGAAAAGCTCAGATACCCTGGTGAGGGGCACCCTACGGGGACTGAGAAAGATCACGGAGAAACAGGGCTTTGCTTGCCCTAAAGCAACAAGCAGAGAAGCATACAAATAAGAGCAATACGCTGTGCATTCCCACACCCCACCGCTCGCCTTCGCAAGCTAAGCAAGCACAGGGTACAACAAGGATGCACCATGCACATATATAGAAGTCATCGAGAGAGAATGGCGCTCTCTTCTCTGAGACTCAATTAAGAGACACCTAACACCTAAGCTTCATTTTATCTTACGCATGTTTTAAGTTCAGCCAAAGCAGATGAAACAGTTAGGGTTAAAGGTGCTGCGTGCACAAGACCTAGAGAACCCAAGGCAGCAGCTCACACAAAAATAGCAGCTTTCACAGCACGTCTATAACAAAGCACTAATGTTTATTCTTGTATCTAGGACTAACTTTAATTCTGCCTCGATGCACATGTATAACAAGGCATTAATGTTTCTTAAAGAACCAAATACTTCACCTACCTATACATGAAAAAAAGTCAAAGTCCCCCATAACTTTGTATCACCCTTGTTCCTGTGTGTAGCGCACTACCAAAATGAAAACCAGAAAGCACATAAAACAACTTACTCAGATAACTACCTTCCTGACTTCTGGAAGTTTTTTTGAAGGAACCTCAACTATGCTCAAAAAACAAACGTCTATTTCTAATGCAATATAGAGGGACCAAAATTCTCAGCAGTGGCTGCTAAGGTGTAGGGCCTGGTAGCTGAAGTCCTTCAATTAGCTAAAATCCTGCTTCTGCCTTCAAAGAAATGCAAATGAGATACCTCCTGGGGAAGAGGGTGGGGGTCTTTCACCCTGAGGAGTTCCAGCAGCCTTCAGGGTAGTAGGTGCTGCAGTTCCTGTCCCCGGGCCAGCCGCAGGGACACTGGGCAGCGCAGCCACCTCTGCGTCCCCCACCAGCCCTTGGCACAGGCCTTTGGCCTGGGGTCTCTCACAGCATGCTCCTGCCCTTCCCACCTACCTTCCTGCGCGAGAGCTCCCAGGCTGCAATTTAAACACATGCTTTAGGACCACATAAGATACTGAACAAAACGACCTGCCCTCCACTGCCTGACTGTCCCTCCTTTGCAACAACGTGCACCTTAGTAGGGACATGCAGCCGGTTCATGCGGCCAGGCTAACACCAGCCTGGCCCCAGATACTGCCTCCTTTTACTCCAAGGCAAAGCAGGGCTCCACAGATCCCACACTTTTATGGAAACAGTCAGGAAACACAAATCCTCTGCCAATTGACACTGACGAGCGTAACTTTTCCCTGCTTTTGGCTGAGTCACCCCAAAAGGAAGCAATGAGTTACCTGCATTTCAACCCAGACTTCCCATAACAACTGAGCCAAACAGTAGAAAGAGCCAGACAAGCATCAGAAGGCTTCACCAGAAGAGATCTAAACTTAATCTCACCAGATAAAACACAATTAAAAAACAAACAAACAAACTCAAAACAACCAACCAGCACTACCTATACTAGTGCAACACTAGGGCCACATAAAGTTAGGGCAAAGGCAGGACTGTAGAGGACATGCCGTACCTCCTAGGATAGATGTTAATAAAATCCCCATCAGACCGCTACTGAGCGGCATCCCTCACAGGGAACCCAGGGCTGGAAAATATGGTGTGCACCCCACGGTCAAGCCAACATCTCATCGTCATAACACCCACAGTCCTCGATGCAGAGTCAATGCACCTCTGCAAGCACATTTCCAGCGCCCACACGAAAACCGAAGAGGGACTAGGACTTGGATACCACACTTCTCGCAGTCTTTTCTGGACTGAAAAGAGTGTTTTGCTCCTGTTAGAGCAGGATTTATACTCACTAGAGGCTGGGAATCCCCTCGAGACAACAGCCTGCAGTATGGAAACAGCGTGCACCCCTTAACCTCAAGGCAGCATTTCCTCTGCAGGGGGAAGGCCCTGGCACAAAGGATGGTTCAAGTGCTCTGCTGACCTCCTCGGTGCCAACACGACCGAGGCCCCCAGCTCCTCTCTGAGCACTGGGCCCAAGGGCAGTGTAGTGCAGGAGCCTACAGCCAGGCATCAAACCCTCCCAGCTTTTCAGTGACTCCCGGAGGAGCCAAGCGTGCTCAGGCATTCCCCAGAGCACAGCCACAGCCTCTCCCCCGATATCTGTCAGGGACCTGCCTCAGACGTTAAAGCCCGGACAGAGCATCCCAGGTATTTCCTACCTCTTAGGCCGACTGGACACATCCAACGTAACAATGCTAAAAATTAATAGCCACATATTGGCAGATTGCTAGGCTGCATACCAGATTTTCCCATATAAGGGAAAGTTGAAGGCATTGTCCTATCACACGGAAAACATATTGCACCAGCCTGAGATATTAAAAAGCAAAATCAGAGTCTCCTCATGTCACAAGCTGACACCCACAGCACCACGTTTCCCTCTGTTTTGCTGATGGTTTGATCAGCTTTCCCCAGCTCGGTTATTTCCACCAGGGGCTTGTGCCTAAGGATCACTGGAGGCCAGCTGGGACAGGCACTGCCCAGCGCAGTGTGTGCAGTACAGGGGCCCCGCACTTTCTGAGGGGATTTTTGTCCCACCACCACCACACTGGCACTGACATTGCCGCCATTCCCAGCGTGAAGTAGAACTGTTTTCATGGAGTTTTTAGGGAGCAGAGAACCCACCATGCACACCCCATGCACCGTCACCAACACCAACACTCTGCCCACAGCAAACATTGCTACTTGACTACATAGAGACCATTTATCTCCCCTTTACACAGCTTGCTGGCCCCCAACAATGGCTCTGCTTCTGCTTTCACAGAGCAGGGCGAAGTCACCAGCACCACACATTGACTCCACTGTTCCCAAGCAGGAAACTGAGGATGAGAGAGAACTGCTTTCATTGCTACTTACAGGAGCAATGAAAACAAGCCCCCTCGGCTCCCCTGAAGCCCACTAAGACATCCAACCACCGTGCTTGCCAGTGTCTCTTTAAGACAATTTCACAGAAGCCTCCCTACGCGTGCTTGCTTTCCAGACCCAACATACCGAGTCCACATTCCTGCACCAAGGGCTCGCTCGCAGTACAAGGCTGATCAACCCTCTCCCCTGCTTCGCAAGGGCAACCTTCTGCTGCACGCTGATGTGCGTGATACTAGCTCTTATCTCTGCAAACCTGAGACAGGCCAGGACGCTGCAGCTTCATGCAAAAAACAAAGGTCTGCTCTGGCACCCGAGCTCTCAGCCTTGCCATCTTGCAGAAACAAGTTCACTTGCTTGTGCAAATCCCTCTTGAAACAACATAAAGCATGGAAGTGAAACACTTTGTATTATCCACCTGTAAAAGTTTTTGTCTTTGGAGAAGCTCTTGAGAAAATATTAAAGATCTCTCACGGAAGACTAAATCTTAATTATTGAGATTATGGCAGAGGGGGAGAGGCAGAGATCTGCTTCCTATTAAAGAAGTGCAGTAAAAAGCAGTCAGGAAAATGAGACATTTCTCTGAGAGCCTCCTCCACCAAGCCACTAGAAACCAACAGACCCCAGAAATACCCACTGCACTGACCATCGGGGCATATCGAGGGCCAGCTGCTCGAAGACCAGCAGCTTAGACAGAGCCACTCTCCCCTAACGCCAACACGCAGGACAATGGAGGGAGAGGTAAACACAAGTCCTTAAAAAGGCATATGCTACCAAACCGACAGCAGCACTCGGAACAAGGCAATGAGGGATCCTGACAGCACCTTCTGCAAGAGATGCACATTATTCACTTGCTGCAAGCATTGAGAAACAGCACAAGAGCTGCTGCGCGCTTCCCATCTTTGCAGCGAAGGAAACTCAGCAGTATGTCCAGCGCTCCTGAAGAACCTGCAAGTTTAGGCAGCTGTACAAATTCGGAGACTATGGGCAGAAATAGCTTTCCAAAGGCAAACAGACAACAACATTAAGCTTTGTAGTAAAAGAGGAATCAATTTTCTGCTAAACAAGTGGGAAAAGAACCCAGTGGCAGCCCAGAACAAAACCAACCCAGTTGGAAGACAGAAGCCTTGAGAGAAACAACCTATTTACTCCAGAAAGAATTTACTCCCAGAGCAAAAATATGCAGTTATTGCTTCATACTTCAACAGCTGGACCAAAACAACAATTTCTCTGCAAAGCAGCACAGCCCAGCCCCCACGTGAATGAGGTAAACAAAGGGTGAGGAGAGGTAAGGTGGCACCTATTCCTGTGCCATCACCCATACAGGGCCCAAAACCAACAGCAACACTTCACAGGGGAAAAGACTCATAGAGCTCAGTGTTCCCTCTCCTCTGGCAACACCCTAACCCAACCGACCCCACACCAGTTAAAAAGATATGGGCAGCACCAGCCAACAAATATCCGCAGCCCTGCAAGCGAAGAAGTCGGGGATAAACATCTAACAACTACAACCACATCTGTCTGCCCACGCGGAGCCCTCTGCCAGGGAGGCCAGTGACTGCAGACGGGTGCTAGAGACTCCTGCACAGACCTACAGCACACTTTGCTCAACGACAGCAAACCATCTCTGCCCCTCTCCCCTCATTCTCCAACCCAAAAAGCATTTGCTGCATTTCCTAAGCAGGAGGTAAACAACAAAAAAAAATGAGCTTTTGTCTAAAAGCATCCCAACAGACTGAAGAAATAAACCAAGCACTTTTCATAGCAAAATTACTGAAAAGCTCTCCCATATCAAAGGCTGGCAGCTGACCCATCAGAACCAGCTCTCCCGGTGCCGAAGCAGCCTGCCTGGCCTCCACGCTCCCCGACTTCACTGTGAGTTTAGCGTAGTTGTCAGGAAAGCAAATCGATAAACAGAGAAAACGTTAGCTGCTCCAAGACGGGTGCGCACGCTAGGCACCAAAACCAGCAGATGATTTCTCTTCATCTTTCTATATTCTGTTTGCGTGCGTTTCTCCCACAGGATTTACCCTACAGACCTCATTGATGACGACTAAAATCCACCTCAGTCGCCAGTAAAAGTCACTGGTAAGAACAGGGAGAATCCCACAGCACAGACACCAAAACACAACGGACGCAAGGCTGCGCGGGAGACTACGGCGAGATGACTGCAGCGCCAGGGAGACGCGACTCCAACGTGACAGTGATGCCTCTGTTGTGACATGGCTGCAATGTCACAACAGATCCACCTCTGCTGGGCGCACAGCGGGCGAAGCGGGACGGACCCGCCGCAGACAGGGACGAGCCCGTCGCCCGCAGCCCTTTAACCGACTCCCCCCTTCTCCCCCCCTCTCCCGGGTGCCCTTGCTGGGCAGGGGCCGGGCCGCAGGAAAGCCGTGTCTCGGGGCCTCCCGCCTGCAAAGGGACCCGCTTTTCCCCCGCCCGCCAAGTTTAAAGACTTAATTATCGATTTTCTTGAGCACTGCGGCCGGAACGAGGGCGAGAAGCTGCTCCCCGCGGGCAGGCTGCCGGCGCCCCGCATCCCCCCCGCCGCGGCGGCCGCGCAGCTCCGCGCGGGGCCGGGGGCCTCTCTCCCCCCTTCCCAGCCGGGAGGAGCCTCCGCGCAGCGCCGGGGGGAGCCCGCCCCGCCTCCGCCCCCGGCCCCCCGCCCGCCCCGGCTGCGGGGGGCGCCGGGCCCCGAGCTGCCGGCCCGGCGCCGGCTAGGCCCGGCCTCCCCCAGGTCCGGCCTCCCCCGCGCCCGGCGGGCGGGGGGCGAGCGGCCGGCAGGGCCGGCGAGAGGGGCCCGGCCGTCTGCGTTGCCGCCGGCCCCGCGCCCCGGGGGGCGGGGGAGGGCCGCGGGGAGGAACCCGCGGGGCCGCCGCCACCGCCGCCGCCACCCTCCCCCCCCCCCCCCCCCCGCAGCGGCCGGAGCCATGACAGGGCCAGCGGCCGCCCCGGCCCCACCGCCCGCCCCGCGGCCCGCGCCGCCGCCGCCGAGTTCATTCATAGCGCCGCCCCGCCGCGGCCCCGCCGCCGCCCCCCGCCCCGCCGCCGCCCCCGGCCGCGCCGGGCGGGCGAACCCAAAAGTTCGGGGCAGAACTTACCTAAAATGGCTCCTCGGCCGCCCAAATACAAACAGCTATTATTTGGTGAAGTTTAGCCCAGCACCCTGCAAGGACACCCTAACCTCGCCCGGGCACACCCCCTCCCCGCGCCCATTGGCTGCCCGCCGCCGCGCGCCGGCGCCCATTGGCAGGCCGGCCCGTCAGCCGCGCGGCGCCCGCGCCAAGCTTGGCTGCAGCGCGCCCGCCGCTCGCTCCATTGTGCTCCTGTTTGCACCGATGAGAGCGCGGCGCCGATTGGCCGCGCCGCCGCCCCCGCGCACCGCCCCCCGCCCCCCGCCGCCCCGCCCGCGCCCTCCACGTCCGCGCCCGCCGCCCATTCCCCGGATGTGAACCGGGACCGCCCCGGGCCGAGGGGGGTCCGCTGTGGCGGTGCGGACCCCGGCCCCGCGGGTCCTCGGCCCCGCGTCTCGCCCCCTTCCGGCGGCGGGGGGCGCCCGGGGCCTCGGGAGGTGCGAAGGCGTCCGTGGGCCGTCTCGCTTAGGCAGGGACGGGGGAGCGCGGGGGCGGCTTCGGGAGGCGCCGGCCTGAGGGGAGGGAGTGGTGCTGCGGGGTGCACGGGCTGTGTACGCCGCCTGCCTGGGGAGAACCTCGGCCAGGCCCGGGTGCAGCGCCGCGGAGGGTGCGACAGGCCTCGGGGGTGGGTTTCCTGCTGAAATCCTTCACAGCCAGAGCTCTTCGGGGGCCTGCGCCTGGGCACGCAGCGCGGGGGGCCTTGCGCAGCACCCCGTCCCGCTCCAGCGCAGCACCCTGCAGCCAGACGAGCAGCACCCTTGCCACGGTGGCGGTGCCAGCCTTTTCTGCCTGAGGAGGCATGAGCTGCTTGGGAAGAGGACCAAGGCTGGCAGTGTGGAGTCACTCCATCCTCCCAGCTGATGCAGAGGTGCTCTGAGCAAGTTAGCTCTGACAGCAAAAGACAACTCTGCTAGGGCTAATTAGCTCTGCTGAGACTCAGGGCTGATTAACCGCGTGCAGCGCGGTCCTTGTGCAGCCATCCTGCTTGCCGGGCCCCAGGGCGACGCTGGCGCAGCCCTGCACTGCACCCACTGGAGTCCTGGGTTGCTCAGCACCCGCTGCCGCTGGTGCTGATGCCCTGTACTGTCTGGTTGGCACGTTCTTTTTACGCCTCCTGGCTTTCCCCAGATGCTGTCTTGTTGGCTATACAGCTCTTCTGCTGGTCATGGAGGGCTCCTGGGCAGACAGCAGGCAGTGCTGGTGTGCTCTGGAGTTACCTGTCACCGCATATGTGTAGATCCAACACAGAGGACAAAACCAAGGGGCGCAGGTCTTTCACAGAGATACACAGACCCTGTTCCACGCTTCCTCCAGGTCCCCCGCACAGTACACCACTGCCACTGTGCTCTTCCAGTGAGGCAGGACTTCCTTCTCTGCGGCATTCACCTTTATCCTTTCTCACTTGCTCCAACCCACGTCTTCACCCTCCCACCTGTTTTCTGGATGGCACTGGTGGAAACTGCTGAAATCTCACACGTATGGTTTGTCTCTCCTGTCCCCCGGGTTGAGATTCTTTTTCAGCTTCTTGGAGGTCAATGCATGTGAAGTATTCCTCTCCGGTGCCTTCCCCTTTGCCTAGTCCTGCCTATTCCTCTAGCCACCAGGCATGCCTGTACCTGATCTTTTTGTTTGCATCCTGCACTGGTCAAACTTTGGCCAACCAACACCATCCTTGGTTACATCCTCCCGCTGTCTCCAGAGCAGCACCTTGGCCTCTGTATGAAGAATGCCTGTAAAGGTGGAATTATTTGGTAGTTTATGACCAGAAAGCCAAAGCAGCTTATTTTCAGATTAACCGCTTTTTGGTCAGTTGGTCTCAATGCCAAAGGGTGGTTAAGTGACTCATTGCTGTACACGCAAAATATGCAGGCCAGTTGTTAGGAAACGGTAAAACAAGCCACAAACAAATCTCTTCCTGGATGACAATTCATCTGGCAAATATCATTTGGGAAGACATTTTAACACCTTTGTTATAGAATTGCAGAAGTGTTGGTGGGAAGTGACCACAGGAGGTTGTGTTAGAGATTTCCAGAGGTCCCTTCCCAGCACCACACTGGTAACCGAGACAAGGCAAGATCGGCCATGGCTCTGCCTACCCAACCCTCGACCACTCTCCACAGCCAGAGATTCCCCCACCTTTCTGGTGACCTGTGCCAAGGCTGCACTGTCCTCCCAAGGAAAGGGATGTTTCCTAACATCCCACCTGAACCTTTCAGGACTTGCTTTGTGGTTATTGCTCCTTAATGTATCACCAGGCACTGCCAAGAAGGATTTGACTCCGTCATCCTTGTAACTGCCCTTCCAGTACTTGTAGACTGCTGTTAGATCAGCTCCTAGGTACCCTCCAGAAGAAACCAGCCCAGCTCCTCCACCTGCATTCAAGGGCCCTGTGCCGATCTTGGTCATCTGTCACTGATACTTCTCTGGCTTCTCAATTGTGTGAGACACAAAATTGGACACAGTACAGACAGAATGCATTATTTTATAGTGGAAACACACCTACCAATCCAGTCTTAATCCAGGCCACGTCTGTTTTATTATTTACAGAGTAAGATTTCTGTGTTTTGGACGAGGTGATTTAGAGAACTGTGTCAGTGTTGGTATTTCACTGTGCTGGTGACACTCAAACAGGACTGAGTGGTGCACCTATACTGGGACCATTCCCACCTGGTCCCCTCACAAGGCCAGTGAGAGCTCTATTGTTGGGTGGCCCCAGCACCCTTTGAAGCCAGCACTGGAACCTCCCTCAGCCTCTCTGGAAAGCAGGATTAAGTCCCAACCTCAGCTGTTCACACATCTTCCTGGGTGCAGGATGTAACTGCTGTGAGTGCAGGATGTAACTGCTGTGAGTGCAGGATGCTCAGCTGAACAGAGCTGGTGTCAAGCATCACCTGGAGCACAACCTTGCTGCCAGCAGCCATTGTTGGGCACGGTCTTTGGGATCACCACCTTCTGATCTGATTTGAGTTATTACTACTACTACTACTATTATTATTGTTATTATTAAGTTTTGGCCTCTGTAAAGAGGGATTGTGACAGTCTCCCTGGGCAAACTCCTCCGAGCCCACGGCACCCCTGTACCTCACTGCCCACAGGAGACCTGCCTGCTCCTGGGGAGCACCGCCAGCTCTGCACCGGGATGCTTAGGGGGGTATTGTTACCTGCGAGGTGCCGGGTGGAGGCTGCTGTGCTGTCTGCCACATGCGTGAACATCCGCCGTGGCCCTCATTTACAGATGTGCCCCACCCCGAAGGAGAAATGTGTCACTGTAACGTATTTACCTTGAAACTGATGTTAACTGGACTCAGGAAAAGCAAAATGCAAATGAAGGTTGGTTACTCATGGCATCTCAGCTAGGCAAGAGCAAGAAATGCAAAAGAAAGCAATGAGAAAATTAAAGAAATTATATGTTTCGTTGCCTTCCACAGAACGTCAGTGGGAAAGGCAGAGGCTGATCTGCAGCCGACTTTCCTGCCGGGACATCGGCTCTTTGAGTGCCTGTGCCTTTCTCCTGGCCAGTGTCCCTGAAGCGAGAGAAGCAGCATCATTCGGGGCCTGGTGGTACCCAGGATGTGCTCCTGCTTACAAAGAGGTCCTGAGGACTCGCGGAGTCTGCAGGGAGCTGGGCACAGGCCCCTGGGCTGTCCCCCAAGGGTGGTGGTTGTGACCTGGACCATGTCCCCTGTGCGACTGGGGCAGTGACTTTGCTCTAGCAGATGCTGCGCACCAGCACCCACCACGCGGCCGCTTGCAGGGCACCATGTGCAGCTCGGCGCCGGGGTGCGTGAAGAGCAGCGAGTCTGAGCTTGCCAACAGGGACGGAGACCTCCGATGTCGCATGCCACTCTTGCAAATGCCGCTGATTTATCCAAGACGCAGATTTTGCAGCAGAAGGTGCAGCCTCCCCGGCCAGGAGTGCCCGGGCTGAGCGGCAGCGCAGTGCTGTGCCGTGCCTGCAGGCTAGTGCCGACTGCGCTGCTTATCCTGGACAGGAGCCCCGGAGATTTCTGATACCTGCTTAATATTCAGCGGCAGTACAGATTACGCAGGCACACCTCAGTGCCGCAGCGTGTTCGGCCGGGCAGGTACGAGCACCCGGGCCGGCACACGGCAGGTTTGTGCAGCCCTTGGGCAGCCACGCACACCGCGCTGGGCCTGCTGCCACCAGGACAGGCACTGGCTGCCGCAGGGACAGCTTCGGCAGCAGGAAGGAAGGAATCCCTTGAGGCTGAAGAAATGCCAAGTGTTTCCAGGCTAAACTTGTCGTCTTGCAGAGAGGGGTGCTCCAGTGCTGCCTGCAGGAGATGTGCCTGCCTGGGCGCTGCTGAGCTTGGGGTGCTGGGGTTTCTGTCCGTCTCCCGAGCAGGGGCGAGCAGAGCGAGTGTGGTGTCCCTCCAGGTGATGGGCCAACCCATGACACAAGCCCAGGGAGATGAAGACTTTTCTCTGGGGTGGCATCCCTCACCCAGGAACAGGGCAGCCACTCCACAGGTTTTGGAAGCAGTCTGAAGAGGTCACTGAAGCGGTAGTTAATTTCTCTTTGCCACGGGGTTTTTTGCGTACAGGGATGCAAGGCTTCATCCACCTCAGTAGATTAGTCACCTTTGTCACCTTAGTCTTTGTCTGCCTCCAAGGGTTCAGATGTTGACAGAAGGCTTAATAAGAGCTGTGGGGTTTGCACATGTGCTCCGGTATATAAGCCCTGCATCCGTGAACCAGATACCATGCAGAATCATCTCAGGGGGCTGGAGACCCACTTGGCCTCTGGCCTGAGGTTCAGAGTGGGGTTTGAGGAGCAACTGCCAGGGGTCATATAAAAATCACACCCTTTGGAGCAAAACTTAATGTGTCTGTCTCTCCCCCCCCTTAAGTTGATTTAGAAATGTCGCAAAAGAGCTAGCAGGGCTCATTGACCAAGCTTTAAACTAGGCTTGCTGGGAGAGGGGGATATTACCCAGCTTGCTTGTGACAAGCCAAGGGATGATGCTCCAAGGTCTGAGGGATGGGTCACCAGTGAAGGCCGTCAGCCTGTTGCTCTGAGATGCGCTGGGTACGCTGCAGCACACTCGAAGTCTTATGGGGATGGGCCAGGGGCTCCTGAGGCAATAGGAACCATCAAGTCACAGATAAAACACCCCAAAGGAAGACCACCTGAAGAGCAGCATGAAGGAAACGCAGCTGCTCCAGCCAGTGAGTCAGCTTCACTGGGCGCCCAGCTGAAGTGCCTTCACGCAAATGCATGTAGAGTGGGAAACAAGCAAGAGGAGTTAGAGATGTGCCCACACCTCCAGGGCTATGATCTTATCGGCATCACAGAGACGTGGTGGGATGGCCCTTGTGATTGGAGTGTTGGAATGGAGGGATACAGAGTCTTCAGGAGGGACAGGCTGGGGAGACGAGGAGGGGGTGTTGCCCGCTATGTCAATGAACGCCTGGAGTGCATGGAGCTCCACCTGGAGATGGATGAAGACCCAACGGAGAGCTTATGGATCAAGATTAAAGGGTACACAGGGGCAGGTGACATTACAGCAGGGGTCTGCTACAGGCCACCTGACCAGGACGACGGAGCAGATGAGGGCCTCCATAGACAGATAGGAGCAGCATTGCATTCACAGACCCTGGTCATCATGGGCCACTTCAACCACCCCGATATCTGTTGGAAGGAGAACACAGCAGGGCACAAGAAATACAGGAAGTTCTTGGGATGTGTCGATGACAACTTTCTTCTTCAAATGATAGAGGAGCCAACAAGGAGAGGAACTATGCTGGACCTTGTCCTTACCAACAAGGAGGGGCTGGTGGGGAGTGTCAAGCTCAAGGGTAGCCTCGGCTGCAGTGATCATGAAATGGTGGAATTCAAGATCCTTAGGGCAGTGAGGAGGACACACAGTAAGCTCACTACCCTGGACTTCAGGAGAGCAGACTTTGGCCTCCTGAGGGACCTGCTTGGCAGGGAAACATGGGAAAAAGTACTGGAGGGAAGAGGGGCCCAAGAAAGCTGGTTAGTATTCAAGGATCACCTCCTCCAAGCTCAGGAGCAGTGCATCCCAAGAAAGAAGTCAGGTAAAAATGCCAGGAGGCCTGCATGGGTGAACAAGGAGCTCCTGGACAAGGTCAAAAGCAAAAAGGAGGCCTACAGAGGGTGGAAGCAAGGACGGGTTGACTGGGTGGAATACAGAGAAACTGTCCGAGTGGCCAGGAACCAGATTAGGCAAGCTAAAGCCCAGGTAGAATTAAATCCAGCTAGGGACATCAAGGATAACAAGAAAAACTTCTCTAAGTACGTCAGGGGTAAAGGCAAGACTAGGGAAGATGTGGGCCAGGATCTGGAGAAAGCTGAGGTGCTGAATGACTTTTTCACCTCAGTCTTCACCAGCAAGGGCTCCAACCACACCACCCAAGCTGCAGAATGCAAAGGCAGGGGCTATGAGAATGAAGAAGTGCCCACGGCAGGAGTAGATCAGGTTCGAGACCATCTGAGGAACCTGAAGATACATAAGTCCGTGGGACCTGATGAAATCCATCAGTGGGACTGAGTGCACCCTCAGCAAGTTTGCCAACAACACCAAGCTGTGTGGCACAGTCGACATGCTGGAGGGAAGGGATGCCATCCAGAGGCATCTGAACAGGCTCAAGAGGTGTGCCTGTGTGAACCTCATGAAGTTCAACCAGGCCAAGTGCAAGGTCCTGCACCTGGGTCATGGCCATCCCAGGCACAAATACAGATTGGGCAGAGAATGGCTTGAGGGCAGCCCTAAGGAGAAGGACTTGGGGGTGCTGGTGGACGAGAAGCTCAACATGAGCCAGCAATGTGTGCTGACAGCCCAGAAAGCCAACCGCATCCTGGGCTGCATCACAAGCAGCGTGGCCAGCAGGGCGAGGGGGGGGATTCTGCCCCTCTGCTCCGCTCTGGTGAGACCCCACCTGGAGTACTGTGTCCAGCTCTGGAGCCCTCAGCACAAGAGGGACATGGACCTGTTGGAGCAGGTCCAGAGGAGGCCACGAAGATGATCCGAGGGCTGGAGCCCCTCTGCTGTGAGGACAGGCTGAGAGAGCTGGGGGGGTTCAGCCTGGAGAAGAGAAGGCTCCAGGGAGACCTTATAGCGGCCTTCCAGTCCCTAAAGGGGCTCCAGGAGAGATGGGGAGGGACTCTGGAGCAGGGAGGGGAGTGATAGAACAAGAGGTAATGATTTTAAACTGAAAAAGGGGAGTTTTAGATTAGATATTCAGGAAGAAATTCTTTGCTGTGAGGGTGGTGAGCCCCTGGCCCAGGTTGCCCAGAGAAGCTGTGGCTGCCCCATCCCTGGAGGGATTCAAGGACAGGCTGGACGGGGCTTGGAGCAACCTGGGCTGGTGGGAGGTGTCCCTGCCCAGGGCAGGGGGTGGAATGAGATGATCTTTAAGGTCCCTTCTAACCCGAACCATTCTGTGATTCAATAAAAGTGATTTTGATTTCGCAAAGATTTGTGCTGCCTGAAGCAAAGATCAATTGCTTTGGGAAATGATTTGGCTAAAGCCATTTCTTCCTGCATCAACCATCTCATGCCCTAGAAGGGGATATTCTCTAATGCTGAACATCCAAAGGCTGGAGATGTGGGAAGAGTGCTCCAAAGTTGTGCTCCGGCAACAGAGACAGGGGGTGACATCCATGGGACCACGGCCCAGTGCAAGGCGCAGGGAAGACTGCCTGGGGCCCACCACCCAGCGAGGCTTGGCCAGGGCTGTGCAGACAGGCCACAGGAAGATTTGCCAGCCCAGAGGAGATGCTGTTACATCCCCAGAGCAGATGCATGCTTGCTCCTTGTGCTGGTGGCCCTCCCTGTGCACAAGTCATCGGCTGCAGCCACGGCCCCTCTTGAGCAGCAGGGGAGCAGGTTCCACGTCAGAGACAGGAGCTGGGAAGCGGAGTTGGCGGCTGTAGAGTCCCACTGGCAGTGAGAGCATTTGTTATGTTTACAAAGGTCTGTTGGGAGGATTTTACTTGGGAGCACTTGATGGTGGGCAGTGACACCCAAGTGGCTCGGGCGAGGGGGACATGCAGGTCCAGCCACCAGGTCCCGCTGGGGACGGGGGTGTCAGCCCAGCCCCTGCCATGCTGCAAAGCAGATGAGAAGCCGAGCTCAAGACCTGAGTGCCTCTGGCAGGGCAGCAAACCACAGAGGGGCTGGAGCTGCCCCCATGGTCTGCGGGCTGCGTGCGGGGCCAGCGGGCCAGGAACCCCCTTTCCGCCGGCTGCGGCCATGGTCGGGTCCCAGGGAGTTACTCGGTGCCACAGCGTGCGTCCTTCCCTTCCCGGCTGTTGAAGCACACCTATGCCCCTGTGAAATACAGAGCCTGCAGGCAGCCAGAGGGGGAAGGAACAGACGTTTAAAGACCCTGTGCAGCCTGTGAGCATGCGTGAGTAATTAACCAGCGTTAGCGCTGAGGCAGAATTCAGAATCTTAAAGACCGGTGTGGCAGGTCAGGTTAAAGCAGGCTGACTTTCCGGTGCACGGTCTGAAGAGCAGCTCTGAACCCAGGTGAGGTGCTGGGACGCCTCTGCTCAGGCCTGTGGGCATGGCAGGACACCCTGACTCCAGGAGTTGCCTGGGGCTGACCCTTGTTGAAACTCCCATACATCGGGCATCCTTCGCTGAAGCCAACAGCAAGGAGGCAGTGGGCTCCTCCGCGGGCAGCTGAAGCGGTGGCCAAACTGTGTGTGGGATCGGAGACCCCCCAGCACAGACACCCCTCGGCCCCGGCTTTGCTTGTCACTTGCAGGGTGATCCTGCCGGTGCTCCCCGCTGCTGGGCTGCGGCAGGAGCAGTCGACCTCCGGCCTATGCAGGGGACCCCAGGGATCCCACGGGCCGGTGTTTCCTTAGCCTTGGTCTAGGGAGTCTGTAAGGCAGGCTTCATCTGGAAACTTCCCATTCAAGGATGGAGGTTTCCTCGGATATGGTTATTTGAGGCAATTCCCCTGCCCTCAGGAGCTTCTGTCAGATAAATTACGATTGCTGTTGTAAATTTTCCTGTGGGATTATTTGGAATTATTAAGCGGTTTCCTGGGCTTTGCTGTCACAGATGATTGATGGCAGAGGAGAGGGGATGTTCCCAGGAACTGGGAATTTCGTGTTCAGTCACCCGTGCCATTGCGGTTCCCTGGCGCTGAGCCGCTGTGCATAGGGCTGTCCCTCGCCCTGGCCCTGCACGGAGCCCTGTAAACCATCCAACACCATGCCCTGTTCATGGGGCAGGTGTAAATTTGCCGTGGATCACTCGGTGAGGACCCAGGAGGCTCCTTCCCCGCAGGCCCCCACGTGCCCCGAGGGAGGCTGTCCCGGGGACGCAGTATCACAGCCCACCTTATCCCACAGAGACGTGCGGGGCATGAATTACACACCAAACTTCATGCCTATGGAGAACTTCGCCTTAACCTTCTGCTGCTCCTCCACGGGTGCAGTTCTGGGCTGGGAAGAAAAGGCCTGAGCAGGCAGCCGTGCCCCATCCTGCCCCACGCCTGCATCGGCACCCGCAACCCTCGCTGTGCAGACCCCACACGTCACTGCCGCAGCACGCGATGGTGGCAGGAGGTGTCCTCTTCATCTGGTCAGACCTAGCCCCAGGGCCACCCTGCGGGCAGCAGCTTTAGCTGGGAGAGGAAAGATTTGCCAACAGCAGTTTCCCAGTGCTCTCAATGAAATCCCTGGGACTGACTTTCTGCTCAAGTTTTATGGCTCCTGTTGCTTCAGAGCTGCCGGTGCGCAGGTGCTTCTAATCACTCCTCCAATTAGCAAGAGCGAAAGGTGCTTAACATGGTGCTCATCATTAGCCAGGTCCCCGAACATCCATCACCTGCCTCCCGCGTGAATTCTACTCATCCTGTGCGTGAAAGTTAAGCAGAGCCACCAGCCATGACCGCCCCTGGACGGAGACAACAGACAATTTCACGAACTCAAATTACACAGCCCTCAACTCTTTAAACACTGTTTCTCTCCTGGCACATTTTTCTCTCGCTGACTCCAATTGATTTTGCTTCCAAACAGGTTTCCTCAGCAGGATCTGCTGCCCACATGAACTTCACCTGCTTTGCATTACCCCAAAAGTTCATTCCTGTGGCTTCTCCAGCCCCGGCTTCACTGTCAGTTCCTGGGGGAAGCTGGTTTGGTAGCCGGCCCCCAGCACCTCCCTGTGCGGCTCTGTGGGATGATGCTTGTGTTGCCCCCACGGTCCCTAACAGACCTTTTCACCCCTTTGGGTCTCTAGGGGTTATTCTCAGGGCTTGCCCAGTTGTTCTACCTTTCCTTCTTCACAGGCCATGAAGCCAGCCAGGCCCATGCTTTAATGGTTTTTCCATGTGCTTGTACCCAGGAAAGGTAAAATCCTAGAAATGAGGGAACCTTTGGGACAACCTAATGCTGGCTAATGCCCTGCTGCCTGGGATGTGGCTCTCCCAGAAACCTCGACGACGGAGACTTCAGCCCCTCTCCGTTCATGACTGGGAAGATTTTTCCTAGTGTCTACCTTGAATTCCCCTGTGATAATTTAAGCCTCCTTCTCCTTGCGTTATCCAGCATGGGCAGATTAATCCTTTCCTTGTTGCAGGAATCATTTACATTCCTGCAGATTCCTGCCGCAGCCCCCTCTGCTCTCTCCTACCAATTAAGCAGTCCCACGCCTTGCTGGTTTTTCTTGCCGATCATGTTTTCCAGGTCTCTGACATCCTTCTCTGGATCATCTCCAACCAGCCCAAAGGGCAATGTCCAGACATAGCTGCCTTCTCCAGTCGCCGCTTCCCGGTGAAAGGCAGAGCCATCTCCAGCATCTCCGAAGCCCTCCCGGTTACACATCCCAGCATCATGTTTGCCCCTTTTTAGCCGTTAGCCCTGTGCTCTGCTGTGGTTTATTAGAATGTCATGTCCTTCCCCCCAAAATTACTCACTTGCTTCTTGCTCTGCATTTCTTGTTTATAGAATGGACTGGTTGTGCTGGGACGCTGCCGGTGCTGGGCTGTGCTGCGAGGCGTCCTGCTCCTCAAGCCTGTTCATCTAATTTGTCAGCGAGGGTGGCATGGACGGAGAGTCTGGGGTTAGGAAGCTGCTTCCCAACATAATTCCCGCTCTTCCTGTCTTCCTGTTTGTCTGCAAGTTCCGGTATCCCGTTATCTCATCTGCTGGCAGCTGCAGCCCAGAGGCGGTTATCCGAGCGGGGGCCAGCACTCATTTTTATAGCAGGGTCAAGCTGAATACGATCTGCAACTTGCTTCTGAGCTTCTTTTATGAATCTGTGTCAAAAGCCTTACCAACATCAAGATATACACACTGCGTTTCCCCTCCTTCTGTCAGAGAGAAAATCAGATTGAGTTTGCTACAGCTTGCCCATGATCGGCGGCTTCTCCTCCGCGTGCTCTCCTGCGGGGCCCTGGGGCTGCTTCTTCTGCGTGTCCTGGTGTTTCCCAGGGGACCGAAGCTGCGCTGAGCGCTCTGTGGTTTTCTCTTCTTTTTAAAGAGCCGCACAGCATTGCCCTCCTGCTGCCCCAGACCCCCGACTTCGGCTATAACCCTCCTGCTCCCGGCTCTCCTGCTGCCAGCTCTGCCTGCATCCGCAGAGAGGGCTGCCGGGCCTGGCCTGCCTGCCGCCGCTGGGTCTCTCCAAGCTCCCCAGCCCTGTTGCCGCAGAGCCATTGCCCTTTCACTGGTGCTAATTGCACACCCCGGCTGATCCAGGCTGAGGATCTGCAGTATCCCCATCCAGCGCTTCCCCGTTCCCGCCCCACAGCATCAGCCCCGGCTTTGCCTGTCCCCCTTTCTCCCTGTGTGTCCCCACTTGCCTTGCTCACTGAATCCTTTCCTTTTCCCTTGGCCGCCTTGATTTGCATTCCAAGCTGATGCATTTACATTCAAACCTGCCCGCCCGCTTCCCCGCTTGCTCCCCCAAGGCTCGTCGTTGAGAGGAGCACGGGATGTTCTCCATCCTGCCATGGCCTTCGGCATGGTCTCCCGCAGCCTCCTTGCAGCCAGGCCGGTGAGATGCGGACCTGCAGAAATGGCTGATAACGGGGGGGCTGGAGCACGGGATGCTTGGGGTGCGCAGGGGCAGGCCCAGACCCAGCGGGCTCAGGGAGCTTGGTATAAGGACAAGCCTTGCCCCGTGAGGGTGGTCAGCCCCCGGCGGAGGGCTCGCAGAGGTTTGGGCTCTCTGCTTTTGGAGATATTTGACCCCCACCTGAACAAAGCCCTGAGCACCCTCGTCTAAGTGTCCCTGCTCAGAGCAGCGTGTTGGACCAGGCCCCCCCGCAGGCGCCTTTCTCCGTCCCTCCCTCTGGCTCTTTCCCTCCGCAAAACAAGGAGCTCCTTTGCGTCTTGGATGCGTTCATCCCGCTTATTGCCCCCTGCCCCTCTGCATCCTTCCCCTTCGAGGTTAGAAGCGAAGCCAGAGCCTTTCACTGCTACTCACCTCTTCCTGAAAAAAAATCACTTTTAATGCCTCGAGAGTGTTTGTGGGACAGTCTGTCCCTGCTGTCCTGATTCCACACCGGCCACTCGGGTAGGGATATTCTCCATGACTATGATGTCCTGGGCTTTGGGAAGTCTGGCAATTGCTCGCCGAAAACCCCTCGGCGTGCAGTGCGGCCGCGGTGGCAGGATGGCAGCCACGTTCTCCCTGGATTGCAAACCAAATGTATCCCAGCCTTAATATACAAAGCGACACATTCCTCCTTAATCCCCTGCCCTGCCTTTCCAGAACAAACCGCATCCTTCCATATTAATATTCCAGTCATGTGGCTGAGCCCACCAAGCCTTTGTTATGCCATTAAATCATAATCTTGATCACGCATTAAGACTTCCAGCTCCTTTTGTTTATCCCTCCTGCGCACACCCACCGGGGCAGGCGTGCGGTGGGCTGACGCACTGTCCCCCCTCCGTGGAGATGCCACCTCCCGGGTCACCTGCGGCTCCTTCGAGCTGTGGACGTGGGGCCGCAAACCCATCTGAGAGTCGGAGCGGGAGCTGGGCTGGTCCCGGGGGATCTGGGCAGCGCTGGGGCTGGCGGGGGCCGGCACCCCTTCTCCTTCCATCACCAGTGCCAGGAGGTGGAGTGAGGGTGGCCGGGGAGGAAGGCAGAAAGGAGGGTGAGCAGAGCGAGCACCCAAGCTGTGCTCTGACCATCATCTGGCTCCATGGAGCAGCCCCCAGCGCCGCTGGAGGCAGCTGTGGGGCAGGGGGGGACGCTGCCGGGGGCTGCCTGTCCCTGCGCAGGCAGCACGGCAAGGGGCCAGCGGGAGGGACGGGACCCCTCCGGGCTGCAGAGCACTGGCTGCAGGGTCAGCAATGGTGCGGGAAAGGGCTGCGTGTGTGCGTGTGCGTGACAGGAACATCCATCTCAGTCTGCAGCAGATTCCCAGCACTGCGTTGGAGCTGGGGAAAGCCAGGTTTGGGATATTCCAGCTGCAAGGCAATACTTGGGCGTTTTAAGTATCTGGTGTAAATCCAAACTCTGGACGTGCTTCCCTGGGGCAGGGCACTCTCCCGGAGCTTCAAGCTTGCTCATCAACACTGGCTTGGAAACACGAGCCCCCCAGCCCTGGCCCAGAGCAGCCCCAGCGGTGGGATGGTCCCGATGCTCCCTGTCCCGCTGCCCCAGCGCATCCTGCGGATTTGAGGTAGGGCCAAGCCTTCATTACCCAGCGGCAAACCGTCTCACAGCAGAGCCCAGGGAAATCAATAGTGTGAAGGAAAATTAGCTCATTAAACAGCCATCAATGCAAATGCAAGGAGCACTGATATCCTCCCGCTGCATCCGTACCATTATTTGTTGCATCTGGGCAGAGGCAAACCTGAGTGCCGGGCAGGCAGCGGGAGGGGACACATTTGCTGGGCTCCCTGGTGTGCCCGGCACCCCTGCGGGCGCTGGACATCCCCGGGCCAGCGGTGGGTCAGCAGAGCGGCTTTTGGGAGCCACTGGCTGGTAGCAGGATGTGCCAACTGGCCCTGCTAGCCCCCCGGCATGGGCAGCGCCTTCCCACCATGGGGACCCCCCTCTGCTGCCAACACGTCCCGCTTGTCGCAGCACCTTGCAGGGAAGCAAAAAGCTGTTGGGAGACGCTGGCCCTTGGGGAGAAGAGCCTGGTCCCCGCGCACCCCAAGGCCAGGCTGTTTCCATAGCTTTCCAGGGAGGTTTTTTCCCCCCTCCCAATGATCCGGGGGCACATGAGCTGGGTGTGAGCCGGCGGGGTGGCCTGGCCACAGGGGACTGACAGCATTCAGGGCTTCAGGGGCAAAGCCAGAGTCAGGCTCTTCGCTGTGCAGTGGGGGGGACAAGGGACGATGGGTGGACAGTGGGATAAGAGAGGCTCAGGCTGGCGCTGGGGACTTCCAGAGGTCCCGTGAATCACCCCGCGGTCCTCTGAGCCAGGGTCTCTGCTGAAGACAAACAAGGAAGAAAATAATAAGGGAATTTGTAAAGGTCTCATATTTTAGGGCAGCAATGCTGTGCTGGAACCAAATGCCGTGTGACGGGGAAGCTTCCTCTCTGAAGGCAAAACTCATTTTCCCTTTCCTTGGCGCAATGAAATAATTTACTCCTTTTGGAGATGTCACAGCAATTCTTAGGGAATTAAGGCAATTTGATTCCTTATCATTTTTGTTACAGTCCCTGGCGAACCAGCGCAATTACTTAGAGGAAAATTAACAGCACTGAATATTTCAGTTCTCCACGTGGGCAGAGGGATGAGCTGTAAATCCCCGCCGTACACCCCTCGCCTGCCTAAATGCTGCCTTTCGCGCGGCTGCCTGTCTCTGCCACCGAGCGAGGGGATGGTTTGGTGCCTGCGGTCACCGATGCCGGTGCAGGCAGGGCCCTGGAATGGCCCCCCCAGGACCCCTCGGAGGCCCCCGTGCAGCCCCGGCAGGTGCATGGCATGGCCCTGGGGCATCAGCTCTCCGTTACCCACAGGGAAAGCGAGTGAGGGAGCAGCCGGGCCGTCAGCTCCTGCCCAATGCGCCCCGTCGAGGGGACAAGGCTGTGGCAGCATGTCCCTCCCCCTGCCAGATCGCCGTCAGGTCCCCCAGTCGCTGTCATGGGGACTCCCCCCGGGGGGACAGTGACGCAGTGCTGTCACTGGCAGCACCAGGCCAGAGGAGGGAAGGCCGAAGGACGGGATTTATTCTGGCCTGAAGCAGGTAAGTTGTGGGGGAGGAGGGAACCAGGGACAAGGGCAAGGCAAAAGCAAACAAGAAAAACTTCAGGCACATGTTTTTGGGACAAAAGTGCAGGTTTCTGGCAGGACCGGTCAGACAGGTGGGAAAGAATAGGGGCACGAGGAGGAGACACCTCCAGCAAGTTTCCAGCAAGGGCGAACTCCAGGGGAGCAGGAGGGGGGCACTGGGGTGTGAGTGTGCTTTGGGGGGCCCCTGGTCCCCTTCCAGGCAGAGGGACCCCGCAGGAGGACCCAAACCTCAGCCCAAGGTCACGGCACACACGGGAGCTCACCATGCGACACCACGCCGGGAGGTGGCCGCGCTCCCCTGCGTCTCCATAGCGTCCCCAGCCGTCACCCTGCCCCGCCGCTCGCCAAAGGTGACCCCGGGTTCCCTGTCCCCCATGTCCTGGGTGACGCTGGCTCCCGCAGCTGTGCAGGAGGGGGCTGGCGTGTGGCACCCAGTGAGGCAAAATCAGCTCCTCAGCTGCTCCCCCCTCCAAACACTGAGGGCTTTTATACCCAGTGCCCGGCTGCAGGCTGGGGGCTCACGCTCTGCTGGGAGCATCGGGCCAGTGCATCTCAGCAGCTTGTAGCCACTGCTCGCCCGGCACCATCCCCGTGAGCACCGTCCCTGTGTGCACCATCCTTGTGTGGTCGTGGTCGATGGCGGCTCAGAGGTGGCCGCATGCTGTGGCAGTTTTAGTGCCACCTGAGCTGCCACGAGGAGCCTGTGCAGGAGGAGGTGTGCGGCTGGACTGGCAGCTCCTCTGCTCTCGCACTCCAGGACTCCAGGAAGCCCTCGGTTTGTAACACAAAGGGCTGGATTGGGCCGTCTCCTCACCACCCACGATCTCTGTCTCCCTGGAGGGGAGATATTCACAGAGAAAGCCCCAAGTTGGGAGTAGAGATGTCTGCATCAGGCGGCGAGGCGATCTTTGCTAAGCCTGGGGTGACTTTTCTGCACCTCTCATTGTACCCTGCTCCCTGGGGAGACCTTCAGGCCGCCCAAGGTTCAGCCTGGACCAACCCCTCCGAGATGTCCTCTGCTCCAGCACTGGTGCAGTGCCCCATCCCTACTGCCACAAAACGCTGCTGGGGTCGATGCTGCCTCCCCGCACTCGTAAAACCGCAGTATGGGGTTCATGGCTGGAAATCTTGAAGCCGAACACCCTAAAAGTGCTGCAGCAAAAGTGAACCTGTGTCCAGGGGTGCAGCAGCGGGTCCCGCGGTGCAGGGCTTCATCCCGCACCAGGGCCGTGCCAGGGCAGCCCCACCATGTGGGACCTGGGTGGCTGCACAGCCCTCTCAGAGTTGCTCACCCTCCTAATTACAGGTGGTAATTAGGGTGCTCGTCTCAGGCCCATGCTGTGGGAGACCAGAGCTGGGGTTCGTGGCCCCTCGTGATGCCTCCCTGTTCCCTCCTGAACCCCCTGGCCATTCCGCTGGCGCAGGAGGGGGACGGGACGGTGATGCTGCCGGCGGTACCCAGCGTGGCACAGCTGCTGGTGCCGAGCTGCCTGCGCTGCCCGCCCATGCCTGACCCCCAGCGTGTCCAGGGGAGGTTTTGCTCCGGCTGAAAGGTCCCGGGTAAAGCAAAATAAAAACCCGGCGAGCCCTTCCCCTGCCTGCCTGCCAGCGGGGCTGGGGCTCCCTTCCCTCCCCGCCGTGGCCAGGCTGACGCTGCCCGTGGCCTTGGCGCTGCCTGCCCGTCACAGAGCCGGGGACACGCAGCTTCTTCAAACCCTCCCCGCAGAGGCCGTCAGGGCGACCCTGCCCCCAGGGTGTTGGCATGGAGCGACACCCAGCACCCACCAGTTATCGTCCCCAGGGTCCTGGGCCAGCGTGGCACCAGCCACCCCCATGGTGTCCCCTCTGGCTCCCTGACACCGTCCCCTCCGCGGGAGAGCCCTGAGCGTGGCAGAGAGCTCCACTCCGGCCTCCCCTCTCACAGCAATCAACGGCCATAAATATTGCTTAGCATCTGAACGGCTAAGCAACTGCTTAGGAAGTGAATTACTACTTAATTACACAAAATTACGACGAAATTTATTTCTGGAGTGGTAGCAGCTCTGGTCTGACATGAATTCCTAACAACATGACATTACTCTCCCTGGAAAAGGGAGCTGCTGCCGTACCAGGGTTTGTGCCGTCACCAGGACACAGTTCAGCACGCTTTTGCTGCAACAAGTTTCTGCAGAATAAAGACGGGGCTGTGGGTTGCGAATGGCCGTGCTGGGGTGTCCCCGGTATCCTCGGCCTCGCCAGGAACATGCAGGGGATGGATGCGCATGATGGCTCTGGAGCAAAGAACAAATCCCATCCCCAGAGCCATACCGTTGGCGTTTCAGGAACAGCATCACCAGCTATTGCTGTGAAATTTAAGGCAGAAAAGCTCTACTATTCCCAAGGTAAAAAGGCTGCTGGTGGGCAATGTGCACTGCAGCCCAGAGCCCCCCCGCACCCTGGGCTCATCCCCAGCAGCGTGGGCAGCAGAGCGAGGGGGGGGGATTCTGCCCCTCTGCTCCGCTCTGGTGAGACCCCCCTGCAGCGCTGCCTCCAGCTCTGGGGCACCAACAGCAGAAGGACACGGAGCTGTTGGAGCGGGGCCAGAGGAGGCCCCGGAGATGCTGGGAGGGCTGGAGCCCCTCTGCTGTGAGGACAGGCTGAGAGAGCTGGGGGGGTTCAGCCTGGAGAAGAGAAGGCCCCGGGGAGACCTTAGAGCCCCTTCCAGGCCCTAAAGGGGCTCCAGGAGAGATGGGGAGGGACTCTGGAGCAGGGAGGGAAGCCATAGGACAAGGGGGAACAGTTTTAAACTGAAAGAGGGAGATTTAGATGAGCTATCAGGAAGAAATTGTTTGCTGTGAGGGTGGTGAGCCCCTGGCCCAGGTTGCCCAGAGAAGCTGTGGCTGCCCCATCCCTGGAGGGGTTCAAGGCCAGGTTGGACGGGGCTTGGAGCAACCTGGGCTGGTGGGAGGTGTCCCTGCCCAGGGCAGGGGGTGGAATGAGATGATCTTTAAGGTCCCTTCCAACCTGAACCATTCTGTGTGATTCCGTGTGTGTGAAACCTCCAATGGAAGCAGGGGCACTCGATGTCCCCACCACACTGGTCCTGCTGCCCCAACGTGCCTGTGGCCGCGGGGACGGTGTCTCATCAGAAGGGTTTCTGCACAGCACCGGGCACAGCGCCCACCCTGCGCCCACCCAACTGCTCCCAGACTCCTACAAGGTGCCAGGAGCTGCTCTGGGATGGCCAGACCAGAGCTGCGGGGGGGCAGCACCCCTGCCTGCCCTCTCCCCCTGCCTGGGAGCCCCCCGACCTTCAGCAGGAGCCCTCGGTGCTCCCGGCTCTCTGACACCCTCCTGCCTGCTGTCCATCGCCGCCGTTGAAATAAATCAACAAAATAAACCTAATTTGGACCATAACTATATTTTCTTAACCTGAAAGGAAGAGTCCCCCAGGCAATAAGCAGCAGAGTCCCCAAGGGCTGTTACCGCCGAGGAAGAACCGAGCCATCGCTATGCTAACAAGTATATTAGCTAATGAAAACAGTATTTAAAATAATCACAATATTTCTTTATTTGCATGTAAAGATGACATAATAAAAGATAATTAGCAGCATGTGAAGCAGTTCTACTACTCAATTTTCTCAGTTTAGCTAATTAATTATCTTAGTAAAATGCATCATTATGGCTAATTTTAGAAAATCTAGCAGCTGCAAGGTCATAGTGGGAACAATTTCAATTTGTAATTGGAAGAAACATGAAAGTGAGTCAGATAATCTTTTATTAGATAATAATAATAATAATGAATCACACAGGCACGTATATTAAGTACTTTAAGAGGCAGAAAATGCACTGAATCATTTAATAATGTCATCAAAAGTGCTTCCATCACAGGCTGTTGGGGGGAGCGTGAAGGGCCCTTGGCCTTTGTCCCTGCCTGAAAGGACACGTGTCCCAGCTCCGGCTCGGGGAAGCCTCTGTCGGGATGCTCCGGGACCCCCCAGCCTCCAGCCCCTGCTGGGGCGCTCTCAGGCCTGGGCAGGGGGGTGGCCACGGCCCCTTGGGGACACCCCTGCTGCGGCTGGGCTCTGCCCTGCCGCGGGGAGCAGCAGCCTGTTCCCCCAGAGCCGGCGGAGGTGGTGGTGCCAATGCACCGTGGCTCCTCTCGTCCTCCCGGCACCGGATCCGGGGCAGCCCAGAGAGTCTTTCCCCCGCTGCCGGGATGAACTGGCCCATCTCTGCCTTTCCCAGTAAAACCTTGGTGAGAAAAGCTGGCGCGAGCCCCAGAGCCGTGGGGCATCGCCTCTTCCCATCACCCCCCCCACGTTTGGGTTGAAGGCAGAGCTGGGCCCCGTGTGCGGGGCAGGTGTTTTTGACACACAAAGCAGAAAACATTACTGGTCTCGCGGGAAGAAGGAGGCAGGTTTAAACCTCGCGTGTGCCCAGGTGAGCCCGCCCTTGGCCGCTGCCATGCCCCGGGTGCTGCCCGCGGCTTCTGGAGCAGGGCTGGGGATGAGGCGTTTCCCACAAAGCAGCACACAAAGCCACGCCGTCCCCAACGCCGACAGCCAGGGCTGAGACCCCCAGGATGCTCCTGGTTGCCGCGGCAACACGCTGCCCTCCTCCATGATGCTGTGATGGGGTTCCTTGTCCTGGCGATGCCCTGGTGGCCCCCACAGCCCCAGGACACCCCGCCAATGTGTCCTGTGGACACCCCAGTGCCACTGGCACAGCCCAGAGTCATCCCAGCAGCACCGACGTGGCTCAGGGACACTCCAGTGGCACCGACATGGTCCAGGGGTGATCTGGCAGCGCCAGCAGAGCCCAGGGACACCCCGTCAGCACCTGCCTGGTCTGGGGACAGCCCATCGGCACCCACAGGGACACCCCATTGGCACCCACCACCCAAGCGTGAGTGCTGGAGGACACCCGCAGCCACGGCTCAGTCCAGCTCCACCTTCAGCCTCTTACCCCCCTTCCCCCCCCGACAGACGTGTGTTGGCTGCCAGCAGCCAAATAATATTTTCTCAGCTTAAAGCAGTAACTAAATTACATTTCACCCCGGAAAATTATTTGTAATGCAATTTGGCTCCATTTGTGGTCAGAATTAGCCGTGCTGCAGCGAGGAAAATAGGTGTATTGGGCATCAGCATGCGATGTTTCTCCTGCTTCCTCGGGGAAGTTTATAGGAATTGAGCTGACGAAGAGGATGGCGGAGGGTGCTGGGGATGAGACGTCTCTTCTGCATCCTCCACGGCAAAGCTCCTGGCCCCTCCACTCGCCTGGGCTGGGCAGGATACGGGGCACGGGACGGCTGCCGGCGGCTGCGTGCCCCACAGAGCGGCTCCCCACAATTAACAGCAAATTAGAAATTGATTCTGATACCCGGCCACGGTGGAGGCTGAGGCTGACTGTCCCTGGGGTGCTCCACACTGTGGCAGCTCCCGCCTGCATCCCTGGATTTGTCACTCCTGTTTTTACAGCAATAGCCTGCTGGTGCCTCCAAAATGCTGCCCTGGCGCGCGGCAGCCGTTCCACGACTCTGTTCGCTGCCTCGGCGTCAAACGCCATCGCTGCATGGGAGGAGCTTTAATAAAAGAGCGGCCACCCAAAGAGCTGCGTGGGGCTGCTCCTGGCCGGGCTCTCGTGCCCCGAGGAAGCCAGGCAGCAGTGGAGACGCTTGAGTTGCCCTTGAGCTCCCGGGCTTGCTTGAAGCTGAAGTCTGGTCACCCCCGCGCACACACAGCCCCTGCACACCAAACGCCGCCCGTTTCCATGGGCTCTGCCGATGAAAAGGCACTTTCAACTCAAAGCCCTTAAATGAGCTTTCCAGGCTCCCAAACAGCTCAGCAGTGGCCGGTCCCTCCACATCACCCCTCCTCACCAGGGCCCTGGGCTGGGAGGGTGCCCTCAGCCCCCCAGCCAGCCCCTGTTCCTGCCCTCAGCTCCCCCCGGGCACCCCGAGCCACCCCTCAGGCTGCTGTGCAGGATGGGGCCGAGGAACCGGGGGGTGCCATCCCGCTCCCACCAGCAGCGCCGGGGCCAGCGTGTGGCAGGCCTGCAGCTCCCCACGGGAGGGTCCGGAGGCTGCTGTAGCTCAGGGTCAGGCTCCGAAGCCGCTGGCATCCCCGCGCTCGCCAGCGGGGCTGAGGGTGGGGAGACACAGCTCATGCCCAGCCCAAGGCTACCAGCAAATTTATCAATAAACTGGGGAAAAAAAAGAGGGGGGCTGGCAGGAGCGCGGGGCGAGAAGTGCTGGTGGAGTCCAAGGCACCCCAGGGGCAGCACATGACAGGAAGGATTTTGGCCAATTCTGGTGACCTGCCACCAGACTACCAGCACCTCAGCGCAGCCAAGGGCTAGTTCATTTACACAGGGACAAAGAGCTTGTCCACTTCGGGCTGAAAACCTGCGTTATGAGAACCACCGCAAAGGAAAGGATTTTTGGGGAGAAGCAGACACGAGCCGAAGAGCAGCTCCCTGCGTGGCCGAAGCATGGCCAGAAACCGCGCTCTGCAAAATGAAAATTGGGGAAAAGCCACTGGGAAAGTGACAGGAAGAAGGCTGTAGGGAGTGAGAAGCCCGCAGCCGTGGGCAGGGCACACGGCAAGGACAGCCCAGGTTTCCCAGCCCCTGGAGAGGGATGGACCACTCTGCCACCTGCCTTTTGCCTCCTCTGTAGGGAAGGAGAAAGCATCAGGCCTCCAAACTCAACCCCGGAAAGCCCCCTCTGCTACTGGCCTTGTGTTTTGGGACTGCAGAGGGAGATTATCACCCGTCTCTGTGATTCTTCAGCGATCAGTGTGGGACCTGCCCTGACCGTCCCTGGAAGCAAGGTGGCGAGGAGCTCAGGCGGGCGGCCCCTGCTGAAGCTATGGAAAAGGGAGCCGGCAGGAAAACCGGCATCCACCTTGGCCTGTTTGAGGCTTCTGGAACGGTCAGTTCAGCGTTTTTGTTCCAGCCCTCAGGTAAGCTGACGTGTGGATGGCTCACAAAAGGCTGACGTCCAGGAGGCAGCATCTCGTCTCATGTTGAGCTGCTGTGAAGGTGGTGCCCGGGACGGCGCCGGGGGGCGAGCGGGTAACTGCCCTGCTGCCTGCGCAGTAGAGCACCGGGACACACAGACAGGCCCCCCCAGACCAACCGCCGCAGTTGACGCCCAGGGAACCCGCAGCAAGAGCGTGTCACCTCCCTGGGAGCTTGGAGATGGTCAGAGGGTGGTCTGGCTCACTGGTCAGGGGCTGGAGGGGCACTGGTGGACCCCACCTCCACCACGGGTCTCCTGGAGCTCTCTCCTCACACCCCAGCACCGGCCGTGTGCGTCGCCTTTTGGGAGACGGGACCCTCCTGGGCTGCTGCCCAGCTCTGCGCCTAATCCAAACAACCGGGAGGAGCTGAATTCTTTATCCTCGATCCACACAGCGGTAAGAGCCGTCTCCACCACCGGCGGGACTCCGCGCTGCATTTTAGCCACAGGCTCCACGGCAGCGGCTGCCCCAGGGTGTCAGCAGAGCCACCACCCACGCCCGAGCCTCCAGAGAACATCTGCGTTGCAGGAGCATCGGGTCTCCCTTTAACAGCTGCGTTTCCAAGTTGTCATTCCCCACACTGTCGAGATGCAACGCGATTTCCTTACACGTAAGCTGGTGAAGTTACAACAGCTGCTGCGTGGCAGAGGGTGCGCAATTTTACTACATCCATCTGCTGTTTCCCTGGGAAACATCTCTATCGGCCAATAGTTTCAACCAAAGGCATTGGGAAAAATATTAAAAATGGACAACCGCAAAGTTACTAGATAAGAATCTTTAAAATTTATTGGACTAATTGTGTTACATTCAATATTTGATGTGTTTCTCCTGGACAAAGAATTGGCATAAATACAAACAAGCCTTTGTGTGCCTTCCCTAAACAAATAAGAGATAAAGTACTAGAGACAAGGGAACATAGTTCACATCTTCATATTTACATTTTGCCTTTACTTTACAACTTAGCGCCAGGAATATTTACAGAAAAATACAGTAAGAACAAAAAGATCATGTCTTGGCAACATACAGAAATTCATACAAATTGTATATGATTTGAAGCACATGGTACCTGGCATTCTCATTTCTCATTGCTCCTGCTAAAAATCCATGTGGAAAAAGGTCTGTGTTTGCCTTCAAAGACATCACTCAATTACACAATCATTAAATCCCATCAAATTTGTGTCAGATTGAGATTTAGTTCTCTCGTCTTTCTGGGCACGCGGAACCTCGCAGGAAAGAAACGCGGTCACCTCTGGAGCGGGCAGCGCCGGCCCAGCAGCGAGGGGCTGCTCTTCCCCATGGCCTCCTGCACACGCTGCTCTCCACAGAGCCACCTCCGCGTCCACTGGCACCGTCCTTCCCATCTCCTGTTTGCTGGGAGGTTGTAATGCCTTTTTTTAAAAGTACCTTCAAGAAAAATGCTTTTCTTTAAAAGAGTCTTTATTAAGGTACTAAAATTTCTGAAATTTCAACACTGTGTTTGACAAGGTGACAGTGGTCCCCCCTCTTTCCGCACTGTTGAAAGGATGCCATCAGTTAAAGTGGAATAATGAACCCAAACAGAAAGGTCTTATAAAAAGAGAAAGTTTCGGTTTAGTTACTATGCCACATTCGCAGCGCCACGTCGCCCGTGGCATCCAGGCCAAGGGCTCGCTGCGCACAAAACAAGTGGTCAACAAGTTGAAAACTCAATACAGCCGTTTGGGATGAAAAAAAGAATCTGGATTCCTGACTAACGTGTTCTGCAACCACAACTGAAACAAGTATCATTTGCCCTAACCCTTTTGGGGAAACAAGCTCAAGGCTGTACCCTGGACTAGCTGAAGCCACTGGAGCTTGGCCACCGACTTCGGCAAGACAAGGATTCCCTTCCCAAATGGGTGTTTTATGTTTTATTATGAAGTCAGAGACCTCTCCGCGCACAGGGGAAGGAGGGACACTCCCTGCAGACACCTTCCACCGGCACAGGTCTGCCAGGGGCACTCGCTGCTGCGACCAGCACCCAAACCAAGTGGGATGGCAACACGTTTCTGTAATCGCAACTTTTTTTTTTTTTTTTTTTTTTTATACTAAATTGCAATGTTCTTGAAGATTCACCTTTCCAGATAGCAAACCCCTATGCTTACGGCCAGGTCACACCACTAGTGCGTAATGTTAACCAGCTGGTTTCACAGATCTAATCAAGCAGGTTACAAATGCCCACTGCCCCGGCGGTGGGACCGGCGGCACCAATGCGCGCAAAAGTTATCTTCTTTCAAGACTTCTGAAAAGTTGCATTGCTTTCACGGTTGTTAACTGCCCAAGGGGGTGCCGTACCCGTGTTTTAGACAAACAAGGGAACAGACCCAAGACCATTCTTCAGCCAAGCACAGGCCTTTTTAAAAAGTAAATTTCCAGGCAGTCCATTTGGTTATCTTGGACTATGTGGAAAATATCCAGGGTTTCCCCCAAGCGCAGATGTCTTGACATCACTGACCGTACCCGAATGCCTGAAAGAAGTATCTTTTGTAGCTCATCACTACATGAGCCAATGGCTTTGCGTCTAACATACACAGCTACGGTGCGTGGGTTTGTTGTTACGTTATTGAAGATGCGCAGACGTTTGATTGCTCAGTATGTTTATCTGTTACACATGCACTGGTCATGCCTTTTAAATCGGTGGACTAAAGTGTGTTTGGCCATTAATTAGCTCCAATAGGTACGTACAAAATGTGGGTAAATTTAGTGTCCGTGCGTTAAATTGATTCTGGCAAGAGTTTGGCAGAGGAATGAAGCTGTCCGAGTTTCCCTTCCCAGCTTTGCCAACACACCCAAGCGCTGCCTTGTAGCTCCTCCTGCCATTTGCGACCTGGGCATCACACAAGCGTGGGCCAGCCGCCATGCCTACTCCTACAGTCGTTTTCTTTATGTGGTTTCATTTTTCCATTTGTGATTCACCTGGATCAAACCCCAGAGCTCCTGAGCTGAAAAGCTGGCGTGTTTGCCCCCTGCAACAAGCACGTGTCCCCTAAAACCCCTTTGGCTGACATCCTGAAAGTCCTTGCACGTGTATTTTTAGGGGCCTGTTTAACCCTTTGTGAAAAGCCACATGAAACGACAGGAGCAGGGTATGTCCTTGGCAAGCTGAAATGAAACAGTTAAGACTGTTCCAGGTCAGAGCTGTTGCAAAAGGTAACTCTGAAATACCAAAATCAAATGACTGCAAGGTATTACTGCAATGCGTATTAAAAAGCTAATAAACCCACTTTTGGAATAATGTGAGGAGCTCCCCAAATTCCTGCTCACCTGATACTCTCGCGTTACCTGCTCATTGGAAGGAAAAGGACCCGTGCTGCCGCCAGTGATCACAAACTGCATCTACCCGGGAGCGCCAGTGATGATTCATTACTGCAACACAAGTCAAGATTGCGCTGGGAGCCTGAAAGTGCTCCCGAGGCTGCCGGCGCCCACTGCAGCTTTTATATTCCAAATATTAAATTTGCAGTTGTAAACATCTTCTCCCAGCGCACCCTTCAAGGCCCGAACACGTGAGATCCACAGTCTGAAAATGAAAACTTCTGACCTAGGTGAGAGGGAGCCGCCACTGCCGAGCGTGAGAAAGCACAGTAGATTCAAAACACTCTTAAGTTATAACTCCAAAGGGGCTTTCATGGAATGGCAAGTTAATGGGGAAAAAGAAGAATTCTTGAATTTTCTTTTTGAGTTGTTTTAGTCCATTTAACAGGAGCTTCTGCAAAGTGTCGTAGAAGCTGCAAAAACTGCTTATGCTATAAATATCGGGCAGGAGGCAGCCCCAGAATCTCAGATTTCAATCCAATGGAAGGAAAGCAAGTGATGTTTACGCTTTTTATGGAAACAGTGAGTAGGTGATACAGACACTTCAAAATAAATTAAGTAACTGCATAAAAAATATATTAAAAAAAAATAATCAAGCTACTAAAATTAAATGTGACATTTTGCAACAGACCTGAGAGTCGTAACCTTGTTTTTATATAACCAAGAGCTCTTATCTAGTAACAACTTCTGTTGGAAAGTCAGGTAATTGCAGGTGTAGTTCGTCGTCAGCATGAGAGAAATCTTGTACGTAGATGGACCCGCCCCCAGGCGCGGAGGGAGCTGTATAACAGAGCATCTCGGCTATGAATTTCATGACCTGATCTTTCCAAGCAATTTTCCTCCTCTTGCCTGTGGTACGCAAATTGGTTACAAGCAGAAGGATCTTCTGTTGAGCTCCAAAGGGGGGCTGGAAGTATCTTTTAAATTCTTGCAGGGATAGTTAATGCTCTGAAACAGACTCTCCTCAAAGGAGAGATCCTGCTCCCTTCTCCTTTAACACGTGGGCGTAGCGAGATGTCTGAAGGCAGGTTCGTTTGTACTTTTTTTCCCCACCCTTATACGCAGAGATGACTTTGTTTGGATTGTTTTCCTCTCACAGAACGAGACACGGTTCCTAATTAGCCTGGAATAGATGACTGGGTGAAGAGATTATGTTGCTAGCATCCAGAAGACTGGAATGAAGTAACCTTTTGAGGGTAGGTGAATTAAGTCAATATCCCAACTGCAGCATTTTGGATTCATTTCTCATTCCTCCCACATGGTATCTGCTGACTTGTGCTAGAATATGATTTCCTGAATTCCAGAGGGCTGAGGAAATTTGTTGTTGTTGTTTAACTGTTTTCATTACTGTAGCCACCAAGCTCTGATCTAATTGTCCTGGAAGGATAACGACCTAGGGGTTGCAGTTCTTGAGCCCAACCTCCTGGAAAAGCGAGGTATAAAATTCTGGCTCCAGCTGCCTGTTCCGGTATTTATTGACAATGTCTGCAATTTTCTGTTTTCGGCGGACGTGGGGGGGGTTGTATGAATCACTTTCCAGCCTCTTTCTCCGACAAATGTTTATTACCGTCTGCCTCACTAAGAAACCTGAAAAAGAAACAACATTTGAATCAAGTTTAAACAAATTCAGGTCCGCGGCCCTTTGCCGGCTTCACAGCTAACGACAATTTGGGGTTCTGTCCCACCTAGAAATCCAGGGGAGATGCTCAGCACCACCAAGCAAGAACTTTTCTCATTCAGGAACAGAACCATGTAACGGATAACAAATAACCACGGTCCCCAGGCCTGTAAGGACATTTTACTGTGAAAAATGAATAAGAAAGTGACTAAGTCAGTGGTACTCTGAACTGGCTGGAGGAGGAGGAAGATTCCTCCGCTTTGCCAGAGCCAAGCAACTGCCTGCAAAGGCACCTTCAGGACCACAAGCGGAAAGAATCCAGGGCAGCCAAGGCAGGAGTCACAGCGCTACAGCCCCTGGCCATGGCACACGAGGACACGCAGAGCTCAGGTGGGCCCTGAGGTGGCACCAGGTAATGCCAGGGAAGCCTTCAGGATGAAAAAAGGACCCATCAGTACTTTTTTTTCCAGTAGGAATTGGCAGAGCCTTCTGCTTGGAAGAGGGGAGGAGGAAAGACTTGATGGGTTGTGGCTGGGAATAGGTTTCTGTTCCCCTCGCTGCTTTGCCACGGTTGTTACCTCTCGCACTCATACTACTGTATATGGCAGGGAGGAGAAAGCTGGCAGCGAACTTTATCCTATTTTATTCTGAAATGAAATTCATATGCTCCTAACGAAGTAAGTGTCCGTTAACCCCTTTGCTGTTTCACAAGCACTTTCCCACAGGCTGAAACAGTGTCTTCCTTATTTAAAGGACTCGATTCCTGACTGCACACAAACCACATCCGCTGAACTTAAGAGACGAGACAAATTTCATTATATTAATAGTCCCAATGCAGCTGAAAAACCAGCCCAACTCCAGGAAAACACACCTGATTCTTTCTCAGTACGAGCCACTGTCATCAACTAAATTCACAAACATTAGTTAAAGGTCCAGTTTGGCTTCTATTTCCACATCACTGAATTAATGCAAGGCATGCAAGAACCCGAACCCGAAAGTCACCCCCAGCAGACCCCACAACATTGGTTTTATGGTTCCATACAAGTATCCTAATGTTTGTTTATTCATTTCGCTGTCTTGTGAATTGCTCTCATTGGAGCAAGATTTCCAGCTGCTGAAGCGATAGTAGCACAGATCCGCTAACGCAGCTAGGAACACAGAAGGCATGCCTGCATAGTAGGTTAAGTATTTTTATTGAACACATTAGAAAATCCTAACTGCTGTGGATTTTAATTGCTACCTGGCTTCTAAAACAGAAGGAACAAACACAGCATACCAGCACAGCCCAAAAATTCAGCAGTACCCTCTGGCAGTCAACTAGCACCAGCACCTGGGCTCTAAGTGCTAAACATTAGGGTCGCATTTCTGACCTCTATTACCTAAATAACAGGCATTTACCTTTTCCTTCCACCATTACTAGCTCCAACCCTCCACTTCTCTCCTACAGTCGCAGCGGAGCCCCGCTCTGCTGTCAGCTAAGTGCTGACCACCTGCTCCCTCTGCTGTTCCTGCTGCCACTGTTGCTGCAAAAGGCGTTTTGGTCTGTCATGCCCAACACTTTTTCCAATTAAAGATTCCGGACCATGTATTCTGCAGATATATTATTAGTATTAAATAAAAAATAATATCAAAACATGAGTGTTCCTAAAAAATCTTTAGCTTACCAAGAGCTCTCCTACTGACTATCATTCCGTCCACCAATGGGATAACCATATTGAATTTCCCAGTTGCTCCTTGTAGTTTTATCCTGAATAAGCCAGTGTTTAAAGGATGGATGAAGATCACAGGAACTTCCTTCTCAGGAATGGTAGATCTTAAGGGAAAAACCACAACTGTTAAATCAGTTTTATAGCACTGTTTCAATTAATCCATAGATGAAAACTGACCACTTTAAGCATTAAA
This sequence comes from Sterna hirundo, assembly GCA_009819605.1. Lineage (NCBI taxonomy): Eukaryota > Metazoa > Chordata > Aves > Charadriiformes > Laridae > Sterna > Sterna hirundo. Next base: position 2,805,878 of record CM020447.1, on the reverse strand, counting down.
AGAACGTTAAAACAATGTCTTGTGGCTAAACCAGCAGGACTCCTGTGTGTATCCTCCGGACTTTAGAAGGGTTACATCAACCTACTTTTTCTACGATCTGCCACCACAGAATCTGAGTCCTGCTGACAGGGCTTTAAGCCTCGCAACACACACACACACAGAGCATTAACCACCTCACAGGGGAATAAATCAGGAGGGAGGCTAAAACACAGACTCAAGATAAAAACTGCACATTTTCTGTTCCTTAATTTATGTTTAAAGTGCAGTGATATGAAAAGCGCTTTCATTTTTGCAACAAAAAAAATCCACCGAGGAAACTCATCTATCTTTTTTAACGTGACTGCCTAGAGTTTCCGGGGTTGCCTGTGAAAGTTAAGAATGCAAATAATCTCATCATGACTTCTTCTGAAGCGTGGCCTAAACTGTTGTCCACAAGAATCAAAACAAATAATGAAAATAAGAGCAGTCTTACCTTAGGGAAGCACTACTATTGGCTGTAGTTTCCACACCAGTGCTGGTCTCAGACACCAGATCAGGGAGGGGGAAGTTTTCTGTAAGAAGAGGATGCACTGAATAAAGTTTACCTGCCTCAGGTTTTGGTGTTTGTTTTGTTTTTGTACAAAGAAAGATTATTTATCATCAGTCAAAACCATGCAGTCCTCAAGCATCTATACCATGGATGTTCTTGCACTGCTCAGTGATGCAGTCTTTGCTTTTAAGCTTAAGCATTCACAGAGCACACAGACGCACCTCAGCCAGCCTGCACTCAACAGATGAGGTAACGCATGTCCCAGACCCTCAATTCTCTCAATCCCAAAGGTCAAAAATCTCTAGAGGAACAGCGAAAGCAGGAAGAAGGTGAAGTACTCCAATCACATAAAGAGCTTTCAAAGTATCATCCAACAGCATCGTCGCCTATCCGCAAGTAATCTGCCTCAAGAACAGTGCTGGGAATTTCAAACAATAGCATCGCTCACATCTACAGTTCCCTTGAGCCCTGCTCCAACAAATATGGTATCATCCCTCAAACCCAAGCTATGCAGGTCCTCACCAGAACCTACAACTCTGCTGTCATGCATTTGTCAACAAGTGACGGGACAATGAAGTTGCAGGAGGAAGTAAGAAATCAGATCCCTGCGAATTATAGAATGGTTCCGGTTAGAAGGGACCTTAAAGATCATCTCGTTCCAACCCCCTGCCCTGGGCAGCGACACCTCCCACCAGCCCAGGTTGCTCCAAGCCCCGTCCAGCCTGTCCTTGAACCCCTCCAGGGATGGGGCAGCCACAGCTTCTCTGGGCAACCTGGGCCAGGGGCTCACCACCCTCACAGCAAAGAATTTCTTCCTGATAGCTCATCTAAATCTCCCTCTTTTAGTGTAAAACCCTTCCCCCTCATCCTATGTCTCCCCTCCCTGATCAGGAGTCCCTCCCCATCTCTCCTGGAGCCCCTTTAGGGCCTGGAAGGGGCTCTAAGGTCTCCCCGGAGCCTTCTCTTCTCCAGGCTGAACCCCCCCAGCTCTCTCAGCCTGTCCTCCCAGCAGAGGGGCTCCAGCCCTCGGATCATCTTCGTGGCCCTCCACTGGATCCATTCCAACAGGTCCATGTCCCTCTTGTGCTGAGGACTCCAGAGCTGCACGCAGTACTGCAGGTGGGGTCTCACCAGAGCAGGGGGGCAGAATCCCCCCCCTCACCCTGCTGGCCACGCTTCTTTTAATGCAGCCCAGGATGCGGTTGGCTTTCTGGGCTGCAAGTGCACATTGCCAGTTCATGTTGAGCTTCTCATCCACCAGCACCCCCAACTCCTTCTCCTCAGGGCTGCTCTCAAGCTGTTCTCCACCCAGTCTGGATTTGTGCTTGGAATTGCCCTGACCCAGGTGCAGGACCTTGCACTTGGCCTGGTTGAACTTCATGAGGTTCACACAGGCACACCTCTCAAGCCTGTCCAGGTCCCTCCGGATGGCATCCCTTCCCTCTAGCCATCTAGCCAGTTCCTTATCCACTGAGTGATCCATCCATCAAATCCATGCCTTTCCAATTTACAGACCAGGATGTCATGCAGGACAGCATCAAACGCTTTGCATAAGTCCAGGTAGATGACGGCGGTTGCTCTCCCCTTATCCACCAATGCTGTGGCAACATCGTAGAAGGCCACCAAATTTGTCAGGCACGATTTTCCTTTGGTGAAGCCATGTTGGCTGTAACCAGTCACCTCCTTGTTTTCCATGTGCCTTAACAGAGATTCCAGGAGGATCTGCTCCATGATCTTGCCAGGCACAGAGGTGAGACTGACCGGTCTGTAGTTCCCCGGGTCTTCCTTTTTTCCCTTTTTTGAAAATAGGGGTTATGTTTCCCCTTTTCCAGTCAGCAGGAACTTCACCAGACTCCTAGGACTTTTCAAATGTAATGGAAAGCAGCTTAGCAACTTCATCCACCAGTTCCCTCAGGACCCATGGATGGATTTCATCAGGTCCCATGGACTTATGTATCTTCAGGTTCCTCAGATGGTCTCGAACCTGGTCTTCTCCTACAGTGGGCAGTTTGTCATAGCCCCTGCTTTTGCCTTCTGCAAAAGGGAAGGGGATGTGGCACTTCCCGTTACCTCATTCAGGGGTAGGAACTGAGAGAGATGCTAAGAGTGATTCAGAAAAGCACAGTTCAGATAGAACAGTGCCTGAAAACACCTCTTGCCATCTGATGAGCTGGGCCGTATGCAAAACCTGGAGCTAGCAGAGGGAGAGCATGGAGGGCTGTGGAAGCGCTTTGAGATGGAGCAAGAAGGAGGGCAGGCAGGTGGCACAGGGGCGACAGCCTAGACTACAAAGTGACAGTTTTACCACTGTCCAGATTCAAAGATGTACCAGAAGGATAAAGCAAAAGCCTTATGTAAGGACATAAGGAGCATAAGGCAAAGCCTCTGGGCTAGGAGCCACTTTTAAGAGCTCCCCCCCACCAAATCCAACTGCCACACTTACTGAGGCTCACAAACTCGTTTCTTCATCTTCAGGCCCAGAGCCTTAGGAGATTCCTACAGCGGATGAAAAGCAGCCAAGCAGAAACATGCATGCGTAGCACCATTGCTGCATCTGCAGTGAGCTGGCTTTAGCTGCCACCCAAGAAGTGGGTCAGGAACACCAGTTTGGGAACCGAAGCAGCTCAGCGGCTCCTGAAGCTAAGGGAACGCCCTCTGGGCCAGTGTCTGAATTAGGAAACGATGCTGCAGAACTCAATGTCTGCCTCCTGATACCAAGTAAAGCTCTGAGGAATATGCTGTGGACAAGGTGGTCTTCTTGAGACTTTACACCTACAGTTTACAGGAAGTTTCCTCTTGATGGCTCCCATTCTCTTGGTTGCTTTCCTCTGGGAGGAGCTAAGGGCTTCATTAAGGTCCACCCTTACTGCCAGATGGGGAACCGGGATTAGAAATTAAAGACAGAATAAACTATCGATTACTGGCCAGTGTTACAGACTCTGCGGGGCCACGCCGGTACGGAGAGGCTCTTGCCTAGTGCTAAAGCCAGGTCATGGCTTAGAACCAGCACAGAAGCAGCTCTTGGGGACAAAAGACTCCTCAAGCCTCGTAGCCAGCTGCCCACCGTTGTCTACGCCATAGCTGTAACAGGATGGGCAAAGCTGGGTCTCTCCCAGGTCAGCCAGTACCCAGAGTCAGAGAGGAAACGTCAAACTAAGAAACGTTAAGTTGCATGAGGGACAAGACCCTGCCTGAATAAAGGTACAGAAAGGAAGCTGGACTGCCTAGCATGAAACAGGCACCCTGAGCACAGAATAAATGAGCCCTCATGCAAGACAGAACGCAACAGAAAGTTTCAAAGGTACCATCAAACCAAGAAGGATGATGATCCCTTAAGCACAGAGGAAGCAGGTGTCAGAAGTAATTTTTTCACACGTACTGTTGAGCTAAAATAATCTCCAGACCTACATGCCACTGATTCACGTACACCCCATGGACAACCTCTCAAATACCAGAGAGCTGATTTAGAATCTTAAAAGTGTCTATTACAGACATGAACAAGGATTTAGCATTTTATAGAGGAATGGAACAGAGTTTTTCCTCTGGTTCCTGCCCTGTTGTTACTTTAGTGAACAAGATGAAATTCTACGCACCTATATCATCATAACGTTCCACCCAGACCACATACACTTTGGTTTCAGGTCCCATCGGTGGAATGGTCCGGCCCTGAGGCACCCTCTTGGATCTGGAAGTAGGACTGAGCTGTTTTGAACACAAGGGAAGAGTAGCATTTGTAAACACCTTGAGTCCAGTAATGCATCCAACAAGAATTGCCACAGTCGCTCCTCAGCCTTTCAGATCTCAGACAGGTACAACTTCTGCCAGCCATCGAGATGGGGCAACTGCAGTGGAACCACCCACTGAGAAACAGTAATCTGGGTCTCCACAATATTTATATTCAACATAAATTAATATACTCAATCTTAAAAAACTGGTTCAAGTTTTTCTTGATGTTCTCCAAGGTCTTAAATCAGTAACTAAATATACACTTGGAAGTGAATTCTATACAAGGATTCACTTTACAGTTGTAAATCCTTTGCTAACTCACAGCAGTTCATGGTTTTCTGCTCTGCTACCGCACAAAAGCAACTTCACATCTGATACTTCAGACGCATACTATTTTAAACCAGGTAGGTATGAAAAGTGTTCATGTCTATCCATCCTAAATTTCTAAGCACGGATTCAAGTCTGAATTACGTTGTGAATACTGCATATACTTTTTCCTGCACGCATTTCAAGACTTCAGTATGCAGAGTATTACTAGTTAGCATGTCTACGTTTGATATTTAACGTAATCCTGCAATCTCCTACTGCGGGGGCAAATTCTGGCAGGACCAAAGCAGATGTTAAAGATTAACAGCTACGAACGAGTAGCTCCAAATGCTATGAAACCAAAACATATACCGTTAAAAAATGCTGTAGTATTGCCAGTGTGCTTCTTGGGAAAGAAAAGTAAAAAAGAGAGAAAAATGCCATTTTTAAATGCAAGTTTTGCCTTACCCGCTGGGAGGGATTAAGATTGTCTGTATGATTGGGGAAAAGTTCAAGTGTCAGAGACTGCTGCTTCAATATTCCTGGCAGCAGATCCATGTTGGAGTCATTTTCTTGGTCAGAGACATTGCTTTCCAGTGAATCAGCTGTAAACCAGAAGAAGAAAGGTGGGTTTTGTCTGTTCTTCTGCCAAAAAACATAAGCTGTGACCATATGTAAGGTTTTGAAACTAAAAAGAGCTGTAAGGTTTTTGAAACTAAACATACATAGGTTTACAGTCAAGTCCACACAGCGTTCAAAAGCAGGAAGGGGATTCAGCAGTGGACAATTGCTAGTTATTCCAGAAACAGACTGCAATTAAAGCATTCCCTATGGATTTAGAAGTGTCCCATCCATTTCCTATGGAATACAGTCTCCCCCTTCCGATGGCTATTGTTTCCCCACAGCCCATTTACTCCAGGGAACTTCTGCACACTGGTTTTAGTGTGCAAAGGATGTCGTGAAAGCTGCTGCTTTCATGACACAACAACACAACAGCAGTTGTGCACATGCTCCTCCACGTGCTGCAGGAGCACGTCATCAAGATGGGAGAGGGAAAAAAAATAAAAAAGCATCAACAGTTGATGGTGAACCATATGTTGAACCCAACACCCCCAAGGTAACAGCAGTACTGCTGGGCAAGCCTTCACATACATTGAGGCTTACACAGAAAAAGGGGCACAGAACAAACACCACCTCAGGAAGGAGTCTAAGGATTAGGATGTTGTAGTTTAAACATCAGTAGCTTTCTGACAAGGATCTTGTTAGACACACTACTAGTCAGCTTATTTAGGTTCTGCTTCTGAAAAAGCTCTCTAACAAAAACTGTTGGTTTTGTAAACAGTGGGTACAAAGTGATCTTACTTAGGGACTCCACTGGCGATGGGACAACAAAAGCTATTTCTGTCAGGGCATCCGCATAATACAGCACCTTCTTCTGCCCATTGAAGATACTTGCCCCAACATCTTCTGAAATAATTAGATCATCTGAAATGGACATAAAAGGAAACTTGAGTCAAAAGGAAGCTCTACCTCTTTATATACTGCCTCAGGAGAAGGCTTTCAAATACAACGAGAAGAAACAATGCAACTCTCACTTTAAAATGTGATGATTTCACAGTCAAATCTCAAGGCCAACAACCATTCTCAAATACACTTTTTCATTATCTTGAAGGAAAGGGCATTTTGGGCTGGGAGAAGATTTATTTTGAACACATTTCCATCATGCTGCGTTACCCTACTTCCCTCAGACCGAGTCGTCTCGCAAGCACATCAGACACAAGAATTCAGGCAGCAGCTATTCCTAGCCATTCCCTCTCACAGACATCATTCAGTTAGTCATTAAATTTCCAAAAGATTCTAACATTTGTAACTTCAGCCTAATAATATTCTACAATTCACGCCAGTTTCTACAGACTCTCCTCTGTCTTTTCTTCTGCCAAGGAGAGTCAGAAAAAGGCTCTCTTGAATCAACCCAATGCAAGAAAGCTCCTCATTCTCAGCTCGCATTTATTCCCTCATCACAGTTGGCCAGTACATCAGGCCTTCACAGTACAGAGAGAAAACAATTCTTTGGTGGAGACATGCTGTAAGTAAATTACAACCGACCCCCCCTTTTTCCTTCCCCATACCGCCTCCAGAAAGACTAGCAAGGACGTTAAGCTGAATTGTTTCTCGGATCCAGTTTACAGAAGGGTTCCTGGGATAGCTGGCTCAGCGAAACCAACGGAGCAGTGAAATTCAGCATGCTGACAGGAGGTGGCCAGAGGCACGCAGGAGCCTCCGAGCCAGGCTTCACCATCAGGGAAGTGTTCCTGCACCTCCAGCCCACAGCTCTCAGGGAACAACACCACAACCCAAATCCAATTGTTTAAGAACTTCTTTGCTTTTAGGGGTGTGCAGGGAAACAAAATGTTCATGCACCTGTGAATTTATTTTAATCACATCTCACTGGAAGCTATGCTAGAACCACTTTGGATTGGTTGGAAAAGACCTTTAAGTCCAACCATTAAACTAATATCGCCAAGTCCACCACTAAACCACATCCTTCAGCGCCACATCTACATGTCTTTTAAACACCTCCAGGGATGGCAACTCAACCACTTCCCTGGGCAGCCTGGTCCAATGCTTGACAACCCTTTCCATGAAGAAATTTTTCCTAATATCCAGTCTAAACCTCCCCTGGTGCAACTTGAGGCCATTTCCTCTTGTCCTATCACCTGTTCCTTGGGAGAAGAGACCGACCCCCACTTCTCTACCCCCTCCTTTCAGGGAGCTGTAGACAGCGAGCAGGTCTCCCCTCAGCCTCCTCTTCTCCAGGCTGAACACCCCCAGCTCCCTCAGCCCCTCCTCACAAGACTTGTGCTCCAGACCCCTCACCAGCTCCGTCGACCTTCTCTGGACGCGCTCCAGCACCTCAAGGCCTTTCTTGTGGTGAGGGGGCCCAAAACTGCACACAGTATTTGAAGTGGGGCCACACCAGAGCCAAGGACAGCAGGATGATCACCACCCCATTCCTGATGGCCACACTATTCCTGATACAGGCCAGGATGCTAGACTCCTAATGGGTTTTTCATTATCAGAGCCATTCACAAAGAGAAAATATATTTAACAAAATAAATAGCTTTAGTCACAGCAAAGACTGGAGGAGAAAACAAAGTAATCAATCTTTCTGACTTGATCCAAGTCTACTTTAAATCTACCGTTTCAGGTTTTTAGCCACTGCTTGCTAAAGGTACAACTCAACTTACGGATTGTTCCAACAGCAGAACCACATTAGAAGTAGCCTGCCCTCCCTCCATCCCATCCTGGAATGCTTTCTCTGTTCCTTCTTTCCCCAATTTGTTGAATTCATCCCAGTATTTGGTGGTCTGTGATCTAATGCAAATGGCTGAAAAAAATCCTAGCTAAAAAGCCTACATCAAAACAGGTTACCTCACCAATTCAGGGCACTGCATTCCGCACAGCCGTACTGACAAAGCCAGCCGCAAAGGGAAGGGAGCGGGCTCTGCCTCTGCGTAAAGCACGGTCTCACTCTGTCCTCAAAGGAAAATCTGACCAAGACCTGGCCATTTGTAACCTCTCCTGACTCGTTCAGAGAAAGCCATGCCTCTGTTCTCTCAGCCTCTCCCAAGTATTTCAAGCCCTCTAGCATTTGTACTTTTATTCTACAAATGAAGAGAGAAGCCTCCAGTTGGCCGCAGTTACAGGTGAAGAGCATTTCTACGGCAGTGAAAGGGAAGCAGAGCAAGAGCGCTGCTTAAGCAACTGCAGCAGCAACGGTGTTGCACCTGATGCAAATGCCAGATCAAAGGCGTGGAACAAGCTGGACCACCACGTTCAACGCCTTTGTGTTGCCCACAGCAGAAGGTTGAGGCTCTGAAAAATCACCAAGAAAAGGTCTGGCCCTTGGAGCAGTGACCATGAACCACACTGAAAACAACCCAGACACTACCAGAATCCCAAGTAATCCGATTAAGTTGTTCAAGGTAGAAACTAACCCGACCGTCAGTTTGCCACCCTGGGATAGCAATTCACTATCCTGAGGATCATTTTGGTTGACAGAATGGGGAGAGGGTGGTATATGACAAGCCCAGAGGAGGAGCTGCTCGACTGGAAAAAAGCAGAGTGAATTAAGCAGGACAGAAGAGCTGTGCGTGGGCTCCAACCACCGTGACCTACAAACAGCAGCTTGTTTTCATTACTTCCTACCAAGCATGCTTACAAGGCTAACTTATTAGTGAACACCTCATTTTAATCTACTCACAGAACACTAAAAATCGCACGGTACTTCAAGTCTATCTGCCAAGATGCAGCACAATCTGTATCTGATTTCACCTGAATACTAGTTTTGGATAATATATTAAAGATTTGTCAAGTCTGCTAAAAATATAGCAGAGAGGTAATTCTTGCTGAGGCTACTTCCTCCCAACAACATACAGACATTAGTTTTGCTCACTTTGACTTGAAGCTTAATCTAATTATTTACACATTCCTTTCTAGTAAACATCAGCATTTATGCAAGAAAATATGAAAGCGCTCAGACAGGTACCCAGGAGTAAGGAATTTTAAAATAATTGTCTTCTAAAGGAGCCTAATTTAACATTACACCATTTACTGTGTCTTACCTTGTTCAGATCCCTCTTCATCACTGCAGCTATTGATCGGCCAGCTTGTTGAGACATGGCCAGTCCACCCAGGGTGCTTCCCCACATCAACAGACCAGCCAAGAGACAACAAGAACTCCAGGAAGTGTGGCTGAACAATTCTGGAAGACTCCATGTTCTTCAGGATCTGAAACAACCAGCAGCACCGTGGTAGGTACAGCAGACTCCAGGAAGCAGCTCTCTTCCTTCCCACTTTTTTTTTTTTTTTTTAAACTAAAATTATGTCACCAACATGGTTTTGACCAAATATAGCTATTCAGCAAGCCTGGAACTCCAGGCTTTCTATATAGACACTACTCCCTGCTGCCCAGCATCCTCCCATCCTGCCTAGCAATGTCCCAGCCCATCAACTTGTCTTGCTATCATTGCCAAAACCTGTAAAACAGTTAATCAAACTGATAGAAATGGCAACGTCGAGATTTATCCCCTCACCAGGGATAAGACCCAGAACTGTTCAGCACAGAATCTGTGTTAGCACCAAATGTAACATAAGAATTTTCTGGACAATTTTCAGTACTGAACTCAGGTGAAATTTTAGGAGAAAGGTATTTTATCACTACTCACCTGTACGTGACATACAGCGATTTAGAAGGCAGGCCTCACCATTAAATTAGGAAACAGATTTTGCAAAACAGTTTTCAGCAGGATTGAGCACGCTCTTTAATCAAATGTCACACTGTACTGTTCACTGTAAACCTTAATCCTCCTTTTATAAAGATCTGGGATGTTTCCACATCCAAAGGCAATTTTTCTCCCACTGTGACCAAGTGAAAGTTGAGACCTCCACCAAACAGCACACAGGGAGACACGGATGATTTGTGATTTGGTCTACCAGAACCACTGGGATTTGTGGACCAGACAACGCTCTGCAATGCCTCCATCCTCTCTGGGTCACATGAGAATTTGTTTTGTGGCGGGAGCATCTTTGATTTTAGTTTGTGTTGGGGCAATACACTGGGACACGGGCACCAGTGGAGCAGAAACTGCAGGTACAGGGACAAGCGCTGGAAGGAAAGCTTCCAGACAAGAGGCTTCTCATATTCACACAGTCCTGGCACCCCATCCTAATGCCTCACACGCTATTCATCAGTGACTAGACACACTGCATTGAAATATTACTATCATTGTCATTACTGAGCACACCGAAGTCATAGCGATGCTTCAGAACGCATCAGGAAAAGCGCAGCTTAGAACACAATTTCAGAAAACAGGCAAGCTCAGGCTTTATACAACTATATTGTTTTATATCTGAGCCCATACAGAAAGAGAATTTACAGTAAAGCAAGGACAAGGGGGTATTTTCAAAGGACATTTAATGATGTGAAGTATAATGGTGCAAAAAGTGTGCGGGCAGCTTCATCGCCCTGTATAAATAAATGCCATGAAAGTCTTCTCAACTCTAAAAGCCTCCCACCACAGAAAAATATTTGGGCCTAATGCAATAACCAGCAGGGTAGATGCTGCGCAGCATCAGACAACACAAAGCTGACACCCCTCCTTGTGAAAGGAGAGCAGGTCACCTCTCAGAACCGAATGTCGTCCTGAGCCGAAGTGGCATGAACTCACACGCACAGAGATGGCTGAGCAGGACCGGGCAGCCAGCCCTGCTCCAAGCAGAAAGTGTCACAACTCGGCTTTGGTCTCCTTCTCGATTGTTAATATTGAAAACGAAACAGGATGCAAAACATCCACAGGAATGAGTATGTTATTAGTTTGACTGCCTCTGCAACTTTGTACAACCTGAAAAGCTTAGGAATTACAGCAAGATGTCTGGCAATCTTGAAGCAGGAGTGCCATCTTTATATTGTGTCTAAATATGTCCAGAATCTCCCAAATACAGGATTTTCTTAAACCTACATGGCAAAACCCATGCTAATTGGTAAAGGCCGGCAAATTCTGCAGGACTAAGGAATCTCATCTGTCTAAATCCATAAGAGCATATAAGCATCAGATGGGAAAAAAACCCATTCTGCTATCTCAGCACGAGCACATTTCAGGTGGAAGACAGACCTCGTGTATCTTGTCTCGCAGATGACTTTGGACTGTATACTGGCTACTCTGAACTTCAACTTGAAAACTCACAAACAGCACAACGCTGGTTTCAAGGATTAGTGTATTCCACACAGAAGCAGTGTTCTGGCAACTGTACATTCACAGTAACATGCGGAAATGGCACAACAACGTATTAGAACGCTACGCTTCTACTCTTTACTATGAGAATTATGAATGGAATGAGAAGATACTATAGAAACAACCTTTTCTAATGAGCCCATAAGCCGCCTTAGCGAGTTTCTAGGTCACAGTCTAAAGAAGTCACGATTTAGATTTGCACAAATTAACCTGATTAACCTAATCGCATTTGAATGTAAATAGTATAACGTAATGACTTACAAAGCAATAATACTTTTTACTTGCAGAAAGTTTTTCACTCCTTTAATGTGTTCACTCTAATGTGTCAACGTTAGAATCAAACCAAACTACCTGGACATTGCACATTGCTGGAACAAACTGCAACCTTCCCTGCAAGCTGAGCCAAGAAATATGCAATGCTTTTCTGATATGAATCTTTGAACTCTACACGTAAGGACATGAAGGACAGAACAGATAATAAAATTAAATCTCTATATATAATATACATAAAAAAGATGTTACAACAATCCTAAATGTGGGTAATGTAGTTCAACCTACAGACGAAGAGAGTACGCAGGGACTTGTTATAGTTCACACTGTAAATAAACACAGAGCCCAGAACCCCTGTTTCTGACACTCCACCCTCGTCATTAGCAGCGATGCTTTATTCCCTTGAGAATCACTAGAAACAAGACAGTATAGGCTAGTTGGCGCTCTACACTTTCACTTACCTCCTGGCTTGTTTTCTGGCCTGCCTTCATGTAGAAAATGAAAACAGTATCAAAAGGACGAGATGGTAGCAAATCCAAGTAGCCAAGGTCATCAAAAAACCCAGGAAGAGCAGAGTCAAGTGCAATCAGGTGAGGAGGTAGACGACTGTTGGCAGGTTCCTATCCAATAGACAGAGTTCGACAGCTTAAAAAAACACCTTTCCTAAATGATAAGGTCTTTATGGCTTCAGTAACACTCCATTAAAATATAAAAAGACAATTTCCCTTTTCTCCTAAGAGCAAAATCACGCACAAATTTCTGATGCAACATAATCCTGTTACTGTGAGTAACTGCAAGCATAACAATTTGACAATTTGTTGCATTCTACTCTCCTCATTAAATAAAAATGGTATTTTGCCAGCGAAACGGACATAACATTTTGCTCAAAAAGAGTGCTAAGTTACCACAAGAGAAGCAGTAGATGCTTTCAAAATATCACAACTATATACATACGTGTAGTTTCATATTTACTTATATACCAATAATATGCAATATACTAAGTACTTTTAGACATAATTTTTGCAAAAGCTCCATCGTCTGCTTTTGTTGATGGTTTTCTGGAAGGAAATGCAACAAACAAAAGGGAGGATCCACAGGTAAGAGGCAGAACTTCAAATTAAGAATATGGATCGTTTCTATAAACCGTTGTTATTTCAACTTCAAAAAGAAAGCTCTACAACCTGTATGTACTCCCAAGTCTTTAGGTATGGTTAAAGTATTTCAGCACAACCATCCCTGGAGCAGAACTTCCCAGGCAGTCACATTTCAGAAACTCTTAAAGTATCACCCCAAACCCTAGTTCAAGCTGAGGGGATGATTTTTAAGTGAGAGCTTATGTACCCACTGCAAAAATAAAGATACAGCCACCTATTCAGGGCACGGCCAACTTGAGGCATGACCTTTCACAACCCCCTGCTCTCAAAACTGGAAGACTGGAATCCATCACTATCTGATCAGACTACAGCTTAACAGTAGTTGGAATCACACAGAAGATCTTCCACTAACAAAATTTAGTTTTCTTCTTTTGCCAAGCGAGGCCATACGGGTACATTTGCACAACACTAAGAAGTATCAGGTCACCTTCAATGCCTCTAGTGAGAGAAACCCGAAGTGGGAGAGGAACAGGCGTGCTGTCTGGAACTCCTGTGCTGGTGGTGGAGGCTTACACTCCGTGATGGGATCAGGAAAGCTCTTCTTCCGCCACTCCTCTTCACTTTTCTGATCTATGGAAGTCTCAAAAATTATCTGCTGGGCCATGCCATTCCTCAGCTTCTCATGTCGCTCTTCGAGCTGAAAAACATTGCGTGAAATGCTGATTCCACCAAGGTCACCAAGATCCACCAAGAAAACAGCTCCATCATTTAGGAGATCTCTAAGTCACAGGTACAGCAGCAGCTGCAACTCCACCGCTAGGATATTTACTAAGGCACCATCAATAAGACCTTGCAATGTTACACAGAAAACATCTAAACAGCTTGTTTGCATGGGAGAGGTGCTGCAAATTTATGTATCCAGTATCAGCTACAGCTTCTCCCTTTTAAGTGAGCAGAAACTAAAATACATTTGGCACTGTGAAACTTTGAAGTATTTTTGAGACACGTTGTCCCCTCCTCTCCCAGGAGGTCTCGAAAAGCCCCTTGCATTTGCTCAAAAGCAAAAAAATTCAAGTCATTGCTTTCTAGCAATACCAGGGTACTAGGAGCCGTAATAAAACACGTTGTGCAGTGCCTCCCAAAAAACACATCCAAGGCACTGTCATCTTCCTCAGAAAGCACACAGATTTCATTAGTTTGCAGAGGTTATTATTCCATTAATATGAAATCAGTCAAGCTAAAGAGTGTAACTATTTACAGTACGACATCAGTGTCTGATTCACGAACAGACAAAAAACCCAAGAAAAAAAATTATGTCAGAGACTAAGAGCTACTTACTTCCTCATTGACAATTTCATGCAAATCAGGAATGCTCAAGTCAGCTTTCACAAATGGGATCTTGTCCACTTCTTCAGGAAAAGGGCGGTGCTTCACACTGTATTTCAATCCAACGTCATTTTTAGGAGCTGGTCGAGGTTCTGGTACAAAAGTCTGACAAAAAAGGGGGATAGGTTTTACATTTATAGCATCCTACCACTAGACAATACTTCATTACAATAGTTGGAAAACGTTCCCTCCTCCCTCACCACCAGATGTACACTCATCCATTACTGAGAGGTATTATTAAAAAACATTCAGGAAGTACTTGAAACTAATAGAATTGTATTAAAAATGCAGCTGCGAATTTTGAGAGAGACACAGTTCTGCTCATTTTGGTGGCTGCGTTCCTGGAGCCTATGAAGCCTGCTTACCATCTAACCTCTAAGCAGTTGCAAATCACAAAAATGGCAAGCTTCCATGGCAACATCTTATTTTCAGCCCATTCTCACTGTATTGAGCAAAAGCTAAACTGTTCGAGAAGCCTCCATTTTAACCCCGCTGACTATGACGATGCCAAGTCAAGCTGAGAAGCCCTGACGAGAAGAGCAGCAATGCTGTGGGGCAGGAGTGAGCGGCACCGCCCGCGTATCAAAAGGGCTTGCGTAATGTATCTTAGTGCAATTTTGACATTATTACTACTTTATGTTCTAACCTGTACGTAATTCAAAACTTGGAAGTTACCGACGAAAGAAACAAAATACCTAGATGCAAGTTTGCAGGCGCATAAGGTCCCAGCAAGCAAGACCTTTAATCACATCTCAAGCGCTGCTTTATAAATTTATTTACTACCTATTATGCTTCAAAAGGGAAAAAACTGTTAACATTAAAGTTGTAGAATGCCTTTAAGTTGGAAAAGGTCCCTTAAAACTGGGAAGGAGGTCAGCAGCCAGGACGTGACTTCTCCTTTGGTGTGGGAGGTAGCACACTTGGACCGACACTATCCAGCAAAACGGCTCGGCTTCGGTGACAGTGCAGCTCCCGCGGCATTGCGCCGAGGATCCTCCCAAAGGCTGCTTTGCAGAGACCAGGTTCATCTACACGTGAACACGACAGCTGAGACTGACAGGCCCCCATTCCAGCTACATTATTATCCCCTTTACTGAGGGGCATGTGAAGAGTTGGAGGATTTGGAGAAGTTCACAGACAGAAATTCTTTTAACAGCAGGACGTGTGCCACTAGACAACAGCAGTAAGAGATTTTATCGTAAAACGAGATTGGGGTATTTCTCCTCCACTGTGCCTCTTCCAGAGCCATTCCAGAGTTCATCTAGATAGTTTTTCTTTTCCACGGCAGGTTTACTGCTGTCTTTGCAACATCGGGTTTTGTAGCTTGAATAGCTGCTCTCTCTGCAGCATCTCTTTCTACACCTCCAGACTTCACTACCTCTGCTGCAAGGGCTTTGCCTGACATCCTGACACTCATGCCCACACACTAAATACACTGTCCATTGCCCATCAGCTCAGAAGATGCTTTCAGAATACAAAAAAAATTAAAAAAAAAAGAAAAAAAGAATACCCCCTCCCCCTAAACAAGTCTAGAAGGCAAGAGCACTTTCACAGCCTGTATTTAATATTAATCACAAGTCGTAAAGAGTCACCAGAGATGTGTCACATTACCTACAGCTAAAGGCCCCGTGGCTCAGCCTTAATGTATAATCACCAGCTCTGTGGGGCTGTCTCACATTAGTGGAATTTCTGCTGAACATCTCTAAGTTAAAGATTTCTTTATGGGCTTTGATAGAGACCTTTTGATTTGCTTTAGCTCCTCTTGGTAAAAGACAGAGTTGCTGGGCCCATGCAAATCTTCCAGATGTCCCACGGATCAAAACCGTGACAGAGGGGAAACAGTCATCTGCAAAGCACACGGGTTAAGAGAATAATAATACATCATCACAAATTAAAAACAGTTCACTATGCAATAATTTAAGCAAAGAGAAACACAGGCATGATGACAGAGGTTTTGTTTTCAAGGTTAACTCCTCCCTGACCCTGAAGACAATTCCCCATGAGAAGCAAGCAATCCTCCTCTCTGCAGCCGGCAAGTACTAGTCTACTTTGTAGCTGCCAGTTCAGTTTCATCATTAAAAGTAGCTTTCATCCAGATTCATGCAGACCACTGTTTCTCCCCACGTTGTCTCCAGGAAATGAAAAAAGATTGTCCAGCCACTGCCTGCTTAAGGTAAGACAAATGACCATATGGAGACACAGTTTCCACGATATTCCATGACCTTCCGCAAAGGCCCCACACAAATAGCAACAATAAGATCAGTGGAAGGACAAGAGATAATGGTCAAACTAAGAGCAGGGAAGATGCTGACTTCACATCACGGAAAATTTTTCACCCACCACAAGGCATAGGGACACAGAGAAGTTGTCCTCATCGGTTTTCAAGACCTACTGGGACAATGTCAGGTTGCATTGTCCTGGTCTGAATTCAGTCTTGGACTTCTTTAGAGCAGGAGGTTAGACCGCAGGTTCCTGAGGCGCCTTTCAACTTGCACGATGATGGTTTTAACATTGCAGGGATTTCAGTCTTCCTCCCGAGACTTAAAAGGCCACTGACATTAGCCACCTTAGAAGAGGGATCATCATACCTCTACAGGTTTTCTTTTAAAAATTATTTATATTTATCTTTCTTGCGCGTAAAGCATAAATTGGTACCATCAGGTAACCAGCAGATATCTATTCCGCCCCCAGTATTTCCTGGGAAGTAGAGGGTGCAGCAGAGCTCCACAAGCACACATACAGACAAACCAAACCAGCTCCCCAAAACCAGTGGGGAGGCAGTGATCTGCCTCAAAAGCGATCTGCCGTACTTGTACATTACTGCAATTAATCTTGTAATTCAAGGGGGATTTGCAAGCAAGTTAAGCACAGCAAGAAAAGACAATCTAATTTGAGATTCTAACAGCTTTACAGGATTCCTCAGTAATACATTTAGCAGAGGCAGCGTAAGGATGAGAAGTGCTCAGCCATTCTAGCGTGCTAATAAGCCATTCTGGTCAGGAACACGCTTGCTCAAACACGGACTGTGGGTGGATGTGCAGCAATGGCTCCCAGCATCAGCACTTTCTGCAACATCTATTTAGTGATTCTCAGCGAGGCTGAGACACTCTGGACCACAACTCAAAACAGAAACTCCTCTTAGCCAGTTCATGAAGTTCTGTGCAACCTCTGTTTTCGGGTCTAGTACCTAGACTCCATCCTGCCCATAGATGAGGAAAACATACCTGTGGCAGAGCAGCACATCTACCATACGTTAGTCTTAAACTGAGGTAGCGCATACGAGAATTTTCATCTCTCCTGTTAGTAACACTATGATTCGTGCAGACTTACATGGGGATCAGTTATTCAGTTCAAAGCGTCGTGTAATTTAATACCAGATTTTTTAATATAGATTCTTGTTGGTCAAAGCATATGAGGCTGAAACGAGTTAGATTCAGCTGTGAAAGCCAGTACCCTGAGAGAGATCTCCTTTACGTTGATAGGACAGGATGGTACACGGGAAAGTTGTAAGAGCTTCTAAGCAGCCAAATACATTTGAGCTGAAAGCACCCACAGCAACATTAACACAAGACCTAAAGCAAGCAAAAGCAACTGTGCAAGCATAAAAGCGTCACATCAAGCATCTGCTAAGCACTTATCCCTATCCGGATATTTTAATTTTTTTATGAACAAGGATGTTTTCAAAGTGTAATGCTATTGCTTTTGTCCATCGCCAATAATTTAGATGGCACTCAGCTGCAGGTGTCTGATCTAACTGGGTGAGAGACACAGACAACTGCATGAACAATTTGGGTGGGCTTGTACGTGTTAGGCTATCAGTGGTATTACAGTTATTCCCACCACTCCATCCCAGAACACCCTGCTCAATCACACCCCCACAGAACAGGTAAGCCCCTGAAATGTGACAGAGACAGCTGATGAAGCACCTTTGTTTTGCAGTTCCATACAGAGAGTTACAACCAGGGGAAGAAGGAAATGGGAAGTATGAGCTTACTCTGTTCATTCCCTAGAGGCTGCTCCAACATCGCCAGGATGACACTATTATCCAAAACGAAGTAACGGAAGCTATGCTTGTTTATGGTAGGTAGACGAGAGTATTTAATTAATGTGGTTTCATTCACCAAGCTGCAAGGAGAAGCAGGGCCACTGGGAGAAGGAAATGCTCCAAGTAACTGCATGATACTGCAAGTAAGAGAAAAAGTTAAGAGTTATGACAGATTAAGACGATGAACTGTTTCACCTAAGCACAGACCTCCACTCATATTCTTCATTTGTATCTTGACACAGCAGTTACCCTGCCAGGGCAAGCCTGCACTCTCCCATCAGCTTGTTTTAAAAACAGAACCAGTAACTTCAGAGAAACATACGAGAAAACCTACAAAGAAGGGTACTCTGCCTACAGAATAACTTTCTTCATAACCTCAGTTATAAAGATATTAAGATATGCTTTGAAGCACAAAAATCTATACCCTTCCACTGCTTTTTTAATGTTCATTCTTACAAGAAGATTATGGATGACCGGAGATAGTCTTCCATACTTTAGGCCACTCTTATATCAACAAGCAAGGCAGACATGGTAGACACACTAGTTATGCTTGTCTTTGCTTTCTTCAAGTACAGATTACATTAAGTTAAAACCCTCTAAGAAAAGCCCAGGATCACACACGCATGACTATCAGAGATGGTAGCCTTCCCTGGGAGAATGCCTCCAGGTGTGGTCCAACAGTGCCTACCTCTTTGGAGACAAGGGCTTGGGAGGCTCCTAGAAGTACCGGTTTAAATCACCTGAAGTTGTACAGGATCTACTGATACTACTAGAAATTGTAAATTTCTATGGCAGGAACCAATAATGAGAGTCGTCCAGTGTCAGACTGAAGATCATATGATCTAACTCAGGACTTTTATCCTTACCACCACCACCCAGACCAAAAGTAAGTTTATTGACATCCTCCCCACACACTTTTCCACTTTAGTCTGAGAGCAGATAGTTTCATCTCTCTAAACGAAGAGGTACTTTTAGGCAACAATAAAGGCTTGTCCACAAGTTCCAATGAGTAGCTGTTTTTACCTTGGAAATAAGAGTTAGTTTTACTAACAGTAAATTTTATAACAATTTTATTGCAAAGCAGAGCAAAAAAGAAAGCAGCAAAACATATTTATCCCACCCATCCTCAATCTGTCCTGTCTACCATCACGCTGTTCATCCAGTAACATGCTGCTTTTCAGCTTCCCTGGAGCAAATCTCAATTTTCCTCTCTGCTTCTCCTCCCCAACTCACATGTTGTCTGTTACTGCCTTTCCAGCAGAACCTCTCAAACATATTAAGCAAGCCCGATGCTGTGGGCAGAATGACATCCCATCCTGCACCAGCTTACGTCTCCTGCATGTGCCATCCCCTGCTGCGTTAAACATCAGACAGAGTCTAACGGTTTCCCAATCAGTGCGGGGATGGCATATCTTGTAAGGCTGAGGATAAGAAGAAGGTAGAATGGAAAGACAGGATCAGTAGGTCGAGTGGGAGAGAGAGGGAACTGCTGTCTGCAGAAAAGGACTGGCTGAGAACAGAACACGAGGGGCTACCGGAGGGCTTGGGTTTTGCTCTCCAAGGAAGAGGACTGGCAGGAGGGAAAGACAGCAATCATGAGGATCTTTTTTCCTTTTGAACACCTGCAATGGGAGGGGGGAGACAGCTAAGGCAGAGCACAGGACAGCCCTGCCCAAAGGGCAAAACAGAGGGAGCTTCTGGATGACTTTTCAAATGCTCTTGCTACATCAGAGATCTCACCAGCTGGGAGCTCCTAATTAAAACACTCTCAGACAAGGCAATGCTAGACAGTAAACATGCTCCAAAAAATTACGTACCACGTTAGCGTAGCTTCAGCAGCATCCTTCACTCTCATGGATGCAGGGTTAGGCTCCTTATCTCCTTTGTACTTGACTTCTTGTTCACTGTTTTTGGATTTACTTCCCGAAATGCCGAGCTCCACTATCTCCAGTACCTCTTTTAAACAATCCTAAAACACAAGAGGAGCCACCTTAAAAGCTGAAGCACTCTGATAAGCGTCTCCAAGACCTCAATGAAACAGTGATATACCATCGATTAAAATAAAGTACTGCTGGTAATATGAAGATTATTCTAACAGTGTTGGAATAAGATCACCTTTGCTATAGGAATGATATTTTCTCCATCTATAGATGTTTACTTATGTTTGTATTCTAATGGTAGAAAGTGCTCTGAATGAATATATACACACAATATATTCCATTACATATGTACAAAATTGCCAAGAGGACTACTAAGAGTTCAATTGAAAAATGTGAACATATTTAAAGAGATAATAAATGCATTTCTGAGATTCCCTGCAGAACTTTTAATTAAGTTCTAAGCACATTAAGAATTAATTCATTTGGAAAATTGCAAGAAATCCTTTTCCAAATCTTTCAATTGCCAACTACTACAATTGCGAATCTATTACAGAAGAGGCCAATACTCAGAGAACCGCAGGTATGACTCACAAGTATTGCTTGTTACAAAAGCATTTGCTGAAAATATTTGGATTGCTACAACAAAAGTTCAAAACTCATGGCTTGAGCTATAGAATAGCAAGGAAAGCACTCTCACGGATAAATAACTGGCTAAAATCTGAACACAAGTAAGTTTTTACCACCGGAGACCAGGTAAGGTTCTATGCCTTGCCCTGTGCCCTTCCTTATATTCATAACTGATGTAGAAAAAGAGGTGATGAAGAAGAGTAAAGTTTTCTGACAGAGCGCAATTAACCAGTGTTGGGACGCAAGGACTGGCCACGAAGAATTACAGAAGGAGTTTACAGTGTTGGCTAGCAAAATAGCAGATGAAATTCAAAATAAATGTAAGACGAGGCACCTGGAAAATTGCAATTCTGATACTTGCAATGGAAGATTGTGACTATCTGACTATCATGACTCAGGAATGTGCTACTAAGTGTCCGGTATATACTACACACAGTGTGCAACGCTATCTCAACATACAGTGATAATTACAATAAAAAAAAACCCTAATGAAAGGAAATAAAGCATTATGCAACCAAACAAACCCATGCTGTGCCACATCCAGGGAAACCATCCTGTCTTAGTCACCTACTGCCACGCCAGGGCCCCAGAGTGCATGCAGAAGATATCTTTATTTAAAGCCCTGTTGGGGGGTTTTCGATTTTCATTTTTAAAAATATATATTTTCTTCTATATGCTATAGAATATATAAACAAACATAAAGATACATAAAATATATGTTCTATATAGAACTACAATAAAATATTATAGAATACATATTAATACACATTATATATAAAAATATAGAAAGATCACCGAGCTCTCTCTGCAAGGAGATCAACAATGAAAATGTGCACTCTATTTTTTTTTTTTAACTTTTTTTTTTTTTTTTTTAAAAGCCCAGCAGGCCAGAAGGCTGTTGGAAACATGCATCTTTCATTTCCTGCTCTTTTCAAGCTTCCCAAGCACATTCCATCTTGGACTGAGCTATGCCTTGCTCAGTTTCCAGTAAACTGGTTTCTGGTGAAAAGAAACTACGATTATCAAAATGCCAGCATCAAGGGAATTCTGTTAAGTCTAGAAGATGCTTTAGTCAAGTATTATTATGAGATATTAGAAGGGACACGGCTTTTAGCGAAGTTTATCTGCAGCAGGTGCCTACGCTATATATAGACAACTAATTTCCGTCTTTCTCTTTTCACTTTCTGTTTTCCAGGTTATCTTTTCTCCGCTCTTTTTCCAGTTTCACAAAGCAACAAGAAAGATCAAAACATTCTTAGAAATATGAAAGGTAATTTTAAAGCCACAAACATTCTTGGTGAATAAAGAGCGGGAATCAAAATTCAAAACTACTTCACACGGAAACTAGCTTTGAAAATCCCAGTATACTTTTGAAAACTAAGAAAAACACGTTATTTTAAAGTATCAGGAACAGACAGGTCGGGCACGAAAGGCATCACAATTTGGAGTGCTCAAAATACGTACGCCAGAGGCTCCTACCTTCTCATCCAGCATGTCAGGGTGCTCCGTGAGCCAGACGCAGAGGCACTGGAAAGCTGCCACTATCATGGAGTGCAGGTCGCGGGAGTGGAGCGGGGCTGGGCGGCTGCACTGGTACACGATGTAGCTGCACACTGAACTGATAGCTCTCTTCCGATCAGAAGAATCGACCACCACTTTCACCTGAGTAAAGCAAGCAGGAGAGGATGAGAATTCCTCCACAAAAGTCTTTTGGAGAAGAAACAGCTTTTAAAAGCATTTTTAAGTGCAGTTTTAAAAAACAGGAATAAATAGTAGAGCTCTTCTATGATTACAGCTTAAAAGCTGTGGGTAAAAATATTTAAGAGTGATGGATATTGAAACTGAGAGGAAAGAAACGCTGCATTGGGGTGCCACCACATTGCACAGCTTGGCTTCCAAGAACAAGAGCGGTACCGATACGGTTTGATAAGAAACTAATTGCAAGCTGAATAAATTAGTATTTGAAACTTATTTTCAACAAATGTGTCTGTCCTTCAGCCATAGCAACCCATCCGTATCTCTGAGAACCCACTCACTGACAAGTCTCCCTCCACAGGCTTCGTTCTGCTCACATAACTTTCCACCAGGCATATTTTATCAGCACAGTAACTTTCACCCGTGAAAAAGGGACACAAACCCCATCCTCAAACTAGCAGGCTGGCAAAAAACCCTGTAACCCCTCCCTCCAAAACTCACTCCCAAAATCCCCAGCTTCTCTCCCAACTCAGGGCCTCAGGGAGCAGGGCTCCAGACCGGAGGGTTAGTGAAGAGCCTTGTACGTTGAAGCACAAGGATCTACATTACCAAAGTAAGTAAAGAACTGAATTTCTCTTTTCTTCCCAACCTGTGACGTGACACAGGTACAGTCAGTTAAAGCTGGATTTAGTGTTGGAATGGAGTGTACAGGCTCTTCAGGAAGGACAGGCAGGGGAGAGGAGGAGGGGGTGTCACTCCCTATGTCAGTGACCAGCTGGAGCGCATGGAGCTCTGCTCGGGGATGGATAAGGAGCCGACCAAGAGCTTATGGTTCAGGATTAAAGGGAGGGCAGGGACAGGTGATGTTACAGTGATGGTCTGCTACAGGCCACCCAAACAGGAAGACCAAGTGGATGAGGTCCTCCATAGTCAGACAGAAGCAGCCTTACATTCAACAAGCCCTGGGCCTCATGGGGGACTTCAACCACCCCGATATCTGTTGGAGCGACAATACAGCAGGGCATAAGCAATCCAGGAGGTTCCTGGAGGTTCCTTCCAAGCTTGGGAGTGATACATCCCAGTAAAGGGGAAGTCAAGCAAAAAGGCCAGGAGGCCTGCATGGATGAACAAGTTGCTCCTGGTGAAACTCAAACTCAAAAAGGAAGCCTGGAGAGGGTGGAAGCAAGGACAGGTAGCCTGGGAGGAATACGGAGAAATTGTCCAAGCAGACAGGGGTCAGGTTAGGAAAGCTAAAGCTCAGATAGAGTTAAATCTGGCAAGGGGTGTCAAGGGCAACAAGAAAAGCTTCTATAGGTTTACCGATGATAAAAGGAAGACTAGGGAAAAGGTGGGCCCTCTCTGGAACGAAATGGGAAACCTGGTCACCCGGAATATGGAGAAGGCTGAGGTACTCAATGACTTGTTTGCCTCAGTATTCACTGGCGAGGGCTCTAGCCACACTGCCCGAGTCACAGAAGTCAAAGGCAGGGACTGGGAGAATGAGGAACTGCCCACTGTAGGAGAAGACCAGATTCAAGACCATCTGAGGAACCTGTAGATACAGAACTCCATGGGACCTGATGAGATTCATCCACAGGTCCTGAGGGAACTGGTGGATTAAGTTGCTAAACTACTAAGCCATCATATTTGAGAAGTCCTGGGAGTCTGGTGAAGTTCCTGCTGACTGGAAAAGGGGAAACATAACTCCCATTTTCAAAAAGGGAATGAAAAAAGAAGACCTGGGGAACTACAGGCCAGTGAGTGGGTCCAGAGGAGGCCACGAGGATGATCCGAGGGCTGTAGCACCTCTCCTATGACGACAGGCTGAGAGAGTCAGGGTTGTTCAAGAGGAGCTTATGAAAAGCAGGTTGGTGAACCAGCACTCTTGCATGAAACAGGATTTTTGAATTTACCAAGTCCCACTGTTAACCTGATGCTGAACAGACACAAGAGAGGGCAGTCCCTGTCCTGTGAAGGCCTTTGGGAGTTGTCACCTCCGAAGGCACAAGAAGAACCAGCTCTCTGGTCTGCAGTTCCGTAGTAAGAGCTGATCTCTTTCTACTGTCTTTGTTACAAAGGAGAAAGATATCCAAGATATCCCAGAGGAAGAATTACTTCAATTGCATGAAAATTATACAAAGATTACAATGCTTAATATTAACCTGGGTAGGCATTTGAAAAGATAATATATTTTCACATTCCCATCTCATTGCAAGTCAAGAAAAAAAAAACAAAAAAACCACCTTGGCTTAACCACACAAGCTGCAGGAACCCCTGGTTCTGTATGATGATCTGTAAGACCCAATAACCATACAATAATTCATTGCAGAACACTTTCAAATGCATCCTTCATCTTATGCTCCTATAGTACTAAAAGAAGCACCCAGCCCAACATGGCTCAGCGCTGACTCCACGCTCTAAAAATTGCCTTAGACACACATTTTTCAAAGAGATCTGCCTGGTTCCCAGGGGAATACTGAGAGGAAATGCTGAATTGTCAATGCCAGGTCATCGTGGCTGCTGTACACGCACTGTACTTTTGCTTAACAGATGTCATGGAGTCCAGCTTGGGGACAAGAGCCCTCAAGCAGAAAAAGGCATGTTACTTCTCAACAGAAAAAGCCCCCCCACACCTAGTAGCTTTAGTTCAGTTATTTGCTGTTGGATCAAGGAACTGTGTGCAGATAAAGCTCTGAAGAAGGTGACACCTTCGTATTACAAAATGGGTATAATTTTCTCATCTCAGAAAACTACTTCCAAGATGAAATGGAAGGGGAAAAGCAGATACAACATTTGCAAGAAAGGGCAATTAAGTTGTTTAATACCCTGGCATATTTGCAATCTGCCAACGAACAGCAACAAAACCTCTTGATTCTAAGTCTGGGTACACAGGGAACGGCCTGTGAATAGGCCACCCAGCCAAGCAAAGCTATGGTAAATGGTTCACAGTGGGATTGAAAACTAGGCCCAAGCCCATACACTGCCACTGGAAGCTTACTGGCAAGTTTTTCCTCAACTCCGCCACCTAGTATGGCAGATGCATCCCCCCTAGTGTAAGAAACAAAGCAAGACCAAAAACCAGACACACATGGGAATCCGTGAGAAAGGTTAGGAGCCATCCAGCTAGCTCAACAAAACCAGGCAGAATCATCCAGTAGAGCCGCGCATATCTGAACAAGCCACCCTTAGCTTCGCTTTCAGCCAACCGGCGTTCACAGGCCACATCATTTGAGCCACAGACCATTTACATGAGAAGAAGATGAAATATAAAAGGAGCACTGTTCCTTCTCGTGTCCAAACGGAACGTTTGCTGACAAACTCACAGACATCTGTCTGGTGGCATGACTGTCACCTAAACAGGACTATAATCACCCTTTGAGGCCAGAGCACACAAAACTGCACCTCTCACCTTTGCCAGTCCAGAGAGAAGCTCCAATGCAGCCAGAGAGATACTCATGTCCTGCCTCCACTGTGAGTTGAGTCTTTGGGTTACCAGGTGAATGCTGCGTATCAGTAGTCCAGCCGCTGTATCTGTATTAAGAGCTAGGATATAACCCCAATACCACATACCACAGGGAGGGAAAATAACTAAGCATTAGTGACGATAAGCAAAGCACAGGCACAAGCCAAAGCAGCCACAATACACACAGAAAATAAAATTATACACAACCCAAAATCTAGAAGTTTGGTTGGTCACTTTTGCACAGGCTTACTCCCCTATATATACACCACCAGACATTAAACAAATACATCAGACTAGCTTATCTCAATTTTTTTATTATTTAAAAAAAAAAAATACATTTTGGATAATCCCAGCACTCTGCCGCATTTGAGCAGCAGAACAGCTAGCTTCAGGTTTTGCTATTGTTTGCTGTTGTATTTAAATTGCTGTGATGTCCTGTAGAGTCAGAAAAAATTAGGCATTGCTAATGTATATTAGACATTAGCACTTGTATGTTTAGGAGTCAGTAATGAACAAATAGAGCATGTGTAACTTCAGATATCTACACCAGCAGTTACCCATTCTTTCTATACCTAGTGTTTATCAAAAGTTGTACTAGTTAGATAAATGTAGATAAAGAAAGAAACAGTCCCAGAGAAAAAAAGATGCAATTATTTCTAGACCTTTAAGTTCCCTGAACCTCTAGCTCAAAATTAAAAACAGAAAATGTTTTTAGTATCAGTTGTTCCCATTCTAAATATTAGGAACATAAATACTATACATACTTGTTAAAACTGAAGTAGGCAAATTAAATGCAGACACAAAAACTGCTAAATGACCAGTTACAAAGAGATGAGAACCATGACAGCTAAGGTATATCCTTCCCAAAACTTAAAATCATTGTATTTAACACTCAAGAGCTAAGTACACTCTTACAGTAGTACCAGGATTCAAGTGTTTGCTAAATTAAACCGTAAAAATAGACCATTGTTTTTTCAATTTTCTCGTTTGAAGCATCCAGCCGAAACACAGAAATTCTTTTCATAAATTTCTTACCACCTTACCTTGTGTGCATAGAAAATTTAAGAAATCCAATAAAATGAATACAGTGCAAAAATGTCTTTCAATTTACGTCATGTTTTAAAGACTCAATAAGTCAAATATTTAGAAGTTTTTTTTTCAACCTTACAAATAGATATTTTTACAAGCACTTGCCAACGAAAACCCATACAAATTACACACACAATTCAAATAGTGTGCTGAGAATTAGCACTTCAATAATTTCAAAGAAACAAATCCTGTAGGGAAGCACCAACATGTTTAGATGAATCCCTAGAATATAGTAAAATCTTTCCTGCTAATCTCCTTCCTCTCCTTATTTACAGAACTAGAGAAAAAAAACATTTTTGGTTGGCAAGAACAGAGTTGTCAACCTAGGCTACAATACAATGAAGGTGATCTGTTCTCACATCGACTTGGTCAACATCGGTTAAACTGATGAAGACCGACGGAACAAATGAAATTCCAGGATCTCGACATTCAGCCAGATTACCACACACAGATTTAGAAGAACATAGATTTTTATTACCCAGATTAAAAAAATGCACAGTACAAGACATAGCAAACGGAAGTTAATTACTAAATTCTCTTGTTATAACAAATGACACATCAAAAGCATTCCGCTTACTTGCTCTAGAAAAACATGAGCCCCTCAAATGCTCTTTAAATACAGTTTAAGAAAAGGTGCTGCAAAATCAGGTAAGCATTTAGAAAGCTACAAAAATGAATGAAGCAATTAATTTGCACTTGGTGTACGTTTATCCAATTATTGTTCACGAAAACTAAGTGCCTTGAAAACTTAAGCTAAAGTAAAGCAGTTTGCAACACCTTTTTCATGAGCTCTTACATTCTTATTTTGAAAGTGTTAACAGAGTCCTTTAGTAGGATTAGAAACCAACCACCTAAAGGGCGCATACGAGCACAAACTGGCAATAAACAAAGGGGTGTCCACCGGGGCTGAAAACACCTGTGCGCATTAAATTATTAGCTAGAGCTAGGAACAGAAAAACCCAAAACACATCACCCTGGCATATAATGACAGTTTCTTCAAAAGAGCTATCCTTACCATAATCCCTCAGAAGGGCTTGTGCTGGTCTCTCACTATCTGGTGTTGTGGGCTCCGTACTGCCCCCGCTTGCAGTGCTAATGCCACTGTTAGTACGACTGTGGCTTTTGAAGAGGTTATTTTCCCCACCGTTCTGCAAATTGAAAGTCAGTTTTGAGTGATGAGAAGATTTTTCTGAGGAGAGTTCCCTGTACCAGAGGATGCTCTCAGATACAACGGAGAAACAAAGATGATCAAATCTCAAGATGCTAACTGAGCACCTTACAACAGCAGGCAAAATGAGTAATACATTCTTTCTGAAGTGGTAACTTCATAAACAAAAAGTACTTACCGTTTCCATCTGACAGCCAATGGCTTCTAACAGTGCCGAATCTTGAACAATATTTAACATTGCACCTGAAGAATCAGATACAAGAAAGTAACTAAAGACCACGGTAAAATATTCACTGCTAAAATTTACAAAGAAGCACTGAAGGTCTAACATACAGGATCGCCATCCTGTTTTTTAAATCTCCTTTTACAAGAGTTTTACAAAACACAGGATTTGTTTCAGGCTGAGCCATTTGAAGCAGATGACAGCTGAGAAAGTGCTTTCAGCTATTTTAAAAATGCTTCGAACATAAGTTTTTCAAATTCCTCAGTTCAGAAGGATTTTGGTTTCACAGAATCGTTCCTTGTCTCCCATCAGATTGTGCTCGTTTAAAAACTCAGGTTATATTTAAGGGTATCTACTGATTCTGTGAATAAAACAGCTGCATTTGTTAAAAACAGAGAGCCGAAACAAGTCGTGTAGCCCAAAGCCACCTCAAGGGTTACACAGTGCTGGCCTTGGCTATGTTCTTGCCTGGCACAAAGAGGCTCCCTTCCCCAGTTTGACAATTAGGAGGCACTAACTACCAGCAGGTACAGCAACCTGCTGGAGGACAGAGTGAACAGTGTCTGCTCCATTCCGCAACCCTTGAGACATCAGCTCGAGGGACGACACTTGTTCTCACCCTGATCAGTGACCAGTGAAATGAACCCCCAAACCATTGTAACACAAGGAGCTTTATTTTCATAAGGAGATTTCTGCCCTTGCCTCATCAAAAAAAAAAAAAAACAAACCACCCAAAACCCAAAACACACCCAAATCAAATCAAGGCTAATATTTGCATCATTGATGATCTGTGGGCTAAAACATAAAACCAATTTCCTCACACAGGAGGGCAGTGCCCAATCTAAGGTGCAATACACTGAAATTCTCTCCACCTGGAAGCGCTCCCCAGCCTCTCCCTTTCTGTGCTTTGTTTTCCATCAGTGCCCAAAAAAGCCAAGGCTCTAAGCGCAGGGGTAGCCACCCCTACCGCATCCAACCTAGCCAGCAGGTAGTTATCTCTTCTGTCTCTGGAGACACAACTACACGCAAGTGAAAGACACTGTTAAATTAAAATTGCGGATGCATTCTGGGTGCCTTGGCGTGAACAGCCTGCTCCTGCTTGGCAACATCACCCCCAGGCAATGAAAGAAACCATAAGGACAGGGGCCTGCAACAGGCTGACATGGACATCAGCAGCATCAGTTTTAGGAGGAGGTGGATTGGTATGGACTATCATGGAAACAGTAATGATAATGGACTACCATGGAAATAGTAATGGTGAAAACCATTCAAGGCAGAGCATCTACCCAGCCAGATGCAAACACCAGCTTGCAGTGTCGGGGTACGGAACGCAAGGGCAGGATTGAAGAGATCACCCTGCAGTTCTGGAGGTGGTGCAACCCTCTGTGCACCGACACACTGTGGGTCTCGCTTGGAGGATCACTTTGAAACCACTTCACCAGGATCGGTTCCAAATCATTCTTTCGAACTATTCTCCTCTAGTCTTCCGCTAGTAAAGGAACTATTTCAACCACTGCACAGAAACTTCCCAAAGGTCTTTACAGATTGGATTTGTTTCCCTTCACTTCATTGCTCATGCCACTTTCCTGCCCTCCCCTGTTAATCAGGTGGGTTCTGTCTCCCAGAACAAGGCAGACACCTTCCACCACAGTGCAAGTCTGTCTCCTTTCTAAACAGGCAAAAGGAATGTGGTACCGTAATTAGTGATGGACAAGAACACCATAATGTGGAAAAAGGCACTTCTGAAGAGAGAAAAATAAGGAAGGAGGAAGGATAAAAGGCAGGTACATTTTTACTTGTCTGAAAATATATTTAACTTGACAGATTATGCACTATTTAAGTTTTCAGCTTCTGGTTACTTTCTGAGCATTCAAAATAACGTTAATACACATATTACCTCAAAGAACAGTTTGTTGCCAAACTATGATGAATCTCCAGACTCTATTCCAAAGCTTCTGTCTGAGGATTTATAGTGCTAAACAACTGTCACCTGTATTTTGCAGTGCTGGACAACCAGTCACTCAGTATTTCAATTTGTTTCTAGGCTTAATCATGCCAAAACCTAAAATGTTCCCTGTAGCCCATTAGTCAAGAATCCTTCCCAATATTAAAACAACATTTTTTTCTATTTCCATTCCTAGTTATGACGGACTTTTCCTGCTAGAAGGTGCTCTACTTCCACCTCTACTTTTCAAGCATTATTCCACATTTGTAAAAAGATAGAGATTACTTCAAGAAAAATGTGAGGCTTTTCAAGATGTTTTCATAGTATGAGGGAGATTATACAGCTATACCTGCCAGGAACTTAATCTTTTTTCCTGCAAAGCAACACACTATTAACACCACATATTATTCCAGGACAGATTAAGACAGACAATTCTATAACACAATTAATAAATAAAGAAGTTGAAATAACCTAGTATCATTTGAGTGTTGTTGGGATCTGTTTCCGTTTGCAAAGCTCCTATAAGTATATTCACAAGCCTCAGCTTCAAGGAAAGGAAGGTTACTGGCTTATCATACGTTGAGCTGTCATCGTTGCTGAATTTCCCTTCCAGGACAACCTGAAGGAAAAATACATTTATTTCAGTATCAATTAGAGATCACACCAGCGTGGTATTGATTTCAAAAGTCAATATCCACAGCACAGTTACTGACAAGGTGTAATACAGTCTTCTCTTACAGACTTGCTCTGAGAGTTTCAGTGCTAAAGAGAACACCAAATACAACCCACGAGTCATCCACATCCCACTCCAGAACAACCGGGAAAACAAAAACAGAAGTGCAGAACAAAGCAGGAAGTTTACTACCTCAGACTTTATGGTTCCAAAATGATGAGGGAGAGGCAGCAGAGACAGCAAGATGTTAATTGAAGCTCTTCTTAGCTCTGTGGGGTTTACATAGATTTTAAACTTTGAGAGTTCTCTGCAAATCAAAGCATCATACAGTTAATCAACTTTTCAGGGGAATTTGGAGCCAAATTTAGTTTAAATTAAAATTAAATTTAAGTTAAAATTAAATATACAGCCACCCAGTGGTCTTAAATAATCTGCAGTATACAATGTAGCTGGTTTTTTTTCTATGCTCCAGATTTTTTTTACTTTTTTTTTTTTTTTTTTTTTTTTTTTTTTTTTTTAACAGCAGCAATAACACAATGAATTCATGCAGGAATCACTTTCCAAGGATTCTGTACCCCCTGTATAAAAGCAATGAGCTGATGGAAGTATTACTCATACACCGCATTTTCAAAGCGGGAAGTTTTGGTCGTGAGCCTCTACTGTCTTATTACAACTCAAAACCACCCAGGACTATGAAGGAGCCACAGAAGATGCTGGTGCCCGTATTGCATAAAACTTGAGCTGCTGGGTGAATAGATCAACAGTTTTTGGGAACCACCAGCAAATTCTTCTACTTTTAAGACCTATCCAAAAGAAGGAGTGGCTCAGATTTAAGCCCAGAAGATAAATAATATTTTATGCGTAACTTCAAAATGAAATGCCGTACCAAGACATTACACATATGCTAAAGGCAGCCTGCACAGAGTGGTATTAAGTGCCTTAAATTACTTAACAAAATGTCCAGACATCTATAAAGCTCTGACAAGTGAGGCTATACCTTCTGGTTTAAGAACCTACTCCAATTTCACCAGCCTGCCTAAATTATCAATTTTTCTATTTAATGATGTGCAAGATGACTCTCTTACTGAATTCACTGCAACAACAGCCACTAATGAATATCCTGTGAAATTTTACTTAAAAATCAGTAGGCTTTCAATATATTTGAGGTAAATCACTTCCATTTTCTTGCAGATATTGCTTTCCATCAATGAATATGTAGATTACACAACTCCCACATTTCATTTAAAATAAGCACTACTATTGCTTTAAAGAAAATGGCATTAAATAAAACTGAAAACTAAGAGCTGAAGAAGTGCTGCCATCATCACCAGCAAACACACACACAGTATGGGGCTCACATTACAGAATTCCTTCAGTGAAAACTACTCGTGAATGACAGAAACCCCAGAAGATAAACCCCTCCCCACATTTCTGATGATTTTAGATGGAAATAGCAATTTACCTGTCAGGTAAAATAGTTTCAAGAGCCGAAATGAAGTAAGGAACCACGACATCAATCCCTTTCAGGTCACAGCAGAACAAAGGAGGGGAGTTTAGAATAACACTGGCAAGAACAGGATGGCAAACGAAATCTGCTATTTGCAAACCCTGAATTAAAAGCATGTAAAATCTGACAAAGAAAGACAAGATCAAATTATTTCCACATAAAACATATCAGCCTCCCACATGAGCAAGAACGCGCAGCCACTATTTGATCTTTTCTACATAAAATCAGAGTAATTTTCAAAATCAGAGCTAGGAAACGTTTATATGAGCATCCCCCCCAAGTTACTTTAGCACAGGCAAACGCACCTTAACAAAACCCCCTCACAAATCACACACATTTCATGCGGCACGATTTTATTGAAACCTCTGGCTTGTTGCACCCCAGGGACAGGGAGCTGTGCAGATACAGCCCAGGGGGTTACTAACAGTGCTTGGACCACGTGCCCTCCCGCTACTCCCATCCCCACGTAAGGATGGCAGCGAGACCCTTGGCTTTAACTCCCCAACACAAGAAAAACACTGTGAAATCTTTCGGGGGGCGTGGGGGTGGAGAGGACAGGACACGCTGCTCAATGATTCGGAGAGTAAGACCAAACACAACCATTAGAACCAGTTCAAATGAAAAAGCATCGGGGCAGGAATCTAGCTGGCTATCATCCTAAAGCAGTTTCTTTTGCAGTTTTTTTCTTAGAGACTATGTATATCCCTTTTATTTTTTTTTTTTTTTTTTTTTTTTTTTTTTTTTTTTTTTTTTTAAGAGGCTTGTAAACACAGAGGAATCTCACTGACTGGGTAAGAGACACACGAACTGTCTATACACAAAACACGACAACATGCAAGAAATTAAATAATTCAGTCTTCCAGGAAGTTCTGATGCCATCTGGGACAAACAGTTTGGGAGAGTCATGATTTAAAGTTGATTCTCTGCCTCTAGCCTTTGCTATTGCACTTTTTAACAAAAAAATTGGAAAAAAGGTGCAGTATGATAAGGCAAGATTGCCTTATTTTATTAGAAACAAAAGTCAAAACAGAGGTAGTTCGAACCCAACTGTTTTAAAATAATGGAATATTATCGCATTTCTATATGTAAAGGAAAAAAAAGAACCACCACTACAAACACATTCAGTCCCAGCGTTGTGATGTTTGACAACGTAAGGCCCTCGTTTGACAACATGGTCTAATAAAGCATGCGAAGTCTTATGTCTGCACCCTTATTTTTTTTCCATCTGAACAATATTCAGTGACAAATGCAAAAAAAAAAAACCAAAACCAAGAATACAAGAGGCAAGAAAGCATCAAAAAGATAACATTCCTTCCAGCTGGGAGCCACTTTGAGGGACTTCCCTTCAAGTGGAACTTGAAAACCCAAGGAAACCAGCATCGTGAGCAGACAACAGGAGATCACCCTACAGCACCTGAAGGCTAACCAGGCTTTTTTGAATTGTCAACACAGGATTCAGACAGTCACTGCAGGCTATTCACGGTGAACTAATTTGCACCATAAAGTCAGAGCAATAAAGCAACGGGAAGAGAGGTTAGTACCGGGATAGGTAAGCTGGTAATATTTCCTCCCCAGTCTTCTTGCTACAAAATATCCTACACAGCGTCCCGCACGCCTCCGCCCTTCCCGCTTCGTAGTTGTCTGGGAACTCGCTGGCATCAAACATGGGGTTGGAAGCCATTGTGTCTGTGGACATCTGTGATCCTTTCCGGCGAAACTCCACGCTAGCTTGAGTTGCTATAGCTGGGAAGAGAAAAAACAGCGTCTCACTGTGTTTGTTTAACGTATGTAATAGGCTCATGGGATCCTGGACACAAAGATCACGTCAAATTTAGTAGTTATCATGAAGCTGTTAGTTCTCTATATTTGAGTCAGTGCCTCTGTTTAGAAAGTATTTGTGGGTGTAACTAGCTTTTTTCTTTATAATGATGACAACAGCTGACCTTCATATTCTAGAGCCTGTCCCAACTTTTTGCGGGGAAGAGTAGTACCCTTATATCCAATATTAGCTTCCTACCCTCTCTGGAGGACAGGGATCTTCCCTCCCCTAGTTCTCATCTCCAGAAAAAATAAGTACCACCTTGCCTTGCCTCAAAATACCAAAACCCATTTAAATGGTGCCATTCCTGTGACCTCCAAGCAAGCGCTTAATTTTCAGCTGTCCAACTAATCTCTTGGGCTGCTCTGAACACCAAGATGCTTCAATCCTATTTTGTTGTATAAATGTACTTATTCAAAAAATAATCAAAAAATTCTAAGAACCCATAGCAGAAAGAGAAGTTTGCTGAAGCCCTCTCTCCTGATTTGGTCCCTCTCTCCTCACGTGACTACTGAAATTACCCACTAAATTTGAGGTCAGGCAGCCTCCAGACAGCAGCTACCAGCGAGGCTGGCCCTCTCCTACTCCCTATACCACAATACGCTCCAAAAAAGTCTCTCGGGAGCCCGCTGTTACCTAAATGGGACGTGGTTCTGCCAAGCTTCATGGTCCCTCCATGCAGGACAGTTCTGCCAGTCCAAGCCAGTTCAATTCATGTCTTTCTAGAGAGATTTCTGGTCCCCCTTTCACATGTTAGTATCACCTGCGCACAACGCAGGAGGCTACTTGCTTTGCTGGCTTCATCCTTTCTTCCAGGATGGCAAACAAGAAAAAAATAAATCTTGCTCTCAATGTTTTTCTTTTGTTTGTTTTTTTCCTTGGACAACTTCACTCTTGGATTACTAGTGGCAGAAAGAACGCGTTCTTTCTTATTTTTAGCTAAGACTATATTGATTCTCAAAACTTTTACCACCTACAGAACCAAACATCAGATAATGTGTGCTCCTAACAGAATCACACCAACGTAGTTCTACCAGTATCAGAGAACCTCCTCTACCTCGAGCCTGGGACACTGGGGAACATCAGGTTCACAATCAGTCTTGCAAACAAAGGCCTGTTAACACTTCAACAGTTGGAATACTTGTTAATTTATGGAATTTTTTTTGATTGTTTATTTTTTAAAAAGAAACATCCTAATGTCAAGTGTCTACTCTTAATTTTTTTGTCTTTAAATTCATTGTTTAACTTACTGTTACCTTACAAATTTTCATGACATAAGTAGCAAATAAGCACAAATCTTTATGCATCTTCCCATGAGCCATTTTTTGCCCTAAATAAGCTATCCGGCAATATATTGTAGTAGGAAAAAAACACTACATGCACAATGCATACAAATCAAACACTAGGTCTGTAAAATAAGCTTTAAGTAAAAAAAACATGGTTAGTGCAAAGTCCTGAAACTCATGACATGATCACAGACTAAAGTACAGAAAAGATGGGACTGATTCAGGCAGATTAATTTGCTTTTGCCAACAATCCTCCCCATTCAAAAACACACACAAAAAAAATTACTTGTCTTTTTCAAGTAAAAGTGCAAAAGCTACAAGAGACAATGAGAATGAATTTACAAATAAAATATGGGATTATGGAAAAAGAAAAGCATGACCGCAATTAAGGAAAAGCTACTGGTTCCTACTTACAAGATTTATAAGAAAGAAGAATTTGGATAAAAGATGCTGCAAGATAATAGAAATAAAATGGAAACAAATCAAAGGACAGCAGTAGTTATAAAATACTTTTAAGATGGTGAAATCGTAATATAAGTTAAGAAGCTTTTAGCTTTTTTTAAAAAATAGATTAAAAGCTTTATGATACAGCAAGCTCGTTAAACACACAGGAAATTGGCATTCAGGTCCAAAATTATGGTTTTGAAAGTACCATGCAAAACAATGAACAAAAAGTTACAAAATACTAATAAGATTTAGAGCTGTTCATATCAGTGTACATCAGTTCTTTAAATGGATGTATTAACCCTTCCCAGCTCAAGTACACTTCCCTATGTTGCACTGGACATGGAGTACACACTAGGCCATCCCACGGCTTCTGGGACTTGGGATACGGCTTGTAGGGGGAAGGTTACTTACCTGCAGTCTCCTCACAGCAATACTTCTGCTTCCAACCATGAGTTCCTGACAGTTTTACAGCTCTGCCTTCCCTAAGCCAAGTTACCAACAACCGGTACACCAGGGCATGCCTCCCCCACCACCTCCATCAACGATCTTCCAAAGCAGAAATAAAAGGCAGAACACTACCAGAAATATCAACATCTCAAAAACCATCTCCAGAGAAAGAGGAGAAGAAAGACTCCAGTAACCAGGTACCAGGAGAAAACGCCACCACCACATAAGAGCTGCTTCTCTGAGTGCGCATGGTCAGATCAAGACCTGTGACAAAGCCCCTCAGCGACACTCAAGATGTCCCCAGTCAGAGCTTCTTATAGTTTGCTCCTACACCCCAAGAAACGTTCTTTCAGACATTAATATTAATGACAGTAGGGCCAGAAAACATCGGGGCAAACCTATAAGCCAAGACCAAGGCCAGGCCAGGCTGGATGGGGCTTTGAGCAACCTGGTCTACTGGGAGGTGTCCCTGCCCATAGCAGGGGCGTTGGAACTGGATGATCTTTAAGGTTCCTTCCAACCTGAACCATTCTATGATTCTGTGACATCCCCACTGCCAACAGCACCTGGGTAATAACAGCAACCCACCAAGGTAAGACTTCTTCGGCTGCTATAAAACACACAGCTGGCAGGTTGTGACTGATGACTTAAGCTACAAGGATAAGAATGAGCCCACCAGATTGGAAGATTCAGTTGCTGAAATGCTGGCACATGGTATTCATGAGCTTCTACCAGTTCTCACAAGTTGTTGAGGACAGCAACTACAAGCAGCATGCACTATACAGCCAAACTTGTCTAACCAAAATACACCCTGCCAATGAAATGACTTCCCTTCTGGAGGTTAAGTAGTTCAAGAAGCAAGACATGCGAGGCTCCAGGACAAGAAGAAAAACAAGGGCAGACAGGTACTCATTCACATCAGTCTTGACCAACTGCTCCCTACTTCCTAAAGCTCATCAGAAAGACTTGTTTTGTAAGATGGGAGGACAACACGCTAGTCCGTCTGAATCAGCAGGGTTTGTTTAAAAGAACTGTACTAAATTCCAGACTAGAACTTGAGACCGCAGCTCATCCACGGGGTTACTTGTTAGGCACTCACATTTAGCTCATGAATACTTCTTTAGAAATCATGTC
Organism: Sterna hirundo; assembly: GCA_009819605.1. Classification (NCBI taxonomy): domain Eukaryota; kingdom Metazoa; phylum Chordata; class Aves; order Charadriiformes; family Laridae; genus Sterna; species Sterna hirundo. The sequence goes on along the minus strand of CM020447.1, from coordinate 2,768,325 downwards.
ATATGGGTTCTCATTGAGAATGCTTCACGTGGCAGAAGAGGAATAAGAAACATGCACTAGAAAATGCGGCATTCCAGAGAAGCATCCCAGGACAGAGGACCTCTCTGCAGGACCAAGGAGCAATCTGAATCAAGGTATTTCACCTCTTTCTTTTTCAAAGTAGTCCTCAGTCCTCCAGCCAGCAACGAAACAGAGAAAACATATCAGAGAGCTATGAAAGAAGAAATTCTTAACTGCATGGCATTGAAACAAACTGAATATTAAAAGGGTTTAAAGCTGTTTAGATCTTATACAGCTGCAATCTCAGACCTAAAGGAAAAATAGCGTGTGTGGGCCAGTGGAACACAATACTACATAGCAAACTGATTTTAAGTGCAGACACTTCCCAATCATAAAATATTTAAAGCATCCATAAAAATAATAGTGCTTCCTGAAGCTAGTGCAGATGATGTCAAACATGGCAAGAATATTCAAGTTAGTGGCAAAAGCATTACTGTAACATGGTACAGAAGATAGCAGATGGACCATCATATATAGGTATAGCCAACCTGTTGCCAAAAAGAAGCAGATTTATTTTTGTCCTCTTTCCTAAGGATAGGGACTGTGGCAGCTAACTGACCCTTTTCTGCCACCTTCTTTCTTCAAGCCACATCCATACTGGGTAGCAAGAGCAGGGGCAGTGGATGGACACAGGGCGCAGATCTGATTATTACTGATGGGCCCCACTAGTGTGATGGAGGGGGACCACCGCACACAACCCTCTTGGCCCACCTCATTGGTCCAGCACAGCACCTCCTGCCTCACGCTGTTTGAGGAGGAAAAGACTTCACCTGGAGGCATCCAGTTTCACAGATTAGAGTCCCGGAACAGAAGCTCATCAATTTGGACTTAAACCTGATTAAAAGACACTGATGCTTCAAATCAAGAGAAAGTGCAGCAGACCAGCCCTTTACAAGCACGTCTTGCTACGTTTTCCCACGTAAAGCAGGGACTGAACAAAGGGATTTATCCAAAAAGGATCAATCAGGCAATCAGCCTTTGGTGCCTCTATACAGAGTTTCAGCGGTATGGGTCCATCTTCAGTTGGCTCTCCTTCCATCAGCCTGCCATGCCTTTGGTGTGACCAGTACTTTACACCACGTACGGCAGCCTGGAAGGGCAGCGAACACTTGACTAAATTCTGTAAGTTAATTCTTGTCTTTCAAATCGCTAGAAAAGCCGGACATAACACAGCCAGTTTTCTGGGTCTCCAGCAACATAATTCTCTCAGATCCACTGCTGCTAATAAACGTCAGAACGTGTGACATGCAAAGACTGGTCTCACTACGGACAGCTCTGAAGAGCACGGAGCGGGAACAGCATCAAGCTACTTCAAATAGTTGTTTCTAGTTTTCAGGAAGCTAGTAAGTCCCCCTGTAAGGCTAGCAATATGACAATTTTCTGACTGCTGTTAGGCAACTTAAGACACTGCATATATGAATAGAAGGTCCTGGAACCCCTTTGAGGAAGTCAATGATTTTGATTTCAGATGACGGTGTACTTCTGCTGGAATCACACCACCTCTGTTTACAGCTGACACTGTTGCATAAGCAGCACCTCAGCTGACATCTTTTTCAGGTTACGCACTTCATTAAAATTGCTCAAGATACAGGTTATGTGAAAATTAAAATGATCCCATCAATATGAAAAGCATTAAATACAGAAATACATTAGCTGCATATGCAACTGAACACACCCTCAAATTACACCTTTATTCCTTCCTGAGCTCAGCTATTTCTCTAGTAATGCGTCATGGGCCTTTTACAGAGGGACTTGAACCTCCTACCACAGAAATCCATGACTAAGCACTTTCAGAAACCATGTGCTGCATGCCTAAAAATATCTTTAGCAGATCCCAAATCCTAAATCCATCACCTCCACATGGGGATTTGTGACACAACAAACAAGGAAGATAATCAGTTTAACCGCTGCTGTCAAGTCCCACTATAAACCCAACTTGCTACAACAAATCTCTTCCTCCTATTTTTCATACTTAGGCCAGTGAGCTCCTGATAGACAGATCTCCTGCAAGAGTTTAGCTGACATTCAAAATACTACACGAAGAACAGGAAAAACGCAAGGAGTGAGAAAGTTCATTCTATTCTGAATATTATCACCAAAAGGAAGAGTGCTAAAAAGCCCCTCTGTGCAGAGCACTAACTCTGCCGTCACGTCTCAAAACATCTGACCTCTAAAGCTGAGCAAAGCATTGGAGACAAAACACATCTGGCAGTTAAGGACCGAGGACAACCCAGGTATCAAGCCATGTATGGAAACACACAGCAACTGTCATGAAAGGCAGCAACTTCGCTTGCTATTTTAAGGACTTCTGTTTCCATAACACTCTCCAAAAACAAGGAGAAGTACTGCTTTTTGCAGCATCTGGAGTGATGTTTGACAATTTTTCAAACATTAAAGAGTCACTATAAAAAGTTGCTGTTACTCAGAGATACTCACGCACATTTCAAATTAGGAAGTGGACTTTTATCACCTTATTTCCTTCACTTAATAAAATTTTCCCCACTAGCATAATTGGGACTGCCATGCTTGTTAGAACAAGGGAGTGTTTAATAGTAAAAAGTGATTTTTTTAAATCTTAAAGCCCCCAGTCATCTGCTCAGCTATTAACAGGTGCTGGCTTAGCTGGGAGGGGTTAACCACAATACAGCACTTCAGATTTTTTATTTTTTTTTTTTATTATGCATATGTTAATCTTGCAGGTAGGAAATGTCAATAAAACAAGGAAAAAAGTGTACATATGTTTTTCTGTAATATTTACCAGTCATGCTGCTGTCTCTGTTTATTCCATTATGAAGTTTACAGTGAACAAATGCTGCATCAAATAACCATGATCCAAAGAGGTTCAAGATGCTGTTAACCTTTGGCCTGCGAGGAGCTGGTAGTGGCCGTGGCTCAGAACTTGTCTGGTTTGGGCTAGAGAGCGGAGAAGTAGAGGAGGGTTGGTGCTGCACTTTTGAAGAATGTGCAGTAGTTACCTATATGAACAGAAGAACAGATCAGCCCCTAGAAGCAAGGAAATTAACTCCTCTAACCGAGGAAACCATCAAAAGGGTCAGCTACCTAAACACAGAATATGAAACCTTACAGTGCTGGTTTTCATCGTTGCTTTATTCACAGTCACTGCCCGATGCCTTCGGTTGTGGGGTGGAGTGGTGTTGATAGCCGTGTTCTGGGGCATGCTCAGCCTATTTACTGGCGTGGGTGGTGCGCTATCTGACCGGGGTCGTGAAATGCCTGCAGATCAAGAAATAAAGCAAGCTTTCAGCAACAATTCCAGAGGTTTATACTCAGCAGCCCAGTTAGGAAGCATCTGGGCTTTCTGAAAATAGACGAGCTTTCCCCCCGCCGCCCAAAACAGTGGTAGTAAGAAAAACATCTTTCCTGTTTTACTATTAGCAGAATTAAATGCACGAGCAAAAGAAAACCCTGCTTACGTCAGACAAGTGAATCATCAAAAAACACCAAAGAACCCCACACCTTAGGAATGTGGGAAAGCACAGGCGAGGACCAAGTCTAGAAGCAGGCAGAGGGAAAGGGGCAAAGTCCATTTGCCAAAGCCAATTTAACAGCTCCCTCCTGCCAAAATTCTGATGCTTCTCACTTTTGCCTTTCCCGACCCTACCTCCCCCCATCCTGTTATGAGACACCTCTAAGATGTCTGACCCTTCAAAGTCAACTTAGCTCACTAAATTAAGATGAAATTCATCCCCCATGCAGTTTTCTGCTGTTTTTGTGAGCTGAATCAGCTTGCTGAACAGTCAAATATTAAGTCACTACAAGAGATGGGGTAAGAAAGAAGCGCAAGCTGAGATTTTTCTGGCAGCAGCAAGACATTAGATCAGTCTTTACGCAGCTTCAGGGAAATACTCGTGGTGTATAAAGCTACTCTTCCCAGTCAGAATCAGAAGCAACTAGCCCTCTGCAGAACTTGAAGTGACAACACCACTTCCTCCCAATTTAATGAATACCACCACCCTCACGCCCCGTTTGAAAAATTAAGCGTGGACTTGCAGTGTGCTTGAAGATTTGGCAGATTTCTTTTGACAATGTTTATTAACATCGTCAATGTGTTTATTAACATTATTATAATTCATAACACATTACCCAACAACCGAGTCCTGCTAAGGCATTAGCGTTACTCCCATGCAGAGGGGCAGAGCACACACTATGAAATGTATTGTTTTGCTACACGTTTTTGGAAAAGAGGATGAAGTATTTTGCTAAATACACACATCAGGTGGGTACATATCAGGGAGGGCAAGATAAAAACCATGTCCTTTGGCACTGGGGGTAGAAGGCAGTGATATCTCCCATTAGCCTTAGCTGAGGGCTCCACACTGCAGCTCTAGAGTCTGCCTGAGCCCCCTCTCACATCCACACCTACAGCTTGTATTTCATTTCACCAAGAGATCTCCTGTGCCCCAACACATCAGGCTGCAGTCTTTGTCTCTGAACTCCAGGGGGTCTATCGTCACCCTAGGGGTTTCATCTCACTACCTGAGATCTTCAGGATTCAACACCCTATCAAAAGCTCACGTAGGCAGCAAAGCTGCTGGCATGCTTACAGGAGAACCGGGGCTGCCAGGGGTCACCAAAGCGCTCACCAGCCGGCCAGCACGGGAGACCTCAAGCTCAGGTACCATCACGCCCCCAGCACTGCCTCCAGACAAGGAGCGTGTATGTGATCACTGTCGCCCCAGTGGGAATGGAGTCTCAGGCAGCCAGATGCAGAACAACAAAGGGACTACCACACCACTGCCCATGGGTTAAAAGTCTCAGATAAGAACCCCGGACTGTTTTTGAGGTCCAAGAGGAATACACCACAACAGCTGTCCCAGCAGAGGTGCATGCAGCGGGCAAAGCTAACGGCTGCTCTGCTTCTCCCTCAGCCTCCACCGCAAGATGTCCTCCTCACGAGTCTTACATTACAAACTCCGTACTGCGCTCAATATCAATTAATAACCGCCCTTTCACAAAAACCTCGGCCATAGTATGTACTGAGGAAAAACATAATATATTTAACAGCTTTAAAAAAAAAAAAAAAAAATTAATTCGGCTTACACAGCCAGTAAAAGACACTTCAGAGGAACACCTTCTACCAAAGCTCAGTTGGACTTTTTTTAAAAAAAAAATTGTTTCAGTGCTGACTGCCAAATCCTGTTATCATAGGTAGGAAGATAAGAGTTTGACAGAGTAACACAAGGAGGTTGTTTTCGTAAGGTTAGGCCATATATTGCCCATATACAGTCCTCCTTTAACAAATTATGATATTATTTGACAGACTACTGAATATTTTAAATCTCACATCTGGTATTAGTTAAAAAGCAGTCAAAATTTCCTAAAATCTGTGGCAGAACATCTGGAAGAACACAAAAGGTTTCAAGATTCAGTATCACAGCTCAAGAAAAATGATCATTTACTCTTCTACATCATTTAACTTTGTAAACAAAGCTATTTCTACAAAAGTGAAATCTATAGTGACAAAACCTCGTTTGCAGTGGGGAGTACAGTACCAATAAACCTTTTCCTTGCAATATTTTTACAGAAACACAAGATGTATTTCTGGTAAAAAGGTTCTTACGATTCAGTGAAACAGGATCATCTCAAGGCACTTTGCTTAAAAAGACTAAACCGTTCACGTTTTTCCAGAAGACAAACAACATGTAAGAGCCGACAGCCTAATTCCACAGCCAATTTTTTTTTTTTTTTCTGAACACAGTTTATGTATCTGCTCATGTCTTCTGCAGTCTCACATCAGCTCACACTTCTGGCAGATGACAACATTTGTTTGCAGACTTTTAAATAAAAAAGCAGTGGGAGACAGGCAGCTCTTCAGAGTTTACAATAGCACATTTTCTCTGAAGAATTTTTAATAAGCCTGAAGCATACCAGGAACAATGCTTCAGATTTCAGAGGCTATGTAGTGTTACTTAAAACATTCTACTTGCACCTACTTTACCTTTCAGTCAAAGTTGAGCTGCTCGGTTACCATCAGACACAAAGAAACACAGCTTTTCTTCTCAGCAGTACTAGCTACCCACTAATCGTAAATTAAGTGCAACTGGCACTTTTAGTATAGATCTGAAGATGACAGTCAAAATTCAGCACCATGTAGGAACAGGCACTGCACACAGCTGTTGCACAAAGTTTATAAACAAAGTGGCCCGTGCTCACAACATGCTAAAATCAACACTTGCATTGTTGATTAGACAAAGAGAGAAAGCAGCACTGTTTGGGGAACAGATGGCTGGTTTTGTTTTAGAATTCAGATTTATTTATTTGTTTTGCATTTGAAGCCAAGGCCATCTACAACTTCCTGCATCCAAATATTATTACTGTGTATACACATGGTCATTTAAAAGTGACCCGAGGTCCCTCCCCTATCAATTCCAGGACATACTTGCAAATGATAAATTGTTATGGCTGTATTTATGGAGAAGACAGTTTTAAAGAGAATAAAATAATGAAGTTACCATTCCTTCCTAGCTACCCACAGGTAAGACAAAAGCATTACCTAGGAATGCATCCACCAAACAGCTGATCCCACGCATGGCACGAAAGAAAATTTGAGGCAGATGTTTAAGGCAGGGGTACTGATTCAGTTCTTGAGTCATCCCACTCACATTCAGAAACTGCTCCTGAAATTTGGGGGTAGAGCTAATAATGGCTGGGTTACTCAAATCCACAGGATTACTGCACACAAAAAGAGCAAGATATATTTTAGTCAGTTTAAAAACAGCCATTAGGATTTCAAAAATACTTAAAGATGCAATAGTTTAAGGCATTTAATAACACCACAAAACAGCATCCAATATAAACATAGTTTTAGCTGTTACTCCATCGCAGGAAGTCAATCTTCACTTCCTCGGTTGGCAGTACTTAATTGTCTTCATTTCAAACATTACCCAAATACACTGAATAATTTTATTAAGATCCAACGAACCAGAGCACACACTTGACAGAATAATCCCACCATTGCAGTAATATTAATTACTCATCGAGGTCTTTTGAACTCAGTTTAAGAGTCCTTACATTGTTAAATTATTCTCAAAAGGTAAGCAATGAATTAAATGTTGCCAGCAAACAGCGACAAGAAGGGGCGTGGGGTGCAAAAGTTTCAGACACTTTTCCTGACTGATACAAATCCTGCAACAGCAATTCCAGATTTGAAGAGTACAGTACTTGTGACATCGCTATCACAAATGAAGAACAGATTTTTTTTTTTTAGTTAGTTAAGAAGTAGATTTTAAACAGTCTAACATTTATCTAGCTTTAATTAGTAAATTATGTTTTTACGAAAAGTTTACTATTTTGGCCATTCAGAACATTACTGCAATGCTATTCCCAACAATCTTAAAAAACAAGCATGTTACTTGGTTCTATTGTGCATTTAAGGAAGAGTAACATGGATGTTAAAGTTAACTGTACAACTTTCTTCATGAAAACAAAGAGATACACTCATTTTAAAAATAATCTTTTGTAGATTAAATCTAATGCCCTGGAGAATAAATGGAAGCAATATACATCTCTTGGAGCTATTGTTCTGCTTTTCCTGTTTGCTATCTCAGAGAAACAAAATCGTATTGAAGTCTTGTTTTTCAGACCCTCCAAAATGCCAAATAGCTAAAAACATTTTGAATTAAATGAACCACTTTACATTCTGAAAGAGTCAGAGTTCAAAGTTGAAGAAATCACTCACACCCTTGCCCTGAACTGCTGCAGGCAGCAAGGAGACAACAACTACTTTCTTCAGTTTAGGTGCTTAATCTTAGCAATTTCCAGAGAAATTTCTCATTTGTCATGGAAATTTATAGAAATGACGCCAGAATACGAACAATGGATGGCTGTAATTACAATACCTCAGCATATGTAAAAAGCGAAACCAAGTTTGTGCAACGCACTCATTATCCATTTCAGGAGGAATCAGACCAGCATCTTCATCAGGAATTTTAAATGGAGGAAATGAAGGTCCATATGTAAAACGCAGCAATCTAGAAAGCAAGTCAGACGGATCTGTCATTCAGTTAATACTCCTCAAAAATTTAACATTGCATTTGAGCCTCTGAGGATCAGCAGTCCACAGGTGAGCCCACAAGCAACAACACAACATCAGGTTTTCCTAGAGATACCCATTTCATACGATCATTTACCCCTCTTAAAGCTTCGAAGGATACATGGCTCGGAGCCTGCGCAAAGGTCCAACCAAATCAGAGCTGTGCAGGCATAACACCCCATAGCGGCTCTCCCAGCTGTTTAGCCAGGGGGGTTACCAGTTAACACGGGCACGTACAGAACTGACAAGATGTTACATAGGAAGTGGGGGGGAGGAATTTAAGCCTTTGTCCTCAAGGCTCTTTAGCTAAAAAGCGTCCAATGACACCAGCAAGTCACATTAGGTTACAGGTCTATATTCCAAGTTACCGATGACTTACAGCTTCGAACGGCACGAAGCAACACTTGATGCCATCCCACAAGTGGCATGGGATTTGCAATCCACAGAGTAGCAAGCTCTTCAAAAACGATGCACCGCGTTTTCCAGAAGCTGGGAGTTGCAGGCCAACAAAGAGCAAAGCCACAGAGAGCTCCACAGCAATGCAGTATCACGAGGACAGCAGCTTAGGTAAATGGAGATCTTCCTCTAGAAGTGCTAGAGCTACCTGACGGGTCACCAGTAAGTTTCACTGAGCCACTGCTGTCCGATTTGACACCTGATTCATCCTCAGCTTTGCAAACTTATAGATCAGTTTCCCTGATCAACATAATCTTGGTGTTTTCTAAGAGGAGGGAAGAGATCCGAGTTGCAGCTTCTCAATATCCTCGCATTCCCAGAAATCAGCTTTTGTCTTTCCTAAGATGACTTTTAGCACCGTTTCTTGCTTCAGTTATCACTCCCTGATTTCTAAGCTTAGAGTTGCTTGTAATGGACAAGAAATGTCCCATTCATCATCGTGCATTTATAAAGCCATATAGTTTTATAAAGTCATTAAAAATAGGAGAAAGGGGAGGAGAGCAGAAGTCTACAGCTGACTCCTAAACCAAGAGTTAGACAGGCTAAAGAGTTAAATAAGAATTACCATCTTTCATTTTGCCCAGGGCCGGGCACTACAGTAACCTGCAGCCAACTAATGCAAAATACACTCCAAGTGTGTTTGGAATCACAGCCTGTGATAGTAACTAGTTTGGATAGAAAACCAAAGGAGCTTTAGGTAGGACACAAGGCCTTCTTCAGGTCCAAACCAGAAATACACACACCTTTACCATGCAGTAAATGCCTTCCAGTACGCCACACTGATGCCCCGATACCTGCCTATGTTTAGCGCCCCAGAGGCATCGCCCCCCAGGAGGTTTTTGCTGAGGAATTACCTAGTTCTGGCAAACCCAGAGAGCCTGGGCACACCCCATGCAGAGTCACGCCCCACGTCTCTGTGCCACAGGCCTTCACAATCCTCCCTTATGAGCTGCGAGAAATCAGTTTTTCAAGGAACATGAGTGAATCTTATCTGAAATTTGGGGTATTTTCAAGAACAACTGAAAACATAAATAAATTGCAGTCCACACATCCAGGACAGTTAAAATAGACTTAAATGATGCATAGAAGTAGTATCTATTGGTATGGAAACACAAGTAAGACTCTAGTTTCACCCTGCTATGAAATCATAGCCATGGATACAGATTAACATGGCATATGTGTACAGATTTCCAAATATACTTTTCCATACGGTTTTAATTTGAGATGTTTACTCTCAGCTTATCGCTAATAACCCAATTCAGAAAACTGTTTACTAAAACAACACTTTAACTGTTTGAAGCCAGAGCTTCATTGAAGTATTAGAAGTACAGCTTAAAATACCACTGAACTTAGTTAGCCTCAGAGGAGTTCGGCTTTCTATGTACTAGGCGTAAACCAACATTACCGAACAGCAGACTACAACATTACAGAAAATCTGCAGATTACTATGCATCAACAGAAGTAAGACTGTTAGTCAACAGTGGAAGATAAAGTGTGGGCATAGTGCATGGAGCAGAACACCAACGCATGTTTAGAGACAGAGCTGTTCTTTTCAGATCAGTGAATCATAAAATATTTTCTGTTATGCAACGCTACATCTAATGAGCTAAAAATAGCAAAAGAAATAGCGTGGGAAATGCGCAGAACTTGCATTGCAGCTTTATTTCCCACAGGTTTCACAAGTAGCTGCATAACCTGGAAAAATCTATCCATACTTGGAATTTTGACAAGTAATTGAAAAGTAGAAGTTTTTGGAGTCAAAATAAACCACTGCAGAAAAGCATACTGTGGAATTTTTCACAGTGCAGCAATTTTAATACGTCTTTAAACTTTCATAGCAATGGTTACTGACATCTCCGGAGACCCAGAGCCCTGCTCCTCATCAGTTAATTTAGTTCTTTCCTCCAAGAGACTGAGACTTGTCCCACAAGACTTCGTACCACTGAGACCCCAGTATTAAGAGTACTGAAACTCTCCTCACCGTTCAGGGCCTTCTACTACAGCCTGACCTCTCCTGCATCCCGGATCCTCACGGTTCCCATGCCCAGCAAGGCTTGGCACAGCTCTCCTCCGACACTCTCTGCTCAGAGGAGAGCCTGCAGCTGGCCCATCGCATCCCTACTGCCAGGGCACAAGTGCCAGGCAGCCATAGCACAGCTTCAGCTCCACAGGGCAGGAGAGGCAGAGTCCAAGAGTCACCTCAAACACAGCAACAAGCACTAGTAACGAAAACCTAACAATTTTGGCGGTGACTGCCATTAAACGTACAGACTGTAATGCTACGCTAATATTCATGACGCGTTCTTCTTGGGACGTGATGAAGAGTCACTGTGATAGAGACTAACAAACGCACACTGTAAAGTGCTAAATATCAGGGAGCGGCTGAGATTACACAATAACAGAGACATCCAATTCAGGTCTTCAGTTGCAGAAGGAAGGCACACACACAAACAGCAAAAGCCGAGGATGCTAGCAAGATCTCTCACTTTTGTTTTGTTCATTCACTTCTAGATTGCCGTGCATTCCACAATTAAGCAACATTTTTAACAGTAATGATACACACACACGTATGTTTATTCCCACAGGATTTCTCCTACCTGGAAGTAAGGGCACAGATGACCTTGCTCCACTGCTCAACTACTGCAGGGTGATGTCGCCAGTTGGCCACCATCTCTTTGGCAGTTTTCCAGTAAGGTGGTGTTGGAAAGCACCGCGTACAAGCTAGTAACCACACCTCAAACAGCACGCCAATTAATTTTTCAGCCAGATTCTCAGCAATGCCACCTTATAACAGAAACAAAGCATGCCTTTGGTGAGTATTCAATCTAAATAACTGCAGTATCTCCCAAAGGAGATTTCAGTTTAAGTGCATAAAGATTCTCAAGTTCATTTTTTTCATCATTTTCATTTAAGAGTGATTCCTGGTTGCTTCCTACAGCCAATTAGCCTTTTTACAAGGCCAAACATAATAAAGCCTGGCCACATAAATGTGTCACTAAGGGACACTGGGAATTCACTGATCTTAGGCTCTTCTATTGCACTCTGTCTATATTGATGTCTTTTTCTAAAAAAAAAAAAAATAAAAAAGGTATAAACCAACAATATTATTTTCCAGTACGCAGGCCAAGCAGCAAGACACATAGGGGTTTCAGTGAAACAAGTAGGAAACAACACTGTCTGAAAACGTTTACCATGAACTGCTCCTGTACAAAGTCACTGTTCTGCAAAAACACATTTAGGAAAACTCATCTCCAAATTATTCAGTCTTTTCTGACAACGCTCTATTTCAGAGTAGCGTAGCAGAATTAGGAGTGAGCTATTGTGCTTTGGTGCCTACTAAGAGCTTTTAGCAGGTTCCCCCCCACCCCCCCAGCAGCTCAACATCAAGCAGAGCCAAAGGTTTTTCCAGTAATTGAACCAAATGGAAGTTGAACATGAACCTTGCACAGTTGGAGCTGCTAGAAGAGTGTCATTGATCTGAAGAAGAAATAATAACAAAACCTCCCAGGTTTCTCTTGCCATAATGGTCGATTCACGAGCCAGTTTCTGGACAGCTTTCAAAACCTGTAAGCACAATCTAATCTGACTAGATCCTGGGTCTGGCCTGCAAAAGAAGAAGACAATACTTGAGTCTCTAAAACAAGAACTATAAAGTGATGCGTACAATAATCTGAACTTTGAGGAATTACAAGAGGAAACCTCAATATTATTGAATGAGCGCCAAGAACATGAGCTAATATGCTTCTATGCACCCTAACTCTGTCTCTAAGCATCCTAACTCTGCCTTAATGAGCACAAGATGTACCATAACATTCTCCTCTACACAACACAGAACTCACTGCCATAGAGTGAAAACTAACTACAGCAAACACAACCCATTATCCCAAAGGAATTTATCCTGGGCCAAACTACGAGAATGTAGTTGAGACATCACTAATTGTTACATACATAATTCAGAAGGAAAGTGGTAAAATTATGAGAAAATATTGTTATCAAACTAATTTAAATTCTTCCTAGTTCTCCTCTTGCTTCCAAATGTTGATCTGACTTATCCACAATTCCTTGGATTTAGAAAAAAAAAAAAAAATCTAGAAGAGGGTCATTAAATAGGAAAATCAGACTAAAGGAAGAGGGGATAAGAAAGGAAGAAAGAGAACGAGTTGATATTATCAAGGTTTTCTCTAGAGTAAAAACCAGTTCCGCACTGTCACTGCTGAGTCACTCCAATGAAGAGCTGCAGAAGCAGCCCAAAGCAGCATCCTCTTTCCCCTTCAGTTAGCTTGGACAAGGCAGAATGGGTACAAAATAATAACGTGAAACATTCTGAACAGTATCTGAGGACACCATTAAACAAAGCTGAGGAAGCCTAAAACTTTAAAGGGTGAAAGAGGAGATTATAAATTAGAGCATGCAATACACAAAAGCCTTACTTCAATTTGCACGCCGTTTCTGCACCCCTCCTACCACTTACTGAAGGGATGACACACCACAAAAAAAAAAATCATAAAAATATTACCTTCAACTGGACTAAGCAGCATTACCAATTTCTTACCAAACCCTTTCAATGTGGTATAAGCCACAAGTCAGGTTGCATGGTAAGCATCTCAAGAACAAGCTGATCCACTAGATAGCGATCTGCTTTTCTTAGAGAATAGTAGCTCACATTGAGATCACTTATTGACAGACATGCTTTAAAAATACTATCAACTCTTATCTTGATAGAATAAATGTTGTATTACATTACTGGAAACAAGATTACAAAGAGACAAGATAATATCTAATTCAAAATTGCAGACTACTAGTCACAGTTCAAGACTTCACTGGGTTGCTGGACGCTAGTGCTAGATCCTAACAGAGAGCCTCTGTAGAACAACAAAGCTTGGGACATAGAAGCCTCCCCTTGGTCATAGCACTACTTCTTCCCTGAGCAACAACAGAGGAGATATTTTAATCAAAAGATATCCTTAATCTTGATAGGCTTGAAGTTTCAAAGCCCATTTCAAGAATCATTTCCGTAATAATTTAGGGAATCTAATAAAAGGGGGTTTACATGTAGGAGCTCCATACGCAAGATGACTAATGGGATACTTCCGAGCTGATCTAGTAAAGGCAACACTAAAGGCCCCATCCATCTATCAGTTCCTCTTGTCCACAAAGTCAACTGAATGGCAAACTTTGGTTGCAGCGTTTTGCAGACTCATGTCTAGATTTCTACAGAACCTGGCCTTTTGGTTCCCACACTCCTTTGCAACAAGAACTGTTCTCATGATTTCATATAAGAAGCAGAAATTATTACAAGAGAGTGTCTATTACACTTGGACAATCACATATTCCATAGTCTCTCAAGCAATTCCAGACCTTTTAGTTGCACAGAAGACCTTGGTATCTACACCTCAACCTCCTGGGGAGGGAAGGCAGGGGGAGAGAGTTCTCATATTTTCTTTCTGTGCTTCCAACAAGAGTTTGTGGCACTGAAACTTCATGTGACTAACTACCACTACTGCTTAAATAACCTGTACAGTTTCCTGAATATTGCGGGGTTGCTGGAGATGGAAAGACCGAGGGTTGCCTGGGGACTGCTCAAATACGTTAAGAGAAGAAGTGTTCATTTCATCGGGGTGGACAGAAGGTCAGTGCTGGAGGGAAGGCTGCAAGGACCCTCTCTCTAGTCAGTCCAGCAGACAGAGGAAGGGCAACTTCACTCAGCCACCTTTTACTGTTCTTATTTTTCAGCACTGTGCATGTAAACATTTGATTCAGCTGAGCACTCAAACTAGAACAATTTATACACACTGGCTTTGTATTTGGTGTGTACATGTTCCTGAGATGCTATTTAAGTTGAACTGCTCATTTAAGGCTGCTGCATTTCACACCTCAGCTATACAGCCTCCTCAGGGTCTGAAACCCTCACCACAACTCTGGGCCACCACTTTTAAGGCAGCCAAACCAACAGCTACATCGTCTCCAGGAAACCAGGATGAGGAAGGAAGCTATTTTAATCACAACTCTCCATAGGGCATAGGCTTATAATAAAGACTTAGTATTTTCAATAGAAGAACAGGAGATTTTTCCAGGAGATATTTCAATGCAGGCTCCTACAAGAGCTCCCGGGTAAGTATTCTGCAGGAGCCCATCAGTACCAGCAACCTCCATCAATTGTTGAAAACCAGAAATTCTTTTCCTCTTCCCCTCCACAGGCACACAACAGTATGAGCCTTTGCTTTCATTCAAGCAAGGTGTGCACAACTCAGTTCTGCATTTAATTTCTATTATACAATGCCTTCCTATTGCTGGAGTGAATTCTGAACACAGCTCCCTGGAGGACAAAACTTGAACTTTAAGTTCTTTTTCTTGAAACCAGAGCAGAGACTTGAACATCAAGTGTTGACAGCAGCAGCCATGAAAAAAAAAGCGTTTCAGATACATCTCAGAGGCTTTTGAAAGAAAAACAATAGAACAGTTATGCTGGGGGGGCATTGTAGGGCGGAGTATGGGAACTGTTTAAAATAATGATTTTACAGGCCCCCTGTCTCTGGATTTTAATTATTTTGTTCAACAGTCACATGCAGTCTACCATCCTGCATCAAGCTCCATCAATGAAGCTGGGAGAGAAGGGCAAGACGTCAGCTTGTGCCAACAGTGTGCAAGAAACAAGAGCACTGAACTGCCTGCTACCAGGGCCCCTGGTGTGACAGCAGTCAAGGGATCACAGCAAGAACTATTTAATGGACAAGAGAAGAATTCATTCTCTATCGTGTCAAGGGAATAAAGGTTCCCTGACAGTAGATACTATTCTAAATGCACTAAAGCTTAGACACAACCTTCTGCAGAAGCCTAATCCAGAAGCATGCTTTCCTCAGATTTATGCTGTTGCCCTAACCATTCCTTAATGGGAATTTAAAATGCCTTTTCACTACAGGTTAAGAGCTGTAACAACTCAGGTTAGGTGGTAGACTTTGAAGCAACCGAATAATAGCAATGAGCTTCTCATCTGGATTGGTACGAGTTATTATTCAAAGCCCTTCATTAACAAAGCCTTCAGGTAAAGTTAAGCGATCCAAGCACAGCAGAGCACTTTGAATGGCTTCAAGCTGCAGCAGGGTAGGTTTAGACTGGACATTAGGAAAAAATTCTTCACAGAAAGAGTGGTCAGACACTGGAATAGGCTGCTCAGGGAGGTGGTGGAGTCACCACCCCGAATGTGTTTATGAGTCATTTAGATGTGCTGTTAGGGGATATGGTGTAGGGGAGAACTCTGTAGAGCGGGGTTGATGGTTGGACTCGATGATCCCAAGGGTCTTTTCCAACCTAAATGATTCTATGAAGGCCACTTGTAGTAATACATTACTAATAGTGATAATAGCAGATGATCTGGTACTTACAGACACATACTAAACATTGATCTGAAGTCGTTTCAGGTAGCTAACGTTTAAGTACTGTTTCACAGGGCACCACTAAATGATCTCCTCTTTCTTATCCAACACGTGTTCAACATCAGCAAGTAAACTTTAGTCATAAACAAAGTATGATGTTTGAGCACTCTGACAATATAACTTTGTCCAAGATCTAGAAGCATGTGTATCTCAACACTATCATGCAAGGACGTGTTGCGTAACACCAGGTTGTCAGATAGCAAGCCCTCCTCCGCAGGATTCTTTCGAAACTACCAGCAAAAGACCATCAGCATAATTATGCCCATTTAACAGGCAGCAAGATACAGGCACAAAGCAGGCACTTACTGCAAGATGCTCCAGCATGTTAGAAATGTGCTCAGCTCTTGAGTAAATAAAGCATGGGATTGCCATGATGTGCTCTTAGTTATCTCAGTTTTAGACAATACCAAGCACATGGTCACACAGTGATGCTATTTAACTTTTCCCTCTGCCCTCCAGTCATCTCATAGAGATGGTTCTTGAAGTTCTTAGAAGAGTTAACATTCAAGTCTACAAGCGATCTGTAATTCTAATTACCTAAACACAGCAGCAACAACTCAATTTGCTACTGAAAATTACAAAACAGGTTTGGAGAGACACGCTCCTCCTAACTTTGCAACGACAGTAGTTTCATTTTAATCAAGAGGCTCCATAGCTCATCAGGCCTCTTTAACAGGTTATCTGCTGACTAGAGCTTCAAATTCCTGAGCCTCCCAAGTGTGCCAGCCCTAACACTCACCTCGGTACAAAGAGATTTTGGAGATGTTTGAGAATGCTTTGAACATAAAGGTTTGGTTCCTTAATAACTGGTAAAGGAATGGAGTCCTTAGGTAATACAAGAGCCATAATCCAATCTGTATATACGTCGACACAGTATTTCACAGTATCGCCATCCAGAGGGAGGGTCAGTCCATAACAAACCACCTCCATAGTCCATTTTACCTAACAAAACACAAAGCAAAAGTTATTAGAAAAAAGTATTAGCAAGGAAACATTGGTTCTAACTTCACAAAATACCAGCAGTTATGTGATATGGCCAATTCTGTTTACATATACTGCAAGAAAACACCAAGTCATAGAATCACGGAATGGTTAGAGTTGGAATGGAACTTAAAGGCCATCTAGTGCCACCCCCCTGCCCTGGGCAGGGACACCTCCCACCAGCCCAGGCTGCTCCAAGCCCCGTCCAACCTGGCCTTGAACCCCTCCAGGGATGGGGCAGCCACAGCTTCTCTGGGCAACCTGGGCCAGGGGCTCACCGCTCACAGCAAAGAAATTCTTCCTGATAGCTAATCTAAATCTCCCCTCTTCCAGCTTAAAATGGTTCCCCCTTGTCCTATCGCTCCACTCCCTGATGAAGTGTCCCTCCCCATCCTTCCTGTAGCCTCTTTAGGTACTGGAAGAGGCTCTAAACTCTCCCCAGAGCCTTCTCTTCTCCAGGCTGAACAACCCCAAAAGTCATTAATTTGTATATCATGGCATTATGGAGATTATGAATAAATGGCAAATCACACAAAACCTTGAATCTCTTTAGTATAAGCTGTAGTGAGAACTCTTCAGAACACACAAGAGCTGATGTAATGGAAGATTTTCAAATTCTAGCGAATACTTGTACTATACAAAGACTTCTTTTTAAAAGTCGCATGCTGTTGCTTCAAAGTGAAGGTAATTAGAAGGGCTTTGTGTATTAACCGCTAAATTCCTTAGTTGGGTTTTTTTTTTTTTGGTTTTGTGGTTTTTGGTGTTTGGTTTTTTTTTTTTTTGCTTTAGCCTGAACTTACTGGTACAGTACCTCAGATGAACACTTACTACTAGGTCACGAAGTGAACTGTTGCTATAAACTAGCTGTTAATAGAAGCCTTATGTAGATTACTAACCTAAAAAATATAACACACTTCATAAAACCTGGACTATGCAAGAGAGAAAAATAAAAGAGGCTACAAAAAATCATTAAGTAGTCACTCAAGCATGAGGGAAAATATGATCTCTAAGGAAATGCACTTACTTCTTTGTCTGTTTTTAGTAAACTCTCACTTCCAACGGATGATGTAATTAAAGCTTGTCCAAGAGGACGCACCACTGCATTTGCCACTTCTCTCCCCACATTTTCTGGATAGCTGTGAAGTACACTGGTATTACCCTGATCATTTTGAATGACAAGATGCAAGGATCTCCACTCTGAGTACATAGTGCCTCTATGCTACAATGCAAATAACACCTGGGAGATAAGGAAGAAATAAAAAGACATAATTAGTAGAAATGTCTATGACATGAGTTACCAAAACTTGTAAATTCAAGATGTGCATGTCCATGTCACACATATGAAGACCTGGAAGAGATTCCAACAGCTGTTTTACCACATTACTGTTTGGGCTTTTTTTTTTTTTAATATAGCTGTGAGCTTGGGTTTATTTAAAAAAACAGTTAAAAAACCAGTAAGTTTCAGTTAGGGACTAGCAGCCCATTTGAGACACTTAAACTTGAGAAGCAACTTCACCTCACACAACTTCTGCTTGCACCATCCTTGCAGGAAAGATGCTCCTACTTACATGACATCTTTGGCTAAATAGAGATTAGTTCTACAAGTATTTTGTTCATATAAGCAATGCTCCAATTCATACCTTATTCCCTTTTTCAGCTCAATAGTAGTTAAAAATACATTACCACGAAACTATCAGGGAAATCCTAGTCATCTCGGAAGACAAAAATTCAGCCTCTTTTTACATTCATGAAGTATTTCTCCTGCAGCATGCACTACTCAAAGCTGGTAGTTGAAAAATTTGATTGACTTGTGACAAATCCCACTTTATCTGAAGTGATTTCAGGACTGACTGAGCCTTGGTGGATCACTAACTTAAGCCCAATATCACTTTATAATTTCATTATAACATCACATACTGGTACCAAACCTAGAGCATTAGGGTATGCCCATATGCATTTCAGAGTCAATACACACACAGAGTCGCTCCCTAATCCAGATTCAGGATAGAAAAGCCACTAGAAAATTTCCCAGATAGAGCTCTCAAAACTAGACAGGAGAAAAGAGTTCTCCTTTCAACACCACTCCCAGTACAACTGCAGTTGTGCATTTTCCCTTACTGCAGGCTGGGCCAGCTCAGGAAGCCAAGCTGATAGTGAACTAACCAGGTTTTTGCAGTGGTGGGTTTCAGGTTTGGTGGTTCTTTTGGCGTTGTTGTGAAACCACAACCAAGAGAGGCGGATTAAAAGCAGCAAAAGTTAAGCTGTGCTTCCACAGTCACTCTCAGCAGTGTTTGCCCAGGAACACGTGGGGTATGCCCTTCTGTCCCGACAGCAGGGATCACGCTGCACCGTCAGCACACACACAGCACCTACCTGGGCACAGACACGAGTGCGGGAGCCTTGCCAGAGCAAGCTGCCCCAGGCAGCAGGGAGGCACGGCGTGTGACAAAGCCAGCAGCAAGTCACAGGACTGCCATCCACTCTCACCAGGCAGCACCGGGCAGCTAAAGGAGATCTGCCATGTGCTGCCAGTTTTGACCTACACACCAAAACCTTTTGAAAGCTAAGCCAGCACAAAGGGCTGTCTGCTGAGGCAGTTTTTAGCTGGATCAAGATCTGATTTGACTCGGGTAAGGTGAGCATCTGTGCCAGTACAAAGGATCAGTGAGGACACATGGCCACAAGTGGTGGCAAGAGCATCCCTTCTGGGGGTAACAGGCTTTTGTACCCACTCACAGCAACACCAAAACTGCTGCTTAAGCAGGTGGTACCACGGCAGCCTAAGCCATCAGAATCAGGACTGCGCTATCTCCTGCCTTCCTCCTCTCCCACCAACGCCAGCAGCCTTTTATCAGTTACCCAAGCCAGCTGACCACATGAACAATAAAACAAGGAAAACGGGGTTGGCATGGGAGAAATGAGGGAGCGTTCAACAGCCACAGCTTAGATCAGCTCAAGTTGTCACGAATGGCACCCCGCGGACCGTTTGCCAACTACACTTAGCTGGCACATTTTGGAAGCCAGTTAGTTATACAGAGAATGTTTCGAATGCCTCCCTTAGACATTCCTCGGCCCAAAAATCAAAAAAGAAACCAGGCCTGGAAATACACCTTCCTAGGGACAAGCCACCATTTAAACACGTCTGCCTATTCAGCAGGCTCCCCGAGTGTTTATTTATACCCAAAACCAACGTAAAAAGCCTGATGATTCCCTTCAAGTGAGGGGGGAAGGCAAGGCAGCAAGCTCTTGGTTTTCCAAACTACGTCCTTCCTGGTTTGAGGCAGCGATCACGTGTGCTCATCTGAGAGCAAATTAATCAGAGCAGCCACAGCCTGCAGGAAGCATATCCTCTCCATCCTTGAGGCATTTTCTCTCCTCTGGGGGCCATGGCAGGGGGAATGTGCGTGCCACGGCGGTCAAAACCCTTAGCCTTAGAGGAAAACAACAATTCCAAGACACTAGCTCTTGGGACACTGAAAGGTCACAATAGAAAAACAAACAAAAAACACCAAAAAAAACCCTCCAAAACAAACGTGACCCCCAATCCTTAGTGATGGCTTCAGTCACTGCTTAACATCATTATATAGGTTTCCCTACTGCTGTCTTTTCCTTTCATATCCTATACCCGCAGGGCCTTCTCATCATTCCCTTTCTGTCCCACCTGAACACTGCCGTACTCTCCAGCTTGTGTTTGGAGTGGAAGAAGGAGGGAGAGAAGTGAAATATCATCCACTTTGCAAGATTTCCCCATCCTCTCTCAGGCCCACGTCACTGCCTCTGCCCCAGAGCAGCGTGCCCGTGCCCCTGCCCCCCGGCTGTGCTGCTCACCACAGGGGAAGGGCAAAGGCACCCTCCATCCCTCCCATTTGACACTCAAGTTCAGTACAGAAGCACGTAACACCATTTGAGAAGCACTGGTTTAAATAAACTGATTTCAACTGATAAAGCAGCATGTACTTTCCATTGCCACACTCCAACTGGAGGACTGGCAGCTAACAGCTCGTGGCAGGACCTTATCAGCGTTCTGATAACCACAAGCACACTTACTGTGGCTGCCCTTATACCAGACCAGGGTTCCCAGAAGCATGGAAGTGTTGAACAGCACAAGCAAATTGCAGGCAGCACCTATGTAGGGGTTTTCTCATCTAGAAGACAGAAGTCATCAGAGAAGACAAGGATTCCCAAATCCTGTGCATTTTGGAAAACCCTCATTGCACTAGCGCAAGGCGACGGGAGGAGGCAACCGCTTGCCTTCGTGCAGCTCCCTGCCACGCTGAAGCAAAGCTGCAAAGCTTCCACGCTTCTGAGAGGAGCAGCATTTGTAACAGACATAACATGCCATGTTTAAGACAGGTTTAGCAGCAGCACAGGGTAAGCAAAACCTCTGGTCCCGCACACCCCCAGCCTGCTGCCTGACCTTCATAAACAAATTTAATGATCAAATCTGTATCTTATTAACATTCAAGAATTCCTTTGGTCTTGCCATAAAAAAAATTTCTCTTAGTCTTATCGATATACAAGGAATACTGAAACAAGTAATTGGTTCAGATGTAAAATCCTTTTGAGGTGGGATTTCCTAGGGTACTGATTTAGTCCCCCCCTACCTGTAGCAGTAAGTTTTTATTTGCAAGGACCAGAAATTACTTTTCACTTAAGATTCCACTTTAACTGTCATTTGAGTTGGAAATTGCTGACATCTGTTAGGGCTGGGGTATAGCTAAACCCACCTACCATGCAGCTTCTTATAACCGGACATAAGTTAAAAAAGGCTGTTAAGTCTCCCCACATAATTGTGTCTGTTACAATATTCTGTTTCGACAGATTCAACATACTGAGAGTTCTATAACTTGCTTTAGACAACAGGCACCTAATGCTTCCTAGAAGCAGGACTCACTCCCTCAGAAGATGCTGTATTTATCACAGCACAAATTACTTAAACAGCAACAACAAATTAGGGGGGGAAAAAAAAAAGAAAAAAAAAAGATGCAACTTTCACACCACGCAAACAGCATACCCTGATTTTTACTTCTGTTTTTGCAATGCTTCTGCATTTCAGCTTCAAAAAAGCACTCTCACTGGCCCAAATAACATCTCCTAAGTTTCATGCAGCTGATCATTCATATTTCACATGAGCATACCTCTTATTGAGGTTCAAGTCACCAAGGACTCTCAGAATGACAGGCAACTTAATTAAGAGGAGGGGTAGGAAGAAGAATAAATAAAAACCTGAAGTTTACCAAGCAGTTTTACACGCTCTCAAGTTTGGAAAGGGGTCGTGTTTATGTTCCTGGAGGCTGCACTAAATAGAACACCCCCAGATGCTCACAGACAGATCTGGAAAGAAATGGTCAGCCTTAACGCTGGCAGAACAACTGAGGGATGTGGTGTTAAAATATTTACCATCTACTGTGAAATTGAGCATAATTCCAGTACTCCTTAGTGTGGTAAATACTTTGGGTTTCGATATAGTCCCTCCAGATCCATTTCAGCTCAGGACTTGAGTAGCTATCACCATATAAACCACCAAAAATGGTTGCTTCAGCATTTAAGACCAAAGATCCTCAGTTCATAAACACTGTACAAGTTGGTGAGCATGAAAAAAACTTACTAATGAGCCCATAAAACTCTAAAAATAAAGATATTTAACTTCTATTTCCAGTCCTCAAAGACTTCATATGAACAGCTGCAGCCAAAACATTTAAACTCCTGGATCAGTAAAGTCCGACAGTGAGAATTACCTAACTAACAG
Organism: Sterna hirundo; assembly: GCA_009819605.1. Taxonomy (NCBI): domain Eukaryota; kingdom Metazoa; phylum Chordata; class Aves; order Charadriiformes; family Laridae; genus Sterna; species Sterna hirundo. Next base: position 2,745,593 of record CM020447.1, on the reverse strand, counting down.
ACAGACCCACATTCTGCAATTACTTTGAAGGAATATGCCTGAAGGAACATGGAGCCTAAAGCAGAGGTGTGTTTTTGGAGCATGTGCAGGGAAGAGGTCAGGGAACCAATACTGGTGTATGAAGTGGTTCCTCCAAAAGTGTGTGCTGAATGAGGGGAGTGTTGGGGGCAAACGTGAACATTTAACCCTTCGTGCTCATCAGCTTCACGTGTAAAATGAATGTTTGCCTACAATGCAAAAGGATTTCAAGCACAAAGACAAGCTGTCCCAAAAATGGAGGCTTCTTGCATTTTATCAGAACCAAAAAAGCAGAGGTGAGACAACTGTTATATTAATATAGTAGATGCAAACACCATTATCAGAGAGATGCCCAAGGAAGGCTGAAGACCTGATATAGCCTAAAACAGAGAAGTATCAACATAAAGGGTCTACACCACAAAGTTCTGGGATATTAGATAGACTTTACAAGTATTTCACAGAAACCAAGCAATCCCTCTGTCTATGACACCAACTGTACTGACATCTGCACTCTGGAGGTGACAATTACTGCCAGAAAGCCATCTTGCCAAAACCCGTCTTCCCTGGATCACGTACCAAAGAGGCTTATGAGCAATTTTTCAAGCCAGCTGAGGCCTACGACCTCCTGAACGCGGACAACTGCCACGTGCCCACTTCCCCCACCTTGACGCTGCCCTCCGAGTTTATGCTGCAGAGAGCAACTTAGATCCTGCCAAGACTAATGCAGCACCTCTCATACTAAGCCCACCAGGATGGAAGAAGCGCAGACCCCTCCAGGCAGCTCACATTTGGGTCCCATCCAATGGCGAGGCCCTGCCCCAGGCACACATCATGTCTAAAGGACAACAGGCAGGGCAGATTGCAGGCAAAAATTAAAAAAATGCAAGAGCCAAGCAGAAGACCCACCTGAGCGAAACACTAGCAGAAAGTTGGTATTTTGTTGAGTCAGTATTTTGTTAAAGAATAAATAGAGGTGCATGTCAGGATCACTATTAAATAAAAATAAAAAAAGTCTAGATTCAAGGCAGGAAGAGATCAGGCACAGAAAAAACAGGAACTCATGTCATCCTTTCCCAGGCCATTCAGCTATAGTGCTGAGAGGAGAGAGGAGAGGAGAGAGAGGAGAACCACAGCTCCCCTTACCCAGGGAAGAATAATTTGTCTGATTTTATCAGCTAACTGTAGCAGAAGTTAATAGATGAATCTGACACAGGGAAGGCTGGGTCTCAAATATAAGATGCTGTTTAAGCCACAGGACTCAGGTCTCCCCAGCATTCCCTACTCACTGGCTTCAGAGACCCCAGCGCCATTCTGACTCCCGAGATCCCCCACGGACACCAGCCTTCCCAAAAAGGGAAGCAGGGCATCTGCCACAGAGCAGGCGTCTGCCTAAACAACGCATACTGTAATATCCGAATGTTAACAGAGACATAAGAAAGCAAAAACATCAGTCAATTTTGTATGTTTGGGCTATTATTCTGCTTTCAAGCTTCATTACTCAGACATCAGTACTACTTTGCTTCTCACTATCGCTCTCATCTTTAAAATTATCTTCCAGGCAGGTCATCTGAGAATTTAAGGAGTTTTCACATCCCTCACTTGTGCCAAAAACCACCTAATGAACCCCACCGCAAAACAGTGCATTTCCCTGACCCAAACTGAGAATCATTTTTACTCAAGAGTTTATTCGATATTTGCACTTCTTCCTCAATCCAGTTCCTTGTGCAACTGGATTGAGCACACAACCAGGAAGGAATCTCCTGAAGCCGATGATCCCCTCCACCGGGGAAGCCAGCCTTGCTGCGCTTTTGTTGCTGCTCACCACTTTCCCAAAGAAATCTGACCGACTGCCCGCAGACCCTGAAGACCAAACGTGATGAAAAATAAGCGAAGGAAAGCAGGCTCATGGCAAAGCCCAGGAGGCCTGCAGACAGGAACACGGGCACCACCAGATTATCTGTAAGAAAGGCAAACAGCCACAAAAACTTTCCTCCCCTCAGGAGCCGCGGGAGGCGGCAGGCAGGAGGGAGCTCACCCACCGCCGGTGACACCACACGCTCGTTTTGGCGACCCGAACCGCGGCTCCAAACCGGCGCCCGGGGTCGGGGAGAGGGCACAGGCCGAGGAGGAGCCCAGGGCCGGGGCGAGGGGCTCCCCCGAGGCCCATTCCCGCCCGCCTTGCGGCGGCTCCGCGGGACCGGCCGGGCCCCCGGCAGCCGCCCGGGGCGACGGCGGGAACCCCCGGGGCCCGGCGGGCCGCCCGCCCGCTCCAGCCCGGCCCCGCCGCGCCCGCCCGCTCCGGCCCCACGGCGGGCAGCGCAGAGGTCAGCGCGGCAGAGGCTGCCGGGCGGCGCCCCGCCGCCACAGGCCCCGCCGGCGGCAGGAGCGGAGCGAAGCGGGCCGGGCGCGGGCGGCGGCGCCGCCGCGGGAGGGCCCCAGCCACCTTACCTGCGCCGAAGGGCCCGGCGGGCATGTCGGGGCAGGGCCAGCCGCTCTGCCCTCAGGCCGCCGGCTCCATGGTGCCCGCGGCGGCCGAGGCGACACAGGGGAGACGCCACTCCGCGCTGCCCCGCTCGGCTCGGCCCCGCGCCCCGCCGCCACTTCCGGCAGCGCCACAAAGCGCACGGCGGGCGGCCGGGCCCGGCGGCGCCTTGCGCATGCGCGCGGCCGCGCCGCAGCTCAACTCCCCAGAAGCGGCTCGGCCCCCACCACCGGCCGCGCCGAATAAGTCGCGGGGGAAGGCTGTGCGGCTGCGCCGGGCCGCCCGCCGCCGCGCGCTTACCCTTAAAGGGGCCGCGCACGGCTCGTCTCCCCCATCCAGCCTCGCCCACAGCTGCGGCTCCGCCGCCCCGGGCAGCGCCGCCCTCAGCCCCGGGGAAGCCTGGCTTGGGCTTGGGGCAGGGCCTGGGAGGCCACACTGTCACCCCTCGTGGGGTTGTCCATCCCCGCGGGGCGGTCGGAGCTCCTGCCGGACGGGATGGGCCTCATCCAGCCCGAGCGCAGGGGGACAGGTAGCGGGCAGCGGGTTCCCCCGCCGTGGCTGCCGCTGCCGGGGGGCTGCGGGTCTTGCCGCGCCGGTGCCCGGGCTGGCCCTCAGCCTCTCCTCGGGCGCCGGCTCCGTCTCCCCTTTCTGCGGGCCGGGGCCATGGCTCTCCCTACCTCCCCCGCGCCGTTCTGTCCTGCCCTGTCCCTTGGTGTCCATTAGAGTTCTCTGGGGGCTCTGGCAGCGCTGATGCACCGCGCTACGAGTTCCCTGTGCTCGAACAGAGAAGGCAGCGCGGGGCACACTGTCCGCAGCATGGCCCGTACCCCGCGGCCAGGCACGGCTCCGCAAGAGGTGGCGACCGAGGGGTTGTGGGAGGGCACAAGGTCCTGCGAGCCCCTGGCCGTTCTGGGTCAGTTGTCCCCATGCAGCAGCTGCGTATCTGGCACAGGGGCACATCGTGGTCACCTCGTCTGCAACGTTCTTGGATCTCTGCAAACCGCTCAGGCGGGTGCGTTGCTGGGAAGGTCAGCCCTGTCTCACAGATCCCGTACCTGCTGCTTCGCAGGGGCCAGGCCTCCAGGCCCCTTCTGTAGCATTCACCTTCACCGATCCTTCTTCAGCGCAGCAGGAAAATGTCAGCACAAACAAGCAGCAGCCTGCAGAGATTTTTAACCCCTTCTATGGCCATCCATTGAAGGAACACCATGTGTCACAGGGCAAACTGTACCCCTGTCCTGCAGCAAGACCTCTGTACTACACACGGGAGGCTGCTGACAGGAAGGGATGAGAGTTTTACAGTAAAGATTTGCTCAGTGCTTTTACTGTAAATCTGTTCTGCCGGTTGGTTACGCCCCTGAGGGGAGAGGGAGGCCCTTACACGACACAAGCTTTCATCCTACTGTGAACCTCTGGTGCCTAATAAAAAAAAAAAGTGCTGTGGGGAGGTGTTAGTGATGCTGCTGGGGCGGTAGGTGCAGCAGGGACTGGGAAGGCTGGGTGGAAGGGGAGTTGGGTGCAGAAGCAGAGGCTCAGAGAACGAACAACTGCACTTGCAGAGACATGATGCAACTGAAACGTGCAGAGCTGCTCCACAGAACCCCTCAAGGCACAGTCTGCTTGCTTGAGCCCACCGTCCTCTCAGTCCCTGGCCTGCTAGACCTGAGATGCAGACACTCCTTCCAGTCTCCCATGTTAAGCTTGACATCAGCAGAGGAAGGGAACTTGGAGTTTACCTGCAGCAGCCAGTGGTGAGCCACCTTTCTGCTCTGTTCCTTTGAGCTCACTGCCTGTGGTTTTCTAAACCACTGAGAATGTCCTCAGGGCTGCCTGTGCCTCCCCGGTTCCCTGCGGTTTACCCTGCTTGGATTCTTGGTGTCTTATCACAGGGTTCATGCACCTTACCATTGTCGTGTTAGCTGTGTCTATGTGTAAAAAAAGTTAAGATCACTGTATTTTCCTTCCCTATCCATGCAGGGTTCCCTCTCCAAAGCCAGGTCACAGCAGGACTGCTCCTGGAGCAGGCTGGAAGATCCCCATCCCTAGCACCTGCGCTGATCCTGGTGGGAGACAGCTGGGCATCGAGGGGCCGGTTACCCAAGCAAGTGCTGACCCCGAGGGGTGCAAGCCTGGCAGGGCTGTGGATGCCACGGAGGGAGCCTGGTCTTTGGGCTGCACACACCCCCTGGCTGCAGGATGGTCTTCACCAGCTAATTGCACCGGAGAAGCCTGTAGGCAGCTCCCACTTGGCACCTGGCCATGACGCCACCGGCCTGTCCTTGTTTTTATCTTGAAGTGAAGCAGCATGTTTTCGTTAAACAGCCTTTTGCTCAACTGCAGAAATGATGAATGGAGTTGTTTACTTCAAAGAAAACCCTATAAAAACCCTACAGACCACAGTGGCAAGGGCATAAAGCTGTCTCTGATATCCTCTTTTTCCTTCTCGGGGTCCCTCCAGTAGAGGGTATTTAATCGATTCCTCACAGAGCCAGAGTACCTTCCTTACAGGCCCGTACTGGTCACCTGCAGTGGGGCAGTGAGCACAAGCCTGGGATGGGGGGCAGAGGATGACCGTCATTCAGGCTATAGGGTGGTGGGCTCCATCGTGGCAGTTACATGACCTGCTATATATATATACACACAAACCGATCTCTGCATACGCAAAGCTGTACAAATATATTATACAGATATAGATGCACTTTTATATATTTTTTCATTTGAAGAACATAATTATATACAAAAGTGTATCCATGAAAAGATTGTTTAATAAGAGGTGAACTTAATAATTAAAGTTTCAATGCAAACAGAAATAAAATGAAACAAGAAGAAAAGGCAAGCTCAGGGACCTCAGTTTGCAGGTTTGCTGGGCGGTCCCGACCCTGTGGGGTGCAGAGACCCCACACACAGCCAGGGCTCGGGGCCAGGCCTGTGGGCTCAGCAAGAGGCACCCAACCAACCCCACCCGTGCAAAGGAGGGACCGAGCCTGTGGCTGGCCAGGAGGCTCTCCCACGCGTGGCTCCAAGCCAGCTGGGTCACCAGCCGCTGTCACTGGGGCAGCCTTTGGTGTGTGTGCTCTGCAAAACACAGGCATGCCGCCCACAGAAACGGAAAGCCTGAACTAAATGCCAAATTCCCAGGAGTGCATGTGTGGGATTCTGGGAAAAGACTATGTGCTGGAAGAAAAGAGGGCTGGGCCGGGGGGATTAGAAACAGAAAACTGGGGTCGGTGTCAGGTGGGGTTCCCTCTGCCCACAGCTGTCAGTTGAGCTTAGAACCGCTTGCAATCACCATTTTGCAGTACCAGCTTGGGCTAGCTGTGTTTCCTTATCCTTTGGCCAATGAGGATTTTACGGTGTGCTTTCGAAACACAAGCCTGGCTCACCAGGTAGCAGACAGCAACGCTCAGCAAACAGTCGTCATCCAGGTTTGGAACCACAGCTCTCAAAGAAAGGACAACATCAGAGAAAGGCCAATGGCATTTAAAGAACAAAAATAAAAGGCTTGTTTTAAATTTAAGGCCTTTTTGCATGCTAGAGAATGTCATCCATCCACTAATTGGGCTATTAACTCTGGTCTACTAGTCACGTTCTCTGAGAAGCCCTGTTGTGGTTTACATCGCATGCAGCAGTAACTGGGACGAGACTCCTTAAACTCAGCTGAGAATGGGGAAGTAAAAATGCAGTTTTCGACTCTTCTTCTGAAAAGCTCCTTTCAAAATTCAAGGCTCATTTTCAAATCTCATCCGAGTCGGTTTGGTCTGGAGTCACTGGTTTCTCCCCGTGCGGTGACTTGGTACCGAGAGCTGTAGGCACCCCATCTCAGCCCCCTCGGGCTTCTCCCAGCAGTGCAACCGGGGCACCCCAGGGTGCCACCACCCATTGCCCTTGCGAAGCAGGCGGTGAGCTCAGCCGCCAGGGAGCAGCCGCTCAGCCAGGAGGAGGGGATGGGGCTCAGCCCTGGCCTTGCCGCCCCCCGGCAGGGGCTCTGCTCAGTCTCCTGGGACCCAGATGGACCCCTGGCCTCACTTGCTGGGGACCTCCAGCCTCTCTGCTTTGCCAGTGAAGCACTTTCCCCTCTGTAAAATCATCATGACTCATTATTTTACCATATTTTTTCCATATTCCTATCAATTACATCCTTTGGTATAGCTTCCATACATTTGCCTGATAGGGACATTAAATTCAATGGACTGTAGTTCCCCAAATCCCTTTTAAAAAGTGGAATTGCATTTACTCTGTCCCATTCCTCTCATATCAAGGGCATTTCGTTTCATGGTTACATAAACAGGTAGATGACTAATTTCTTGTTTAGTCTACAACACGGGAGTGAGTATGATCTATTGCAAGCAATTTCTTCTTATGAGCAATTTGTCTTAAGATTTCTTCTACTTACTTCAGTTTGAAACAGATTTTCTGGCTGACTCATTCCCCATAAAGAAAAATCTCAGCCAGGGAATAGCCTGAAGCTGTTCTGTAGTAAACAGCAATGCAAAGCCTTTGGCTGGCTTCTGGAAAACCTTTCAAATTTTTTCTCGGCGTGAACCTCCATGCATTTGGTTAGTGAACAGACAGGGCCTCACGGAGAAGTTTTTCATCACCCCAGTGTCCAGCTGCTCCTCCCAGGGTCTGCCTCTCTCCCTGCCCACTGCTGGCACCCAGCTGGGGAGAAGGCCTGGGAGCACCATCCCACCCTGCATCCCCAGAAAGCAGCTGCTGCCACAACCGTCTGCTTCAGAGTCAGCTCCGAACCCTGTGAGGAACAGGACTGCTTCTGCCCAGCTTGATTAGACACTAGATTTGCCATGCAGGTGTCCTGTAGACAAGCGTGTTGTGCTGTGACAGAGCAGCGCAATGATATCTGAGATGCAAGAGCTCAAATATAAGCTAGAGCTCTGTTTTATAAGCATTTCATCAGTTCCTTACTACGTTGCACTACGCATTTTCTTATAAGCTGTCTTCTACCATTCATGTTTTAAGTCACTAATTATTTTACACACAGTGAGCGTATTTCCAGTCCAAAGGTCCAGCCCAAACTACTCAGTCTCCAGGACCATGCACCCAGTTAATTCTATATTCCTATTACATCAGTTCACTATATATCATACATATAATGTATATAAGTAATATATCATCAATATATATCATATATAACATACCTGTAATTATAACCAATAATTTAGGTACATATACATACGTATACCTTCAATCTGGATATTTTGGCTATTTCCTCAGCCTGCTCTTCTGCATTGAGACGATACCCCAGGTGTCTTGTGAAGATTTTCTTCCATCCTTTATTGTAACCCTAGTGGTTTTGTCCCACTTAAGAGCTTTCTCAGAAAAAAATGTGAAAAAATGCAGTCCATCAGTTACATTCTTGCATTTCCCATTACGTCTACTGCACACCTCTAATACATAGCTATCCTTCCAGGCATGCTTAGCATTCATTGCTTTAGTTTCCGTTAATACTTACCAGGAAGTGAACACAGAGAAAGTAAATACTACACAAGCAAACATTTACTGAGGAGAACGCATGGTTTTATAAAAGAAAAAGGAATTTGATAAGATCTGGTTTTGGGGCTGGAGGATACAGAGCCACCCCTATTTGCACGCAAAGAGCCAGCACTCCCAGCTGGCTTGGGCAGGAACAAGGGGTTGTGCTGAAAATGAGCAGAAGAGTCTTTCACATGCAGCAGAGCTGCTGAGCAGGTCCGAGGTCCTGGTCTGTGCCCCTCAACCCTAAACCGTCGAGCCTACACAAGGCAGCTTTCTGCCTTGAGGAAACAGAGCAGCCAACCCCAGCATTGCCCTTTTTTGCAGTCAGCAGCACTGCCCCACTTAGACTTCTCGGTAAATGGTCAACACAATGGATGTGCAGTCATGATGTGGAAAGTGTTTTTCAACATGCCAATGAAATACGAAGAGTGCTGCTTTCAACTCAACATTTTCAACAATGGTGCAACTTCCGTGGAAGCCCCAGAAAGACACAAGTGAATCACTGCCTGTGATACAAAGAAACGAGGTTTGTGGAAGAGCAGCTTTGCAACGCTGCCCTCAGAGCACTGCATTACAGTGCTGCGTAACAGGGAAGGAGCAGCCTTTGCAGGAGTTCTCTGAGTGGCTGGTTTGAGCCAAGTGTTGCTTTAGATGCCGGCACACCATGCAGTGAGCCTCCTGGACTTGAGCACTCTACTGCTTTGGAAACACATGCCCTTACATCAGGTCCTCCTGCACAACTTGCTTTACAGGCTTGCCGTTCCCCGTCTATCTCCGGCCTCACAGCGTAGCACCCTTCTTCATTCCCTGTCTGTGAAAATGAGCAATCATGGCTTCTGTAGCCTGGGCAGATGCTTGAGAAGTGCAGCCAGAGGAGAGTTCTGTCCCGGCGAGGCAGAGCTGTTCCTGCAGGAGAGCAGGCGCCAGCTGCAGAGTCCAGACAGCTTTGCTCTCCACATACAACTGGAAAGGCCTGGGAAAACACACTGGCCTAGTAGGTTTGAATGAACCCAATGAGACACGTGCATGTACAGATGGCATATTTCTGTCTGCAGCCCACTGCTGGCCTGACTACTGTAACAGAAGACAGAGGTGACTGCTAAGGGCTCTCCACCGGCTGTTACCTGATCCCTGCTGTCCCTTCCTGGTGTTTGGTGGAAACAAGCCACCCACCACCCGGCACAGCCCCCAACCTTGCACTGCAGCTGCATATGATGCGTGCTTATTTCTGTGCTGTCACAAAAGCTGTCAGAGGGAGGAATGTTAGATTCTGAACTACTTGCAGAATCAGACTGCTCACAGCAGCCTTCTAGCTCAATTAGATGCTTTGATGGGGAGTCTGTTTTGTCAAAGCTGGTATCTCTGGCAGACATCCTCTCCTTGGAGAGAACTGAATGCAAATATGATGAGAAGATGCTCTAACGTATCTGACTGCAACAAAAAAAAATAACAGTTTTTGGGAAAATCTGACCTGGATTAGGCAGAAGAGAGGTTGACAGAGACAGACTGAATTCTAGCTGTTATTTTCTAAATACAACTTCCCTCTGAATGCAAGCACTCCAAGTGTTTAGCTGCAGTAAATGTGCACCTTGCACAAGCGATGGATGAGGGCTTGAGACAGTTTTATCACTTTGTAGTGAACAATTCATTTTTCTATAAAGCTTGAAAAACAACTAATTGAATTAAAATACAATACCATTTCCAGACTATCTTAGTATTTTGAACCACAGACCTGGATGGGTAGAGCAGCTGTTTCATTGTTACTGATCTCCTAGATCGACTTGTGCAAGCTGTGGATTTTGGCAAGAAAGAACATTCAGCCAAAGCTTTGTGAAGGATTTAGGCTGACGTGGGAGAGTCTGCAGTTATGCCCATGTTCTCCTGGTGCGCAGTCAGCTGGCCCACCCAGGGCCCATTGGAGAGCTGCCTCAGCAGCCCCACCCCCCTTGGTGCCTTAGCCCAGGGCCACACTGTGCCAGGGCACAGGGCACCCGTGCGGACGTGCGACTGAATAGCTGCAAAAGCATCGAGGAACCCCAGCCCTGTCTGCCTTTGCAGCCAGACAGCCCTCTGCTTCCCAGCCCTCACTTATGCCCACAACATGGTTATTACTACATTGGATCCTCAACACAACAGCATACAGTTCTGTCAGTCATTTCCAGCAGTTCTTTCTTTTAGTGTCTTCTCTGACCCGAGACTTCTCTGACCAGGCAAAAACTGGGTTCCCTCCAGCACTAGGAGCCCGAGAGACAACCAACATATTCCGCCTCGCTACCAACACCTGGGAAGCATCATGTGGCTAACAAGGCCAAAGAGATGGACTGGCCTCCCTGCTTACAGGGGTTATTTACCTAAAATGCCTCCCTGTGTGTTCCCTGGATTGCCCTCACCGGGTCTCGGTGGCAGGAGGTCAGACTGCAGCTACTTGCAACTGCGTGAGTAGAGGTTTCCCCATAAGGCAGCTTCTTCTGATATCCCCTCAAAGCGGGGGACTGCTGGCAAATGAGAAGGCCAGGGCCTGATGTTAAGCTAGCTGGACTGGGTGCGAGAAACTACTGACAAATTGCTAGGATAACAGGTAAGTAGGAAAAGTTGGTAAAGGTGCTGAGGGGGGTGGCAGGGTTTAACAGGCAGCTCAGGGGAGTGATGCGAGGAAGGGCTGAGGCTCAGAGACAAGGAGAGGGGAGCACTGGGCACTCAGCGATGCTGCCTGTGTAGGGCTGGCCCAGTGGCAGTATGGTCCAGTGCTATTCTTTCTTTTCTACTGGGAACACGCTTGGGAAAGCTTAACCTACATACTGTCTCTTTGCCTCCCCTCCTTCATCGCTATTCAGTAACAGCTTTTAATTATTTAAGAACTGAGTTAGAACAGTATGTAGGACCACTGGGTGGCACCAGAAACCAGAATACGTTAAGTATGGGCAATAGCTCGTTTTTAAATGTTTGGGGTAGGCCCCTACCAAGGGTAAGGTGACAGGCGCTGGGGATGCCACACTATTGTGGGAACCAAGTATTTCCACTTGGAGATGGTCCTGAAGAGGGGAAAAGGCAGCAGGAGGTAGAGGACAGCACACACACTCCTGAGGGGCGCAGCTGGGAACGGCCAGGCATGGCACAGACCTTGCTGTGCCTTTGGGATGGCGACCCTCATGGAAGGGTATGGCCCTGCAATTGGGCAGCGCGTCCAGGGACAGAGGGACAACCGCCACCTCGGGGAGGGCTCACCCAGCATTCACACTTGCACATTGCCACAATGTCCAGCGGGGGAAGGAAGAAGCAAATTTGTTTGCCCTACCGAGAATTTAGTTTTGCCTCTGGAGAAAAAAAAAAAACAAAACCCAATCCAAACCCAGCACAGGAGGTGTTCCAGGCTTTGGAGCAGCTCCGAGGCCTGCTCCGGGCGCAATCCCTTCGCTCACAATTTGCCCGTCTCTGTCCCTGCTCACCCCGAGCCCCGGCTCCCTCAGGCGGCAGCTGCCCCGGCCTCGCTCGCCACTGGGGCGTGCGGGCAAGTGGGTTTTGGGGCTCTGGTGGCCTGGCAGCGCGCCGAGCCGGCTGGGGAGGCTTCTCCCGCCCTGCCCTTCCAAGGGACCGCTGTGAGGGTGAGAGGGACCGAGGCGGAGCGGGCGGGCGAGTGGAGGCCGGCCATGAGGAGACGCGGCCGTAGCAGACGGAGGCCGCCGCCTCCCGCCGAGCGGGATGGCTGCAGCCCGGCAGGGGCCCGGCCCTCAGGCGGGCGGCGGTGCCAGAGGAACTACCCCCAAGATGGCGCCCGCCGCCAGCTCGCCGCCCAAGCCGCCATCTACCCCTGTAGTTCTGTCCCCGCGCAGGGCCCCCGCGCAATGGCGGCCGCCGCGGCTCAGCGCGCAGGCGCAGAGTGCCCCGCATGCCGCGGCGGCCGGAGCTGCTGAGGTACCTGCCGCACAGGTGAGCCCCGCGTCGCCCGCGGGCTCCGGCGGCAGCCTCCGGACACCCCGGGGCCGGCCCCACGCGTCCCCGCCGTTCCCCGCTCGCCGGCGCCGAGGCGCTCGGCTGCCCCTCGGCAGCAGGTGCGCACGGCGGCCTCCGCGGGAGTCGCGGTCGGGCGGGCCGGGGTCAGCGGCTTGCGGCGGGCGCGTCCCGCGGGCACCGCCTGTCCCGCCGGAGCCCGCACCCCGCGGCTGCTCCTGTCGCCGTTCACCCGGCGCCGGCGGCGAGCGGCCGCGCGCGGCGGTGACCTGAGCGGGGGCGGGGGCTCCCGGGCGCGTCCCGGTCCCGCGGAGGCGGCCGCAGCCCGCTGGGACCGGGCGGTCGCTGCCGCCGGGAGGCCGCCGCTGAGCGGGGACTCCGCGCCTCGCCTCTGCCGTTATGAGGACAGCGGAGCGTAGAACCGCTCCCTCCCGAAGCCGGGTTTAGGAAATAATCCCTCGTCATATACCGAGGTTCGTTGGGGGAAAAAGAGAAACGCCTGGAAACTGCCCCGGTTTTATTGCGGAGGTGACTTTTTTCACCTGAATAACGGGCTGGAAGTGCTCTGGGCTTTCTGCTTGCTCTCCTCTAGCTCTTGTTTCTGGTATTCCAGATCTCAAAATTCTCAGCTGTGTTATTTACTTTGGACAACGAAACAGGGTGTTTTTCTTTAATTCGGTGCAGTCTTATCAGCATGTGAAAGGGAAAGGAATAGCTTACAACATTCTTGGTTGACTTGCATCACCACTTTTGGTCAGTGTCCGTTGCTTTTTTTATATTTAATGTAAGTCATGGGGAGTAATTTCAAAACACTGTAGCAAAGCCAGTGCTTCTGCTATCTTATAAACCATCATTACGAAGTCTGGCGCAAAAAGATGCGGTGTTACAAAACAAATGAGGCTGTGGAACGCTGTCAGTGCCTTCCCCGCGGTGCTGGGAGTGCTGTTGGCTGGCTCGGTGTCAGCGCCGTGGGCGTGTTGCGTTGCCGGTTGAGAGCTTGGTGTCTTATCCCTTTTTTGATTCCTCTCAAGTCCAAGGAGTCTGGAGCCGGTGCGTCGTGACACAGCGTGGTCACAGCACGTGAATCACGGTCAAAGTTTGCAGCAGAACTGGGGCGACTTGGTCACGCGCATGTTTGCTCAGGAGAATAGGAAAGGTCCGGTAAGTGTCAGGGGGTTGTATCTGGAAACCAGAAGAGTTTTTTGTGCTTGGATACTGATGTGATGCGAAGATGGGGTTACAAGCAGAGAAGAATCCACCTCTGCTTCCTGTGTCAGGCAGCGCTCGTGAGTCTCCCGTGTTCAGATAGGAGGACGTGGGAACTCATTACTTTAGCTTCTGACTTTCCTTTTTCTGTAGAAACAAGAGGACAACAGCTTTTCAAATCCTGGAGCCTGTCAAACGTGTTTTTAGCACTGCTGTATCAGTCTATGGTGAAAAGGTAAAAAGTTAAAGTCTAAGGGCTGAGTTTTAAAACAATGTGAGCTTTTCTAGCACAATAATTTACTTAGACTAACGTGAGCAGAGCTTACCAAATATACGTGTCTCACTGAGATGGGGGTAGACTCCTGAAGAAGCAAGGCAATCACTAGGGTTCATTTGGATTAGTGGCCATTGCACTGGGATTGTGGAGAGGGCTCAAGACTGGCAGTGACTGTTCCAATTTCATTTATTTGTTTGGGATTTTGAAATTTAGCTTGTGTGGGGTGCACGAAGCACTGAAACTGTCTGTCTTGAGGGCAGAAACTTAATGTGGGTCATACTTGGCATGTATTGAGATGTTTGCAAATGTAGAACCCGGAAATGTTAAAAAATTAAAATTAAACAGCTCCTGGAAGCAGCATTATTGGAGGCTGTAATTATATTCCTAGCTACTCATTTTCTATCTGAGGTTAAAAATTAATTGCAATGAACAAACCGGTTTAATTTGCATTTTCCTGATTTCAGATCACCTTCAGAAATCTTCCAGTACTTCTGCTTGCAGCTCATGTTTCGCATTGGTCATACATGACAGGATCTTTAGGTTTTTTCATTGTAAAGGATGTGTGTAGTGGTACATTTAGGTTTCAGAGGCTTTATTACATACCAATATATATTTTGGCTCCTTAAAGATATACTAGGAAATTTTCTTAAAGATGCTTTAAGGACACTTTTCTTAAACATTCGTTTGCTGAATGCTCAAGGTAAACATTATAGCAAAGAAGTAATATATAGGTATGGTATTTTTAAGTAAGAAGCTCTAAAAAACTATGGTCATAATATAGCCTTAAGCACAAAAAATAAAAAAAACAATAATTAGGAGAAAGCAAATCAGCTTTAAAAATTTGTTTTGATTCGTTTTTCATGTAGAAACAGAATAGGGATTTTAATTTTTAATTATTTAATTGCCATTCTCACAAATAATAGCTCAGCTGGATTGCTGCCACCGTTGCTTCTGGAAAAAGGTAAAGCCAAACACTCGGTGAGTTCTATTTCTGTAGGCAGTGCTGACACCAACAACCCTCCGTTATCAGGGTTTATCTTGTGCTCATCATCTGTGCGCTGTGTCTTGGATATAAGTAAATATGCCCCTGCTGCTTACGGCTCTTAAGCCTCCTGTTGGACAATTCCACAGTAGTGGTTAAGACTATTTGTGTCCGTAACTATTTACAGCCTGGTTTAATTGTTGATGGTTAAAGGGGAACAGAGGACTGTTTTGCTACTGTTTCTCTGTGTAATGGTCTCATTTTGAGATGAATGCGGTTTGGGAGGAATAATAAAATTCTGTGTTGCTTTTCCTCGGGAATTCGCAGCATTCTGGCCAAATTATGTCAGTTATTAAGCACGGCAATTGTAATTTGGTCCTGACGTGGCAAAGGCTGGGTGACTGTGCCTTCTACTGTGCAAATCAGAGTTGATGAGAGATTTTAATAATCTCACTTTTGTCTACGGTTCTGTTCTCGTAAATTCCGAATTGTAGATGAGACTCCCTGGACTGTTAATAATGTATTATTATTGATCATCTCACCTTTTTCTATCTGGTCATATCCCCTTGGCTTCTGTGACTGATGTAACACCATTTAATGTAGTAATCAAATTGATGCTGTGGGAAGTCACAGGAAGGAATAGCTTTGTTTTGGTTGGCTATCGTCCTTACCAGACTTGGATGCATTTCTGTATTTACAACAGGTTTCAGTTTGCCAAAGGGGTCTTCCTTACTTTACATGGTATAAATACAGTAGGGGTTATAAATATAATGTTTTAATTTTAAAGTAACCTTTACTATTTCAGTTCGTGTATAAACCAGACTTCTTTATAATTACCAGATGGATTAAAAATGTGAAACTGCCCCTTTTTTTTTTTTTCCTCAACGAGAGCTGGAATTGTGGCTTTTCTCTGTGTGTTTGAACAGAGGTTATAGGCAATCTTCTGCGTCCTTTTCATGTGTAGTTTTAGTGGTGAAGCTGGGTGTTACAATCTTAAACTGATCTAAATGACTCGTTAGATTGCAAAAGGCTGGTCTTATCCTTGTTCAGTCTTCTACTACCTCCAGCATTTACTGGCTGTTTCCCTGAACCAGTTCAGTTTGCTAATAAGCAAGGCACTAATCCAGCCCCTCTGTGTCCCCAGCTCCCCAGAAGATCAGCTTTGCCAGGTAAGCAAGTTGAGTGAGTTCAAAGAAGGGCTGAGGGGTACGAGAGTCGCAATTGATTTTTGCGGTGTAAGAACAGTCATAGAATCAGGTGGAACCATTTGTGTCTGCTGTTCTTTCCTGCCAGTGACCAAAAAGGAGGGGAACATGAGGACAGGACAAATTATATAAACCTTTGTCTGATAGCCTCTGTCTCTCCTCGGCTGTAGGATGTCAAGAGGGTAGATGTTGTTTGTGTTTGTTTGGTTAATGGTTGATGTATTTTTCTTCTGTGAACTTGCCTGTGCCCCCAGTTCACTGAAATGTATAGCACTGACGCATCCCGGGGAGACCTCCCGGAGCACACAATAATGTTGTAGGGTGCTAACTACCTCTGCTTGTTTTCTTTTGAACTTGACAGCTGCTAGCTTCATTTCATATCTCAGCTTTTGTACTGTTGGGAAACAGTGAACAACTGATCTCTGTTTACCTTCTCCATGCAACTGAGTGATTTTATAGGCTTCCGTCGTATGTCACTGCAGTAATCTCTGTTTCCAGGCAGAACCAACCCTAGCCTAATTGATTATTTCTCATTATTCAGCTTTTCAAACCTTGTTTCCTTTTAAAAAATGTTTCCCTTTCCCATTATGTCCGCTTGAAATAAAGGAAATGGGCGCAACATCCAGGAATTTAAGCTGCAGACACTCTACAGCTTTATATGGTGGTCTAATTACTGATCTTTTCCTAACGTTAGGTTTATTTTTTTTGGTATGTTGAATGGCTGTGAGCTGATGCTTTTATCAGTCTGTCAGGACTCCAGCAAGACTTTCTGAATGTTAATGATCAGTTTGGAGCACATCGCTCTAGGATCATTTTTGGACTGCCACTTTATTTGCTCTGAATTTCATCTGTTATTTTATTTCCTGATTATTCAGTCTCATATGGTTTTTCTGCCGCTCGGCAGTCAGCCCTTTTCTTTACTATCAGAATAGTTTACATCCTCAGGAGCCTTTCCACTTCGCTCCCTGCCCCCTTTTCCAGGTTGTTTATGAATACAGTGTATAGCAGAGCACTTCAGAACGCTCCTGGCAGTCTCCCTCCCTGGGAAAATTGACCGTTTATGCCTACCCTCTGTCATCTGTTTTCAGCTAGTTATAGTCCAGGCGAGGGCTTTCACCTTTATCCTTTAGCTGCAGAGCTGCCGAAGTTCAGTGGCAATCTGTATGTTATCTTGTGGTGCAGTTTGATCACTGCTATAAACGCACGCCCGTGAACGGCCCTGCCCATCCTCACAGCCCTGTCTGGTGTTCCCCTTCCAGCACTCCTGCTGCTGTGCCATGAATCCAGTCTGGAAAACAGATCTGGCTGGAAATGAACCCAACAAATTCTAAATTAATGTTGATTTAGTGTTGCTGTACTGATAGTACACAAATGTGTGGATTTAGTCCGAATCAGTTCAGTTGGATGAGTGTATATTTCTGTGCTTGCTGCTGATTGAAGTTGGTGACCTTACAGGCTCAACCGTAGTCTAGACTGAAGGCAGCGTAAGTGCACAGGCTTGCACTTTTTATTTCAAATTGGCACGAATTCTATGCTGTAGTTAGATTAGCATGACTTGGTGTATGAATCACACCTAGGTACTAATTCGATCGATTTTGTGACTGCTTCTTGGACGTTTTCCACTGTGCTCAGGCAGAAAAAACAATCTGACCCATAGGTTGATATCGGGAATTTCTTAAATAAAGACAACGAACAAGGAGGGATTTCTAGTGCGTTTCTGTAAATTAATAGGGATCTACTGTTACTTTTTATTCTATAGATGGACTTTATTCTAATTTATTAGGAACAGTTGCATCATAAATATTTCAAAAGCACGTAACTGGAAATTCACAAATTTTGCTGCTGATGCCCTTGTAGTGTTTTGTAGATGCTAGAATTATTTGGGATTTGTGTACGTTTAAATTGCCTAAATACAAACGATACAGGTCTTTAATGAAATTTTTGTTAACTAAATAGCCTTTTCAAGTACATCCTTGAAAATTGATATCCAGCTTCACCAGTTCTGTTGTCATCTGTAACAGTTTTCTGCTGGGAGCTTTTTTGGGTTCTCTTTGTGTGGAGAACTGAAGTTAGATGCTTCTGTTCTTAACAGTTTCTTTTGGCTGTGGTAGATCTGAAATGTATTGCTTAGCCAATAAGGTCTGGTGTTTTCCAGTTTGTGTAGGTGTTTCTACCTTTGCATAGACAAAAAGAAAGACTTGATTTGTGTAAATACACGGTTGGATTAGTGTATTTCCTTCCAGAAAAGGAGGGCTTGTATGTGGTTTTGTGCCTTATTTTCCAGATGGTAGAAGATGGGAGCTTGGGGAGTGGTTTAAGTTTGCTTTTCTGTGCTGCCAGTTCAGGTGCTGCACGGTTTGTCTCTGCTGTAGCTGGAGAATTGATGTAACGGTGTTGGGACTGTCAAGAAAGCACACACTTATCGGTTGATAAAGAGGTGTTTTTAACCGTTGTATAGGGTTCCACCTTTGCTGTTTTGCTCATGTAGTTCATTCTGACATGGTTTTCATCAAAGAAATGGTCCTCATTACAAATTCAACTTCTTTTTTCCTTCAGCTTGGATGGAAAGCTTACCAAATTTGTTACTTTTGAGCCTCAGGAAAGCCGGGGAAGATCTTTTTCTTGTTTTACAATGCAATTGAGGGTTATCCAGTGGCTGACAGAGAGAAAGGCTCAGGGGTTGGTGAAAATCTGTGCATGGATTAGCTCAGCCACAGAACAAAATTATACTTTCCTGACATTTTTAAGAGACGTTGAAAACATTATTAACAAAAAAACCCCAAACAACTCAGTGAGACAGCTCATATGCCCTAAATGTGTTTGGTTACTTGTAGCAGTAACTGGGTGGAACACCCAGCAGGTATTCCCTCCAACGCGTGTTTGGCTAATGAATCAAATCATTTGCCAGATCACCTGGCAGTGAGTGGCCTCTCAGTTCTGTTCCCACAAAGTTGAGAGTGGTCGTGCTGTGAGATCTTGGTGCGTGGCAAGTCAGGGAATACCTTGGAGTTGGGAGCTGAACTGTGGGACCACAGGCCTGCTGGCGTCTTCTGATTTGCAGCAAGGATGTTCAACCAGGCCAAGTGCAAGGTCCTACACGTGGATTGGGGCAATCCCAAGCACAAATCCAGGCTGGGTGGAGAATGGATCGAGAGCAGTGCTGGGGAGAAGGACTTGGGAGTGTTGGTTCGTAAGAAGCTCAACATAAACCAGCGATGTCTGTTTGCAGCCCAGAAAGCCCCCTGCACCCTGGGCTGCATCCCCAGCAGCGTGGGCAGCAGGGTGAGGGGGGGATTCTGCCCCTCTGCTCCGCTCTGGGGAGACCCCACCTGCAGTACTGCGTGCAGCTCTGGGACACCAACAGCAGAAGGACACAGAGCTTTTGGAGTGGGGACAGAGGAGGCCCCGGAGATGCTGGGAGGGCTGGAGCCCCTCTGCTGTGAGGACAGGCTGAGAGAGCTTGGGGGGGTTCAGCCTGGAGAAGAGAAGGCTCCGGGGAGACCTTCCAGCCCCTTCCAGTCCCTAAAGGGGCTCCAGGAGAGATGGGGAGGGACTCTTCATCAGGGAGTGGAGCCATAGGACGAGCGGGAATGGTTTTAAACTGAAGGAGGGGAGATTTATATTGGATATCAGGAAGAAATTGTTTGCTGGGAGGGTGGTGAGCCCCTGGCCCAGGTTGCCCAGAGAAGCTGTGGATGCCTGGAGCCAGGTTGGACAGGCTTGGAGCAGCCTGGTCCAGTGGGAGGTGTCCCTGCTCATGGCAGGGGGGTTGGACTAGATGATCTTTAAGGTCCCTTCCAACCCAAACTATGATTCTATGAAATTATGCTTCAGCATTTTACACAGTATAATGCCCATATAAAGCAAATGCTATAGCTGCTGTTATGGTGTTGGAAGAAACTAAAGAAAGGAGGGGTTGTTTAGAAGATTGTCCATCAAGATGTCCCTTTGTGACACCTTGCACTCACCTGTGTCTGTGAATGTCAGGTTGTAACATTGCTCCCTGGCTGTCATTTTGTAGTGTTCGGTGTCACACTCGTTCATACTGCTACGTCATATAATGAATTATTATGACTGAGGAATCAGCATAGAGTAATCTGGGACTGTCGACTGCAATTTTTCAGTTACTGGGCCATCATCATGAAGATTTCCACACAAATGTCTAAATTGCAAAAAGGGCTGGAATTTTCCAGCAGAGTGAATACAAAGAGGAGGTTGTAGCTTTGTTTGTACAAAAGAGTTAATGAAGAAGGTCAGGTAGTCTCTGCCTCCAAGAAAAGGTTAAAGCCATTTTGGTTTTTGGAGAGGTGTCATTTTTATTTATTTTTTTCCTCGCCGGCATATTAAAAAACAAAAGAAGTGAGGCCTCCATCTCCGGGGAGGAATGCAGGAATACGACCTGCATGCTGTAGTGACTCGGTTGTACCCCAGCCTGGGAACTTTGCAGTACGTGACGTCTTGCCGTAAGAGTGAAGGTTTAAAAAATTCTTTTGACCACACTTAGCAGAACCACTGCACCAGCTGGGCGGCACCCAGATGTTGCTTACCTTTTGGACACTTAATTCGTGCATCTGTAACTGGTTTTAAATGGTCTTGGAGCTCATGGCTGTTCTGGTCCTGGAGTCGATCACGGGGCTGACCGCGTGAAGCAGGAACTGATGCAAGTTGACTGTGATTCCAGGGGATCACACAGTTTTTCTAAACTTCTACTAAAATGGCACAAACGACGTACAGCTTTAGTCCTGCTGCCAGTCAAGCTTCAGAAAACACCCAGTGCTTGTGTGATGTCACTTGCTCACAAAAGCTATCTCTATGATCTCGTCAGCAGCATTCCAAACCTTAGAAAGTATAAACCATCGGCATTTCTCCTGGGTTATTTATGTGAAATTGCTGAGCGTGATGCTTGCAGTTGGAGAATGTTCCTTAAAAAAGGAGCTAATGGGGCTTAGAGCCAGGTTGAATTTGTTGTCCTTTAGCTCAGATTATTCGTTGTATTTGAATATGCACTTGTCTGGATGTATTGCATGTGGTAAGAGGATATGTGTCCGGACTGCTTTGTGCGAGTAATTGCTGACTAATTTTTCTGTGGACGTGCTCTAACGGAGGGAGTAGTCTCAGATGTGTGATTCTTGCTCAAAGGTGTTACTTGCCTTAAGAGTGATTGACTTGACTGCAGCACTCCCTGTCGCTCAGCCAGTCTGTGTTCCCGATTTCCACCCCAAACCTGCAAGGAAGTCAGAGACCTTTGCTGATGAGATTTTCTTGGGGAGTATCCTGGTGGTTCTGAACTTCTGTAGTGACATGCTGAAAAGCACAGGTGGTGGAAGTGCGGGGATAAGAAACACCATACGGCCCGCCCCCCCCAAATTCTTAATTTCTGAAATAACTACATTTTGGGTGGTGAATGGAAGATTTTTTTTTTTTTTTAATTATTTTTTTTAAATAAAGATGACCTGACCGGGCATGGGTGCACATAGCATTTCTGGACGCTCTCTGGCCTGAGACAGTCATACCAAGGCAACGATGGAGATCACTTCCAGTCTTCTTACCAAATGCTTTTTGCTGGGTTTTTTTTGTTTGTTTGTTTGGTTTGTTTCCTGTTCATGCATATTGAATATGAATTGATACGTTTTGTGTGAGGTGTGCTCCCATGTTGTCTTCATGAATTCTTTGCAAATGCATGGGAATGTTGGCAGTGATTCCCAAATTTTGGATAGCCTGACAGTTGCTGTTACAGAGGATTATTAACTACATAATGGATCCCGTGTGCATGTGTTTCAGCAGTCCTTTGAAATCTGGGAAGCAAGAGCTTCGGTGCCAGGGCTGTCATGTGTTTACTACAGAAGCTTCACTAGTATAATGAGACCATCAAGCCCTTCTGATAGTGATTCAGCTTGCACTGTGAGAAACGGCTTTTATTGTTATGCCTGGTAGTAATTGCCTAAATGAAGTGTTTTCAAGGGTAATTCTAGGCCACTATAATTATACGTATGCTGCCACTCTCACCAGTATAAAAATGTCTTTAAAACAATTTGCAGAGCTCGCCAGTTGGTTACTCAGGAGGGGGGGTCCTGTGCCTGTTCCGCATGAATGCATTCCATTTTTAGCAGTGTTTTTAGGTGTTAGAAAGTGATATTTCCTCACTGATCACAGTTTTCTTGGCAGTGCAGTGATACCTAAAGACTTAGAAATCTGTCATCCTGCTTTTTTTTATTAACCGAGATATACCAAAAGGAGCAGAGTTCCTGCAGGACACTTAAACCATGCCAGTGAAGAGCGGGTGGGTATCTAACGCTGTGAGGTGCAGCTGGAGACGCCTTTGGAAGGGACAGTGAGCTGCGTGCTCGAGAGGCTCGCGGCCGAGCTGCAAACAGCGTCCTCAGCTCGGCTGCCGGGCAGTGCTGTTGTGCCGCGCTTCCAGCAGAAACGGTGTGCGCAGTGATGCTGCGGCACGGAGCCCGAGCTGCTCTTCTCATCTCTCCTGAGAAGCTGTTTTGATCTGGAAAAAAAACAAACCTTCATCTTTTTCCTTGTTTAAAACGTGGTATTGAGGTTGCAAAGCAAACACATGACAGCCTTTAAGCGTCAGCTTTTAAAATTGTGTTGCACAGGATTTCTCAGGCAGATGAAGGAGGCATTTGCTGAGCATTAGATATTTTTATTTTTTTGTCAGTAATACAGGGATAGTGGAGGCTTTTCCTTTGGCCCTTTCACAAGATAACTGCTTTTTCCCCTCCTTGACTTCAATTCTTTCATTCTTCGTTAATAAAGACAGCAATTTCTTAACAATGAAAGCAATAAAACGGCCAGAGAAGCTTGTGCTCTCTTAAAAAAAAAAAAAAAAAAAAAAAAAAAAAAAAGAGGAGAAATTAAGAAATAGAATATAGTTCATTGTGTGCTATAGTAACCTTTGAATAAATTCATAGTAGAATTTGAATATGAATTTAAGACTTTACATAAAGGAAGGAGAAATACTGTCAGTACTTCGTTGTCATAAAATAAGAACTTTTCAGGCAGAAATGTTATTCAGCCTTTTATGGAGGTCTCCAAAATATAAAGCTCTGTACTTTCTCTGATTGGTAGGTAGTAGTTGTTGGGGAAAAAGATTGAAATGGCGTGAAACACATGCACCAGAAAGCTTAATTCGTGACCTAAGCATTAATTGCCTGAACTGAGAGGTGGTGTAATGCGGGTATCTTGCTTTTCTGTAGTTTGATTTCTTTGATGTGCTGTATTAATGTTTTCTCAGATCTCTAGCCTTCAAATATCATTCTGGGCTGTGGATTGATTGTAAACATGGCACTTAGGCTGCTATTTTTATCATGTCTCCATGTTAAAATGAACTGCTTACGTAGAAGCTGTTACCAGTCACCTTGTTGACCTAAAAATTATTTAAGCTAATACAGTCTTAGTACTGTCAAAGCTTTCAATAAGGCAAGGCTCACAGAGTTTAAATCCTGATCTTGAAACATTTCCTTTAGTGAAGTCTCAAGTATTTTTGCCTTATCGTAAATCACTAGACTCAAATTTTCTTTTGCACTTTTAAGAGAACCCCACATCTTCCCAGCAGCAATGACTCCAGATTGCTTTTCGTAGTCTGGGGCCCTAAGCTTTCAAGACTGGCGCTCGCCTTTCTGTAAATCAAGGGACTTGTTCTGCACTCTTGGCTGCTGCATCCCTCCAGCACGGTTCCAGCATCCTTGTGAATAAAAGGGAAAGCCAGGGTGTGGGGAGCGAAGGTGCTGCGCTCCTGGGGGCTGGTTGGGAGCTCTGCTGCCTCCAAGCTGCTGAGCACAGTTGCAGCAGGAGGGGGGATCTCTTTCTCTCATCTGGCCAAACAGCCAAGGACTGCAGTGATTTCTGTGCAGCTCTTAGAAACTTCCACCCTTTTTTTGCTGGCATAGCGGTATACTCATCATTTTTAAGGGATGAGCAGTCACATCTCAAAAGTGACAGCTGCTGCCTCTTCGTCTGAGCACTTGCTCAGACTTGCCACATCACACAATGTAGTGATGGCCATCACCACTGGCCTAGTAAGGAGCTTGCTTGAGCAACGCTGTGCTGTCTTTCTCTCTCGTGCAGTGGCTAGATGAAGAGCATTGAATTTTATTACGGGTGATTGTGTAATAAAAAGTAGAAAACAGCTTTCAATCTGTCTGCAGGGCAGCGGTGGTGAGGGGAGAGTCCCTGTTTTACTCCAGACTGGCCGCAGAGTCTTTGCAGGGGAGTTGGCCTCTCTCCCTATGTCTGCCCCGATTACAGCTTAATTTGAAGGAAAATCAGAACATTTAAACCCTACCTGAGTTAAATATCTAACAGGAGCGTATCAGGTGCTAGCGTATTGGGCTGCAACAGAAAGTGTTGGTCCCTTCAATAAACGGAAAGTTATTCAGTGCTGACTTAAAAGATTTTTAGAGAAATGGCACCACTCAATCCCAGCATTCGTAGCCTGGTGAAGGAATTATGTAGAGAAATTTGTTATCCTGTGCTAGGCAGGAAGGCCAGACGGATGAATGAAGCTGATCTCTTCTGACTTTACTGCGTTGAATAATATTGACATAAGAAGCATTACCTGAAGGGTCCAAGAAACCCAAGAGTACAGCCTAAAAACAGATTAGGATGAACTACTGAAACTAAGTCAGATTAACACGTTGTTTTGAGAAGAAATGAATGGCTGAGACTGTAATGATTCCCACTGCGTCCTTCTTTTGATTGAAGCTCTGGAACAAGTAGAGGGCTATAGGACTTCTCCAACACTGTAGTGGATGGACGCTTTTCTCTTTGTTTGCAGCTACAAGGCACTGCCATAGTGTAGGTCACACACAAATGCAGAACATGTACATAAGGACTAATTACAAAAAAAAAAAAAAGGAGGTCAACTTGAGGTCAAGGCAGAAGAATATCAGCAGCTTAGATTTAAAATGATGTAATAAAAATTGTTTTTAACAAAATTCCCAGTTCTGGGAGTGGTGCAGGCAGCAGGGCATTATGCAGAAGGTTCCCTGCACATTTGTGAAGGTATATGGCAGTATTAAGGCAAATTTTTAAAGAGAAACTCTGATATTATATCAATCTCCCTGAGGAAGCATGAAAAATGGTCCTACAGAGCAGTAAAATCTTTGACATAATCTACAGTGGAGCTGATTATCAGCATAATCATTCTGGCAAGTTCTTTGAGTATAAGAGAGCTAGAAAAGAGAGAGAAAGGTGACAACAGAGAGCAAAGACGTGGAATGAGAAGAAAGAGGACGAGACATTAAACAGTTTAGGACTTTGCACCTTGGAAAGAAGCCACTTGGAGGACAAAAGACAGTCATAAAGCTTATGAAAGCATGACTGGCACAGAAGGCGAGTAAAGAAAAACCGGCATTCCTGAGAGCGTGAGGACTGTTGGGACATCCAGTAAAAATTTACCTGTAAGTCAGACAGAAGGAAGATTTATTTTATACGGTGTTTTTACAGTGTTAGCCATTGTCCTAGAACGATGCGGAGGCCAGAAGCACAAAGAGGTCAAAGTTAGAAAAATAAATGGGAGAGAGGTGACAATGTATGTTTGTTGATTAAAAAATAAATTACTTATGACAGTAAATAGAAGAGTTAACCGATGAAATGTGGAAAAATCCTATGGCACCGAGTGATAAAATAGCGTTTTAAATTCAGTGTAGTGAAGTAATGCAATGGAGAACAGCCCCCACTGAATGTATACAGTGATGAGCTCTGAATTCTTTCCAGTCGTAGACAAACTTGGAGGTTATAATTGGCAGTTCTCACAAAATATTATCTCAGTGTTTGGAAAAACAAATTGAAGGTTAGATGCTTGTGGAAAAATAATAGTGATCAAACTAGGAAATGTACTGCTGTGTAAACCCGTAGTGCACCTGTGTTGTGAATGCTGCGTGGGCACCAGTCTCATCGCTCTTAAAGACCCAGTGAAACTGGGAGAGATCTTGAAAAGGTTGACAAGAACGATCAAAGGCGTGAAATGAGTTCCTTGTGAAGAATGATAACTAGATCAGAACTCTTCAGGCTCAGAAAGATATCTTTGAAGAGGATATGATGGATGCATATAAAGTCTTAGCCGCATGGAGCGTATATGAACCCATTATTCACCATCTCTTCTGATAAAAGGGCTAAGACCACCCAATGAAGGCAGCGGGTGGCAGGCTCAAAACAAAGTGAGATATTTATAAAGTGGAAGCAGGACCTCCTCCTTTCTCTTTGGTGTTGAGGTTTTAATCTGTTGGAGCAATTCCTTGGACTTAGGCTGATTTACTCTGCAGTTAACACTTCATCAGACTGCTGTTCACAGGGCTTTGAAAGCTTAGCTCTAGAGCTCTGCTCGTAAGAGAAATCCTTTCGAGTGTTGGAGTAGGGATATGAAGCCTGGCAGGCTGAAACGGGCCCCCTGGTCATTCTTCACTGGGCAAAATCAGGGCTGCTGCTCAGCAAAGTGTTTTGGTGGAAATACCCACTGATGTCAAGTACAGTTTGTACAGATCACATCATACAGCCTAGCCTTGTGCCTGGTATTTTGGGGTTGTTATTGGAGTACTAAAACTTCTGTGACAGCAAGGGCTGACGTATCCTCTTGGTCTGACGGTGAGTTGGAATGGTGGCATATTCTTGCAGTTGCAGTAGGTAGTTCCAGCTTCAGCTACTACAGAAAAAATACAAGAATAAAATATGAACCAGTACCAGTAGTGTTGTTTTGGGATTGCTCCATAGGATTTAGAAAAGGGCAGGCTGAAAGGAGAAGGTTTTGGATTCATGGAAACTGGACGTGGTTCCAATGTGCAAGTGCTATTTATTTGTGGCTTATTACCCGTGGTTTATTGTGTTCACATATTCATTGACAAAATTAATTTCTTGCCATTTTAGGCTGATTCAGAGCATCTTGCTAAACATTTCTTAATTGTAAGGAGAGATATCGCTTACTTAAACTCATAGAATACTCAGGTGAATTGCGCTTTGAGTTGTATTTCAGTTTAACAACTGCTTCTGACCTGGAGAAGGGCTTCTGCTCCCAAAAGCTTGTCATTATTTCCAGCTAGTTAAATAAAAGATATTACATCAATCTGCAAATCTTTGAGGTATTTGAAAGTTGAAAGAGTGGGGAGAGGAGCGGTGGGGTCTGTTGGTACCCTCCGCTGTAGCCACTGCCAGCTGTGCCGAGCTGCAGCGCAGGACGCGGCCTCGGGACCCCGCTCCCCGGGAGAGGCTGGGGTCTGCCTGGGGACACCTCGCTTCTGAGCAGGGTGTGGCCGTGCCCGAGACTGAATCGGGCTCTTGAGATGGTGAGGGAATATTTTGTGGTAAGGTGGGTCGTTATCATTTCCCTTTTAAAGTATTACATGTGATCCAGATTAATTGGATTACTGGAGTTTATCAGATAACTACTTGTGTTCTGCTCTGTGGGTGGGTGCTCGTAGACCTCTGCAGCAGGCAGCTAAAACTCATTAGCTTAAATTGCTGTGGAGGAGGCTCAAAAGAGAATCTACGCTTTGATTCCATGATGGCGGCTTAAACTAAGATGATGTTCTTTACAATTGGGTTTGGCACCTGTTAGTACCACAGTTCACCTGACTAATATTGTCTTATGGTATGACTACCCTTCTTCAGAACATTTTAAATTTCTTTTGAGGGTTTCTTTAGAATTCGTGACTGTAACGTTGCAATATTGGACATGGGGTAGGTAAATACATCTGCCATTTTCCAAAAGGATAAGGCAATGAAGGTTGGAGAGGGAGGAGAAAAAAGTAATATTTGAGTGAACTAATTAGGGCTCTCATTTTATTTCTGAGATGATTGCTTCAGCAGTGCCTTTAAACTAAATTCCAGTTAAAGACTAATATGGGAGAAACGAGCATGTGATATTACAGGAAGGAAATACTAAAACCAGGTAAAAATATTTGATAATTTCTCTCCAGGTGAGTGTCGGCAAGCTAGCCTGTCTTTAGAGAAGGTATTATCAACAGGCTTTTGTAGGGTTGGGGCTGGTATTCTCACGCTTGCCGTTTGCTGGGGGCCTTGCATCAGGAAGGTCCTTCTCTGGACAACGCAAACTGACTCCTGGGAAGTTGTGGCTGCTCAGAGCTTTTGAAATGGGCTGTCGGAAAGATAATGTCTTTGATTTAGCCTCCTGAGTGTGTTACTTTATATCAAATGTTATTTTTTGGTTTTGTCATGTTGGAATGGAAGAATATTCTGGGTATAATAGGTAAAGATGTTAATAATTTTTGTGACTCTCAGGGAATACCTTATGCAGCCTTTCAGTAACCGAAGGGGCCCTACAAGAAAGTTGGAAAGGGACTTTTCACAAGAGAAGAGAGTGATAGGATATGGGGTAGTGGCTTCAAACCGGAAGAAGGTAGATTTAGATGAGATATCGGGAAGAAATTTTTCCCTATGAGGGTGGTGAGCCCCTGGCCCAGGTTGCCCAGAGAAGCTGTGGCTGCCCCATCCCTGGAGGGGTTCAAGGCCAGGTTGGACGGGGCTTGGAGCAACCTGGTCTGGTGGGAGGTGTCCCTGCCCAGGGCAGGGGGTGGGGACTAGATGATCTTTAAGGTCCTTTCCAACCAGACCATTCTATGGTTCTGTGAAGGAGAAAGGCACCAAACTCGATTGCATGGATAAGTTTGCTGTACAGTTCTTATGCAGCACAAAGCTGTGAACAAATAACCTCTGTGCTTGTAAAGAACAACAGCATTTCAGTGCGCCAGGGAAGAAGCTTTTACAGAACCTGAGAGAGACTGACGCGCATCTGAAGCTTGTGTGGATGTACGAGCAAAGAGGGAGTATCACTAGGTGCTATTCTTCTGCTGTTTCCTAGGCATTTGCTCTTGAGCTGTATCGGACTGGATCTTGTGCTACACAGATTCCATGCCGTTCTTCATGTGTTCTTATTCTGGAAAGTATTGAATATTTTTTCAGGTGCAGCAATCAATTTAATATTAACCTGTTATTTTTACATGTTAACGTCTGCCCTGAAAAATCCACCAGGAGCTGAATTTCTGCTCCATCTATGCTTAATGTGAAGTATTTGACTTGATTCCTTATTCATTATTAAACCAGTTTTAGAAAGGGAATTTTTAAATAGTGCTGATGGATGGCTGTAACAGTCACTACTTTTGGATTTTAATTTTTATTCTGGTCTATAATATTTTCAGGTTAAAAATCTCGTTGTTTATATATTGTTTATGTACCTTCCACTTGCATCAAGGGAAATTCATGTGGGATAAAAGGAAACAATTTTTGTGATGAGTGGTGTGTAGTGCTGGAATCTACGTCCTTAGAGGTTTGCTGTTTTTCTTTTTTTACATGAGAGGCATTGCAGCACAAACTACGCAGATTCCACCTATCTTTGTAAAAACTGTTCTGTTCTTGGTATAAGTTGTTACCCAGTCCAGTTCACTCACTAGATAGCTTTGGCTTCTAACTTTGGACCACACAAATTTTAACATGAATCAGTGTGGGGATAGAATGAGGAAAGGGGAGGTGAAGAAGATGCAGAAAAAGGGAAGCAGGAGTTCTTGCTACCTAAAAGGCCAATGGGGTTTGGATCTGGAGGGACAAGATGTCACCAGGGCAGGAAGCACCTTCAAGAGGATGCGTCTGTCAGACTTTGGCAGATCTGGGGCACTAATGGCCAGGGCTGATGAAGGAAGATGTAAACTTGCAAGCATACAGAGCCAAGAACAGCCACTTGAATCTGCGGAGAGCAAACTGGGTTTGGGGGCACGTGGCACCCGCTAATTAGGTCAGAGATTCCTCCTTAGACCTTATCTGACAAGTTAAAATTTGGGAAGCCATATTCGGTACAAAGCGCCATCCTCCTTTGGCCTCCAGCTACTTTCCAAAAGACATTCCTAATTTGATGGGAAATGTCACTTTCCTTCTGAGGATATTTTAGGTATCTACTTTATATGGAGTTTTATAATTGACTTCAAACAGAAGTCATTCTTAGGAACAGTGATTTTGAAATCAGTTACTGATGGCCAGGAGTCAGACGCAAGAGATTTCCATGAGCTGTGCTGAGATTGTTAAATGCTGCTACGTGGGCCTGTCAAGGGTGACAAATTACTCCAGCAGCCATGAGTGGCAACAATCGACAGGCCTCAGGCCCATCATCAGAAGGAGCTCCTGTTTTGATTTTGGTTAAAATGCCCCTTGGTCATAAGAGCTTATGAAACAGCAGCAGTTGGCTTGTCTGGGACGGGGGCTGCTCAGAGCTGTGGCAGCCACGTCACGCAAGCGGCATCTGAGAGAGACCCTGCGCCCATTCTGCTGCTGAAACCTCAGGAGCAACTGGTGTCCATTCCTGAAATAGTTAATGCATTTTGCAAGAAAATAATTTTTCTTACTTTGTTCTTTCTTCTCTGACCGACACCTGAGGAAACCCACACAAACGCATTATTTCTAGGCAGCTGCTACCCAGATTTAAGCATTCTGTTTATCCTCAAACTCATAGAATTTAACCAAAGGTTGTCATACTTGATGATATTCCAGGCCCTGATGTGGCATGATTCTGCTCCTGGACAGAGGATTTAAATACTTTCTGTCACTGATGGATGGGGTTTACTGGGAAGGGAGGGAGGGTGGGTGGCATTTGTTCTGGGGCTCTTGGCCCCCTTTCAATACAGCTGATGGTGGAATGCATCTCTCTCACCTCTGCATTTCACCAAGAGGTGACTTAATCTGGTGATTAAAAGCTGCCATCTTACTGTATATATGGTCGGGGGGTTACAGGGCGGTGGCTCCCTGCTCAGGTGATGAATTTCACAACTGAAGAGTAACGGGCCAAATGCAGGCTCCAGTCAAAACCAGTCTGATGCTGGTGGGCAGGTAATTCTGTGGTTTCCTCACAGGCTGAGTGCCCTGGGCCATGCTAAGGAGCTTTTCTGCTACTTGCTTGTTTCAGTGTGTAGAGAAAGGCGTGATAAGGGTTTCATGTAAAGCATGTTAGGTAATGACAGGCATAAGGAGGACGCTGTTGGCCTGCCCAGCGATATCCATTTTATTTTATTTTTTTTCCCTATCTAGTGTCTGTTCATAGACCTGTTCTCTTGAGTGTATCAAACTATTAAACCTTTTTTTTTTGAGTTTCCTGAAATTATTTACCTCTAAAACCTTGAATATTTGAGCTCTATTAGTAGCTCTCCTTAATGGTGAGATATCCCTCCTTTCTCCTCACTCCCGTCGTTGCACTGCTCCATTGTTCCTGTGATCGTGGGGTGAGCTGCTCCAGGTCACTAAAATAGCAGAAAGCAGACGTGTGCCTTCGAAAAACATCTGTCACCCCCAAGTTTTACAAAACCAGCAAGAATAAAAATGTGGTTTTAAATTAAGCTCTTCATTGAGTTTTAACTTTCAACACTTTCACAAGTACTGAACCGCTGATGTTTCTGTGGATGCTCTATCTCCTGTGCTCTGTCTGCGCCATGGAACATGCTGGTGCAGGATTTCCCTGGCAGCTTTGGAAGTGATGGCTGATGCCAAGTATTCGCTGGGTGCCTGCGATGGCTCTGCCGCTCCGCAGTGCCCCTCATACATCGTGGTGGTCGGGGGATCTCATCCGCGCTGGCTTCCTGGTTGTGTCATGTTTGAGTAACATAGTTAGCAAGTAAACAATTAACGCAAACCAGCAGTTTGAGCATGCTTTGCCAAGGGACCATTCTAATTCTTTCTTTTAGTCCTCTTAGCTTCCTGTTTGCATTTGGTTTGCCATGCTTTATGAGATTTCCTGTTTTCCTCATCTGGACAAAGTTCCCACTTCCTTTTCAGTTCTAGCCGGTTCCCAGGATAGCCTGCTTAAACTGCCTATTGAGTCATGCAGGATTTGTGTATGAGGTGGCTCTGTCTTCATGCTTGCATAGTGTCACGCAGGTTACCTGGGCTTCCCGTACAGCATTTTTAAGAGTCTCCAGCGGCCTTGTAGGATTCCTTCTTTTTGTTGCTTTTAGTATTTTTTTTATTTTGTTTTGGCAAGTTGCCTCATTTTTATATTTTCTTTTTTTTTGAAATTGAGTGTCTATGAGCCAGACTTGCTGGCTTTGTCACAGTACAGCATATAGAATCATAGTTGGTTTGGGTTGGAAGGGACCTTAAATATCATCTAGTTCCAACCCCCTGCCCTGGGCAGCGACACCTCCCACTAGACCAGGCTGCTCAAAGCCCCGTCCAACCTGGTCTTGAAATTGTATTGTGTTTTCCATTGAAAAGCAGATCTTGCATTAGTATCCTTCAAAGGATCATTCCAGTGTAACCTATTCTATAGGATTGTGCTTCCTAAAAGAGCAACTGTAATGGGCCCTGCTTCAGTTTGCTTCTGAGAAACAGGTCACTTGGAGCCCTTGTGTGCCCACTGTCACTTGGGGGAAGGGCCAGGGTCTGACACAAGTACATCCCGGTGAACTCTGTGGAGTTGACGTCTCAGTGCCTGGGCGGGAGCCGATAGCCTCGGGCATGCTGAGCAGTCTTGATTTACTGCTGAAGCAGCTGGCATTTTCCATCCTGTCTCGGTTGTAGTCATGCAGGTGTTTACAGACTGCTCCCGTAACTCATAAGGCAGGATGCTCACAATGGCTGGAAGAAGATGTGGTCAGTTCCTGCATCCCATATCTGTTTCCACCCTCTCTGAAATAAGACATTACCTGTTTTATCAGAGGGCTTCTGTTCTTTTCAGAAACTTATAACATGAATACTGGTGCTGATGGGTACTAGATGTTAGTTTATAGCCCCCGTGTATCCAGGGAGGACCCCGAAGACTGTAGTGAGTTAACTACTTTATTTGTATATTTGCCTACCCTGTATGTTGTACATGATACTCAACTTAGACTGCAGGATTTGGAGCTGACTCACAGAGCTCATTACATGTCTGGGCCTCATTGCACGAGCCGGTCCTGATGTTCATGTGAGTGTCTGATGGGCTCGTTCAGTTCACTAAAACAGCAGAAGGCTGGCCTGGCAAAAAGTTAGCATTAAATCTGCTCACGTCGCAGTCAGGCATGCAAGACACTGCTTCAGGCAGGGCTTGGGTCACAGCTGCAAGGGGACGGAGGAGCCGGGGAGAGAAGAGAGCTGGAGGATCTGACGTTCCTTTTCAGAGGCTGTGAGGTGAAACTTTAGTTCCTCTGTATCCGGAAATCATATCCTACAACAAGGCAACTCTGATTAGCAAACTGAATTGTGTTTCATATTCCGTATACATGTGACCTAAATTGATTAGATCTAGCATATCTTGAAGCTCAGTGCGGGCCCCTGCGTATCAGCTGGCAGTGTCATGAGCACGTACTCCATCCGCTCTGTGATTCAACTGAAGAGCGAACGCTGCCGAAAAAAACCTGGTTTCTTACAATCAAATCTCAAAGCAAGGTCTTTATACTTGGCAGTTCTATAAAAAAAGGTGGTACACAAGGAGCTGAAGGAGCCTTTTCCTCTGTTGGTTCACCGATCCAAGTGAAAACTAGCCCTGGAAAAAACAGTTGAGGAATGGGGAACAGATCTGACTTGCCACGTTACTGTGTAATCATCGACCTGGTGCAAGGAAAGGAGAGGAGGGAATTTCTGGCTGGCGTAGGGAGGGAGGGAGGACAGGAGCATCCCTTTTGGCAGCAACCCACGATTATATTGAATAATGAAATTACATCCTGAGTTGATTCTGAGTTGCCCTATATCCGTTACTGGTTTTAACTGTGTGAATTTGAGTTGCCTCTCCTGTGTTGGCCACCTGCCTGAGAAGGGGCATGAAATTCGGCTGACACACACAAGGGTGTTTGCTGCTTGGAAGTTAATTCGCGGACGGGAAATGATGGAGGTGACAGCAGTACAGCAGTTGTGATGGTTCTGAAGTAATGACACTGATACTCAAGAAGAGATTGTCCTTCAGATGATGCAGGATGGGCAATAAGCCAAACTGAAAGAGCTTGTTCTGGGAAGCTCCAAGGAGCAGTGCTACACGGGTAAGGGAAAAATGTATTTCATTAATGAGGAAGAAGGGGAAAAGACATATAATGAAAATCTAATTTTAGCAGTTTACTTTTCATACACTGTATATGCGTTCTTAAAACTTATGTCAGTCCTGTGAGTGCCCCTTTTGCAAGTGGTTTGCAGTTAGACCAGATTAAAATAGTGAAACTGCATCCTGAGAGTTAAATCTGTCTTGTGTACACCTGTGTTTTTATATTCAATACCCACAATTATTTTATACTAAACCGAATGTGTTTGCTGTGATAAAACATAAAAGGTCTCTCTCGTGTCTGCTGGATAATTTGGAATTGGAGATGTTGAAATGTGTAATCGGCTTTTGACTGCAAGTATACTATTTTATGATGACCAAAATCCTTTTATTCAAGTTTGAGTGAAGTAAGAATGAGAGTTTGGTTTTACTCTGTGAAGACATTAGCAGAAGTGATTTAGATGTATGTACGTATACAGCACAATGGAAGGGTGTTAGTTACCTGAATGAGCTGGTTCCAGAAGCAGCTGTGGTGTCTTAGGTGCTGTGGAGCAGAATATATTCGTTCTTCCCGAGAATTTGCACGCCCTGTGATGATTTGCTGTACCCACATTAAGCTGGATTTATCCACTGCATACGCCAGGAGGTGTGACCGGGACTACTTGGTGCAGTCCCTTCACTGTTGCATATGTTATTGCATCAGTTTTAGATTGTACAATTTATATATATGAGTGAACCCAAAAAATTTAAGGTAGTTTTGTTTTTAAAATGAACGTGAGACTACCAACTTTTCCTGTGCATTTGATCTGGCTATTTTTCTTCTGTCCTAATAGCGCGTCATGCAAATGAGTTAAAAAAGATCATCGTGATTGCATTGCAAACTATGAAAAGTGAAGTCTGACTAAATGTTTGTTTAGCTATACCATAACTTCAACGGTGGTTCCTCCCACACGGCAAGAAGGCTCCGTTGGGTGTAAAGGCTATATTTAATGTTTGGTAGACAGTGAAAACACAACTTTTTCAATAAGATAAATAAAATGCAAAATCAGCATTAAATTTCAGCAAATTGAAATGTGCTGTTTGATGACAAAAATCATTGTTAAAATCTCATTTAAACAGACTTCCAAGCCATCTTGGTTTGAATGCTTCATTTTGCTCAATGGGATATTTGATTAATTTTTTTCACTTAAAATGTAAAAACACACAGTCAATTAGTTGGAAGCAGAGTTGACAACAAAGCAGAAACAAGCTTGAAAATAAAACTGCAAAGGGAACCAAAGGATCTGGTGGAAAGCAGCCAGGTTTAATCATAAGCTGCTTAAGAGTAAGCTGCTGCTGAAGAGACCGATGTCCCCGCTTGCCTTGTGTCACATCGGAGGATGTGTGTGTGTGTGGAGCAATGAAGTTCAGCCACACGTACTGCCTCGGTGGGGGCGAGAGCATGAGGGTTTTGTCGCGGGATGGATAGAGGAGATGGCACGGGAGAAGCTGCCGTGAACGCAGGGATGGTGGTCAGAGCTGATGAAGAGCTACGAATGTTTCGGTTGGGGCAAATGTCCAGCTGAAGCCTTCGAGGGCCCTCGCCCACACCTGGGGGGGACCTCCTGAACTATGGGGGTTGTGGAAGTAGGTGGCTCAGTAGAGGGGAGAGCATCTTTGAAGAGATCCATTTGAACACGTGCTTCACCATAAAACTGATAAAAGTGGCTCTGTGGTTTACTTTGAGCTGTGTGAGCTACTTACGCTGGATAATGCAGGTGTTGCTTTAGAGTGGTGCCACTGGGCAAGAAAGGGACATGGAAAAATCATGTGAATAACATAATTGATAATAATAGCCATTGCTTATGTCATTTGCAGTGGGGAGAACAGCTTATTAAGGGAAATGCTGCAAAGCTATTTGAAAGAGATACCATGACCAGAAAAGGCTCTTTTGGAGACAATAATTTGCATCATTTTCATAGGAGAAATTTCTCATTCCAGTTTATAACCTGGATATCCTCACTCTAAAACTTCTTGGACGGTACTATACATGGGAGCTCAGCATGGTTCAGTGTTTTCATGGGCACTGGTCCAGGTAATCTAAAACAATTTGAAGACTTTTACGTTTTTCTTGCATTCTTGCTTACTCAGCCCTATAGTTGATGCCTGTTAATTCAAATGGTGACTAAGGATAACGTCCTGCTAGCTGAGCTCAGTTACGCGCATGGCAGTGTGACACTTCTTGCAAGTAGAATTGGCCTCTTTCTCCCAAATTAATGGAAAACTGGGCACAGACCTTTTCCTTTAAACCATTGTTAAATGTAGGTCTCGTTTAAACTCCTTAGGAAGTATATTTAGCAGCTGGCATTTGTGTCCTGGGTGTAGCCCAGATTTGAAGGAGGTAAAAGCATGGTGTGTTAGGAAGCTGCTGTCACTCGTGTGCAGTAGCTGGCACTGTGCTGGTTAAGCAGAATGTAATTTCTCCGCAGGCTTGCAGTTTGTCTTGGAGGTGGAGCGCCATGTGGTGCGTTCCCAAAAATGTATGAGCTGGAACACAAAGCGAGTAACCTTAGGAAAATATTTTGAAAGTGATTTTGGACCCTTTGTGGGTTTTGCTGGAAGTTTACCATGTCAGTCAGCATTTCAGGATAGAAAATGGAGTAGCCTACGCAGGTAGTTGGGAAGCCCACTGCTGTTGAGAGGCTTACACAGGACTGAGGAGCAACACAACAGGAATGCCCAAGGGCCTCAAAGGCCATGCCATAGAGGAATCTTATTTTACTTACGTCTGTATGACCAGATTGAGGAGCCTCGTCAGGCAGCTTACCTTTCAGTGAGTATGGGAGAGAGAAGCGAAGGAGGCACAGGAAGCAGGAATCCCCTTATGCAGGAAGGAAAAAGCTGTAGCAAAAAGCCACGCAACACACAAGGACAAATAAGCACCTGAGCCGCAAACCTGAGGACCGTGGGTAGTTTACTTTGGTTCTTGCACTGGCTGCAAAATTCTGGGCTTGTTCCCATCTTCCTTTGCACGCCCTGGAGCAGTGTTTCTTTTTTCCATCTCACAAGAAACAGGTAGCTGTGTCAGAGAGCAGATCTTGGAAACCTAACCCAGATTGTCACGACTGTAAGTGTAGTCAGTCCCTAGAGAGGAGGCTTCTGGCCCAGCTGGCCCCTGCTGGGCTGTCAAACACGGGAACGTGCATTTAGGTACATGTAATGCCATGGTTTGTAGCATCGCTTGATAACTGTGTTGTGTAATTTTGCCTCGATGGGGTTAACGTACAAAGCAGGGGTATAACGGGCTATAGAGTTAACAAATTCGAAGCTGTAGTCAAGTTGATGTATGAGTCAAGATGAACAAACAAGAATTTTCAGCCTCTGAATACAAGATTTTGTTGCACTGAGTTCCTAAACGGCATGGAGAGATTGCACCTCCATAATAAAGCAGAATATTGAAGGAGGTGCCCAGAGAGTTGGATTCCAGATCCAGCTCTTGTAGCCCTGTGGGGAGCGGTACTGCTAGAATTTCGGTGGCTGGAAACCGGAGCTGAAGTGCCCACAGGCGGTGCAGTTTACGCTGCTGCTCGGCGGGTGCAGGTCTGTTATACTCATGCTTTGACTTACTGAACTCACTTTAACGCAACTTCTTTTTTTTTTTTTTTGTGTGTGGAAAGGATGTAAATTGAGAGCACTCTTCCCTTGGAGTAAGCGTGCAAGCACATATTCAGATGTTATTTATAGGTAGGTGGTTTCTTTCTTAGGCTCACCTGCCTTGGTTTTTGCAGCCTTCCGTGTCCTACCCCGATTCTAGTCTCTGTGCTAATGATTTGCCAAACGTCTTTTTGTTGATTCTTGTTTACTGGTTTTCAAAGCGCATAGAGTCTATTCCAGCCTTCAGGAAGCCTTTGGAAAGGGATGGGATGGTTTAAATTGGGGTATTTGAGTGTATTTATAGTCATATATAAACGGAGGCAAGAGGAATACTTGCAAAGTAGGCAGTACTGGGACACTTATAGAAAAACATACGATTTATACATGGATCATTCCAGGCAACCTTTTGCTTTGCCGTAGCCTATTTTCTACAGAGCTCTTTTGTGGGCTAGAATATTTATGCTGCTTTGTTGTGGTATTTTAAACTTGGTTTCAGCTTATGAAATGACATGTTTGTTTCTTTAAATAACAGAGAAGTGAGGGAGAGAACTGATTGTTCGCTGGGCAGACATGTCTGCAGATCTTTTACAAGGAGTCTTTCACATGGTTGGAGCGGAGGGATAGCCCAGGTCACCAATACCTTACCCTTCCCTTTGCCTCTGCATTTGGAGATGTGCTTTACCAGGTCTCTCTGCTACAAAGCATTCTCTTTTGTGAAATTTTTGTGGCCTTGTTTTGACAAATGTGTCCCTTTGCCATGTTTTAAACCAAAAGCCAGTAGCTGTTCGCATAGCACGGTGCTCAGGTGAAGTTGTGGTGAATGATCATGCGGAGCGAGGCAGAGCTCATGCTGTAATAACGTGTTCCCCCAGGTTTGGTTTAGGGCAATCGCATTCAGGGTGCTAAAACCTCAGGAGGAGAATGTGTGCATCTGACTTCAGAATATCCCCGTGAACAGATTCAAATGAAGTCCTGAGGCTGTCACAGCCGTTTTCCAGAGAGTTCACAAGATTGGGAAGAGCTGGTTCAGCAATCTAAAAAAAGCTGCTTGCAAACAAACAGTGATGGGGACCCCTGTACCTTTTCCTTCAAAAAACCTGCAAAAAACTTTGAGTTTCTAGGAAGCAGAATGAGCTCAGATTTGCTGGATGAGCAGAGTAGAATCAAAAGGTTTAGAAAAGAAATCCACCATCTGGCTGTTTGTGGCTGTGCAGGTTTAATCATTCTGTCTGATTTTGCTCTCCGTTCATCAATGTCCAGCGGCTTCCTGGCTCACCTCGGCATTTGGTCGCACCTGGCTGCTTTGGAGGTCCTGCTCGTGCTCCTGCAGCCTGGAATGAGTCTGCTCCGAGCCCAAGAGTCTCCCAGGCTGACTCTGCCGCAGACTCATTGCAGAGCATCTCCCTTACTCTTCCCTACAGAAGTTTTCCCAGCTATGTGAGCTCAGTTGGCGTTAAGAAAGGTGGTCTCCTCTCTCCCAAAGAAGTTTCATTTAATTCTGAGCTCAGCATCCAAACCAGCAGCCTTTCTTCTTGCTGCCCAGTTTGCTTTAACAAAGGAGCAACACGCAGTGCAGGTGTAACACAGCAGTTTGTTGCCTTAGCCCCTGAGACCCCCGTCCCCTCAAACGGTATTTGGAGCAACACTGGACCTGGACGATAAGCATCAGATTAATCTCAGAGTGATGTTGTTTATTGTGTGCACTGTAGTTGCATCTGGAGACCAAGTATGTAATCGAGGTTGACGAGATAAAGCATTTGATAATCCTTTCTTTGAACGCCTACTTAGTTTTTTTTTATTATTCTCATATAACAAATGATTAACAAAGTAGTGCATGGGATTTACAAATTGCGTCTGTCTCCCTCGCTCTAGACTTTACACGTTCGTGGGCTGGCATGCTTGTATCTGCAGCAAATGGTGCAGGTTTATGCAGGCTGCATCCCAGGGCTCTCTGGGAGTTGTTGCTCTTTGTATAGCTCGGGGGGAAACCAGGATAAATATCTGCAGAGCTTTAGCAAAAGTATCTTTGAGCAATCTAATGCAGAGCAGTTGGTGCTCTGAGTTGTTCTTTGGTCAGTCAAAGCTTGGTAGAGAGTGATTATTAGATGCCCTGCATCACTGTAGACTCTGGTTTAGGCAAAAATGCTAGGTGTGAGCCTAAGACCCACGAACCACAAAGCAAGTGTAATTTACCACTCCCTTGTACATAAAACCCACCGAGAAAGGAGGCCGGGGTGCGCACAGTTTTTTAATCCCTTCGGGTAGAGTGGACAACTTCTTGGTCTCTTGGGTGACCCTAAGAATAAGCATCACCTTCCTGCCTGCTGTCAGGTACAGTCAGTGTCTTTTCAAAGAGGCGTAAGAGAGGAATAAGCTCTCCAGGTAATTCGGTGGTTGTTTTAGTACTGTGTCACCTGCTGTAGATAAGCTTTGTGAGGCTTGTTCGAAACTCCTTTGGTGCCTGTAATCTTGTGGGATGCTGGAGAGAACCTGGTAGATGTTGAGATCTTAATCAGTCCCAGGGTATAGAGAAGTTGTAATTCCTTAGTAGAAAATATTTTTTTGGTCTCCATAATGCCTTATCAGAATTACAGTAACTAGCTCTTCCTCTGAGGCTTACAGCATATTGTATAGTGACTCTTACTGCTCTTCTGAATAAAAGTTCATCGTGGGGTAAGGGGGATGTTACCTCTAAATTAACTGGTTTCTTGGAACTCTCACAACTATGTGTTTTACAGCAAAATAAAATCTGAAAAGGAAGAACAATTTCAAGTTTCCCAAAGCAAAGGAGCTAAAACAGAGGGGAGCTGCTGTGGTTGATTTTCAGAGGGAAAAGGCGTTACGATTTATTTTGTGCCAGACTGGCCTGAGCCACACCAGTGTTAGTCCTGGCACAAAGCGAGGTGACAAGAACGCACAGCTTTGCACAGTGTTTGGGGCGAGGGGAAGCCCTCCTTCCGGGGGCAGTGCGCGCGTGTGTGGAGTTAAGGTGGCTGGAGAAGCACAGTTGCAGTACTCTTTTTCCACTTTTTTTTCTTCTATGGTTAGCAGCAGAGTATTATCTTGGACAGTTTGATTTGTGACAGTATTTGACAGTCTCTTTCTAGCACACTCAGCTAACGCCCAGGAAGCCCACCACATGCCTATTCCTGTCCCTACTTATGTCCACAGCTTCTTTTATTTCATCTACAGTAATATGTATAGTGTTTCCTGGACAACCGAATCATCTGCATTATCAGGCATGATCATCTCCTATTGCCGGAGCTCCCTTCATATTGCTGCAGCTGCCTGCGCTAGAAATTCTCTTGTCTAGAAACACAGGAGTAGAGCCTCTAGAATAAAAACTAAATCCCTGTTAAACTCTGCGATATTTTTCCTCCGTCCTCGTTGTTGTATTTACACTAGAAGATTTCTTCCCTGGCTGTGTGGCAGCAGTGATTTCCCATAGACGTATGGCAACCTCACATACTGTTGTGTACATTTTTTTTCTTCCCTTCGATGACTCTGCACCACCCGATAGAGAATGATTGTTTGGGCTGCACAATTAACAGTGTTACTCTGCACATGTTCAACTGGACCAATACTATCTGGGGCCCATTTTCATATCCCACCTCATGAAACAAGGGCTGCCTTGGGTTCTGGGCTGTCTTATGTTGTGCCAACACGGTACTTGGATCTCCACACCTGCGTCTCCCCCGTGCAAATGCAGTGTTGGCTGCGTCCCTTGTGAGTTACAGGCACAGCCGTGGCGTTAGTGGCTGGGTGCTGTGGTTAAGGTGTGTCAGGCGTGGCAGCGAGGGTGTCGGTACTCCCGCATATTGAACGCAGTTTTTTCACTCTGCTGATCCTGTCATTTCCAGTGCATTTCCCTGCAGACTGTGGCTGAAATACCAGCAATGCATGGAAGGGGGTCCAGGCTCTGAGTAGAAAGGCCTGAGCTTTCAGGGACAGCTTTTCAACGGGCAAAGGCAATGTGCAGGGTAAGGGGTAACACAACCGAGACGCTCAGTGCGAGCGTGGCTGTTTGCCTTGTGCGGTTACAGATGCTTTGTGTTGCACCGAGAACCAGCTGCTTTTTAGACTTTCAGGCCTCAGTTTGAGCATATACAAGTCTAATGAAAGATCTTAAAGCTCTCTTTGGCTAGCATCTCTTGTAATACCGTTTCTAACAATATGCCTTTGTTTCAGAATCGCCCGTTTGCTGCTTTGAGGGTTAATTGGCTCCACTTAGAGCACCATGGACGAACTGCAGGATGTTCAGTTGACAGAGATCAAACCTCTCCTGAATGATAAGGTAATGCTAGCTGCTCCTTTGCTCTCACAGGTGTACTCTGGCTGACTTTGTCTGGCAAGCAGCCCTGATTGTCAGGATCTTGTCACAGCTTGAGGTACCTTAAGTATTGAAAAACAGTAAATGCTTCCCCACTCTGACAATCCACCACCCTATACTCTTCCAAAGTCTCAGGGAAAGACAGCCCACCACAGTTCAGGTAAGTTTAGAGTCATGACAGCCAAACAGTATGTCATGCCTGTACTGAGAATTTACAAAGGTGATACTGTTCCTGACCTGGAGGAGCTGTAGAACCTCTAATAGGTTCATGCTTGTTAGAGAAACCTTGGATTGTATCCCCTTTTTTTTTTTTTTTTTTTTTTACTTTTTTGTTTAGAATCTTTTGTCTTAAATTATTCTTTCGTGTTTTGACCCCCAAAACAACGCTGTCTCCATGGATTTAGTAATGGAGAGCCATTTCTTTTTAACATCTGTAGAGCCTAGCTAGAGCAGTCCAGATTCATGCAATACCAAAACTTTGGAAAATCATTTTATAGCGGCAGCAGGCTTTCACTCTGTCTTTTTTGGGCTTTGGAAGAAAGCCATATGGGCTTTAGGAAAGCCCTGGCCTCACTGGATTCTGCCACATACTATTGCTGCAAGTGCGTAAGTCATTATGGGCCGTGCCAACAAGATCTAGAATCTTGCATCTGCACATTGTGATTATGAGCAATGTGTTTCGGTTACTTTCCATACCTAACAGCCAAGGTTGGTGGTATGTGAAGCAGTTCCCAGTGCTTTGCTGTTTAATGGCTGACGTCAAACATTAGCTTGTGCTGCCAAAGGGATATGGTACCTCAATCGCTTGCTGCGTGCTTGCAGAAGCCCCCACCCAAAATGGGTAAAATCTTGGAAATTCTGCTACGCTAAGCATTCTGTGCTGCTTAGTTTTTCCTTATTTTTGCAGTGTGCTAGCATATCTGTTTAATATCTGTAAAATCTAAAAATTCAGCTGAAATCTGCAGTCTGGCTGCCTATTCTTACAGCCTAATGATGACTACTAGGCTTCCACCATAGCTTAAACATAACTTTTTCAAGTGTTCCCAGGGAGGGTGAGTCTTGAAAGAACAAAATCAGTGTAGACCTGGAGATAAAAATACAGAAAGGCCTTGAAAACAGTTTATGACTTCAAAATGAGAGATCAACGTTTACAGAAGACAAGCTTCCTAATGCAGTGCCCCAGCTCTTGCTCGTGGTTCTCCTAGGATTTTCCATGTTTGAGTTGAAGAGGTGTCGTGGTTTAACCCTAGCCAGCAACTAGGACCACGCAGACTCTCACTCACTCCCCTTTCCTCCCCCAAGAAAGGTAGGGAGAAGTGGGAGAAAAGGAGGAGAAAGGGGAAAAACAAACTCCTGGGTTGACATAAAGACAGTTTAATAGAACAGTAAAGGAAAATAATAATAATAATAAAGGTAAAAGAATATACAAGACACAAGTCACTCTCACTGCCTGGTGAATTGGTTGTGCAGAGATCAAGGATTCCTCCCCGCCCCCGCAGCCAACCTCCATTTCTGTACCAAGCATGCCATCTGCGGTACAGAATATTCCATTGGCCATTCTCTTGTTCCGTCTGTGCTCCTTCCCAGCTTCTATGGGAGGCTGAAGAAAGTCCTTGACTAGTATGAACATCACTTAGCAACAATGAAAACAATATGCCTTATTGACATTCCTTTCACAACAATCCTGAAAACACAGCAGCCACTAGAAAGAAAATCAACTCTATCTCAGCTGAAACCAGGGCAAGAGGGGAGATTTCCCATGCTTCAGTGAGCTGACCTAAGTAGGAGGTATTGAAGCCTGCCAAAGCAAAGTGGTTTTCACTTTATAAGTTTTTAGTCTCTCTGTCAAGTATTGCCTGATCGGTCCCATCAGGTCCCCGCCATCGTGTCATCTGCACAGCCACTAGAGATAGCTAATAGCTGGGACGGGTCTGTTTTGAATGCAGAGCGCTTACCTAAACAGCCCGGCGGGGTTAACTAGCATACAGAAGGGCACATACAAAGTCACATTTGGCTTCCTTGACTCAGTTTGGAAGTTACATGAAGTATACACTGTCTCAGTAGAAAAGAAAAAAAACCAACGCATAGAGTGGCTCCAGGACCACTGCATGGGAAGAGAAGTGAGCTGTTGCTCTCCTTTTTACACTTTGTTTTAACAAAGGAAATGCCTCAGGGAGCTACCATCTTTGAGATCCAGCCCTTATTAATGCTTTCAAGCTTGAAATAATACACATGTGCTTTTTAGACATAGTTTATGGAGCATATGGGTGTCGTGCCACACTGTTCTGTGCGGGGTATCGGAGTCCAAAAAGTATTGACCTGGCAGTTCGCTAAGATTTTTACTGACCAACCCACTTTAGAAGTAGGAGTTTGAGCCAGCCTGGATTAATGGCCAGAAATAACACAGTAAATCTCTTAAGGTGATGAGTGAGTGCTCACGAACTCTTCAGATTCCCAGGCTGCTGTCCAGAGAAGAGGAGCTCTGGTCTCTTAGTACTCAAACTCT
Source organism: Sterna hirundo (assembly GCA_009819605.1). Taxonomy (NCBI): domain Eukaryota; kingdom Metazoa; phylum Chordata; class Aves; order Charadriiformes; family Laridae; genus Sterna; species Sterna hirundo. Next base: position 2,701,560 of record CM020447.1, on the reverse strand, counting down.
AAACCAGTGGAATTGCCTGGGAGGAAATGGAAACGGGTCGTATCTCGTTCACTTACCTGAACACTGGGCACCACTGAGTCCAGACTTTGTTTCGTCTCAAATATGAGTCAGCAGAAAATTACAAGCCCGACTTTTAAAGAATACAAACACTCTTATGTTTGTGTGTAATTTAAGCCTAATAGCAAGTGTAGGGAAGTAAAATACATTAGAATATATCTGTTCAACTCACTCAGGCTCAATAAAATGCAGTGACTTTATACTTTTTGCAGTGACTTTTCTTTGGGAAAGAAAATCAACCTCAAATGTTCCCATTTAGTTGAAAGAGAGAGAAAACAAGAGTAGTGCCTGTAACCTGATCAGAAAACTGTTCCCGATGACACTTTATTATTCTGGCTGGTCCACATTCTGGCACTTTTGACTCCTAGTAATATATCCTCAGTGAAAAATTACTGAAATGCAGCAGCTTAATTCAGGAGATTGAATGGACGGCCCTTAGGGTCATTCCAGCGAGCTCTTTGCCTTTGAGGTGCAGCCATCACACCTTCAGAGGACTGAAAAACATGCCTTAATCTTAGACTTTCTCAAGTTAAGATAATTAACAGATTAATGGTTTAAAGCTTTTGGTGTGTTAAAATCAAGTCTCCAGGAGTCAGGGCCCGTAGCACCCATGCTGCTTGTCCATGGTGGTGTACCCTGACAGCAAGCAGCGCAGTTGCAAACCTTCATTCTTTGCTTTGTGTGGTTTCCTCCTGGCTCCCTGCCGGGGAGTCTTGCTTTTCTCGGTGCAAAGTCAGATCAGCCTTTTCTTTACTTAGTATGCACCATCCAAGTCCAGTGCTGGGTACATAAGTTTCTCATTTCTTCTTAATTTTATTTTTTTTTTTTACAGTCCTTAATCACTGTGGCATTGGATGACTGAATTTACCTTCTTTACAACCTGGTAGATGAGAAGGCTCTACTGTCTGTATTTAACAGAGCAGGGAAAGAGGCATAGACAGAGTTGGCAGAAGTCTCAACTAACTTCAGGATCTCAAACTGAAATAAGAGGGGTCTGCTTCCCCTCCCCCCCCCCGCCCCCATCCTGAGGGTTTGGTGCTTTGTGCCATGTCACATTCAATGCTTAACACCAGGGGCATTCTTAACACAAATTTGCAGATGTCTCAACTTTAACATGCCAGACTGAAGAACATAGGTAGCCATCTGTGTTCTTGCTAATGTGGCAATGCTTTGGGGGGAGGAAAACGGCCATTTGTTTACACACGGAGAGGAGTTAGGGTGCTCAAGCAGAAGAAATATTTGAGGTGTTTCTGTTGTGCATACGTGGTCCTAGTTGTAATTTTAGCACTAAGGCGCTAAGCCTAAACGCATAAGCTAGAATACTGCGTTAAATGATGTGCTCAGCCTTCTGCAGCGTTTGACAGCACTCAGTAGAGTCACCTACTCCGTGGCCAGAGCCAGAGCCTCACCAAGCACATGGGCATATGGGCAAGTGCTGCAGACCTTCAAATCTGCAGTACGCCAGTTGTGTGCTGTACTCACCGCGCTCGCCTGTGTGAGCGGTCCCACCCCCTGGGAAAAGTCAGTTGTGAATTGCTGAGCCCAGTTCCCATGTGCTCTGGTTTCAGTAGCTTTCAGGTCACCGCGATTGCTCTGGAACAAGACCCCCCCCACAGCAGTTTCTGCAGAGTACCCACCTGCATAGCTTGGATCCTTGTTGCTCGTTACTGTGAGATTTTAGTGGTAGTCCTTTCAAGAGTTTTGCGTTCAAATAGATAATGGGGACCAGGATGAGACCTTCAAAGATGGATGAGACATTCAAATAGATAATGGGGACCCAGAAGGACTTTGGCCAGGGTCCTTCCTATGTGCCTATGTCCCTGCTCGAATGTTCTCAACTCTCCACTATGACCGCCGGTACTCTCCTCAGTTGGCAGCCTTGGGACAGCCCCCAGCAAACTTGTTGTGTAGTAACAGGCAGGACTTGCATGGAATTTTCTTGTACAGGTCTCACATTTCGCTGCTGTCCTGACCGCAGTCAGGCTAGACTGTGCTGGAGCAGAGGTCTCCGAGGGGAATTTTCGTGATGTTGTTGGGGATGTTCTGGGATACTGTGCTGAATTCTTTTTTTTTTTTTTTTTAATTTCTTTTTTTTTTTTCCCCTGGTTTTTGTTAACAGAATGCAGCTCGCAACTTCCAGGACTTCGACTGTCAGGTAAGAAAAGTGCAGGAGACAAGGATCTGTGTGCAGACTCCCCATGACCCATCAGTAACGCTAAAAGAGAGAGATGAAAAAGCTCTGTATCTTAGCTTTAACTCCTGTTAAGGTTTAATCAATAAGAATTGAATATGTCCAGTTGGCAGAAATTGCCCTTCACCTTTTCATGCAGAGCACATTGTTCTGAGCTCTGAGGTACAAACCTGAACTGCTCTCCTGAGGCTCCCAGGATGGCTGGTCTCCTGAAAAGCGGTTTCTTTGAGACATGCAATACGCTGAAGAGCTGCAGCTCTGTCACATCCCATCTGGTTCGCTGGCTAGGAAAGGAGGAGCCTGCGTGCTCTGTCTATTTGTGTTGAGAGGAGATGAAAGTCACCGGACTGCCCCCAGATAGAGCACCCCTGCTTTGCTGGGCCCTGGTCATGACAAAGCTGAGGTCATTTTCTGGGAGGTTGTTCAGCTGACAGAGTAGTGCGGAGATGAGCCTGATGGCTCTGGTTGCTATAGGAATAATCCTTTTAGAGGAGTGGTTGAACCACAAGCATCCAAGACAGAAGATGCCTTCTTTGTTAGGCGGAGCACAGCGCTGAGATTAGGTGGTGCATTTTGTAGAGCACAGGCTCATTTACCGTGCCAGATCACCTTGCTGACTTCCCTCCCGCTCAGCATGCTGATACGCAGCCAGCGGCTTTTCTTCCTGTTCAGCTGCAGGAGGCTGCTGTGCCCGTAGGGTTCTGCATAGCACAGGACAGGCTCTCGCTGCTGTGTTACAGCGGTGGTGCGGCTAGGGGTAGAGCTGTCAACATCACGTGACAGCTGTTATTAAAAGTCTGTTGATGTAGATGATTCCAGAAGACCTTCTGCAAGGCTGTGCAGAACAGGAATATAATAAATACAGTCTGAAGAAGATAGCTTATATTTTTTTCCAGTAGACACTGAAAGTACCCCCTACCTGGGCAGGCACGCATCGCTGTACCACTTTAGCTTGATTCATTGTGAGTTTGAATGTTTCTTAAAGCTTATAAGTATAAAAATTACTAATCTTAGCATGTTGAAACTTTAGTCTTAGAAGTGGCCGCATGTTATGCAATGGCCTTTCTGTTTTAATAAAGATAGTTAATGTGTTTAAATGCTTTCCTATACTGTCTTGTCTCCATCTGTCTTTCTGCATCATCTCCATCTCTGCCAGAGGTCCAATGTGCTCCCGTGTTGGACGGGGAACGGGTAAAAATAGGTGCAATGCCTTTGAGTAAGCGCATTAGGGAGCACAGGCACTGCCTATTGGGGCCTGTCTGCCATGATTGGAGAGAATATAAATACAGTGCCCGAGCATCTGAGTGCATTAGCCTTCACTGCGGATTCTCTAATGGCCCAACAAAGATCTAGGTTTGCCTGTGCCCTGTCTGTCTGTGATCAGATATGGTCTTCAGAGCCGGAACAGAGTGGGAAGGTAGGAAGGAGTCCATGCAACAGAGATGTGCGTCTCTGCTGCCTTTTCACACTACCCTTCCCTCTACAAGTAAAGCCTCTTTGCACCCTTCTTTAAAGAATAGCTCAAACCTGAAGCTGTGCGAGCCCCAGAGAAACAAGGTGCTGCAGCCGCTGACTCCTGTGTGCTCAGCATGTCCCAGTGCTAGTGTCTCAGCTCCCTGTCCGCCCTGGGGCTGAGCTGCAGGAAGAGCTGCCGAGCGGCTCCGCAGCCAGGGAGAGGGGCTTTGGGGAGCGCTGGGCCGGGGAAGGACATCCTTGTCGCTGCTCTGTGCTTTGATTTAGATCAGCAGTGAGCCGGTGGCCATGGCAACAGTTGGGCAGGAGACAAGATGTTCCTTCCAGGAGCCCTCTTGGTAATTCATTTAGAGTGTTTATTTTTTTTTAGCAAGAAGTTAACGCAGTGTCTCTTGTGACTGTAAATGCTCTCCCAGCCTTACCTTCCTCCAGCATCTCTCCCTACAAGGTGTGGTTTCAGGGCACACCTGGCGTGGCTTCCCGTCCTACCTGGAAAGTATCTCCAGGGGCTGGATTAAGTCTCTGCTTGAAGTCTGTCAGAGAGGATAGACGGTGCGTTGGGTCCTCGGATTTTCTGCCTCCGTTGCTAATAGCAGGAACAGTACTTAAACATGGAGGCTGAGCTCTTCTGTTGTCCTGTGAAAAATTACTGCTGCTTTTTAATCTGCCAAAGCACATCCAGCTGCCACATTCAGGCCTCTGCGAAATTGGTGTTTCTTTACTTACCAGTGTTTGAGAAGGGGGAATTCAAAGTGAAGAGGTTTGCTGGGGCCTTTAGAGGAAGGGAGATCCTGTTGTGTAAAGGGAGACTTAGAAGCACTTAGGCTGAGTCGGGGGTTTAGTTTGTCCAGAATTTTACAGGGAGGAATAGCCTTCAGGAGGATCTCAATTTTACAAGAATAGGCATACACTGGGCACAAATTCATGAAGGCTGGTAACTGGAAGGTGGTTTCCAGTTACAGTGCAGTGAAGTTCTCGATCAGCAGTAACATCTGCAAGGGATCTGGCAGGTTTTAAGAGAAAATTGATGGGGTTTGTGGGATGGATTATGTTATCTTATACAATGTAGTGTTTGCAGTATGAGAGCATGGCGTCAGTGATGCAAGACCTGTATTTTAGACCTCGTTATTTTTATCATAGTCAAAAAAAGCTGTTTTAAATGGAGATAAAGCTGTGGCTTTGCGTGGAGCTGACTACATCCTGGGTTGTGCTTGCAAGGCGTCAGTCAGCAGGGCGAGGGAAGGGGGTGCCCTCTCTCAGCACTGGTGGCCACCCCATTGACAGTGCACTCCCCGGTACAAGGCATTGACATACTGGAGTGAGTCCTGCGTTATTTCAGCCTGTGTTGTTCTGTGCCCTCAGCCATGAGGTGATGTGCTGTAAGTCCATCCCAGCTCCTTCCAGACCGAGCAGTAACACAGCCCGCCTCTGCGTTTGTTCATCCTGCAGTGCTTGTAGACCTCTTTCTGTCTGGAAGCTGGAATTTCAGACTATTTTCTATACTTGAGCCATGCTTATGGCTGGGAGAAGTGTTTAGTTTAATCCCAGCTCAGGAGCATGTCGTTAGCACTGTCACCGACTCGGAGTTGCGCAGTGCCAGGTGCGCCTGTTGGCCATGCTATTTTCTAGAAAGCTTTGGCATGTGTTACTTTTCAAGGTGATGTGGATATTTAAGGTTTGTAAGATCTTTCGTTCCTTTGGGGAAAATGGGTGATGCCGTTGTGAATTCCTGTTAATTTCCTTGTGGGTTTGTTTTTAGTTTTGAATAACTTGCCAGGATCCAATCTGGGCAAAGTCAGTGGAGCAAGCAGCCTCTTGAGTCTGAAATGTGTTACTCTGGTTTAATGTGGTATGAAGAAGATTTTAGCTTTCCTGATACAGCTGACTTTCAGACACAGGTGCCCTGGTTTTCTTAAACTGTTCATCTACAAGCGATTGCAATTAACCCTGACAAATAACAGATTGCTCGGGCATCAGTTGAAACAACCCCCACATAATCTGATAGCCATTTGCGCCGGAGATAAAGGAGAGCAAGCATGGTGGCTTAGGGGTCTTACCAATATGAATCCAGGTTATTCTCAGAAATAAAATGTATTAACCTAAATCTGAGACCTACATTTTACTTGAAGCTATATGGACCCTAATGAAATCTAGGCTGGGCTTCTAATGTTTGTGGGCAGATGGTGGATTAAACGGTCTGGGCTGCTGGTGGACAGATGGTGTGTGGTGACCTACACAGTTAATAGAGCTGTGTTTGTGCTTTATTATTATCTGCAGACCCTCTTCAGCTGCTCGGAGAAGTAGGTGTTCAGTGTTAGCCTAAATGTCTCCCCTTTTTCCAGGTGATTTTCTTTAAAGACCAATGAAGGAATATGCTTGATGTATTTGTAAAACTGTCCAAATAAACCTGCAGTATGTTTCAGTCTGGCATAAGCTAGCATCTGATCTGATCTGTAGCTGTACGTCCGCCCTCTGCCTCCACCCCCGCATTTTGGTCTCCAGCACACAACATGCAGAAGAGGCCCTGGGAGGTGGAGATGGGTCTGGATTTGGCAGGGTCTTTGTAGAAGGCTCACAAGGTACAGAAGAGGTGGGAATAAGTAAACAGGTTTCAGCTGGAACAGAAAAAACAAGACATGCGTAAACCCACGGAGGAAAGAAATTAAGTTTCCCTGTACAACAGCTTGCTATGCATTGCTGGAATGAACTGAAAATGCAGAATGAATTGAAAATTTTTTGCCGCTGTTTTTCTACTGAAAGCGTAGCTTTTCAATAAGGCCATGTTTTTACTCATTCAGTTTTGGAGAAGCTCTTCCACAAGTACATTTGTTTGAAGCTTTTTATCTGCATTTTTAAAAGTTTGCTTATCCTTGCCCGATGCCTTTGCTTTATTTTTGCTTGCTGTGCAGTAGGAGATGGTATTCTGCTACTGAAAGATTATTGATTATTATCACGTGCATTTGCTGATGTCATGGATGTTGAATGGAAACTGTGTTCATTTTTTAATGAAATCATTAAAGCCAGCTTGTGATTGCTACAGAGTGGCATTGAATACAAGATGTTTTAAAGCATCTTCTGTAATGAAAAAACATGAAACGTTAGCACTTTGAGGAAGGGTTTGCTTTCTCTCTAACAGGGGAGCCGTTCTCACCAGCATTGAAATGTTTTGTTGAGGATATTGAGGACCATTCTTTTTCTGATTTGTACAATGAGTGCTTTTATTCTCTTGTTGGAAGTGCTAGAGTGAAATTAATTACAACACAGAAGATGTTTTGATCGAGAAAGCAAGTTTTTTTAATGCCTGCTAAATTAGGAGCTGCCCCATATCTTATGAAAACTAGTGTCACCACTAAAGTACTGTTTTTCACTTCTACTGACATCACAGCAGCAAATACTGTAAAGCTAAAAATGGATATGTTTTTTCATGGTTCTTATTTCTTGGGAAGCTTTTCCTCTGATTCCTCCCATCACTGGTTTTCCATCTAAAAAACGCTGTTTTCTATAAAACTGCCATGTTGAGTTCTGGAAAGCTTTTGCTAGCTGGACTTGGACTGAAACATGATTTCTATTTCTAATGTATGAGCACAATCCTTCCATGGGCTTTACTTAAACGTTACTTTTGCTTTCTGTATGCTTGTGACAACAGTGTGGTAAAGAGCCTGATTATGCAGATGTGGTATTTGAAGTTCCTGTGCTTTTTTTGTTCTTGTCAGTGAGTTCTTACAGCAAAGCAAATGTGGGCACTTTAGGTTGAGAAAGGGATTTGCCTCCTTCCTGCCTTCAGAAAAATGAATGATGCCTTTTCCACTAGCAGTGACTGATTTATTTCCATCCGCTGTGCAACACCCGTGAATGGTATTCCAGAGCAGCTAATGAGTAATTGCAATACTAGTTATAACTCAGTGCAGCTAGACTCGGTTCTAGTTCCCAAGGACACGGAAGTTTCGGAGACACGAACATGGCCCTGCTTTCTCTTCTCCAGGAGATTTTGTGATGTTCATGGCCTTTCAGAAGTGTAGTTTGGCACATCATGTCAGGAGGTGGACTGTCCTGGCTGGAAGCGTGGCCCCAGCCTGTCTTCCTGGTTGCCTCTAGGGGTTAAGATGATCTGAGGTCTAGCAGTCGCACAAAATACTCTTAGACCTGCCTGTGTATTAGCACATTCAGATCTTCCTTGTGTAGGATTCGGGCTTACAAAGGCCACGTGCCTGCAGGTTGTGGCGCCTTGAGCCCGCTGTTCAGGGGATGGAAGAGCGCTAAGAGGCATCAGCCTGTTCTGTTTGCAGCCCACGGGGAACTCTGCAGCCTGGCTCTCTACTGACTCAAAATCGTGGTGTAGAGAGCTGGGAAAAACAACCTGCTGCCAGACTTGTGCAGATGAGCGCTGATCTGCAAGTGGCTTAATTCACCCTGAACTGTTATAGATCTGGGCAGGTCCAGTTCCCTGCAATAGCTGGGGAAGGGGCAATTTACCCTCAGAGCAGGAGTAAGAAGCACCACATATTCCGAAGTCTGTGCTGGGTCCCTTGCTCCTGGCAGTGGGTGCTTGACTGCAGTTGAGAAAATTGTGGCTTTAACTGCTTCTTGTAACACATGGGCAAGGAAGGAGATGGAGAAGCACATCTTGCTCCATCTCCAGCACGTAGGTGTTGTCATTAATTGCTTATCGGTCTCAATGTTATGTGGTGGTGGGAGTCTGTGATCTCTGATTTGGGAGCGCAAACCCAACCTGTCATCTGTACGCCTGTTGGGGGTCACTTGACTTCAGTTCGTTTGGCTGCAGAGCCGGTACCTGTTCTCTAGCAGAGTCTGAGTTTTGGAGGTGGATTGCCATTTCTCCCTCTATTAGGAAGGGTTACAGAGACGCACTAGGTCTGTCCTTCAGCATCGTGTGCCTTTGGACTAGGAGCACACACAGGCTTGTTTGTATATAAACCAGTAGGTCAGGGGTAGCCCAGCAGCACCTTTGGCTCCTGACGCTTTTGTATTTGTGTGACCAGCTTGCACACCTCGTTCTTCTGCTGCTCTTGATTCTCCCCCGGCATTCCTCTAATTTAAGACTTAATCCAATTACACAAAGTACTAGAAACCATTGCTTGCTTGCATAGATCACATCGTGTTTTCTATTAATAAATTTCTGCTTTGTATGGAAATGAATAATTTAGTTCAAGATGTTGCTTTAAATCTGATTTAGACTTGCTTCCCACACAGCCGTCTCCTTCAGCTCTACTGTTTCCAAAATAATTTTGCACGGAGAGGACGCGGTAGGCGCTTACCTACCAAGTGCATTACGGTCTGTGGTGCTGTAATGGTAAGAGTTACCAGATGGTGATGGTTTACAGTCTTACGATATTTTTTCCTTAGCTTATGGGCAGAGTGTTGTTGTTTTAGTAACGTGTAGAAATTTGAGGGCAGCTGTTGCAAAAAGCAAGAAAATGTAATCTCTACTTTAATAGTAGGTTAATAGCTGTAACAGGTTTGCCAGAGGAGCAGGCTCCAATTGTTTTCCACCTTTGCCAAGACTGGCAAAGATGACATAAGGTAAATAACAGCTGTAGCTGCGGTATCACTGAAAAAGGGAGAAACCTGACATGAGTAATCTGCATCTCTTCCACCCTCGCAGCAAAGTGGCAATTTTCTTTGCCTTAAATGAACCTGGACCTGAATGTCCTTAAGCCGAATGCTTTTTTTTTTTGAGATGTTTCTAGCCCTCTACTAGTAAAGACATTTGACAACCCTGAGCAGAATGTGAGCAACAGGCACCTTGCTCTGTGTTCTGCCAGATTTGAATTTTTAAAAAAAAATAATTTGAAGGGGTTTCATGGATGTGTTCTTTATTGTTGGTATCCAAATGAAATCAATTCTCAGTTTTTTTCCAGGGAATTAATTTTGGACTTTGAGCAGCTTCACACTGGGAGTATAACTTATCTGGTAATGCCAAAAAAGAAGCTTAATAAATTAGTTGTGAAAAGCACGGGTAATATGAATTCTCCTCATTAATCATTCCCACTGTGAAATTATTTACTTCAGACTTTAATAACTTTTAAAACTTAAGCTCTGGATCATACTCTGACTTGGAGCTGAAGGAACATGGCTGGAATTTGGACTGCTGCAGTCTGGCACCCAAATACTTCTGTTTGCTGCCTGGAAGCCTCTGGAGCTCAAGGCATTAGCGCCTCTGGAGCTGCTGGTGGGTGCCTCATTCCCTCACTCAGAAATATTTTTTTCTGAATATGGGAAATTTCTGTGGCATTCGTCAGTGGCACTGTCATTGCTTCCCTTTCTCGCCGGAGACAGAGGGTGGCAGTCAGAGATGTTATCCAATTTGAACCTTTTGCCACCTGGGCATGGACCCGCTTCGTCCCATAATCAGTCCCACAGTAAATTTAGACTTTGGCAGTCATAATTGGGTGTGTGTTTTTCTTCTCAGTTTAAGAATCAGTCAAAGACGTTACAACCAAGTAGGATAACGTCCCAGTCTAGTCTGACCCCAGCAAGGAATGCCTCCCAGCAGTTCCTGCTTGTGTTTAATCTCAAATGTTTTAAAGCTGTTGTTGGGTTGTGTCTTATTGCCTTTCGGTCTCTGAACCTTTCTTTATGGTTCACACACATCTCATTTTCTAAAGTGTAGGGTTCTGACTAAAAGCAGCGATTCTCAGGAGCCGGGACCATAAAGCATAGAGCAAAAATGACAGGGCTTTCAGATGGTCAGTAGCATGGGTGGTCTTTTCCTGGCTACTCTCTGTTCTTCTGCCCAACCCCTACCTGAGGGTGTATCGGTATATCCTAACAGTATAGCTAAGGCAAGTCAGCGCTTCTGCCACTGCACGTGCACTCGCAGTGCTTACCTTCCATCCAGATGAGAGATCCTGTGGCTGCAGGTCCAGTTGCTTTGGTTTCCCAATGTCGTGGGACAGCGAACCCAGCCCTGCACTCCCACTTACAGGTTTCCGTGAGACCATCGGCTCACTGGACAGGGGCAGAGGCATGAGAGAAGCGCTCTTTTCGATAGCACTTCATCATGGAGTCAGCCAGTCTGTATCAAGAAGTTGCACCCCAAAATCTGCGTTTTGTTTTGTTTCTGCCAGCGGTTATTGTATTCTTGGCTGGGGTCACAGAAGAGAGTTGAGTTCCCTCTTGGTGGACGCTGACAGTGGAACACTAACACCTGGATACAGCGCACAGGAAGGAGAGGGTAGATGCAAGTGGTGGTAGAGGATGCAGGTGTTAAAGGAATTTTGTTGATCTGATTTGGCTCTAACTAATGTCAGTGAGGAACTTAGATTCCCCTTAGGCTGAAATCTCAGGCCTAAAGAAGAAATTTGATGTTTTGTCTGTAATTGTGTGAGTGCCCAAGATGGGCATCAGAGAAGCTACAAGGGTAGGAAGCTTCAGCTGCCCTGTGTCAATTAGACAGACGGGGCTGGCTGGCTGGCATGACACCAATACTCCATTTTAGCCACAAAACTTCTATGGAGCAACAAGTTAGGGAGCCCCGGGGATCAGGAGCCGTCATTGATGTGATCTGAGAAGGGCAGAGAAATGCGTTCAAAACAGTGTCTTCAAAGACCTGCTCTGCGATGGGAACCATAACGTGCTCCAGGTCAACACCCTTGGGAAAAAGGGAAAAAAACTCCAAACCATAGAAAACTTCATTGGTTTTGCACTCCAAGTTCAAAACAGGAACCTCACAGAAATGGAGAAGCTTATTGAAAATAAGCTAAAGCAGAGAGCAAATGCCCACCATCTATCACAGCAGACGTGAGAAATGGTGCAGGGAAGCCAGCATGACTAAACCAGAAGGGCATGGAGGCTATTGAAAACAAAAAAAAAGCATTTTTCAAAAAGTTGGAGAAAATTGAAAAGGTTATAGACTCTAGCAGATTAAATATATGAACAGAACAATGCAGGCTAAAGGGGATTTTTGAGAGATGACTTGCAAAGCCGGGGGGTGGGGGGGTAGAATAGTCCTGTTTCAATCTATCAGAAATGGCACTATTCACTATGAGAGAGTCTGGAGAGCACTAAGGCTGCTCAGGCTCTGAAAGGAGGACCCAGGGAAGATCTAGCCATAGCAGGAAAACTACATTTAATTTTTTCTGCACACAAGGTTGCCACGGAGCAGCTCACAGAGGTTACTGTGCTGGAGTGCTCTTTGCGGAGACCCTGCCTTAAACTGCAGTGCTTGTTGCAGAGGCTGTAAAAAAAGTTAAAAATACATAGAATCATAGAATCTTCATGGTTGGAAAGGACCTTGGAGGTCATCGAGTCCAACCATACACACACCAAAAACCCACAAACAAACAACCTACAGCCTCTGCCACTAGAGCGTGCCCTGAAGTGCCACATCCAGACGTTTCTTAAACACCTCTAGGGATGGTGACTCAACCCCCTCCCTGGGCAGGCTGTTCCAGTGCCTGACCACCTCGTTTCAGTAAAGTCATTCTTCCTAATATCTAATCTAAACCTGCCCTGCCGCAGCTTCAGAACCGTTTCCTCAGGTCCTGTCATTATCCACCTGGGAGAAGAGGCCAACCCCCACCTCTCTACACCCTCCCTTCAGGGAGTTGTAGAGGGCAATGAGGTCTCCCCTCAGCCTCCTCCTTGCTTTTATAGCAAGTTGCGAGGACTGGATGTATCTCAAACCCAGCATTTTTTAATGGGTTTAAGGATGAAATAGTTGAGTTTTTAAATGAGAGGTTATGCTCCTCTGCTGAAGCTGCTGTGGTGCACAAGGACTCCAGGGCTTTACCCCTTAACACAATTTTTAAAACTGGTCCCACAGGAGTTCTGGGAATTCACTGACCAGCTGTACCAGACAGACAGATAAAACACACAGAGTATAGTGGATGAATTACACAGATAAACATCGGGAAAGCGGTCAATGTGTTTTTTGTGAAGGGAAGAAGTCCTGCTCTGCAGAATTGTTGGAATTCTTTGAAGGAGTCAGCAGCCATATAAATAAAGGCAATTCAGTTGATGCAGCCTACTTGGATTTCCAAAAGACAAAATCCCTAACCAAAAGGGGCCCTAAGACATATGTCTTAAGGGACTTAGTCAGCCATGTGGTCAGAGGAGAGGTCCTTTCATGGATGAAATATTGGTTAAAAAAGAAAAAAGACCAGCAATTATTTTCACAGTTGCTTGCGATCACTAGAGGAGCATGTTAGAGATCTGCGTTGGGACCTGTGCTGCTTAAGTCTACTCTTAAACGATCTGGAAAAAGTGATGGAAGGTGCAGTGGCAAACTTTATTTGCCTTTGGGTAAATATAAAGTGCGATCCATGTTGAGTAAAACCATCCTACAGTGGAATACGAAAGGACAGGCTCAGGGCCGATGATAACCCAGAGGCGTAAGACATTAACATGGCGAGAGATGAGTGGAAAATGTCAGCTCGGTGCTTCCTGGCTTTCAACAAAGCAAATCAATTCTTGTTTGTCAGGAACAGAGAACAAAGCAACCTCATTGTGCTACCACGTAAATCCGCAGTACGCCCACATGTGTTTGACGTACTGCCAGCCCCCCTGTCTCAGAAAGGACAGAGCGCAACGGGGCGGTTTTGGAGAACAAGAGTATGATCGGAAGAAAGCTGCTGTACCAGGACTGGCCAGATAGTCCAGGGTCCATCAGCCCAGAAGGGGGCACGTGAAGGGGAATCACAATGACCTCTTAGGTCGTCACTGCTGCGGGCTATGGAATGGGATCAGTTGTTCTCCATCTTCCAAACCAAGGACTGGGGGATGTCATGCAAAACCAGCAGATACAAGGTGGGAAACAAAGTGGTTCTTCACCCTGCACATCATTAAGCTTTGGCTTTCTGGCCACAGGGTGAGGCAGATGCCAAAGGCGTAGGTGGCAAGGGGGTGAGTCCCCAGTTCACAGAAGAGAAAGTCAAAGTGAAGACCACACCTCTAGTTGAGGAAGTCTCTTTTAACCTACGGGTAGCTGGATGTTGGGAAAATGAGGGGAAACTGTTGCAAGATGCAAGTGTTTGAGGAAGTATTACTACATGCTTGCTCTATTTTATTTTTCCGCAAGCGCATGCTCTTGAAGTCAGCCTAGGGGGCTACCTGAACCTTTGGTCTGACCAGCTACAACGCTGGTGTCTGTACCTCCCGATCCTCCTCCCATCATTGCTCTTCTCATCCATGCCCGGAGGGAACTGCTAGTTTTTGAAGCGATGTTTCCCAGCTTATTTGAGTTGATCAATAATAGCTGCCTGCACAGGACTTCGTGTCCCTGCCCTGTCCCCAGCAGCACGCTGCTGTTCGGGCATGGTGTGCGTCACCAGCCTTGTGCCCGCGGGCCCTGCTGGGAGCGAGGGTGCCTCTGCTGTTGAGCTCCCATTTGCAGCAGGCCCGCTGCAGCTGCTGTTTATTTTTTACCTACTGCACGAATAAGGGCAGAAGATAAAATCTCTTCAGAGAAACCTCTGATAAAAGTTTCCAGTCCCTAAGTAAAAATTGAATTTTGTCAAGCTTTCAAAACACAACTGCGGATCGTCATCTTCGCGTCGCATATCATCTCCTTATTTTACAGGCTGCACATTTATTAAAAAATCTGTCTCCTGGCCGCATCTTTTCCACCTGCCTTCTCCTGTCACTGCTTCCCTGTGCTGTGTTCAGACCATAGCTGGAGTTACACAGCTGCAAGGTAACAATCCTTGAATCTCCGTTCAAGCTGTACTGCCGCGGTGTGTCAAAGCTGGCCTGAACAGAGACTAGAAACAAAGTGTGACAGGGTCTGAGAAGTAAAGATGACAAGTGTCTGATACTTGCCAGCACTACATTTCTATGTGAGCAGTGGGCAAATCCCAGGAGAGAACATGCAGAGTTGCAGGTGGGCAGCGGTTATGGAGGCGGCATGACACAGGCAGGACATCTCGCTGGGCAGGGAAGGCGTATCTACAAGGAGGACGTGAAGAAAGCACGTTTGGCAAGGGCAGAGGGTGCAGCCTGCGAAGCTGCTGTTCTGTCACTGAGCGCGCTGGGTACCCATTATAGCTGGGTTATTCTGCTCCGTGTTTGGAAGAGTAATAAGCAATAATGGTGTAATGAGATAATAACCTTTTTTGGCCAATTCAAGGTAGCGTTTGTGTCTTATAAGTGTAGAGACTGTTGCTGCCATCTGAAGCATGGTACCTAAGCTCTTGTGTATTAAGCTTCTGCTCGTGCTGCCCTTGGGCTTTGATAAGAGAGCTCTTCTGGAGAAGAGCAGGTGACAGGGAAGTCGCGTGCGCTGTAATCGTGTGACATCTGAAAATGTTTTTGTCCTTTGCAATCATAGGTCAAGACAAAAGTCCTAAAGCTACAGGGCAAGGTTTCAGAGAAAATAAAGTTCACTCACAAAATGGACGTAGAATTACCTATAGGGAAGCTGGGAGTAAAACTCAGTTTTGTCTCTCCAGGTAATCTTGAAAAGGAGATCAGCACGACGTTGGAATGTGTAGCTGAAAAAGCTGAAAAACCCCTTATCTCAAATGTAGTGTCTACTACTTGCTTTGTAGACCTTGGGAAAAGCCTTAAAAAAGTAAAAGGCTTTAACCAGAGGAAGCAGAGGAGGGAAACTGCTTCTCAGGTGGAGGATTTCCACCTTGCGTGGGAACTAGCAGGAGGAAAAAGAAATAACCTTAAGCACTCCCGGTCTAAGGCTTTGTACAGGGCAAAGTGAGAAGTTTGCAGACTTAGCATCATCTGAAATTTTTAAAGTGCTGCTTGCTGAGACTTGTTAAAGATGGAGTTTCTCAAGTTGCTTCCATCTTCAGTGGACGTTCCCTGTGTTTGAACCACTAATGTGACTGAAGGAGTACCGAGGCGAGTACCCTTCAGACTGGGCTCGTGCCTGGTGGTGATATGAAAACCTCTTCTCGGCAAGCTGTCTCATTTCCCCAAATCACAGTGTACATAATTTGCAAAGTCAAAGTAAGTGGGGAAAACAGGGATTGATTTTTAGCTCAAGGAAACTCTTTTCCTTCCCTACTAGAGAGCTCAGGCCCAAGCTCAACTTCAGAAGACAAAAATGCAGGGTGTTGCAATATGAAGCACATTGAGGTGCTTGAACAAGCGCGTGGGTGGGTGTTTCTGTTTCTAGTACCTTGTCCAGCATTCTGCCTAGCGGGAGCACGTGTGACCTTAGCAGTAAGTTTGAATGGTAATTCCAGAAAAGATACCGTATTGCCGACTTTTTAAAATATTATCAGCTTCTTTTATCGATTTCTGTGCTTTTCTCACTTGTTGGCTCAGTTTGGCTTTTGTGCTTCTGTTTGATAGTTGATCTTTGCTGCTGCTTATAAAACCCTCCCTAGTCCTCTGGAGGTGCAGTTTCATGAGATGTGAGTCAGTTTAAACCGGCCTCGTGCCCAGGGCAGGTTATATCTTCTGCACCCCCCCATGCACTTTGCTCGGGCTCTGAGCCATAACCAGCATTTGCCGGACTCCTGTGTGAGTTTCTTAACTCACTGACCTGGCAGAAATCTAGCAAAGTAAGATTTAAAAAAAAATTAAAAGCAGCTGGATAGTTTCCTGACAGGTCAGTGAGTTAAAGCTGCTTATGGAAGAGACCAACAACTGCCAGAACTGGCAGAGACACCTGCTTTTAACAGCAGTCGACCATTTGGTTAGCTCCGATGCGTGGGGAACTGCAGCCGAGGGTTGCATGCTCTGTCTGCTGTGGCACTCGCTGGGCCACATGAGTTTCCTGTATTTCACCATTTCAGCCACGTGCACGGCCAGTCGCCACCCTTAGCCGCCTCCAAAAGTCGCCGCTTTTGTTAAAGGACTCGTTAACACCTGCGAACTTGGGGAACGCTGAGTTGAGGGCCACTGCTATGGCTGCATAACGTGTCCCGCCGGAGTACCACACAGGACTTCACCGGCTTAGCAGAGCAGCGCCGAGAGCTGAGCCTGGCGAGGGGCAGAGTCTGGTTGTTTTGCAGAGGCTCAGGGGACGGAGGCTGCGCCCTGGGCTTCCTTGTGCGCCCTTGCTGCAAGGGCAGCAGTCCTGCTGCGTGGACCCAGGCTGCTTTGCACACGCGGACTAGTCGTTCCCTACCCGTGCCGGATGCCTTGGCCCACAGCCCCCTCCTAAGGACAAGAGAGCCAGGGGGAGCATCGGGCTGGCTAACCCCACCTGCCCTTATTCTCTTGCCTGCCTCTAGTGCGGGCAGGTAACTGCTGCGTTGTAGGTCCTCCAGCGTCTCCACATGCACAGCGCAGCAGCTTCGTGCAAGTAAAACCTAAACCCGCTCTGCAGACGAGGGCAGTCAGAGGTGTCTTTTTGTCCTTCAGAGCCAAGCTGGGAGAAGGCTTCAGGCATCTTGCTCCTGTTGGCCATGCTTCTGGGGGAAGGGGAGAGGCTTTGGGGGCCCCTGGGAAGGACATCTGGGGGAAGGAGGAGGATCTTTCACCGCCAGAACTAAAGCAGTCTGGCCCACAGCCAGCCCTTGAGAGTGCCCAGGGGTGAGGTGAATTTCTCATGGGCCTGCAAGCCAGGTACTGTCACTGTCATGTGTTTGCTCTCATCATTTTCAGGTTATTGGAAATTATTGTTTAAAAAACAAATAATAAATAAATCCCATACTTTGTGTAAACTAGGAAAAAAATATTTTTGATGTTGTGATGTCCTGTCTTCGTACTGAAGCGAGACTATTCCCTAATCAGATGTTTTTTTAATATCAAGAAAATAATTGGCGCTTCTTACAGTGTCCCTAAGTCAGAGCATGTCTCTCCTTTGATTTCAGTAGATGAGAGAAAGGACTTACAGATGATGTTGTGTACCCAACCTTACTGCCATCTCCGCAGCTTTTCCAAAGTCTGTGGTTATCTCAGATCAGTGTTTGTCTAAATGTGTTTGCAGCTATTTTAGTTAAACTCGGACAACTTCATGAGTACATCTGTGTTCATCATGGTGAGGTTGTGGCTTCTGTTTTCTGCACTGGTCAGGTATTGGGAGAGCTACCCAGAGGCCTCATGGTCCTCTTGCTCTCTTACGCAAGGTACAGTGCAAAAAAGCCCCGTCAATATTTTGCTTGGGAAAAGGCACGTGGTTTTGCTGGCAAATAATCATGAAATGGGTCATGAAACCGCTCCACTGATATCCAGCTGGAAACCAGCATAAGGTCCTGTATCTGTGCCAGCTGGTGGAGAGCCTAGGAGTGTTCTTCCATCACGTTAATAAACCCTGGCAGCAGGGAAAAAAAAGGTGTTCTGTTAAGGCACAGCGCTCAGCCTTCCGTGGGGTGGCAGCTCAGCGAACATTCGTGCAGTGGGTCTTTGCTCTCCCAGCCGTCTGCCTGCTCGGTGTTTGTCGTGCTTTTTCAGAACGCTCCGGTACATGGTCTCCAGGGGCTGGGCTGCTGCTGGCCTCTTGGATATTGCAGTGTCCCCTCACATTCAGCTTCCCCGTGGACAGGACATTGCCAGGGGTGTGGGGCTGGAGACACATTGGAGACTTGTGGGTCGGAGGGAGGGGGACTGCCAGCTGGGGAGCGAGGCTTGGCTGTGGGAGGGGACCTGTATACACGATGCCAGGAACCCCTAGTCGACAGATGCACACATGACACCCGGCTTCTGCTACGGGCGCGGCAATGTCACTAAAAGCCATTGAAATGAGATCTTGGTCACAGGAAGACACAGCCCCAACCGTGCGTCTGTGCAAAAGCAACCTGCTTTTGGCAGTGGTTGGAGAGAGAGATTTTGACGGGGTTGCAGACGGCAAGAACTGTACTGAGCCACCAGGTGTGGACAGGAGAGCAATGTTAAAGTGTGAATGGAGGCCCTTGCTGCTGGCCTTCGGTTTGGGGTTCCCCGTAGCACAGGCAACACACGTAACACTGAGGCTCCTTCTTCTCTCTCTGCAGGAACATGACATTGAGACAGCTTTTGGAGTGGTCCATGTCACCATGCGGGGCACACCCAAGGGGAACAGACCTGTCATCCTCACATACCATGACATTGGCCTCAACCGTAAGCCCTTGCATTCCCAGGACCCTGAAAAAGTGGTTGTTTGTGCTATTTGCTTTTGGGCGTGGGGACTAGCGGGACTGGCCTGGAGCTGAGATGAGACAGGTCATTCCAGGGTAAAAAGATAAAGGTCTGCAGGAGAGAGAACATGTGGCATGCCCCTGTCTGTTCCATAGCCCTTGAA
Organism: Sterna hirundo; assembly: GCA_009819605.1. Lineage (NCBI taxonomy): Eukaryota > Metazoa > Chordata > Aves > Charadriiformes > Laridae > Sterna > Sterna hirundo. Next base: position 2,682,694 of record CM020447.1, on the reverse strand, counting down.
AGGTAGGGCCAAGGTGGAAATAGGTCCACCCACCACACTATAGTGCTCTAGCTGACTTGTGCTGTGGTGATAGAGCTGGCCACAAGGCATCCGTTCCCTGGGTGCTGGGCAGCTGAGCAAGTCCCTTCCACAAGGCTGCAGTAGTGGTGGTAATGTTTCTAGCGGGCTCAGTTGCTCTTGCCACCTGTCTTCCCACCCAACATGTCCTGTTACGTTCACAACAGGTGCTCCTCAAGTATGTGCTGTGGGTACCCAGGTGCTGCAAGGCCTGTTTTCCTGGGCAGGCATGCTGGGGTGTCATTTTGTCTGCCTGCCCTCCAGTCATGGCAGCTACTTTGCTAGCACTCGCTGCTGCGTTGCGGTCCGGGGGGCGCAGCAGCATGCATTACCCAGCATCCACTGCCCCGCAGGCTCAGCAGGTGGGGTTGGGCTCTTGCAGGTGTGTGTCATGGTGTTTGGAGGGCGGATTGCAATATAACTTCAGGAAATCTCTCATTTCTTTTTTTTTTGTTGTTGTCATTGTAGACAAATCCTGCTTAAATGCATTCTTTAACTTTGAAGACATGCAAGAGATCACTCAGCATTTTGCTGTGTGCCACGTGGATGCACCAGGCCAGCAGGAAGGAGCCCCCCCATTCCCGTCTGGGTAAGAGCTCTGCAGAGACCCTTATTGTTCCAGGTGTGGTCTGGACTGAGGCAGCATCCAGTTTAAGCTAACTGGGACTGCCAGGCGGAGCGTAGTGGGAGGCAGCTTATAGGAGCAGAGGAACCGGGAAGATGAGGAGGCTTCCCAAGGGGCATTCAGGGAGCTCTCCTGTTACTGAGGCACGGGTAAAGAAAGGCCTCACTAGTGGTGAGGGCTGGTACCGGCTTTCTGACTTGAGCACGAGCGCAGCACACTGCAGTCTAGCTGGCGTTCCTTGCTCTGTCTGTCCGTCCTCCCACGGAAGTCTGACTACCCAAAAGCCACAGCTCTGTGTTAGTCTTGCTCTGACAGCGGGATCCATGCGGTCAGCTGAAATATACAGCATCGTTGCAAAATACTCACCTGTGCATGTGCCTGTCAGATGTTCCTCGTCTTCTACCTTGGGTAGAACTGGAAGGTAAGCACTGTGGAGCTGTATTTGGAGGGGCTTTGATTTCAGTCTCTCTTGGTTTTCAGGTACCAGTATCCCAGTATGGATGAACTGGCTGAAATGCTGCCCGCTGTTCTAACACACCTGAAGTAAGTCTCTGAAAGGAAACGGGCTGAGCCAGCTGGAGACAGCCATTCCAGCACCTACCTCTGCTTGCAGCATCTGATGCGCTCACGTGATTTGTCCAAGAGGCCTGAGCATCTCCTAACCCATGTAACCCTGTCTCGCTCTTATGCTGAGAATATTGTCCTGCCACATGAGACAGTTTATGGTTGCTGCATCATTGCTGGATCATTTTGAAAATGAGCCATAAGTGAACAGTGGGATGCAGAGAAGGGAAAGGCTTTGCCTCTAGGGGTGCTTCAGGTGTGAGCATGTTAGCCTCGCTGATTGTGAAATGCCTGTGTTTCAGCCTGAAAAGCTTCATTGGGATTGGACTGGGAGCTGGCGCTTATGTCCTCAGCAGGTGTGCAGTAAGTATATCTTCGTTTCCTTGTGACTTATATAAGCTGTGGTCTTCCACTGATCAAACAAATCATTTGCAGGGCATGGGCAAAGTAGCTGTAATTACAGTAGGCCTGCAGGGAGCCGTGTGAGAGCTCCTTCGCATCCAGATGGTTAAATTGGAGCAGCCAAGGTTACTCTGAAGCTATGCCAGACATGGAAAGATTGTGATGTGATGCCTTGGAGTCAGCAGAGCCGTTCTGACTGCTAGGGGAATATCCAGCCTCACGTCTTCACAAAGACTGGCTCCATTACTGCATGCCATTTCCAGTGTTTGTGACACCAAACAATTGATTTGGTGACATGATGTGAACCAGCACATCGCAGCGCTGATGAGGAAGGTGCTTTTTCATGGGAAGGAGGTAGAGTTTGCGCTCCACCCTTTGACAAGAGAGCGCTGGCTTTATTTTGGTACTTATTTTACATTTCTCTCTAGTGGAGTGTTTAAAGCATGTGAAATCAGTGGACATAGTTTTGCAGCCCAGGAATTTGCCTGAGTCTTTCAGAAATAGTGTTTAAAAAAATACAAAGTCTGACATTCTCGGTAAAGTTTGCTGCAAATCGTTGAGTGTAGAGAGTTGCCGATGATTTAGGCCATTATTGCTTCTTAAAGCCACTTCACCCCGCAGCTGCCCCTCCTACAAAAAGTTTTCTGCTTCCCATTTCTTCCGGTCAGGGTTGAGCCTGGGGCAGCATGAGGCACTGGTGTTTGCTCTGTCGCTTGCCTTTTGTGTCTTGTGTAGTTTCCAGTCTTGCTAAAGAGAAGGTCACGCAAATAAGCTTTTGTCCTCGGCTCAGTGAAGTGCCAGACAGCCCTTGCCATGCTACCTGGATTGCAGACAGTTTCCCGCTGACGGAGTTGTTCCCTTCTGCATAACTGGTGCTAATCTGTACCATGGAGCAGAAGAGCTGCCGTAAAATTTCAGTCTTGGAGTAAGCCTAGAGCTCAAAGTTAGATTGCTGGGTTTGCATTTGCAAGCCGTTCTCAAAATATTTTGTATCCCTGCTCCCCATGCACTCCCCAAGATGAACTGCAGGGTGCTGGGGGTGCCATGCCGGAGCAGGGAAAGGGGACGCCGCGGGGATGCCTCTGGTGAGGCAGGTGCCTCGCAGCTGGAGCTTCCCAGGCCTCTGCTCAGGCCGCAGGTGCTTGCGAGGCCTCAGACACAAGCAACGCCTGTGCCATTTGCCAAATGGCGCCATTTTGCCACATCTCCACTGGGAGACTGCCTCTTCCATGAGGAGTGGAAGGAGCCGCAGGAGTTTGTGCAGGTCCTTCCTGGAGCTGCCAGGAGCAGAGACAGTCACTGCTTACAGCCCTGTAATACAAAAGAGCCTGAGCAGGACCTGTGGCTGCACCACGTGCACGGGTCACCAGAAGACACTGCTGAGACCTGCTCAGGCTGCAGGCGCTGTGTGAGTAGTCAATCCCTCAGTGCCAGCAACTGAATCCAGTAAGGTCTGGCTGGGAGCCAGCTTTGGGTCAGGCTCCGAAAAGGCCGCTGGCTGCCCCGCATGGAAGGATCTCCCCGCTTAGTCTTCGTTTTACTTTGTCTTCCTTTTGCAAGAAGCTTTCCAGCTGTTGCCCCCCGCCGTTGACCGACGTGTGGGCTGAGCCATCCTTCTGAGTGTGCCTGTGCTCTCTCCCCGCAGCTCAGCCACCCCGACCTGGTGGAGGGACTCGTCCTTATTAATGTTGATCCATGTGCAAAGGGCTGGATTGACTGGGCAGCATCCAAGGTGAGATTCTCCTTCCCCCGTATGTCTCCTCTCCACAGCGCTTAATGAACGGTGTGTTGAGTTAGAAGAAAAAGGACAGAGCACAGGAATTTTTCAGTTTATGGCAAAAACCATACAATCTCATTTCTGTCCCTGCTGTGTTCTCAGTCTGGGTGTAGTACGGCCTCCACCGTAGGAGCAGGGACGGGTGTGATCATATGTGAATGAGAAATCCTGGTGAACTGCTCGGAGATGAGTGACTCTTCAGCACTCAGCTTTCCTCTGGTTTAGAGCTCTGCTTGCAGGCTGAGGTTGAATGTATTTTAGTTATTCTGTTTTTCTGGCCACTTGCAGTTTCTGGAGAGCTGCATGTTGTGTGTGTACAGGCTTCTTTGGAGCCTTGCACACCCATCCTAAGCTTCAGGCATTTGTTTCTTATATCACTTGCACAGTTTCTTTGTTGTTTTCTTTAATCTGAGGACACGCTTTGAAATTTGTAATGAAACTGCATTTTCCAGTTACTCTCCCTCCTCCTCATTCATGGTCACTCTTCAGTTTTCAGGCTGGACAACCAACATAGTGGATATTGTCTTGGCACACCATTTTGGCCACGTAAGTACCCAGCAGGTGTTAACGTTGCCCATGCAACTGTACTTGCAGCTGTAACTTCTGTGTGTACCTGCTCTGCAATAGTTCTGGTCCATCGAATAAGGGTTGCCACAGATAGTACTGTCTTCTCTGCGTGTCAAGCTCGCGTCAGGGCTTTGCATACTGCGGGAGCACGCAACATCCTCACGCTTGCCCTGACTGTCTCCAGACACGTTAAGGAAGTAGTGTTCCACACACTAGTGCTAGAGCTCTTTTCTTTGTGGTGCCCAGGCAACTGTCCACAGAAACAAGTGGCCACCAGTTCTCTGTAGCCAGCATGGAAGCATTTGGGCTCTGGGTAGAGCACAGATCAGCTGGGAGTTGACAGTGGGATACGGTTTGTGTCCAGATGTTGAACTGCTGCATTCTGCTCTGCATCTTCCCCTTCAGATTCAGCAGAGGCGAACTAGCCCTCCTGAAAACTTTGGTTGCAGCAATGCCTTCTGTTTGGGATTTGCTGGCTCCCAACCAGCAAGCTGGGCAACGGAAGGGGTCTGTGCCTCATGCGCACTATATATTGTGTGCAGTCCCTGACCTGAAGCCCTCCTGCAACAACACAAAGCAGCACTGGAAGGAGTCGTGTACCTTCCTCCTGCTTAGAGCACATGCTGTTCTCCCCCTGCTTTCAGGCCCCTTCATTATATGCAGTGCTTCCTTGCGTTCCCTTCTCTCTCTGTCTCTCTCTAGCTCTCACTGGAATGCAGATTCTTCTTAGAACTGGGTGTGGGATTAAATTTTCCTTTGGTCCTAGTCTTGGGACTTACCTATGACGCTTTACTTCTTTAACATTAAGCATAAGCAGAAGACCTTCCTAAAACAGAGTGATTTGTATCTATGTAAGCATTACTGAGGCTTGGGAGCTAAGTTATCCCATCTCAAGATACCTTTTTACTCCTTCAGCAGCATGTGTGCTGCTATTTGTAAAAGTGTAGTCACGTTGCCAAAGTATGGCACCTAACAGTCATGTTACAGAAACGCTTCATGCAGCCTAGGTACTGATGCGGTCTGGAGTCGCTGCCCTCTGTGTTATTGTTCACAGGGGAACAGTTTAACGCTTCGGTATTTTTCTGAGAATCATTTCTGTACTCGTGAAAAAGATGATGTTCCCTGTCTTTCAATGCTTCTGCTTTTTTTCCAGGAGGAACTGCAGGCAAATCTAGATTTGATCCAAACGTACAGGCTTCATATTGCGCAGGACATTAACCAAGATAACCTTCAGCTGTTCCTCACCTCATACAACAGGTACAGGATACCTTTTTGCCTGCTAGATTGCTTCCATCGCTTCCCTGCTCAGTAGATTTGCTGCCACATGTATTATTCTGTTGGACACTATGTCATATGAACCTTTGTCCTCTGTCTAGTCTTCAGCCATTATCCTGGGCCAAGCCAGCCCTCGTGCCTGGATGACCCTTTCACACCTCAGTAGATCATCTCCCTAGGCACGCGGCAAGCTTGCCACGAGGGCATGGATCCTGTTTTCTGGTGGTGGCTGCTGGGCTTCTGCTCATGGCATGACACAGGGAGTGATAACCTGTTGCCTGGGTGCTGGAGCCAGCACTCCTGGTTGGATTTTTTGTGCTCCCACGATAACCTGTTTCCTCTGCTGATTTCATGGGAATTGTTCTGTTTTGTCTTTCAGTCGCAGAGATCTGGAAATTGAGAGACCAGTTCTTGGCATCAATGAAAATACTGCAAAAACACTCAAGTAAGTTGCTCTGAATCAGCCCCGTCTCAGTTGCTTACTGTTACTTACTTACCCTTCAGCAGAAAGCTGTTGCTTCTCAGCAAGAACCCCCTAAGCCCAGGCTCTGGGAAGACTGTTCAGGCAGTCCCAGGCTGTGGTGCAGTGCTGTCAGCTAGAATGGGGCAGAGAGGTGTCTGGAAGCCCTTTCATTAAGAACACATTGAGATCCTCCAGGAGGCAGAGGAGTAAGTGTATCCACCTAGCAGTCACTGCACTTCCTGAGCTGTCAGTTTGGTTGTTTTGTGTGAAAATTAGGGAGGCAGGTTTTCAGTTGTTGCCAGTGACTGCCTTCCCCCACCTTGCTGAAAAAAGTTACCTGCACAATTCTCCCAGAGATGGCAGCGGGCTCCGAATGCAGAGAATGCAGTGGTGGTTTCCCATCTTGGCAGGGATGGCAGTGACTCTTTCATTTGGGAGGGGATAGTCCTGTGCAGGGTAGAGCTGAGAAGGGACAGACACTGGAGAAGTAGTGATATCAGCGCAGGGGAAATATAAGTAAATTTTCAGATTCCAAGCAAGAAAGCAAATTATCTCCAACACGTAGAGCACGTGAAGACTGAGAATTGCAATGCTGAGGCAGGATGCCTGGGCTGGGCTAGAGACTGCTGCGCAGGCTCTGCTCTTCGCATCCTTGGAAGTTGTATGGACTTACGCTCCTGCCAGTCCCCAGGAATGCTATAGGCATTCACAGCCAAACTCTCTAGATCTTGGCTAAACAAGAAGAGGTGGATTTCCCTGCTTGGTCCTCCAGGCACAGCCAGTCGTGCCGCGCTCTGTCTCGCAGACAGGTGTAAGCCACAGAGCACTGTCGGTCCACTCAGGTGGCTCACTGGGAAGGCACAGATTTGCCAACAGAGGCTTTGATATTGTGACTTTTTTCAATGTATTCCCCAACACCTTTCATGTTGTTTTTTTTTTCTAAAATCCCAACCAAGATACAGGGCTGAGCAGTAGGCGGCCTCAGAAGCATTAAACTCAGTTGGATGTTGTTATCCTTACATTCCTAACAGACGTCCACTTTAGAGGGCACGCTCCCTTTTGCAGCCTGAGATGGTGTTTCTCCCAGCCCTCGGCACATCCTTTAATGTGTGCACAGCAGTAGTGGCAGTTGGTGCGCATGGAGGGGATAGCATGGGGGGGTGTGCAAGCCCTGGAGGTTGTTTTGGTGCAGCAAAATGCCCTGATGTGGTGGCGGGCAGGGATTTTGGGGAGCGTTGTTAACCTTTCATGAGGCTGTTGGTTCACAGAGCTCAACCTTCTCAGAAATCCCCTGGATGCACTGTAACGTCTCTGTTTTGGGTTTTGACCAGGTGCCCTGCCTTGCTAGTGGTTGGTGACAACTCACCTGCTGTGGAAGCAGTGGTACGTATGTGTGAACCCTTTCCTCTCGTGACATTAGCCCCGCAAGTCACTGAGCAAGCCTGCCTCGCCCAGCAGTGCACAGAACTAGTCACAGAAAGTGGCTCTTTGTCCCAAGCTCTTTTCTAGTCCGCCAGCTATTGCGACCTGTCAGCCACTAGCAGGAGAGCCGAGGCTCGAGAGACTTAATGACCCTGCAGGGCAGCTCTAAGGTGAGGATGGCAGGATCTGAACAGGAGTCCTTGTGCCCAAGCGTCTTGCTCAACAAGTGATGCAGAGGACCCCTTTCAGGAACTTGCGTCTTTCCCTGAGCTCTGCCAGGCTGCTGCCTGGAGTTCAGTTCAAGGCACAAATTACTGTTCTCTTGCTGTTGTACTGAGGGGTTTGAAAATAAGCAGCGTGACTCCAATTCCTGTGGTGGGGAGTCACGTACAGCTCTGCAAAAGCACTGCGTCACAGGGAAGGCAACACTTAGAAGTGTCTCCTTCCTGTTGTTCTCTGCAGACACCTAAAACCCACTTCCCTCCCAGCACAGTTATAAATGGGGCATGGCAGTTGCAGTTTGGTTGTGGTGGATGTTGCTCCTCCCCTTCAGCCAGTGATTGTGGGGAGACCAGGGGTTTGTGAACAAAAGCAGTTGTCTTAAGAAACCGTGGAAGAGTGTAGGATTCTTCTAAAGCAGTAGCTTGGAGCTAGCAACAACACATGGAGAACTGCTGCAGGGTGTTTTCTGGTTATGGCCCGTTGCCTTTTCATGAGCCTGGCCTGGAAGTCTGAGACATTCTCCAAATTTGACTTTTCTAGGATACTATTCCTGAGAATTCTCATTGCTTCCCACCCACGGCTGGGGCACAGGATAGCGTCTTCTGGACCTTGGCTTGCCTATCTGGCTGCCCAGGTTCCCAGGTCATGATAATCTTCCCTGCTGGGGTTGCCTTTCCTATAGGGCCCCCACCTATTCCCTTTTTTGCAGCAACCGTGCTGAGATGAGGGTGGCCGTGGTCTCCCTGTCTGGCTAGAGGATTGAGTGATCTCCCTCCGTGCTGCACTGCACAGAAGTCTCCTTCCCTCCCAGTCTTGCTGTCAGAGCTCAGAATGTGCTCCAGGGTTTCGTGGTGTGTCCCCAAAACTAGAGGATGATTTCCCTTGAAGTCACGCCCCCATCTCTCAGAACAGTGACGTTCTGTCACCACAAGGTCCCCTTGGGTGGGAACACCTGCCTTGCCTCTCTGCATCTTTCATTCGTTGTTCTCTGCTTTCTTGCTCAGTCCTTGGCCCCAGAGAAGCTCCCATTGCTGAAAAGAGCCTCTGCCTCTGGGGCGGCTGCCCCACATTTTACATCTGACTCTTCAAGTTTTGTGTGTGATACCATGTCCTTTTTTCCTCCTTTTATTTTAGGTCGAATGCAATTCACGTCTTGACCCAACCAAAACTACCCTTTTGAAGGTGAGTGCCACTCCAGAATCATTCCAGCCTGCACAAAGACATTATTTTTGCTGAGGCCAGCTCCAGTTAGGTTTTTGCCTTTCGTAGGTTTAGCTTTAAGAAGTTTGTGGAGAGTCAGTTGGGGCAGTGTTCTCTCCTGCATGGAGCCAGGCTTGGGAGAGTAGAGTTTGTCAGGGGGTTCCAGAATCCCTGCTTTATGGCCGTTTCTCTGTTATCTTCAACCAGCTGGGAAGACCTGCTGGGAGTTAGCAGAGGTGTCCTGCCTCCACCCTGCTCTCAGCCAGCAACAACATCCCTTTTTCTAGCTTTATGCCAGTCCTTCCCATCCTCACCTGCGGCTCTGCCATGTGCCAGACAGCTGCTCTGTAGAAGCGTAAAGTGACAGGTTTGGGAGGAGTGGCGGGAGGAGCTCCGTTCTCCTGGGCTTCTAGAGTATGGCCTGAGATCACTTGGTAATGCAGCCTCCAAGGTGCTGGGTTCCTTCAGCAGCAGGCTCCTGGAAGACGTATCACCAGGCTTTGCTTTGGCTTTAGAGACGAGATGGTAGAAGTGTGCCTTGTGTAGCAGTGCAGCCCGGTGCCGTCAGCCCCAGTGGGGCGGGCAGTGCCGGCATGGTTCTGGGGTTGTGTTCCTGGGGTGGGAAGGACAGTTCAACCTGCCTTTTGTTTCCTGTTGCAGATGGCCGACTGCGGGGGCCTGCCCCAGGTGGTTCAGGTGAGAAATGCCTCTCTCAGCTCTCCCACGGCGTTTGGGTTGTACGGAGCCCCTTGCTCTGCTCGCAACTAAAGCCACACTTTCTGTTTCCCACAGCCTGGCAAGCTGACTGAAGCCTTCAAGTACTTTGTGCAGGGAATGGGCTACAGTAAGTGGCAAACACAATTTTCTGGTTTGGAGCAGGGTCGTTGTGAAGGGAACTCAGCCTTTCTGGTCCATCTGAGCCCATTGGCATCTGTGTCCCCACCCATGAGTTAGTGTGGTTGCTGGGAGATCCATCTGCACTGAAAAATCAACTAGTGTGTTAACAAGCCTTAGCCAACCAATGTTGTTACCTGACGTGTGTTTAATCCACACTGCAGCTGGAGTGGTCACCCCTTTTTGGTTGCTGGTGTTGGTAAAACCTTGTAGGTCCATCTTTTTGCCAGTCCAGAAAAGTGCGCTCCCAAGAACGGTAGGTCTTCTAAAATCTTCTGTGCCTACCTTCTCCAGAGGGGAAGGAGTTAGCAGTTCAGCCTCACGGCTGTGATGGCTACGTGAGAGCTCTTTCCTTTCTCCTCGGACATACCGATTTCTTTCAGACTCTCGGCAGGGGCAAGCGATATGTCAGAGTGAAACCCTCTGATAGCGGAACAGAGCACTGAGTGACTTCTGAGACACCCGGGGAGCCCAGAGGGAGCTGTGCTTTGATCCGGTGCATGCCCTGCCCTATGGCTTTCTCCTTGTGCTTGGAGGCAGAAAGACATTGTCAGAGCGTGTCAGGTTGACAGCTGTTCAGCTCCCTTGCCCTGGTACTCCAGAGAGCGGGGGACTTCAGGAGAGCGCTTCTCAGTGCACTAAAGCAACTCTGTCTCCATTGCAGGCACCTTAGCGCAGCTCTGTCGTGCCTGCCAGGGGCCAGGGCTAGGAGATCCCTTCTGTGGATGAGGAACCTTCAAAAACTGGAATTACAGGAGGGGTTGGTTCATGTGGCTGGTTAACCACTAAGCATGGCCACTGTGACAGCTGAGACACTCCCAATGGTCTCCACACAGCCAGAAGTTCTTTGCCAACTCATGGGCATCAGGACTCAGAAGAAGCTGTCCTTTTCCCTAGAGCTATGTGTAGTTGACATGAACATAGCAGGACAATCATGTTCTCCAAGGCTGGCCAGAAGAGTCTGGTTCTGCAGAGGAGGGTGCCGTGTGAGAAGGCTCCCTCAGCCTCACAGCCTGAGAGCATTCCAATGTTCACGTCTCTTGTGTTCCTGGTGTTAGCAAATCCAGCAAGTGCTATCATCAGAGCAGGGACTTCAGCAGCACTTTGGGGGTCAAATATCATGCAAATAGGATGCACGGCACCGAGGAGTGACAGGGAGTAATTTTCTGCTTCCAGAATTAGCAGCTAGTCCCAGAATGGTTTTCCCAACTTTGGTGGACAAGGCTGTGTTGGCATTGCTGAGCTTGGCCAGCAAGGCCCCCTCTCCTGGGGACAAGAAGAGAGAAGCAAATCAGCAGTTTGCCATTTCTAGAAATGCACAAGCACAGTATACCCCAGTTTCCCCAATGTAGGAAAATGATGTCTCTGTCGAGCGGTTGTGGTGTGTGCGGTGGGGAGGTCGGGTCACCAGGTGCATTGCAATTTCCAGCTAAAGGCATTGAAGAGATCTGGTCCTGACAGATTTTTTAAGTCAGCCTGGCATCTCCCCGAGATGCTCATTAGGAGCTGTTTTCACAAATATTGGGAGCTTTCAGTGCAGCGTGTGAGCTGGGAGTGGAAGGGAAACTAACTGGGGATCCCAGGAGCAGCGCAGCTGCTAGACACACACCGCAACTAATTGGCTCTTTCCTGTATTCATCCCTTTCCTTGTCTCATGTTGTTTCCAGTCCCTTATGTGCAGCTCAGCCACCTAAGCACTGAGTCAGGTACCTGCAACTGTGCATCCGCCTCGGCCCAAGTCTGTGTACTGAGTTGAATGATTCTTCGGGTGCATTGCTCTGTCTCGGCATGTCCTGCTGGCCTGCTGCGGGCTGGGCTGATCCGTTGTACAACGTGTATGCTATGGTTTTTCACCTTTCATTTGTATTTTGTTGATTGTTGCATGACTTAAGCTCTGTGGTTTTCTAGAGTGACGAGACTGACTTTCAAAAGGTCATCCATACCCAGCGGCCTTGGTTTGCACAGACACTCACCATGACTGCACTTGCAAATGATCAGTTACACTTCTGGCATTTGCTCACCGTGGACCTTTTGAAATTGGGCCTTAAAACACCTTGCTTTAGATGTGCAAAGACTTAATTTTGGCAGTGAAGAGCGAGTTTTCTTCCTGAGGGTGTAGCTCTTTTTGTGCTTACCCAGGGACACATTCTGAGTGACTGTGATACTTGCTCCAGGAACTTCCTCCTTTTCTAAGTCCCCCACTTGTTCTTTCTTGCAGTGCCAGCAGCTAGCATGACCCGGCTGATGCGCTCCCGTACTCACTCCTCCTCCAGCGTGGGCTCTGGCGAGAGCATCCGCAGCCGGTCTCATACTAGCAACCATGGTGAAGGAAGTGCTGGAACCCCAGATGGAATTGACCTCCAGGACGCACCTCAAACCATGGAAGTATCCTGTTAGGCAGGAGCCCCTCTTCTGGATTCAGACAACTCCACTCGCCCCCACTGAACCCACTCAGAATCTAGCATTTCATCCAACATGGCATTAACTGTTCTCTCTAACTTGTGCATGCCCATCTGAGCTGCCACCTCCTTGGTAGTCTGTACTTGGCATTACTTTGGTCCTTTCTGTATGCCCCCGGCATCAGAGCCTCTTTAAAACTCGTTAACATTCCACAGTCTTAGTAAGTCATGTTACTGTACATGCTGATACCATCTCCTTTCTGTGCTGTGTATCAATCCAGATGACAGCCGTTGTCTCCCCTGTTCGTTTAAATATAATTCCTGTGGCTTTGTGAGGTTTAGAATTGCTTTCTAGTTGTGCTTCTGCTAAAGGACCCTTGTGGTGCAGTTGGTATGGCATCTGTGGGACGCGGGAAAGCAAGACCGTGGCGATGTGAGACACTGGGCGCTGGAGCAGGCGGTGCTCTTTGGCAGAGCTGTGCCAGCAGCACAGAACCCACCAGAAGGTCTTTGTGTGCCAGGACTCTTGGCAACGCCAGGCAGCCTGGGGAAAACAAATGGTCAGAAACACTGTCTTGGTCTCATCTCTGTGTGTGTTAAGAAGGAGCAGAGTGATTTCTCACCTCAGCCTCCTGAAAGGGCAAAGCAATTAACAAGTCAACTTACACTAACCGAGGTGCACTATTAACCGAGTACAAGGGATTAAACTACAGCAGCCCTGGCTTCCAGACCGCCTTTGCTGACCCTCGCCCCTCCCGCGCAAGGGCCAGATGCAGTTAACACCGAGTCGCTATTCTACCCTGGCACAGATGAATCTTTAAGATCAAGCAGGTTGCGAAATGGGCAGCAGTGCCCCTTGCCGGGATCGGGGGGGTCCAGAAATCTGCCGCACTGCCAGCTCTGCGTTCCGCCGCTGCCCGCCCCGGGCAGGGTGTTTGCCTGCACAGGGGATTAACTGAGGCGCAGGAAATACCAGCGAATGTAAATGACGTCCAGCAGACGGACGATCGTGTGAGTCGGGTCAGAAGCGTGAGCAGTGAATGCCTCTGTGCAGATACTATTTACTGCCTTCATGGAATTCACGATTCTGCTGCTTTTTTACATCTGGCCGGGTCACAGAGGGCGGGAGGCAAATGCCTGCTGCGTGCCAGGGCCCAGCTGTTAATGGGAGAAAAGGGATGAGCGGTCAGGCTGCTGCAGGTCTCAATAGCTGAGCAAAACATTCTTTCTTAACTGTTGGGCGGTCCTGACTCACTGGGAGCCAGCTCCTCCGAGGGTCACGCTCACGTTCTGCTCCATTTCAGGTAGGGAATGGGACTGGGAGGCTCTGCCTGAGGGGGACTTTGTACCAGTTATTAAATAAAGCTATAACTTGAGTTCCGTTGTTACCCTGTGTGCTGCTGCTGTTCCACTTGGCTCGACCCGGCTGCCCTGCCGGTTTTGTCGCTTCTGGCGTCTCCTGCCCCGAGAGGCCGACTGTCCCGTGGAAGCCATGCAGGAGCAGTGTGGTCAGGTGCCCCTGGAAGAACCTGCCTAAAGGCGCTGCAGAGCTGGCTTCCGCCAAAATGCAAAAAGAAACTTCCAGCTCGGAGAGAGGGGAGCCGAAATGACAGGTTTCCTGCAAAACAGGCAGCCTCCGAACAAAGGCGAGCGCTGGGAGCTGCCTTCCCTGGTGAACGGTGCTGTGCACAGGCGTGTTTGACGGCTCTAACGCAAAGTTAACCTGTAAACCCTGTGCCACGGCAGTTGTCGTGACGCGGGAAGGCCAAGGGCAGGTTGGTTTGCGCATCTGCCCCCTGCGCTGCAGCCAGGTGCAGGTGGAGCAACGTGCAGCAGCTGGTCGTTAACACAACCGTTCCTTCATCTTCTGCTTTTCACACCCAGTGTTTGCTCTCAAGTTTCAGGCGTCTGTCCTCTTAACTTTCACAGACAGCTCGCAGGGACTGAAGGGGGTTAAACTACAAATTATAGCCCTGGTCTTGCTGTCGTGCCCAGAGGGTGGACTCCTGCAGCCTCGGGCTTTGACTTTCTGAAGACCTTTGGGGAGGTCAGTGCCGGGGGTGAGACGCTGGTTTCATGAATTGCAAACTGAACGGGAGGCCAGAAACGGGACAAACTGGCCAATTGTATTAATGAGCAAGTAGCGAAGTGACAAAGTGATTAAATGAACAAAAGTAGAGGTTGGGGTCCACAGAAGGCAGGAGACTTTCAAAGAGACCGGGCCACCAGGTAGCACGTGAAGTCCATTGCTGCTAAACGCAAGCGCTGGATGCAAAGCAACGTATGTGGCAGAAGAGCTGGTGGCTGTGCCGCACTGAGACTTGCTGCCGTCTGACCACACCGAGAAACGATTCTTCCTCGAGTTCCCTTCTGAAAATACAGCAACAGGCCAAAAGAAAGGCAAACGCAATATTAAAATGACAATAAAATGAGTTAAGAGGAAATAATACCACCGCAGGGGTTGGTGCGAGCTCGCCACGTGCTGTTTATGGTGATGTGGAGCAGGAGAGTTCAGAGCTACAGGCTGCCCATGGACAAGGAACCCAGGAGAGTAAATAGATGAGATATATTTATTTTTTTTAGCAATTTGGAAGACAGGGTGATTAAGAAGAGAGTTTTGTTGCCATGGTGGTTCATAGGCATAAGTAAGGCAAGGTTTGTAGTGAGGGTTGTCATATATTTTATTACCCCAAGGATAACTGGGAAAAGTAAACTTGTTGTCACATAAGCAAGTGCTTTTCCTGGTAACAATGCAAAAAAATCGAAGCTAAATACAAGTTGAGCGATGAGTTTAATAAAAGGCCGAAATGTTTCTTTGGGTGGCACGAGCAATGCCAGCTGAAGGCAGGAGCAGAGCTTGAGCTCGGGCTTCCCTAGGCAGGGATCCCAAACCACTCCAGCGCTGGCCCCGCTGGCTGCTGGGGTGGGAGCTGGACATCCGCTGGCGGGGGGGACATGGCTGTGCCTTTCCACACCTTGAGGAGCAGCACTGAGGTTAGACTCCGTCCCTGTAACACACCAGAGTGGCTCCCAAACCTCTTTCTTCTGGCTGGAGTTGGGATGCCTGGGGAAGGGGCTTGGCCGAGGGTGGGCAGGTGGATGGAGCCGGCATTTTCCAGCTCTTCCACACCCTTAGGACTGAATTCCCAGTTGCTCAAAACCTTGGGACAAGCTCATTCAACAGCACTCCCAACCTAAGACCCCAAATCTTTGCGTCAGTAGATGGGTGCAGCCTTTTCTTCAGCAGCGCGGGGCGCATCTCAAGGAGCTCAGCTCCGCTGGACGTTTCTCTGGGCTCACTGATGGGAAAAACAAAAAACAAACCAACCCGCTCTCACAGCCACGCGCCGAGGTTTCTGCTTGTGCTGCCCGTTACCCAGAAAAACCACTATCGTGCAACAAGGTGGCGTCACTGTGCTGCCCCCCGCTCTGTGGGCCCAGCTGCAGCCGCCGCACCCACAACTGGCCGTGTGCCCTGGTGGAAGGCGCCCGAGTCGAACTGTTCTTGGCTGCGCCAGATGATGCTGTGAGGAGTAACAGCCAAAAATATTTTGGTTTGGCAGGTTCAGAAGTGATACTGGGTTGTTTTTTGTTTTTTGTTTTTTTTTAATTTTTTTTCCCTCCTTGTTTTTAAGCCAGGAGGGAATGATGGGGAAGGAAGTCCGTCCTTGGAGGTTTTCCATCTGGAGCCACAGCCAAGCTGGCATAGCTTGTGTCAGTCACACATTGAGGAAGAAGGAGGGCTGAGGGGGGGGGGGGGTGGGGGGGGTGGGGAACGACACCCACCCCATTCCCCTCACCTGCCCCCAAAATGTCCCTTATTTGATCTTAACTCCCAAAAACACCCTGCCGGGATGGCTGCTGTGGCTCCCTTTATTTGGAGTCTTGTCCCTCTCCATTGGCTCCAAGGTGCGTAAGCCGGCATGTTACTGTCACCCCTGCCCGCCTGCGGCACGTGGCTGCCGTAGCTCCTGGGGGCATCCTGTGGCCAAGGATATCCGTGGTTACGCTTTTGCCAGCCCCGTGTGCTGCATTCCCACCCACACATTAAGCACAAGGCCCTTTGCCCAGCCCCACTGTCCAGGTTGGGGGGAGTGGGGGCATGGCTGGGGTCCCTTTTTATTCCCCAGTGCTCACCCAGGAAGGTGCTGGGCAGCGCAAGGCTGGGCTCGGGGGGGGGCTGAGCAGCATTTAGGACAGGTCATGGCACACCAGTGGTGGCCCCGGGGACCGCAGCGTGCCGTCACCGCCAGCTCCAGGAGCAAATGAACCTGCTCTCAACTATGAGCAGCCCTTGCAAGCCAGCGGTGTCGGAGCTCAGAGTGGGCTCGGGGGAGCCCTGAGCCCCAACAGCCGCTCGAGGCCCCAGCAGGCGGCTGCTTTCGTAAGTGCTTTTCCGTGTGCATTTCACACCGTCACGGTGGTTTACAAGTGACCAGAAGCTTTCAAGGGCAGAGCATAAACAGCAGCAGGATGTTCAGCCACTGCAGCGTGGCCGGGGCTGGAGGCCACCGAGCAGCCAGCGCCGCGGGAGGGGCACAGCGTGGGGTGGGGGGGTGGGTAGTGCCACAGACCCAGCCCAGCACGGACTGTCCCAGCGCGGGTTGGCAGCAAGAGCAAATCCCAAGGGCTTTCCTCGAGGCGGGGGGAAGGATGCACCAGAGCTGCCTGGGGCAGGGGGAGCACTGGGGCTGCCCCCGCCACGTAACATGCTTGGTGCAGAGCAGCGCTGTGCCGGGGGACACCTGTGCACGGCAGTGCCGCGTCCCCACCCAGCACCGCGCACCGGCCTGAGGGCAGCGCGTGGCCCTGCTGCTGCGGCCGCTGCGCCGAGGAGGCACCCGGGACCCCTGGGGTTTGTCCTGGCTGGGGATGGTGCTTGTCCGGCCTCAACCACTGACTCCCGGAGCCGGCTCTGCTCCTGCTCATGTGCTGCCCAGCCCTCCCTCTTGCCCACCCCCCCCACCACGTCCCCTGCAATGACCGTAGCATTGGAGCGCGTTCAGGGATATTTTTTTCATAGGCCTTGTCCCCCGTACCGAGGTCCCCGAGGGACACAGTCGAGCAACCTGTTGGCTGAGTGAAAAAGAGAAAACACGGCCCCGCTGCACGCACACGTCACAGGAAGCGGCAGCAGCCCGCAGCCCCCGCTCTGGCCTCACACCCCTCGCCGGCAGCACTGCCGGGAGCAGCCCTGGCTCCAGGACCCGAAAACACCCAGCCGTAGAGCAGAGGGACGAGGGCGAACCAAGCGGGTCTTACCTTGCGACGAGGGAGACCCACCGCACCGGAGAGACGCTCTGCAGCCTGGTGCCCTGAGGACCCACCATGCTGGAGCAGCACCACATGGGGCAGAGCCCAGCTGGTGTCTGCCCAGCCCTGATGGCTCTTGCACAATGGTGACGGCAGCGAGGGGCAGGTAAGTGGGGTTTGCCCCCTCACTGAGGGTAGCAGCGGGTCTGGGGTGGGGAGCTCATCCTGTGGTGGGTCACGCACAGCTTCAGCTGCACGTCCCCATGGCCGAGGAACTGAAACAGGCAGAGGGGTGTCCCCATAGCTGCTGTGCTCCCCGTGGGGACCGGCAGCTTGCAGCATTGGGACGGGGTGCCCCACTCCCTGGGGGACACTGGGCTGGGGTGGGACGGCAGCACTGAGCACGGCCAGGGGCACGGGGCTACCTTGGGGATGTGGATGCCCCATCCTGGGGAGGGCCCCCAGCTGGGGCTGCGAGTCTCCCCAGCTGCCCTCAGGAACGCAGTGGGGAGGTGGTTTCCTCAAAGGGCTCCCCGGGGAGCTGCTGTCAGGCTCAGCCCCAGCCCTGGCCCTGCCTTTCTCGGGAGCCACCGTGCTGGCATCACCCCGCAGCAATGCCCTGCGACCCATGAGCCCGCACCCCGACACAGCCATGCCACGGGGCTCATGGCTCTGCAGGGGGCCGACCCCTGGGCCTGAGCCTCTCCTTCCAGTCAGCAGCAGCCAAGGCCAAGGCCGGGTGCTGAAGCTGAGGGATGGGGAGCCTGCCCAGCCGGGAGAAGCCGTTCGGCATCCCGCCAGTTGTTGCTGATACCATGCAGCCCCCGTCACCCACACAGATAGGTAAGTGCCTGGCAACTGCCTGCTTGCCCGGCCTTCCCCCGCCCAGCTGGGAGCTCTGAGCCCCCTCGCCTTCCCCACAGCCCCCAGCAGCTTCCTGGCCTTGGCCCTCTGCGACTTCCCCTCCGGTGCGGGGGCGGCCGCTGTCCTGAGGATGGGGGAGCACCTCCGCATCCTCTCCGAGTAAGTCCCCGCACGCAGCAGACATTCCCGACCAGTGCGCAGCCCGCGGGGCCGTGATGGTGACACCCATCCTGGGGGTCCCTTCTCTGCCCCCAGCAGCCTCAGCCCCTCAGGATGGCTTGTCCCTCTTCCCTGCAGGGATGGGGAGTGGTGGCTGGTGGCATCCAAGGCGTCTGGCAAGGAGTGTCACATCCCCAGCAGCTGTGTGGCCAAGGTCAGGCACAGGTAAATGCTGGGAAGGGTCTGTCTCTGGGGACATGGC
Organism: Sterna hirundo; assembly: GCA_009819605.1. Taxonomy (NCBI): domain Eukaryota; kingdom Metazoa; phylum Chordata; class Aves; order Charadriiformes; family Laridae; genus Sterna; species Sterna hirundo. The sequence goes on along the minus strand of CM020447.1, from coordinate 2,664,289 downwards.
CCCACCGCAGAGAGCCTAGCCAACCTCCAGGCCAACCCGCAGCCACCGTGCCGGGACACCCTGCCCCGTTCCTCTCCCTGGGCCATGGAGCAGCGCTGGTACTCGGGGAGGTGGCGCGGCATCCTAGGGTGTCCCCAGGACAGGCGCTGCTGCACCCCGAGCTGTCCCGTCCATCACAGCCGGGGTAAGGCAGGCCCTGGGTGTCCCTGCGCAGCCCGGAGAGGCTCTGCCAACACCCGCTGCCCGCACAGGTGGCTGTATGAGGGCGTCAGCCGGCAGAAGGCGGAGGAGCTGCTGCTCCAGCCGGGCAACCGCAGTGGGTCCTTCCTGATACGGGAGAGCCAGACCAGGCGAGGTGAGAGCCCTCAGGCGCCGTCTGCCGCACCCCCCTCCCAGCCATCCCCGCTGGGGTGTTGAGCGGGGCTGAGCCTCCATCGCACGCACCTGGTGGGGCCTGCCCTGTGGGGCTGTTTCCTGGCACCGCTGCTCCCCGCTGTGTGCTGAGCCTCTGCCACGGGGCCCCAAATGAAAAAAAAAAAACAAAAAACCACCAGCAGGCTTCCTGCAGCTTTTGGTTAAAGCGGAGAAGTGAAAAGGTTCAGCCTCTGAAGTGAAACGCGGCCCCCCTCATGATGAGGTGCCAAGGGGACCCCAGGAGGCTGCTGGGTGCCCCAGTGCCCGCGGCTGAGGCACCAGTGCAGTGTGCACGGCCCTGCGGCCTCCCGGGCACCAAAGGGGGGGCGCGGGGCTGGGGATCGCCTATCCCTGCACAGCACCCAAAAGCAGACGCTCAGGCACAGAGCCACAGCACGCGACCCTGGGGGTGGGTCGGACACGATAGGCAGCTGCCTGCAGCCATCCCACGACCTGCCCCCGCCACAGTCCTGGGTCTGGAGGGGCTCGGGGCTGGCACAGGGATGCTCGCAGCCACACGGCCCCATGGGGAGGTCAGCCCTGGGGGAGAGCACGGGGCAGCGGGGCTGAGTGCGTGTGTGCCCACGGCATCCCGGCCCCCTGCCCCTCGCCCCGGCAGGCTGCTACTCGCTGTCGGTGCGCCGCAGCGAGCGTGCCTCCTGGGACTCGGTGACACACTACCGCATCCACCGCCTGGAGAACGGCTGGCTCTACATCTCGCCCCGGCTCACCTTCCCCAGCCTGCACGACCTGGTGGACCACTACTCCGGTAACACCCCACTGGCCCCCCAGTCTGGGGAGGGAGGGAGGGAGGGAGGGGGGAGATGTGGTGGCCAGGGCTGGGGTGCAGGTTCGGGGGGATCCCACTGATGCTGCCGGCTCCCTGCCCAGAGTTCGGAGAGGGGCTGTGCTGCCCCCTCGGGGAGCCCTGCTCCACGGAAGGGATGAAGGTGGCCCCAGTCCCCACCATGCCCGCTGTGGTGAAGAAGCCATCGCTCAAGTGGGACAAGATCGACAGGTAGGGAGGGCTGGGGCTCCCCCCACCGCCCCTGCCAGACCCCCGGGGGTCTGGGGGCTGCCTGCTGACCACCCCCCACCCGCCTTCCCGCAGCTCCCTCCTGTTCTCAGAGGCCACGTCCCCACCAGAGGAGGACTCTCCCATCAGCCTGGGCCTGCGAGAAGCCATCAGCTCCTACCTCCTCCTGACAGAGACGGCCGCCCCTGAGCAGGGCCCTGCCGGGAAGGGGGCAAAGAGCAGCTGAGGGCAGGCCCCTCCTTGTCCACAGCCCCACGGCAGACACCCGGCCCTCGTGACGGCATTCGCCTGGGAGCCAGGCACCCAGGGCCATGAGCCTGGACATGGGACAGCTGAGACCAAGGTGGGGACGGTCAAGCAGCGATGCTGGAGGAAGGGGCTGCCCCAGGGCCCGTCCTCCCCAAAGCCGGGCGCTTTGGGACATGACATTTGAGCACCCCGAGTGGCGCCCACGGGAGGAGAAGGCAGAGGCTGTAGCCAGCAGGCGCCGTGCCTGCCCCGCTGCACTCCCACGGCAGCGGGGGAAGGGGACGCAAACGCCCAACCAGCCAAAGGCTGTCCCAGGTGGGGGAACAGCCCGACCCTGTCAGACCCCTCAAGCTGATGCACAGACTTTTTTGGGGTGGGGTGGCCATGCAGCAGGACAGGCCCTGGGAGCAGCAGCTGCAGACCCTTGTGCTCTCACCCACCCCCAGCTCCCCCCTCTGCTTGCTGGGACCAGCGGAGCAGCAGCTGTGAGGAAACCAGCCTCTTACCACACCCGGAAGAGCCGATTTTTAAACCTTTTAACACCTAGATTGTACTGGAGTTAAGGTCCATAAACCAGGATCCTGCTGGACACGCAGCAGTAACCATTTATGATATCTTAATTAAAGGGCGTCTCGTTCGCTGTTGAGGGTTTGCGAATAAATCATGAACTGCCACCAGCAACCGCAGGGCAGGTTCCCACCCGCCGCAGCCTGAGGGGTTTTGCTTCTGCCCCAGCCATCGCCCCAGCCCTGGCGCCAGCTTTCCCCAGCCTGGGACGAGCCGAGGGCCACGGGGCAAGGTCTGGGCCCCAGCCAACTCGCTTAGGGCAAATAAACGAGCCCTAGAGGTTTAAAAGTGTTTAATGTCACAACTGCCGGTGTAGGGGCGAGGGGGAAGGAAAAGGGTCCATGCCAGGACTAGATGATCCGAAGAGGCAGGATGCAAATACTCATGTCCAACCCTGATCTAAGTTACACCTCTGGGCTAGAGGGGGCCTTAAAAGCAGCAGAAACACCTCAGAACAGCAGCACACCTGAGCCTTCACTTTCAACAGCCCCTTATCAGCAAAGCAGAGCCTGGGGAAAGCGCCCAAAGCTCCCTCTGCAGCCAGAGCCGGGGTGGAAGCAGTTTCACTGCTTGGTGCCATCCCTTCCTTCCTTTCCTTGCACCCAGAGCCCGGTGCAGCAGGACCGTCCTCACCTGCAGGCTTCCTGCCCCTGACACACTGAATCTACTCTTCGTTTTCATGTCTGCTGAGCTCACTCTTGCAAACCCACCATCACACTCTCATTTCCTTCCACGCAGCAGCCCCGACTGTCACACACCTGCTCAGCCGCCAGCCTCGAGCCCCGGTGTCTTCTGGGCAGAGGACGCGGGTTTATCCCTCAACCTTGACCTTGTCCTGCAGCCAGCCGAGCCCGCTGCCGCCACCCGCGGGGCAGCCCAGGGGGTTTTGCTTCCTTTGGTTTTGCCACGAACCCGCGCTGTGAAGGAAGGCCGGCCCTCGGGCATCCTTCCTCCACCTCCAACCTGGAGCCAGGTTGGTGGATGCCTTTACACCACAGTGATGGTTCTACCTCAGACTGGAGGCAGCCACAGTCAAGAAGCTGCTTCTCTGATATTTGTATCCTAGTGACTGGGAAGATGGGAAATACCTGGCTGGAAAGCCTATTTGAATCCTTCCCCAGTGCTGGCAGCCTCCGAGCCCTCCTCCTTCCCAGCCCCACCACTGCTCCCTTTCCTGGGCACACTTCACTCATGCTGGGGAACATCTTCTGAGGCCCCCAGACCAGGGGGGTGGTGGCACACGGGGCAGCGGAGGGCAAAAGCCAGATGCCGAACCAGGTTTTTTGAAACAGCGGAAGAGGCAGAGGCAGGTCCCAACATCTCCCCGCAGTAGCTCTCGCCCCAGACAGGGGAGGGCAGCACCGGACTGGGATGCTGAAAGCTGCGAAGGGACAGAACAAGCCCTGAGGAGACCCACTGGTTCCAGAGCAGCAGAGGACCTGCTAAGCTGCCTCAGCCCCCAGGGGTGGGCGGCCACGGAGACTCAGCAAGGACAGGGGCTGTCCTCACCAGAGCTGCTCCGAGTGCCCAGGACACTCATGGGAACAGAAGCTTCTCAGACGCTCTCCGCTGTGTCAGGGGCACACCAAGCTCACAGAGCTGTGGTCACTTCAGCCAGATCAGCCGTACTGTGGAGAGCATTGACCTCCTGCGAGAGCTTTGTCACTGGCCTCCTCTGAAGTGACAAGTACCTAGTGACATCCAGATGTGCAACCTTGCCATACAAGCCTGTGCTCTGCCACCTGAAACCAGAGTGCGTGAGCATCTCTTTCACAAGAGCAGCCACCAAGCATTTGCAGGGATCAAAGGGACTTCTTTGGGGGAGCTGCAAAGTAGCCAGAGTATCTCCAGTAGCTTTGGAGCGCTGTTCAGAGGATGCAGCCGTTTCTGGAGCCTAGACTCAGTGTGGCATTCAGCAATCCATTACTCCACTTGTCACGAGGGTACGAAAACCCACCACTTCATGAGCAGGTCCTTCCCTTGGTGACCCTTGCAACAGCGTATGTACTCGATCTGCAGAAACCCACCAGTCTGAAAGCTCAGGAGATGCACACGACTCCTCTCCTCCTCCTGAGCCCAACACACCCAACATCCCTAAACAACGGCAAACAGGGCCCACGCCATCCTTAAAAACTTGGTGTGCAGTGTTAAACCAAGACTGTGACATCATTTAGTGGCCAAACACGAGAAGTTCTATCTTTTCTGTTGTTTTGTTCTGTTTTGCTGTCTGCAAACAGGAGAAAACCACGGTATTTTGTAACTACCTGCCTATTTGAACACGGATGGTTCTGGTTAGCTGTGGCAGGTATTAACCAGACAAGGGCTGTACATGGTTTTTTCCCCCTTCGCAAGAGAGTTGCTACGCAAACACAGAAGGGTTAGTACGAAGATATTAAATACTCTTCAAAACAACCATAATGGCTTGAGGTGCTCAACAACACCCCTGGAAAAGCCAGCCCAAATATCGGTCGTGGACGCTTTTGCAATGCGACGGAACGCCAGGGCTGCAGCCGCAGGGATGGTACTCTAGCGCCACGGCGAGCAGGAACGAGATCCACGGTCTGGATGATGATCAACAGCAGATCATGCAATTAGAAGAGATGATGTTCTGGTCAAATACCAGCAAGAATATTCAAATGGTTGTGTCAGATTTCTCAGGCTGAGGAACTCCAAGGTGAATCTATCCACATGAAGGCTGACAGATGACTCAGCAGCTCCTTCCTGATGCGAGCCTGCCCCCTACAAGTCTTAAGATCAAGCAGGTAAAAAACCAACCAACCAAAAAACCCACAACAAATACCTAAAAAAAACCCAAAAAACCAAACACACAAACCAAACTGAGAAGACACATTCCCAGAAACACAGCTAGCCACAGCACCCATTTCATCGAATTATTTCAAATTGGGATCACATCTTCAAAACCTGGTGTTGACATTTAAGTGATCAGTAGAGACCTACACGATTTGATCAAATCATGAAACACATGCCTGTACCTGCTCAGTTTCTCCAGGCTTCACAAGCTGGGCTCTAGCAGAGCGATGCACCCTCTAGCCTTAAAATCTAGGAGTTTTACAGGAATCTTGTTTTTGAAATAGAAATTAGGAAAGGACAAGGGAATAAACTTGTTTTTCTCCTGCTGGGGAAACTAGAGGGGAAGAGAGGGAACCAGAAATGCAGCTGGAGGTGCATCGATGCCTGCCCCTGCCTTCAGGCACACCCCGCACCAGGTACACTTTCTCTCCAACGCTTCTTAGCTTCTCCCCTTCCCACGCCTATGCATTTTCTGTATGGATTGTTTAAATACACCCAAAGCTCCTTCCTTGGCATTAATGGTGAAGCAGCACTCCCTCACACAGCAAACACGCAGCTGCTACAGCGAGCTTGCTGCTGCCGCCCAGCCCTATGACCGCAGCTGGCAGGAGAATGTCACACGCGCAGCTCCAGCGTGTTGCTCCCTTCCAGCTCAGCCCTCCCAAACCTACTCGAGTCTCAACTGCTAGCCTGCTACTGCACGCGTACAACACATTTCCACCTGAAGATTGTATAGAAATTACACATTTTTCTCTATGCAGTTCGCACTGTACAGCTGACAGCACTTGCCCTAATTCATCTGCTGGTGGGGACTGTGCAGGGAAGCTACGCCTTCAGGTGTCTCCGCAGCCCTGGGACGAGCATCCTGGCTTCACGCTTCTCTCCCAGCGCAGAATTCCCATATGCACGCTTCCTGTCAAACAACAGTACCTGCATTTCAATGCTATGTGAAGAAAAAAAGTCCAAAATTATTTTATCAAAGAATCATTAATTGAAACAAAGACTTTACTAAGACTTAACCAACAAAAACCTATTTATTTATTCCAAACACCAAGATACAGAAGTTTTCAAGTTTTGCAAATATTGCTCCAAAGCAAAGTTCTATATACAGCGCCCTCGGTTCTAATAGTGCATAAACAAAGACAAATATGTATCCACAGTGCAATGTATGCTCATTTCATCAAGGCTCCACGTTGCATTCACTTACCAGTGATATAAAGAAACAAAAAAAGTGACCTGCCAGACCAAACGGTTGGTCCGGACTAAGAAATAACAATGTGGAAACTTGCAAAAACAGGGACAAAAATGAATCCAGGCAGAGCACAATAAAGAATCTTTCCCGAACACGAGAAATGCTACTCTATTTTAAATAAATATTTTCAGTCTTTATCTGCAAGGGCTTCCCCAGCTCTACTAAAGGAAAACAAATCTCCAGTATTTTGTCATTTATCCACCCATCAGAACCACCTTTTCTTCCAAATCTTAAGTACTGCCCTGAGCAAAAACAAACTGGCAAAGTAAAAAGGTACAAACACACACAAAAGGCAATTGCTTGGGAAGGGGAAGTTCCACTCTGGAGCGATGAGTCTGCTCAGGGACCGAACTGCTTTCACACCCCCAAACCGTAAGCACAGCTGCCTGCTTAACAGCGCAGCGATGCTCCCCGAGAGGCGCCTGGTCGGAGTGCTTGCTTTACAGATTTCAACCGAGGAACACCCTTCTGGTCGATGTCAACTGAAACCACCCAAAAACCTTCAGAGTCGTCTGGGGCGCTCCTTCTGATGCCGCACTGGTTGTCTGGTTACTGCTGCCTGCTCTAGAGCTACACAGTACGCGTGAATTCAGGTGTCACTAACAGGAATGAGACAAGGTGTAAGCATTGGTCTCATTTTCAGAGAGCAAAGTGATTCTTAAATATCATGTAAGCTTTATTCCAATCGTGTTACAGAAAAATAAGTTTATTTTTCTGCTGTACATACGTTGTATTCACTATACACCAACTAGTGCTATAAAACTGGGAGACAAATTATTCCCTGAAGCGAGTCTTGGCACAACAGCCTTAGTTACTACCCAGAGCAGCTTAATTATTTTGTCTTCTGAAGGAAGTAAAATACTCACTGTGTAGATACCGTTAACTCCTACAATAACATTGGATATTTCAAGTTTACATTATTCTTTGCAGTATACAAATGCAAGAGATCCATATCCAAAATTAGTAATTGGTACAACTATGGGCTTTTCAATTACAACTGTGCTTAAATTTTACCCTTTGGTGGTACCATCACATGCAGTAAAACCAAGGTAACAAATTCAACTTTTAAAGGACACCCTCTCACTGCCACAACAGCCTACCATTTTCCACTGTGAGCTTAACTCAGCAACATTCGGGAAAGAAAACTAGTCACAACCATTATTTATGGAGCTATGATCTGCAGCTGAAAGACTTTTAACGTCTCAAATACTTACAATACACCAACATTTCAAAAGGTACTGTATAATGTGACTTTAACATAAGCAGCATTTTCACCTTGCTCTCACAAAGTAATACAAACCAAAAAAAATTAAATTTTAAGGTATAAAAAGGGACTTTGTGAACATACAGCGTTTAAGATAACAACCCACTCACTGTCTGCGAGGACAGCACCTCATGCATAGATCTTGAGGCTTTATTTACACAAATATAAAATAAACTGATTCCCAAAACCACACATTCAGAGTAAGTCTTTACAATGAACACGTTCAGAGTATCGAAAAAAGTCTACATTTCAAAATATAACCGGAATGGCAGTTATTAACAAATGGGTAGAAAACTACGTAACGTCCATTACAGACCTCGCTGAAGTCTGGAACTCCAAGCGCAGCCTCCCCGCGGCAGTATTTCATCCTGCCACAACAGGGGTGTCCCACCAGCGCTGCTTCAGGAGGCACAGCGTGGCCATGTTTAAGAGCTCAAGAACACACAAACACACCGTCAACAGGTCTCCCCCGTACCAAGTCATGTGATAGCGACAGGATAAATATGGAAAACAATCATTTATTCTGAAAGTAAGTGCAATCCACCTGTGACCTTCTGCTACATTGTTTAACGTAAGAGAAGTGGGGTTTAGGCCACTGTTACTTGCAAACCTCCACCTAACACTTCATAGTTAAGAGCTGGACATTCATACTTACTAAGCCTGAAAACTGTTGTAACATTTCCTAATGATTAAATAGTGTGTGCTATTATGCATAAACCAGAAGGAATAGAACATGACAAGTCACTTAAACTATGCAAAGTTATTTACAACCTCCATCAACTAAACATTTTTGGCTCTTAGAACTCTGTTCTTCAGTGGCACAATTTTTAGTCAATTTAATTACAAAAAAGTCTATTATTTCAATGAGCAACTTGTAAGGAGTGAGAATTTAAGTGTAATTCATCAACCAACACCCGAGCTCTGAAGACGACAGTATGACCTCTTCCGTATCGTTTTAATTGCCTAATAAACTCAAAATTATGAGGAGATAAAATAACCTTTTTGTTGTTCTTTGAACAGCACTTCTTCACAAATCCCTGAAGTCAATCTGCATCACATGCAACCAGCATGCTAATTTCATTTAAATATACAGAGCTGTTCACATCAGATGCTCCAACTTCACACTCGGTAAGTCTCCAACATTTTCTAGTCTCACGTTGAGCAGCAAAGCGCTATCTGTTGCACTTTGCCGAGGTCCGTTATAAGCTGCTTTATACAATGTTTGAGTTGTGGGAGTCGAGCTAGCGGTTCCGGTGGTTCCAGCTCTCCTGTATAATCCAGCCAACTCTCCAAAACTGCAGAGAAAAAACAAATCTGTCACTATTCCAATTCTCAGCAAATAGATAACTTCAAGTCACAAAACAGGAATTCTTTAAATCTTTTGGGAATCTTGAGAGCGCGGTGGGCAATGTTTTTAACACATAGCATTTGAGAAATCAGAAAACCAGGCTCCTCACACCAGTCTTTGGCAAATAGCTTTTGATACATGACAGAATTATTCAGGGCCGGGGTGGGGGGGTGGGGAGCAGGGGGGCAGGAGAAGAGAAAAAAGCAAGCAGGTGTTCCTAGCAGAAAGCAAGGAAGGAGAATTCAGGACTAGATATTGTGAAGATCCTAAAAGGGTAGAACTATGCTCATGAAGAAGTTTGCCATCAATACAGGATACAATTGGCCAAGAGAGAATCACAGAACGGTTCAGGTTGGAAGGGACCTTAAAGATCATCTAGTTCCAACCCCCTGCCCCGGGCAGCGACACCTCCCACCAGCCCAGGATGGAATCCTGAAGAGAAGAACAGAAGATAGATTCCCGAAAGGAGAACTAGGTAACACAAAACGGGGATGTGATCCAAAAGCACAGGCAGCAGACTAGCGCCCAAACAAAGTGAATTCCTGTTCTAAAGCTTCTCAGCGGGAAACGAGAACCAGAAATACTACTGACCAAAAGACAACTCGGGCAACAATGTAATACAACCACAAGAAAGGTGGTCAGACTGACCTGTGATCGGTTCAGGGGACAGGACAGTACTGCAGAAGGAGACTGAAGCCCTGAAGAGAGAATACATGTGCCAAGAGAAGCAGCAGTGGCCATTGCCACTAACGAGATCAAGAGGCTCGTTCAGCCTAAGGGCCATATCTGCCGAGGAACTGGTGGGCATTACCCAAGTACTGACACATCCAGCCTTGAAACACGAAAATTACTGACGAGAGCAGCAATGCTCTGAGCAGACCTCCAGCTCAACGGCGGACAGAAGCCACCCGACCTTTGTGAACCAGAGCTTTTCCATTTATGAAAAAGGCATTATGATTACAGGCCTGATTGATCTTCATTACCTGAATTATGCCCTAATTTGTTCAATCTTTCGGTAACTTACTGAACTACAAAGAGAGGAGTTTTACTTTGGCAAAGGTTAGATTCCCAATACCCTTGTGTTGTAACCACTACACAACCAAATGATCAGACTTAAAAGATATTAGGAAAAAGAACTATCCTGGATTGTTTAAAGAAACACATAAAGGGTTTAGAAATTTTCTATTCCTAGGAAAAAAAAAATTCAAGAGACACTTAAGTGAAGAATTTGGAAGAGACAGGAAAAGACAAGAGCCTTGTGCACCAAAGAGGCCCCCTAGCATAGGCTAACACAGACAGCAAAGCCCTGAACAGGAAAGTTCAGATACACAGAAGAGCTATAAAAAAGTGACAGAAAACCCGAAAGCAAAAAGACATGAAAGATATTCTGCTACATCATCATCATCTGATGCAAGAATTTAGGTGTGTTCTCACTAGAACTTTTTCTATAAAATTCTGTTCAGTTTTAATTTGATCTTTGTTTTAAAATCCACTCCCCCCAAGCCCAGCAGCATGTCTGTACACGCAGTAGTTCTGACAAAGCAACGATCGTCTCTTTGCAGGTCTGCAGAAGTAAAATCCAAGTTAACATGTTTTGAACAGGTAATTCAGTTAAATACAGTTAGTTTTTGAAATCAAATAATGTTACCTACCATCTAGCTCCTTCTCAATGAAATCCATTCTGTGTATGACTTCATCTTGCAGAGATTCCACATGAGCTAAAAGATTCAGCTGCCACTGTAGCTGCGAGTTCACAACTCCTTCTTTGTCTTTTTCTAGCAATTTCATTTCAATAGCTTCCTCTGGAGAGACCTTCTTAGAGACAGACTCTCTTACCTGGCAGAAATACATGCATGAATATTTGTAACAGTGAAACAGAGGGTCCTTACAGTTACCCAAGCTAATTGCTCAACTCAGGTTAGCGGAGGACAGAGAGACACAGAGAAAAGATCAGACACTAATATTAAGCAGTTTGGGCAAGAGGATCTAAATACAGACATGCTTTTATAGGTATTTTGCCAAGACCTATCCTTTGCACTTCACAAGCATCTGATTTTCAAAAAATAGCATATATAGGTGTACCTAGCTCCCTGCCAGCTTCCAGCTGGAAGATACTGCACTTAATCTGTGCATCCAAGGGAACATTAAAGCCATTTTTAACATGACTGTAATCAGCTAAAGAGCAAATGATTTTGCAGTGACAAGGAATTAGAAGGAATCTAATCTCGATTCCACTAAAACTTTCACTGAAGCGTCTAGAAAAAAAAAACCAAACATTACCACCACTTACAAAACTTGACTACGCTGTCAGCAGTATTGATTCTACTCCCCTACTTCTTTCATAATTCTGCTGAAATACAACAGGATTTAGAAAACAGCTCCTAAAAGACTGCGGAACTGAAATATATGCTTTTCTGGGAAATAAAGCAATCTCAATTGAGAGAAGTTAAAAAACATAAATTACAGCTTACATATGTATGACATAAAAGCTAAATAACCTTCTAACCTGAAAAAAGGCTTTCCAACATCTGTCAAACTGTATTTCATATGACGTGGCACTAACTAATTGAAGGAAAATTTTTGCATTGGGGTGTAGAAAGGCAGGTCTCCAAAAGACCTGACAATGAGAAGTAACAGTTGAAAAGATCAAACTGGAGTACTCCAGTAGGAAGAGGATAATACAGGACTATTCCATGGTGATCATTCTTAAAAACTCAGTTCAGGGTGCTCCTCTTTTTTTCCCCACCATGAAATGCTCCCTGAGGAACATGGAATTAATTTAGTCAATGTAACTATTAAAAGAAACACGGGAATGAGATGGAAATAACTAAAAGGTGGAATAGCAGTGTATTCGGTAGTACCATATATGCTTGCCTTGTTCTCTCCCTATTCTTCTGCTCGTGTTTTACATTTAACACACATAAAACTAAGCAGCAATGAACTGCCAGTGGACCATAACGCGTGTTCCACAGACTATGCAGATGATTAAAGGTCCAGAAGTCCTCTTCAACCTGCCTTTTTTTTTTTTTTTTAATTATTACTTGAAGTGGAGGGGTTGATTGTGTCTATTGTTTTAAATTGAACTGGCAACTTAAATTTAACAGTATAGGAGAAAATTAGTACAAATACCTTAGAGTAATTGTGTTTGGATTCATTTTCCATCTTGCATATTTCTCGGTCCAGATTCCAGCCAAATCTCTCTGACAGGGCATCATCCCCGTTTTCCCTTATTCTGTTTACTCCATCATCCATGGCTGAACCTCTTGTTTCCACAACCAGTCTCTGCTCTATTGCAGGGTAGTAGGCTCGAGGCTTCTGGTAACAGTGTTCACTCGTAATGTAAGATTCCTCCACGGAAGGAATAGTTGAGGGTTTCTCAACTGTTCCATTCCAAGTTCTGTAATTTGTCGTCTCCTCTTTGCAACAGTCTTCCTCAATGTGAATGATGTGCTTTGTATGAATTTTTTCATCCACTGTAATGTGCTTCCATGGATGGCACCAAAGCTTTAGGTCAGGATGTTCTTTACTTCTGTTTAAACATAAAAAAAGTAAACCACTAAAATTTAAACGTCAAAGTGACTGACCAAACTATCTTATTACATAAAGAAATTAAGTAAGAATATTTGAACTACTACCTGCTTTAGCCATCGTAATCAGTTAAAAAAATCCCAAATAGTCTGAAATAACATAATTTCACTGACCTCAACTATGTGTCTTTCTACAATGTTCTGTTACGTTCACTATTTTCATTTCTATAACATGGTATATAAGCCCAGTGTTGCCATTACGAAAAAAGTTGAGAATATGTTTCCAATAGATGCATACGACTTTTTACCAATGTTGCCATTGAAGAAGCATTTTCCTTCAATATTTGCAATTTATTAACAGCATAAACTCATTTTCATTGGGGTATTAGTAAGGTAAGTCAAATACACTGAAGCTAAACTCAGATTTTAACAATTTTAAACACTAGTAAAACAAAAAGACCCCTCAAACCACTCAGTATCAAATATTAGCCTATAGTTCCCCAAAATAGACTTCAAAATTCAATCCTTTGATCTTTTTTAGCCCCCTAGTAATAACAACAACTGGGGACTTGGGGTGGTAGTAGTGCACAACTTCTTTATTATTTCCTTTAAAACTTGAACTTTCCTTTAAATCCCAAGGTGCTGAGGAAACTCTACTGCCTGGTATACCATAGTCCCCCCACCTGCTTCTTACAAAAATTGTCATTTTTAATGTTTTCAAATTGACTAATGGGTTATTTATTCCAGCAGCAGAGAAAGCTGTAGGTATCAAAGTCTTACATGGATATAAAAAAACAAACAAAAAAAATTTAGAGTGAGTGTTGTAACTGATACTGTCCTTCCACGTGTCTGTCAGGCATTAAAACAGCAGTAAAAAGGAGAGCAAAGCAGAATCACTCTGCTTATCTTCAAAGGGTAGGCAGCTTATCTGCTACGGGCTGCAAGAATGCAGCAGAAGCAAATCCTGACTCTGAATCACCTGCATTCAGCTGCACAGAAAGGGGGGTTTTGGGTGTCTGCCCCAAAACCCCACTCTGTGCTTCCCTGAAAACAAAGGCAGATGGACTCACTCCTTTAACCTGATCCAGCTTTTCCAGCTGTTAGCCAAACCACTCAGCAAAACATGACCATTTTACTTCCAAAGTAACTGCTTTCTAATCTGTCCTACAGTAGCTAAGGTTTCTTCAGCATCTATCAGAGGAAACTACAGTTTGTACACCTGCCAAGGACTTGCTCAGGCCACTGTGTACAAGCACCTCTACCTCCAGTGACGGGTGTCTATGGCATCTTTGGTGAGCAATTCTGAAGACATACCTAGGAAAACGAAAGCCAAGTGTTCATTTACCAAAGCTTCCTACTCCAACTCCACTGATATTCTACACCTAAAAGGCACTGTTTTGCTCAGCAAAGAGCAAGGGATAACTTTACAGAGGACAGAAAACTGAAAGATGACGCACCATCTACATGAAGATCAAAATTCAAACGCTTAATGCTTGAGCAACCTTTTAACTATTGCGTTCTGATGGCTGATTCTCCTTCCCATTGCACCGAAGCTGTCAATGTCACTTCTGAGCCTTTGCCACCTCCTGGAAACACTGAGCAACACTCCTAATAATTTCAGGCAGCTGTGAAATCATCTCCTCTCCCCTGGTAGATCTGCATCAACAATACAGTCATTCTAATTCAACAGTTTTTAAAATCCTTTCCGATTTATGCAATAAAGAAAATGAGGGGTTACAGCTTTTAACAAGATGGTCGTAACAGGACCACACGTCATCTTTAAATAAAGCAGGTCATCACACCAACTTTCAGGATAGGACAGAAAAGGAACAAAAATCTGTTACAAGCATCACATACCTGCCCAGTGCTCCATGTCTCAGTACTATGAGATTTTCAGTTTACTCTACAACTGGAAAGGCACAATCTAAAGCCTTGCTATTTCAGAAAAGGCCTAAGGAATGGTCTCACAATATTTATGTTCTGCCCTCTCCAAAGAGGAAAAGGGTTACTTACAGATCTGCCTAAAGAATACCATAATGGAAAAGCAAAAACTTATGTTAAAATTGCTACTCTCTCGCTTTAAGCATCATTCCACTGTTAAAGCCTTTCAAGTACTGCCAGTGGCCCTACTGCATCGCTACAGAGTAAATTTAAGGGGAAAAAGTTCTGAAGAACTCTGGAAACACTAAAAGCTTTGCTTTCCAAATAGCTGCTGCTGTGCAATTTATCAACTAATAAATTATAAATATGGAGTTCAAACAATTTAAAACTGCTGGATTCAAGTTAGAGAAGGATTTTTTTTCAGTCATCAGAAAACAAGGATGACTTCAAACAGGAGAGGATGCAGAAAACTTGATTTCTACAGTGATTACAGAACATGGTATTTTTTTCACATATAGCTGTAATAATCCTTGCATAGAAATGAGTTACTACAGGCTGCTGAAGCTGCGACTGCTCTCCCGCTACAACAGAGTGACACATTATGCCAAACAAAAAGATTTTATTTCTGCTGGAGAAACTGTAATTTAGAATTACTGGAATGGAAGAGGCAAGCGTTTTAAGAATGCTGCCACAGCTCAGGGGCCTACCCTCTTCTTGTTACTTGTATCTATGTAGGTGCTTTAAGAGAAACTGTTGTTATTAGTTTTCTCCCTTTCTCCTTCACACTTTCCCAACCCTTCTACACACATGGTCAATTTATACTCCTCAACACACTTAAAGTTTTTAAACAGCGAAGTCCGTTTCCAAGATCACATCAGCAATTCAATTATGTCATTATACATCCACAAGGAAGCACAAAACAAGTCTGAATTTCTGATTATTTTTCTACTATTTGAAATCTAATTCGCGTTGACAACATGCCGACTGATACTTAAATACTGCTTACTGTAGTATGCTCATCTTCAGCTGCAGTCCATGCAGTACTTCTATCACTCTCTGTACATCGCCAAGAAGCTGGTGAGTGGCTACTATCTTCTTGGCATTCTGGTGGGAATAGTTTTCTTCCAAAAATGCTAAGCCATGCATGTGACCATTACTTAACCACTCCTTCTCATACCAGTATTTTAAGCTGGACCTCTGACCTAAAGCAACAGTAAGGAGCATGTTAAAATGCAGCATTAACTAGGGGATGTTGACATTACTGATAGTAATTCTGATTATCTCAAAGTCTTGCAACAGCTTATTTGTTCTTATCGATTGTACCAATAAAGATCCTGTAATAGAAGACAAAACCCTGAAGACATGAAGAACTTTTGAAGTGGGAAGTGAGACGATAAACTCAACCCAACCATAAAAAGCATTCAGACCTCAAATTCCAAAGGACATCCACAACAGGTAACGGCAGCCGATGCACACAGAAAAGCATATTTTAGCAGGGTTATCACACTGCCTAGTAACCATGGTTATAGCTAAAGCTACAGTTTGAACACAGCTCTCTGCAGACAGAGAAATGCAGCAAAAGGCAGTGAACTTCCCTTCTCCAGCGGTCTTGTTTTTAAGCATCATACATGTATTAGTACAGCCATTCAAAAGTAAGTTTTAAAGGAATCAATGATGAGGTTCTGATGGAGAACTTACTTAAGCCAGGCTATTAATAATGCTAATTTTAGCTTAACAGGTCAGAATATTAACAGCAGCTGAAATGAAGTTATATTAAATGTGATAAAAGCATCAGTAAAAGTAACTTAAGCAGCCAAGCAAAATGGTATTATCAGGAAAGAGTGTGACTTCAGATGCTTGCTGAATTGCAAATACACAAGCAAAAACATCCAAGCCAAAAACCCAACAAAAGCCCCCCCACACCCTGAAAAACGTGTTGTTACAACAGATGTTGTCACAATGCTCAGCACCCTGAGCAACACCACACGATTCACTGGCCTATATACAGCCCAGGCAGCGAACCTACAAAATCAGAGATAATATGGGAGCACAGACTCAGAACAATATTCACAAAAAAAGCCTCCGATATAAGCAGGTTAATATTGACTAGAAGTTTCAGCAGTTAAGGAGAAGCTTAAAAACACCCCGAACGCAGCAGTTCCGAGGCAGCAGAGCAAGCACAAGGGATCGCACCACATGCACGTTACGTCACAACACTGCCCATGCGATTAACTTTGGCACAATGAAGCAAAACAACTCTTGGGAAGCTGTGCCAAGAAGTGAGCAGAACTTGGTCACAGATGTTTATACGCTTTTGGATGGTAGTTACAGAATGGCAGCAAAATGGTTTCTCTATCATGCCCTGTATGAGCATCCGTAGACATAAATGGCACTTTCAAAGTTAAATTCAATAGTAACACTCTGTCTCCATAAAGGAGTAAAAGCAAACGAGGGCGCTTGTAAGCGCACTCAGGCACTAGGCTGTACAGGACACTAATCCATGTTCTGAGCCAAGACCTCCAAAAACTCTCAAACAGAAACCAACGCAGGGAAGGAAAAAAATGTTCCAGCTCAACTTTTCCAGCAGATATGCTGTATTAAGCAAGAGATCTTCTAGATGTGGCCAGAACTATTTTTGGAGACATTCCTGACGTACCCGTATTAACCCCCCAGGCATTTATTTTTGCATTAGAGAAGCTAACCACCTGTGACAGAAAATGAAGTTCAGTCCACAAGAACAAAATCTTGAGTTTTGTAACTCCATTTGGCATCTGCACAACACTGAGATTATCCAACTGAAGCGTTACTTTGCGGTGCACCCAGGCACAACAAGTGCTCTCTTTCTAGGTGCGTAAGCTTAAGAGAAGACACAAGACAATCCAACAGTGTATGCTTTCTATGGCTTGAACGAGTCTGTCACATCATAAGTATCTTGATAATGTTTAAGCAAGATGAAGAGTTAACAGACCTCTTAAAAATCCCACTTTACTAAAAAAAAAAAAAAAAAAAGAAGTCTAAAGTGAGAGTTGGTACAGTTTTTAAAGCAAGACTTGCTTTTATTCCCAATAGTATGAATGGTGCTGTTACAAGTCCCAGCACTAAACTCGGGAAAGCTCCTAAATAAGAGTTTGCTGAATGGCTATGCCCAGTTTTAAAAGCAACTTCTTTGCAGATTCATGAAGCCTATTTATGTCATTTCAAGCCAACAGCAGATTCACTGAAATTGATTAGCCACTTTTGCAGTCAAAAAGTTGGATATGTTTTCCTTTTCCAAGACAGAGGTAAAAATTAAACCCAAGTAAAAAAAAAAAGTTAAGTTTCAGGATCTTCAAAGCAATAGTTTGTAAAAGTTATTAAACTAATTAAACAAAGGAACTGTTAGTTGTAACCAGTTTTCCACCAAAAAGCATTCTGATAAGGATTTTACTAAATACAAATAGTTCAACTGTGATGGCAAAAACTTCGGTTTGAGCGTGTTCTTTAGGTACGTTTAAAACCAATTCAAGTTGACACAAATCAAAGCAAAATATTTTGAAAACAGAGGGTTTAAATCTGGATGCAAGATACTGTAAAAAAAACCTTAAATGTTAAAGCTATTTTACTACTTCGATAACCAAATGCAGGCATAGCGTGTCTTCCTTGCTATGAGTACAAACATCGGTGTGTGAACTACACAAGTCAATGAGGTAAGCTATGAAAGAGTCGGTAGTTTTAAACAGCTAAAAAAAAAACAGATATCACAATCCAAAAATGTATATAAACCAAAAAGGTCTTGTGATCGGGCAGAGATCCCATTTTCTCATAATTTATGAAAATGGCCTCAAACCCGCACCTCACCCGTTTCCACATTCAGCAAGGCTTTATAATTCAGGGTAAAAAGTCAGAAGAGATCCACGTAAGTGTCATTTTACCTGCTACATAAGATGGACTGAGACATTTTTAAATACATAGTTAGGAGTAGAGAACATATTGCTTAATCAACTCTGACCGCATTACCCGTGATAATTTATATTTGTATTCATACACATGGATTCCAAGTGTCTTCCCGTAACAGGCACAAGCACATCGCAGCTGTTGTGAACCAGCAAGCCTCTTGCTGACTTATTTTAAAGAATGCATACACCTGGTCACGTTAGAGGAAAGCTGCAGTCGCATCCTGCAAGATGTGCCCACGGAGAGTCTTTGCTTAAGTTTCCCCAGTGCTTCTAAATTCATTTTCCATACCCAGACAGTACAATCCTTATTACTGATAAATATGGGACAGATGGTCATCAGAGTGAAAACATTAATTTCCATTCCTGTCCAGCTGTAATTCCGCAATATTGGCTCATGTACATTCACATAAATTAATCTTTCTGTATCTATAACTGAACTCAATCACCTATAATGGCAGACACAGCTGAGGGGGGAAAAAAGTTTATAATCTTTGCAATATATACACATAAAAACTAATAAAGTTACTACGTATAGAAGAAGGGTCTGTAACCTGAAGTTTCTGTACCTGGAGGATCTTGGCAAATATAGCAGGTATATTTCTCAGGTACATTATCTTCCAGTAAACCCATACAGACTCCATGCTGCCAGCACAGACACTCTTCACACTGTTTAAAGTCAAGAAGTGCACATCAACAGAAATGAAGCCTACAGGAGCCCAATAAAATTATCTCAATTGAGAGACACATCATCTACACATTTTAAGACAAAAAAGTGTATTATTAATGTCCACCCCGCTCTTCCAGCTACAAGCAAACACATTAAAGAATCAGACTACAATAAAATTTGAAGCCTTCCCACACATTTTTCACATGGATTTCTGGAGAATGACAACAATGACAAAGCGGAAGCACCTGAAAGGTGCAAAAATGTTCCCTCTGGAGATGAAAGTCTTTAATGAGACACATGCACACATAATCAGGACAGAAAACAGTATGCAATCAAGCTTTCTTTAGCAAAATGTATAAAGTTTTCTGAGTGAAAAGGTTTCCCCCTCAAACAGTTAGTCACATTCAATTATAAAATCCAAGGGCTATTTACGTCACATAGGACTACAGCCAATATTGCACTTTTCTGATACTCGCGTCTCTACCATTTTATCTATTTCAAAGGTAGCTCTATTAATATAAAACTAAAGTGCAGATGCAGTTGTACTAGCTCTAAAAACTTGTGACATCCTTCCGAGCATGAGCAATCATACTGGCAAAGACTGAATATAATTTGGTCCTGGTTTTTTAGTGCAATTATGCAATTTCAAATGCAATTACTGTACATAAAGGCATACAGTTTTACAGTAGGAAAAAGTATATCCACCTGTTCTGTTTCAGCCGCTTTCCTCACACCCACACTTTAACAAGCAGACAAAACTGCAACTGTAGCCTAAAGACCACCGAAACACGGGACAAACCCCACACAGGAATATTAAGACAATTTCGATTTGAAACTGTGGTGTCAGTTCAGCATTACTGTTTCCATGAGCAGTGAGACAAGAGGTCATAACCCTTATTTCGCAGAGCACAAGCAAAAGCTTCATGCAGTGATCTCAATATTGGCAAAGGTTTTAAACATGCACTAAACCAAACAGCAACCGCAAGCCATCTTAGATGCTGCTCTTCACTGACCTACAAAGGTGCCAACTTAATAAACACCTCATCCGTGTTGAACACTTGCACCACTTTTACTAGTGCTCTTATTAATCTGCTGCCTTTCCTCAAGGTAAGGGAGACAGAAAGGGACCATCAGTTTTTGAATGCATCGTTGTATTAAATTAGTGGTCTAGGTGTGGAGGAAACAGCAGCACTGGGAAGACAGAACACACAAGGTTAGAGAGAAAGAGGTTTCTGAAGGATGTGGCTAACCATGTTTTGCCTTACAAAACAGGTGAACAGCCCTCAAGCAATAAGGGAATGTTTTCAAAGAAGGCTGAGAGACCATCCTCCTCTCACAAAGATGATTAGTAAATGACAGAAAAAGGTGTCCTAAAACAAAGACGACAGATTAAGAAAAGCAGACTGCACGCTAAAAATAAGGGAGCTCCTGGACCTAGTTACACTTGCATCCTATAAATAACGCCATATGGCACAGAGCTACGCTCAGTGATTTTCCAGGCAAATTTCCCCAGAACGCTAACAAAGCATCCCGACTTTTTTTATTTCACTCAACTGATATTCAAATACCCACCCCATCAGGACATAGGTCCTTCCTTTTATCTGCACGTTCTACTTCACAGCCTGGCTGGCCAGGCTACAGGCTATTGCTCTGGACACATGCTACACAGAAGCTACCCCTGCCCAGGCAGTAGCAGGGAGATGCAAAGCAAGCCAAGTAAGAGATTTTGAAGAGGAAAAACATGCCCAGTTGTGCAATAATATTTAAATCAAAGTTCAAGTGCAAAGGAAATAACTGAGCCCAATGGACATGTATTTAAAGCAGCTTTTCATCTACCAGAACAAAAATATCCTAAGTCCGTTTCCATCCATCACCTCCAAGGCCACCAAATCCAGCCCCAAAACTCTCAATGTCAGACACAAACTCACTAACGTTTAGGTATTAAAAAAAAAACAACCAAAAGAAAGGGACAATGACATTTTCTCTGGACTTATTTGGGCCCAACCCTTACCCTAAGAAGGGAGTGCCGTGCCTTCAGAAGCAGAACACGGTAATGCTAAGCTACAACTTCACACAGGCTCAATAAATGAAATCTAGCAACCTCCTTGCAAAGTTATAGAGACTGGAATGAAACAACATTGGCCAATGATAGCTATTTTTTATACCTTCTCCGCTTTTAAGTTCTACTAACTGAGGCAGGTAGTTACTTTAAATGCAAAACCGTTTTTCTGTATCCCAGTGTAATGAATGGTATTCTTATGCACAAATTGCTTGAGACGATTTGAGGCAAGTTCAAGATTAAGGAAGAGTTTTTTGGCAAAATCTCTAAGCTGAAGTTTTGGGAGTTTTATTATTAAAGACCTAAATGGAACAAACTCTTGGTTTAACTATGTAAGAGTTTCATTAAACCTTAACGGTCCCCAATCTTTCAGGAAAAATAAAGGTGCTGCTTGCATTTAAAATTAACCTTTTTTCCCCTTGTTATTTCTAGATTTGGCACATCCGTGGAAATAAATGCAGTTCGAAGAGAAAATTACTTACCATTCTCCCTCGTGTAAGAAGGCCCCGTGTATGTATCCTGAGAGGAATGAACCTCCAGTCGCGTGCATGGAGAAACTGCCCTAGCTCCTAATTTTGATACCAGGTCAAGGCAGATTGGCACACAGGCACACGCTCAAGCGAGTACCCCAAGTGCCAGCATATTTCCGTCAGATCTCAGAGTAATAAGCAGGGGCAGAATAAACACCCCAATGGAGAGAAGTACAAAGAATGGTAATATTCTTCTAAAAACCCAAACACCGCACAAAAATACGCATCTTCAGGAAGAGAGGACAGACAAGTCTAAAGGCAAGTTCTCTAGGGCATATACTTCCAGATTTCAGTTTCCAAGTATCTAATTAAAGTTTAAGTAGGAAATAGGGAAGAAATCTTTCCTTCTTACAACTACACAGGATTCTCACTCTATAAAGTCAAAGGGAAGTGTCAATCTCAGCACTACACCTCTGAAAAGCTGAAAATAGGTTTCCCTCGTCATAATTCTATACTTGTATAACAGCACCTTTGCTTTGTTTTAATGCTCTATACTTAAAGAGCTAACTCAGGCATTTCTACATCAACAACAGACGACCAGACTGTTCAAAACATTTTCCCAAAAACTACAGGCTGACAGAAAGGTGTGGGGAGCACAACATTTGGTACCTTAAGCAAACCATCCGCCTACCCTAGCCCCCCAAAATCTTGTTACCAGCTCCTTGCTCCCCTATTCCGCTTGCATCAATCCCCGTAACAAATGCAGAGACTCACCATGCTGCTGATCTGCACCTCTTTTCCAGAGAGAATAACCTGCTCCCCTAGACAATTCTTTTAGAACACAGCTAACGTGTTTAAAACTTTGCAATACGCTCAAAAACCCTACAAACTAGTTCAACCTAGAAAATCGATCTCAGAAGCAGCCCGCGAACCCTTACATGAAAGCTATTCATAGCCCGTGTCCTGAGCTAGCTGACAGTTCTCTGCATTCTGCAATCACAGACTAGTGTTGGGCTTACTTTTGCCAGAAATATAACTCTGTATTTTCCATTGAGTCATCTCCTCGGAAGGCAGCCAGCCCCCTTTATTCCCAACCATGAGACTCCTTTTCCTCCTATACACTCAGATGCTATTTATCTGATTTTGCCCACTGCCATCACTGCACCCTTTCCTACTAATGCACATGGAATCTTTTGCCCTGGGTTGTCAGGATCCAACACTAATACAAAGCCGTGCATCAAAATGAACTCAGCAATAAGAGAAAAAATGTCCTACCTTCCAGAGCAAATATCTATAAAGTAGCATGGAAGGCCAAAGAAAACTACCCCGCAAAGTTAGCTCTTAAACTCGGCCATTGAGGACAAAAAAAAAAAAGTATCAAACTTAGCTGTGTTAGCTAGCCCTATTAACAATTTTTTAAATTAGGCTGTCGATGTTCAGAGCAAAAAAGATGTTCCAACCGTCCTGCTGTAGAAGCCAAGAATTCTTCACACTACAATTTAAACAGTGCACCCCCTCTTCTCTCTTAACAGGTTTCCGCCTCCATTCAAGCAATAAAGTCCACCAAAAACCAAACAGCAGCTGTGAGGTATTACAGCTCAGCTTCTGTCCTTCCTCTTAGCTCCAAACGGCAAAAAAGAAATGCAGTTCACAGCAACATGCCAGAAACTATCCCAGTAAGGGGTCCCATAAAGTGGGATTCAAACCTCCCCAAAATTACCAACAGAATGCCTGGGAAAGCGAATTCAAGAGCTGCAGATGGGGGTGAGCTTCACATGCCAGAAAAACATATCTGCAGTCAGTCAGTGTCATGCCATATCCTTTCACAGGTGAAAACTTCCTCAACAGAATGCAACCATTACCTTAAAACTTGCAATGAGCACAGATGCCAAGCTCTTCTACTGCACTTTGTTTTCCCCACAACAAGCGAAAAGTTACCTAGATAGGAAGGGTGGGGGCCTCCTGAAGAACAAAATAAAAACCCCCTAATTTCTTCAAAAAGACAACTATGAAAAGCTCGTGATCTCGGTTCAAGAGCATCACACGCTTAAGCCCCTGCATATGCATCTTCTAAGACTCAGGGGGAATTACCAAAGGGGACAGGGAGCTCGTGTAAGAAGTGGTGGCAAAATGAAATAGAGCAAAAAATGCTGAAGCTTTTTATTTGATATGTTTGACCTAACTATTTGAAATGAATAGGAACTGGATGGAATGGCTCAGAGCAGCTATGTGGGGAATGGTTTCCTGATAATTTACAAACATGTCTCTAAGTAGAAGTTCCAAAGAGGCTTTTATCATCAGTTTTAAGCAGGACAGATAATAGACACTGCTGTAGCTGGAAACAGTTTTCTGTAAAGTTGGTTTAACAAGAGTATATATAAGGAGAACGAACAGATGGCCTTACACAAATTAGAAACTCTGAATTCACAAACTACAGAAAAAGCTGCGGAATGGATGAATGCAGAGCTCCTTCAAAACAAAAGACTCAAGTAATGATTTTTTTTGTTCATCCTATCTAAAGGATCGCATGGTTAAGCCAAGCTTCTTCCCAGTGCAGAGAAGTGGAAGAGTACCACTATCCCCTGGCAACGTTCTGAACATGCTCAGAACCAGGGGGAAACAAAAGAGCCAGATAAAAAGCCACTAATTTTAAATGCGTATTCTCTAAAACTAGGAAGTGCTCTAATTTTTAGAAAAATGCAAAACTGCAAGTGACAAGCAAACCATTAATGGCTTTTACAGAACCGTCCCTTCGATCCCCACTTTCCTTCGATCAAAAAAACCAAACTGTATCAGAAGGCAGTTTTCCACCTATCACAGCAGCTGCTCACCCTGACAGGCTACCTGAAAAAGTTTTATGACAACAATAGATCATTTCATATCCAGAATGTACCTGCACATATTTCTACAATAGCTGACACCTTCCATTGTATTCACCAAAACGTGCATTTAACCTCCACTTCATACCTGAATCATGAAGTCATTTTCTTCTTTTATTTCACAAACACACCGAACGATCTCAAAATCGCTTTCTTCAACTTCTTCATCAGGGTTTGTGGTTACATCAACATCCTGACTGCAGTCATCATCACTCCAAAGCAAGCTATCCATAGATGACTCACTCAGGGTGTCATCCTCTGTACAAAAAGTAGATAAAATCCCAAGTTATTACAAAGAGGCCAAATAGCTCTCAAGATTTCATCCCAAGTATGCAGACGTACATTTCTAAAAGCATGAGTTCACCGTGTAATTGAAGGAACATCCAACATTACTACGTTATGCAGTGACCTTCAATAAACAATAAGTTTATTGAAAGTTACTACATAATGAAGTTTTATCTTCTCATTAATAGCTCCTTCAAAATATTCCAGCTTAACAGGTTCTGTCTTTAAAATTGTACTGTCAACACACAGTGCCTCAAACCAAAAGGCACAAAGTCTCTTTAGACAAGTACGTATAATAAACAAACCCAGATTTATAAATTCAAGTAGGATACATACTAGGTTTTGCAATTTGTATAATTGTGACTTGGTACTTTAAGTGTAGAGCTCACCAAAGAGATAAGAGGGTTCTGTCTTACAAAGCAGTCAGTCTCACAAAGGAACATCTCCATTACAGAAACATTCAGAGTCTACCACAGAATTTAATCCTGCTTCAGAAAAGATTATTTTCATTTAGCCTCCTGTCAAGGACACATTTATCAGTTCAGGGGCAGTGCGCTGCCCCAGGTATTCTTTAAGAATGCTCCCGTGCTACTTAAAGCATCAGTGCATCGCTGCGGATTGAATAAAACTGCCAAGAAAGTCTTTGTTTCACAACACGCTAAATTGAGATACTTACCTCAAAAACATTAATGCAATGTCTACAGCTTCCTTGAGATAGAATTATAAGGTCAGAGGGAGAAGATAAGGATTTTAATTATTTGGGAAATCTCTAATGAGCTGGAGGAGAGTGGAATGTAAATTTTAGTCACTCTGAAGGAGACTGCGGTCTCTCACCTATATTGGGAAGAAGTAGTTTGATCACTTAGTGCCTAACACAAGACTGTAGAAATAGAAGAACCAGTCTGTGGTATAAACTGGATCTTTTGGAAGAACATCTGTTCTCAAATGTAAGGGGTCAAGAACCCGATGCATTAGTTATTTTTCATGTTTGAAAGTTCTTTCCACCTCTGAGATAGGACACACTTTCCTGAAGTACTCTGGAAGCGACAGGTTATGCTCGCTGCACTTTCATTCTACACAAAAAGTAGTTTTACTATTACTTACACCAGATCTTATTTATCCGGCATGGCTTTTATTGTTAGTACAAGTTCTGCAGATGCAAAAAGCAGCAAAGCAATTGTGTAAAGGATGAAATAAACCTGTTTTCAATACTTTTCACCACTTTCAATGTCTATGAACTGATCAAAAGAAGTCTGAGCAACTGGTGGCCAATTACTAAACTGCCATTATGTTCTATGGTCAATACGCTCCAAAAACGCAGCTGATGAGACTTGCAGTACACGTTTTAAAACATTATCACCATCTGTGCTTCAGCAGTTATTAGTGTTTCTTCTTTTCCATACATAATGGAATTAACTGAAGTTAATTTTTACCTTTTACCTAATACCAAACAATAAAAGTTGTGCAAAAAAAAAAAAATCAAACGGTCAACAACAGCGTATCCGTACAATAAGGAATTTGAGGTTTCTGTATGTAATCAAGCTGTCATAGATTTCCCCATTTCCTTCAAATTTGTGAGCTTTAATAACAACTGAAAGATCAAAATGTTTGTCTTCCTTTTTTATTGTACCAGCTTGGCCCAGTAAATAGCAAGGATGGACCAAGATATTAAAGATTATGAAAGCTGGCTCACAGCAGCCACATTATGAGCTGTTTATGAAGTACTGTGAAGACACTAATAAATCGCTACTCAAGAGCTTCTCATCATTATGAAGCTCAGAAAGTCATTATAACCATGTATCATACTGTAACTACATATAACCGACATCAGTAGTCTCAAACAAAACACACGCACTTGTGTAAAACTTGCACAGCATCTATTTTTAACTCTGAATGAGTTATTCCTTTGTAAAAACCTTTGGAAATATGAAAAATTGAATTACTGAAGTTTGAGCATTGTTATTATAGAGTTAGTACAGCGCCGCAAAAAGGTGCAAAATCGCTTTGAGTTCTGAAATATGGGGAACAGTCTTAAAGCTTCTGTGAGGGTGAAAAAGCAAAAAGCAGCAACATCGAGCTCTGGCAAGTGAACTTGTTCAACTTCTTCAGGCAGGGGAAAGGAAACACACAGAGTTATGCATAAGAAGAGCCAAGTTTACATCATGAGTACCAGCTTTAGTGAGTATTAGTGCAGCTCGCACATTTACTGGTAACAAAAGACAGAATTAGCAAACCATAGAGGAGAAACATCTTACCATTTGTTTTTGATTTTCCTCTGTGCTGTCCAGAATTAGAGCAGTGTAGCAATGTGCTTGGGTGGGCAGATGATTTATTTGAAGAAAGACATTTTGTGACAACTGATTTTTCAGGAGAAAGCTCCTGTGAAACATCTGTATTTTCTTCACTGCCAGAGTATTCTGTAAAATTGTAAGAAGGGCTATTATTAGAAAACTGTGGTTAAGAAAAGTTCATAGAAATAAAACCCAGCACCATGAATGCCCACAACAGGCAGGCGTCATTCACTGCGACAGTTCCCACTTCAGTACGTGGGGACTCTAGGACTGCACTATGCTGCTGCTGAAAGATTTGCAAGCTTTCTGGAGGCAAGAAAGTTATTGTCTGAACCAGAAAAATCTTACGTGGCCTAGTCATCCTTCACTGCTGACATAACTGAGAAAGGCTGAAAAGACTGGTTACTTCAACCTAACCATTCTTCAGGGTGAGTACGTCTACAAAGGCTTTTGCATTACAGGCCCTTCTACACAAGCACTGCTAGCTGGAGACCTCTGCCTCGCACCCCGCTATCATTCCCATGGCTACACACATTCCCTCATCTCACAGACTACCAAGCGGACAGAAAGCACGTCTAGAGAAGAGTGTATGTATGGAACAGGACGCCTGGGTGGAAAAGAAAAGCCCCAACTGGGAACATGTGGAGAAAACGCCTAAAACTCTGTGAAGTACCCGCTCATTATGTCCTCGACCGTATATAAATCGAGGCGCTCTGCAGTTGCAAGCGGTACCCTCCAACCAGTTATCTGGAGAAAACCTTCAAAGTTGCTGTACTTTGAAGAACCACAAGGGTAACACCAAAAAAAAGGCAAGCAACGTTTTAAAACCCAGGAGCAGATGGACAAGCAGTTTGTGGGTACTATTTGTGCAACCATTACATAAGTTTACAAATTATACTTTACATGTTGTCATTACATTTGGGGGCACCACATAATCAGAAACTCACTAAAATTACTTGTTTCAGTGCAATTCTGAGTCAGTCCGCCTGTGGTACTTTCTTCCCCTCTACTCTCTCATGACAGCCTGCCCTGTCTGTTCGTGGCAGCAAACGAAAAGGTAAGGTAATTTCTTCCCCCGTCTCAGAAACTCCTCCGTAAGGAGCTCTAGTTTAACAAATTATGCATGCCCGATTGCAGTGTGCTGCATTAATGACCCTAGACATCCACCAATGGCAGAGAAAGCTGCCATGCTTGATCTGTAAACGTTTCACTAGAGAAATCTTTCAGAATCAACTGTGATTTTTAGAAATGAAGAGTCCTATCACCCGTAGCACCCGGACCTACATAGAAGTTCAAAGTGGAAAGCGGCCCAAGGAAAGCACTGTCAAGCCTCTGTAGATGAAGTCAACAGAGATGACATATTCCTCCTAGAACCCCATTAAAGTACGTGGTATAGCAGTTACAAGACATAAGAGAGGGACACAGCATGAGGTATAGACTTTAAATCAGGCTTTTACTTTATCTCCTCAGGAGAAAGAGAGATTTATCCTTTAGGAAAAAAATCTAGGATGCGACAGGTTGAATAGAGCTCAATGTCACAGCCTCTAAAATCCCATACTAACTGAAGATGTAAGAAATAGAGTTAATGGCAGAAAAAGAGGACCCATCAAGATTTCCGATCTCCATCATTCATACAGGAGCCCCAAAACTAACTCATATAACTGAGAACATTGGGTACACGGGGAACTTGGTAACAAATCAAGGGGATCTGTAGCCTCTGTAACTGGGTAAAACTTGCATACAAGTACAATTCCGAACGAAAAGCTAGACTTAGATTGACATATCCATTCTGTAGGTAGATTTATTCTGTGCCATTACAAGCACTACTATAAGCTGTCATCCAACATTAATGACGCACCTCAACCAGGAAATAAATTATCTTGCCAGTCACAATTTAATATTAACCACTTAATAAAATCAGAACTAACAGATTAATGAAAAGAGCAGTCTTATGTGCAACACCCACTCTTAAGAGAATGGAACTGGGTAACAGGCAAAACATAACAACGAAGCCATTCTCCTCTACAGAAGAAAAAAGAGCTTTACCATACTGAGTTCTCTTTTTCTTTTTTTTCTTTTTCTTTGACTTGGACCTTCCATAGTCTTTGGATTTTCTTTCTTTGTTCTTCTCATGTTCTTTAGCAGCTGAAATTAGACAACATTCCAACTTAATTTTTAAGATATATACACATTTATTCTACTAATTAATTTTCTTAAAGACCTCCACATTTTCTTTGGATGATAAGAGCCAGTTCACTGCAAAAAAACAACAAGAAAACTTATTTGTAAGAATCCCCAGCTCTCATAATTGGAATGGTTTAAATCCTAATTTTATTGTCCTATAACAAAATTACAATAGCAGTGGGAGAAACCAACTGTACACCAATGCCTATTTACTACTTACCCGCTTCAGAGATTATTAAAAAAGAAAATACTGGGGGGATTCGTTATATCCATTTTCTAAATTATTATGGCTGAACATTTCAGTAGTATTGTGACAGACACCTGACAGGAACAAAACCACAACACCCCAAACTCTAGTACAGTTCCTCAGTCAAATATTTTGTTTTCACTGAAAATGGAGTAACAACTGTTTCAGTTGGCTTTAACTGCTATTCTCTTGCCACCCGTTCTCCATCCTATCTTTAAGGGAATAAAAACCCCACCATAGTTTTTGAATGATTGGGTGATATCAAGTCCATCCTCAAAGCGTGCTTCCAGAGCACTTCCCACAAAGTATAACCCCATGGCAAGGTAACGTGCACAAACCCTTGTTTTCTATATCCTAGATATGTTTACAGCTCCTGTCTTTCAGATTTAGGTCTCTGCAGCAGGATTTCTAGATACCTATACAGTTCCTTAGGTAAGTTATCCTTACGCGGCCAAGACTATAGGTGCAATCACAAAATCTATTACGGAAGGATTCCTTGCATCTCAAAAGGGCTCTGCTCTCAGAGTGCATAGCTGATTAAGCCACTTACCATCCCATTTAGAAACCTATTTCAATTTTTCATTATTGATACCAGAATAAGCACCTAAAGACACTCCATACTGTAAGAAACCTTCTGCACAAAACATTTAAGGACCCTAGCTGGTCTGTAACCATTCACGAAGCAAACCAGCAATACCAGTGTATTATGTTAACCTCTTTCATACACGCCAATAGTAAACTCCCCAGTTTGTGATCTGAACTGTATTTATGGTACAAACAGCTCACCCTGAGAAACTGGAAATCTCAGTCACATTTTACCAGCTGTGATGAGCACACAGGAGACATGATCGCTAGCTCCTCCTCATGAGAGTCTGCAGCTCTCTGTCTCCCCATCCTCTTAGCCCTTGAACATCTCCTGCTCTTTTGCCACTTATGTTCCTCTTCTGGCACGTCATTAGTGATGGCTGCTAAAACTGTGCATTGCCAGCAGCCACGTTAACTGCTGACACTGATGGCAGTCTGCCATAACAATTACATGTCCTTCAAAGGCAATAGGACTGGCAGCACAAAGGACAAACTTCACACCCCCCCCATTACCATTTGTTGAGGGGTGGGTTTAAAAAAAAAAAAAAAGAAAAAGAAAAAGGAGTTTCATATTAAAGTCTCAGCACAGAGCTTCCAATTCCTTCTTTCTTTCTTTTGTCCTCCTCTCCTAGTCCTCCAGTACCATTTCCTTCTCCCTGCTCATACACAGGAATGCAAGTAAGTTCTGCCATTTTATTCTTCCATAAGGACAAAGAGAGAATAACTGAGGCCAACATAGGAAAATCTTACTTCTTTTCATTTGGGAACTGAAATTTGCATGGTCAGATTGTCTGATTTGTTTTAAGATACTGAGAGCACAAAGAATGCTACTTCAGCCAAGCCACTATCAACATATCCGTGACAAATATGATAAAAAAATGGTCACTTTGTTCCACACTTTTTCCCCTTGAGCTTGCCAGGATGTCTTTTAAAAATCTGAGAAAATCCAAGTATTTGCAAATTTCTGTATACAGCTACCTTCTTAAACGCACGCCGCAGTTAATGCAGGATATTTTTTCTTAAAAAAAAAAAAGTAAAGAGTGAGTATTATAAAAGGGACCTTCCAAAAATCACATCTGAAGAATCATTTCATCTCACGTTGTGTCTTGTAAGTACTCCAAAGCCTTGAAGTCTAATGAATTCTCTCTGAAAAAAAGACCAGATAAGGAGGCTACCTAGGTTAGGAGCATCCTCATAGATTCACATGATCAAAGAGAAAGGTAAACTGCCTTACATAATCCTGAAAATTCATCACAAAACAGCTGCATTTTTAAAAAGTGTTTTTTGGCAAAAAACTTAAGACCACCTAAGCCCTCTCCATTTCCTGGGACAGCAGAGAGACTGATGAGGACCAAGTACTCGGTCACATCCTCCACCACCACCGTGGAAGTTTACACCAGTCTCTGTGTGCCATACTCGCAAGTAAGAAACATCCAACTGACTCAGCCCAACAAAGAGACACTAACGGATCTCAGTGAGACCTTCCGACAAGGGAAGGCAGCAAAGGATGGCCAAGAATAAACAGAGGTGGTAAGTTCTGACTATTACAGCCAACAGAACAATCTAGTGACAGGGAAGTAAGGTGATCTTCTCAAGACTATCTCCAGAACAAAGATCACACCCGTCACAGACACAATAGCCTAAGCACAGATTTGTCTGTGTTCTCCTCATCACTGTGACTCAAGTTCTGACCACGTACCTGAAGGGGAGTGGTGATGTAGTAAATCGAGAAGTACGCTGGAAATCATTTATACATAAAAAAATATTTAAATATATGTATTATTTTTGTATGTGTGTGTATATACACATACAGTTACCCTGCCGCTTGTATGGCTGTTATCCACAGATACTAGAGCAGATTCCAGTATAAACAGGGCTTATACTATACTACTGAACAAAGTCATGAAGTTGTTGAGAGATGTCAGGAAGGAGGACTGACTACCAGAAGCAGTCAAATGCTACTAAAAAATAGAAACCACACAAAAGAAAAGACTAGGTCATCCTGCCCCTCTCCCCCGCCCTTTTTTCTTTATTAAGTTTATGTATCTCAACAAGTTTAGGATTACTTACAATACTGAATGCTTTGTACAACCAAGAGTTGAATAGAATTAAGACACATGTATCAAACAAGCAAAAAATAAGCAAGAATCCTTTCATGCCATTAAATACTTCAGTACTTTTTACATCCCCAAAATATTACACATTGGCTGGGAATAATAAATCCCAATGCATACAGCAAGAAAACTTGTAAAAGTCCCTATACTGAATCTTCATTTGAAACTACTGCAAAGAAGCAGTGACAAAACCACCACTTACATTTTACACTATACATTCATAAACAATTAAACTCTCTAAAAGAAGGTATGCAGAATACCTTCTACCAACATTATCAGTTCCGTACAAGGCTTAAAACTTTTCCAAGTTTAACTTTTTTATGTTAAACTAAAGAGGCGTACCATTTTCAACTTTTTTTTTTTCTTGAGGCTTCCGCAGTGATCTCGCTATGCGGTTCTTGGTTTCTCTAACAGAATGTCGGTGACTATTTAATGCACTTACAGGAGCTGAAGTTCTTCTCTTTTCTATTTTTTCATCTCTACATGGGGTACTCCTTAGGGCTATGTGTAGAGGACCATCTACAAAGAGAATAAAGATGAAGTCCAAACTTTAAATTCTTTCAAAATCTAAGTCTACTTCACCAGCAGCAGCTCTGGTAGTCCATGTGGAGCATTTCCGATCAGACACACTGCTCAACTCACAAGTGGATCATGGAAAAGCATTTAAACATAGGAGTCATGAGATACAGACATGGCTTCATCTGAGATTCCATTTACTGTTTAAGTCCAGTCAAATAGTTCTCATCTTCCTAACTACAGCTAGCAACTCCTACTGAAAGACTCCTGGGCATAGAAAAAGAGAGGTGAAGCTGAAAAAAGCTAAGGCTGCATGGCACGTAGGACAGCCAGACTAAACGAGACACGTACATCGCCATTTTGGAGTATGACATCAAGTATCTTGGTCAATGAGACCCCACAGTCGAGGTTACGGCTTGCTGACTTTCATCAAGAACATCCAATTCTATCCTCAGAAGTGTCTAAAGTTCAGCGGACACGAAAGGCAACTTCCTTCTTGTCTGAAGACTTACACGCCAGCCTGACTGTCACTTGGAAACCTCTAACCAAGTGTTAGGTACTGTGAGTCATAAAATGACTGAAGACAGAAGGAAGACAGTCCAAGAGAGCTTAGGAGAAGAAATGGTACTAAGTACTCTGCCCTGACCAACATTTCAAGTTGAAGCTATAACAAGGCACATTAAGACGTGTCATTATGGAGCTTTCAGAATCAAGTGTATTTCTTCAGGCAAACAAAGCTCCAAGATGCAGAAATCCAAAGGTGATGAGATGACTTTTTCTGTGGGCCTCTCACTCGGAAGTTGCATTAGAATTTAAAGAAAAAAAAAAAAGAATAGAAAGAATAGGAGCCATTCCTAACTATTTCTGTAACCAAATGGTTACCCTCTAGTCACCACGCAACAGTGGTGACACCGCCACAAGAGAAGAAAGAAACCACAGCAAACTCCAAATTTCCACACCAGACTGTCTCAAAGGCACCTTTTGTCCAGTCAGGCAACTCCCTGGTGCCTTTCCCTGGCCGCTTACACACCTCAAGAGCCGCGAGACTGCAGGAAGCAGCACGTTTGGCCCATGAAGAATTACCAAAACCAGAAGATACTCCCTGGTAAGACATTACAGTATGTGTACGGCCTTCCATGCTCAACAGGACTGGCGTCTCCTCCTGCAGGAATAACTACAGAGGGGTTGTTGTTGTCTGGGGTTTTTTTGTTTGTTTGTCTGGGGTTTTTTTGTTTGTTTGTCTGGGGTGTTTTTGTTTGTTTGTCTGGGGTGTTTTTGTTTGTTTGTCTGGGGTGTTTTTGTTTGTTTGTCTGGGGTGTTTTTGTTTGTTTGTTGGGGTGTTTTTGTTTGTTTGTTGGGGTGTTTTTGTTTGTTTGTTGGGGTTTTTGTTTGTTTGTTGGGGTTTTTTGTTTGTTTGTTGGGGTTTTTTGTTTGTTTGTTGGGGTTTTTTGTTTGTTTGTTGGGGTTTTTTGTTTGTTTGTTGGGGTTTTTTGTTTGTTTTTTGTTTGTTTGTTTGTTTTTGTTTGTTTGGGGTTTTGGTTTGTTTGGTTTTTTGTTTGTTCGGGTTTGTTTGTTTGTTTTGAGCATCTGTAGGAGTTGAGACTAAATTTAATAAGAAGATGAGATTAAAAAAAATTGGAAAGTTATCCTAAACTTTTGGAAAAGTAACATTAAAATTTGCGCCATGAAGACACAAACTTTTAAGCCTTCCACATTTAGTGTTCTGTTTCTTCTCAATACAACATTTTCAAGTATAATTCAGACAGGGCGATTCATAAAATTACTCCCAAAAGAACAAACAAAGAACAATTACATACCATAACCAGCCACAACCAAGAACTTGTGTTTAGCCATATGCCTTTAGAACTTGCACATTTCCTGAGGTCTGACTTTCTTCATTAGCACCACCTGCAGAGCTTTCATCCTCCTGACTCCCTGAGCCAGCCTTCACTCTCCAGAAGGCTTCCTACTCCTCTGCCTCCTCCCGATCACAGGAACTTCTGACTTGCAGTTTCAAGAAAAGCCAACACAGAGCACCCAAATACACGGTGTTTACACAGACAACACCCTCAACTTCTGTTAGTGCTGTAACTACCTCCTCCTGCAAGTCGCTTGTCGGTGTAAGCATTCTGCTGAGGCAACCAGGCAACAAGACACCTGTAGTACAAGTCTCTAGCGAACAGCAGGACTATGCTCATAGAGAGTCCTCTTGGGAAGTGCACAGCAGACTCCTACGCGTTTCCTAAAGCTGTCTATGCAGGTCCCATGAAGACACCCACACTTCTCTTACAGGGACATCCTGAGGTGGAACACAGGTGGCAAAGCAGCTACAACTTCCACATGTTCCTGATTACGACCAACTCAAACAAAAATCAAAATAGATATCAGTACGCTTTAATACCTTTATGATCCAGAATATCATTGATCATCATTAGAATTACACAATTCTCTACAAATAGACCACAAAAGCCCTCCTGACATCCAGGGCAGTGAACAGTTGGAATTAAACACCAGCAGATTAATTTCTAGCTCAGATGATGCTCAGATTTCTAGCTCAGATTTCTAGCTCAGATGATCACATCCTTCTTCCATAGAGTTCTTCAGACCTCTCCTTCTCTAAGCCTGGGAAAAGTATCCTCTTCCACATAAAGAGCTGATCCAGAAGCAGTGAAGGATCTTAGAAACTAAGAACTACAGACCTGAGAGATGAAACCACCTCAGCCACGTAGAAACCACAAGGACGAGATCCCTTTTTTCCTTACATGTATTCCTGGCGTCAAGACACTTACGCACTAACATGACATGCTGTAACTAACTCTGAGTAGGCAGAATTTTCTCACAACGAGGTCATGTACAAAAATTTAAGCCTACTGACAAAATGCATACATCTTCAAGGTCTGAGGTGAGGTGCATCATCTGTGCAAGCACTGAAGTCTGGCACAAGTTGACTTTCAGATTCCATAAAAATTGTTCACATGCTACAAAGGCATGAACTAAATTTTGTTGAAATTTGTCCAAACGAAAAGATGTTACTAAAAAAATTAAAGCCACTAATTCAGAAAGACTCAAAGTCAAGAAAGAGACAGTTCAGATGTTCAAATTAGGAGCTGCAGGTACAAGAATGAAGTGAAGCTATTCCACGTCTCTTGGAGTGGTCTAGGTCAGGAAACAACAAACTTGATTAAAAATAACCTTTTGCAGGCACTTCACATAAAATGACATGGACAGACAGATATAGCTGAAAGAGAAAACTGTCACCTTGGGAGGAAATGGTTTACAGTAAGTGTTTGTGGGGCACAACTCACAGTATGGGATGACATACTCCAACAGTAAGCTAAGCATTCGTGCAGAGAAAGAGAAGGCACAACGAAGAAAAAAGCCTATCTTAAGGTTAATGCGTATGAACATGGAATGTGGCTCTACTCCTTTTTAATTACAGCAATCAGCAAGTAACTAACTGCCAAAAATTTTTAACAGATACTACACCACGTTTAATTTTCAAGTGATAAAATTTGATAGAACACCTCAATTTGAACTGTCAAAGACTCAAAGAACTCTTTCCTGCAAGACAGACTTTGAGAAGCCATCTGCAGCCTATGCTCAAAAAGCTTGTTTTAAGCTTATGCGTCCACATACACTCATGCAAGTCTCGATTCTCCTCTTTAACAGAGGGGCTGCAGGGGGCTTTATAAGGCACCTGCAGGGATGCAATGCAACCTGAGGACTGAGGGCAGAAATGGCCGCAGCTCCTATATTCCCGGGGGACACAAGATCAACTGTCTTACTCTCTACAAAGATGGTTCTTTGGGTGAAGACCAAATAGTGGCACTACTCATGGACGTAAGTATTATAATGTGAGGCTGGGGGAAGAACTGTTTCATCGCAATGATCTCGTAATATTTCCTGATAATTTAAAGAGAAGTATTGCCTGAACGCATCCAGCAGCCATTTAAGTCTGTGTCATTCTGTCCAGAGTAGTAAGGCGTATCTAAAATATAAGCTTAGGCAATGGTAGTTCCTTCCCCTCTGTTCAATGAAGAGTCGCTACAGAATTTAGAGAGAGAGATCTGTCAAATTTGACACTGCAAAGGTAAGATCCTTCTTAGGGAAAGGGGAGAGACAGGACAAATCAGTTCCACGTTAACCTTTCCAGCTCACTCAAGTTTTGAAGCCAATGCCAAGCGGCACACTTTACGTTTCAGATGTTGACATTTCAGAGACTCTCCACTTCAGTGTAAAGTAATTATACTTAAATTGTTCCTTTCCTGCGTCCCACAACATGGTCATTGAAGACCATTTACATCCATCTTCTTTTTTATGTGTTGAAATTCTAATTCTAAGGACTACAAAGAAAAGGTTTTGCTACTGTTCTGAATATTGCATAATTTTCTAGAGCTTTAGGACACAATAAATATTTTCACTTTAAATCCAGCAAACAGTCAACCCCCACCATTTATGTATTTTACATTATTGTGTAGCAGAAACAGTAAACAGAAACAGTGGAGCCCCAGAACTCCAAAATACAACTTCTGAGATAGAGACTTAAATGCGACAAAATTTCTAAAGCAGGAATATCTCCAAGCTTATGAAATAAGAAGACTCATCATTTCTAAACTCTTTTCTGTTCGAAATCGCCACCTTTTCTTAAGCATTACACCCCATCTAATATAGTGAAGTATAAGAAAAGGACATTTGTGCCAAGAAGTAAATTGATTTAAATATATTCACTTTGAACAGGAAAATTTTTGCTCACAAAAGAATTGTAAAGATGAAAAAAGTAAATCCACCACATACCATACTTAAGCATTCAAAAGCCTTCACTCTCACTAAGCGGTACATCCTGAAAAGTCTTTTAAAAAGATGATATAAGAGTGTTCAGCAGACACAGAGAAAGTCTTGCTTAGCAGGCTGTCTTCACATACGTGCCATTAAGAACAGAAGAGATGCTTGCAAAAAGACAGAAGAATAAAACACACAATGCAAGAGTATGAGCTCATAAACTCCATTCACTCTACTTCACATTGTGTCGTACCCCCACAACAAAAAGTAGAAGAATTAAGAACACACTGAGTTAAAAACCAAGTGGCACTCAGTATCAGATATATGATATCACTAATATATAATGACATTACTTTTCCTCATCAAGAAAAACCTTACTGTAGCTCCACCATAGAGGGCTTTGACAGCAAAGGTGACTTGAAAACTTTACGGTCTGCCTTCCACCTTGGTGCACTGCTCAACAGCTGCCAGCACAACCCAGAGGCTAGCTGCAGGGATACGCTACGAAGCACATCATCGAAGCAATCCGGGTTAAAAGTAGCCATCCACAAATGGGGAATGAAAGAGGTGAGGGCTTAAAATAAGCAAATACGGTTACAACTCAACACTCAACCTGCCAAGCGCAGCCAAGATGACGACATCAAACCAACAGTGTGCACTTGGGGGAAAGGATAAATGAAAGGGTCAAGCTCTTGAGTCACTAGTCAGTTCATTCAAGACAATCGCAGGAAAACTTCTCAAACCAAAATAATTATGCAGCTACAAACAGCAGAATAGAAGGGTGTTTTTTTTAAGGAAAAGCACATGACAAGCAAGCAGCCTATTTTGATCACTGTGCAGTTGCTAGCAGCCATTCTTCACAAAGCGCGTGTCTCAGGTGTGTTTGTCAAGGCAGCATTTCAGTTTCTTTTAAGCTGCACGCAAAGTCTAACACGCTGTCTTGGTTTGAGGCACATCCTAATGCATTTAAAGAAAAATCTTCCTCTACCTAATCAAATCTTACGCCTTTGCATTACTCAAAGTTACGGAAGTATTTGGGGTATAGAAGTTTGCATGAAGTAGCAGTATGTTAAATTACACTTCTCTTGTTGGGAACAGGCAGTAGCACCTCAAATGTAGAAACTTTGCCAGACACATGAAGCAAAGTAAGGCTAGATATATTCTGCTGTAGTGAGCTGCTGCTCACTGAACAACTTGCAAGACTTTGCAGTTCTTAAACAAGTGTTAATGAAAGATCAAACACAAAGACAAAAAACCACCAGGGAATTCGACAAAGAGAAAGATGAATTTCATAAGACAGGCTCAATCAGAAGACGAAAGAGAAGATAATTTTCATGGACCTGCAGTACAAAGAGAAGTCAGCCCACAAGAACAAAGTCTGGACAGGTTATCAGCAACACTGCAGTTTGCGACTAGACCTAAACTGCCACCCTGATGTTATGCAAGACACTAAGAAGAAAGTGCTTCAGAGAACAAGACAGCGAAAGAGATGTTAACGTGATTCTGAAGACTGCAAAGCAGTTATAACTTAAGCATTCATTTTTTTCCCTAACAATTAAGTTTTATCCCTTTCAACTACCTATCAGTCACATGAGGATATTTTTCAGTTACAGCTGTAGCAACTGCATTTGTTAAATACTGGGACTTTTTTGCCCACAGGTCCAGCACTGAGAATGGTAAATACTGCAGCAATTGGTACGGCATTTCTAGCCAAGTACACTCTTGAAGTCAGACCACGAATTGTAAAGACCAAGTAAGAAACAGGAGAGAACCGGAGTTACCCAGGCTGTTTTCTTAATATAGGAAAGGACAAAAGTCTTTGAAAAATCCTATTTAGATCTTTATCAAGCCAGGGGGGAAAAAAAAAAAAAAAAGGCAAAAACTCAGGGAATTGTAGTTTTGAAGAGCAGAGGTTTAATACTCAAGTGAGTTGTTACAAAGGAATCAGAGAAGCTGCACAGTCAGTTCATTACAGAACATGATCTGTATTTCTAGATGAGAGAGTTTGTTTTACAGAAGATAGGACCGAATAATGTTTACACATATTATGCTGCTTCTCCACAATGAAATCTGCTAAGATGGAGCCCTAAAGAGACTCCTTCAACCCAAAAGAAAATCAATTTCTGCTCTTTCCTGCTTCTCCTGCCTGCTGCTTCTTAAAAAAGGAAGAGATCAGCAACATACTTACACAGTAAACCAGCTGTGGTCCGTCCTCTTTTTGACCTTTCTTGATTAGCTTTTTCAGAAGCCAAAGAAGCTCTGGTTTGAATATTTCGTTTTACAGGGTTCTGCTGTGATTCTGCAGCCTTCTCCACTCCATGAAAGTACTTCATGTGATAATGCAACAACTTGGCTTTGCGGAAGGATTTTGAACAGTCCAAGAACTTGCATCTAAACTTGTGATCTTGATCAACAGTTGCAGCTTTTTTTGATGCAAGAAAGTTTGCTCTCCTACAAGGTTTTGTTACTGGAAGAACAAAACAGATAAATTCCCCCATGCATTTGCTATATTTATCAAATGGTTTCCTAAACTTAAAACAACAAAAAAGTTAAGAAACCGGCATGCATTCAAACATGTTAGCTATGAAATGCTAAAAATAAAATGTTAATGCTGTATCTGCCTTTAAGATCAATAGCTTTTAAGGGAAAACTCTGCCCTCTTAGAAATCGGTTGTCGTGACGCCAGTACTTTTATGAATGAGTTATCAGAAAACAACATTTTGCTTCCTTGAGTCCCTTGCCCAATCGCTAATATCACTGTATATAGTCCTACTACAGACATAAGGCTGAATTACAGAGAAGAGTGTGTACTTCAGTCAGAACACTGGATTATGTTCTATCAAGTATTGATTTAATTGTTTATAACTGTTCACATCTTTGGTGAATGCACTTTCCAAGGAAAACAGTTCTGCTTCTTTGCTTGTAATCACTCTGCTACCTGCTTTCTGGATGCCTTGTCCTACCACCCAAGCCCGATTATTTCCAAAGACAATGGAAGCAGTATGTCAGAACTACATTTTTCAAGTAAAATTGAAATTCGTTTTGATTTTCAAGCAACAATGAAGGAATGAAATGAAGCAAGAGGAAAATTGCTTGCATCTGTTACAAAATTTCCCTTACGATCTACAGTTAGCGAGTTTCTCAAAAAAAGCAAGGAAAGTCCTCAGACTCAAATGGAAAACCATTTTAAGGCATCTGTTGCACTGCTGTGCAACCCAGGGCTATACCTAAACTTGGCCTAGTAAATGCCTCATTCTTCTTCCAGCATTTCAGAAACTTTCAATTCATGTTTTTTGCTAAGAAATACACAAAAGCAATATTTTGAACTAAAAGTAAATCAGATTACTGTCACTAGTATCTTTATCCAATACAACAGAGGAGAGGCAGAAATTTGGGAACCCACAGATCTAGAGAGATCCAGACAACTGTCCATCCCCAATACGCACACAGCATCAAAAAAATCCCTCACCAACTAGAGGACAATGGAAAGGAAGTGTCATTTTTAAGAAACAGCTTCCAGACATCATTTTTCCTTTTGGGTTTTTTGTTTTTCCCAGTACTAAAATATTATTTCCACATTTACAAGTATTTTCAAACTTGGAGGATTCAGAAAGAAGAAATGTTTAAGCTAAGACCCAGATGTAGCAACAGTGAGGCCAAATTGAAGGTATGCAGCACATGACTAAAAATTAAGACATTATATTAGTAATAGCAGCTGAAAACAAGGAACACGAAAGGACTCAGAAACAGTACAAACAAGAAGTGCAGAAATAATTAAGACTTTCCACAAGCGCACTTACACAGGAATGCACTGAATGGGAGTGTTAAAGGTTGTGTGAACACAGGACAGCTTGTTCAGAAATTTTTAGCGTGTAGCATCAAAAATGGTGTTACTGAGTTGCAAACATAAAGGTTATACCATAGCGATGAAAAGCATCCCAGATAGCTGTTATCTGAAGCACGCTTAGTTTTTAAGTATTGCGTTATGACAAAGAAACTAAACTTGAAGTCATTCATAGAAAAAAACCAAGTAATGGTGCTCCGGAGGTTGATATACAGGGAAGGATTAAGAAGTCATGTACACAGACTAGTTAAAAGAAAGAATACTCAGTTAATTTTGGGAAGAAAATGAAGACTCTGCTTTTGGGTGTTTCACAAAGCTAATGACAAGGAGAAAGAGAAAGGCATTTTGGCACAGCCATATTTAGAACACGCTGACAGGGATGCTGCTTCAAGCAATTAATGGTAATAAGATTGCAACAAAGCCAGGCAATTGGATCACACTTGCAGAATGACAAAAGTTTGCCAATAACAAAAATCAAAGCATGCTGCACACCATCAAAAGTTACATTCATAAAGAAAGAAAAAATATTTCATGAGTAGTCAGTGAAGTGGCCTGTGTCTTTAGTGAAAGCAAGTACAGACAGGTTCTCTTGACTGTAAAGCTAAAAACCAGCATTCAGGACAATAAAAGAGAACTTGTTTCTATTTAGTAACATGAAGATGGGAAAACTTAACTGCAGCAGCAGGAGGTAATGGGGTGCAAAGATTTAGCCAAAAAATATTACAAATGTGACAAGGGAAACTTGTACCGTCACACAACTGTCACCATGAGGCCCTGCATTCAAGCTCAGAGCACTTCCTCTCCATTGAGATGGACAAACTCTGGAGAAGACACAGGGAATGGCTTCTAACTGATCAACTGCAAGTTAGGAGAGGAGCACGGGATCACATTAGCCGAAGTTTAGAAAGAGAGGTAAGAGGAAGGAAAGCAGACAAGAAAACCCCAACAACTTACTGCAACATGCTAAAGGAATCTATCCAGAGCATTAAAAACACAGACAATCTCACATAGTTTGAAACAAAGCTTAAATTATTACCATCACCACCACATTTGGGGGCATTTTCCTTCTTTACAAGTAACACATCAGAACTCCCTGCCGTCAGGGCAGAGCAGGAGGCTGATGCCCAGCCCCGCCACCCAGGAGAGCCTCTGGGGAGCTGGTGCTCCCAGTTGAGTGCTCTGAAACCCACTCATCACACCAACAGCTAAAGGGGAGAACTTCCATCCTTACACATACATACAATTTTTGCTTACAGTGTACGGTACTAACACTGGTTTCTACGGAGTGAAAGTTTTGCTGTAACAGCTTCAGATTTTCAGGCACTTGCCTTTCGAGAGGAGCTTGGTGGGTGTTTTCTCTGAGTACAGAGGAAAGTTAATGGCAGTTAAGTTAATGCTATTTTTTCCATGTTTATAACCAAAATTAGAACTCCTCACCTGGCATTCAATTATCCATGACAATATTAAGCACAGAGACTCAAGGTCAAACAACAGTGTCTCCTTTAACTTTCACTACAGAGAAAAAAACATCCCTTCAGCATTCAGGTCAGCAACCTCCCTCACTTCCCATTGTGCTGCATTATCCAAGGCTCAAGCGATGACCACGTTCAGCAGCAATTTTACAGCAAAATGACACCATGTGAAGTCACTGAGTCCACAAGAGATTTTTTCCCACCACTACCAATTCTTTGTTTGAATTGACTCCTGCTGGGACAGGAACGTTTGGCAGCAGCACAGTATCTTGACTGAAGGTCTGCCACCCTGAGGCATCTTCTGAAACACACCGGTAAGCTATCCCAGAAAGCCAACAGCGCATATAACACCTCGCATTTTCCCCCTGTTAAAGTTGGCCTTGCTGCCGTTTCTAACCATTAGATCTTCACGCACAGTTGCCTGTTAAACTGATGAGACTTCTAGGCTCCATTTCCTGTTCTTCACAGAACATATTAAGACCAAATTATTCCTTCACCTGTTGTTAAACTAAACACATCGAGCCTGTCTAGAGCATATGTTCTCTGGTGCTTCCATCTCTATCGTTTTCAAGATTATTTGTTACCATTAGCTTTCTAGAGCTGACACTTTTCACACTAGGCTAGCTTCCTCATTAGTTACCTATTTCTTTGGTCTTATTTCTTCTGAAATCTTGTGTAGTTTTTCTTGAGTTCACCAAAAGTGCTGCAGTTCATCATTTCAGCACCCAAACCACGTTTCTTCGCTTATTTTCAAAAGCCTCTCTCTTTTGAGATCTCAGTTGTGCAGCAAAGAACATCTCGTGTAATTTGCTCCTCTCCAACTACTTTAGGTAAGGACAACACCCAAGCACTTCCACTGCGTCCAGAATCCACTCACGCAGGTGTCTGATATAATAAATTGGTGTAAGACATCAATAATCACAGATCATTATATATTTACAAAGTTGGGATTTTTTGGACCCAAAACACTGATAGTGCAAGAACTACTCAAGGCAGTATTTGATATGACCCTCCACTCCCCATTTTCTCCCTGTGTTGGTGCTAAATTTGTAACATAAACCAGGGAAGTCTGTACTGCACAAAAAGCTCTTAAGCGTGCAGTGTCCTCCTGTGCGAACCGCGGCATACCTTGAGAGGGGGCTAGCAGCTGGGGGCGTAAAGGCTTTACCCAAACCTTGAGGTGTAACAGAAACACCCGTGT
Source organism: Sterna hirundo (assembly GCA_009819605.1). Taxonomy (NCBI): domain Eukaryota; kingdom Metazoa; phylum Chordata; class Aves; order Charadriiformes; family Laridae; genus Sterna; species Sterna hirundo. The sequence continues at coordinate 2,620,412 of CM020447.1, read as the reverse complement.
CCAGATCGTGGTGCCTAGCTGTAAGAGACTTTCTTAAGTGAGCAAAGCAGGACGGACTTCTTTACATACTATATTGTTAGGCTTATAATGACAACCGCTACACTACCTTGAAGGAATCAAAGCCTGCCTAGGTAAGCGGCAGGATACACAGCTGCTCTCTCAAACTGGATGCAAAGATATTATGCTTCTCCTTAACTGAAACCCAGAGCTAAAAGTGACAAAATTAGAAAAACATGTGGTAAGTATAAGGCAAATGGAATCCCTGATGCATGTCTATGCAAATAAAAACATAATCTTTAGAGTTCTGGGAAATACCACTAGGAACATGATAGAAGATCTGTACAAAGCAAAGGCGGCTCACTTTTAAAAGTCAAATAAGTTTTTAAGAATAAAGCCACACAAACAGCTTCTAAGCCTGTTTTCAGACATATGAAACAGAACTTTAACTGGCTGCAGATATTTGCCAACAGACTGTAACTTTTTTTTTTTTTGGAAAGACAACTTGATTTAGCTAAATCCTAATCACCAGTTCTGGTCCCTAAACATTAGAGGAGCCAACAAACCATCAGAATGGGATTTTTATCCTTTAGTACACAGAATTAATCAGAATTTTGTTGAAAACTTTTTAAAAGGAACTTAAGTTTTGACAAGGAATGTTATATTGCCCTTTCAGAATATATTACACACACACACATTTTAAAACATAACAAGCATATAAGCACTCCAAATTGTATTTGCTGTTACAAATGTCTGCAACTACTATAAATCTTGAATCATGTACCAGCCAGTGACTGGGAAAACGCTCTTTAAAAAGAACGTTTTTGTCCTTAAAAATTCCTGATATTCAAATGCTATAAAAATCATCTTCTTCCTATACATCATGCAAGTTAAAACTAGTCCTACCAGGGAACATCACTCACCCATGTCAAAACAACACTAACACAACACACGGAAGAAAATGAAAGTTACTAGTTTTATTATGGTTTTTAGTATTTTCTCCTACAGGAAGAGAATGAATGCCTACCAAGTGACTAGAATTAAAGCCTAGAGACAAATTTTAGAAGTTAGTACTGGGTTATAATGCTGTACTTATTGTAGCAGTTATCTTTGACCTTAGCTTCCATGCCTTACTTTGTGAGAATCTTGTACAGAAAAAATACCCCTTTTTTCCACCCGCACCACTTATTCTGACAAAATACTCCTCCCCTATCCAAACCCCAAATCTCTTTGATAACTGCAGCAGTCTGAGAACGTAACTGCTTGACATACAGTTAATATTATTTGGAGAGATTGTATCTGTTCCCTTGATAATTACCCACAAAAAAAGTTAACTCAGCTTTCAGACTCGAACACCAGTTATTTGCAGGACAGCGTGCTCAGACGCTTTAACACCACCCTGCCCCCAGGAGCAGGAAGCCACTGGGGATGTTCAGAGGCATGTTCAGATGCACGCCGCCGCGCACACAGGCAGTACCAGGTGGAAGCCTGAGCCTCACCACTCCCCATCCCCAGCTCATCCGCACCGAGTGTAGGGGCACAGTCCCACCAGTAAGACAGAAGCACGTACAGAAAAACACAGATCCACTTTTAACTTAGAAGATTTATCCACGACAGGGAACTATGGACTCTCAAACTCACATATCAACAAACCACTCATTAATAACATTTTAATGTTGGTCAAGCATGGAAGCATAGATTTTTGTACTTGGACTTCAGATGATGGCATTTACTCAAAAAGACCCTGTACAGTTCGTATTCCCCATCTTTAAGAGTTCTCTCCAATAAAAACACCTGTTTGCCACATCCGGGTGTCCACCCAGGTGCACGTCTGGCATTTCTAACGTTAAATGAGATGGCTTTAATTAAATGAGAAGCGTGGATTTTCAGACACAGTCACAGTGCTGAACTGTCAGAATTCAATATGAGCGCGTATTCCTGAATTTACTTACATCCTCAGCTCACTCAAGTGCTGGCAGAAGTACCAGCGTCAAGAGCACACGTTATACCAGAGGTTTTGGGTAGGTAAGGGAACCAAGCCCCGTTCCCCCAGATTCACTGCTTGTATCCAACCAAGTGAGCTCAGGAGAAGGACACATCCTGCACATCACACCAGTGTGACTGACACCACGCACGTGCGTATCACACATTCAGCTGAAATTCTCCCCACTTTAAGCCCAAATTACAAATGCTCAGCAATATATTCATTAGGAAGTCAGAGGGAAGTGGTAATAATGGCAACACAGAACACAGTTGTTTGAACTCTTGATAGTTCAGTCACACACCAGCACCATACTGGTGTCCTGCCCCATCTACCTGCCACCAAAATTATGCTCCCTAAATGCTGAGAAAGCAGAATTGAAAACCCTACCTTATAAATTTCAAACGTACAAGTGAATTCCTCTCCCCGCTTCCTTAAAAAACACAGCATTTCACTCCAACATATATTATACAAGTTCAAGGGGATAAAGCAAGGCAATTGTAAAACTACATCTGCAATCTCAAGCAGAACATAAGTATGCAAGTAGAAGAAAAAGATCTGCTGGTACTTTAGTTTAACTTAAATCTGTCAATCATTTCCCTAAAGTTCTTTCATGGAAGGAGAAGAGATTTCCCCATGAGCAACAAATACACAGAGAAGTAACATTTTTACACAGCCAAGCCCGTTTTGTCTATTTGTTCTTTCATAGTCACTAGAAGTGATTTGTTTGCTGCAACCCCTAATGCACGCTGCTGAGTACGTACTAGCTCTCACCGCATTATAGCCCTGAATTCAGATCCCCAAACTTCTCTCTCCCCCCGCCCCCCCCCACTGTTAGTACAGCGTGTTCCTTCGAATAGCCAAGATTTACCACTCTCCAAATTCTCAGACCTTAGCAAACAAAGTTGTGGTTTGCCAATCTAGTTCAGTGAGTATGCCTCCAAGAGATTACACAAAAAAAGTAAGTGTAATCTTAAAAATGCTACGCTTGAAACTGACAGTTTGCAGGAATTTACAAAATAAGAGGCTAAATGGTTGTCAGCTAAACCACATACTTTAAGAAATGCAGTAAGTTTATCATGCAAGACCACTGTAGTTAAAAAGCATTTTATCGCACTGTTCTCCTACATGAAGCATACAACAAGGTGGCTGTATCCACGCTGGTGGAAAGCTCTGCCTTACCTTCTACTACTAGTTTGTCACAGGCTGAAAAGTGAGTATTTTCAGACACACTAAAAACTCAGTTTTCAAAGCTGCTACAACCTGCTCTATCTCTCAGAAGAGCTGTCTCTAAGGTACAAACCCTGCACGCTTCACCCCAGAGTAACTGAGTTCACTGTACCTGCTTGGAGCCGTGCCTCTACCCGCACGCCTTCTCACCTGCCTAAGACTAGAGTGGCAATAGCCACCACTCTTTCTGCTGGGCTGAAGCACAAGATTCCAACAGGATCAAGAAGTATCACCGCTTTTCAACACTTCTCTGCACTCCCAATGACTCGAGCGTCTGCAGTCTTTCTATTAAGAACTTCAGGGACATTTTCCAGAGATCCAACGAAGGAAAAAGAAAATTAATACCCCTTCGCTGCTGCAGCAAACAGCCCCTCCTGCCATCCGCCAAAGTTACTCCAGGGTTAACATGTGCCAACAGGACATGCTTGTTCATCTTAACAAAATTACATTCAAGAATGCCTATTCAGTTTCAAAGGCACCTTCCAGGAGAGGAACTTCAAATTCCAAACAAAAGAACTACAAAGCACAGCACTACCTGCTAACGTTGCTGGTGCTGCAAACTTCTGGGAGACAGGCTACCAGTTTAGCTCACCTGGATGGATGACTATTACAGTAGTACCTGACAGGCGCGCGTGACGATGACGAGCTTCACCGGTTGTCAGCACATGAACTTAAGGAAACCAGTGATGCTACTCTGCAATTCCTCACAGGAAGTACTGAACTTAAACATTAAATTGCACATTAAATTGGTTCTACCTGCTACAAGACGAGGAGCAACAAATTTATAGCCGCTGGAAAGAGCGACACTCTTTACATCCCTCCTTGCTTTAGAGATTTGCAGGCACGCTGTCAACAGCTCATGTACTCAGAGCTAATACACTGAGTAATGACATTTCAGAGATTAGCGTTCTGTTCAGGTACAGCAACCGAACAGCTGTTTTGTCTTCATGAGCCAAAACAAGCTACAACCCATCAGGTTAAAAAAAAAAGTTAAACCCAGAAGTACTTTACAAACTGAAAAGGACACAGCAGCCTGACTAGCAAAAAATTTGCAGCCGCTCTGTATGTTCTGAACTCACTGCCAGAATGCAGGGAAGGGAAGACATGACCCCAACACACATCAGTTTAAAAGCCGCTGGATGTACCATAGTTAGAGTACAGCCTGGTTAGGAAGGAAAGCAACACCAAAGGAGCTCTAGTTTTTAAATAGTAAAAGACCATTTACACATCAAACCTGAGCAAAGAAAAAGAGGTAAATTCCTTCCTGCACTGAAGGTGCACATCTGCAGCAAAGGGAGAGGACGTTTCATTTGTACAGTTACACGAGAGTGGGTGAAAGGGGACACATGCAAGCAGGAGGGTAAATTTGGAATAATCAACACACAGGATGAAAGCTAGCACATACAGATTACTCTAGCAATGCTGAGCAACTGTGAATCCCTCTAAATGCTCTTTTCCACCTAAAATTAAGCTTATTTGATAAGAGCATAAACTAGGGAATTTGTAATTCAAGTTTTTCCAGTTAGCTGCAGATATGAGTATTAAAGTTACAACAAACAATCACAGGACAGCACTACGTTTTGGCATAGTCTACTACCAGTATAGGAAACTTTAATTTGAAAAAGAGAAAATAAGATAGACACTGAAATGTTTTAACTACTTCAGAAACTTGCACTAAAACCTCTAAATTTCCCTCTAAAAGTCAAGGGCTTAAGCTTAACAGAAGCCAAAACATAAGGATATAGAAATGCACGATCAGGATTGTCAAACATCAGTGCTAACATATACCTGTAGCACGGAAATGAGAAAAGAACCTGATCATTTAAAATGTTAGTCCAAATTAATCCAGAGTTACAAACATTAAATTATAAGCTGCAGTTGTTAATTTCACCATTCACGTGCTAAAAATATTACACATCCAGTCATTTAAAAATCATTATTTCAACTTTTGGGAAGATTGCTGTCAATCTCCAAAGCATGAGATCAAAACTGAGTCCATGAGGAATATGCATTTTCCCCCCATGCTTAACACCGCAAGAACGCGCAATTTTTGTTAGTGACACTCGTACAAGCACGACACACCTGGCATCAGTTGCCTTAAGAAATGTATCAAAATTAAGTATTAAATATTAAATCAAATTTTGAACCTGTAGCAGCAGAAGGTTCTTGAGTTCTGACAGTAACAGAGAAAGACTCAGTGTCTTCAAATTTTTCTTCCTGTAAACTGGCATCCGTACTGAGTGATGTGCTATGCGACGTGTTTCCAGGAGATCCTTGTTCACTGAAACTTTGGTCAGATTCAACAGGAATTTCTAACTGGACTAGAATGGAGGAAAAAATTTTCATTGAGTGAAATGCACACAAAAGCATGTTCCAGAACAGCAATACGTGCGTTCACCACATTACAGCGGACACAAATACCCATCCGTGTTCAGATTGCTTGCTGCTGTATTAACACAAAACGGAATTTTTACAAACACAGCTACTTGTATCAACCCTCTAAATTTAGAGCTGCTTAGAAACACACAGGCTGCTAACTCTTTATAGCCTAAAGTGGGACAGGTCTTTTCAACCTATTATCAGAGTTCCCCGTTAAAGGGAAACGCAGTGAACAGGGCAGAAAAAGGGAGCATTACCTCCACCCAGACTAAGAATAAAAGCGTCCCGTTTGGTGGTTTTAGCGTTCAACATGAGGATTAAACTTTAAGCTTAGCATTTGGGTTACTTCTTCAATCTAAAAGTGTTAAAAGAAAACCAACCATAACATTTCCTTTAAGTTATTTTACAGCCTATGGAGCTCTCCTTTTGCAGGGCCAGTTATCCCTCTACTGGAGAAGCTCCCACCACACAAGGGAAATGCTAGGATTACTAATCAGGAAGGAGAAGGAATCAAAAGCAAAAGCCAATCGCGGCAGCAGAGAGAGATACAAACTTCCCAAGAGTTTTCTCTGCACTGCTGATGGAATCAGGTTTTAATTGCAGACATAGAGCTGGCAGGTTACGGAAGTGAAAATTCAGCACTTTCAACAACTAGATGACTGCCATGCCACCACAAATCCAGAGTATACCAGGAAGCTGCTTACCCTTCTCAGATTCCTTTTGGTTAGATACTGCATCTTTCAAAGGCTGAACTTCCGTTGAAGCTGTGACGTGATCTGTATTTAAAATCTCATGGCTAATACTAGACGAGAGTCTTGAAGATCGTCTCCTGATCTGGTCTCTTTCAGGGTATTCTGAAGAGTTCTTCAATTTTTCCTGAGCTGGAATAGACAAGTTCAATGGCACCATGCAGCTACAGGATTACTAAAATAGCTCACAAGCAAACTTTAAAGACCTCCTCTTCCAGTGACAGTTTGAAAGTGTGGGGGTTTTTTTAAGGACTGAGGTTAATAACAAAAGCTGGTGATTAGACCTCTCTGTAAAAGCTACAATCATATTAACAGCTATAAATAAGCATAAAAATAGAGCAAAAGCCTATCTTATAGGTGTCTCAACTTTTTCTTTTAGTAACAGATTTGAAGTAAGAATACAGCATCTCACTGGTGAAACTTTGCTTTAAGCAGCAGCTGTCCCACAGACATAAGTAATACCAGACGCTAGATCAGACAATTCATACACACAAACAACTTGGACCCTAAGCTGGATAACGTATGTGCACTGAAGCTTTAAGACTTTCTGGTCCTAAGAAAGGGAAAGACAGCCCTTTTCAGATCTTCATCTCCTTGTTCATGATACTACTATAGAAAATATGATTTTCTTTCCTCATCACCACACTCAACTTCAACATCACTACACAGTATACCAAGATAAAGCAGAAGCTAGACTACAGTGACATGAATATTTACCTAGTATTAAAGTTTCTTGGCTAAGCAACATGGTAGATCCTCCATCTAGTAACTAGGGAGTTTCTACAACTAGAAAAAGGCTTTTATAACCTTCTATGTATTGGAAGCGATATAATCACTGCTGCCCCTATCTGTATGAATGTCTGCATCAAGACTTACATCTCCTTTATTCAAATCCAGCTTCCAAGATTTAGGAGGGATTTCAGCATGATGATGCTACACACAAATGGCTGATTTAAGAAAAACAGGTGCTGCATTTCAGCCATTTCATGTATCACAGTTCAAGGTTAATACGACAGACTTTTTTTCCCCCCTCCACTTAAGCTTCAAGAACTTATATTTACAAATACTGTGAGAGTTGAATAGCAAAAAAATACTCACACAAGTTTTTTTTCAATCCTGGGACGCTTTGATGGAACTTCACCTCCTTTAGGTATTTTCCGACGTCTTAACTCCAAAGTTATGGGCTGCAACGTCTGAGAACTTGGCTCTACATATTTCGATAGAGAGCAAGAAGTGACTGGATATGAAGCTGCACAACTCTTTAAAACATAATTCCCAAGCCTTAAAATATTTTAAATATTAAAATATTTAATATTTTAATAAAATATAAAATATCCCAACTTAAAATACTGGACTTGCATAAATACAGTTTCACCTGGCTTTCTCAAGTCTACACATTAGCATTTAATCCTACTACAGACATGTTTTATAATATATAATGATTACTTGCCCAAATCTAACCTCTGACCGAACCACTGAGGCTCCAAACCTAACTAACAAGTATGCTCTCAGCTGCCCTAACCAAGCCTGAACAAAGATGAGTTTAAATTTTTTTCAAAGTTTCTAGAGACTTAGGCTGTGAAAGAGCAAGACTCTTCAGTCCTTCAGGTAAGTTTAGAAGGGCTCTGATACACGGGGCCTAAACATTTAAGTTTAGCTACATACCCGTTGGAGGTGTTATTGGCGGTCTCCCACGTTTTCGTTTAGTTTCTTTTGTGTTTTCCTGTTGACTCTTTACATTGTCATTCTCAGGCTTCTTCTCAATTTGTGTATCTACTGAATATTCCATATCATTCTCTGATATATTCTCTTTATCTTCTTTTCCATTCTTAGATATATTCTTTTCCGAGACCTTGCCTTTTTCTGAGATGACTATCAATTTTCCTTCTTTATCAGGTTGCTTAACTCTTTTCTCAGTGTTTAATGTCTTTTCATCCTTGTCTTTCTTTGCATTACCTGTTGCTTTCCTCTGTTCTTTAAATTTCTCCTGCTTTTCAGGAGATGACGGAATTTCATTACCTCTTTCCTTAGGCTTAGCATTACCCACAATATTCTAGAATAAAAAGAATGACAAATGAAAATTAACTTATTGCAATCTCAGAGTCCTCCCCCACCTTTGTATTTAGCAGACTTGCATCCTTATCCAATTTTTCAAAGGCTAAAAAAGTATATATTCTTGCAACCCACAGATTAAAGATTAGAGGCACTTGAACTGTTCAAGGACCTACGCAGCTTCAACAGGACAGTACAACAGATTCACTCTTCTCACACCTCCATGGCATAAGAGATTTGCGTTTCTGCATTCTCATGCGCAGGTTAGGGGGATTCTAGCTTGCACAGTACTACTTAAAGCCTACTTGGGACACTGAAGAAAGAGTGGGAGTCAAGAGCACAGAAAAGTGCAGACAGCTCAATCATGTGGATGCAAAAACTCTTCTTTTCACTAAAGTGTCTCATTCAAAGTAGACCAGTATTTAGCTTGTAATTATCACCGCTACTGAAACATGCTAAGTAAAGTCACCTAAAGCAATTGCAATCACCAACTTGATCAGGAAACACAGGATAGTAAAATGTACATATTTACATTTAATAACAAAACTTTAAAGTTTGTCTGTCTGTAACTGTGTTCAGCATGAGAGGACATGAAAATCCCTAGTTGTCCCTGGCCAACAAGCTACTGATAAAATATTCCGCCATAATCTCATTTCCCCACAGTTCTCATATAACAGCACTAAACCGGGAAGAACGCCCCTATATCAACAGGTCACTACTACTCAATGTCCTCTCTGTTTTGTGATCAGGTTTCACATTAACACCACCGGGGGGGAGATACCAATTTGATTTTTTCCCATTCCAGTGATCCTGCTACAGGCTATCACAGAACTTCTCTGGTCCGATGAACAGAAACCTTCTAACTTTGCACCTGGATTAATAAATTATATTTGGTCATATGTCAACACTGCCTTTAGCTGAACTAACTTCCCTCTTCTTGTTGACTAATAACTTCTTCCTTCTCACCGTGAGCAGGACAAAATTATTATTTTTTAAGTTTTTTTTTTTTAATTTTTTTTTTTTTTTAAATGGTTCACTACTACTTTCCATCACGAGCTGAACCCACAGCACTGAGCAGGTGAAGGGTTGGTAGAACAGCCAAACCACAGAAGCAAAACATGGATTAGTAAAAAAGCTTATCTTCTCAAAGTTATGAGGTGAAAGATTACTAGACTGCTTCCTTAAAAGGCTCAAGACAATCAAGCAGTTACTTTGGGAAAGAATAGTTTCTGCCCGCTCCATGGTCCCCATCCCTTAATTTTTAAGATGCATGTATTTAAACTAATGTCAAACAGCTGAAACAACCAGAGTGTGTTTCAATAACCTACCACTCACTAGCTTTAGTATGTACATTCTGAATCTTCCAAAGATTTTTAGAAACATCTTTCATTTATATGTCTATGACTTCTTTAGTTCAAGAGGTGCATTCATGAAAATATCAGCCTGACAGCTTTGCAAATCATACCATAAATATATGCATGACCCTTTTGTTTTAACAGATTTTATTTCAGATGTATGGTATGTTAGCAATAGAGATGTTTCATTCATTTCATATTGTATAACTCATCAAATCTAGCCACCTGAACTGTTGACTTTAGAGCACACTAGTAGCATGAACACAGTACTTACCTGATCTTTGGAAAAAGCTTTGACATGAATGTTTTTGACAGTCTGAACTACACCATCATAAAATTTCACAGTGTACGTACCTAAAATTTGAAAACAAAGCATAAGAGTTTAAAGCTCAGAAGTTATTTAACAGAGCATTTGCTAACAGCTCCAATACTCCAGCTGCATATTTAGCTCTAGATAAAAGCTGCCTTATCTGCATTGTCAGAAAATTCAACGGCAGAGGTCTTATCACAGGCCAGGTAAGGGAGAAACAGTGAAGTTATCAAAAATAACTACGGTAAGCATAAAGGTGCATGTCTAAGCTTAGAACTGCTCCTTAGATATACTTTCCTCACAAAACCCAGAAATATTTTTGGTGAAATACTCCACAGACTTTTTCTCCTTGACCTTACAATATGTAGTCAGTCTAAAAAAGCACAGCACAAGAACCAGTCCTTCGCGATTCCTCACTGATACTCAAAAAGGAGAGGCATGGCTGTGCTTCCCCCCCCCCGCCATGTGTAAACATTTTTGCAGCTCTGACACTAGTTTTACTGCAGTTACGGGCATCTCTTGATGACAAACTTAAGAAACAATTTTTCCCAAATATATACTTCAAGCAATTATTGACTGGGTATCTCAGCATAAAGTCCTTTTACCTCATGAAAAGGCTAAGAGGTTAGGTTAAAAAAAGCTGACAGCAGACTAAACCACATAATTCAAATAAAGCTTTTCACAGATGTTTTCTGTTTGCTGTACTATCTCTTCACCTAAGCAAAAAGGTTAGAATACAATTAAAAATGCATTACTAACAAGAAACAACAAAACCAAAAGTGACTCCTTACCATCTTTGTTAACAGAAGTAACTTTGGCTGGATAGAAGCGACAATCAGACCAGCACGCCAATACCTGATCATTTATATGAAATCCCTACAAGAGAGTAGTTAAAAGTGTTTTCACCTGACAATTACTGAAACGTACAACTTCATTAACACACCAAAATGGTTAGTTTTCCAATATTTAAAATAAATCATAAACTTACACAGCAGGCAACACAGCAACAGGGAAGCATTTTAATGGTCATAATTCATACAACTGCACGTTAAACTGTTACGTACTCAAATGTCCTCTATTTTCTACTTACTGCACAACCTTCTTCGTCATGTAATCCTTCTTTTCTTAACTGTATTTTCTCTAAGGGACGCAAATAAGGACTGTCCCAACAAAACCATTCATCATATCTATGGTTCCAGCGTTTGAAATGGATAAGTACTTTTCCTTCTTCATAATCAATTTCTTCAATGTGAGCTGGATACCTGGTCAAAAGGTAGATTAAATATTTCAATTAAGAAAAAGGTTAGCCGTCTCAGACACTTAACTACGGTACAAAACATTACACAAATGGAGCCTTCTGCATGGTCACAAGCAAAATATCTGAAGACCTGCTTGATCAGGTGTGACGGGGAGCTGAGTAACTACAGCTAGCAGCGTTTAGTGTCTACAAGCTTAATATTATTTCATGTATCACTTGTATAAGCAATAAAGATGTTGCAACGTGACTAAGAGCTTAGCACAGAACAGACTCCCAAAACTTGCAAAGGCAAACACTGGCTGCAGGAAGAGGAGAAAACTAAGGCGTTCTTAGCCTCAGGTGGAAAAAATTGTAACTGGAGATCAAGGAGTCGGAAAACCTTCCCTACACCTAGAAATTTCACATATTGACCAAACTGATAGCTTCAGCTCCTCTTACCAAGAGGAACACTTGGAGGTCAATACACTCACTCCTCTCAGAGATAACCATCGACAGGTATAATGAATCATCTTCCCAGTGTAACAGTAGAAGTCAAGCAGGCACACGAGACCTAATTTAAGTTTTAGATTCTCAAAGTTAAATTTCATCTGCAGAGTCCTGGGACATTTAAATAAAAGTCTTTCAGTATATTACACGTAAAGGAATCTGACATTAGCCAAATTCAGCTGTTTCTAACCAGGGAGACTTCATAAACTATGCATTTCTTTAATTGCATTGGTAATTTGTAACTACAGTAAGTATTTCAGAATCAGCATACTTCACTATCCCAGCTGAAGATAACATCCCAAGTATTGATGCTTTCCCCTCACATGCCAGGAGAAAATATTCACTTGGCGGTGTTTTCAGGTATTTGTAGAAGAAAAGCAAGGCACCACTGAAACTCTTGAACAAAAGCGAAGGAAAAAAAAACAAAACCAAACCACAAATCCACAAGTATTCTTTACCTGATAAATGCCACTTGAAAAGACAGAACAAGTGGTAGAAAGAAGTGGCATCTTGAAAGGATCAAGCCTGATGCTAATAATAAAACCCAGACATGTCACAATTAAGACTTAAACGCAACACAGACTACCATTCTACAATCCCACACAAATTAAAAGAAACACTCCCTACAACTGAAATTCTTCAGCAGACCTGAGACACGTCCAGTCACGACTTCTTCAAAAAGAGCTACAAATAGGCCAAGCCAGAGCCTTACACGGCTACCACAGACTAAGGCCCTGCCTCACACTCAATGCCACGTGCCTCAAGCTATGCCATTAGTTCATCCCAATACGTTATCAAAACAAACGCAGCAAGGCCGTGGAGGAGATGAAAACAGATGGGAGATACTTACGGCACGGACATCTCTGACTGGTTACCAGTTTCCCAGGAAGAAAGTAACTTCCTTCATGCGACAATCAACATATTTCATGTTTAGGTAACCCCATGCACTGCCCTGCACAGGTTCATAAGGGGGGAATATTCAGTCTTTCCACATACAACAACATAGTTCTATTAAACATAGTTTATTCTTAGGTATCTCAGCACCTGCCTGTCATGAAGTACAGGTAATAGCAAGAATCAGTATCCAGTTCCCTACAAAGTGCAGCAAAATGGGGTAGGAATTCCCAGGTCCTCTCAACAAGAGACTAGCCGGAAGGAAGCTTTTGCTGTCAGGGATCCCATGGACCTAGGGCTGGTCCAGGGAGGCTGATAAATGTTGGGTTGGTACTCCATCACGTTAAGCAGGTAAACACCTCTGGTAAACACACTCAATCCACTAACTTTCTCCTCCTGGGGAGAGACAAGCCCAAGCGACAAGAGCCAACTGGGTCTATGATGCAAGACTGTTCCCTGCTTCATACCCAGTCAAAGGAGAAACATTCTCCACCATAAGAACCATCATCCCAGAACCATGGACCAGCATCATCTGCACCTATCCCACCTCACCTTCTAAAGACTCCCACCAAGAACAGCAAAAACAAACCTGACGATGAGACCACATTTCAGGCTGGTTGAGAGGCAGTGTGGGTAAACTGGAGCTCTCAGCCAGCTCCTGGGTAACACGCTGCTAAGTCTGAACAAATCTTCTCTTTCCGAAGCAACCAACATCAGCAAACATATGTTCAGTGCTCTTGGCTGGAACAGCAAACGTATTAGAAGCTCTGCTAGATCTAGCCACAAACTTGGACAGCCCCCTCCCTGATACCACCTTCCTTTCAGATGCAAAACACAGTGCTGGCAACTTTGACACAAAGAAGAAAGGTTCATAGGTTCTCAACAGCTCTGAGCACTACACGTTGACACTGCGAGCTTCCTTCCTCCAACATCTGTACCCTTGCCTCCGAAGCGCTGAGAAGCATGCTACATCAGGAGGCAGAAGTCCTCACAGATCCATACGGAAGAGGGTAATAGAGCATATCCATACACGTGCACCAAAAAGCCTGTGAACATGCCCAGGGGCAGAGGTAACTTAAAGGAAATTCAGATTTGTTTAATCAAGAAAACATACTATGGGGGGGATACACAAAATAAAAAGGCCAATAGCTGAAGCCTGGCTAAGGCTTGAAAAAAGAGTACAACCACCACGTGTTCAGGGATGGTCCACACATCCTCCCCCAAAACACAATGGAAGCATTTAGCTGACTCCATCATTTAGCTTCAAGACAGCTAACTGATACTGGGTAAGAATCCCCAAATGGTACTAATTAAATATTTATCTAACACAGTGTGAAAAACAAGCTGAAATCAGACACATATTGGGGGGCTTGTTTTAAGCTTAACTTAAAACTACTTGTTTTAAGTAGTTTTCCAGCTCAATTCAAAAGGAATGATGAGCTTGTACCTTTCAAGGCCTTATGCACTGGCTAAACAGTAAGGAAAAACCTCCAAGAGGTTGCCAACTAATGCCAACCGCTGCCATTAGTTTTGATAAGAACCCAAACACCATTCAAGAGCTCAAACAGCATAACTCTCAACAGAGAGGTAACCAATGACTGGCAACTGCTGTCAAAGCACAGCAAACAATATAAATATGGGTTTCTTGTAGACACAAGTGTAAAACCATCCTCTGGAAAGATGATAAACATCTGGAAATTCAGAATCAGAGTGCCGACTGAAGGAATTCCTACCCCTGAGTTCTGGACTAGTTTGTCTCCCTTCTCCTTTCCTACATACCAAAATGGAATTGCTGTAAACCCCCCTTTTCTCAGAGCTAGGAAGGGACAAGCTTAATGCAGCCAAAGCAATACTGAGAGGAAAGGAAGCATCTAGGAGAACCAGTACTACGGAGGACAACAGCTACGGGGTTTCATCTTTTCGGTACTGAGGCAAAGTCCTGACAGCATGAGCAGTCAAACTCATGGGACTGACAATCTAAACCTTAACAGGGTAGTGCAAGACTCTAACAATACTATATCTTGTTTTCAATACTCAAGAGCCTCAACTAGACTCAAAAGTCTCTTCATACCCATTTTACTCACACAACAGACAGAACTTGAAGAGGTGTCATCATTTGCCTACTACGGGCATCCAGTGCAGAGTCACGCTCTTTTCAGTAACAGAGGATGTCTGCAGCTAGCCAGCACTGAAGAGTTTAAACGATCTGATGCACAGAGTTTGCAAAACTCAGTTCAGCTGGGACAGTGTGTGCACATACATCATTAACAGCTAGTTCCTCTGGCATCTCTCCATTTAGGACTGCACTACTGGAGCAGTCCCACTACTCCATCCTCTGAACTCCAACAGTGTGTACCAAGGGACCTTTCAGCACACATGGAGGCACTGCCTGATGGCCAGAGCTCTCTCCCTTTAATGCCCTGACACCAGACACTGTCACAAAGCCTTTCATGACAGCTTTGATGCCTCAACCAAGCCCTAAGAGCTAAGCCAAGCACCAAAAGTACACACTGTACTCCCTGGAGTTTGAGTCTAGCAGGTGACAGACAACTGCACCAGGAACTGGAGTGCACTTCCAACACATTAACATTCTAGATACAACAAAGCAACCTTTGATTAAAAGCTCTGAAGATGCAAAATTCACTTTGCACTTTGGCAAGGAGCAGACTCTGCATTGACTACTCTGCTGGCATACGCACATTTTTGTCCTATTCAACAGGGTTGGCACCACATCCAAACAACCTGAAAGTCCTGAACTAGCATTCCAGGGCACAAGCCACTGCCATGAAAGGCAGGTAAATGGGGCTCTGACATGAAACGCTTTCCAAAGCACTACTGCCATTTGAGAAGCAATACTGGCCCATGAATTGACTGCTGTGGCTGGTACTGAGCACAGAAACCAAAGCGAGCCCCCTGATCAAACAAGAGACTTCTGCCTGCGTTTAAGTGCCAATATCACAACTGAAGTACACACAAGAAAAGCTTGGACCTCTGAAGGTCCAGCACTGGGAAAAGAAAGTATCTGCAAACGGAAAGTTTTGTATCCACATAAGAGGCCACAGAGCATTCCTGTTCACGCAGCGGCAGGTGAAAAGTAGCTGAGGAAAAAAAACAAGACGTCTGCCGCCCGCTACAAATCCACACTCGAGGGGTGTGTGTCAGCCTGTCACCACTGACATTGCCAAGAAAAAATAAGCCCCCAGCCCTTGCAAATTTTGGTTCATAAACCCTGAAGACAGAAATACACACATATCACTGGCCAAGGAAACACGGACTTCCTGACCCAAGCTTCAAAGCTTAACAATCAAAACAAAACTTTCAGAAGTGAGAGTTAATAACTGAAGTTCTGAAGTGAAAGCGCTGCAAAACACTATCTTTAAGACAGGTCATTTAAATCAAGTGTTTATAAAAACCAAACCCCATGGCTTGGTTTTGGACATGCAGCATATCCAAAATTCAAGTTTAAGCCAAGGGTTACGTGGAAAGTATAGCAGGTGTTGAATTCCCTCCCCCAGGTTTTCCCATGTAAGAGCTTTGTATGCCCGTATTTTGAGATGCTGTTGTTGTTCAAACATGTCAGAAGGGTTAATAGACATGGACACAAGTTATTAGCCTTACTCAAACACCAGCTATAGTAAACTGCATCTTTAATAAGCCTACATTACAGACCGGCTAAGAAATCTCATTTTTGTAGGTGTGACTATATTTTTTGCTGTATAAACAAAGCTCAAGAATGAATGCAGATTCACATCGAAGCCCTGCCTTCACAACTCTTGGTTATGCAGGAAAGCCAACACAACATGCTAGTATGATTTAGTGTTCGTACTCCACATGCTTTCCACACAGAGCTACGTTTACTCATTTTCACAATTCCAGTCCCCTTGTACCTGGAAAGTAGAGAAATACTCTGCATGCAACCAAGATGTTTTGGAACAGGTGCCATGTGTCTAAGGCAGTGCTCGATCCTTCTGGGATGTCCAGACGGTTTTCAACACTGTGACTTCTGCACGCTTACCCTGCCAGCAGCTTCCAGAGCGGAAAGTAAAATCGTGTCTAACCCACATAGAATTTTAAATAAATGTCAACCATAGCTGATTTCAGGAGAGAGGAGATACCTTAAGGATCTAACAAAAGCAAATTGATTCCTGTATTTAAGAAGCCTTTGACTCCAGCAATTTTCATCGTATGCATCATTCACTGAGCTTTATTCAATGCTAATTTTTTGAGCTGAATTCCTAAAATGAACAGAGTTAGAAGGCTCAAAGTTGCCCACTTAACTTTTAGGCCCTTTTTCCCTTCCTACTGCACTGGTTAGTCAAGAAAAGTGTTCACAACTAAAGTCTGCAAGACAGGTTCCAGAGTAGACTTCTTAGCGTTGAATGTGTTTCCCCACCCAGTTCTTTAATTCTAAAGCTGACCACCCTCAGATGTGCGCAGACCGTAACAATTTCAATCGGACTTTAAAGCCTGTGAGTTCACAACAGCAACAGGAACAGAAGCAGTGAGGAACCACCTTGGGTATTCTGTACTGCAAAGAATTTCTCTCTCCATAATGTCTGCTTTGCAATCCGTGTATAGCACAGAACTTGAAGTATGAATTCAGGAGTATCGGAGTCTGAAGTCCCAGCAGATTTATGAGTAGTACTATTTCCCAGACACAGATAGCACCAGTACACTTCTTAAGGACCAGCACAACATTTCAGCATCTATCGCCCATTTCAACCACTGGTATATAAACTTTTATAAATTAACTACTTTCCTACAAACCAATCACCAGGACTCTAAATATTGTACCAATACAAAATGTTTAAGATATTAAAAACTTAGAGTTAATACAATATGAATGGTTTTAAAAAAATACCAGTTTTTTAATCTGTCACGGGCTTCCAACTGGCTCCACCTCAAGTTGATCCCTCTTCTATTCGGAGGATGTTTTGTCATTTTGTAATATCAACACTGCTGATTTTTATTCCCCTGAAAAATGCAATTAAATATCAATCATAATCAAGACATACACAAAATAAGCTTATGCACCATAATCCCCAAAAGCTACCTCTGTATTTTTGGTTTGCAGAAAGTAATGGGGGCAATTATCTCTTAAACAAGGGTTCCCAAGTGACAGTGTACAAAATGGTTAGCTACCTGGACCATGAAAGATTGAAGCTCAACTTTTGTCCACCAGTCCAAGTTCCAGGTCAATTAAGAACTCTGCAACCCAATGTTTATTCACAACTGAGACAGAAGTTTCATGATGTTCTCTCCCCCCTCCCGGTTTTGATGAAAACAAGGAATCCAGTAATAGGAAGTGGGAAAAAACAAACACAATAACAATCTTTCAACAGCTACCATGTTAGTGAAACACTCAACACTGTCACCTCATCACTACAAATGCAACAGAGCTCACAGACATTAGAAATACGCAGTTTCTTGCAAATATACCAAGCAGTATAGACACAATTGGCTACAATTTTAGAAGAGTGCCTATACTGCTTGCATGTTTGACATTGCTTTCTTCCCACTTCTCCACCATTTTAACCAGAAAATAAATAAAGGCTTCATTAAGACTTTAATAAAGGTTTAAAAATCTTGCCACAGTAGGTTCTCTCAAGGTATTTTTAGTGGTAAGCCTGATCAAGAGATATTTTTCCCCAGTTTTTTGGCAGTCGTTTCCCACAATTATAAGATAAAAACTATGATCCATTCCTGTAGCCTTCAAGCTCACAGATCCAAAAATACAAGTAAGTTTTATTCAATACTGTCCTCCTTACAGCAAGGCTACATCCTGAGGATGCAATTAAAGATGTATAAAATGGACACAAGTTAAATTAAAAAACATTCTAGTCTTACACATACAAGAATAAGGAGATGTGCACTTGCAACAGAAACGAGCAGCAGCATTTTGGTTCACAGGATGCATAAACAGCAACGATATAGCTGGATATATAAAAGGATTAACACTATTTTAAGAAGAAGTACTCTAAGTTTAAGCATGGTTCAGAAGCCAGAGATCTTTAGGAAAGTCATAAAGCTTCTATCACAGGGAAAAGCTACTCCATCGACACACTTTTTAAACCAGGCCATTTGCCAAGGGCTGGCCATGGAGGTGCCCCCACCACCTCGAGTATCATAACCACATTGCAAAGAAACTTCTCCAGCAGAAGATGATCTGCTGTCCTCCTCTACAGCACCGCTTTTAGGCTTACCTTCACTACTGTTAAAGCAGCCCGCAAGGGTATGGGAAAAAAGCCCTCACTCTTGCCTCTAAGCTCAATTCACAACACAGCGATTCACAACAAAAGAAAAAAAAAATATTTTAGCCACCTAGGAACTGAGAAAGACTGCAAGCTACTTTTCTACAGTACATTATAAAAAACTGGGAGTTTGCCCAGCACGGATGTGAATCGGTACAGGAATGACTAGTCTTCTAAACAGGGCTAGAGGCTGGGCTAGGGGGCGATTTACCTACCACCTCTGTAACTTGTAACTGGGAAAGGAGAGGGGGAAGGAAATTAAGAAAAAGTTACGATGGTTGGAGGTTATGTTCTGATGAAAAATAAAACAGTAAGAATTAAAAAAAAGACATCTGGAAATCCAAACAGCAAGTGCAAAGCTACATTTTGTTTTTTAATCAGTTTATCCATCCACATCTCAAACATCCATTATGTTGTCTGCAGATTTACATGATTAAAATACCACTTTCTTGCACTAGCAATAGAATTTCCTGCTTCCGTATGTGTAACAGATACACATTTTGCTTAACACTTGTAGGACAAGTTACTAGGACAAGAGCCATCTTGCAGCTGTAAACTTATTTTTCCTTTCCCTAAGTAGGAGATGCAGAGACAACGTAATCTGGAAGTACATTATTGAAGCTCTCTGCAGCAGCCCCCTTCGGTAACAGCTGCAATCCCGAAGAAGGGGAGTCATTTCAGCTCACCTACAAGAGACTGAAGAGGAACATCCACATCTCCCGACTTCAGTAAAAGGATCTCATACAATAGTGCTTCTATAAGTAAGCATCAATTTGGGTGAAGAAGGCCTCAGTATAGTTTCAGTCAAATATTAAAAAAAACCCTACAAGTATCACAAACTAAAGGGAAATCTGAAAACAGTGAAAGCCATTTAACCATATTTACAGATGCTGTAGAGTCTGTGAGAAGTCTGAACTCTGCCCACTTTACAGCTAGAGGCAGCTTAACACCAGCATTTGTGAGAGCACACACCTACGGCACCTCACTCACTCAGTCGAGCCTGTTAGGAGGCAGCTGATCAGAAAGTTGAAAGAGGAGAAATTGTATGGGCAAAAATCTCTCCACTCCCCCAAAAACCCCTGCCCCATCCCCAAAGTCCTCCTTCCCCTCCTCTCCCAAATGATGAAACTTGGGCTGCTTGGGTTCTCTCTCCCAGCCTGCAACTGGATTTAACTCGATCCAGCAGCCCCTGTACTCAGCGTGCCTCCCAAGGCAGGATGTCTTTTTCATTTACGGCTGATTTCAGGAACAGCTTCTTCAAGCAGGTACATACTTGGTAGGACATTGCACGAGTTAAATTACTCAATCGAGGATCTCAACAATTTAACCCTGAAACATACAGCCCTACAGCAAGACTGAAACCACGTATGACGTGACCTCCACTGGGAGCCGTCACAGAGCTCTTCACAAACAAGGCCAACAGGCAGCACTAAAAAGCCCATCCACATTCACCGGCACGACCTCGATCATAGGGAGAACTTTGTTTCTCAGAAAGAAAGCACTGAACCCAGGGCCTCGCCTCTGCTTCCAGATTTTATATTTCGGCCTCTGTCCTCTCCTGCATCGACTACTTAAAAATCTTGAACTACATCAAAAGAGACCGTTAAACAACCCCAGACTAATCAGACATCGTCATAGCTACAATTTGGAAATAAGAACACTTCACCAGAACATCTCTTCTAAAATTTCTTAAGCAGAAAAATGAATTTGTACTAACTTGGTGACTAAACTAAGACAAGAGCAGGCTTTTTGCTTCAGTAACTCTGGGAATTCATTTTTATCAGTGCTCAAGACCACGGTTAAAACACGGGGTAGTTACTAGGCCTACCCCCAACGCTGTATGGCTTTTCTCCTAAAGTTCTTATTCCACTACGCATATTAAACCTGTTTCAGGAACAAATACTCCAGGATTTAGACAAGTCACTACCGCCAACAGAAAATATATCAAAATCTGCAACACTAAAACTACACATTTCTGTTGTTTCAAAGGGAGACCCTTGTCTTCCCCATAACAGTCACCATGAGGTCATTTAGCTTTTAAAGACTATTCAACTATTCAGATACTTACAGATACCAATCAGGAACGCACATTTATATCAGGGCAACACAGAGGAGAATACGCTTACATTGATCCTTTCAGGGACCATGATTTTCATCTCCTAAAACAAGTTTTCTGCTCTGCCAACAGTGCAGGCTCTGTATACCCACACCTGTAGCCATTTTCTTACTTTCTTCAGTTTTATTTAAGCTCTGTCAGTGCTGAGCCCCAAATCTGGCACATCACTAAGTTCCAACAGAAGAGGGCTCTTCTGGAAATTGGAGAAACCTTTCAGATTATCATACAGAGCAAAACCAAGCAGTTACAGCAAACTTTCTCTTTCACAGCCTGTATTGTTTTCTCTCTGGAAACTGCAGAATCACTGCAGCCTTTTTCAAAACCTTACCTACCTTTGCTAACACTGTTTTCCAAATCACAGGTTTAAACCAGTGATTTAAACGAGTCCCTATGTACTGTCACACCAAACCCCTGTCTTTAAATCAATCCCACCGCCAAACTTAGTACTGTCTCAATTCAGTACTTAATAAGCAGCTCAGAAGAAAGGCAATTCACTCCCACAATTCAGGCTTATCTCCTTCATTCTTTAGAGTACCTGTGCCAAACCCAGGGATTTCCCTCCCCCGTCAGAACACAATAGAGAAAAAAAGAGGAACTCCATGAAAAAACATAGTTCTCTGGCTTGATAAAGGAGCACGGTAAACTTTGACAGTTTGCATAAACGTAAATTTTCAATGCAAAGTAGTATTAATTTTTATCCTGGATGGAAAGCTTGCTCTCCAATTCCTACAAGGCATTCCACCTCACTGGTGATTCTGTGGGACTACATGGTAGTAGTGCTTAGCGATATGGTTTAGTGATGGTTTTTGTCAGTGTTAGGCTGATGGTTGGACAACATGATCCGAAAGGTCCCTTCCAATCTAGACAATTCTATGATTCTATGACACATAGTGGGTTAATAAAAAGCACTGGCAAAACCAGGGAGTAACGCAACTAGCAAGAGGAGCTCCTGTATTCACTGGCGGTGCAGCACAGGTGTAACTGTGCTGGGATACTGAAGGCAGCCCCAAGATTTGAACTGCAGTTCCTATACACGTGCCAAGACACAAGCTTATTTTGTTTCCTTCACGTATAGCAGTATGAGCATTTTCTATGACAAAAGAGATTATAGTCAATATACCACAAAGCCTACGCTGACTCTGACATTCACTTCAGCACCACTGTTCCAAACTGCTATCGTATCTATGCATCCATTTTGAAACTGGCAAGGGCTAAGTCCAGTCCCATTTTGCACATAAGGGTTTTATTGTTCTACAATAGTTAGTTTTGATCTTTTTACGTATACCATCTGCATACATGATACCAAGCCTTCATCTTCGTCAGTGGTAAACAATGAAAGCCTCACCCAGTTCACCCCCTACAATATGCACGCCCCCATCAGGAATGGTCAATCCAGAGAGGTCCATGGTCCCCACCACAATCAGAAGACCTTGCAAATGGATGACCACAGCCATGCTGTGCTGAAACCACACACCTGCAGACGAGAAAAGGTAATGGCTATATCAGACTGCAAAACAGTATTTACAGGCACCATTTATATTGTACAATCCTAATGGCATCTTATGAAGACTAAGTACAAGTCTCACAAACATTTAAACAGCACTTTTAAAAATGGTTTTGGTGCTGAGTTGGGAAGATGATTACAACAGACTATTATTGCCTGCAGGCAAAAACATTCTGCCTACCAGGTTTTGCTTACAGCAGCATTGCTACCATGAAATATGCCTCACTGTATTTTACCCTACATATAAAAACAGAAATAAAACCCCACACCTGTTGAAGTATTAGCCCAGAAACAGTTTCTGTACTAGATCCCTGTGCTCCTGCCTCAAGTTTTGTTTCTGCACAACATTTCACTGCAAGATGAGTATGTTTTAGGACACAACCATAAGTTCCAGAAGATGTCCTTAGCACTGGTATTTCAAAACACAATGCCTCAGATCTTCAGTCAAGTCTTTATTTTATTTTTTTTTTTAACACAACAGGAGTAGAAACAAGAAAGATTCGACCTGGACATGAAGACCGTTGGACACCGCAACAAATTCCAAGGAATACTGCCTCATCTCCCTTTTTCTATCCAAAAGACACATTTCAAACAAGATATTGGACTACATGCAGTTCTTATTTGCACCATGCAGGATCCTCAACTAGATCTTAACCAGCACTCAACGGTCAACGACTACACAGGCAAACTGACTGAGCAACACAATGCTGACATTGGATCCTCAACTGATACTTAGGATTTCTGTAACAAGAATACTGTATAGCTAATTCCTCAACACTGTAACATTACCTCAAAGCGTAAGACTCAGTATTTTATCTCATGCTCCTATTTTTCCTCTAGTTTATACACTTAGACTAACAAAACTGACACCAGTGAAAATTTATTGTTGCTCCCCTCTTCAGGCAGGAACTAACACTTACTCAAAAGTATTTGGCAACAAAAGTGAAAAGGTGTCTGCAAATGTAAGTTACCCTCCCCAGATCAAGATCCTCACACTCTCCCTAAGATTACAGGGCATCGAGGACATCATTTTCATGCTCTCAATAACATCCCATGTAACTGTGCTCTCATTTCACATTGGTGGTGAGACTAGGACACACCAACATGGAAGGAGAAATCATGAACACGGGCAATTCAACAGAACAGAAGAATTTTTTTTCCTATAATAAAACCTACTTGAATTACCAAGTGCAATTAAAGAAATAAATACTCATTACTGAAAAGAATTCTTTTCAATCACTTGATCATCCCTCATTTAGCTGTTCTGGTTTCCCCTCTTTTTTTCCTGCAAAACACTGAAAGTAAGAGACAAACACTCTTAAACACTGAACAAGCAAGATTTTGGAAAGGGTGTAAGTCGCATGAAATAAAGCAGGTTTTTCATAAATAAAAGAACATTCCAGAAAGTCTACTTTAATGAAACTGCCATTTTCTCTTCCAACTGAAAATGTGCAGTCTTTGTTTTAAGAATATAAGGACTTAATTTAGAGAAATATTATCCACAGTGCCTCTGCAAAAATTAAGAAAAACATGACTTTTAAAGCAAAACTTCAAAAGCTTAAAGAAAATCTACAATTATCAAAACCAAGGATCCATGCTTATACTCACCAAGAAGAAACCCATTGCTTATATGGCTGCAAACATTCTCAACACTGTTGTACAACTGTAAGGAAGGAAACACATAAGTCATGAGAACTCTTGAGACTAAAAGTAGTTTAAAGGTCAAAAAAAATATTTTATCTACAGCCAATGATATCCCAGTCCCATAATAACACCTCTAGAACATCAATTTAATCTGAAAATATTTCAATACAGAGGGTCAGCAGGCTGCTGTGATCCAAATTAGAGAGAAACTTAGAGATCCTTACAGACACGCAGACAGTCCCTCTGCATATCATCAAGTTTCTCCACCAGTTATTTATCCTTTTCCAAATAGAAGCCACCAGTAACTTTATCATTACTCCAACTTTGGTGCATCAGAGATTTCAGAATAACCCCATGAACTAAGCAAGCGGACAGTGTAACTACCAAACCTTGTATATGCCAGTAACTCAAAATTCAAGGCACAGTCTGCAGACATTTAAAGAACAGATCACCGATGTGTTAAATCCACCATATGGGCCAAGCCACACTTTAAGGAAATCACACCCTACAATCAGTTTTGTCTTGTACACTGAGAATGTATGATTCCAGGTGAAGTGACAGGCTAAAAATCCAGCACAGGTGATCATCAGTTCACCATCTCTTCCAATGGACTGTTGTATATGAAAATATGAAAACAAGAGTTCCTACTGTTGGGTGCCCCTGCCCCGCTTTACCTCATTTGCCTTTTTTTTTTTTCCCCTTTCTTTCTGTTTCTCTGTTAATCCAAGTTGCAGGAATGCTTAACCGCTCTCCCTGCTTTTCTATCTAATCGCTATTTGGCAGATAAGACTTTTAAGCAAATGTATCTGAAACATTCAACGCCAGTCTTCCCCAAATCTAACACCTCGTTTCCTTCCAAGACTTTAACGAGAACTACTACTGAGAAACCCCCACAAATATCACTGCATCCATTACACTCCTATCACCCAAACAGCCTTTAACTCTGAGGACAGTAGCTAATAAAAGAGAAAGCTTCAATTCTGAAATACCAAGTATGAGAGGCAGCCCATAAATAAAACCAAAACTGCCAAATCCGAGTCAAACAGTCAAAATGCCTGAGTCTTCTAGATTTGGAAGTACATCAATACTCTTTTGCAAAACAATTACAGCAGACTGGGAATCACACAACTGAAGTCACCACTTCTGATGTAACGTACAATTCTTACTCATGCTGGTGGACTTCTGCTGAAATACCATAGTGGTTAACAAACTTTAACAAGTCATCTTTTAGTACAGGTTATTTAAAAAAAACAGAACACCAACAACGAAAACCCTGTGTCAGACACAAGGCTTCAACAAGCTCAAATTATACTCTTCTGCATCTTATACTCAAGATATTCTCTCATTTAACAAGCATGGCTTTTCAAGATGTATCATGGTAAAACTGATGCTTTCTGAATATTCAAAAGTATCTTTTAACTATTCAGAGAGACAGGAAAAAAAAACAAACACCTTCTTGCATTTAGAAATAATTCTAACTACCATGAAAAAAGCAGCCTAACAAATGGGGGGAAAAAATTCACATGAAACAATTCTTCCATTGAAAAAGCTTCTAGCAACTTAAGATTCCAAGCATCTTTGTGGTTTCAGATCTTTTACGTTAAGAAAGAATAAATTCAGTGTGAAGGTTATTTTAAGGCGCAAATTAATATGTCAGAGAGCAAGAATTTTCTCAAGGACTTTAAAGAGTCCAAATGTTTAATAACTAAAAGACCTGCAGACAGCTCAAGCAAGCTGCGTTGTTTCTCATGGAAGTACAATTTCCAAATCATGAGTTCACCACACCATGCATGTCTAACCACGGGAACAAACACGAGTCAAGGTGACCAAGCACAGTCCTCTCCCGTCAAAGACATCCTCAGTTGGATGAACTACATTTGTCACATGGCAGAGGGACCTGCATTTTGGTCATATGAGAAACAAACGAAAAGTGTTTCTCCAGAACAATTTCTTCAGCCACAAATCCAGCTCATGTCCATACATGCAAGGCTTCTCAGGACTGCAGGAGAAGTGGCAGAACAAGCTACAGCCATTTGAATTTTCTGAGAAGCCTAATTTAGCCCACAAATTGGGTGCCCCAATGCAGTTTCTCCTGTTTTTCTACCCGAAGGTGTATAAAACCACTTCATAATGCTGAACGCACCTAGTGTAACTGTCCTCAAAAAGACACTTTCACCCTGCCTAATGGGCACCTATGAGCTCACAGTGCCTTTGTCAAATAAAAATGACAACGGGAAAAGGGAAAATAGCGGACTGATTCTATTGCCATTCTGTACTCCTTCAGAAGCAAAAACAACAAAAAAACCCACAGAACTCCTTGGACAAACTTACTTACGGTGGGACTATATTTAAATATTTGGTTTAGGGTAGTGCTGCAGCAGCCTAAGGTTGAACCTATCGAATAACCCCAGACAAGGTGCTAACTGTAGGAGAGCGGCCTTGCATGACAGACAAGGAAAGGAATCACACATGGGCTCAAAAACTCACATGACAATTTCAACATTTTGCAAATACAACAGGTTTCTCCTTTAAAGAATATACCTTTAAGAAGTGGGCAGGGTCCAAGAACATGCCTTCCATTTACCTATGTATTGCCTGCTTGGCTACAACACCCAGATTACTGCATCTAATACCACTTTGCACTCGATGCCAATGTTTTAAAGTCAATACGAACATTTAAGTATTAAGTGGTTTTGAAGTATTACCACCTACACCCCTTCTGAAAGCAATACCTTGGTATTTTAGAGAAGTCCACATTTGAGATAAAAGAAGTTTAATACTTAAGGTTAAGTGTTGGTCAGTACGCTGACCAATTAATTCCTCAGTTTTGACCAGATGTCCTGCCCCAGCTTTGAGATTGCTCTGAGTGTTTCAGCAGCACACTGTACACTTAGAGCAGACTGTTGAACTTAAGATTTTTCTTATCCGTGAGTATTTTAGCTATCAGAGGAAAAGATTATGACCAAAAATGGAAGCACTCAGTAGGAAAGCACAAAAGTGATCTGGTAACAGTACCTGCAGCAGTAACTGGACTTGGACTTCTGACTCTTAGAAGAAGCCTACCTGTAAAAATAGCCATTAAAAAAAAAAATGTTAAGAAACATTTTTCACAGATAATTTATAGCACCTGCAATATTGGCCACTGAAAATCCCATAGGGCACTGTTTCCAACCAGTCAGTATATAGCATTCTGACACTTAAGACGTGGCATTCTCAGTTTCATTATTCAATTGCTTCCTGACTGGACAGGACCAAATCTACCCTTGCTGTTGATACGAAGAGGGTATTTTCATGACAGTCAAATAAAGGGAAATCTTGCAAATTACACTGCCATGAGCTTTGAAGAAAGATTATGTCTGCAATCAATATAATGCATTAAGCAGACAAATCATCTGCATTTGTGTCATACTGCAAGAAAGAAGCGACTCCGCCGTTTTAGTACAAGAAGGAAAGAAAGGGGTGCACTTCAAGGCTGCTTGTAGATTTGTCCCCCAGCTCAGAGACGAAAGGACAGCAGGAACAAAAAAAAAAAAAAAAAAAAGAAAAAAATCAGTGCATCTCTTTGCAAGACTGATCGCAGCAATACTGAGAAGACAGAGCTGCAATCCAGGCAAAGGACTAATATAAACACAGGAAAACACATAACTAAAAAGCCATTAGGAACTGGCATTATTGTGAAGAGGCAATCAAAGTCTTGCAACCTCTGCTCCGCTAACAGAAGCCTTTAAGCCTAACTAAAAACTCTAACCCAAACTCTATCAGTGGCACTGTCTTTGTTCCATTGATGCACAGGTCTAGGCTAAGGATGCTCAGTTCTACATCCGGAGCACTGGAGGTGTTCAAGATAGTTTCCTGACTCAAGTACCCAGTGGAACAAGGGGATATTCTCCATTTCCTTGGGAAAGAAGTGCTGAGTATAAGTATCAGAAAAAGAAGTCCATTTTGAAAGTAGCATTTTAACATCTGCAACAAAATTAGGAAAGCTAACTTTATACACGAATAAAAACCCCACCCCACACTATGCACTAGCACTTCCCCTTTTTCTTGTAATACAGGGTACCCTAGATAAAGACACAGATGGAGACAGTTATTTCTCTTCTTAAACAATTTCATAAACCTACCTGAAATGGAGTTCTTAAAAAAAAAAATAAATATATATATATAAAAAAAATAAGGCAGACTGCAGCTGCCTATACTGAAACAAGGCTGTCCAAAAGGTCTCAAGCCCAGTAAAACCACACAAAGTCACATCAACAAACTAACAAGCCTCAAGAAGGAAATATATTCCAGTATGCATTATTTGCTGCCACACACATCTGCAGTCAGTCAGCACAGACACATTATACACCCACACATGCATGATCACTTAAGTCTGGTGCTTGCATCCACAAAAGAACTGAAAAGCCACCAGTTCCAAGAAGTTTTTTGAAATATATAGGGCATGTAGCTACTGGCATTTTGACAGCAAGCACAAACCACGAGCTCCACATCACTATTTCTTACCTGAAAAAAGACTTTTCCTACAGGAAGCACAAGAAGTCAAAATAAACCTGTAGGCAAGCAAGAAACAGAAGTATGAAGATGATAAGGAATAAGCTGAAACAAAAAAAGGAGCAGACTTGTTCAACTGCTGAACTACTACAAGCACTCCACAAGACTTCTCAATATGACGCACCATTAAGTCTAAAGTATATGCAACTTTTCTGATTTAAAAAAACCACTGCACCCACGCAATTAGGCAACCATCAAGAACGCAGTTTAAATACTGATGACAACCACTTGTAGGGCTGAACAATAAATCCTTCCCCCGCCCCGTGTGCATTCTTTAGCTCAGCTCACAGCACTGTCACACAAGTGCTCACAGGATCGTGCCAGATGGGCAGAAATGAGAAGACAAGCGGCAGGGCAGCTTTCCTACAGCAACAGTGTCAGCTCCTGTTAAGGTCTGACAAATTACAGCTACAGACAATACCTAGTTTCTGGAGATGCAATTAGAAATTAAATATGTAGTTACAGGGAATTTATCATCCCCTATAAATCAGAGGCTGTACCCTCCTTTCCTGTCCAAGGGGAAGAAGTTAGGTCAATATCATTGCCTAGGTTATCCAGGAACTACAAGAGCAAAAGATGGCGCCTCAGAGAACTCATCCAATTAAAGGTAAGAATTAATTACATGCTTCTTACGTTTCAGTCAAGGCAGCACTGTTATGAGCAATTACTATTCTAGCCTCATTCCCAATTTGACCTTAATTAATTACTCTGGATTACAGGCAAGCAGATTTTACTCTCAGGCCGCTCAAGTAGAATTTTATTTCCATTCAGGAGACATCAACACAGGTATCACCAAGAAAATAAGCTTAACTCTTCCACAAGCTGACTTGGGTCAAATAATGGTTATTCATCTAATCCACCTTCAATACCAGAACTATTAAAAAAGTCAGACAAAAATTAAGGAGAGAATTATGACTGATCTTCATTGCAAGTCTTCTCACTTGGCTTTTTTTGGAAAAGCAAGGATGCCTAAAAGGATCCTGGCTCATTATAGAAAATTAGAGGAACCCAGGTCAAAAGCATTTCTGTTAGAGATGCTCAGTTACAAGCTTCTGTCCAGATACCTACAAAAGGTTACTTCAAGTCATTAGCCTTGTTTTTAACATTTGAGTTTATTCTCCTACCGCATACAATACCAAGTTCTGTACACAGAAAGACGACGTTTATTTTACCCAGCTTGGGCTCATCGACATTCAAATATCCCTTCTGATCTATTTTCAAGCATTTAGGCTAGAAACAACAGGCTGGGATCACAGAAACATCTCCGTGATCCCAGGAAGATCTTCAGTAAGTAAAGGAGATATCACTGTTTCACAAAATTGTACTGACCCTCTGCTTCAATTAACCAAGCACTGCTACGGCTGCAGTTTGCACGTCCCTGCTAAGCCAACGGGTACAATAATCCATGTCAGTGGCAACAAGCCATACCTGAACCTAGGCCTGTCAGGAATACAATGCCTCCCAACCCTACACGTTAAATAGGTATGACACGGAAAACTTTTGGGCTGGTGTGAGGATACACCGTTACTTCTGTTCCTTAAAGATATTCTGGAGGGACAAAATACAGCAGGCCAGAAATGTGCTCCAGACTTCATGGGACACAGAAAGGCCAGAAACCTCCAGCCGACGACGGAAACCAGCCCCCGGCCGTGGTGAACACCTTTGGGGCAGGTACCTGCCCCACGCCAGGCTCCACCCCGCTTCGTCCCCTGGGGCCGGGCGCGGAGCAGCCGCCGGCGCCCCGCCGAGCGCTCCCGGGACGAGCCCCGCCAGGGCCGGCCCCGCGCCGCACGGCCCAGGCACCGACACGGCCCCGCGCCGCCGCTCGGGGCCCGCCGGCCGCCGCTCCCGCCCTGCGCCACCCCCGCGCCCGCCCAGCCCCGGCCGCCGCAGTCCCCGCGCTCCGGCCACGGCTCGGGCTCCGGCCCCGCCACCGCCGCAAGGTCACTCGGCCGCCACCGACGGCCGGACCCTCGGCGCCTGCGCTCGGCCCGCACATACTCACCTGCCCGCGCCGGCCGCGCAGCTCCGCGGGCCGCCAGGCGCGGGCGGAGACGCGGCGGGAGAGAGGGAAGGAGCGGAGGGCGGGGACCGGCCCGCGGCCCGGGCTCCCCGGCAGCAGCACGCCAGGCCGCGGCCAGGCGGGAGCGGGCCCCGCTCGGCGCCTCGGGCCCGCAGCGCAGGAGACACCGCCCGGCCCGGCCCGCCCGGTCCTTTGTGCGGAGGACGCGTGCCAGCCGCGCCGCGCCCGGCCTCCCTCCCCTCGCCTCGCCTCGCCTCCCCTCAGGCCCGCAGTGCAGCGGCCCAGCCCGGCCCGCCCGGACGCCGCCGCGCTCTTACCGAGGGATCTGCACGGGAGAGGGGTGAGACCGGAGCCGACCCGCCCCGGACCCCGCTCAGCCCCACCGACCGCCCCGCGCCACAAAATGGCCGCCCCGATGCGGCGCCGCCAGGGAGGGGGCGGGGCTTACGGACCACGCCCCTCCGGCCCCGGCCCCGCCCCCTCGCTGCCGGAGGGGCGCGAGGAGGGGGCGGGGCCGGGCGCTGAGGAAGCCGCCTCCCGCGCCGAGGGAGCGCGGCTCCGCTGGGCCAGCGGTCGTTCCGGTGCCTCCGTGAACCTGGGTGGCCGGGCTGTGGGCTCTCCTCCCGCACGCCAGCCCTCCGACCAGCTCGGCAGCCGTCTGCTGGGCCTGGTCCCCTTCGTCGGTGTCCCTTCTTCCCGGCAGCCCAGCGCCGGACACAGCGCTGCGGGTGAGGCCTTACCGGTGCCGACCCGAGGGGGATCGTCAACGCCCCTCGAGCCGCTGCTACCCTTTCAGAACTGGATGATCTTCTGTAGACACAGAATTGTACAGGGGCGAGTCAATTATTTTGGTTTTTTTTTTTAGTTTTATGCTAGGTTAAAGCCAAAACCAGACTGACACAGAGCAAAAATCTTTCCAGTCTGAAGTCCTTAATGTCAAATATTACACTGTTTATTACTGTGGGTGGATAAACTCTTCTGGTTCGGGTGGTTTTCCTGGGATAATCTATCATTTTCTGCTCAGAGGCCAAAGACAAGTGGGTGATTGTTGCCTGCCGGGTTTCGGGATGGAAGGAGTAACTGCTGCGGCCAAGGTGCTGCCGGGCACAGCACGGCCCCAAGGCCAAGTGCTTTTCTCTCCTGTCTTCCTCCTCCCGAGTCCCCGCAGGAGCTGCTGCCACTGCACGGATCTGGCTGCTCCCATGACATCAGCCTCAGCCCAGTGCCATGAGCAGCGCAGGACGCGGAGAGCACAAAGGATGGTTCAAAGCACGGTGGTCCCCGCCACTGTACAGCAACTTGCGTGTTAACGCTTCTCTGACAGAGCCTGAGCTGTGGGCTGGGAATTTGTGGAAGCGGAGCGGCTTGCTAAAAATACCACAATAGGAAAAAAAAAAAAAAATGGCAGAAAATGTAGTTATCAGCTTGGATTTATTTTTAACCTGGAAATCTCACACGGGGTTTTAACATTGCAGGTTTCTAGAAGCAAGAGAAAAAAATGCAGAAAGCATTAAAATAGAAATCAGCTAAAAAAATAACTCCAAAGTGTTGAGGAAAATAGATATTTTTTTTACCAAAACGTCAGCATAGTGTTTGTGTATTGGTTTTTTTTGAGAGCACTATATTTCATTCATGAGTTTTCATCATTTGAAAAAACCCACACAATCTTAGCATCTCTGCCATGAGAAGGCACATGTCAGACCACATCTTTCTCCACAGAGATGGGTTTTTCTAGATCCCACTTGTTTTGAGATGTGGGAAACAGTCCTTTGTTGTGCTGTTCCCACCGAGAGCACACGGCTGCTGGCAGTCCAGGGATGTGTCTATGCCAGTTTATGATGTTTCTCCTTGTGCACTGTCCAAGACTCCAGTTTCAGCATCCGATGGCAGCGTCCATGGTCCACGTTATCAGGAAGCCTCAGACGTTAGACAAACCTGTCTGTTTTGGCTGACTGTGGAGCGCCAGCCCTTCCCAGCAGGAGCCACTCCTCCTGCTCTGGCAGCCACCGTAAACACCAGTGGTGCCTCTGCCTGTTCCCAGTTGTGTCTCAGACAGATCCCAGCTTCTTCCAAGGGTTTCTGCTCAGCTCAGCTGGATCAGTTGGGATCCAGTGTTTCCCCACACATCAAGGAAACCAATAAACGTGGATAAATTAGGCTTTGCAGCCTGGGAAGGGTGTCTGCCTTCTCTGGAAAGTAATGCTGGTCCCACCTCATGCTCAGCGTGAGCAGCATCATGAACCCCACCTGGCTCGCTGGGGGGGAAGCTGTGCCAGGACAGGTGAGCCAGGGCCGAGCTAGCAGTGGGACAGGCAGGGACTGCCCTACCCAGCTCAGTGCAGGCCAGCGGTAACGGGAGCAGAGCAGGTCTGGTGACAGTGACCAGATGAGCACACAAGTCCTACAGCGATGAGGCAGGTCTGAGGTCCAGGGGGGAAGTGAGTCCATGGGTTGGGGTGAGGGTCCAGATCAGCACAGGACTGACAGAGCTGGCTCAGGCAGAGACCCGAAGGTGAGGGTCTGCAATGAGGTGACATTCCAAAGGAAGAGGGAGGAAGCTCCCAGCGAGGTGTCCTCCGGCTCCTTCCCTTCAAGGCCAGCTCTACAGCTGTGCTATCCAGGCGCTGGCCCTGGGCGCGGGCAGCCATGCTGCTGGCACTTCCCCTGCCTGTCAGATGGCTGAGCTTCTTGCCCAGCCTCTCCGCACCTCAGCAGAGAAAATCAGGCACGTGGCAAGGGCAAGGCAGCCGGCCAGCCTTCTGCCTCCGCTTCGGCACCGGAAGAACTGTGCTCAGAAATCGCCTCTTGCATTGGCTATAAAAGGAGTCCAAACCAGCTCCAGCCAGCTGCCTGCGAGTCCAGCCTCTGCGCTTGGCTAGAGTCACCCCTCCTCCCTGACGGGCCACCCAAGGGGCCAGCGTGGCAGCGGGGAAGGGCGGCTCTGCGCCCGCAGGGTTTATCTTCTCTGACACAAGGGCCTCTGCCAGGCTGAGGCGGGGAGCCCTCGGCTGCCTGCGCGCAGCCCACGCGGGGTCACTGCAGGCTGCGCGGCTGCAAGAGCCGCCTGCTCTGCCACCGGAGAGGCGGCTGCTGCGCGGCTCCTCCGCCCTGGTGGGACTTAGATGGGGGCCAGCACAGACTCATCTGGACACGGCCCCTGCCTCCCACACCAGTGCTTGCAGTGGTCTAGGGGTGAGTTTTCTGTGTCCAGCTCTCCCCGCCGTGCCTCACCCCACACGTACCCGCTCTTGTCAGAGCATCGCTGGAGGTCTCCACAGGCCTGGCTGACCTCCAGGCCTGGTCCCAAGCTGCACATAAGGGTGGGAGATGAAGGACTCACCAAGTCAGCGTGCCTTCCTCACAACAGCACTCCACGCCTGGGCAGCTTCTACCTCAGGGCAGTTTCTCACCCCTTCTTCGTTGGCCAGAGCATCCGGATCTCCAGGGAAGAATGCCCACCCTCGGCCGCTCCGCCGCTGCCCTTGGTCAGGGCAGGCGCAGCCCCATCCATGGAGCGGTGTGGGACAGACATGCAGACAAGTGGGTGCTTCCTCATCGATGCACCTAGGACACCCCTCTCCCTCCCCCCACGCTGCTGATTCTGCTGGGAACTGGGGGGAGGCTGCAGTCCCCTTCCTCTCATCCTCCCTGGGGGGGATCTGCCTGCAGGTGACAGAGACCCTGCTCTATAGGCCCTTCTGCGGTCCCTGGGGCTATAGGGGCTGGCTGTCCTGTGCCCT
Organism: Sterna hirundo; assembly: GCA_009819605.1. Classification (NCBI taxonomy): domain Eukaryota; kingdom Metazoa; phylum Chordata; class Aves; order Charadriiformes; family Laridae; genus Sterna; species Sterna hirundo. Next base: position 2,585,892 of record CM020447.1, on the reverse strand, counting down.
TCTGAGTGGCTATCCTGCCCCGAGAGCGGGGAGGCAGCACACACTGCAGGGACACCCCGGCCCAGCCTTTGGGTACTGTTCACAATTGCAGCACTGTCACTGTCACCTTCCCCAGCAGGCACCAAGGCCAGGTCGTTTCAGGGGAAGCCATACCTCACGGCTGCAACAATCCGATACCTCACTGCCCTCAAAGGAGAGGACTCCACTCCTCCTCCATCCCCTGCCCTTCACTTCCACCCCCTTCTCCCCTGTTGGTTGCGATCTCAATGAAGCACCTGGCACAGACGGGATGGAGGAAAGGGGGCTGCAAGTAGAGATGAGCTGACACAAGCCACCAGTTCTCCTTTAGGAGTAGTAGCAGCTTGTAGGGCCAGCGTTGGTCTTGGGCTTCTGAACGCCTTCATGGTAATCAGGCCCTGAATCCTGCCAGCTCCCAACCCTGACAGCTCAGGTCACACAGTCCTCAGGTCCTCGGGCACGAGCTCCCTTTATGGTACCAGTAACTGAACACTAAGCACTCCAGGCAAAGGGGAAGGGCTTTGATGGTGAGACCGGGGCAGCTCCAGGTGGAGGCCGGGGCAGGAGGAGCCCCTGGGATATGCAGGTTCACGGGCTGCGCAGTCTTCAGCTGGTGCCCCCTGCTTAGAAAGGAAAAATCCAGCTGATGCGTGACTCCATGTGTCCCAAAAGTTTTCCTGCAGAGCCAACTGGAAGCAATCAAATCCAGTGGGGTCCTGATGTGATCCCCCTCACTCTGAATGCCTGGGCTTTCCCCTGTTCCCTCTTCATGCCTGAGAAGGTTCCCCAGCTGCCTGCACCCGCACCCGCACCCAGTTCCCTCCACCATTTACTGTGGTTGACAAATGCTACGGGACAACAGGAGCTCTAAAAGCAGCAATGCTCGGCTGCTAAATCAGCTTTCTCCATCTTATCGTTGACGGCTGTCCCACAGACAGTCCAGGGGTGTGCTGGAGCCAGAGGCCTCCCCAGTGCCGTCTCCACTAGCCGGTTCTGCTGAATCTGCCAGCCCTTTGCTGCACCCACATCAAACCCCTGCTGGGGCAGCGTCAGGACAGGGACCCTCCCGTCTCTCCTCCCTCCATGCTGCAGGGCTCCTGAAGCAGGCTGGCCTGTTTCTCTGCTCTCTGTCTTCCCACAGGGCTGGTTTAGTGCAAAGCTTGATGTGAGGATTAGCCTAAAAACCTCCATGAGGATTAGGCTAAAAACTGGCCTCCCACCGCCCCGGATTCTTGGGGAGGTGGCACAACCCCTGGGCATCTGTGGTTTGAGGGAGAAATGGAGTATCTCTGGTGGGCCAGGAGGAGGGAGACCACTCACTTTTGCAAGGGGAGGAGAGACTGCAGGCAGGTTCTCTACTGGGAGGGGTGGTGGGTGAGCGGGATGGGTGCCCTGTGGTTAGCACCTCCTGTAAAACACCAGGCAGTTGCCAAAGCTGAGCCCCACCTTCCTTCATCTCAAGCTGAACCTACACAGAGAGGTCCAAAATCCACCCGTGATCCCCCAACAGGTGCCCAGCCCCTTCAGGAGCTGGGGCAGAGTGTGGACAGCAGACCTGAGGGCACGGTGTCTATCGGCTGCAATCAGGAGCTGGGAGAATTGCTTTTACCATTTCCGTTTCCAAATTCCCAGGACAGAATCACAGAGACAGCAAAAGGCTCACGCCAGGCTCTCTGAAAAGGAGACTAAAACCAGCCAGAAATTCAACAGCGCCAGCAAGAGCACCCAGCACTGCAAGGGTGCTGGCCCCATTGGGACACATTATCCTTCCACCACCGGGAGCAAGTCTCAGACAAGCTGCAGGCGCCTCCTCTCTACAAGGAGCCAAAGACAAGCGAGCTGTGTCCCAAGCTGCCGGTGGAAGCTGAGAACAAACCACAAGTTTGTTACGAGCCCAGCTGCTACTCTGGCCATTAATTTTTTAAGCAATCCAGGCCGAGGTGCCTGCAGGAGCAAGTCACCCAGTCTCTGAGCCTAAGCTGAAGCACTTGGTTTTGTGGCCTTTTTTGATTTGGCCAAAATCATCTCATTTCCCAGCAAAACCTTGGGGAATGCTTAGGTATCACACTGCAGACATCCACCGAGGAAAGGGCTGTGTGAGGTTATGATGTTATAGGTCTTCCTTCTGCTCCCGCTTGTCATTGCCCCTTTCCTGAAGGCTATAGGCCACCCGGCACCCTCCTGCCAGCACGGCTGCTGTGAAGACGCAGGAATTGGGCCAGCACAGGTCATCTTAAACTGCTGGAGTGACCAATGAGCCCTTACCCGCTTTGCCTGAAGTGCAACATCTTTTCCCAGTGCTGCCAAGACAGTGACCACCCCTGGAACATCAGCAGCCCTGGCCAGAGCCAGGGCCGTAACTCCTCACTGCGTGGCTGAAGTGGCTCAGCCGGCACTTGTGCCGCAGTCCCACCGCAGTGTGCAACCAACGCGAGTCTGGAGCGCCAGCACAGACCCGGCTGCTCCTTGGAGCAGTGATGGAGGGAAGATCAGAGAATCCTCCAGTCTGAACATAAAAATGTCCCAGGTGCGTCAGCCCAACAGCTTAACCAGACCTCCAACAGCAGAGACTGCACCGGGGATGCACACGTGCACGGTCACCCCCTGCCGCCCACTGGCAGCACCCACAGCTGCTGGATGAGGGGCAGTAGCAGCACCCCTCTCTCACCCTCGGACTCCCCATTTGTGGAGCTATTGCCCGTAAACTTCTCTAATCCCTTTTTGACCCTGGAAGGCTCCAGAAGAGCCTGTGTAAAGAAGTATTGTCCTTTATCTCTTTTAACCCCTTCTCTTCCAAGTTTCGTTTCTTAGCAGCTGCCTGAGAGTTAAGGACAACAGAAGCAGCCCACAGCTTGGCTTCCAAGTGCTTACCTCATGCTGATTCCCAAACATTATTCATGAACACTGACATCCAGCCTGAAATCTGCAGCTCCAGGCAGACATGATCATGCCTCAGAATTTCACAAAAAAAGACAAGGGACGACCATGGAGATTGTATTTATTATAACAGAGGAGAGGCTGCTTTACTGATTCGTATTTACAAATCTGTTGGCAAAGAAAATAATATCCAGTGTCATTTATTAGCCTATTTTACAGCCCTGGCAAGAAGCATTCATTTGTAATAGCAGCAAATGCCTACGGTTTGATTGCCTGCTACAGCTAAGTGCAAGGAATAACACGGATTGCCTAGGTGGGGGCTGGCTGCGAGCGAAGCCTGACACAGGCACAGGCACCCCCAAAGAGGGGGGCAGGCCCTACATGGCTGCTCCAGCCCATGGTGGGGCAGGACGCGGCATGCCGAGCCTGTTCAACCATTCAGATTTCCGTACAATATGCCGTACAATATTCTGTACAATACTAACCCTCTGCCTGTTTCTGAATTTCTGGGACAGTAGCCTCATATCTGAAGTTGTTCAGCGCTTCAGGAGGCCAAACTGAGCTGAATGGCTTCGAAGCACTGGGATGGGATGGGATGGGATGGGATGGGATGGGATGGGATGGGAGTGTGAAACAGACCCTGGCACTTTTTTAGAGGTGTGTCCATTTGACAGAGCTAATCCTGACATGGGAGCAAGATTTCCTGGCCCACTGCACCACAGAAGCGTCTGGTATGAGGAGAGTAACCACAACCCTTGTTCAGTTGGGCACAAAGTGAGCGCCGGCTGTGGAGTTCATCCCACTAAACACGTGCCCTGGAAACCCCGTTCACGCACATCATGAGATCCAAGTAGCCAGCAGGCTTGGGGATGTTGGTACCTTACGCCCAAACTTTTTGTAGATTCAGCCATCAGCTTTAAACCTCCCTGCTGGCAGGGCTCAGCTCCCCGCTGCGATCGGGAGGGGATGATTCCAGGTCCCCACTTGAAAAGGAGGGGGATGCAGAAATGCAAAAGCAACCTCGGATGCTACCAGCACTTGGCATTGCACGAGTAACCCCAACACACAGCTTTTTGCAGCAGACCTGCCTCCAGCAGGGAAAACACTTCAAAGGAAGAGAATAGCAACACCAGGATGCCACCAAATTAGAAAAAGCTGCTTGCTACGGAACACGCAGCAGCATCCAGAGGCTGCAGGGAAATCCACGCACTGCCTCTGAAAGACACTGTCCTTGCTGTGCCTCGCTTACGGTGGCACACAGGAAGCTGCAGGGGTTTAACACCATCACTGAGAGTGCTGAGCTCCCTGCCCGACACACTTCTACACCGGCTCCACCACACCTCAGCCTCTCAGACCTGCCTCTTCCTTCCTCTTCCCCTCCTTCCGCTTCCTATCCCAACCCCTCTACAAATCCCATGGGAATTTGGTGGGAAGAGCACACATGCCACAATTGACTCTGGGCAGTATCGGCATTTCAGGAGCACACAGCAATGCTGCTGCTCTGCCTGGAAGGGCACATCTCAGCACAGGAGCACTTCTTATCGTTGGGGGCCTTCCCTGCTATCTTTAGACCCGGGCTGAACCAGGAGGGTGGGCAGAACTGGTATTCAGTCCCCAGCAGAGCGGTCTGGGAAGGGCCTGGTACCGGGAAGGGGGGATGCTGGAGCCACGGAAGCTGCTCTGATCATAGTCTCAGACGCTCTTCAGGAAAGCTGGTGTCAGCTCACACTGCCCAGAGCAGAAAGGAGCTGCAAGGCCACTGGGGTTGCCCCTCCAGAGGATACGGCCCTCATTAGGAGGATGCCAAAGAGGTTGTTTACCTGTTTGTTGGCAGGTGTGTGGCCTTCCTCTTGTCCCCAGCCCCCGTGGCGTGGGTGGGTGCTGGTTTAGCTCAGCACAGGGCAGGTCCCACATGCGGACCACACACCGCTGTGCAGCTCTGAAGCTGCCTAAAGGAGAAGGTGAGGTGGATGCTGTGCAGATCCAGCCTGCCAGGACTGCCAGCTGTGGGATGTCTACCTACCCAGTCACCAGCAGCAGAGGCTCAAACACTTCCCCTGCCTGGGCTGCAATGTGCTTCCACTGACCAGGGTAGTCCAAGGAACCCCTTTGCCTCAGCGAACCCCCCGCCACTTCACATCCCTCTACCAACAGCATCGTGCGTTGTCAGAACAATCCTCGTGCCTCCAACCAACGTTCTGCAGAGGTGAACCAGGCTGGCTCCATAGCAGTGGGATTATCCCCAATGAGGCAGCATCTCCCCCAGGACCAGCTCATGCCGCAATATAGGAGTGATGTCCTCCTACCTGAAGCCAACTCTGCCTCCAGAAGGGAGATGGAGAGTCTCACTGCTCCAGGTAGCAGTTTCTCGTGGATGTCATGGCCCTTTCAACGAGCAACCAGTCCTGAGGCTCCAAGGAGAAGGGCTGCCCGCCTCTGACACATGCTGGAAGGCCGGGAATCACTGAATCTGGCCTGGCATGTCCAAGAACTTCCTGGTGCTGAACAGCCCGAGCCTTCCAGGAGTGTCTTGTCCTTGTCCTCAAGGTCATATGCTGGGAGACACTCTGGGGCTAACCCAGGGTGTGACAATAGCAAGGACAATGGAAGAAACCTAAGTGGAGGGGAGAAGACTGCGGGCACCCAGTGACTCCCCCCAGAGCAATGTTCCGGACCCCAAGGCCAGCAGCTCAGACCAGCCCTTTGATGAAGCTCGTGTCCAAATGCACTATCAGCATGCGAAGAAAGGACATTTCTTTGCGTGTGTTCTCAAAGATAACGCGAGGGTCATCAGACTGGCAGCGCAGGCAGTTGGGGGCCATCACCATGGCCAGATTATTCACATCCATCTTCGTTCTGCCCACATTTGACGGCTGAGCAAAGATCTGCGGATAATAAGAAGACATTCAGCTGAAGCAGAGGAAAAGGGCAAGAGACTCCGAACACATGGCCTAAGAGGTGGCGCAAGGACAGCAGAGATGTGACCTCCCTGAAGGACACTGCCCCAACAGCCACACATTCATAGGGGAAGACCACTATGCTCTGACATAGCCGACAGCGTGGGAGCCTCAGCAGACAGGGAACATCTTGCAGATCTCAACCTTTGGGACTGGCCTCATGTTCTACAAGATCAGGAACATGGTTTATTGCTCCCATAAGGGACAAGGCCAGCAGAACTCCCTTCATCAAGCCCACCTTAAATACAGGTGAGAGGTCCTGAGAGCTGCCAAAGCCCACTACAGCTGTCCCCACCAGTCGTGCTCCAGGCTCCCGGCCAGCAGCGGGGGCTGCCTACCTGCAGGAAGTGTATGAGGTAACACAGCACCAGTCTGTTGAGCTCCGGCAAAAGCTGCACTACGGCCACGGCAGCGTCGGGGTTCTCGTAGTTGCTGATACACTCTTTGTAGAACTGCTGGGGGATCACAGGCTCCTCCAGCTCCCGATACCAGAGCTTGAGAAGAGAGGCTAGGCAGAAAGCAGGATGCATGAGAACAGCTCTGGTCACCTCCCCACCACCTTCGGAGGCAAACCTAGCAGTGAGACGCAACGCCTCAGGAAACAGAGGGCAGAGAAGGGATTCTGCACTTGTGCTGTTTCACCTTATTTCAGTCTTGCCTCTGAAACACTCAGGCAGTCGGCCAGCTAGAGGGGAACACTGGCTCGTACCTACCTGCTCCTCCAGGAAGCGGTTTTGGGGCTGCCCAGAGGACAATGCGACCTTGGAGATAGAGTGCTGCTCCTGAATGACTCCCAGCCGCTCTGCACGCTGATGAGCCTCCATAGTCTCACTGTGCCAGCTTCCCCCCCCACCCCTCATGTTGTTAATACGGGCATTATTTGGAAAGGCAGTGGAAAGGCACAGAATGAAAACCCAGCTGGTGAAGCCAGCCTGCATACAGCTCCCCAGGCAGCAGCACACCTCCTGGGCTGCTCCTGTACCTTCCCCTCCTACCCCAGCCTACCACGGCTGCAGCACACCCGCCTGCCGCGTCATACCTGGGATGTTGGGGTCACTAAGGCCGCTTGGGATTCTCCACTGATCCACCTGCAACTTCAATGCATTGACTTCATCTATGTCACCAGGTATCCTGCAGAGACACAGCAAAGGTGCTTCAGAGAGCGAGCAGGGCAGTGTGCCTGGTGTGGCAGCTGGCTGGCAAACCGTGGCTCCAAAGCCGCTTCTGAGTCCCCAGGGAGAAGGAAGCACGCACCAGTGGCAGCTACAGAAGCAGTTCCTCAGAGAGAATGGGCTGCCTGTTCAAAGTGGGGGCAGAAGAGACACTCGCCTCTTTCCAACTATCTCAGACATCAACTATCGTTCTGTCCTCAGTGATTATTTTCTGTAACTAGGCCTCTCTGCAGCATGTTCAGTCCAAAGATAAGAAGCATCTCTGGCTAAATATACCAAGATATTAGAAACCCTTACAAGACAAAGTTGAATTTTTGCTAGCTACCTTAAATCAAGTTTAGCTATTGAAAAACTAATGCAAATCTTAAATAAAACAAAACAAAAAAAAAACCAAGCCAAAAACCAAATCCAAACCAGAACGCCCTGTGTTCACCATACAGACTCTTGACAGTCTCTCTTGACTCCTTGTGTCTTGTGCATCATCAAGGCTGATGTGCTGCATTTGATGAACCGCTCTGCCAGGGCCCCAGGAGCTTGTCCCTTCCCTGCACTGGCCAGCTATTACTGTTGAAGCTGATGAAAGTTCAATGCCTTGCCTGGGTACACGCTGTCCTAAGCAGTTCAAGTCACATCTATGCTGTCCCCTCTGTGCTAATGCATGCAAATGGGCTAATGCTACTTTAAGAAGTGATTCCTGAACCCGGGAAAGGTGGGGTTTTGTCCCACCCATGGCAAAGTGCTATTCTCAGAGCAGAGGAAGCACATGGAGGTCAATCTTGACTTCTCAGCTTTGAGGACCGACGTGTGGGTGGCTCAAAAGTAACACAGCGCCCCATAAGCTCACCTGAAAATCCCCTCTGTCTGTTCTCCTCCCAGAGCCAGGACCTGCTGCGATAGCTGTGTCTGCACCCAGGGCAGCTTGTGACCCGGGTACATGTCCTGCTGCCGCAGCATGATTTCCTCCAGAGAGCTGCCGAAGAGCGATGGCGTCACGATGGCATTCCTGGCATGTGTTATCTCCTCCACTGTCGGTTTACGCAGGCCCTGAGGACAGATAAGAGCTCAGTGCAGCTATGGCACAGCCGGCCCGCAGAGAAACAGTGACCCGGGGACGGTGGTGGTGAGTGGCCAGGATGGAGAGGGCTGTCCATGCATGGGGACACCTCACTGGCCTCCTGGAGGCTTGCTCTGTAGCCTCCACCTCCTAAAATCGGGGTCGGGGTGGGGGTGGGGTGTCAACTGATCAGGCCCAAGAGGAGCAGAGAAGCTGCTGCTTGTTGGCAGGAGACCGCTTCGGAGAGTTTGGGCTGGTTTTGCAGGGATTCCGTTGCCGTGTTTTGCCTGTCAGGGGGACTGCTTCAGCCATAGCTCTACCTGCTGGCGCAGCGGGAGGAAGGATGGACCCCAGCCCGTCCCCGGCTGTGGTGAGCTCAGCAGAGGGCACACGTACGCTGACCTGGTGCTGGATGAGCGCTTGGCCACAGGACAGCTAAAAAACTGCCTTTCCTTTTGGCAGGCCTCCCTTTGGAGAAGGGAATTCCAGGTATGTCCAGCTCCAGGGAAAGCTTTGCTCTCAGAGGTGCTAAAGCTCTCTGAAAAGCGGGCACTGGGACCTGTTGCTTCTGAAAGATGGCAACACTTGGAAGGGGATTTGAATCTCCTTTGTCAGAGATTTGGAGGAACACAGAGCACTGTCATAGGGGCGACAGGCTGCCCAGCGCAGCAGCCGTTCGGCAGCAACCCCGTGCCCGAGCAGGAGGTACAATGAGGGGAAAAACCTCCCACCGACCCCTCAGACAGCGGCAGCCGCCAGGGCTACAGATGCGTGTGATGCGTGTCCCGATGTTTCCTGACCCGCCTTCACGGGGATGCTGGGAGCCTTCACCCCTCCCGAGGTATTTCAGCTATTTGCTCGCTGTACATGGAGTCCAGATGGCAGGGAGGCCCCAGAGGGATTTGCAGAAATAAAAGACGACCGGATCTGGCTAGGAGACCTAGGACAGACAGGCCGGGGCTGCCTGCCAGCTTTCACAGCCCGGCACAGAACCTTGCGGAGGAAAGGGAGGAGGGGGATTTTGAGATAACACAGAGCACAGAGGCTCCCCTCTGTGCCAGCCATCTCTGCTGCGTGATTTTTTGAACTGGGTATCAACTCTGCAGCAAACAAGCTGCAAGACCCGGACCATGAAGGCTCTCGGTGGCAAAGGGAGACTCTTCCCTCACCTGAAGAAACCAAATGACGGGCATCCCCTGCACAGACAGCTCCTCTTACCCTGGAGACAGGTTAACTTCAGGCTTGTCCTCCATGTCCCTAAGGCCAGGGAGCACCCAGCCATGTGGCGACCAGTACGGCAGGCACTGTTGCCTGCGAGGACGGCGGGACCTGGGCAGCAGCCTTCTCCCACGTGTTCATGGGCAAACGAGCCCTGAGCAAGCCTCCCCGGCTCACTCTATCCCCATTTCCCATCGCTGAATCAGGAGTGATTTCTGACAGTCACGGGACTGACTGCTCTGGGACCTGGGAAGCAGAGTGCCGGGCGGGCAGCCGGCAGCTAGAGCCCCAGAGCTGGGGCAGCTGCTCACCTTTTTGCCTCCGGTGACAGCGACTTTCTGGAGTTTCCGGTAGCAGTACTTGGCATAGGTGCTAATGGGCAGACCTGGCGGGAAGGAGAAACAAGCGGTCAGCCTGCAGTGCTGCGCACCCGCCACACCAGAGCCCTTCAGAGAGTACCAGTGCAGCAGGTCACGCGGCACAAACAGCCACCCCGCTTCTGCACAGCCAGAGAGACCGCCAAACCGAGCAGCCTGAAGCCTGCAGCCTCATGGCAGGCAGCATCAGCGCAAGTCGGTGCTGGGGCTTGGAGGGATTTGTCTTCTGAGTCAAGGCTCGCAGCTCTGCACCTCCCAGCCCCGCTCCTGCAGATCTCCACCTCTCGCACAGGCAGCCTGACCCTGTCCTGACTCAGCACAAGGTGCCCGTTTGGCATTCACAGCCCGGGAACACTTGCAAGCATGAGTTCTTCCTCCTGGCAGCGCAGCTGGGATTATGCAAGGAGAGGTGCAGGAAGGCGGCAGGGTGTCTCTCATCTTCCCAAAGCCCCACAGAAGGCTTTCCTCACGCTCCCGCCTGCAGCCTCCTCCAACCCACCCTTGTACTGTGAGGCTCAGGTACGTTCCGTGATACAAGGAGAACTAGACATACCGGAGCCTGGGAACTTCGCCGCAAAAGCTACAGCCCTCCGCAAGAACAGCTGCTCCAGTTGCCTTGGTTCAGCGAACTCTGAGGGCGAGCGGAGCCAGGATTCATGGAGCTAATCCCCCCGTGACACCGAGAGAAATGTTTGCACTGACAGAGCATTGATGGCTGGGAGAGTTTTTCCAAAACCGTTGGCCTTTTGTTCTTTTTCGAGTCAAATCCAAATTGCTTGCTGAAAGCTGTGAATAGAGCTGTCCTACTTGATTCCCTGCCAGGCTCAAAGCTTGCAGCAGAGTTCAAAATACTTGTGGCTTTTAAAATCTACACTCTGGTCAGATGCCGTGTATTTCAGATCAGCCTTTCGCACAGCCTACGGCTTAGGTAAGCCGGTCAGGAGCCCGGAGTTCCTCAAATCCTCTCAATGCAGAGGGAGAACAAGCTCTTCCCAAACAGAACAACAATTCGCAAAGGTGAGAGACGCGCTTTTCCCCGTTCTCCTCTCAGCCAGCAGACAAACCACAGCCCTTGGCTCCACGCCACAAAACAAGCACCCCCTGCCTCAATCAATCTGCTTGACTGTCACAGCCGGAGCAGAGCCTCCCCATAACGCTGGAGCAGTGCCGAAGGAGGTACAACAGCATCTCCCTCTGCCGCAGGCAATGGGAAAGAAAGTCAGTCTTAAGAATTTCTCTCTCTTGGGAATATGTAAAGCAAAACATTCCCCATATGCAAAAATCCTGCTAATCCCAGGCATGATTTATACTGGAAATGTCTAAGGATTAAAGAAAACAAAACCAGTGAGTTGCTTGTGATGATTCCCTATCTCAGGTTATGGCTTCCGTTGTTACAACGTGCAGATGCACCCTGATGCAAGCGTCATCCGCTCCCCGAAAGGAGGAGTGGGGGAAAGACTGGACTGTGTCTCCGTATCACAACAACTAGGCAGGAGGCAGCACATTCAAAACTAATAATAGGAAATGCTTTTTCACACTGTAATGAGACCACAAAACCCATAATCACCCTAAGAGTTTAACAAGGTTTTCAAAGGAACTGGTTGCCTTGAAGAGCCTGCACGGCTGAGGCATGGGCAGCAGCTGGACATGTTTGCTTGAAGCCTGTTTTGTACTTTCCCCAGAAAGCTCCTTGATCCTGGGAAAAGCCAAAAACCTACATGCTGCACTTCCTACAGTGAGGCGTCCTGCTCCCAATGACAGCCAAGCTGTAGCCTCTGACGCAAAGGGGATCGTCGAGGCCACACGCGAAGCTGACCGAATTTCAAGCAAATAAACTGAAAACTAAATTTGCCCTGCGCACAAGGGGGTGGACCCGTTACTGCCGACGGACCTGAATCACCAAAAAAGCTGAGGAAGCCCTGAGGACCGGCACTCCGCCACGGCGTGCACAGCACGAAGGGCTCCTGCAGGAGCTCACGCTTTAAGCACGCAGCGGGCAGCCTCCCTGCTAGGCAGCAGAAGTCATCGCCCCAACGCGAGCGCACCCGGCTCCTTGGACACACGCAGAGTGAGATGGGCAAAGGAGACGCAGAGAGGCTGGGGGGCAAGTGATGAGCTGCAGAGGGAAAGGTGAGGAACAGGAGCAGAATTTAGCTTTAGCCTCTGCTTTTCCAAACCACTGACTTGACCATCTGGCTGCTCGTAAAATGCTCAGCTAGAGACCAGTTCCCGGCATGTAGCTCATCACGCACGGTCAGTTCTCCTACCAAGCAGGCCGGGTACTCCCTCCCCTCCTCAGCTCACACCCCCTGGTGCAGGGACAGGTACCTTTGCCTGCACGGGGTGCGAAGGGCTAACACCAAAGGCAATTCCACTTCTTTGAGCACATCATGAGTCTGTTAAATCCAAGCTGATCTGTTATTTCCTGTGGTACCACAGTAGCCCCAGGAGCTCAGGAACAGAAGACTACTAATAACCCACTCAGTGAAAAATAGTTTGCAAAGGAAAATATTTTTCCATGTGCTGGCCTAGAAACACATGCGAAGAGCTTCTTAAAGAACCTCTCTTTTTATAACAAGTTAAAATCCAGGCAGGGCACATGCAGGAGCATACCTTCTGGAACAGACTTGAACACTCTCCTGCCAAAAAATGTCTTAAAAAATGCAGCAAACAATGTGGATTGGGGACCTGGCCACGGGACACGTATTTTAGCACAGCACAAGCTGTCGTCTTGGTATTCCTTCGATCCACCGCGGCCTCTCATAGACCTCATCCAGGCACAGTCAGAGCAGGCTCTCAGACCGGGGTCCCTTCTTGCTGTGCTCTTTAGCACAGGGGTAGGTGCCTCCTGAACACCTCAGCTGGGCTTTGCGCCAGTGCTGTTCTCCTGGCTTAGATCTGACCAGGCAACCCCAAATTCACCACAGTCCCTCTTTCTTACACCACCAGTGCGTCCTTCTGCATCCCAGCAATGCTGCTCCATCACCATTCCCTGTGTGGGAAATGCTGTGCTTCATCAGCCCCAAGGGACATATGAGTCAGCAGCCTGCATGTGCCACAAGGAGGATAAGAAACAGATACAGGATGTCTGAAAAAGGAGTATTCCCCTGCGAAAATCTCCTGGCTAACGGCAGGTGGGAGATACTTTGAGGCAGTGCTGCACCTGGACCATCAACCATCAACTAACAGACCTCCCTTCTTTGAATTCGTCCCATTTCTTCCTAAACCTGTTTATGCTCCTAACCTGCACAACACCCTGCTTCGCTGACTCTTAATGATTTAATTTTGTGCTTCAGAACAGAGCGCTTTTAAGCCTGGCTGCCCAAAACCAAAACCAGGTGGTTTCCAATTCTTCTGGTACAACAAACGATAAGAAATTTTCTTCCACTCGCCTTCTCTGGGTGACCTGCAGTTTCTTTCAGCCCACTGACCTTCTCCCCTCTTCTCTCCTCCAGGTTTGGCTCCTGTGGGGCTTCCCTGGCCTCACTCATCAGCCCTGGAGGGACCATGGGCAGGACATGTGGAGCAGGCACAGCATGACTACGGCCAAGTGTTGGTTTGCTCTCTGTCCCTTTTTCCCAAGCTCCCAATCCTCTGTTTGCTTTCTGACCACTTCGTGGCACCATATATACCTTTCTGGCAATTCACATATAGGCTGCAAAATGTCTTTCCCTCCTTGAAACAGCTACAGAGGAGCCCGCTGCTGCACCTGCAGTTAGGGACGTCTCCCCTACGTACAATACTTCGCTTTTGTTGCCACGATTTTCTCTGCTGCTTGATCGCTTAGTTACTCACCCTTGTGAGATCCCTCTGCACCTTTAGGTTTTTACAATCCTGAATAATTTTGTACCAACACCGAGCTGCTGGCTCATTATTTGCCTCCTTGTACAGACACAATGCCCAGCTTACACTCCCACAGGATCAGCAGACGATCCTCTTTCCGAAAAAGCAGCATTTATCTCTACCTCTGATTCTTCTGCCTTTCAGTGGGTTATTGATCCATGAAAAGATCTCGCACCACCTTCACATTTCATTTACCCACAGAGAATTACGCTAGAAGATGAAGATGGCAGAGGTAAGTGTGGGAAACTTCAAAATATTTCTCTGGGTGCATGTCAGATGATAAACGTTTACTCACCCAAGCGTTTACTTACAAGCCTCTGCACTGAAGGAAGTGTGTGTGTGTAGGGGAGGGTGGAAATCACTGCTTTAACTCAATTTTTCACTGAAAAACTTACATACATGCCTACATATCTACTATTCAGTTCTATTTGAAGACAGTACAGTTAATTTCCTTATTGATTTCTCTGCTAAATTGCTGCTACAGCACCCGTTAGCATTTCAGAGCTACTAATGAACAACTTCTCACAACAGCCTTGTAACTTCAGGGAGCTGCATCCTACCCGCCCCTCACACATCCAGCAAGCAGGGCCAGCGGAGCAGACATCGGCATCCCGAGGAAAAGCCTGACCTTTCCAGCCAGCAGCAGATAGAACCTGGTGTGCTCCTGCAGGATCTCCCCCTTATTTCAGGTGCAGCTCCAAGGTCAGGCCCCAGAAAAAATCCTCAGCGTTATCGGTCACTTGTGAAAAAGCTGGTGCAAGTGACCTGCCGGCCCTCCTGCCTCCTCTGCTGCGCCCCTCCCCATCTCCGCGGCAGCCAGCGGGAGCCTGCAGACCAGCTCCGTTATTCTAAAGCCCCAGTTCGCTGCCGGAGCAGGTCTCCCGCGTGCCAGAAAGCGGACAGGGTCCAGCAAAGGGAACAGCCTGAGACCTGCCATCAGAGCCCCAACTGAGGCCACGCAGGCGCTTCTGACTTTCAAGAGCTTCATTCTGGAAACTTTATAAAGCTGTCCTGGCCTGCCTTTTTCGTAACTTTTCTCATATATATAAATATATATATATATATTTAAGAATTTATTTTTAGGTAAAAACTACCTCTACCTTCCTAAGTACAACTCCAGCACACACAATATAGACAGGCAATCGCAGAGAAGAGCCTGCTCAGCCCACAGACAGAGCACACCCTTCTCAGAGCAATCCCTGGAGAGTTGTCCCATAAAGATATCAAAGTCCCTCTGAGCACGAGCAAAATGACTTTTAAAAGGCTCAGAACGGGCTGATCTCTCCTGGGCCTGAACAGGAAAGGAAAAAACACATATCCCTACCACAAATATAATCCCTCTGTGCAATTTCACGTCTCTGCTCCAAATCCCACCGGAGACAGAGAAGCGGCAGACACTCTTACTGCAGGGGCTGCGACCGAGGGACCTCCTCAGCCACTTCCCAGGCTTGCAGCTGCCTCGGGGGAGCAGTGACACAGGGAAGCCACCACAGGAGAGCGCAGCGGTGGTGTCCGTGTTTCCCACGCCTGCCTGCTGGCGTCAGGTAGGGCTCAGCAACGCAGGAAGCTGGACTCCAGCCCTCCCAGATTAAAAACACCGAGGCCACATGATATAAACTGCTGCCTGATATGAATTCACAGTGTTGCCCAAGTTTCCTGAAAGCAATATAAAAAAAAAAATTTGAATGGACTTTGTCTACCAAGACTTCAGCCAGATAAAGTATTACCCTGCAGACAGCAGTTACGACTTGAGGCTGGAGGAATACGTGAGCCCTTGTTCATTCAGCAGAGATGCTATTGTAAGCTCTGGACTGAAAAGTCCAGGAAGCATGGACAAGGGGAAGCCAATACTGGAGAGGAAAAGGCAGTACTCTTTGCCAGATATCAGTGTCCTCCCTGACGGTCCTCAGGTCGGGTGGTGGTTTACAAAATCCATTACTACAATGGAGACAGGTTCTTTTCAACACGCTGACTTGTACAACTTTTAGCACTGCAACGTGCTACAGGAAACTCCGTGGTGTACACAGACCAGTTGAATTACAGCCCCAGGTCTGCATCCAAATTAAAATCCCTTTTCTCGGCCCAGCTGCCGCCCACACTGCTGATCCATGCTCCAGTCAGACCTCTCACTCTGCCCACCTGCAGTAAAGTTTCCTGAATCTAAGTCTATGCGCTTCAAGAAATGGTCTGATTTTCAGTGGAGATCACCAGCCCCGCTTGTCTGAGGTCAGTGCAGTCCTCCCTCTCGGCTCCCTGCATGCCGTGCCTCCCTTTACCTTCATCCTCAGTGTTTTGTTTCCTCTTTTTCCTGGATTTTGAGTTCTTCTTGTTTTTCAGATCCACAAGCTCCTTGATGCGCTGGGCAACTGAAAATTCAGAAGAGGCTCTGGATTAATAATGTGAAATGATAAAATACCAAAGCCCAGACCTGCCCTTAGACATGGTAGCCAGCCTAACTCCAGTATGAGGAGCTCTGCTCGGGGAAAGGTCCTGTACCACAGCCAGCTCCAAACACACCTGAGTGAGGGGCCCAGAACATCACTCAACTTCTCCAAATGGCCAAAGAGTCGAGAAGGGGCTCCAGGCAACAAGCTTACACCTAAATACATGTACTGCCTAAATACCAGCAGAAGGAATAACCCACTCAAATAGTTCAGATTACTCCTCCTTGCTGCCTGGACCCTGGTGCTGGCAGGGTGATTTTTTTGCTCCTGGGCCAAGCATAGTTGGAGGGAATGGTTTTGGGGAGAAGTGACAAGGGTTCAGGATCCTCATGAAAACCCAAAGCAGTGCTGCACTTTCAGCAGTTCAGTGAAGGAACCCCACGTTAAGGCTACAAGCATGAAACCAGAAGGCAAAGGTTGGCATTGCACCACTGCTGCCCCCAGGACCCACCTCCACCGCTGCATTCAAGAGCAGGGTCAGAACTTCTGCACCTGCCCTGAAGATCCGTGGGGGCTTTAACCTGTGTTTGACGCCCCGGGTGGAACTAGCTGCTCTGGTTTCTCGCCTGAGACCAGACAAGACCCAGCGAGCACTACTGAAATAGTGACAAATCAGCCAATAAATACTTTGGTCCCCAAGGCTTCTGGAAGACAGATAAATAGCACCTATTCACCACAAAAGCCATCAATCCTTCAGGATCCCTGAGTATTTGCCAAGCTAAGGCCTGTTCATAATGTTTGCAACGGCTCTCTTGAAAAAATCTGTATTAACATTCATCTTTTTTTTTGCCTGCTTTAAGGAACTTTGAAGTAAATCATGTCTTTGAGAACCATAGAAACTCTGCCCTTGGTGGGTCTGAATCGGCTCTTTTCATTGACGATCTCGCCATGCTGACCAGTGAGATGTGCACAGTCTAGGGCTGGCGTTTCTTTGCCAGACGCAAGTGAGAGTTGCAGGGAGATGAGCTGGTGGCAGCTTCATCCCGCCAAGGAAGGATGAACCTGCCCAGCACATGGTGGACAAGTGATGGAAACCACAGCACCGGCTGGTGACTACCTGCATTTTTAAAAACCAGACAACTCTGAGTAAGTGGAACAACCCACCAGAATGCTGCTGGGGACAGAGAGGGTGTGCATGAGGCACTTACTGTTTTCATCACTGTCAAGGTGGCGATAAATGTAACCTTCCAGGTAAGACTGAAATTTGGGTGATGGGGAGAAAAAGGCCAGACTGATGGCCATCAGTTCCCAGCCCCATGCCAGACTTCGGTAGCATGTATTATCTGTTGTCTGCCGGATGAGTTGTATGTAGAGCTCATCCCGTAAACCTTGCATGCTCCAGCACTTGGTGACCGTGACCAATGCCACGTGGTTCCGGTCCATGCGAGTCTGACGATCTCCCATGTAGCTCTGCACCAGTTTGAACATCTCACACGCCTCTTTTTTGATGGTGCGGTTGCTGGTGATAAGCATTGGCTTTTTGATAGAGCCGCCGTTCCAGGACAGCATGTTGGAGATGGAGATCCTTCGGCGGAAGATGCCCTGCGTGTGCATGTTCAGGTTTTTAGAAGCCCAGTCTGCCATGCTGCTCTGAGAGATGGGCTTCCGTAGAGTATTGTAAGGGAAATTATATCCTACGCAGCTGCCAGGCTGGCCGCTGCTGTCCTGCTTGGGGTCCAACTCTATTGTCCCGGGCTGCAATGGAGAACAGATGTGTTAAAAGCAGCTTAGATGACTCCTTGCTGGGCTAAGAAAATTATCAGCAGTGAGCTACCAGCAACTGCAAAGTGGTGACTCTGCACAAAACATGATTTTGAGCGGAATCAGTGGCTGACAGCTGTAGTTCTGCAAGAGCTTGGCTGCCACAGCTGCAAACTGATGCTGTCCCTACAGGAAGCACTGGGACATGGAGTAACTGGGACATGGATTGTCCAAGTTGTCCCAGAGCGCCCAGGAACAGCCCAAGGAGGAGCTGGGCTGACTCCCAGAGCCGCGTTACAGCTCTGTGGCACCAAGCACACACCAAGGAGCCAAGTTTCTCCCTGCTCTTTGCTTCTCTGGAGCCACGGGAGGCCGGGGGGTGGGTGAGGAACACCAGGAAGAGACTAGACAGCCACAGCACTATCAGCATTGTTTCCTTCTCACCTTTACCCTTTGTGGCCCCTACAATCCCATAGCTGGTTCCTGCCTTTACCATTTTTCCAAGTTCCAGAAAAAAAAAAAAAAAAAAGACAAAATCCACATGGCTAGCAACCATCAGGAGCTGCTGACCTTCAGGCAGCCTGTGCCTGGACAGCCTCTGCAATTCCACCACAACCTTCCTAATGGAAATGCTGGCCAGACAAACAAACAGGACAGGAGAAACTAAGAGAGGCACAGCAGAGCACGGGCACAGCTATTTTGATGGCAAGGTAGGATACACCCGGGTAGGATAATGAGTTTGAGTCGGCGAAGTGAAGGAGACCGGGTATCTGCGTCAGTCAAGTTCCACCACCAACAGAGCTGCTCTCATTGTACCCTACAGACACACCACGACCTCCTGCCAAACAGGCCCTGGTCCTCAGCATCTGCAGGGAAGATACAGGCCGTGGCTGCGGACCAGCGCTTCTGCAAGTACCGCTGCACAGGACTCAGGGACACCTCTGTGATGGACTCCATACCGTGTTTTCCTATCCTAGACAGGCACAACTTTCCTCGAATTGAATCAGAATTGTTCACAAGTACTGGGTTTTTTCTTCTTCTCAGAGAACTAGGGACAGCTGCTCCCCACCCACAGCCCGCAGCGATCAAACTCATTTGCTCCAGGGACAAGTCCACTGATCACAAGTTTACAGAGATAAGCAGCAGAGACAGACCTTCCATCCTCCCAGACTTTGTACGCAGTTTTTACATGCGGCCTTTGTCACAGTGATCTTCTTCCACAGTGATCGCTACGGATAACTACACAATTAGAGCTTTGGTAGTACTGATCCCAAGAAAATCATGTGTCATAACGACTTGTGAGAATAAGACACTTATTTTGCCCACCCAGAATTCTCTGGTTTGGACTGAAGTGTCAGCCTGGGACATATATTGAACTCCGACACCCAACAAGTTGTTTTAGGAAACAGGCTTCTTTGTTTGATTGAAATTCCCACACAGAGCAACTAAGAGCTAAACAGCCCACGCTTCGCTCAGCGTTCTCCAAGGAGACCTTCAGCAAGTAGGAGAAGGATAAAGAAGATAATATTGAGGCTTTTGGTTTTTAAAGGAAGACAAAGAAACAGAAATCCTGTAAATTTTGGTTTTGCAGTGGAAAAAGTGAAAGAGAACATGCATTTTCCTTCTTTGCACATCACCTTTAACATGCATGCCACACTCTATTCCAGTTCTGGCCTACAGTCAACCCCGAAATACACTTTAGTTCTTAAACGGTTAGAGCTAGTGAGTGTTTTCTTCTTAGTAAGGAGGAACTGCGGAACTCACGACAGTTGTGCAGTCCAACCCTTCCCTCTCTTACACCAAACATGTACCTCCACGTGGATGACAGGATTAGCACACATCACACTTCACCTCTTATTGCCAGCCTCGGGCACAATCATTTCTCCTGCTTTTCTACTTTGTTTTGGTTTTTTATCCCTTGGAGTTACCCCTCCACCTCCTCACCCTCCTTGAATCAACCTGCTGCCTAAAAATCCCTGCTGCCTGCAGTTCTCTGCCATCTCCATCCTTGGTCTTCCTCAATCCACCTTCCACGCCCAGGGTTGGTTTTCCTCCTGACACCCTAATTGCTCCTTCAGCGTGTTCCTTCTGAGGATCCACCCCCTCACACTCTCTAGAGGTTCAACAGGCTCTTGGGTCTCTCCTCTTCTCTCTCTAGAGTTTATCTCTCAAATCTTGTTCACAACAACTGCACAGCTATTATCTTTGTGCTGACAGTACGTATCCACCTCTGCTCAGCCTGTCCTAGAATTTCTGCCCACCCTCCTCAGATAATGAATTTCCTTGCCTCCCAGTGCTCCCCTCCAGCACACAGGCCCAGCAGAGGACATCGCTGGTGACTCAAGCCACACACTGCCGTTTTCAGGCGAGACGGTGATTTCGCTGATGTATTCTCTGCAACCTCCTCCCCTCCTTACTTGGGCTGTTACACCTCAGAGTATTTCTGTATATAGAGTATTTATTTATCAGCTCTTTGCCTTTACCACAACATCCATCTCCCTACATCTGCCACTGTATTCTACGTCTCCATCCTACCACACAGGAATTATTTTTCTTTGTTTTCAAGGCCATTCCCAGCCTATCCCCAACCCACCATCTCTTGTGCATCATCGAGACATCAAGTCTCAGCTCTCCCCGTCAGTGCAATGAGGAGTAACACACCCTGAAGACCAGACATCAGTCTTCCAACAACTCTAAAGCAGCTGTGAAATGAAACTGCTGAACTATTACTGTAACATGCGAGTCGTATAAATTCAAACTGGCCCTGTGCCTGAAAAAATGCAAAACATGGGAACATGACATCAGTTTTAAAAAGGGTTTCAAGTGAAAGCAGGGCACTATCAATCAGAAATTACAATAAAGAAAGAGGAGAATGCACACACATAAATCTGACACAGCGGGGAGGTGGTAGCCTGGCTTTTAGAGAAAAGTTACACCTCACAGGTCTACTGGAGCAATCTGAAACAGTCAAGGAGCTTTGTCAAGTTTCTTCATGAAAGGTCATGGACTAGCAAAGAGGAGAAAAGACAGAACACAGGGTTACAACAGTCACTTTTTGCACTGGAGGGTTGTTATCAGCTGTGCCTCGCAGAAGAGATGCAGAGACTCAGGCTGCTCAGCAGGAGCGAAATCACTGGAAGAGTGAGCAAGGAGAAAAAGGACAAAACCTTCATGGGATATAAAATAACCTATGGAGAACCTAAATCTGAACTAAAACCATGAAGAAGGAAGTTCCTTCAAATCCAAATAGGAGAAAAGATGGCAAACTGCAGAATTCCGCAGAAGAGCTGTGTTATAGAGAAAAACTACTACAGATGTGCAGGCATGCTAGTGCGCTTTAAAATAACTATTTCCAACAAAAAGGTGCTAGAGTCCCCGTCACTGGTTTTCTGAATATTTCCATGCAATGCTCAGGAATGATTGGAAGGGAGAACAGAATATGAGGAATTATTAGAAAAAGAAGAGGGAGAAAAAAAAGAGAACACACTGCCATGTGGCCATGCAAATCCTGACGCCTGCGTCCTGTACCCCACCAACTCTGGCACCCCAGTGCAGAAAGGACACGTGAGGGCAAGGGCAACCAAAGAACACACGACCGCTAGTAAAATGTCAGGCAGTAGATTTACCCAAGTAACACAGTAGAGCTACGCGCAGCGCCGAGGACTTGCTGGACATGAGCCCCTTCACAATTTCCCCTCCTCTCGTGCCACTGGCCTGAAACGGGGTCTCCATCTGCAAAGCTGTGAAGCTTTGTGACCTGTTTGCTATTCTGCAGCCACAGAATTCCGCCTGCAGCACATCCCTTAAGCCCACCCGGGAGCAGACCAGGTACTCAGCTCTGTACCACGATAGTACAGCAAAGGCGTACGATTTAACCCGGTGTAGATGGAGAGGTACCTGGGAGGAGAGGCGGGTAGCGTCTGATGAAGCCAAACTTGTCTGGCTGGTCACATTCTTTTCTAAAGAATCTATTTTCTCAAAAGTCCTCTTCTGCCTCACCGTGTCCTGTGGAGCAGCCACATCATTGGGAAAGCTGCCTCTGCTCTCCAGGCCCTGTCTGTACAGAGACCTGTTACTAGCTGAGACATCATCCCTTGAGCTCCGGCTGATGCATTTTTTCAAGTGGTCGGACTGAAATCTGACTTTGCTGCTCTCCGCTGGGATGCCACTCTCCAGACTTTCAGCATCGAGGCTGGCTTTGCTTCCCCTGCAAGCTGCTGACCTACCCACGACAGCACGCATCTCAGCAATCAGCTTATCGTTCAAAGCTGTGAGCTCGCTGCTGCTGCCCACAGAGCCAGGTCTTCCTTGACCTGTCCCTTGCCTCCTTCCTTTCCTTTTTCTCAAGCTTGGAGAAGGGCCAGTCGAATAACCAGAATCCTGATGGCTTATACCAGTTGGATACTCTTGAGTTTGCAGGCTGTTCTGCCGACTGTGGTGGGCTTCCATGTTCTTGAGGACGTTGGCTTCCAAGATCCTCCAAGACTGCTTGAAGCTGTCCTTCGAAGTAAGCTGACCAGGCAGTTTAGTAGAGGCATCAGCTGTTGCAGCAGAAGAATGGGACAGTTTGGAAGACTGATCGACGTTGACCATGTGTTTTATATATTCTCTGCCAGCCGGGCTGTATTCAGTGGAAGAGGGATTTCTTGCATGCTTTTTTGCAGCTTGCTGCTGCTGCTGCATTCCTGGATGCTGTAATAATTTGGTTGGTTGCAGCTGCTTTTTTAAGCTATTGCTTGGTGACCTTGGTGGAGACATCCCACTCATACTGACGCTTTCAGTGTCCATGTCTACTGGTGGCTCATCATAAATTGGAGACTCTAAAGATGGCTCGTCATATATCGGTGCAGGGGAGGCATACTTGGGGGAAGCAGGCTGGAGGTTTCCTGTCTGATTCCTTGGAGGTGTTTGAGAAGTCGGACCATTCATCAGCACTAGGCAAAATCCACCATTCTCTGTCTTTTTGATCTGCATAGACTGCTTTGTTTCTCCAGTAGGCATTTGCTTTGCAGGTCCAGGGCTCTGGGACGTGGACTGAGGCTGAGCATATATGGCTGGTTTTGGAAGAGATTTTTGGCTGTTGGCCTCTGGAGCACTCTGCAGCTGAAGCGAACTGTTTGAAGAGCTCTGTATCTGCCTCAAACTGTTCACTTTGACCAACATGGCTGCTTTTGTGCCTGGCAGAGGCTGCCAGTGGGTAGGAGTCTCCCTAAAGGAAGAAAGATACAAATACAGGTAATTATTTAAGAGTTATATTAACTGAAGTATCTTCTGCTTCTACCCAAATACCAGATTGTTAGTCTCATAGCACTTGGAGATTCCCTAACAAGTTATATCAGCTCCTCATTGTTTTTTCCTGGAGAGCCCCCTTCCCGAAACAGAAACACATCGTTTGTTACACATATGATAAATTACTGAGTCAAGAACGACAGCACAATGAGGTGAAACAAGTTCATCATACTATAACCCGTCCGGTATCACCAGCGCTGTGAGACAGGAAACAACCTACGCTTCCCAAGGCTCATTAGCTAGCACGGCACCCAGAAGGACCTGCTGAAGACCAGAAAGCTACTCCGGACCACTCAAGCAGCGAGTTGGAAAATAATCCCAAGTGTCTACCTTCAGATTGTCAAACAGTCCTTCCACACCACGTTATTTTTTTGATCTAAATTTCCAAATGCATATTTATTTTGCAGAAAAACCTACGAGGTCTATGGGAGCTGTACGGGGGTGGACATCCTCGGCTCGCAGGATGTGTGTTACACTCCCACCAAGACTCGGTGTAGAGCATCCTCACAGTCCAGTCCAGATGCCCTCGGATCTGGATCCCTTGGCCAAACCTACCAGCCCTGCTCAGTTCTCATGGCTGTGAAATCCTCCTCTGCTGGCAGCATCCTCTGACCCATGGTGGTACTCAGGATCCACCACAACCTAGTGTGCCGACCGCAACATCCCAGTCCCAAAGGTGGATTCTGCAGCATAATAACCACCTGCTGTCAGGCTGCGGCTATACCCAGTCTATATTTGTGAGCTCTGAAGAAAAGGTACTGGAAAGGCTGTTAAACCAGCCTAAGCTTCCAGGTCTTCAAAGGCACCACTGTCCCCAGGAAGGTCCCCTTGAACCTGTCCCCATTTTGTGCCCTCCCCCCATGTATCCCCTACCAGCCATCACTGGGTAAAACCTGAGGGTACACTGCGTATGCCCTGTCTGTGACAGGAGATGTTCCTGTAACACCTTCACAGCCATTTTGCTCTCTAGGAACCTTAACACTAGTTCCCCATCCCGCACTGCTGACCTGTCCTGCATGGCCCCTGCGCTGGCACACAGACCCAGCCCCACCACATGCCCAGATGCTACCCCCGCTGCTTGTGCCTTCCCCACCAAGTCCCAAGATATCAGGACATCCAAACCCTCTTGCGCTCTGCTCCTGCTCTCCAGAGACCTTTCACCCGCTGGGTGCCAGCCCCCTCCTTCAGCACGGCTTCCCTTGGGGTGCTCTGCCTGTTCTCCCTGCTGTGGCTCTCCCACCAGCAGGCTGCACCTGCACACACCTTGCTCTCCCCACACCCCACCCCAAGAGGACACGTCTGCCCCACAGCAGCAGCCCCACATTACTGGAGGTGCCCTATTTCGCCTGCTCCCCACCCAGTTACCTGCCCCACATCCTCTGCCCCACACCCAATATCCCACATCTGCTCCCAATCACTCCACTCCTTAAGGGCGTGGGGTGCCCTCTCCCCATCCACAACTTACCATGTTTTTGGCAAAACATGCTCTCTGACAGCACGGCACCGCTGCGAACCCCACCTCGGCACAGCGGCGCTGGAAGAGGCGTGGGTGAGGCCAGTGCTGCCCTGCCGCGGGCGCAGCGGCTGGCTGCCGGCCAGAGTCCAAAGGCCCCCACCGCCCTCTGGCCACACCATGCTGCACCACTGCCTTTGCAGGGCCTGGCTCCTGCCCCATGAAGACACACATGTCTGCCTTGTGGAACTTACCAGGCGACAAGAGAAAGGGCACTGTCCTCTCCTTCCTATCCTGGGGTCACCCTTGCTCCGGGGACCTCCCTCAGCATCTCCCACAAAGGCACAGAGGGTTTTAATTTAAGGCAGCTCCTGGCACTACTTCAAGATGCAGATGCCACAGCCGTGAGGAAGGACTGTCCCCCAGCCCCTGCCTCCCGCTCACAGCATCGCCGCCCAGGACTGACCTGAGCCCTGTCCCAAGAGCGGCTGATTGGGAAACACCAAGGGATTTGGGTTTGGCCTCCCTCCACCTGCCCAAGCTGCCACCAACCACAACCCCCACTCTCCCACTCCTGTTTTGCCATCAGCAGCTTGTCCTCTGTGTGCTTCTTCCTGGAGACGTGATGCCTGGAGCAGCGGGGTGACCGCCAGCGGTGCCAAGCAAGGATGCCAGTGGGCAGGGAACAGGCAGTGGTAATGGCAGGATGGGGCTAGCATTTGTAAGGATATACGGCCCTGCAATCTATCAGGCATCCCTCCCTGGGGACCGCAGGGACTGCTCCTCACACCAGCGTATCCCTCCTGCACGCGGCCCAAGTCCCAGTCCCAAGCACAGGCACGCTGCAGACCCAGCTGTTCCTCAAAGAGCTCCTGGACTAACAGGAAGAACCAGAGCAGCAACACCTGGTAGGCTTTTGAAGGAGCATTTCTGACATCCTTTCACCTAGCCCTCCACTTGGCTGTACCGGCAGCTTGTTCTGTGGCAGGGAAGTGAGACCGGCAAAGAGCCATGTCAAAGACAGAGGCACTGACGGGCTCCTGACTCAGTGGGCAGGCCAGGGGTATGATTTTAACTGAATGCTATGGCTAGAGCAGCATCGCGCCTGGACCAGCACTATTCATCTGCTGGGTCCCGGGGAAAAGAGCTGCAGCCTTGCAGCCCCTAGGTGTGTCCCCCTGCCTCGAGAGACCTCCAACTGTAGCAGAGTTGGAAAATAACCTCGCGCTCTGCAGGAAGGCACTGGACCCCATGTCCCATGAGCCACGTCCCGAGGTTATTCCTCTCCCTGACCTACAACATTGCACCTCCAGCCAGCTCCATGGGCAGCTGAACCACCTGCTCAGCAAAGGTTTGGCAGACATGCCAAAGGCATGGCATGACCAAACTCGTCCCGCCGTGCAGGCTCAGTGTGCACCCGTATCTCCCAGTATCGGCAAGCCCACCAGTGCCCGCCGCTCCAACATTCACCAAACCCCCACCAATCTGGAGCAGCAGGGACTCAGCCTGAAGCCCTGCTGCCTCCTTACTCAGCTCTGGGCCGCAGCAAGGATGGCATCACCTCCTGCCTGATCAGTCCTATCGGCACCTGTCCCTATTCGCACCCGCAAGGCAGCACTGGGCACACCCCGATCTGTCCCTGCATGGGAGTGGGGCTGGGCATCTGAGCAGCACCACCAGCTTGGCCTCCGGAGACAGGCTCCGACCTTAGCATGACATTATGATTTCAGGGTGCTGTGTGACCCCAGCTGGTGAAGACCTCCCCGCCCCCGCATCCATGAAAAAGATCAAAGCCCAGATTTTGGCCCTCGGATGAGCAATGAGGGATGTGATCCGCAGCTGTGCTTGTGGCCTCCCCCAGAGGACAAGCTGTCTACCTGTTACCCCATGCCAGCTGGAGGGCAACAGGCTCCCTGAAGCACGATGGCTCCTCGCTGCCCCGAGTCACTTCACTGGGGTGGGAAAAAGGTGTCCCACGCCTTGTCCCTGCCTGGGAGGATGTGGTGGTGCCTCAGCACAGGAGCTCGGTGCTGGCACGGGGCTCTCCCTGCGCCTGCTCCGCAGATGCCCTGAGACCAGCTAGCAGGGCATCAGGACAGGTTGGACAGACGGCCACGGCCAGGCAATCAGGCTAGAGGTTCTGCTGCAAGCAGCAAGCCTCCCCACAGCAGGTTTTTGGTGCTTGCAGTCTGCACCCCAGCAGGCAACAGGACCGGAGAAACGGGCTCCGCTGCCCCCACAGGTTCACAATCCCTCCTTCAGGCTGCGGGGCAAAGCTCGCATTGGGACTCAGCTCATCCCAGACCATTTCAGAACAACTGCTACGAATCCCCAGAGCTGGTAGAGCCCAGAGGTGCTCAGGCAGCTCTCAGGGAACAATGGCACTAGGTCCTTTTGCACGATGGCCACGCAGGGCGGCCGAGCAGGGTTGGGCTGCAAAGGTGCAGTCAGAGGCGGGAGATGGCCAAGGCCACTGTGTCACCTCTCTCCAGCTGCAGTTCAGGATGCAAGGACTGGTCCGGGTACCCGTGCATTTGCCAGGGGTTCCTTAGTACCCACTGAGTATTGGTACCTCCCCAGGGTACCCCAATGCCCACTGTGTGCCCACAGCCACTCCAACTTGAAGGGGAGGGTACCGCACCCAGGAGCTTTGCATTCAGGGCTGGCATGGGACTCAAGCATGTTCCTCATGCCACCATAGCGTCCTTGCATGGCCCCGACGGGACCGTGGCGGGGTGTCACAGGGTCAGAGGAGACAGGGGAGCTGCGCTGCTCCGGTGTCACTGAGGGCAGAAGGAGCCAAGCTCCAGCCTGACCATGACCACCACGCTCCCCCTGACCGGAAGGTTTGTAAGCGAATGTGATGGAGAAGTGAAACCTCTAAATATGTGTTGTATCCCACTCTGCCTGTCAGTCTCATCTTGGACACAACATGCTGCCTCCAGCCTCCCTGGCTGCTGGAGATCAGAGGAAAGAGGCACTACCACAGAGAAGACAAGGCTTTTTTGAAAGGACCATTTCCACAGCCGTGAATGATCTCTTGGGGCCATGTCTGGATACAGCTTCCCTCAATCCCATCCCCAAGCTGCCGAAAAGATCAAGCAGAGGAGAACAGGGACTTCCTGACTTCCCAGCTGGAAAAAGGTTCAGCCTTATCCTTCTGAGCAGTGAAAGCTCTGACATAAAGCAAAGCCAGGGGCAGAGAAACATCCCAACGCAGCCTCTCAGCCATGCTCTTCAGCCACCAGCAGCAGAAACCCTGCCGAGTCCCCCGAGACGGTTCCTTCGAGGAATGCTTTCAAGTAGCTCCAATATAAACACCGTAACCCGGCACTGGCTTTCTCAGCCTGCACCCAGCTCCAGCAGGCCCAGTGTATCCGGCAGCTCTTCCCAGGCTCCAGAGCTCCATTGTTTGCTCTTCCCTCCCAGAAGCCTAGAGAAAAAGCCCCACACTTCAGCCCGGCCCTTTCCAGCAGTGGTTTTCCTGGTGCTTTGACAGAGGCAACTGAACAGGGGTGTTTGTATTTCAGCAGAGCTGCTACCGGTGCCCACACCAGAGGTGGCAATGGAGACCCTGTGGAGGTGATCCCCCCAAAGCCAGGCCTGCGAGGCCCCAAGAAGAGCGCTGGGGACACATGCAAAGCATGTTGTGTTTGCACAGCCTGCCCTAAGGCCAGCGGCATAAGAAGGAAACAAGCCTGTATTAGGAATCCTGATGGTGTTTCTTGCCTGATTATGAACAACTTAATATTGTCATTGCTTACACTGGGCCTGGAGAGATGTAAGCCCGTGACGAGGCAAACCAGACTTGGAAGAGGCAGAGGTACTCTCATAGCCACCTTCACAGGCTTCACGTCACATGTCTCCCCCTAACTCCCCTCCCAGCACAGCTTCCTGGTGTGGTAAGACCAAGCCCCTTCTCTCTCCCAGCCCAGGATGCTGAGCCATGGGGAAGGTGGGCGAGGAGGGGACGGGCAGCATGACCTGCTGCCCACACAGAAGAGACCCCCACCCCTCCTGTGCTGGGGGACGGGATGTTGCTGGGGGCAGCAGATTTCTACCTGGAGGACTCTGAGATGCATTGCTATCACAAGGGGAACCTTGGAAACTCCACTCTGAAACAAGTCCCTGACCCTGGGAGGACCACGGGCTGGTCTGCATGGACAGCAGGGCTGGGGATGGCAGAGCCCACTCGTAGCCCTGACAAGTGGTGCGCCTAAATGCTGCAGACCAGCATACAAGCTCTGCTCCCAGCAAGACTGTAATCTTCAGGCCTCGGCCTTCTGCCATGCCCAGTCCCTTCTCACCCATGAGGCCCAAGGAGCTCCAGCAAACCCCAGCACGGCTGCAGCAGCTCAACAAGACACTTCCAAAATGCTACCGGTTGCTTTCAGACCCAGGTTGGTCTCACAGTCCCCAAGGGAACACAGCCATCCTTTGCAGATCTTTCCAGATCATTTGGCCCCCCATCTCCCCTGAAGAGAATCCATCTTCCTTCCGATTAGTGTCCCAAGTGCTCAGGAGGGGGCTGGAGCTGTAAGGCAAGTGCCGTCCCAGCAAGGGAGGAGCAGAGCCAGCGCCAGGCTGGGCAGCCCTAGGAAGGGCAGCAAAAACCAACATGGGACCAAGAGCATGTGCATGGGCAGAAGAGCTTCCCCAGCAGGCTCTGGGGATGACAGCAGCATCTCCCCCTCAGCACGCAGCTACCATTTCCACGGGAGGGGTCAACATCCCCGTGCCACCCGGGAAAGCCGAGGGCCAGTGTCTAGTGAAGGCTGCTCCGAGCTGGTACACTTCAGAGAGCTGGAAGGGCAGCAGTGAGCAGTGGGGCAGCGAGGGAGAGAGTGGGATCAGCCTGTAGATGGAGGGAACAGGCAGCAAGGAGCAGGCGGTCCCTGTCCGGGGAGTGTCCCTGCTTCGTTTGGCAGCACCAAGACATGGTAGCGGGCACAGGAGATTTAGCAGTGCTGACAGAAGGCACGAGAGAGGAAGGGTGGGAAAAACCGGTCTGCTAAAAGAAAAAACCTCAACCACAAAGTATCACTGAAAAAAAAAAGGATGAAATCCCTCCCCCCCAGCAATCTGTGGCATGTGCTTGCAGGAGGCCCCTCTTGGGGACCACGCTGGTCTTTTCTGGCCTCTCCATCTATCACAGGATGACAAACACGAAGGGAAGAAAAACAAATCTTTTGCACTGCCATTAGAGACAAAAGCAAAACAGTCTTGGGCGCAGGTACCTATAAAGATGTCAAATGCTTCCAACAGCACTCAACCTATTTGTCCTCTGTTTATACAGCTGTATCGCTGCCGAGGGAAGGAAGAGGACACACTTATGTTTGTCTTTGGAGAACAACACAGACAACAGAGTTGACAAGCTTGGTGTGCTTTTGCTGTTACTAGACCAGACATCCCATTAGAGCCGACCTGGGAACGATGGCTTCGGGCTCAGCTCTTTGCTCATCATTTTACGAGTTAGGAAAAGAAAAGAAATCTCTCCTCTGGTGTCAGACTTGGGTAGGGAAATTGTCCTCTGTGCTGTAACTGGACATGCAACCCCCTGCTCACAAACAGCAATGATGACACATGATGGATGTGCAAGGAAACAGTGCTCAGTCTCCTGCTTCCAAGAAAGCAGCTTCCACAGGCAAATGCTGTTGGCTTACTGGTGTGAGGACCTGGAAGAGCCTCGCACGTCCAAGCAGCCTGTTAGCTCCCAAGTGAGCTTGCCCTTCAGTGGAGTTTGCTGCAGGCTCAAAGTGCCCCAAGGTTGCTGCAAAAACTTGCACTTGGGATGGAGAGAGGGGGGACCCCTTCCCACTCCCTTTCCTTGTACGAGAACCAGCAGTGACGCCTGACAGAACCATAGAATGGTTTGGGTTGGAAGGCACCTTAAAGATCATCTAGTTCCAACCCCCCTGCCCTGGGCAGAGGCACCTCCCACCAGACCAGGATGCTCAAAGCCTCATCCAGCCTGGCCTTGAACACCTCCAGGGATGGGGCACCCACAGCTTCTCGGGGCAATCCATTCCAGTGCCTCACCACCCTCACAGCAAAGAATTTCTTCCTAATATCTCCTCTAAATCTACCCTCCTTCAGTTTGAAACCATTACCCCTCGTCCTATCATTACACTCCCTGATCAAGAGTCCCTCCCCATCCTTCCTGTAGGCCCCCGTTAGGTACTGGAAGGCCGCTATAAGGTCTCCCTGGAACCTTCTCTTCTCTAGGCTGAACAACCCCAGCTCTCTCAGCCTGTCCTCACAGCAGAGGGGCTCCAGCCCTCGGATCATCTTCGTGGCCCTCTGCTGGACCTGGATGCAGTACTCCAGGTGGACATGCTGCCTGGCTGGCAAGGAAAGGTAAAGCAAACCCCTGCCCACATAACATCACTCCCCTTCCTCCTATATGGGGAGCTCAGGATATTTTATGCCCTGTGCAAGGCTCTTGCCCTCACTCCTCTGGAGAACATACTTTGTTGATGCCTGTCCCGGCTGCCCCCGGGTGCTGGGCTGCAGAGTGACAAGGAAGGCAAGCCAGTTGGCTCACGGCAAATCTCACATGCCTGTGGCTCACCTGTGGTCACCAGGGAGGGACCAGAGGGAACTGGGAGCTACTGGCGTTCAGCTTAAGGCATTTCTTACTGTTCAGGTTTCTCCTGGCAGGGCAGGGATCATCCTCTGGATGGGTCTGAAGCTCAGAGGGGCTGCTCATGGGGCAGGAGGCACTGGAACCATTGCAAGCGCCAGTAAAGCTCCAGGCTCTTTCTGGTGCACTGTATGTGCATCACCAGCATCTCCCAGTCATGTAGCTCTGAAGTGAATACAGAAGCATCTCACAGGGGACAGGAAACAAGCGATAAACCTCAGTTTAGGGTGCTCTAAAGCATATATTTTCCAGAATTGCCATCCTACACGGTTGTCATCATCTTGGCTTTTTTCTTCTCTCCTCAACAGCACCAGGCACACAGAGAGGCAACCTCCATCCAAAACCCAAGCTGTTAAAGAAGCCTGGCTTGCTGCGTTGCCCAGAAGTGGGGACAAGGAGCACTGGCATGAATGGCAAGCGTGCCAGGCTCACCCGAGCTCTGCTCTAGCCCTTGGGTGAGTCACTTCTCAGCGTGACTCAACTCCACTTGTTGCATGGCCTCCCTGGTTGTTGGTACCACATTCTCCAGGGCAGGATGATGCCCAGACAGGGCAGGAGGGAGACAGGGCAGCCCGGGGCAGTGCTCCAGGCAGAGGGGTCATCCCCACAGAGACTGGGGAGGGGATGCTTTTGTGCAGCTGAAGCTGGCAAAGTTTCAATAGAAAAAAAAAAACCCTCAATTGTTGTCAGACTGGTTTGAGCGTAAGAAAATCTCTCAGCCAAACAAAATAGCATCCCGTTATTGTTCTTTCATTTCTGGCTTGATGTGAGCAAATAACTGTGCCCAGGAGCTCCGTCCCTGCTGCCCCACCTCCCACCCTGGCTGAAGCTGCAAGCACATGCAAGCTGCCAAGCCAGTGG
The DNA here is from genome assembly GCA_009819605.1 of Sterna hirundo. Lineage (NCBI taxonomy): Eukaryota > Metazoa > Chordata > Aves > Charadriiformes > Laridae > Sterna > Sterna hirundo. The sequence goes on along the minus strand of CM020447.1, from coordinate 2,553,985 downwards.
GGACGGAAAGAGTCAGAGCAGGCGGGCTCCCCTGCACCCTGCAGCGGCCCTTGCATGGCAGCTCAGCCATCCCAGCAAACCCTGCCATGAGCATCCGACAGAGCTCTCATCAGTGCTTGATATTCCTGCCTGTGCTTCTGTTTAGCACAAAGGACTCTGGAGCAATGATTATCTTTTAATGTGTGTTTTTATGGTGCCTCACACAAACAAAGCCTGTCCCAGACTGAGGACGTTCAAGTGGTAGCGCAGTGGTGAAAGTGGACAGCTGTACCCTGGGAAGAGGAGGGCGGGAGGTGGCGATCTGGTACCTGGCAGCACTTTGCCCCAGCACTGCGCCCTCTCAAGGCAGCACAGCTTCCCAGCCCATTTGCCAGGCAGCCAGTGCCTGCCTAGCAACCGAAGCCACCCATTAAAAAGAGTAGGCTAAAGCTCTCCCTACCTGCCAGGTTCTTTCCTCTTCTCTGCAGCACAGTCCCCCTTGCCCTTCTCCATCTCCTCTAGGAGGGCTGTTTGGATGGGGGTGCTTCTGCCTTCGCTGCTGGTGCTGCCCCGGTGCTTCTGTCCCCGGGAGTCAGGCTGGGAGCTGCGTTTCATGACCTGTAGCTGCGCCAAGGGCACGATGTCACAGCCTTGGGGCCGGTGCCACACCGTCTGCCGCGTGATGGCATTGTAGTAGTAGAAGCGGTTGTTGTTCTGGTCAAAGAGCTCCCACCACTGCTTCTGGTCCGACTGGCGCACCTTCAGGTTGGGAGGGGGCTCCCAGCCACACTCGCCAGTAGTCAGGTTGACGTACATCCGCTCCTGGGAGCGGGGCTCGATGATCTCCACCCAGTCTGAGCTGCAAGGACAGGAGAGTCGCATTAGTCTGGGCAAGACGCTTGAGGAAAATGGGTTGTCTGGGAGTCCTACAGAGCTGCTGCCTCCAGGCCAGGCAGCTGTGCTGCAGATCAAAGCACTGCTTGGGGCCATTCAGCAATCTAACCGTCTCAGGGGAAGACAAGGGGAAGAGTTTGAGATGAAGCTGTGCCAAATCAGCAGCTCCCTGCCACAGGGAAGGGGAGGTCACCTCCCCAGCCTGGCCCCAGTGTCAGCTCACACCACTCACCAGCCCGGGACAAAGCAGCATGGGGCAGGAGAGCATCATCTGCTGATGCTCTGATAACTCACATCAATGGCTGGCGCGATCGCAGGAGTGCAGGCGCCTGGCGAGATGCACAGGGGAACTTGCTCTCAAGAGTGGGGAGGATCTGCAAAGCAGGATCCGCTCCTTTTGGGAGCTGCACCCTGTTGTTAATGCCACCTTGGGAAACCAAACCCCTGGCTCCTGGCACTGTGAGCAGCCCGACTGTGTGAGTGCCTGCCTGCAGGGCTCACATGCTGTGGGGCTGGGGGGGGACCTCTGGGTCAGCCGGCCCCTGCTCAAAACCCACACTTGCTTACCAAAAAGATAGAAGTGGGGAGTGACCAGTGGAGTCCATCTCCATTGCAACCTCTTCCGCTCCTCCCTTGGCTGACAGGACAAAGTCCTTGGTGGCCCTTTGGGTGTAAGGTGACCCAAAGGACAGGCATGGCCTGCCATTGACCCGTAACCCCTCTGCCACCCAGAGGAGCCCCTCCAGCCCCCGGGTCCCTTGCCAGCACCCACGTTGGCCTACTCTAGGGCTCAGTGAGAGCGCAACATAGCCAGTGCTGCAGGCAGATCAGCGCAGTGGGTTTGTAGCAACAGAGGTGTTGGGTTGCGCAGTCCTCATACATGCCACGTCAGCCTTTAATGCTGACCCACTTACCCCAAAAAGCTGGCCCAGGCGAGAGCAAAGCCAATACCTCCAGGATGCTGTAGCCAAAACATTTTGGCTGGCCCAGGTAAACAGAAGGGGGTGCAAACCCCAGCAAGGTCTCCTCCCGCAAAGGAAAGATGCTGCGACTAAAACGATCCCACCCCTGGCAGCACACTCAAGTGTGCATCTGAAAACAGATAAAACCTACATGTGGCCCCGGTTCCTCCTTGCACCCCTGAGTCCTGGCCCTTCACCCTCCTCTTCCACCCTGTGTTGGTGGAGGCTGCTGGAAGGAGGCACTATTTAACCCAAGTTATTTTCATTATTAATAAAAACCATATGAAAAGGACAGGTCCAGGGCCACCCTTGAAACCTGCTCCTGCCCTAGTGCCTTGGGGGCTCACACAAGCACTACCTCCAGCTGCACCGCGGGGTGGCTGGGGAAGCTGATCGGGGTGAAAGACACTTTTTTTGTGGCATGGGTCTGTTTTCAGCCAGATCAGCTGACCTGGCCCACACTATCACCACCATGACTGTTTGCACTGGTCCAAAAAGCAGCTGGGAGCAGAGCACACCGCCTTTCCCCACGGTACTGATTCCTGCCGGGCTTCCACCACTGCCAGAGTAGGGCAAGGCACGGCCAAGAGCATGCCTGCAAGCAGATCCCACTTGGAAAACCCCATGCCCAGAAAACATCTGCTGTGTTGTTTGGTATTTTTTGGCCAAAACTACATCAGGTCCTTTATTTGATTTAATGTGCAACATGAACAGTCATACCAGAACCCCATACCGCGGCTCAGGGTAGGAATACCAGAGCCAGCCTGATTATTTCCATGCAGCTGCAATGTCAAACCATGGGCACAGGAACAAATCAGCAAGTCACAGCCATTGCCAAGGGCATCGTCAACTGCAAAGAGGTGTCATCCCTAAACAGGGCATAAAAAGGGAAAACAAGGGCAGCAGCAGAGCCCACAGTGCTGGGAGGATAGTGCAATGCTGCCCTGGGGAGGGGAGGGGAAGGGCAGGGGAGGAGGAGAGCACGCATTGGAAGGGCTAGAAAAGGAAAGCAGGCATGGCAGGACACCTTCCCCCCCTGCCAAAGCAACACAGAAACCCGCACATGGAGGAGCTTGGGGGAGAGACACAGAAGGTGGCTATGGAGTATTTGCTTGGCAAGGGGAAAAAAAAAAAACCAAAACAACAACCCTGCAAGACCCAGCTGAGTGATGAAGACACAGTTGAGCGACCAACCTTTTTAATGTTCAAGAGCACGCTGGTTTTGATCTGTTTTGCCAGCAACTGGATTAGCAAAGCTCTGAAACACTGACCGCTCTACCAGCGCTGTTGCTCCTCAGGAGAGAGGAGAGGTCAGCTATTTTCTGTGAAGTGCAGGCTATTGAAAATAATGAATTCTTCTCATGGCACCTGGCCACGACCGAGCATGTGTTGCTAACTATAGTCTTCCGCTTCAACAAGCTTACATTTATCTTTGCGTGCAAAGACACATAAGTGGATGACTTGCGTTAGTGACCTCCCTGCTCCCCTTAAAATTGAGGGGCTGACTGAGGATGACCGAGGTGGAGTTAATCAATGAAAAAAAATCTGCACAGAACACATTGAAATACCAAAGAGTTTGGTACAATCACATTCATTCGTTAAGACAGAAAAGGAAAAGCAAGGAGCACGTTCTTGGAGCAGGGCCAGCCCCAGGCTGCCACACAAGCCTTGAACATAACATCAGGAACTCTGGAAAGACGTGATAAACCAGGATTGCAGAGAGATAAGGCCATAACTTGGACGTTAAAAAAAAAAAATTCCAATTACCCTTCACAGGGTTGAAGAACAAGTTTCCTGGGAATGGCCAGAATAACACTTTTCCCCATTCTCTCTCCTCTCAGCTCCAAGTGCTGGGTAAGTAGCAGCCACAGAGCACACGCCTGCTCCCACTGGCACAGCGGCACCCGGTCACAGTCACACCAGCAGATCACTGTGGTCATTTCAGTCCATCTCACCTCTTGGGACTCAACATCTCCAGGTGCAGGACTTCTCTGCAAGCCCAGTTTGCAAACCGTGACTGAACCCCCACTGCAGCCTGAGTGTGGGGACACGCAGCCCACGGAGCCTGCCGGCATTGGGGCGGCACCGGGGAACTAACCCAGGTGCCAGAGCCTGCAACATGGGGGAATTTCAACAAAATCCCCCCTTGCTTCCAAAAAACAAACCCACGTTCCCAGTGTGCATCCTCCTGCACTCTTAAAGAGATTTTAGGAGTTTCTTCTGTGTCCTGAGCAAATACACAAGTACTTTCCACACCTCGTAGCCACAGCTCCAGCCGCTCGCTCTAAACAGCTGAGCCCCACCTAACTTCAAAGGCACTTGCCTTGGGCACCCTCATTTTTTGAGGGGTGGCGGGGCCATGGGGGGTAGCTCAGTCCCCAAGCAGTGGGGTGCCGTGGGGGTTGGAAATGGTGCACCAGGCGTGCAAAAAGCAGGAGCTAGCGTAGGGCTTTTAATGCGCTGTTGCATCCAACATGGGCAGACAGGTTTGCTCCCACCTGAAGGCTTAGCCCTCGCAGGCCAGCAGCTTGGTTTTTGTCAAGCGTTGTATCGACAGCGCAGGCAAGAGGCTGAGCTGCTGCGCTCCGTCCTGCCAGCCTGTGGGACAGAGGTGATGGACACGTGCAAACCTGGCTCCTTCAAAAACAGCTTTGGTCCCTCCTGGCTGCCACTCCTGCTTGGCAAAGCCTGGGAATTAAAAATAAAAATAATGATTTTTTTAAAAAGGTTTTTCAGCCTGAAAGAGCACGCTGCTAGCATCTCCTGATTATGTCCTCTCACAAAGACTATAAACGTTAGCGCAAGGTCCAGGAAAGAAAAAAATTGTTTTAACTATAGAGAAGGGAGCAGGACTGGAAATGAAGGGATCAGATACACGAGAAGAGTCACTTGCAGGACAAACTGAGAAACCCCAAGAAGTTGAACAGCCACTACTCCACAGGAGAGCTGGTTTTCTTGCCACCATCACCCAAGTGACACCACAGCTCAGGCAGACAAACACAGTCCTTGGACACTGCAAGTTCTTCGCAAGGCCGTCCAAAGGTAAGACTGGTAGAGAGATGTTTTCTCAGCTAGAGCTGTCAGCTTGAAACCAGCATGAGGTGACCATCCATCCCTCTGCATGAAGCCTTCCCTCCGCTCATGACTGTGCACACTGCTCAGCACCCACTCAAGGAGGCATTCACTTGCCAAGGGCAAGAGAGCCAAGGAAAGCCACAGGAAACCCCTGCCTTGGGGAGCTTCACACCAGGCTGTGAGCAAACCCCTCTGCGTGGCTACACAAGAGCCCTTACGGCTCGATCCCACATTTCACTTCCATTTTCTGTAATTTTTGGACTTCTGTGCTCCGAGCCAAGATCCCACCTCCTTCCCCCACTTCCCTCCTTTGGGATGAGCCCTGCAGAGAGCTGGGGCAGTGCCAAGTCCATCTTGGCCAAACATGAATCCATACCAAATGGGATTTTTGAAGACTAATGCCCTCCAAGGGAGCCTATGGCATACTCAAAGGTGGCCTCAAGACAAAGAAAAGCAACTGGGAAATTAAGCTCTTCCTCTGGGAAGCAGGAGTTTGAACGCAGTCTGTGTATGGTCTCGTATTTAATATCATAGAAGGATGATGACTCAGAGGACAGGGGATCCTCCTGGATAGCAGGAGACTGAAGAACTACTATATGAGTGTTGACCTTTACATTACCTCTGCACCTTGCACAGACAAGGTGTTGCTACCATGCCGTGCGAGGGTCAACAACCTTGCTGCGTCCTGGCACCAAGTTCTGCAGTTCTTTGCCTATGGCTCCAAGCCAGGGCTGCTGAAGCCTCTGCGAAGCCCCAGGAGGCAGTGGGGCCCCAAGACCACACAGACCCCATCCTGAGCGGCCATCTAACAGAGGGTGTGTCAATGCCGAGACTAAGTGCCTAATAAGTGGTCCTCCTTGAGGATGATGAATGAAGAGTTCAGCCATCAGACACACACAGAGATTGACGTATAACTCTCAGAGGCCGGTCACGCTGTGACGCTGGCCGGAGGCAGGGACACACGCGTGCGGTCTGGGGCTCCTCGCTGCAGCAAGTGGCTAGGGTGATGGGGACCGGCACCTGAAGTGACCTGTCCTACAGAAATAGGGAGTTCAGAGCCCCGCTTGTTTGCTGCTAACAGAGTGTATGATAAGGGGCCCATGAGAGGGAACAGGAGTAGCCTTATGGAGAGTGCAGCCATGTTTACAACCCCAAGTGGCCAAAGTGACCAGACCAAGGCAAACCGGTTAAGAAATGGGGAGCGGGCACCATCCCAGAGGCACCGAAGCTGCTGACATCACTGCTTCTCTGCAGGTCCAGGCTCCCAGACCTGGCTGTGCTCAAGCACCTCAACATCACCAAAGCTTTTTAAAGGGATCGTGCTTGCCTTTTCACCTTCTGCAGGACAAGCAACGCCACCCCAGCACACTGGGTGGATTGTCAGACAGACTCCCCTTAGAAAAACGTCGCTTATTGCAGACACTGAGCAATAAAGTGCAACCCCAGGGTGGCTCCAAGTCACTCAGATTTGCACATCAAAGCTGGGACGAGGTTGTAAAACTCATCTGTATTCTGGAGCTGCAGAGGGCCTCCATGAAGGTCTCTAGCACCAGCTCCTTGCAGTGATGGCCCACCACCTGACAGTCAATTTAGGCTTTATTCACTGCCTTCTCTCAGCCAGATCCAGAAAAGTTGTAATTTAGCTCTTAGGGAAAAAAAAAACCAAAAACCCAACAAAACAAAACACGTACCCAGAACAACCCTCTCCCCACACACACACACATATATATCTGAACTCCTTTGGAATACACATGCATCCTTCTAACAAAAATTATAGGGGAACTAAAATAAACATAATGTCAGCCTGTTCCTAAAACTCTCCTGCTTCCGAAAATAAGCATTATGCAAACAAACCAACCTCTGCTTCGCAGGAGACAGACCAGACTGTGAAAATATAGAACAAATGGCTGCAATTGCTCAAGGCCTCAGCGTTCATGCTCAGCTCCAGCAAGAGCAGCTCTCTGAAAGCAGAGCCCAGCCTAGCAACACGCTACAGAGAGCGGAACACAGCACAGCACCATGACTTGGGTGGGTCAGAGGGAAGAGAGAGCCTGGAAAAGGTCCTATCACGCAAAGCATCTCATCACTTTGGTGTTTTTAATTAAAAAACAACCCCCAAACAAAAAAAACACCACCAGACAACCAAAGCCCCAAGCCTTCTGTTAAGTGCTATTTTCAAAGATAGAGATGTCAGATGAGAAACTTGGTGGCCTTTTGCTTGCTCGGACTGTGCTGGTTCTTGCTTCTTCCCCGGCCATTCCCAAGCTTCCCCCCAACCCTGGTGCCAGCACTGCTGGCTCTCATCTTGCTGCCATGAGTCTCCCGATTCACCTCAGCTCCAGAACAGGGCTGAGGGCAATGGGGCAGCTCATCCCACTGGAGCGGGTCAGGGCAGCACCAAAATTAACAGCGGATTCCTCCAAGATCCTGTCTCAGAGAGAAAGAAGAAACAACGACTTTCAGGACACAGCTGAGAGTTCCTGGGGTCTCCATAAGAGGCAGGGGGGAGGCAGAGGGGAATGCTCCCCAAGGGAGGACAGACATCACGCCAACTTGCACTACAGAGATAATAAACTTAAAGTCCAGAACAGCCCCAAAGGCATAAGATCTCACAGCCTGACACCAGCACCTGAACGTTGGGTGGGATGGGTGTACAGGCATCTCAGAGCACTGTGTCTCAGCCGGGAGAAGAGAGGGCAGCACAGAAACTGCCACCACACCAACCTCCATGCTCTCCATCACCCAACTCTGCACTTAGCATGGCCCACCAGGACTTGTGCAGCCCCACCGGCAGCACCAGGCTCGTACTGATCCAGACCCTGAAATCACCCCCAGGCAAGCCGTGGAGCCAGGCAGAGCACACCCCATGGGGAGGGAAAGACAGAGGGACTTGAAGTGCTCCTCACCCCCACCTCATCCTCCATTCCTCCTCCACAGGATGGGGGTTCTGCGACAGAGGGAAAAACAAGGGTCAGGAAACATCCTCATGTTCATGGCTTCGGGACGGAGCACAAAGCACCTGATGGGCGCTAACAGAGCAGGAGTTCAGGTACTAGAGATGTGGGCACAGTCACCAGGGGACTGAACAGACCAACACTAAAGGAAATGGCACCTGAGGGCAGGAGGAGAAATAAAATCCACTCCCATTAAAAAAATCTTGGCGATGTAGACTAGGCATAGCTCTGCCTGTGCCTATACAGCCAGGGTAAGCACAGGCTCTTGCTGCGGCTCCTCTGCCAGAGGCACAGAGTGGGGCTGACTGCTGCACCCGGGCAAAGGACCTGCTGCTCCTTTGAAGGCCAAGGGCCTCTCCCTTCTCTCTGTCCCCAAATCATTGGTGAGGGCGAGCACCTGGGACTGCATTATGGATAGAGACCAACTATGGCCACGGCAGCCTGGGCAGAAGGTGAAAGACATTCAAGCATTCAGTGTCACAACGGTTACAGGTGCTTCCCTCTTTGTAAGGATCCCCAAGCCGTCCAGGGACACAGATCCAGCTGGACAGCCTCTCCTGCGAATGTGTCCCAGCCAACCCAGGGGGACTGAGGAACAAAATCCCTTGTAGAGCTTGAGGCACAGGTCACAAAGGAGCAGTGATCCAGTTTCCTTGCTTGGGCTACAGGATCTGCTTGGACAACCCATTCAGCCCTTGAGCTCCGCCATGGAATCCCCTGGAACTCTCCTACCACCACGGCTGGAGTTTCCATTTTGCATCAGAGCACGGGCCAAACCCCCAATCCTTACACAGCCTCCCTAAAGCTCTGCTTTGCCCCAGACACAGCGGCACCTCCTAAGCTCAGCGAAGGCTTCAGCACAGTCGTTTTTCCTTTTAAGGGCTGAGCATTTGAGAATGAGTTTCGGAAGAAAAGAAAAAAATTAAAAAAAAAAGTACCAGTAGTTTTCATCCCCTCTCTCTCCTTCCAAAACATGCTGCATGGATCCACAGCCCCATCCAAATCCCAGCTGCTTGGAGGTGAGGCAGCTGCAGGGAGGCTCGCTGCCAGCCGGACAGTCCCTGCCCAGGGGGACAGTGTGCCCTGGAGGAAAGCTGAGGCCTGGCACAGCTCAGTGCTGTCCTCCCATCTGCACAGCCACAGGCTGTATCCATCACAGGACACGCGGTCAGGTTTGTTGCTGCCAGGACTTGGAGCGATACGAGCAATGCCGCACTCTGATGGCGATTGCATCCCACCTCAACATGCTCATAACCAGACTTTGTCCCCAACAAAAACAATTTACATGGGAACACCTCAATTTTAGCAATATCCTAGAGAGGATATACTTCACAGGTGCTTAGGCGAAATCATTATGGGATAACCTGCGAGTTCAGCAACAGCTGACCACCCCGGCTGGGACATATCCTGCCCTCCCTCCATCCCATAGTGCTGCCCCACCAAGGCATCCGGAGCTCAGCCCCAGGGCAGCAGCCTGACACCTTCCCATCACCCCCAGAGGCAATGCCCCCGGCTTCAGGGAGGATTTGTACAGGCACATACACTGTAAGCACAGCTCAGTGAGCATCACTGCAGCCATCCCATCCATACACAGCTCCAGCAAAGGGGCATTGGGTACTCACGAGAGGCCATCGCCAGCTGCACCAGCTGGATCCTTTCAGGCATGCAAATCTCCGCAGTGAGGTATGCAAGGTCACACACCTGCTTTCTCCTTTTGTCTTCTTGAGACACATCAAGCTAAGACAGATGCTTCCAGCCAGAGAAGAGCTGGGCTTTATCCACTGCTGGGCACGTGTGCTGGCACTGAGTCATACAGGTTCTGCCCAAGATGGGACTCAAGGCACATAAGAGCCTCCCAGCGTTGAACGTAACCCTAAAAAAAGGGAACAGCCCAGGCCTAATTTATCAGGGGAATGGACACATGGCAACAGGAAGAGACAGAGCTGGAATCCACGCATGAGTCTCCTGCCGAGCACCACAGAGCTACCCACTGATTGAAACCCTGGTCAGTGACCAGAAAGCTGAATGTGGATTGTTCCTGTTTCCATGGTCCTCTAAGTCCTCCACACCTCTCGCCAGCCACCAAACAGAAGTAAATCCAACCTACACAGGGTGACATTTCCCAACACTGACAAGGCTGTGCCTGGGGCCAAGAGCGTCATGCTGATATGGCTGCAGGAACGAGGTGAAGAAGATTCACCTACCAAAACAACGAAGGGCAAAAGCCCAGAGCCCTGGAGAGGCAGGACACACCGAGTACTCTCCATATGCTAAAGCAAGTAATGTCACACAGATGATATCCCTGCTATTTCAAGGACATGGCAGCACCCCCTGCCCTCTCTGTCATTCTAGGAATTACTGACAAAGGTCCCGATTTATCTAGCTTGCTGCCCAGCTGCTTCAGGACTGAGATTTACTCTTCACAGCCTCCTATACCACTGCTGCCGATTTCAGGCATTCCTCTCAGCATTGCCACAAAGCCCTTGCAGCCAGGGATTCTGCAGCTGCTGCCTCCGCCAGTAGATGCCAAGGAGAGCAGCCCAAGAACAGTACGCTCCACAATCAGAAGGTGCTCTGGAAAAGCAACCACACCACATAAACCCAGCAACTGCTGCACCACCCTGGCAGCAGCCCACATCACTCGTGCTGCGCGAGGAACATGACACCGCAGCATTAACTCTGCGGCCAACTGATTTTCATCATTTCTGTGTGCGAATAGATCATCCTGGGCTTAGTGAAACCAGGCAAGGCGTTGCACGGCCACAAGTGTGCCACAGTGCTACACGGTGTATAGTTTCCCCATACAGGAGGGGAAAAGAACCATCTTCATCGAAGAGAAGAGAAAAGAGAGATCCCATAGTAGCCATGACGGAGCAAAGCAAACAGCCAAGTGCCAGAGGCTCATTTACACCAGGCACAGAGATGTGCGTCTGCTACACAAGGGAACACTGAGCAACAAGGAGAAAACATTTACGGAGGTTTCTGAATGATGTCGGTGAGCGAAGACTGGGAGACAAGGCAGAAAAGAAAGCTACAAAACCAGAAGAGGGAAACCCATCAGCTGGTACCTTGGGACCAAGCCTTAGCAAGAGCGTGCAGGGACGGGGACCTCTTGAGACACCCACCTCAGGCCTAAAACAACTCCACCAGACCAAAAAAACCCACCACAACTTCAGGTTTTCTGAAGGAGGCGCAGGAGCCGGCAGTGGTGGAGGCAGGAGCAGACCAAGGTTGTAATTACAGGGTGGAGCACCTGCAAGGCAAGGCCATACACAAACAGGCCGGTGTCGCCGAGGGTGCCAGCTGTGGACTCCCTGCACACAGCCCGATCGCAGAGAGTAAGGCATTCAAGCACCAGTCTGCAAAGCTACATATTTGAAGCGGCAACACTCCCAAATGCGTGGCATTAGCAAAATAATGGCCCTCTGTCTCTCTTCATTTAAAGGGCTGCCAGTCATTTATCAGCTGAAACACAGACTCCCTTGAAAACTCATCCGCAACACAGATGCGGTTTGCAAGGGACCGGGTTATTTCTCAGCTAGCAGAGCCCACAAGACACTGGTGGCTAAAAGTAGAAAACAAAGATAACAGTGTTTCATCACAACTTTTTTAGGCCATTTCATTCTTCAGCAAATCACTCCAGCTGCAGCTGTCTCTGCCGTCTCTGTTGAAAAAATAAGCAGGAACAAATGCAGAGAAGCTCTTGAAAGTATTAGCTGTCCAAGCTTGTTAAACATGACTCAAGTTAACTGCTGCAATGCTGGGAAGGCAGAGGAATTTGGCAGCCAGTCAAAGGCAATAGGAAACACAGAGTCTGCAAATGAAGAACTCTCCCCTGCGCCCCGAGCTGCCATCAGGAAACTCATCCCAACGGGACTCCGTGCAGAGGAGCTGCTTCAGAGTCATCATTTTTCCCAGCCCAAAACACACTAATTTCCTCTGGCAAGGGAAGAGAGGCAGTAAATAAATAGCCGAAAACCTCAGCCACAGAGTTCATAAACCCTTCACAAAACAATAAGCAAGAAATCCTCTTTTCCACGAGAAATTAATTTCTTACATTTGTTTTGCCTACAGGAATCACTGAACACGACAGAGTAAGGATGCTGCAAAGCCAATAAACTGGACCGCACCCCAGAGTAGCGCGAAGTTCCCTGCTCCATGCACACCTCGATCTCTGAAAAGTTCATCTATCGATGAGTCAATTAGCAGTTTGGGATGAAAAACACAGCTCATGTTTGATTTTTTTCCCATTGTTTTTAATTCTGATATAATAAACCATGAAAAAAAAAAAAGCTTCCTCTAAAAGGAAAGGCGTGTTTAAGTGTTGCACCGAACTGACATTCTTTTAATGATCATCTCCAGAATGTTACTGTGTGGGTAGGAGTCACATCCTGTGAGCTGTATTTCAACGTCTGCTTTGTGTGCTACACACTTGAGTCTATAAGATCAGCAGTGACTATAGGAACACCTTCAAACTCCAAATAAACAAAAATACTAGTTATCTATATTTCTCGTGCTTCATCATTAACAAGATCTCGCTTGATGTAATGAGAAACAAAGACCGAGTTGCTCAACCTTGCCTTAAAACACAGTCACAACCTTTTTAAAACTGAACATCTCTGCAATCTCACACGTCAGAACAAAGCGCGATCAGCTAAAGCCCAAAATCTGCCTTTGCACCCACCATGTCCTAGAAAGAAAGGTGGGATTAGCCTTCCTGAGAGTCAGCAAGAAGCCAGTTCTTGGTGAATAACTGTCAGTCACCAAAGGCTTTTGAAAAGGCTCTCCATTGTTTCTTGGAGATGTCCAGGAGAAAAAACCATCTGGGCTGGGTGAGCCAGAACCACCCCTGCAAGGCTCACTCAGCTGAACTCCACATGGCGTGTGCTGCCTCCCCAGGAAGCCGCAGCCCATGGACACCTCCGGCAGTACCACATTCAACAGACCCTCCCAAGAAACAGGGAGGGCAACAATAAAAGAAGGATGCAGTTGCTCCCTGCGGACATGACTGAATTACTTCTTGACTTGGACCGACTTTTTGCAGGGCACATGCTCATTTCTTCAGCTTCTCCAGGGAGCTTGGTAGGATAAAAGATTCCATGCTTTCACTAAAATCTTTTTTCTCTCGGTTATGATGGTAGGTTGTCAATCCAGCAGGTCAGGGAGATCTAGGGAAGGATGATGTCAAGGACAGTGACATCAGAAGAAGCTGCAAGACTTGAGAGCACCAGAAAATAAGGAAAGCCAGAGTGCTCATAGAGTATCTTCCTTTTAACTCTCAAGTTGGTGAGGAAAGGGGGCAGGGAGGCTTTTACAGTTAACAGCTACGCTTCTGCAGAAGAAAAGCAAACTGCCTGAGGGAGAAGAGATTGGCCTGGCAAGACAACTTGCTCCTCTGGACAACTGCACGGTTGTGACTTGTGTCCAACCAGAATCAGAGCTAGGGACAGACCCATGACCCTGGTCCTCACCCATCACAGATGCTCGGGCTCGAGAGGAACCACCAGCATGAACAAAAGCCCAAGTCCCACCTTTTCCACAGCTCCTCAGGAGGTGACAAAAGACCTGGTGATGGTATTTCTGACACGTTTCCAACTCAAAGGCGATTCATACAGGCATGCTTATGCGACTGGGAAAAGTTGCATGTGCGCTTGGGGTTTTTAAACATAGCTTAATTCAACTCCTGCAAAAACAGTTGAACTGCAAATTTGAATACACAGAGTTTATCTTGTTTAAATGACCAGGAGATAAGTAAAGAAATCATGCCAACCAGAGCCTGGCCCAGACCACGTTTAGTTGTCAGCAGGTTCTCCCCCTGACCAAGTCAGCCTGAAAAAAACCAACCTCAAGCTGCTGTGCATAGCTGGAAGAGTAAATACGTGTCATTTGTTTGCCCTTGTTGGGGGGGGGGGGGGGGGGGGGGAAGAATAAAATATTCAGACTGGGCTTTCTTATAAATAGCACAAGAGAGACAGCTCAGCTCAGGAGGTGGCTGCAGAGCTGGCAGCACTAGACAGGATCTCCAGAACAAAAAAAATCCAGGAAATCCCTAGTGTCACTTCTCCCCACAATTGATTTAAAATGGGCTTATCCCTCGCACTTGGTACATGAGGAAGAAGAAACTTCCTGGCTGTGAGGGGGGGAAACACAGTTATTAATAGCAGCACAATGAGCAAGTATCAGAAGTTATGTTGCAGCCCTGGAAGATCTTGGCTGGATCATGAAAATATCTGTTGCCATGGCAGTAATTGCTATACATGGTAACAGTGAACAGTGGTGTGAGAACAATTTACTTTTTGATTTTGTGCCCAAAACAAGTTCCTTTTGTTTTCTCTCACCAAACCTCCAAGCATTTATTAGCTTGTGTTCAGTCCAAAACTGAGGTTTTCACTTTCAGCAGTGGCAAGGAAGGCAGCAAAAAAAGGGGCAAATTCAGAAAGACGTCAAAGCAGGCAGTGCTCTCTCTGTCCTTCCTTTACAGCATAGCCGATGGACTAGGGCAAAGATCTGGACCACATTCAACTTCCCTTTATATTTGGTGTCCACCTAGACAGTCCTGCCTCCAGTACATATTATTTGCCACTGATAGTAAAAAAAAAAAAAAAAAAAAAAAAAAAAAAGGCAAAAAACTGCAGAGGCACTTATTCTACTTTCAGCAGTTAGAAGCAAGGACTTTTATGAGATGGGATGACCTGACCCTCACTTAATATTCAACATGACAGCAGACCACAGCGTTGCAACTTTTTCATTCTGTCCTCTGCTCCCCTCTTTCCTGTTCACAACCTCCTCTTACCTTCCCGCAGCGCTGCCAAACGCCGGCCAACAGTTTCGCAGAGATATCCGTTACCCCCAAACTCGTTCCTGAATTTCAGCCCTCAGGATTTCTTACATCATTTGCTCAGAACCCATCATTGCACATGCGAACCACAGCACGCTCTTCCCCAGCGCTGCTTTCACCCCTTTTCTAGGTCACATACAAATGCTGTGAGCAGCGGAGATCCCAGCCTGGCTCCCCAAGGGACTTCCCTCCACTGCAAGGTCTGACAGTCCACCCCTCATCTTTGTAGCCTGTCCTTTAACCATTTATTCACCCACGCATCCCATGATGGACTTTTCTTGGATATCCTGTGCTGAAACCTTTCAGAGAGGTCCACCAGGCCACACCGCTGGATCACCCC
This sequence comes from Sterna hirundo, assembly GCA_009819605.1. NCBI lineage: Eukaryota > Metazoa > Chordata > Aves > Charadriiformes > Laridae > Sterna > Sterna hirundo. Next base: position 2,538,943 of record CM020447.1, on the reverse strand, counting down.
TGCCGTGTGCTTGTAAACACCTTCCAAGTACAATGGAGTCACGTGGCTCAATTTTGGTCTACAAAAGCCATGCTGGCGCTTCCGCAACACGTCATATCTATCTACGTTCCTACTTAATGTTGGTTTCTGGAAACTTTCAAGAATGTAAGATACGCATCTTGGGTGAAACCAACTGCCCCCCCATCCTGTCTACAGCCAGGACAACAGGAGAGGTTTGCTTGGCAGAGCACGTGAGCCTGCTCATATACTCTCTCCATCTTCTTCCTTATTCCCTCAGAATCCACACTTCTATATGGATGCTAAAGGCACATCCCTGGCTGTTCTTCCTAGTATCTGTTTCAGACTAGCTGCCTGTAAGTTTACCCAAACACTTTTGGAACCTGCTGACTCCTTTTGCACCCACAACCACCCAGGACAGTGAATTCAGAAGCTCATCATACATTGTATAAAATAAGAGTACTTCCTTCTACCTGCTTTAAGCCAATCTGCTATAAGTTTCATTAAGTGTCCCTGGTTCTAGTGCCACAAGACTTAGTAGATAAAATTCAACTTAATCAGTTCCTTCACGATTTTGTATACCTTGATCATACACTACACCAGACTTCTATTCCAAACCAAGGAGTCACGTTTTTTTTACCCTCTCTCCTCATAAGGCAGCTGCTGTGTCCCTCAGTCATTTTGCCTTTGCTGCAGCCTCCCCAACGCCACCGTCCCTCTCAAGATGCAGAAACCATAACTGCATGCCCCCAGGATACGCACCAAGGTGTTACAGAGGGTCAAAACCAATGCCCTCTGCTTTGTTATTATCACCCTTGCTGACAGTGGCCAATGTTCACTGAATTTTTTAGCTGAGATTGCACACTGAGCTGATGATTTCAGAGAACTGCCGATGATGACTCCAAGCTCCTTCCTGAGCTGTGACCACCAGTTCCAAGTTTAGCATCACAGAGGCCCGCTACAGATAATTTTCCCATATGGGTACCCCATGTTTTCCTACACTCAAGTTCGTCTGCCACATATTTGTCCACTTGCTCAGTTCTGCGAGGTCCTTCTGAACTTCCTCACCTTGAGCGAGGTAATCCAACCACCTGAAGGAATCGAGGATCCTCTGCAAACCTGGGAGTTTCACTGCACCCCTCCAAGCCTCAGGTCACCCACAGGATGGAAACCAGTCCCAGGACCAGTCTCTGGGGCCTCACTGCTGTCTCTTACTCACACTGGAAAATTATTAATAAGCTCTACCCTTTGCATTCTATGCTTTCACCAGCTGTTGGTCTATAACAAGACCTTTCCTGCATACCCATGGTGACTTAGTTTCTTGAAAGCCTTTGGTGGGAACCTTGTCAAAGGCCGTTTGAAAACCCAGATACATGAAATCTACTTGTCCTGCTACCCACGTGCTAACCAAGCTCCAGCAGGCCCATGAGGCAGGGCTTGCCTTTACATTAGCCCTGTTAACTCTTTTCCAAGAAGCCCTGCTTGGCCATGCCTTCAGTGACCTTGTTCTTCATTGCAGAGGCCGGGGCACCGAGGTCAGACCAACTGATCTGAGGTCACCAGGATCCACTCTACAGCCCTTCCCTAGCAGTGCCCCTGGCACAGATATTGAGCCACCTGATACGTACCTCCCTGATTTCCCCAAGATTCCTCTCTTTTAAAAAATGCCATTGCATTTGCCACCATCAGTTTGTGCGATACCAAGGGCACTTAAGCAACAGGATACACACAAAAGTATCCCAGCAATTTCAGATTTAAGATCCTACAGCACTCTCAAGTAAATGCTATCTGTTCCTTACAGTTTCTTATCAGTTCCTCTGTTTGCTGTAAAGCTATTTCTACTGACATTCAATGAGAGACTTCTCAGACAGCTCTTTTGTAGCAAGCTTTGTAGCTTTGCAAGCTACAAAGCTCCTCCGCAAGAGTCAAGATGGCCAAGATGGTTTAGATTTTTCTGTGATGGCTTTATCTTCCATGCCTCTCACACCTTTCTCTCTTCTGCCTCCAAAAGGTTTCTGATGCTTCTGAAAGTTAATCATATTTGACAAATTCACTCTTAAAAAGTATTACTCTGGCCTGCCTTATTTTGATTTTACATGTAATCTGCTGAAATACGTACTTTTTTGGTCTTCTTGTATGGATACAGTTTCCCCTTTTTGAGCAACATCCTTCTCACTGCACCAGCCTTTTTTTCCCTGCACGTTTCCTTTTGTTTTCTGTCTCTCTCTAACTGGTGTGGGGGGGAGCCTTTGATCTCTTCTTGGTGCAGGTATTCATTTCTTCTGAGCTGTCAATGTCATCATCAAATAACTACCATACCACCTCCGGTCCTATCAGCTACTCTTAGCAGAGGGACAGCCATACAAGGCAGACAAATATCAGGGCTCTCACACAACTGCAACGGACAGCCCCTTTTTAGCAGAGTCATGAGTAAATACCAGCTCTATGGCAGGGCAGACATAAGTCTCATTAATTTTATTAATGCTGCCAGTTGTAGAGAGCCCATCATACCACAGGCTCAGAGTTATCATGACTGTTCCTGGGCACATATGTACTGAGTTTTCACAGGTAACAGAGTATTCTCAGTTTCCAGATGTTAAAACTGAGATGCGTTTCCGGCTGGAAACACATTCTGTGACGAAAGCACCTCCTGAGGGGCCCACCAGATGAGAGGCAGAGGGGTCAAGGCTCCTCCTTCCTGCGGGAATACAGGACCACAAGCTCCCAGGAGAGCAGAGCCCTGTGGCAGTGCCTCCCTTCCAGGGAGCAGCCACAGCCTGGACCTTCTCCCTTGTTTTCAGCAGTCGAGCACACAGAGCTGCAGTCAAGGTCGAGGCCCATACAGCTCCTGCCAGAGACAAGAGGCAGGCCCCAATTGCTAACAAATTGCAAGACGGGTTTAGTCAGCAACAGATTTTAATTTAAAAAATAAGAAATTCACTGATCAATTTTTGCCTGAAGCACAAGAAAAACAAAGGTTTACATCTCCCAGCTGTTCATTAATCTTCTTGACATCTTCTGTCACAGCTTAGCAGGTGTGAAGTTGGAAGAAATGAAGCCTGATATTCCTCTGCCTCTTGAGCAGCAGGGAAAGCTCTGACATGACAGGGCTGCACCCTGGAAAGGGGCCGGCTGAACATCCCCCCACCGGCACCCGATTTTCACAGCCAGCCACACTGACATTGCTCTCTGTCCATGGGACCACGTACTGCCTGTCCTAATGAAAGGCTGTGCTTCCACGAGGACCAAGAGAGCAGTCCAAGCTCTAGTACAGACACATCTCACCATTAAAGCTGTTTACGCTCACAGATGTCATTTGCCTTTCCCAGGGGAAACAGCTATAGCCCTTTAAGCAAAGCAGCACAAGCCTCTACCACAGGTAACAGCCTCAAAATGGTAATTTCGGGGGGAATACTGTTAATTCATGTAAAGCCCCTCAAATCCTCTTTGCAGTCCACAGAATCTCTGAGTTCAACCCTGGTCTGGCTGGGACATGGAGGGCAAGAAAGCAGCACCGCAGGCAGCCCCATGAGAAATTTGTCTGTTCTCTGACCATTCCCACAAATTCACTTGAAGAAATGGCAACTGCTGCAAAGAGTAGAGGTTTTAGCAAGGTAACAGGAATTAAACACATGCCCTCCCCTGCTTGCGCCGTTCCTGGGGGCTGAACTCTGCGGTGGGCAGGCGCCACAGGAGCTGCCAGGACAGTGGTAACGGAGCCGCTGCAGCCAGCTGCAGGGGCTATTTTATTTCAGCACCCAGAGTACAAGATGTACGTGGTATCAGGAGACACTCTCAAATAGGAAACTGTTCTCCTCTCCAGAGAGCCCCTCTGGCGCAGGATGCAGCCCAAAAATCAACATGCCCCGTGCACAGCTCACCATCCAGGCCAGGCAGGACCGAGCGCATCAACCACTGGAAATCACCCGTTTCTACACTTCGAGCTCAACTCTGGACTATTTCATTAAGCTATTTGGTGATCACCACGCTGCCCACCATTTCCCACCTTCATGCTCCAGAAACAGCGCGACGGACAGAAAAGTACCCCAAGATGAAGGTTCCCTATAGCCCAGCAGCAAGTACGCCTGGCACCAAACATGCCAGGTTACCAACAAACTTCTCCTCCCATACACACAGACAGCCCTTGAAGCTCAGCAGAAGCTTTCCTTATCCAAACGGAGACAAAAGCAAGTGATTTCATCCCTCCGAGACCAAATGAAGTTTAAGCACACATGTGCTCAGCCATTAGAGGCAGCGCTGGGTGGCCAATGGGGGACTCTGCCATGGCACCTAGAGAGGCCACCTTGCTGGGGAGAAGTTACAGGGAGCCAGAGAGGCTGAAATCACTGCTATCTCCCCTTTTGCCGGCCTCATTCAGCCTTCCTTGTTTCAACAAGAGCAATCTGAACAACTGTCCCCCCCGAAAGGCATCTCTGCCCCACAGCAGCTCTCTGCCAGCCCCCCTCTCTCACAGCTGGGTTTTGGCATTCAAGGCCAAAGTCTCAACAACATGTCACCCCTGCAGCACAGCGTCCAAAGCTGGCTCGATGGACCATGGGAGAGGGAACTAGATGACAACGTCATGGTACACTGAAAGCAGAGCAGATCCAATGATTTGCTGCTGCTGGAAGGAGGGGGTCCCCTCTGCTTTCGGCCCCTCCCCCCCAGCTCTTTCCCCACGGCGCATCCTCAGAGCTCATCACAAGGGCACTGGAGCTCCTCAAATCCCACACGGAGCTAATTCAGCTTGCTAACTAAAAAGCAGCCAGTTTACCCTTACTTTAATCATCTCAACCATTCTGGTGACAGGACCCAGGGCCAGAAGAAACAAGGGTGGCAGTACACAGCTTCACCCCCAGAAGATCATTGCTGTCTTTATTATCTTTTATGCTTATTGCCACCCTGAAACAGACTCCTGCTTTGGAAAAGCCTACAGTCTCCAGAACCTCAAACCCATGTTTTAGACTAAATTCAAATTACAGCTTAAGTGAATTTAGGCTGAGCTGTCATAACACCATCTTCTCACCATACATTTCCTCAGCAGCTTCTAAACCCACAGTACAGAAGGGACTACAGCACTTGCTTTTCACCCTCATTTTCAGCAATTTCAAAACTAATTTCACAAGAATTCAAGTAGCTTATTTCAGGGGCAAGCTTTCTAAGGAGTTTCCAAGCCAGAACTGCAACTCTTCTGCTCTAACACAGGATTGCAGGCCAGCAGGAGCAGCACCGACCTGAGTACAAAGCTGCCCTCCAAGCCCTAACACTACTTGCTTCACACTCATTTTACTGGAACAACTAAGTGCAACTCCGCCATATCGCAGCCAGGCTATCCATTGTATTACAATGGTATAAATTGCTAAGAAAATATACCTCCTCATTACAACTTGCTTAGCATTTATCCTTAGGCATACACTAAGCGCTCCTCATGCCGGCCACACTCCAGGCTCTGCACCTCAGCTCACAGCCCTTTTTCCCGTCTCTCTTTGCTTCACTTGATGTTGATTCATCACCAAGAATGCACAGAACACTTGGAGCTTCTCCTCTCACCATAGCTTAGACAATGCTTGGAAGGTCTAATAAAAAAAATGTCCCAAACCTGTAGCTAGGGAGAAGAGAAAAGTTAAACAGTGTGGCTGATACACAGCTGGATATTTGCAGCTATCGGGGGACTATCAAAGAACTACAATATACATGACAAGGAAACAGTCGCCAGGCCAGAAGAGGACCAAATACAGCATTAGCAGTTTTACGACAAACTCAACATGTTGAAACTGACACCTGGACCTTGAGTTACTGTTTAACACGTATAAGGGAGACTCAGAGCCTGGATTACAGGGTGTGACCACCCGCTGCTTACCCCATGTCTGGAAACAACCCTGCACTTGCTATTTCCCATGCAGCACCGAAAGCACGTGGGGAACAAGCCCGGAGCAGATAAGGCTGCATGGGGGAGCGCGTAACTGCATGAGCAGGTTAGCAGGGGGGTGAGGACCAGGCGCGGGAGCAGCTGGCATGGCCACGATCAGTCGGCTGGAGCAGCTTGGGGTCCCAACAATAAAACCCAGCCACCCACTCCATGGGCCTGGCAGACAGTGTGGAGGCACCAAAAGCTGCAGCCAACATCCACCGCCTGCTCTGGCCACAGCTTCTGGAGGGGCATCTTTCCAGGCAGCACTACACAGAACTGCTCACCCATTGCAACCCCTGGGTCTGTATTTAATTGTTCATCTATAAAGTCTCCTATGATAACTTTTTCTCTGACTTCACTTTGTTACTGAAAATATTTTAATGCCAATTCATCCTTCTCCTAAACTGAGCCCTGGATGCTGCTACGCATGAAAACCCACGGACAAGACGCTGCACTGCCTCAGAATCAAAAAAAAAAAAAAACCAAGACGGCTGAACTCCATGTGGTTAAAGGGGATTTGCTGAGCCCAGTCCCAACTCGTCGGGCAGCATTGTGCAGGGCTTTTCTTGGTATCGCTGGTGATGGAGACAGTAAGCCTCTTTGTCATTCTTCTGGGAAAAAAATAAACACAAGCAAAACCAAACAGAAAAACCAGCTCTACAGAACAAAGAAGTTATCCCTGCTACACTGCACATGGCCCCGGGCCACCAGTTCACGATGTCCAAGATGACACAAAATCCCACTACACTGAGTCTTTTCTGCCTCTGTAACAGGTCTCCAGCCAGAAAGCAGTAACCTTGTTTGCCCAGGTAGGAAACAGCCCCATCTGCCAAAGCAAAACGCCTTATGGCAGCGTCCCATGTCTGCCAAGTTACACACACAAGTGAGCCCAGCGCAGGTTTGGTTCCCCCCACCCCCTCCCGCTCTGCTTGGCTTGTTTGTTTTTGGTAGATCATAAACCCTGTGGCTAAGAAAAAGTTCAGTTTACAGAGGCCTGGGACTGCTCTGCTCCAGGCTGAAAGAGAAATGCACAGCAAGCCCAGGGAACACGGGGCGCTCACTGTCACCTCCCTTTCATCCCACATCAGACCAGTTTCCATCAAGGAAGCTTGCCCAAGCCAAGCTGGGCACAAGCAGAAAATGAGAGGAGTAAGAAAATACCTCCTCTCTGTAGAACCAGCCTTCTATTTGCCTCTGGTGGCTGATGGAGCTGCCAATATATAATTTTATTCAGATCTCTCCATTTCAGAAATTCACCAGCATTCTGCAGCATAAAGCCCTCAGTGGAATTTCATATAAGACCTTAAGTCCAAAAAGTCAAAAGAACCCAAAAAAAAAAAATAATCTCAGCATCTCCAGTGCTTTGGTTCTTCAGCTTGGTTTTTTTCAGGGGGAATTTTCAAAAGTTGATATTGTCCAACCAGAGTCCCCTCTTTTCACCTGAAGCATGTAACTGCGGGAGGCCAGACACGCTCCTCGAGCTGCTACACCATCCGTACCAACGCTCCCCCGAGGGATCAGGGGGTCCTTTCCATCTCCCGTACTTCACTGCAAACAAGCAATCTGGATCTTCAGCATCCTCATTATAAGATTCCCAAACTCTTTTGGCTCTGTGCATTGCATAACCGAAAAATGGCAAGTGACAACACACAAAGAAAAAAGCTCGGGAGAGCAGCTGGAGGATCGTTGACACCAGCTACACTGGAACTTGCTGGTCAATATTCAACTGGAAATAGAAAACACTGTTGTTCCTTACAACAGTAACCTCAAACACTTGGAACAGTAAATTAGGATGAGAGAATGTATCCCAAATAATGGTATTTTTTCCATTCTCCCACGAGACAAAGACCAAGCGCAAAAAAATTTTCTCTTGACCTACAGTGTCTTATTCCAGATGTACGAGCCAGATGGACCTCACGTCTGCTGCTTTAGTTAATATTTTCCTGCCACTCCAAAAACTGACTGCTTTAAAAAATTGCCCAAAGTAGAAGACTACTCTTCCCCATGAAAGGTATAGGAACAATCAGACAGCTAGCTTGCTTCAGTGGCCACTCATGACTGAGATACCAAACAACGCAATAAATGGCTTGGTCCGCCGTCTTTCCTCCAGGTGCCTTTCTGCACACCTTGACAAAGGCAGGAAATAGCATCCAATCTGTAAGCAATGACAGCAGAGCTCAGAAACCCTCTATGAATCCAGCTAAAACCAAATCCCAGTGTCTGCTCCAGAAGTTATTTTTATTACAAACAAGAGGCACTTCACTAACTATTCAAATCTGCCCAGAAGGCTTTTTAAAGAAACACAAGCCTATACATGTCACAACAAGGCACAAATAATTGGACTCCACCTGGGAAGGATTGATGGAGCCTAAATGGAGCATTTCAAATTCTGACGTATTTATTTGCTGATAGCTTGCAAGCATCTCCTCCTAATTGCATCATCCACTGAGAAAGCCATCTGGGTAGTACGACAGGAATGGAAACACTGGGAAAGCAGACCACAGGGAAGGAGGAAACACTGCTTCTTTCCTTTGAACTTCTGATTAGTTTCCATCAGAAGACTCTGGTGCGTCTGAAGGTGTTTCACAAGGACCAGGCTTTATCTGCCTAGTCAAACACTGTAACTGAATGCACGACTCCACCTGAGGAGCTAGCTCCAGGCCATGCTGGGCCTGCTGACGGGAGCAGCTTAAAAAGGACACAGCAGTGATGGTGGACAAGATGACTACCTTGTCCTCCACAGCTTATCACCCCTCTTCTGCCTCTGCCAGCAGAATTACCGGAGCAAAAACACACTCCTGGTTACACTTACAAGCCAGTTGGTCTTTCACCTCTAAATCATTTAACCCCAAGGAAACTGCCCTGGCAAGCTCAGCAATAGCTCCAGCAACACGTTCAGAGGAGCAGGGATGACAGCAGGAGTGCACGGCAGAGGTCGGGCTGCTGATAACCTCTCCCACCTGCACTTATCTCTGCTGATGTCAGAGAAGAAACAGAGACCTTCTCCACCCCAGCTCATTTGCTGTGAGGTGAGTTACCATAATGGTCATCCAGCAGACGAGAGCTAGACAACCTTCTGGGAGCAGAAGCTTGTCCTGCAGTCACAGCTAGCTACAGAGAGGACGTTTATACACGGCCTTATTTAAGCCAACGACAAAGAGGGTAAACCAGAACAGGGCACGTGGACCGAGTTCAGAGGATGCGGGGGGCTCTGCGCTGAATAACAGCGGGAGGTTCAGATGCCTTGCCAAAACCAGAAGACACCTTTGCTACAAAGCCACAGCTGAGTTCAGACACAAGGAGTCCATCAGCAGCTCCAGGGCCAGCTGATGATGCATGAAGTTTTCGCTCATTCCTTAAATTAACTCTTTTGAAAAAAACAATAACTAGTATTCAGGCAAAGACAAACTAAAGCCCGAATTAACTATACACAACAAACTCATACTAAAGATACTGAGATTCAATAACAAAATTAAGAGTCTTCATCGTAATCAGAACATAAAGCATGCGAGTCCTTTATATTTTCTATTAATCAAATCAAAATGGCCAGCCAGACCAGCAGGTTTCCCACTGAACAAGTACACTCAGTACCATTCCCAGTCGTTCTTCCCACCCAGCTAACAGGACTTCAACAATCCCCAGTGCTTCCGGAGCAGATTTCCCTCTGCTCGCATCCAAGACTGTTTAATTCAAACAGCCAAAAACATGCTGCTAAAACAGCAAGCCCAAACTGAAAAGCTTTCTTCTCCATAGGTAAAATGGCAACCAAGTAGTATTTTTACTAACACACTTACCTATCAAGAAATCTAGATATGACACATTCTTGTCTGACTTCAAAGAAAGGGTTCATGAATATGAATATTTAAACTGCACTGGCAGGGGAAAAAAATTAAAAAAAAGCAAACCAAACACCCTCATGGGCCAAAAAGTCAGAATCCTATGGCAGTTTATGCTTCATTATGTTTAATTACAGAAGCAATTCCATCAAAGCTGATTCGGATCTTACAGTCCTTCCCACAGTCTCTCAATGCCAATAGTTCTTCCTCCGTGGCTGTATGGGGAAAAAAACCCCACCCTGTCCCCTGGTTTACAAAACTTTACCTGGTTGCCAGCAGGCAGTTGCCCCAATCTCATGAAGCCAACACCGAAAGAATGATTAAAATAGCGCCTCAAAGCTGAAGCACAAATATATTGAAATCTGCAAGATTTTCTTACCCATTAGGCAGTTCACTATAAGAGTCTCAGTCTCTCCTCCTTTCATGTTTGCACCATGGCACATCACAATTTTCTAGAGATCAAGTAAATCACTTGAATGGGAGGTGTTTGCCTTTTGTGCCCCTAAACCAGAGCAGCATCCAGTGAACCAGATTCTGCATGTCTTCTTGGCACATTAAACGCGCAAGTCTCTCATGAGGTTTCCAGCTGTGGATCCAGTAACAGTCAGGCTGAAAGCAGCCTTTCGCATCACAAGGATGACCATAAAATTCTTCTGGTTACAAAATGCACCAGGCCAGTATACTTAGGTCTCCCCATAGCTTATGTGCTCCCAGCTAAGGCCAAGACATCTGTTTCAGCGCAAACCTGTTGCGAATACAGAAGGCATATGAACTATCTCACCAAAAAGCTGGTTTCAAAATCCACATTCCTATAATCCACTGTGATCTTAGCATCATTCCAAATAGCTGCCTCATCAACACTGCAAACACCGAACTCAAAAAGCACCAAAGAGACAGTCAGTGGGGATACGCTGGAAAAATTATGCTGAAATCCAGTGCAAGAAGCCCTGTGCTCCTCCTCACTGGCTAGCAGAACGATAGCCCCAAATCTACGTGGCTTTGTCGGGTTTTCCAGTTCACCCCCTGAAGCGAGCAACAGGCAACTTTGATCCCCAAGCGCCCTTGGCTGTCACAAGCAGGGAGGCAGAAGAAACCACTCTGAGTTGCTGCTGCTGGCAGACCAAGAGCGTGCTGCTGTGCTAATCATTTTGCTCTGGACGAATTCTGGTATTCTACATCCACTCTCAAGGGGATTTGCTATCCCTTCCCAAGATACTCCTTCTTAGGGACTAACTCAAATTGTGTTCTGCTGGAGAAGATGCAGAAGAGAAAGGAGAAAAGCAACTTCAAACGCAAGAGAAATAAAAAATTATCCCAAACACCTTGCACCATCATTGAGGTACTGGGAAGAACGCCAGCACAGCCCTCCCTCCTCTCCCCGAGACAAAGAGAATGCGAGAAGCCAGCTGAAATCTGGTGCCCCTGGGGAGAGCCGTGCTCGCAGGAATGTTAAATTGTTCTGAGCTTTTCATCTAGGAAGAAAAAGAAAATGATAGCAAAATAGCGCAAGAGCGACTGGCATCAGCCACAGGGAGGACAATGCTTCTGCCAGGCTCTGCTTTCCTCCCAGCAGAGACAAACTTCATTCAACCACTTCCGACTGACAAGCTGAGGTGCAGAGCTACCAGGAGGAATTCTCCCTGAATAGGGTTATTCAGAGGAGCCATAAAATCCGCCCATGTTTGTTGGGAGCCGGATACAGCCTGGGAAACTGGCCTGGCTACTGGGCCCTCCATCTTCACTGCCAACAGGTGATCCTGGCTCCCTACACACTTCCAGGTGAGAAGTGAACAATCTCATGGTCACCCCTCTCCAGCACACCAACTGCAACAGCCATTCCAGTCCTTGATCAAGAAAACATTGTCAATTTGTAATTCCATTTGGTTTGATAAGTGACAGAGAGCAACCTATGCGTGCAACCCACCCTAAAGCCTGTGAGCCTGGTCCAAAACCGGTAGAAAATCAGAGGGTGCTTCTGATCAACCGCTCGTCTTCAGAGGCGCGAGGGCACCCAGCAGAGCCCGGCCACAGCCTCCGGGAAAGGCAGTGCTGCCGCTGCTGGACGCCCCAAGGCCCAGGCAGGATGGGGAGCTGCAGGTCAGGGCCAGGCCAGCTCGGCCCCGTGGAACCCGGGGCCACCCGCCTCGCTGGGAGGCTGCAAACATCGCGGTCCTGGCAATGGCCGCCGCGTCCCGCCGGGAGCGGGGCCTTACAAGGAGCCCCTCTGGCGGGGCCGAGCAGGTGCGGGCGGGAGCGGCTGTGGGGGAGCAGCTCCTCGCACAAGTTGGCTACCGGGCTCGACGGGGCCCGGGCCCGGGCCCTGCCGCTGCCACCACAGGGCTCGGCCCGGCTGGGCTGGGCTCGGCCCGGCCCGGCGTCGGCAGTCCCTCACCTGCCCACCGGGGCCCGCGGCTCGCCCGGGCCCGCGCCCGCCACCCCAGACCCCGAGGGGGCGGCGGCGCCTCCCCTCCTGCCTCAACAGGTGCGCGGCGGCTCGCACTCACCTCTCCGCCATGGCCCGCTCGGCCGCACCACCCACTCTGCCCGCGAGCGGGGCAGGATGTGAAACCCGAGCCCGGGCCCCGCCCGGGGGCGGTGCAGCCCGGCCCGGCCCGGCCCGTCCGGCGGGACCCCCGGCCGCTCCCTGGGTCCCTCTGCTGGGGGGCGCCGGCACGGGCCAGCGGGGCGGGCGGGCCGAGGGCAGCCCCTGCCGGCGGCCGCGGCCGCGCCGTGGCCCTCCCGAGCCCCAGCCCCAGGAAGGGAGAAGGGGAGCCGGGACCTCAGTTTTGGAGGAGCCGAAGCGTTATTTGAGCGGCAGGTCAATGGCGACGGCCAAGCTGCCGTGACCAGGTTTGTGAGGAGAATCGCGGCGGGAGCCGTGCCGTCCGTCACGGGCGGCGCGGGGCTCTCGGGAGCGCAGGCGGGTCGCAGCCTGCCCCCGGTCCGGCGGCACCGGCCCCCCCGGAGAGTGTGCCGGTCCCAGCTGTAACCCGTGCCCGCTCCCGGATCACAGCTGCCCCGGGAAATCGGCAGGCCCCGCGATGCGTGTCCCCGACGCTACCGCCCGCCGCCCCCAGAGCTGGCGGGGGTCCCCAAACGGGCAGCTGCCCCCGGGCTCCAGCGGCTCTGCTCTGCTCCCTCCAACTCCTGACATCCTCCGAGAGCGGGGTCGGGAAGCGGCACTTAGGAAAGTGGGACTCGAACCATCCCGCAGCGTCGAGAGAGGGAGATGTCTTCGTCTGTGCTGGGTGCCAGGCTGTCCCTGCCAAGGTGACACACGGGGATGATGAGCCGTGGTGTAAAAGCTGGCATGCATCTGGGTTTGCCCAGCCGTGCCCTCTTTTTTGACCCCGGCGATTTTTTCTGGGCAGATTTTGGGGACTTTCTGTGTTCATCGGTGCCCTGAGCACACAGTAGTCTGGTCAAGGCTGTGCAGGTGTGTCCCCCACGCACGCAGGGATCAACCATCAGCGTACAAATGGTAATTCGGAGGCCTCAGGAAAGGGTATAGCCCTGCTTCTCAACAAGCATGGGTAGTCTGAATAAACAAGCCGTGGACTAAAGGTCAGCCCCTCTAGATCACCTTCTGTCAGCCACCAGTTTGGAGTGTGTCCCTTGGCACGGTGGCACAGCAGAGCCCCGGTTATCTCAGTGACTGCTGCAACGTGGCACTGCTCCCAACAAATTTGGTACGGGGTCCTGTTATTCTAGAATGGGAACAACTCCATGCAGAGGGAAGTCCTGGGGGTTGAGCTGCCCACATGGCTCAGACCCCTCTGGGGGTGCAAGACTTGGCCGATACTCGGTTGATTTTGCCACTAATCACACCATGCAGCAAATTTCTGCTACAGTCAGAAATTAGTCCATTCAGCTTATTAATCACCCTGGGTGAGCCAGCAGACATGGTCCCTGCACGGAGCGATACCGCATTCATGGTGCTCTTTTGCAGATGGCATTTTGGCACTACTGAAGAACTTCAGAGTAACTTAATCTGAAGACATTCATGTGAAAGTCCCACTGCACTTTTAAATAACAAATAGAGAGACAGTGAGATCATGGCCGTTCTGCTCACTGGCTGGATGCGCAGCTGCGTTGTGCTTACCAGGGGGGTCTGTGCAGTGGGGGCCAGTGGAGACTGGGGCCCCCGCTGGGGCTGCAAAGCTGCTGGAGATGCCCGTGCTGCTGCAGGGCAGGGCAGGGGAGGCTGGGTTTTGTGGGGCTGCAAAGCTTGGGGACTGAGGCATAGGGAAGCAGAGAAGGAAAGGAAGAATTAAACCAGGTCCGCGTTGGAAACAAAAGTTTGCTAGTGTACCTCTAATGTGGTTAAATTGGCGGCTTTCCTTGTGGAGATGCAGATATTATTTGCCTTTGCCAATAAAGGCTTTACCTGTCCTCTGAGGGAAGCAGCGATACTGGGAAAATGCTTATAGCAGCCTGGCAGTTTCTGTTCAAGGGCTCTTGTAGATATAGACTTGGTGTATAAAATCTTTAACAGCCTGATTGCCGTTGCTGTGCTGGCAAGAGCCTTTGGACAGACTGAAAATAGAAGCTGGGGAGATGGGAGGTTGCAAGAGCCCTGGCTTCAGGGACCCCCCTAAAATGTGTGACTCGATGGGGTACATGGGAAGTTGGCCGCAGGAGGGACCAGGCAAGCATTCATTTTTTCTGCAATGTTCTCATTTTATTTTGCACATTTCGGGGTTTGATGATGATGTATAGGCGTTTTCAACCTACACCTCTGGCAGGCTTGTTGGGGAACCTATGAATTCATTGCTTAGCTGCTGCAGCTAAAATTCTTGGGATGTGATTCTGCACATAGCGCACTGAGAGATCCCTTGTCTCTTGAGGACAAAGTGGGAGAGCTGGAGGCACCCAAGGACACAGAGGACACACTAAGATGACATCTCACACTCATGAGCTAGCAGCCCTGTGCTGTCTTGCACAAAGTCATGCAGCAGGAGGGCGTCAAAATGAAGAGCAAGGAAACCACCATGATGGCAGAACCTCCCCACCAGAGGATGGTCATGTACCCGCTGGCACCAAGGACACTCTTGGGAGCAGAGATCCCCACTGCTGGAATAGGAAAGCTGGGTGAAAGAGGCTTTGTTTACCAGGCACGATGGATGGTTGTGAGGCCGTGACTTACACACAGGTGCAAAGCTGCCACAGCAGGGTCCACCTCTTCATGAGAGCCAGGGAGTGCTGGTGGACACGAGCTCTGTCAACACCACTGACTCAGGGAGGGGGGGAGAAATCCCAGAGGGAAAAAATTAAGCAGCTAAGGGAAAAGCTTCTTTTGTGGGACCTCTGTAGTGAATTTTCCAGAGGCTTTCACCGCTCAGGCAGTCATGGGCTGAGGGAGACTTCTACTAGTGGTACTTGGTACAATAACATAAGGAGGTCCTCCTCCAGGGATACAGGCGGGTCACTCTGTGACATGTACATGGGAGATCAAGCCCACCAGTCACGATGTCTGCCATCAATACACCAAAGATGGCAGCAGGAGGTGAATATGAAGTGTCTGAATGGTCTTTGAGAGCATGGCAAAGACATCGCAGTGTCTCTGAGAACAGAGGATTATAAACTTTAGCTCTTTTGCTAGTAACAGAACTACACTGCCCACAAGAGGAAACAGCCTTCATGAATTGTGAGGCTGTGAACACTAGATCACTGTAAGATGAATTAAGAGATGTGTGACCAATGTTTCCAGGCCAAAGTATCCCCTTGCTGCCTCTTCTTGGATGAAGGATATTTCCTAAAACTGTCACTGAAGAACTGCAAAAGGAGCCAGCTCCCTGAGATCATGCTCAAATCATTTCTTCAGATGCTGCTCCCATGTGGAAGAAACTGTATCTGGGGTCGTACATCCACTCACCTTTCATGAAGCTGCTCAGCTGGTGGACATTCGTACATGTGCACACACTCCACGTCAGGAAATGGCAGGTGGAGGACCTTCCATGAGGGGTCTTCCTCATCTCAGTGTGTGGAAGAACTGGTGATACTAAAGTAAGGGAAGCTCGATATTGCACTGCTGCTGCCCTGTCTGCACGTACCAGACTGGGGAGATGAGGCAATGCCCAGGCAGATGTGCTACGGCTGTGAGTGCAGACATCATGTTGCCCCGAAGGTTTGGGCCAGTGGGCACTGTCCTTGCTCTGCCTCTGTTAACAAACTGTTCTGTACAGCCTGGAACCAGCCCAGCCCAGTACCACCCCCACAGTAAGGGGCTCCATATACAGCAAGGGGGGAATAACAGCTCCAGTCAGGTGTGAACAAACCCTGTGTTGAGGAGAGACTGGTGATACTGGGAGTAGACACCTAGAATGCTTGGCAAGGTTTGGGTGTCTGGGCTTACGGCCAGCGCTGACCTGGTGTAGCTGCAACCTTGGATCAGGCTTCCAGGGCACTGGCAATGGTGGGAGGATAAGCTGGGAGATGCTTCATCAGGGGTTCCCTGCTCCACTATGGAGCTGCATTTAAGCTCAAGTCCTCACCCTCGGCCCCACCTGAGTAACATTCCAGTGAAGCTTGTGCCAGGCCTGGCACCTTGTTGACCCCTACCCACCAACTGGGAGAGCAATCACTCAACTGTGGCTGACCATGGTTACCATCACCAAACCTGCTCTGCTCCTCCTGCATGGTCAGTATGGCACTGCCATGCTGTCACCTCATCTCCAGCTTGCCTGTCACCTCCTACTGCCCCAGCACCACCAGCCCCCATGACTGGGAGGGAGAGCAGGAGCAGGAACAGCTCTGTGCAGTCTTGTGCTGAAAGAGCCAGAAAATATTCTGTACGGTGAAAGGTCAAATTGCTACCAAGCTATTACTGTGAGTGCCTACATGTGGGCAAGGTTTCTCACCATGGGCAGCTCTTTATTGCAAAGGAAATTAGATAAAGTGCTAGGTTGACCAGGGAGTATAGTTTGCCCACATGGGTGGTGGGATCTCCATCCTTGGAGATTTTCAAGGTTTGGCTATGCAAAGCCATGGCTGACCTGTTATGGTATTGGTGACGGTAAAGCCAGCATGGCTTTACTAAGGGCAAGTCCTGCCCGACCAACCTAGTGGAGTGACTGCATCAGTGGACAAGGGAAGAGCAACGGATATCATCTATCTGTACTTCTGCAGGGCCTTTGACACGGTCCCCCACAACACCCTATTCTCTGAGCTGGACAGATACAGATTTGATGGGTGGACTGTTCGGTGGATAAGGAACTGGCTGGATGGTCACATCCAGAGGGTAGTGCTCAATGGCTCGATGTCCAGATGGAGAGAGATGACAAGTGGTGTCCCTCAGGGATTTGTACTGGGACGGGTGCTGTTTAACATCTTCATCAATGACATAGACAGTGGGATCAAGCACAGTCTCAGCAAGTTTGCCGACGACACCAAGCTGAGTGGTGCGGTTGATGTGCCAGAGGGACGGGATGTCATCCAGAGGGACCTGGACGGAGGTGGGCCCAAGCAAACCTCATGAAGTTCAACAAGACCAAGTGCAAGGTCCTGCACCTGGGTCGGGACAATCCTCATTATCAATACAGGCTGGGGGATGATGTGATAGAGAGCAGCCCTGCAGAAAAGGACTTGGGGGTCCTGGTGGATGAAAAGCTGGACATGAGCCAACAATGTGCACTTGCAGCCCAGAAGGCCAATCGCATCCTGGGCTGCATCAAAAGAACCGTGGCCAGCAGATCCAGAGAGGGGATTCTGCCCCTCTCCTCTGCTCTCGTGAGACCCCACCTGCAGTACTGCGTGCAGCTCTGGAGCCCTCAGCACAAGAGGGACATGGACCTGTTGGAGCGGGTCCAGATGAGGCCACAAAGATGATCCAAGGGCTGGAGCCCCTCTGCTGTGAGGACAGGCTGAGAGAGTTGGGGTTGTTCAGCCTGGAGAAGAGAAGGCTCTGGGGAGACCTTATAGCGGCCTTCCAGTCCCTGAAGGGGCTCCAGGAAAGCTGGGGAGGGGCTGTTTGCAAGGGCATGTAGCGATAGGACGAGGGACAATGGTTTAAACTAGAGCAGGGCAGGGTTAGATCAGACATTAGGAAGAAGTTCTTTACACTGAGGGTGGTGAGAGACTGGCCCAGGTTGCCGAGAGAGGTGGGGGAGGCCCCATCCCTGGAGACATTCAAGGCCAGGCTGGATGAGGCTCTGAGCGACCTGATGGAGTTGAAGATGTCCCTGCTCACTGCAGGGGGGTTGGACTAGATGGCCTTTAAAGGTCCCTTCCAACCCAACACATTCTATGATTCTATGATCTCACTTCAAGCAAGAGTTTGGGCTAACACCCTCCAAAGGTCCCTTCCAATCAACACATCTATAATTCTATGTCAAGTGGCTTGAGGTTCGGGCTGGGCAGGCAGATGTGGTGAATTCTCCATTCTTTCAGAGCACAGTCATCTTGTATCAAGTGTCTCAAATACCATATTGAACAGGACCAGGCTGACCTGGATGCAGGAGTTGCTGGCTGAGCTTCTCTGGATTGTGCGCTGTGAGAGTCCTCTCCGACAAATGGTCTTAGCATGTATGAGGCAAAGAAAAAACATCCCTGTTCTTAATTAATCCTGTCTGTGTTTTGAAGCTGACTGAAGAGGTCACATAGCCTAAGACTGTCCTTTGGAAAGAGCTAGTTGGAGATACTTGGCCATTTGTAAAAATACATGTTTTTAAGCAGCAATCAGCAGGTTTTTTATAGTGGGCATGATGTAAATTTATATAACAAGCCAGATGTTCTGCAATGGGGCTTTTTTAAAATCATCCTGTCCCAATTTTTTCCATCTTACCTTCTTTAGCTCCCTTGCAGAGTAAGCAGTCATGCTATCGCATTACCAGTTGGCAATGGCAGCAGCTGGCTATAACCCAAACTTAGCAGCATGGGATGCGGAAACAGATGGAGCAGCAAATGCTCTTTGTTTCCTCTCCTACTTTCTAAAACAGATTGTGACAAAAAACATACAGGAGAGGTTTCTGCAATCTTCCCTGCTGCCGTGTCTCCCTGGCTGCTGACAAAGCTATGGGATGAGCTCTAGCAGGAGTTACTGTTCCCCACAGCAGAGGAGAGCTCTGCCTTTTTAAAGAGGAGCTATAAAGAGAAGGGAAGGGCATCAGATACAATGATTACAAGCCCTTAGAGGGGAAAGAAGGGTGCAGGGGGTGAGATGGCTGAACTGAGCTGAGGGCTCCCCATACATCGAGTTCTGCTCCTCCTGCTGCTCCGAGTCTTGGTTCTGGTGTTCATCTGAGCCTGGGTGAACCACGTCAGCTCATTAAGCTTACACAAAACAGAATTGAGTGGTGTTTTGCCAGGCTAGTAACCTGAACTGGCGCGATGTATGATCAGGCAAGCACCGGAATGAGGGTGAGGAGCAGAGCCACACACCAGAATGGGCCGGGAGGAGAGAAGAACAGGGGAGGAAGGTGGAGGTGGGAATGTCCCTTGTGAACTGGGAGATCAACTCCACTGTCCTGGGTAGTCCTTGTCCCAAAGCTAGGCAGCCACGGGAAGGGAAGTCCATGCTCCCAGGTCACGTTCTATGAGCTGAACTCTGAGGCTGCTGGCGATGAAGGTCAGGAAAATGTCCACAGCAGAAGTTTGCCTGCCTTGTTTCAAAATTCCCGTGGGACGAAAACTCCCCAAGAAAAGGTGCACATGTCCCTACCACCACATCAGTTACAGGTTCCCAAGGGACTTCTACTCTATCACAACCTCTCACAGCTCTTTGTGTCTGGTAAGAGTTCTGCTGCTTTCCATCTATGTCCTCTAAGGATTTACTGATCGGTCCAAACGTGTGAGCAGGACAGAGGTGCTTTCTCCCTGCCAGGAGACATTATACACTGGAAAACAGGAAACTGCGTGTGGGTTGGCTACACAAGTCCCACCATCAGCTGCCTTGAGCTGGGGGACAGCTTCCCAGAGCAGAAGACACTTGCCAAGAGGCAGGTGGCCAAGGCTGATGACACAAGACTGAGCTGGCACCACCACATGCACCCAAACAGCAACGTGAGTGGTGGTGACACAGCTGTCCCATCTGCCTGTAACTCCCTGCTCCCTCTCCCAGCGTGCTGCATGAGCTGCCTGACCTGTCTGGCTTTGCTGTGGCTGACATTTGTGCCAGGCAATGTAATATTGTTGTAGGTACTTGCCAAGAACCGAGTTTATTTTTTAGCCACAGCCACAGACAAACACAGCTTGAGAACCTGTAATTCCTCAAGCTAATTCTTTTTTCTTCCAAGCCTTGACAAATTAATTGAATCCCCACTTCTGTGAGAAATCTGGAAGGAAGTCCCACAACCAAGACTCCAGAGTTAAAGACAGACAGGGATTCACAAGGTTGACTACTCCATTTCTCACCAGTGGAGAGGCTTTTCTGGGGGAATTTCATGCTGACGTTGTTGTCTCCTGTGGTGATCATTTGGACACCTATCTGAGATCCTGTCAGGGGGGTTTGCATTATAATCTGCTTAAGTTTTCTCAGCTTTATCCCATTTTTCCTGTTCTTCTTAACTATCACAAAAAATTTTGCTCCATTTTGTTGTCCCCAACTGAAATATCTGCAGGTTGTTATTTCTCACAATGTCTTTTCAGTGAAATAATATAGATTTGGGGTTTTTTTAAACTTAATCCCTTTTGCCCTCAGATAGTGCCTTGAGTTCTGCTTGCACACCACCTGCTTACTAGGACATACTGATAACAGAAAGTCCTTTCATGAGTGCAAGAAGTGGTTTATTACTCTTTTTCTTTTATTGTTTCTCATACAGTCAAGGGTTTGAGGACCAGCCATGCTCCTACTGAAGTCACTGGGAATGGCAGCAAGTTCTTTGCTCTACCATATAACTGCCAGGGGAAGTTAAGTTTCTGAACTCATGGTTCCCAGCGTCATGGTGCCAAATGCCCCTGTTTGCGTTTGCCGCGCTGACTTTGTCAGGCAAGCTGGGTTCCTCTCAGTGTCCAGGTGTTCAGCTTTTGGCAAACCACTTTGAAAGCTGTTTGCTGGTTTTTGTAACATCTTGGATATCTATTAAGCAGACCAACTCAATGAACAGGTTCTTATATTTTAATTGAGTGCTGTGGACACAGGCTGGGTGCTGACAACCTGAACTCATGCGTCTCTGTCCAAGTCCCTCCATGGCCACCCTTTGTGAACGGCTGTTGTCAGAGAGGAAACGCTTGAGCTTACACCTGAGCAGTGTCTCAGGGGACCACCTGATGCAAACCCTGAGTAATCCTACGTGTCGGCACATCTGTAGGAGGCCACAGTCAGCCCCACTGTGCCAGAGCAGTCCTGTGCAGCAGCCTGGAGCCCAGAATGTTGGGCAGCTCCTGGGGATGAGGCAGGTCTGAGGTCAACGTGGAAAGTCAGTCTGCAGGTCGAGGTCAGGATCAGGCCAGTGACGGCCCTGCAGGTCTGTAGTGACCAGGCAGAGCTGAGGCCAGGCCAGGCAGTCAGTCTGCACGCTGGAGTCAGAGTGACCCAGGGCTGGGCATGACCACGGGCACGGGCACATGGGTGAGAGCACTGGAGAAAAGCTCACCTCCAGCACAGCTCACATGGGGACAGAGGGCCCAGGGATGATCTGAATTGGGGCTCCTGAGCAGGGCTGGGGTGCAAGCCCCAGGTGAGGCTGGTCAAAGCTATTAAGGGCTTGTTAGCACCCTTGGGGCCCTGAGAACAGCTTCACTGACAACAGCATTTAAATGAAGCCAAAGGTCTGCCTCTGCTAGTGTTCCGATCTCCAGGAGTAATCAATAAAGGGAGACCTTCCCCTTTCCCTCACACACAATTCCTGGGCAAGCAGAGGTAGAGGGGCATAGGTGGTGGCACTGCTGCTCCTATTGGCACCTCTCCAGAGCTACTGGAAGGAGAAGGAGCAGGAGCATCATCCAGCACTGACATTAGAAGAGAAGCCGAGGGTAGGCAGGTTGATGCATGGGAGAAGCTTGCCACCAGTGGTGCCATGTCTTGGGGAGAAAATTGCCCCTCATCTCATGGAGATGGACTATGATCACCTCCTGCCAAGAAAGCAGGGACCTCTGACTGGCAGCCAGTCCCTTCCCATGTCCTTAGCACAGACCACAGGGACTTTGCACAGGCCAGTGGGCTGCAGCTGGGATCCACATGAGGAAACTGGGTCTGCTCAGATCTACCTTATGCAGTTCCCATCAGATCCATTTGACACCTTGAACCTATTCAGGATGTTCTCTGCTGGCTTACAGGACATGGTCTGCACCAGCTTCACATTTTGAAGGGTATTTTATTTTTAATATTTCAATGGCTAGCATTTCCGTGCTTTGTAGCTGTACCAGTCTATTTTTAGTCTTTTTCCTCCTGGTGATATAAACTGTTCTGAGCCATTTTAGCAATCTCCATGCTTCTTACAAGTGTGTTATCCTTTTGGTTTATTCGTTTTTAATAAGCTCTTTTGGGAGGAATTTCTTTGCTGATGTTCTTTCAATGATACCAGATCGAATACATTATACTCGCTCTTGTACATAGCTTTTTTAATAGCACAGTTCTGAATGAAGCCCCTCACACATCTCAGTACTAAACCCAGTCGCTTCTTTTATGTTCTCCAACCAGCTGCTCCAAAAATCAAGCTTTTCTGGTATCTAAAATGTAGCAACTACATCATGTGTTGATGTGACATTTAGTCACCCAATGTGAGGGTAATTGGAGACTCTTCATTACGGTGATGTTTTCTGCCTTGGCAGCCTCTCTGATCTCCTAAATATATCACTGTCACCACCACTGGTTTTGAAGATCGTTCACTATAGCGGTCCTAATGCTCCCTTTTGCCTATTTAAGTGTGAATTTTCTAATTTTCTATAGGGGTTCAGTATTGCATGTTGGAAGATTAAAATTGTTTAGGCACATCGACTCCGAGGTTTCTTTGTCATCCAGCATCACTCCTCCATGAGTGCAGTTTAGTCGTTCTTCCTGTATGATCTGTGGCCTGCTGTTGCAGCGTCCCACTGGTTAACTGCCTCACACCGATTTCTGATAAGGCTGTTCTCAGTCAAAACGGGGCAGTCCAGTTTTTCCACCTTATTTTTTCATTGCTGGAATTTGTACAGAAGCAGATTTGTGACTGTTACCCTGTTTCTGGAACTTCATTTGTTCAGCCTTCCGTTTGTCATTTCCTTCTTCAGTTTTGTCAACCTCCATCCCCATCTTTTAACTAAGATAATTGTAATGACTTTTCGGGAAGGATGGCCCTAATTTTTGTGGAGGTTTTGCGAGGATGAAAGGGTTCTCCCCGGGTACGCCTCCCGGCCGCACGGGCAGCGGGCTGCGCAGGCAGCAGGCGGCGCGGCAAGAAGCATAAACTATGCGGTCCCACATGGTCTAGCGGTTAGGATTCCTGGTTTTCACCCAGGCGGCCCGGGTTCGACTCCCGGTGTGGGAAAGCACTGTCGTTTTTTTTCCTCTTCTCTTTCTAAACTTTCAGTCTGCGACATTTTACCACCTGCAGCGCGGGGTAACACAAACGTCGAACAACTCCCACCCCAGACCTTCTGCCTCTCCCCAGGATGCGCTAGCACTCCTAGCACAGTCAGGGATGATAAAGAAACACCAGCAATGGCTGGCATTCCAACCCCCATTCTCTTACAGATCCAGACATCCCAGAACCGGGAAAACTTTTCATAGGAAATGGGTTACTGAGGGCTTCCCCCTGGCCTCCCCCTGGCTCTGGAGGTGAATTCAGCCAAGTATGGAGTGACCATGACAGCAGAGCTGAACATCCACGACTGATCGGCCAGGGCAGCACCATGACACACCAGGGCCAGGGCTGGACACAGAGCTTGTGCAGCTGCTCGCCACTCGTGATCCCTTATTAGCCACCCCCACCCAGTCTATAAGTACCCAGCCCTACATGCACATGGGTTCATCCTTCGTCCCACGCTGCTCGGGCACCAGCCAAGGGCAAGGGGTGTGTTAGTGGTGTAGACAAAAAAAGACACGTCTGTGGCCTCCTTCCAGAGCCTGCCTCCACAGGCAAACAAAGGGAGAGAAAACCCTTAGGGAAATCCACCAACATGAGCCTAAGCACATGCTGAAGTTGCAATCGTGTGATGAGGGAACAAGGAACGCGGAGCTGGTTAGACCTGACCTTCGGGAAGCTGACTGGGAGCAGTGGGGTGGGGGACACGCAGCCAGTGCGGTGCTACCGGAATAACCATAATAAACCTCATTTTGTCTGTGAGAAAGTGATTAATTTTGTTTACAACCAACCTGTACAAAAATGATTAGGTTGGAACAGACCTGCTGTAGTAATGCTTTTCTTTTTTTTTAATTTTTAAACAGCTTACTTATCCTAAATGTCCTAAGCTCAAAGAAGTTGACTAGTTCAGCTTAGAAAGACTTGGAAACTCTGTGCAAGAGCTTCAGGATCTTTTTTGGCTATTAACATTTCAGGAACTTTGTTAGAAATCACACTAAATGACGCAGCAGCCTGGGAGTTCTGTGAAAACAGGTTTTCATTCGGAAATCTATAGGCCTGAGTTCTTATACCTTAATTGGTTTAAATATTTCTATATGCAATAGCAAAATTGTCGTTTCAGGAGAAAGTTTAGAACTTCTCTTTACGTTGTTTCACTTTCATAGGACAAAAAAGAAATAACGTAAAACCCCCAGCCATTATTGCTTATCTTGTGCTGACTTCAGCAGGAAACCCACTCAATGTTATCTGCACTACATTGAACAGTTGGCCAAAACTTACTGCGTATTACTAAATTTAAATACAAATGAGCCATTTTGTGGGCTCCCTGGGGAAACAGAACAGTGTTAATGAGACCAGCAGTTTTTGTTTCACAAAATGCTACTTACTTACTTTTTGAGTTAAACTATTCCGCTCCAAGGCTCCAGCAACCTGCAGGGGCTTGGCCCAACAGCCCCACCAGAACATCAGGTCACTGACAATTTAAGTTATACTTGGGACTATAGTGGCGAAAAAAACTGTTAGACAGCGGTGGCCCATTAAGGGGGTGTAGTGTCTGGTAGAAGGGTACAGCCGTAACGCCTTCAGATGCTGTAACTCTTAAACCTAATGGATCCTGTCGAGGCTGAAGCCAAAAGGAGGAAGGTCTGACCACAGGCACTGAAAAATCATCACATCAGAAGAACCAGTTGTGAAGAAACATAAACAATTTTAGCCCGTGCCCAACCCATGACCTAATCTGCTATACCCCTCTCAGCTACAGTAAATGACAAGCTTGAAATAGCAAATCTTTAATGCTACCCCCGACCAGCATCCGTTTGGCCAGAAACAAGATAAAATTCCAGCTAAGACAGCTTTTGGAGCTAAGAGGCTAAAAAATTACGGTGCTCAAGAAGCGGGAAAAAAAATAACACTCTCCATACCAAACACACCTAACCTGAACACGACACCCATGTACGGCCAGGACAGAGGTTGGGGCACCGGGCAGGAAGAAACCTGGGCCGAGGAGGAGCTGCAACACGTTTGACAGAAGGTGAGAGGCCGTGACGGGGCTGCCCCCTCCTGGGGCGAGAGCTCCGGACCCCGGGATGGCCCCGACGGGTGTGGGCTGTTCCCGGGCCCGCCGGCGCGGCGCGGCGCTGCCGGAGGCGATTCCGCGAGGTCCCGGGCCCGGCCGGGGGAGCGGGCGGCCCCAGCCCTCACCTTCGACCTTTCCGCCGCTCCCCAGGCGGGGGCGCGAGCTCACGCGAGAGTGCGGAGCCGCGTGACGAGCAACCCCGCCCGTCTGCCTAAGTCTCGCGAGCGTTTGAGAGGGAGCCGCTTCCGGGCGCGATGTCTCGCGAGAGGTGGCGGGCGCGGGCGCGCCGGGCCTTGTCCTGCCTCGCCTCTCGCGAGAGCCCCTGCGCCGTGCGCTGGGCACCCCCGTGCCGTGCGCGAGCCTGCCAGCAGCCGGACGCGGCGGGCGCCATTTCGGGGAGCCGCCGCTGCCGCCGCAAGAGCCGGGGCCCAGCCCGGGTCCGGGGACCGCTCGCCACGGTCGCGCCGCCCCTCGCCGCCTGCCGCTCTGGGGCTGGCCGCGCGGCGCCGTCCATCCGAGGTTTAGACGCCTGGAGAGGGTTCCGGAGCTCTCGGGCCCATCCCCCTCTGTCAGCGCAGCCAGCGCCGGGACCGGGAGTCGCCGCCGCTGCCGGACCTCGGGCGCCCGAACGCGGACAGCACCCGCCCGCGGCGCAGGTAACTGCGGGGTGGGGGGGCGGACCCGCCGCCGGGCGAGCCGTGGCCTGTCCCGCGGAGCGCAGTGGCCCAGGCCTGCGGCGGCCCAGGAGGCCTGCGCCCCTGTCGCCGCCATGGTTGCCGCTCTCCGGCTGGGCGGCCCCGTCACTCGCTCTCGGGCGCCGCCGCTGGGCTCCCCTTCTCAGGGCCGGGGTGTGCGGCGGGTTGCCCCCGCCCTGAGGCCGTGGCCTGGTCGTGTGGGGTTCGGTTGTTCTTGCGGCCACGTAGCGGGCGGGTCCGGCCGTCCCTGCTGTGGCGTTGTTTCTCCCCGCCTGCCCCCGCGATGGCGCTGTGTGGAGGGATGGGACCTGGCCGGCGCGGGGCTGCGGCCCTGCTATTGCGGCCGAAGCTAGCGGGGCCCGGGCGGAGCGACGGGGAGCAGCTCTGGGGCTGTTTGCGTTGGGAGACGGGGCGGGGAGTGACGGGAGGCGGGGGGAGCGGCGGGCGGCTCTCGGGGCTCGGGGGCCGAGGCGGGCCGGGGCTGCAGGCCGCCGCGGGAGGGTGCGGGTGAGGCGCCGTGCTCGGGGCGGGTGGGCGCCGGCGCAGCCGTGCGTTTGAGAAGCCGATCGCCCAGACAGTGTGCGGAGGGCTGCGGGGGGAGCCCGCTGAGCAGAGGTGCGTGTGCTGCCGGGAGCTGAGCTTCCCGCCCCAGGGATCGGCCTTTTCCCTAAACTTCCCTGATGCTTCTACAGGAGGCTATTGGCAAAGCGAGAGTAGAATTTCGAAAGTATATAATTTCGAGGAGAGGACTCTCTTAAACTCCTTTTATGCAATATAACACGGCAAAAAGGGATGGGATCTGCCTTCAAAATACTGGCTAGATCAGTAGTAGCAGATAAGCAGTAAATTTCATGTACCTTTAGGTTTTCTGTAGACACACAAAGCTTCAAGTGGAGTTCATTCCTTGCTTGTTTTGATGTTTTGGGGTCTTTCGTTGTTGTTTTGATTGTTGTAGATTTTTTTCCTCTGCAGAGATGTCAGGCATATGCAGCTTTTCTTGAGCAAGCTGAAAGGCTTTTATGAAAATTATTTTGAACTTTTTCCGTGTTTAGTGAAAGATACTTGAAAATCCGTCATGATTTTCTACTTATTTGAAATTTATAAGGACTCTTGTGATTATTTTTTTTTTAAGAATGACAGCTTTATATGTAGCATCACTATATGCATTACATAAATTACAAAGTCGATGGCAGGTCTGTGTTACGTGAAGAGATTGTATTCTGATAAAAATATAGTAGTTTACCAATGAAAGTGTTTTGTATAGAGGACAAAGGGCACAGATTGCATGGGGTGAGACCAAAGGTCCGTGTAACTCAGGATCTTTGTGATGGTGGCCAACAGTAAATGCCTAAGAAGGAATAGAAACACGGGGCAATCGTACAGTCATGCTTCTCTCTGTGTGCTCTTAGTTGTCAGCTAGTTGTGGTTCAGGGTCACAAGGCATGTCTTTGTTTAGTGAAAAGCTTTTTCTGTAAACTTTTGTGCTTTTTTGTTTTCAGTTTTTTGAACACTGCATGTGTTTTCTTCTTTGTTAGCATCCACAGTGCTCTGTAACAGTGAATTCCATGGCTTAATGCCGCGTGAATAAGGACCTTTGTTTTGAACCCACCGGATGATAGTTCATTCACTCTTTATTATTTGAGTGAATGCAATAATAGTCATTCCCTATTCGCTTTTTCATGCCACTCATGATTTGGTGGTTCCTACTATGGCCCCCATCCTACCCTTTGGCCACTCCTCTTCAGGATGAAGAATTCCACCCCAGGTGTAGCTGGACATGTTAGCTAAATTACACATATGAAAATGTAGTTGTGGGTGGGAGTTGTCACTGGTGGGAATTTTGTTGTGGAATCTTGCATTTGGCCTGGTGCTTTTGCATGGTCCTTAATCGTACTGATGTACTTGTTCACACCAAATACTGGTAGGGCAGCGGTGAATTAAATTATATGCGTGTGTGTAGTTGACTTGAAAAGCTGAATGTAAATACTGTAGTAAAAAGTAAAATTGAGGCTTTACACATAAACTAAGGATGATCATATTTGTAAGTAACAGCACTGTAGCCCAAAACAATCCATTTTATGGTACACATGTAGGAAAATCTTCACTCTTGAGCTGTCTGACTGGGATCTAGAGGCCAGGCCATTTTTAAGCTTAAGAAAGAAAAAGGAGAGAAGCTGTTTTATTAAGAGATTTGAGGAAGTTGAGCCTCTATACTTTAATGCAGAGAGTCTTGAGAGGTTCTTAATAGCATACCTGCATAGGGAAAGGAAATCAAATGTCGAAGTGATTCAGAGTGTAATAAACACAAAATTACATAAGGAGTTGAAGTTGAAAAATAAGAGGAACAATTAAAAAAAGAAAAGTTTGTGGTGACTAGTGTTATGTGGCATGGTGGATCTTTTTTGTCTGAAACCTGAAGTTCCAGACTGGATGGATCTTAGTAGCTTTTAATGCTTGAATCATATTTGTTTCTTCACTGGCTCCCATTATGCAGGAGGCTGTGTTTCTTAAAGGACCATAGTGTTTGCTTTATGTCTTCAGATTAGTAAATGTGATGCTACCAAATGCTAGGAAGCTGTGAACGGGTTTGCCTAAATGTTTGTTCTGTGTTCTTTCCATGTCTCTTGGGTCCTCTGGTCAAGCTCTAGTCAAGATGGCTGCCAGACCTGTGTTTTGGTAACACAAATGAGCTGTCATTTGTGTTTGGAAAGAGATAAGTGGAATACCTCTGGGGTTTCCACTGGCTTATTGTGTTCAATAGCATTTTGTTGTTTGCAGCTATAATTGCTTTCTGTCACATTCTTTATTATCTCACTGGGCAAAGCTTCCATCCAATTCTTGTTGGAAATGTCTTCTGAGACGCTGCTCTGTGAATTTGAGCCAGTGCAGTGGTGGCCTCTTAAGCAAAAGCCTTTGGAATATAAAGCACAAGGGTTTCTTCTGTCTCAGGTGGATTTTGCTTCTCTTTCCAGGTGTCCTGAAAAATGGCTGATGATATTGATATTGAAGCAATGCTTGAAGCTCCTTACAAGAAGGTGAGAAAAATGTGCCAGTGAGGTCCTGTTTACCTTAATTTAGCATTATTCATGAAACTACTGCTGAACTGTAAACTAACATCCCTGGAGCCCTCATGATTTATCTTATTGGAGATGCATTACATGTAACTTACAAGTAAATATATGCTGTTAATGTAATTATATTGTGCAGTAGTTTCACTTCAGCGTGATGAATAAATGCCCATCTATCTCTCTTTGTAGACTTGCCTAACGATATCTCACCTCTACTCCCATGAATTCACCTTTGATTCCAGTGTGAACTGTCAATCATAAGGTAGTAATTGAGTGACGTATCGCTGTACCGTGGTCCCCTAGGTTTAACAAAAAAACAAAACCAAAAACAACCACCCAAGAACCAAAACAAACAAAAAAATCCCCCAAAACCAAGAAACCAGAAACCTCTCCTAAAATTGCCAGGTCCAGTTTGGTATAGCAACAAGGTGAATGCAGTGGTTTGGGAAAACAGCAGGGTTCCAAGAATAACCTTTTCACCAGTCCCATGGCAAGTAAATACTTGAACGGTCTGCTCAGTGCAAGAAGAGTGAGACTTGCTTTTAATGCAGAAGACTGGTGGCGGTTAATCTTTTAACAGGGCAGATGGAAATCAATTGCTGAGTGAACGAATTTACAGAAATTCTTGGATCCCTGAATAGAACGTTCTTAGCGAGTAAAAGACAGTATCACAGTCTGCGGTGTCATTCTAAAATAAGCTCTTGTATTCTTCTGTCCTAGTTATTTAATTAGGAAATGTAAACTTTTATGCAAAATTTTTATCAATTACTGTAGTGATGTCTTTTACCTAAACCAGCAGCAAATGAATACTGTCTTTTTTTGATTTTTCACCAAATGGTGGTGAAGTGTTAACATTATGCATGCTTTATCACTGGTTTTGCAAGAAATGTATATTAAGTTTAAGTCGCTTAGGAATTGTACTTTTGATGTAACTGATGTGATTAAACTGTAAAGCAAGTATATAAATTACATAGCAGCTACTGTTAGACTATTCTGCAGTGTTTATTACAACCATGTCATGAATTTTGGATGAGCATTTGTAAGTTTTAAGTGGTATATTTAGTTTATGTAATATTTAGCATTTACGTTAAAATCTTGAAGAAAAATTTGTAAATTGTTATGTTAAAATTCTTGTGTCCTGGTTTAACATGGATATTTTCCATGTAAACAGGTATGGAAATAGGGAATGTTTAGGCTGGACTGGTGGATTATTGATGACTTTCTTGGGAGTCGACGTTACTAAAGCAGTGTGAATCCCTGTTTGCTTCAGGGCGAGATGTGTGACAGAGGTGACATCAAGCTCTTACAACCCTTCAACGAAAATGAGTGAAGATCTCGGGAATGGCATCGGTCACAGGAAATCCATAGTGGCTGGCTGCTAGCATAGCCACTGGGGCTTAGGCAGAGATATAGCCTTGGTACTGATCAGAGGGGCACACAAACACAAACCTGAAACTTCCTCTTACATTTTATAGAAATAACATTTAACCACTTGAGTGCTGAATTCTACAGGATAACTTGCTCTCTAAACCATGTAAGGAAGTATCTACAATTTAATATACACTTTAAAATTATGTAAGTCTTGTATTTTGTTATTGTATGACTTAAATTTAAGCAGCAAAGTGGTTAAACATGCCTACCTAAATTTTCTAAAGCTTTCCACGTTAAACTGTAAACAAGTAATTTAGTATTAAAATTTTTGTTTTGTATTTTCTTATTCCTATTCCCATTACCCTTTGACCACTTGAAATGTTTCCGCTTCGTCCTCACGATGTTCTTCTATCAACCCTGCTTAGGATGAGAACAAATTGAGCAGTGCCAATGGCCATGAAGAACGCAGCAAGAAGTAAGTATTTTCTCAGTTCTCTGCATTTTGGGGGGGAGGGCTGCTAATTTTTGTAAACTTGCAAATGCATGTCGGTAGTGTTTAGGGAAATAAAATGGAAAGGCTTGATAGTTGTAGTTGCTGCAACTGCAGCAATAATGAAATTTTCTTTTGTTTACAAATGTAGTTACAGCCTTGTCACTGATGTTATCAAAGTTGTGGAAACATTTAATGTTAAGTTCAGATAAAAATACAGACTTGATAGGTTCAGCATATTTAATTTCTTTTGTGTTACTTTAGCAATGCAGTGGATTTTGCATTTAAAAAATATTTGGTATAGAAATTTATGTGATTTGGAACAGTGCAAAGCATTTAAAGACACCAGTGCTTTCCCTTCCCTCTGTTTCCCCCCCATTCAAAAATTCTTAAATTTTTTGTTTCTAACATAAATTTTATAAAACTGCACTATAACATTTTTTTAAAGAACGAGAGTACAAGCTCACCTTCTTTGGGAGGCATGATTCCAGGGTCTGAGCACCTGCTGATGACCCAAACAGTCTGGAATCAAATCAGAAATTTTAAGAAGAATGCCTTGTACAAAAGAGTCTCTTAAATATTCCAAATAAATGGCAGGTTTTTAAGTCTGTAAAATAAATTCCTTGCCTTACAAGCATTATTTGATGATGAGATAGTTGATGTAGGGAAGAATCATTATGAATTTGATAGTTGAGTAAACAGTTACCAGTGTGTTTTTTGTAATATACAATTAAGTAGTTGGCGTGTATGCTGTTGTCACCTTCTGAAATCGTATAGATGAAATACTGAAGGGATCCAAAGAACATTTCTTCTCTGTAAATATTTGGAAAGCAAGAAGTCCAACTGCAATGTCAGAGTTTTGCTGGAATCTAATAATCTAAAATTGATTCTACCTTAAGTCTGCATTCTAAACAATACTGTGAACATCATTCTCATGCTAAATATGGAGACCCCTAAAGCCCCATCAAAAGCAGCTGCTCCCAATATTTTTAAGTTCTGAATTTTTATTGCTTTATATATATACATGGCATGTAGAACTGTGCTTTTGTTTGGAAGGCTAGTCTCAAAATATAAACTAAGATCTGAAAGAAAACCAGTGTTTTTTAAACTTTAGAATTGGTTCTGACATTGGTTCATGGTAGAATGATGAGAATACTGGAACGGATTTCAGTTCATTTCCTTAGTTGCTGTAAGCTGTCCAGGACTAAGCAATGACATGTGTTATCTTTCTGCCCATTGTCCCATTTACTGGTTGGTCCTGTATGCTCTGTGGTTTTTTTCTAATTCAGAAAAACAGTAAACTAAGTTTAGAAAAAAAATACATTACAGTAAAATAGAAGAAAGTCAAGGTGTTTTGCCAGTGTTAGTCTTGCAATGTTATTTGTTGTGTGGAGTTTGACCTCTTTTTCTTCTTTCCTAATTGTACCTTGTGTCTATTCAGAAATGTTGCTCCTGTGGTATCTCCCCGTTTCAGTTTGAGTTAACAATTGCTAGAAGGTTAGTTATTCTTGTACTGCAGTTCTCTGATAGCATGAAGCTTTTTGTCCCAGAATTTTGATTTGATACAGCTCTTATTCCCCTGAATTTTTAAGAACAAACTACACCATTTTGTATTTGACTTGTGACAGTGTACTCTGTTGCTGAAGACTAAGGTATATATAGGCTTTGCAAGACTTCTTGCTTTGCTTGTCAATTAAATTAGCGTGTCGGTACCTAGAGGATATTCTTTATCTACTTTGATTGGACAGTACTAAAGAAGATTCAGACTGCCAGGAAAACAATAATACACAGCAAATGCCAAGAACTAAAAAGTAACATTAGATTCAATGTGCAGCTTTTGATAATTGTCAAATCATACTAATTTTCTCTTTTAGAAATTGGATTAAGAATCTGCAGCTTTACTAGATGTCTGTACTGTATGTCTGGTGTAATCATGATTGGAAGGCAGAACGTGGACCTTGACTGTTAGGACTCTTTGCATGTGAAGAGGGTTCAGCTCACAGTTGGGTAGTGAATAGTTGCTGTCTTTACTGAAGACTAGCTGCAGTTAGTCAGTGGTGGTACTGGCCAGCATATTGAGCTGCAGGTAGTATTTTTCAGAGCTGTTATGGTAGTGAGGGTTTTAACTTAGGGGAGGTACATTGGTAAGTAAGTGATGGATTCGAGGAGAGGGACTATGCATGCCTAACTGTCACAAACTGCATTACAGTAGGAAGTGTGGTTAAGTGATGTTAATGCAGATCATTCTGCATTTCTGGGTAGTGTCTTCTTACCGGAGACTGTGAAGCTTCTGAATATTGGGTTTTGATGCAGCTGCTTCTCTGTCTGTGTGAAAATATTAGAGAAACTGTTGGGGTATTGTAAATGAATAATCAATTGAAAATGATATATTCCAGGTTTTAAAGCGAAATCTCACAATGTTTCTCTTGAGAGATAAATACTAAGATAGTTCCATGGGTCTTCCTGGATAGAAGAGCAAAAGCTGCTAGTGATGATTAAGCTCAGATGTGGTAGCTGAGAGGTTTTTACTTCAGTAATTGAAACTAACTAGAAGCCGTTGTTTATACATGTCCATACAAAGTAACAGGGATGAACCTTTTTAAAAAGGGGGTGGGGCATACAAAGTTTTTAGGTGTATGAGAGAGCACTTCCACAAAAGATGGTGTACATAATCAGAAGGCCCAAAAGGAGAGGAGGAAAAATTCAATAGCAAAGGATATTTTGAATTTCAACAGTTTAGCAGCAAAGTTGGTTATTCCCAAAATGTAGTTTGGTTGTAAACTACTGTCTTAAGTAATTGCTTGAGCATCTGTTTAATGTGCGTTTTAAGTGTACATACAGATATATATTTTTAAAAACCAGGAGATTATAAGTTTTTAATGGTCCAAGACAAAGATGGGGGGGGAGGGGGGAATTGCAAATAACCCAAAAGTAGTCTATCAAGAATGGAACAGTGGCTCACAGGTTTTCAAATATTGAGGTATAATTGATTATAAAACTTTAAATTTTTAAGTAAATGGTTTAAATTATGAAGATCTACAGTTTGCCCCAAAGAGCCACAGATTTAGAAAAGCAAGTGGCTTATGAGTGGGAGTAGAAAGTGGGAAGCAAAACTCTTAGGCAGTGTGTTAAGACTGATAGCAGGGAGCATCAAGAGAAAACAACCTTCTTTTCTCTCAGACTTGCCTCTTCCTTTCTGTTTTTGTTTTGGTTTGATTTACTTTGCTGTAAAAAAATGATTTATTGTTATCTTGATGGTGTATTTAAAGTATATTTGAAAGACATATGAATTATGTACTAGAACTAACGCAGGAAATATAGTTTTCAGTCCTTTCACTCTTCCTGGAATTGTTTTTTGGTGATTACGAAATTTAAAACAAAGAAGTGCTTTGGAGCACTTTTTGTTGCTCTTGATAAATTTTAAGACTGATGACATGCTTAATCACCCATTTAACAAAAGAAACTTGTATAAATACCAACAGGTAGAAACTTTTTTGTATCAATGTCTGTTACATGAGGTTAGAGGAGCTGTGGAATGTGAGGTAAATAGTAACACTGAGCCAGGTGTGTAAACCAAAGTTGTATTTTTCTTTCTCAGGAGAAAAAAAAGCAAAAGCCGAAGTCGGAGCCATGACAGGAAGAGGAGCAGAAGTAAGGAACGCAAACGGAGCCGAGATCGGGAAAGGAAAAAGAGCAGAAGCCGAGAAAGGAAACGGAGCAGAAGCAAAGAACGCAGACGCAGCCGTTCTAGAAGTAGAGATCGCAGATTCAGAGGCCGCTATAGAAGTCCCTAGTAGGTTATTTGTGTAGAGTTGCATGTGTGCTGCTTCGGTGTGTGATGTGGAAGCTTAAAGTTTCACTCTGTGCTTTCTAAATTGGTCACTAATCTCAAAAAAGAAGTTGAGAGGTTAAGGTTGAAGAACGTCAATAAATATGGAGTGAAAAAGAGGACAGTATCATACCCAGTTCCTCCTGCTAGTTTTCGTTATTATTTGAGTGCAGAAAGATGCAAAAACAAGCAAAAGAATGTGTACCAGTGCCTGGAAAACAAAGTTTATCATAAAATTAAAATAACAAGTTTTTTACACATGCTAACTATGTTCAGTATATGATCCTGACGATTTAACTGTCAAAAAATGAGTAGTAGTCTGTGGCTTAGGTTACACGCTCATAAAACCTTTTGCTTGTATTACTAAATGTTTTTACTGTGTTGCTGCTTTTAAAAACTTAATGCATAAACACAGGAAGTGTTTATGCATCCAGACTGGAACTGTCTTGTCTTAGTAATGCCTGTGTGTTGCATATTTGCCCTGCTTTTTCTGAAACTTGTTTAGAGGCTGTGGAAGAATTGTTCAGTTCCTCTCAGATTTTTGGTTTGATAGAACTTCTGGTATAGGTAGCTCCTGACAGTTGTAAATAATTTCTCAAAAAAATATTTTTTCATTGGTATTTATTCTGTGTTTCTGCTGTTCGTATTCCTGCTCTCCCTTTTGCTCCCCATTACCTCTTTTTGCCTTCAAAGAAGCAGGAAAACAGTGAGAACTGGGCTGTATGCTTGGCTTTCATTGATTACCTGAGGCTGCTGTTTGTGTCTGCTTTTGTCTGGGCTACATCTCAACTGTTGTCAGATCTTAGAATGCAAGATCATGTCAGAAGCAGGCGTTTGAAAAGAATGTATTTTTTTTTAATCATGGCACATAATGTCATCTGCAATGGAGAAATCCCTCTCAAGGTGTTTGAGAACACAGTGTTTACCTTCTGATAAATTGCAGGCTTGGGCAGTTTCCTGCACGTGAATGTTTTTCTGGGTGGCTGGGTTCCCAATGCAGGGAATGCATTCCTTTTTGGTACTCTTGGAATGCAAACAAAAAATGCCTGAGGCCTCAGGGTCTCATTTTGCACTGAGTCCCCTGGATGTTGGCATTTTCGTAACAAAACCATACTGCAACTCCTGTGTCTGCTCGGGTGCAGTGTCATCCTGTGCTTCCATCAGTCCTCAGCTCTTGAGGATCACAGAGCATATCAGCCCTGCTTTTACTTTTGTGTCAAGTATCAGGCCTATCAGAGTCTCAGTAAAGCTGCTCTGGGCTTCAGCTCTGGTGATTTCAGCTGTCCACAGTTGGGATGTCTTTTATGGCTCTTCAGCACCTGTAGGATTACAGTAGCTAGTTGGATTGTGCTGACGTGGCTCCAAACTTCCTCATAAACAGAGGACCTTGATCAGTATCTTCAGCGTTCTGTATGTGGAGCCTGCCAGCTGTCTTGCCTCCACTGTGGTGGTGTGTGGAGAGAGTGTCCGTCTCATCAGTTGCTTGGGAGTTGCTGCATTCTCCTAGCTATGTTGGAGGATTTTGTTGTTTTTGCTGTTGTTGCTGGGTGAGAAAGTTCTTCACCTGGAGAAATTTGGGAGTTTCAGACTTCCCATCTTCCAAAATAATTTCCTCAAGTAAAGGTTGATAGTATGGACAATAACCCATGCCTGCTTTAATGCACCAAGATATGTTATGCCAGGAGGGTAAATGATTGTGAAGGGACTTTTTCATTGTTCTGATACTCTTCCATAGCTATTCTGGGCAATTTCTCTGGTATTGAGAGACAGTGAACAAAAAGGTGAGATAATCTAGTATCCCCTGAGGATATGAGGTCGTGCTTATTGGTTTGGCATTATTGTGTTCTCTGCTTCAGTTGGTGAATTGTTGCTTTCATTTAATGAAGTAGAAGTTTAGTTTAGTGGAAGACTGGTATAGGGCAAGTACATTCATCCTTGAGGCATTGGTACTGATTGTTGTGTAGCTAGCAGTTGGCTGTTTTTCACTTGTAGGTTGTTGATGACGCTGTTGAAGCAATACACGTGCTAGCGCCATTCCAAAATTCTAGTTTTGGGTCAGATGGCATGAAAGAGAAGGACATCAGAAGATAGAATGGAGAAGAACTCTTCATTTTCTGTTTAGGATTATTCAGTACAGAGACTCATCTTTAAAAGCTGTACAACAGGGGCTGACTTTCAGGGAGACACAAGTTCTGGAGATATGATGAAACCTGTTTTACCAGCCTCCCTTGGATCAGATACCTTTGTATCTACCAAAAATGGTGCT
Organism: Sterna hirundo; assembly: GCA_009819605.1. NCBI lineage: Eukaryota > Metazoa > Chordata > Aves > Charadriiformes > Laridae > Sterna > Sterna hirundo. The sequence continues at coordinate 2,501,967 of CM020447.1, read as the reverse complement.
TCCATAATAAAGGAACCATCTCTAGCAGTGCCATCATCTCAGCGTTTCAAAAGTAACTACTAGAGTGGTCTCATGGGCTGGAGAATATGAATCTGGAATCACTTTGTGAGGCTGTTCAGACAGTTCTGTGTTGGTTTTACTGCAGGCATTGTAGCTGACTGCAACATCTGGATTAAAATGCTTTGTGACTTTTTTTTATTTAAATTTTTACCTTTTACTCTTCCTCCTGCTTGTGATCTTTCTCATTTGCTTTATAAAGGCCCCTTTTCCAGCTAGAATATGTAAACTTGAGATGTTTTGCTAATGGGGGTGATGTGGAATTCTCTTTACAATAGTGAGAAGAGAAAGTCTAGTACAGTAATTTTGAGGGGAAAGGAGAAGCGTGTGCCATGGAGAACCTGAGGATTTTGAACATGTCATCTTTAAGCATGAGATAGTGATTAAATGTTTAAGTTTTCTAAAATCAGGTGACTGGGTTGCATTGCTTAGATTTCACAGGGTTTTTTAGTGATGTTATTCTTGCATATCTTGCCCCTTAAGTGTTTTGCAGTTATATTATTACATCTCTAAAGAGAAAGAACTTGGCCTAGTATTCTTGCTTAGACATCTGTCTGACAAATCCCAGCTACTGCTAACGTACAGTAGATGTCACTTAGACTGTCCTGGTGCTATTCTGGCACCAAGAATTTGGGCAAAGCTGCTGGGAAACAGGGTTAGCACCTGGGGACTGAAAGTTCATTGTGATTCTCCTGGACTTTGTTAACTAAAGCTTGCCTTGTCTGAGACTTTTGTTGGAGTCTTTGATAATTACTGAGCAGGTGAAAGCTGATAGTTTACTGTCTTCTGTTCTTGGGCCGTATCGCATCACATAGGTTGAGGAAGGACGTGTACCTAGCTGTGCTTTGGCTACCCCTAGACATAAAGATAAATTGCTTGTGACTCAGTGCTTCCGTACGCGATGGCAGGAACCGGGCAACAATTGCAAAGAGGTCTTAGGCAGTGGTAGAAGAAAGTTCCCCTGAGATCTACAGCTTTACAAGCAAATCTTAGGAAAACCCAAAGAAATACATCCCACAGAATACGATTGAAGAAGGCTCTTCAGAAGGTAACTTGGGCCTTCATCTTGCCCCAGGTAGCTTTCTGCTCAGTCTGTTCTAGTTCTACGGCTTTAGTTTGCTGCGTTTTTTTTTTTAATGTTTCTCCCATGTAGTCATGTAAATTATATTCTACTTATTTGTCAAGAGTGAAAATGAAAAAGATTTTTGGAGTTGTACGGGTGTTTGTTGTTTTTCTTTTTTCTCAGAAGTTGTGCATGTATTTGAGAACTTACCGTGTTATCTTCTCAGGTATTTTTTCATTAGATTTAGACAAACGCTTAAAACATTTCTTTCATTTGTTTCCTTAAAAATATGTGGTCTTGATTATTGACCGTCATTCAGTTGGTCTGCGTGTTAATATTCTGGAGTCACTGTAATTGGTTTATCTTGCTGCATTGGAATTGAAATGGAGAACACCATGTTCTACATCAGGAGGTGTGAAGATGCAAGGTAATCCCATCTCTGATAAGAAGTCAGGCTCTGGAATTACTACCAACATTTCCAGATGCAGCTTTTTGCAGTATGCATCAGAGACGTTGGAGAACCTGAATGGACGCTCTCAGCGGTCTTTTGTCTGAACTTGAGTAGGAAATGGAGAAATTGATCCTAGGCAGAAAAAAAGTCTGTGTTGATCAGTAGTGATGTCATCTCAACATGTGCCTGGTTTTTATGTCTTATTTCTCTTAATAAGTAGTTTCTAAATGTTTTTTTTCTTTTTTTTTTTTTTTTTTTCAGTGTTCACAGGGCCATGTTTCCCATGCTTTAACCTGGCCAGCACTGTTTTGGATCTTGGCCTGCTATTTCCACCTGTATCATGACACATTTAAAAATGGGCATCCTCCTCCTTGTTGTGGATGCTGTGTTTAACTATAAGCATTACTGTTCCCCTGAGTAGCAAGAAGATGTTTATCAGTCAAATTAGTTGGCTAAATGATTTAGTGAAAGACTACTTAATGTCTTCAGACTGCAGTGTGTTTCAGGGCGTTTTTGCATCAATTTATAGCCACGTCAGAAAGAATCAATTTTGTGCAGATGGAAGGACAAACCCCCTAGCATTCAGTCTGTGCAGCAGTGTCTCTGCCGTTCGGTGGATATACAGGAAGAACGTAAACAGGTGTTGTTCTTTGCCTTGTTATCTACAAGGAGATCAAGTTCAGGGAGAATGTGATGGGATGAATCTTACTATTCACGTCACAATCTGTTACCCTGTGCCACAATAACTAGCAAGAGGACTGTCCTTATCATGGAAGTAATGGGCAAATTGCCATTTGTTCTGACAGCCTCTGCGAAGCCTGGAGAACTAAAATTAGATTCAGCCAAGAGATTAGATTCCTTCTGTGGTGACATATCTATATAAGGTTAACTGCTGGCTTTAAATGGCTCTGTGTTTTGATATCCATTAAGAACTCTAGAAGCCACATTTAAGCTAGGGCTGAGACCACATTAGTGAATGTGTCCCTTGCAGATGCCTGCAAGGAGCTACTTTGGTTTGCACTTGCACCTTAAATTTCATGAGACTTTCGGTTTTAAAATGTTATACTTGAGCAAATAGTCGTGCCAGCACCACTTTGCTCAAAACTCTGAGGCTGAGTTACAGGCCATGACTGCTTTGCTGTGATCAGTAGGTAGAATATGCATGTGGACAAAAAAAAAAAAAAAAAAAACAAAAACATGTAAAGAAGACTACAACAGTAACTGTAGCTCAGAAATTTGCACATACAAATGTTCCATGTCTGGCTGGCTCATGATTCTGTTCTTCCTTGGAGCCTGCGTATTCTGGGATTTTTGTGATGCAGATGAAACTGATGAGGGAGCATATTCTGTGCCTTACGGTTTGGAGTGCTGCATGTAGCTTATGCATGCTGTGGGTGCTGCTAATGGAAAAAATTTACAAGTTCAGGTGCAAGGGTGGGTGAGCACTTGCAATATAATGTGAGTACAGACAGGAAATGTTGAATTCAGTAATCTGGTGAGTAACGTCTGTCTTTGCTTTTGTTGTAGTTCTGGTCCAAAATTCAACAGTGCCATCAGAGGGAAGATTGGTCTGCCTCACAGCATCAAATTAAGGTTTCTGAGTTTTCTCTACTTGTAATTGCATCATTAATAGTTTTTTTAAATCAAAGTGGTATATTTGAAGGTTTTCTTATAATCTTGCTGATCTCTCTTTACAGCAGACGACGCTCCAGAAGCAAAAGTCCCTTCAGAAAAGACAAGAGCCCTGTTAGGTAGGAATTTTTACACGTTAGGGGATGTTTTGTGTGGGTTTTTTGTCCAGTTGAAGTTGGAAAATCAGTGGTGAAATAATGCATGACTACTTGCTCTCCAGTTTATACTGCCAAGTAATGCTGGTGTTCATTCAGAAAGCCCATGAGAGGAGAGCAAAGAAAATACGTTGCTCTCCCTCCCCCAATGATGGTGTGCAACTGTAAATAACGTCAGTGTGCAAAACAAGTCTTGCTTTGCTTTTTGTGTTTCTCAATGATTGTGTTTCTCCATCTTTTTTCCTGTTAATTGTCATTTAAATTAGCTAACTTTTCTGCTGAATCTTACTTAAGAATCTTAAATATAGAATGGAAAAGTACTATGCAAGTGCTTTTTTTCTTATTCAGTATGTATTATGTATTGATGTTGCTTGTAGGGAAGCCAGGTACCTTTAAAATCCAGGAGCTTGTGCATTCTTAGGCTTCTCATTTAAGGGAGTTGGATTTAGGCAGCTGCTAAAGAGATTATTTTCTAAATTAATGCAGTTAAATTTAACCGGTCTTGCTTTGTTTTCTTAATTATTAGCAAACTCTTACTGAGAAAATTTAACTTGACTGTAAACTCTCCCTAGTGGTCCTGTTATCTGTTTTGGATAGTATCAAAATTGCACCTCTTTTCAGTTGGGGCTTCTGTACTTAAAATGCAATTTTCCAATGATATTTAATGTTTACAGTTGAAACAGAATGTTTAGTCATGTTAAAGGAGGAGGAGTAGTAATAATAATAATAATTATTATTATAATTATTATTATTTATTCTCTTCAGTTTTTGACACTGCTTTTTTTAGTATGGCAGGCATTTTTTTCCCCATCAGACTTTGAAGTACTGATTATTTAAAGCTTCATGCATTGTCCAGACATGAGTTATCTTCATTCCAATTTTTTTTTTTAACTGAACTTTTGTCTTTCCAGAGAACCTATTGACAATCTTACCCCTGAAGAGAGGGATGCTCGAACAGTATTCTGCATGCAGCTGGCTGCAAGAATTCGACCGAGAGACCTGGAAGAATTTTTTTCTACAGTAGGAAAGGTAATTAACAGGGAGGTTAAAATGAATCTGAATACTTTCTCAAACTGCCCTAGTACAGGATTGATATTCTGCAGAATTGTAAGCAAGTGGCTTTCTGGAGCTTCCTATACAGGTGAAAGGGGGGATGAATGACGACCAACTACTTCTTAAACGCTCTGAACGTGAAAACATTATTTATCAGGAGCTCATTGTTCAGCCTGTGGTGTGATGCATACATAACATTGCAATGCAGTTCTGATTCAGACAACTTCATTTTTCAGAAGTTTCAGTCTTTTGCATATAGGTCTACCAGTTATAGTGAAATTTAAAAATTAGTTTAACTTTTAATTTTGAAAAACAGTATTTGTTCCATCAGCTCTAAGGTTCTGGCTTAAAGCATCACCGTGCTGAAAATGTTCTATTGCCGCTGTTCCTGTAGCATGCTACATTGAACTTTGGCAGCTTTTAATGCTAGCTTGCCTCTGGGATATGTTTGTTAACATAGCTTTATGCTACTCTAGATTTGCAGCATAATTACAAAGCCACTGGCTTGGCAAGTAATCGTCTGGTTATTAATTCCTTTCGGAGAAATGGGCTGCATTACTTTTTGTCCTTTGTCTCTAACAGCTTTTCTATACTTGCCTTTCAGGTTCGTGATGTGAGAATGATTTCGGATAGAAATTCCAGGCGTTCAAAGGGAATTGCTTATGTAGAATTTGTTGATGTTAGTTCAGTGCCTCTGGCAATAGGACTAACTGGACAGAGAGTCTTGGGTGTACCAATCATAGTACAAGCATCACAGGTAAGTTGCAAACCTCATTTTTATTCGTGTTGAGTGGTGTGTCTCTTATCTTTCTGGAAAACTTACTGTTTGAAAATCTGATTACCATTTAACATTTGGAGAACCTTAACAAGAATGATTATTTAAGCTAATTAGAAGTGGACCTTTGTTTCCCATAGTTGATGGGCAAATTAAAGCAATTCAAAGTGATACAAATGCGTTTTGAAAATACAGGTGTTAAGTAGTAGTAATGAAACTGTAATAGTGTTACAGAATTATAGTATATATTATGTAAGCTGTCTGGTATATGGAAAAAGTAACATGTTAATTCACTAGACACGACATAATTCTGCATGAAGTTACTCAATTTGAAGGCTTTGGGAAGCTGTGTTTCTATACTTGGTATGGTCTTGTATTTCATAGATTTTTATACTGAAGTCCAATGGATAGTGTGCAGATTATGAAATAGCTTGTATTTTTTGGTGAATCTGCTGGTTTTAATCTGGTAGATGTATACTGCTTATGTTAGGGTTTTTTATTAACTTCTTACAGAAGGGGAGTTTTTCTTTTTTTCCTAGGCAGAGAAAAACAGAGCAGCAGCAATGGCAAATAATCTGCAGAAGGGCAGCGCTGGTCCTATGAGGCTCTATGTGGGATCGTTACACTTCAACATAACTGAAGATATGCTTCGGGGGATTTTTGAGCCATTTGGCAGGGTAAGTTTTTTAATTCGGTGTGTTGTGTTACAGTCGTTTAGCTGAAAAACTTACATTAGTTGTAGAGCACTCACAACTTCTGGAAATAATTCAGCTTCACACCTGCAAAACTTTTGTTTCTTTTTCTCGCTCTTCTGTGCCTGTACATCCACAAGGCTTTAGATACATAGTTAGAATTGGAGAACAAATGAGAACCTTGATTTGTTACACTGTCCAGTGATTTTTGAATGGCAGGTCTTATGTGGGTGCCTAAAATTATGAAACAAAACAAAAAAAAAACCCCAAAATTCTTACCTTAGATCCTGCTTTTGCAGCTTGTAAATACTCCCTCCCCTCAACATGATTGGGAATGTGTTAAAGTACAAAGCACAGAATCAGCTCTGAGTTCTGTTCACTGTGAATGTCGTAGTTTCATCTGTTTGTGGGGATTTTTGCTTAAGTTTTAGCTCGTTAGTACCATGAACTAGCGGTGTGCCCTGTACAGCTCTGGTACAGGCCCATTTTCACTCGCTGATCATTATGCCCCAGTTTGCAGCATGGTAGTATTTTTTTGTAGAGAGTGTTTTGGAAGTGACCAGATCAAATCTGGTTTCTGGCGGAGTCATAATAAATGTTAGCCCTACTGTGCGAACTAAGGTATCACAGGGAAAAAGTAATATCCTTAATATGCTGCTTAATGGAGAAAAAACTTTAAAAAGTTGTTATGCTATCTTTGGACATTAACCTGCCTCATACATACTGTAACAGTGCTTTTCAGATGCTTTATTCAGATTCAGTATGTGTATCCCTTTAATTCTGTTGTGCAAAAGGCTGGAAAATTACAGCAATTTATTAAATTTTAATCCACACAGCTGTTTTTGTTTCGTTTTCTCTCAAGATCTAGGAGTAGGATTGATGTAGTTCAGGAGGCTTACATGTAGAGCTGTGAAGGTTTTTCCTTCTCCTGATTCCGTATACTCCAGTCTTAAACTCAGTTCTTCCTCTTACTTCTGTGTTGCTGACACTATTTTATGGCTCATGGATGCCAGTAATTATTTAAAATATGCATCTTCTTTAAAGACCCTGGTCAAAGTAATGCAAACTACTTTTCTTACTCTGTAAAATGGAGTTTCTCAGCATATGAGATGCTGTGACTGTAGCGTTTCAGTTTGGATTTGATGATGCTCATTGTCTGCTAGAATGTTGCATCAGGACCAAGCCTCTGCCGGTAGCTGGACTCAAAGGATAAATTGTAGATCACCATTATGTTTACTTGCTTCTGTTCTAGTATCAAAGTACGCATGTAGCTGCAGGTACATTAGTATTGAGTTGAGGAAGGAATGAGGAACCAATTAAAAAGAAATAAAAGTGGTTTCACCTTCATATATTTATGTTTGGCAGGACTGTATTCTGGTTTTGTTTTGGTATCTCGTGGTTTATTCCAAAATGTCTAATAAATAGCTTTATTCTTATTTTTAGATTGAAAGCATTCAGCTGATGATGGATAGTGAAACTGGACGCTCAAAAGGATATGGATTTATTACGGTATGACTACAATTGCCAGAGTACTTAGACAATTCCTGTTTGTAACCTTCCCGTGTAGTAATACAGCTTCCTCGGCAGTCTTAAGTCTAGAAATGTCATGTTGCAGGATGTGCCACAGTGGCCTTTTTCTTTGTTTGTGCCAGTTCTCCGTGGGTATTGTGGCTGAACCATGCACGTGTTTAGAATGGAATAGTATACTTTGTGGTCAGTACCTGGTAAAGCAATGCTGTGCTCTGCAGGCAAAGGTACTAGTAAAGACTGGAATTTTCATGATGCTGTGAAAGTGATTGAATTTGAGCTTTTTAGGGGGCATAAAATTTTAGAGGCTAAAACCTTCACTTGAAAACATGTTTCCTTTTAACCCTCAGATACATAACTGTGTGAACTTGGGTTTCTTGACTGACCTGGCAATCTGTCATGGGGGAAAAAAAAGTGTTGGCTGGGGCCTGTGGCAATTGGAAACAAAGGAAACCAAACTAACTATATAGCTAATATTTGATGGTTCTAACACTGACGAAATATTTATATATTTAATTTGATGTTACACAGCATAAAGCATAACGTGTATTAGCAAATGCAAGGCAGTTACAGGGTTAAAAAGGAAGTGACTGTCGTTCTTGGAAAGTGTTGAAAGAGAACCAAAGCCATGACTTCCATTGGTTTGAAATATCTAGATGCTCTAGTTTCAACAATAATACATTTAAATATATATTTATCTATGAGAAATATCCAGACTCGTGTGTGTTCAGTTTAAGTGGAAAATACAGAGCACATTTAAGTTAGCTTGTAGCTATTGTTGTCTTAAATTTAGTGTTTCTCGTGTTTATGTAACTGGATATTACATATAGTAGAAGTGTTGCTGAATCCTGTAGGCAGTATTACTGAATTTGTATTTTCCCAATCTACAGTTCTCAGACTCTGAGTGTGCCAAAAAGGCCTTGGAACAACTCAATGGATTTGAGCTGGCTGGTAGGCCAATGAAAGTGGGACATGTAACTGAGCGCACTGATGCTTCCAGTGCTAGTTCGTTTTTGGACAGTGATGAGTTGGAACGGACTGGAATTGACTTGGGAACAACTGGTCGCCTTCAGTTGATGGCAAGACTTGCAGAAGGTATGTGTGATGGTTAATAGGAAATGTGTGAAAATACAGAAGTTCACAGAATATGAATTGATACACCCCACAGAATATTATGCTAATTGCATGGACTGGTATTCTTAAGCTTTCGACACCAGTACCGTTTCTGATACTTCTGTTACTGTGAAAAGTGCTTGCTACAAGGTACGTTAATATTCTGTTTTAGGTACTGGTTTGCAGATTCCCCCAGCTGCACAGCAGGCTCTTCAGATGAGTGGATCTTTGGCATTTGGAGCTGTGGCAGGTAAGAAATGATAACATATTTATTTTTCAAAAATACTTTATGCTTTATAATTTTGAGACGAGGTACTTCTCTACATTTTGTGATCTTTTAAAATGAGAACAAAGGGATTGCAGCATGTTTTACAAACTGTAAAACTTTGCAAACCCATGAGCAAATAGTGACAGTATATGACAGCTTTGATGTGCGTGGTTCACTTTGTTTTTGTTTTTGTTTTTTTTTTTTTTTTTTTTTTTATTTGGCAAATCTGTTGTAGTTCACTTAATTCACGCTAAGCCTTCATCTTTTCTATTCCCGGTACTAATGGGGACTTCTATGTTCTACTGCAGTGTCAATGTTGACTGTTAAAATGACAGGCTCATAATTGGAAGGGGATTGAGCCTTCTGAAAAAAACTGCCAAGAAGGTTATTAGGACTTTATGGGGGACATGGCAACTAAGACTGTGGTAATGTTAGGTTTATACAGTGTATGTCCTGGTGGAGGAGGACACTGTACATGGGGGAATTTTTGTGTTGCTTGGAATTGGCTATAGTTTGCGTGTTCTGCAAGTGGGTATGCTGGAAGTGTTACTGAGACTTCATTTTGTTGTGAGGGGGAATGAGGCTGAGGATACAATTGCTGCTGCTAGTTCATAGCTGGCCTAAACAACAAACTGTTCAAGAAGGCTTCAGAACTAGAGCAGTGAGTCACCTCCTGCAGGAGATTAGGAATTTAGAGTGGAATTTCTTCATGTTATTTTTTCTTAATACAAGAACAAAGGGCATGAAACTGTCATAGCAGTAGAAAAGACTGGAATGTCGCAAATAACCAGATGTTGGAATGTGTGAGAAGTGTCAGGAAAACAACAAAGAATAGGTGGCATTGTTTTGTTTCCCAGCAGGGTTTGGGACAGAAGTGATTCAGACTTAAGATACACCTGAATCATGTTACTGAAGTTCAGGTGCTGCTCTGAAAAGAGCATACACATGAAACAGTGGACAGTTGCTCAAAGAATATAATAGGGTCTGTCTATAGATACACACTTGGAAGGAAAAGGAACTTGCTAGTGAAAGAAAAACCTGGGTTGTGGAATAAGGTTTTTTCTCAATATGAGAAGAAAAAGATGAAAAAGACACAGTGGTAAGGAAAAAGCCTCTGTAGTCCAGAAAGAGAAGGAAAGGCAAACAACACTAAAATTAGATCACCTTTAATGTAGGTGATAAAGTGGTATGACACCTTGCTTGGAAATAGGTGTAGTTAATGAGAAATGAAAGAAATATATTTGAAAAAAACCCAGTCCTTTCCCACCCCTGTATTTGAAACAAACAAGCCAAAGAAATCCAAATTGCACAAATCAGGAATATGGCAAAAAATACAGTTGAAGAGGATAGCACAGAATCAGTATGAGGAAACATGTCTGTGGAGGAATAAATGATAAGGCTGAATACAGGTTTTTGAAGAACGTGCATGTTTAGTAACTGTAGAAATAAAAGTGGTAGGAATAGCATTGTTTATTCCACTTGTGTTGTACAAAGGAATGATGCAGACGTGTGCAATTTAAGTAACTTTGGAAAAAGATAAAGCTTTTTACTACCATAGTCATGAGCTATCCCCAAAGTGAGATTTGGTTATGGATTAAAGGTCTCTTTACTCTTGCTAGAGAAAATTACTACCAGGAATTATGTCATTATGGGAGACTTTAACTTCCCTGATACAGATTGGAGAAGAATTGCTAGTAATAATGGTGGGGCCCAGATATTCCTGGATGTGATATCCGACAAATTTCTTCATCAAACACTCACTGAGTCATGAAGAGGGGATGCTATTTTAAACTCAATTTGGTAAGTAATGAAGATGTTATGGATGAGAATAGAAATGACCATTGACTTGAGGGATCATGAGTTGCTCAAGTTTAAATGGAAGGATGAAACAGGTCTGTAACTAAGGCTTCTGATTTCAAAAGTGGTGGTTGAAGAAACAAGGCAATAAAGTCATCGGGTCTAAGCAACTTGGGTGTTTGAACAGGCAGGATGTAAAAAGTTCTTCAGTTCCAATGGCTAATGCTATATTGGATCTGTATTGCACAGAAAGAAGGAACAGTCCTGATAAAAACAGGCTCTGCGCTGAACTGGGTGATTAACTGCCTCAAAAGAAATAAGGAATAAGCACAGAGCCTATGAAGAATAAAAAAAGGACTGATGATAAAACAACATTTTCAGTTTGAGAAATAGGTAAAATGAGAATTACCTGCCAATGGTCAGATTGAGTTTAGACCTTGTAAAAGGCAAGAAAGCATAGGTGATGATTTACCAACTCCTGAAGGGAATGAAAAGGAATTGGGGCTGAGGTTGAATGAAAAAATACTCCCAAGATGCCTCAAAAGGAAGAACAAGGTGATCTGGCTGGTTTCCAGTCCTGTTTCTCTGACTTCACTTCTCTCCTTCGGAAGTCATACTGAAGGGTAAACTGGAGAGTATTATTAAATAGCATACTTTTGGAGAAGCAGCTTTTAAAGACTAATGACCTGTGATAAAACTGTCTTTCCTGGACAGAGGAGCAGTAGTAGAAGTCTTCTTTCTGAACTTTTGACTTGTGTCGTTTGAAAGTTATTAAACTGGAGAAGTGGGTAGTACAAGATGGGTAAAGAAGCTGGCTCAAAGAAAGAGATATTTCTTCTCAGGTGAAAGCTGGACAGGTTAGAGGCTGTTGTTGAAGCTGTTGTTCAGGTGTTGGGCTGATCTTGTTTAATATTTTCATGAATAACAATGAACAAGAGGAGGAGTGAGGTGAGTAAATACAGAGGTGCTGTCAATAAGGGACTCTTGGGGTGTTATAATTGTTCACCCGGTCAGGATTGAAACAAATTCTAGGTAGCCTGGGAGTTTAGCAGTGAAAGGTGGCCAAAGAGGAGAAAAATATGTAAATGCTCCAGTTTATCCATGACTAAATATGAACTGTCAGTGTGATGCATTTCTGAAAGGGCAGCTGTGTTCCTAGAGGCAGCATACTTGAGCATCCGAGATGCTACATACACATTTGTGAACAGTTTTGGTTACCTGTGTTCAAAATGGGTTGAATCAAACTAAAATAGGGACGCTAAAGAATTAGTTTTATGGGAAACCCGAGAACTTGGATGTTATTCCTATGGAGAAGATCCCAGCAGGAAAAAGAATTGAAGCAAAGCAGTTCTAGTTGTGTACTTTCTCTTCTCTGGTAAATTCTGTCTGAAAATCTGAAACTTAAAATATGCATGAGGCTACAGAACATTGTTCTAATGCTTTGTGGGACAAAACAGCCTTACTTTTGGGAATGAACTCTCTGTTTATGAAAATGATGGAGATAGTATGCTGCAATAGAGGGAGAAATAGGTGTTACCATCCAGGACCTCTATTTGATCTGCTTTTCTGTTGCAAGTAATTAGAAAACTGGGGACTACTTGGCAGGCTTTTGTTTATTTAAAGTGAGCTGTGTTTCAAAATAAACATGGAACCTCATTTTGTTTTGAGACACAAAATGTGTTGATATTATATATTAATTATAGTAATTATATATAATTAATATATAGGTCTATAGTAACATATTACGTATTAGAATTATTATATATTTCTGTTTTGTTTTAGTAATGCTAAACTTGCTACTCTTACAGATTATATATACAGAACATACTGAAAAAGTTACTTTGATCTTAACTTGACAGATGTATTATTTTCCACATACTATTTAAAACTGCATGTAGGGAAGAAGAGTTGGCACTGAAGAGTGACAATAAATTTCTGAGTGAATTTAGAAGTGAGAGGAGAGGACCATTCTTCAGTTAGGACCAACAAGGAAATTCAGTTGGTTGATGAAAGACTTGATGGACAGGGAGGTTATGTTTCAGAGCTGGTATATAATTAGCCTGTGAAATTTGTTGCCACAAGATACTGTTAGCTGATCTTCGTATGTTTAGAAGAGATTTGACTCTTGGCCCCAGACAGAATTTGAACTGGTGATCTGTGTTTGCCACATGTGCAGGTGGCCAGGAGCATTTGGCTGCAGAGTGTGTGAATTCAGCTGTGTGCAATGGTGTCAGAATTGCAGAGGGAGAAGTCTCTGTCCTCATGTAACTAGAGTGATTTAGGAGATTTGGGGTTGTTTATTTTTTTAAACACATCTGTTTACAAAACGTTTGGGTAGTAATTAACTAGGTACTTAGTTGCAGATTTGGCCAAACCCATACGGTTTTGCCAGAGAATACAGGCTAAGACAGTCTTCCCCATGATGATACTTCCTGCTCTGTGGAGTTGGGGATTTCCTTGTGTTGAGGTGCAGATAGAAACCAAGCTACACATACGTAGCCAGTTCTTGTTACAGCTCAACCTTCAGAGCTTGCTCCTTCCATCCCTTGTTTTTCAGTATGGTTCCCAGTATGTGTTTCTTCCATGGAAGTCACTTGAGGAGTACTTGTCTTTGGGGCTCTCAATGCCTAATGCTTAGAGCAAAAAAAAGAATCACTCCTGTTGGTCCCCCGGTGTTGTGGAGGAGGTTTTATTAGAAAGGGGGAAAAGTATGTTAATACCTGATAACAGCAGTGTTTCCAAGTAAGTTTGGAAGCTTGCTTGGGGTCATCGCTTCACTGCTTTCTAAACAAGTGAATGATGGTGGTGGTGAACTTCAGTATTACGTCTCCTTGTGTTTGTGTGAATTAAATTGGAACATAAATGAAGAGGCCTATGCTTACATTTTGTGTATTCTGAAGTTTTCTGTTGGTTTAAAGGTGTTGAGCTTTGGAGTCATATACTTGGAAATGGTTAGAAAGTCTGCATTTGCCTGTTCCATTACTTCAGATTGGGACAGTCGTATGTTATTAAACAAGTAATTAGTGTTTTCTTGGCAAATTAAAATGTTCTGAACACTTGAAAATGTTTTGAATTTGAAAAATACAAAAGTAACTTGTCATTATGACACTTACATGAAAAGATAACAGGTAAAATATCATCTTACTCTCCTTGAGATTGAATTTGGTAACTGCTTTCAGTGTGTCACATTTGGATAACTGTGCTTAAATGCTTTCTGTTAGTAAAGATGCCAAACTTGTAATGCCTGTAAGAATTGCTGTTACTATTTTCTCATGGAACAAAATACATCTTTCAAAGAGTTCAGGCACAGCAAAGGCCAGGTGGAAACAATATGTTGATGTAAAGGACAGGGTCGTGTCTTTACTTTTAAGGTATTTCACTTTGAAATATGCTTTCCTTTGTGGTCATGGAATCTCTGTGATGTACAGAATATTCCAGCTGAGGTGGTGAAATTAGTGAAGCTACGCCCAACTAGAGAGGAACAGTGGGAGCGGGTTGAGGTACTCTTAAAAACAAGCTCTTAACCACTAAAACGCAAGCTAAACAACCTGGCTGGCAGGTAATGATACAGCAATGCTAGCAAGCATACTAATTAACTTCTATATATTTTTCTTTAGATTTGCAAACGAGACTATCTCAGCAGAATGAAGGTAAACCAGCATTTGATACAACTTGTCACCAGTAGGTTTTGTTGCAGATGTCCTTAAGTGAAATGCTTCTGGTGTAGAGTTTGCCAATGGCCTGAGAAATTATATTGCATTTAGTGTCTGTAGGAATCGCACTATGTATTGATTATTATTGACTGAAAATAACAAAACGTATGTTAAACACTTTGCCTTTTCTTTGTAGCATTTCCTCGGCATTGGTAGCATTCCCTAGCCATATGTTAGTCCTAGAAAATGTGTGGGTTTGTGCTTTTGCATGTGGGTTTAGGTGTGCTTGGGTGTAGGCTTTTTCCTGCCTTAGAGGTAGGGACTAGAAGGGTCATTTCCAGGGACAGTAATTTGGGATTACTGTCCCTGGATTAGTCATAGTTTTGTTCTGACTGCGTAACCTCTTAATGTCTGCATACGTAGAGAGGAGGCAGCTGTTACTTCAGCTAAATGAACAGAAGCTTACAGCCTAGGGAAAGGGCCCATAGGGCAGTGCTTATCTTTAATAAGATATACTGTGCTGATGAGCAACAGTAAAGGACAAGTAATAATTTCATAGTCACTGGGAAACAGTATAGATCTATTCTACAGTTAAAATATTTGAGTTGTCAGATTTATTTCCTACATTACGCTTTTCCAAGGGACAAAAGTACAGATATATGTTTTCTGAAGGATAATTCAGTGTACTTTAAAATACATTCTGAGAATTCTCAAAGATGTCTGTCACTTCCTGTGAAGTCAGATGGGGTGGTGCTGCTCCATCCGGAGCTGCTGCTTGGCTTCTGTGAGGAGGCAAAAAATTCAAGGTGCTGCTGGCATACAACTCAGAATTTTTAGACGCACGTGAAGATGCACGTATCTGTGTTTAAATGTTCAAATTGAAAGGCTGACAAAAGCAGTGTACAAGGATGTCTTTTCACTTTTCAGCTTCAACTGTAATTCATCTGTGCCATTTTCTATATTGATCCATTTAAAATTTCTCTGTCACAGATAGTGTCTAGTTACAAGTTTGGCGTTCCTGCCTTCAATTTTCTGCTTAGTTAGAACTGCTGCTGTTATTGGTGAATCTTGGGATTTTAAAGAATAGATAGAAAATAGTAATTTAAATTGGAGGCATGCATAGCAGGTTCTTAGATTTGTTACTGTTTGGTTTTTTTTTTTCCATGACAACAGTTCTGGCTGCAGCTGCTTCTGTACAACCACTTGCAACACAGTGCTTCCAGCTTTCCAACATGTTTAATCCTCAAACGTAAGTGATTTATCGTTATCTGTTTCTGTTTGTCATTTGTTGGTGACTTCAGCATCTGAGAAAGGAATCAGAATGTTGCAGAGGTTTTCTTGATGGGTTTCGGGATGGATTTTGTCTGAGTGATAACAGTTCCATCTCTGTCCTGTTCTTCCTCCACCCCCTACAGTGAAGAAGAAGCTGGCTGGGATACTGAAATTAAAGATGATGTGATTGAAGAATGTAACAAACACGGAGGAGTTATCCACATCTATGTAGACAAAAACTCAGCTCAGGTATGCCTGGTTCCAGTGAGACACTGAGCAGGTTTTAGTTTTGTTGCTTTGTAGCGTAAAGAGGAAGCATTACAAACACTTTTTTTTTTTCCTAAACTGAATCTAAATTTCTTGAAGTTACTTTGCAGTTTTTGCAGAATGTATGTGGTTCCCTCCTGTTCTCAGTCATTGTGGGTAACCCCAGCGCAGGTATGAGAGCAGTTCTGTGGTGCTGCAGTCTGCTCTTACAGATTTAAACAGCTGAAGTTACTGGGGAAGTACAGGCTGAGGAGTAGTGACCTCTTAAGTTCTGGCATTTGGCTTTTCTGTTAAGCTGTGCATTTCCCGAAAGCCAGGGACTCCCGGTTTCCTCTGTTTCTAGAGAATATGGGCTTTAGCACAAAGGACGCCCTGCTCCAGCAGACTTGAGATGTGCAGTGAAATGTGTGCCTGATCCCACGCTTGGAAACGGTTGTGTTCACTAGTGATGTTAAAGTCTTGCAGTGGGCAGTAGGAGCACGTAGAGCTGTAACAGGGAGGAGAAGGGCTACTGATGCAGACTTAATTAGAGGTTACTGCCTGTTCCAGGGACTCTCAGCCTGAATGTTAAAAAGGCTAATACATGTTTCTTCTATGTTAGCTTTGTTTACATCATCCCCAGACTGCTTATCTCTTCCCCTGTATTTTAGCTCTTGGAATATAAACTGCGGAAGGTCTGCAAAGATAAAGTGGCCTTCTTGAACCCCTCTTATGTAGAATTCACAGCCCAAATAAAGCGCGGTTTTCAAACGCTCTCATAGTCAGATTAATTTCTAAGCATCAGCCCCTGGAAGGGTCCTGGTGTGTTCCATTCCATCGTGCGAGGCTGAAATCTGCACTGCTGTCCGTGTCAGTATTGCCTAGATGGGATTGTTCTGCCCTGGTAACGCACTCGCAAGCCTTTGTTATCATTGTGCTGCTTCTACAGAAGACTCTTGTCACCTGAAACCCTTTCACATGGATTACCGAGATGTTAGATTAGCGACGAACTGCAGTCTAGGACATAAACACACTGCATTTTGTCATCTTCAGCATCACTGCTGCGTTGGACTACTGGAAGGTAGCAACCTTTCCCACAGTATATTACGCTATTACGATCGTAGAGAAAACGGTGTCCTTCAACAGATAGATAAAAACCACCACCAACAACAAAAAAAAACCCAACACACAAAACCCCAAAAAAACACCACCGCCACCTCCAAACCCCAAAAAATGCAACAGCCGTCAACATACCTCACGTAGAGTCCAAGCATATAGAGCTGCAAATCTGGTTCATGTTAGCAAGTGGATTTAAAAGAAAAAAACCTACAGCTACTGTATCATGCGTTAGCTGTTTGTTACATGTAATCCGTTTTGTTACAGTAGCACAGCGATGACCCAGATAGAAAATACCCACTGATATTTAAAAATCCTGCATTTGAACATAAGTTTCCACTGTGCTGTTCTGTTTTGCAGGCTTAGATTCTGGTCACCTTATCTTCTGAGTGTTCTCATCCCCTGTCTTTTTAGGGCTCTTTCCCAGAGAGCCAGGCCTCCCAGTCTTAGGGCTGCCAGTAATCAGCCATGAAGATGTGATTTGTTGTGGGTGAAAAGTCCCAACTGAACGCATGGTCTCGGGTACCGCAGCAGGCCACACTGGGATGCGTTAAGGAAAACCAAAGCTTTACGTGGCTGTATCTCATTCCAGGACAAGCATCTTGGGTGCCTGTGCCTGGGGAGGCTGGGAACAGAACGGTGTGTGTTAATTGCTCAGTGCTGTGACTTCAGCCCCTGATTTCAAGTTTCCCCCTGAGAAGGAATGAGTCAAATCACAGTGGGAAGAGTTAGTACAGGCTGGCAAAGGCTGCTAAAGGGAAGGCTGGGTTCTGCTTCCTAATACATTCTTTGCCTGTATAATCTCTTTCTGCTAGAATCTGATCTGGTTCGAGAATTACTGGTGGTATTCTATTTTTAAGCAGGCAGCCAGAAAAATGCATACCCATCACTGTGGGTGTCCGTATGTCTTGCAGTTGTTGAATGTGAACGTTGAGGTACTCTAGATTAGGCTGGTTTAGTGCTTGATTTGCAGGTAGAAAACTTGAGGTATCTCCAGCAAAGTTAAGAGATTAGTCTGTCGTTCATGTTAGAGAGATCATCTGAGGCTCTTCCTGCCCTGCTGTGATGGGTTTCTCCCCTTCTCAGTCCTTGCTCAAGTGAAGACAGACACAGACAGTTGCTGAAGTTCATGTAGGAGAATTTTCATGTTACCAGTCATCTTAAAGTGCTGGATGTCCTTCCTGCCCCTGGCAATGGGGATGCTTAATCCCTTTGAACAGCAGACTGAACTCACATATCCAGTTCAGCATTTGTGGCTGAAGTTGGTGATTTGCCGAAGTTGATTGGGTAGCCTGCGGCAGACGCGGCTGAACTCCCCGTGCTTTTGTCTCACGTGAGATTTGTAATTGGGAGCCATTAGGTGACTATTTTGAAGGGTTATCACGAGCAAGTAAGAAATCTGTTACTTATTGATTTCAAATCGAGCTCACATTTGGTCTGTTTTGCAGAATCCTATTTAGAAAGGTTTTGTGCTAAGATATAACTGTTACAGGATGGTCATGCACATCGGTAAAAAACCGTCCACTGCTCTGTTCTCTCATGCTCATTCTGCGTTATCGGTTGGTACCAGCAGGAACACAGCGAGGCAGGTTTGCCTCAGTCACAGCCGCGACGATGGACATTTCTCAGGCTTCTAACGGACTGTAACACTTGTGTATTACAGGGCAACGTGTACGTCAAATGTCCTTCAATTGCTGCTGCCATTGCAGCTGTAAACGCGTTGCACGGGCGGTGGTTTGCAGGTGAGTGGATTTTGTGTGGAGACCTGCATTTATTCATAAATTGCAGAAACGACCAAGTACTGATTTTATTTTCTTTTTTTTTTTTTAATTTTCTGATTAGGTAAAATGATTACAGCAGCGTATGTACCTCTTCCAACATACCATAGCCTTTTCCCAGATTCTATGACTGCAACCCAGCTACTGGTTCCTGTTCGACGATGAAGATGGATTTAGTCAGTTTTGTACATAGTTATTTTTTGGAGGAAGATTGAGTTATCTTTTATTTAGATAAAACTAAAAGAAAGGACTTAATGTCATTTTGTGTACACTTCCTGCTACCTTTAAAAATAAAATGAAGTAAGCAGAAATGCAGTGTGTTCATTCTCCCTAACTAGCATTTCCACTGTATACAAAGCTGTTGACTTCTTGTTCTGCCTTGTAATTCTTGTACATTTACTAAGGTGATCTGTAGGAACTGAGAAGTAGCTCATAGAAAACAAGTTCTCTGTAAAAGGCAGATGGGACATAAAGACATTTTTAATGTTTCACAAGCCTTTCTTTTAATGCAGCAATTACATCTTACATTTCACTAAATGTAGGTGATCTGCGAAAGGTTGATATCAGAGATAGACTTTATGAAGGGACATATTTAGTGTTTTGTATAAATGGAAAATTCAAAAGGCTACTGAAAGATGACTAGACAGCCACTCAGCTTGCTTTGTGCTGAATAATTGGTAAGAATAGAAAGATTGAAGGGTTTTATTTCTTGATGGTAACTTTTGATTAATGTATCTGTAAAAGTTTCTTTGTAAATACTGTGTGAGGTGTGTCTAAGTTTCCAAACAAAACGATCTCTGCATTTCCGGATAGGTTTCTATGTATGCAGTGTGGCACAGTGTTGAAGGATTTCAGCCGAGTCTGAAAGTCGGGAGGAAATACAGAAACGTGTTTTGTTCTGGTTGCATATAATCTTTGCTCTTTTTAAGCTCTGTGAGCTCTGAAATATATTTTTGGGTTACTTCAGTGTGTTTGACAAGACAGCTTGATATTTCTATCAAAGACTTTCATATTGCAACAATCTTTGTAAGAACCACTCAAATAAAATTCTCTTAAAAAGGCCTTCATGAATCTTTATTTCTGTGCTCTCCTGCTGTGGGCGAAGCAGTCTGTGTTGAAGACTGGAGGTGAGCCACAGAGGCTGTGAAGTGGTGGATGTTAGGAACGGGACTCCTCCAGGAGAAAATGCGGGCGCTGGTTCCTGCTGCTTTGACCCCTCTGTGTTCTGCAGCTGGGGTTGCTGTATGGGTGTTTTCTCCCTGCCCGGGCAGGGGGCAGCTCTTGTCCTTTCTCAGGCCTGCAGCAGATTCATTCTGGAGATGACATCCCCCCTGCCCGCCTCCGCCCCCATTTGCTCACAAAGGGTTGTAAATTGTGGGGATGTGGCAGTGATTTATGTAGGCTTTTAGGCTGGTTTTGGCGGGGAAGCCTGCCCAAGCTGACTGCCACCTTAGCGTCCCTTTTCCGCTTCCCCATCATTTTTAACCGCTGGCTAGTAAAAGCTGCCTTTGACTGAAGTTCCACCCCAGGGGGTGGCAGTGGGCTGGGCAGGGGTGCTGCCTGTGCTCTGGGACAGAAAGTGGTGATGACCTGGCCTCCGATGCTGCTGTTGTGGGTGCGTGCAGCTGTGGCTGCAGCGTTGCAAGAGGCTGTTGAGTAATCCGGGAAGGAATGGACTGGGCCACGAGGTTGTGCAAAGGCAAATGTGGGGAGGAGCTAGGAATATACTACTGGAGAGTGTCATAGGAGTACACACCACAGCTGGAGAAAGCCAAGCCAAGCTGCTCTCTAGTTTTGTTTGACCTTATTTTTTTAGTTGCCAGTATTAATCCACTAGTGCCAGCTGGCGTAAAACTGCAGCTGTTCCCGAGTAGCCATACTGCCCGACAGGGCTGTCGCTGGCGGTTTCTCTCAGGTTACTGAGCTGTGTGACAGCGGAGAGCAGGCTTCCAGTGGCAGATTCGTGTTTCTCCTTTAAAAGCTGGGGAAACAGCACTTTACCAGGTAAGGGTTGTATAGGCATGGGTTGGGTGTGCTGCGGCTAAGCTGTCCTATCCTTAAGCAGGAATAAAGGAGGAGCAAATATAAGCTTTGTTTTAAAAGGCAAATACGAGGCGACTGCTGCACTGAGAAACTAACTCAGTGTTTCCTAGTTTGGCTGTAGGCAGTACCACAGCAGGAGGTGCAGGGAGTCATCCCCTGTTCTCCCCGGGAAGCTTTGAGCACCCTGTAACGCCCATTAAGGCAGATCGTAGGAAAAGACCATTTCTGGTAGCGCAGCTCCTACAGGGGAAGCCCCCTTCCCTGGCCAAGGGAATGAAAAAAGCCACTGAGGCAGCCACAACCGCTGCTCTGCCCTTCCCGACTCCGGAACGGCTGTAGAGCAGAGCACCGTTATGTGTGAGACCGCTCCCTTCAGAAGCGGGGAGGAGGCAGTGTAGATAACGCAGTAGCTGCAGCACAGCTCATCCTGCGGGGAGAGCTTTAGGAAAGGCATTGCTCAAGGCCTGACAGGGAAGTCACATCTCCCACCTCTGGCGTTGAAATCATCTTTGTGACTCCTCACAGAATACCATTAGCTGTCACGGGACAGGAGCAGTTTTCCACTTTCCGGCAGCATAATGATTTCCAGCTCTAGGAGCATGGCTGACTTCTGTGCTGCTCCCTGGCCGCTTGCTGCGCCCGCGTGCTGCCAGGCTGGCTGGAAGAAGGGGACCCAGCTGCTGCAGCGTGCCCTCAGTCGCAGGACTTGCTGAAGTCCTTCTGGGGTCCCTTGCTCTCTGTGAGGGCGTTTGCCCCAAACTACCTGGAACTCAGAAACAGAGCCAGCTTGAACCCACCTCATTTTGCAAGAGGAGAGAAGTTTGATAGTTAGATGTGAATTAGCCACAGAGACTCCTAGACTCAGGGATGCAGGAATACAACAGAGCGGCTCCACATCAACACATCGGGAACGTGAGCCGCCCAAGTACCAAAGGGAGAAATGTGTGTGCTGTACGTAATGCCTGTGAAACAGGAACGTTCATATAGTACAAGGGATTATTGATTCTCATTGTCATGGGAGGAAAGGAGAAATTGGGTAAAGCGCACGTTTACAATCAGCAGAGCAAGGAGGGTGGTGCTTCGCCGTTTCATGAAGAGCTCTCACTTCTGGGTATCTAAAGCCTTTATTATGGTACAGAGGAGGAACGGCTGGACGGGGCACTCCGGGATAAAACCCAAGCTCCAGGTTAGCAGCGGATTCCCATACCAATAGCCATGAATGTCCCAAACGTCCCACCGCTTTGCATCATTGTTTTGCCAACTCCACCCATCAGCTCTCGTCCTCTCATGCCAATCCTGAGATAAAGAAAAAAAATACAGGAATTACGTAAGTGCTGAAGCCTGACGGGTGACAGACAGACATGCATCAGAAAATGCCTGATACAACCAGCTCGTGGTTGCCTGAGCGCCCAAATCAAACACCTCCTCAGTCTACATTTGAAATACCTCCTGCCTCCACCAGGAGACGGGCTGCGGTGCCCTGTGCCTGAGCTACTGCCAACGAAACCGGAGCTGTTCTCTTTGGGGCACTTGAGTGACCCTCGCCCACGGCCCACCTGTATGTTTTCCTGCAGCGGTACCAGCTGACTGTGCCCTCCTGCCATGCCGCCAGCAGGAACGGCTTTACCTGCTAGTGCTCCAAATACCTTTAATTTGGAGAACAAAAAAGTTGTGTTGTCCAAGTATTTGACTTGGCAGACAATAAAAAGGGTCTGAGCTGTTGCATTACCATCCCATCTGGCCGCAGTGGCAGTATTTTTAATGCCACCAACTTAAAACCATGTTGTAAACTACCCTCTGACACCATATTTTTAATACGAGAGAAACTTGGAAGGCCTGGAAGTGTCCAGAGGCATTTCTGTTCTCCAGTTCCCATTTACTTGAAGTCAGACCAAAGCAAATTCTTCTTACTCAGAAAGCTCTCATAATATTTGGCTTTTAAGCACTGCAGTGACTGTTGGGTCTAAGGAATTTCATGCACTTGATTTTTAAAACATGGAGATTTTTCCCTCAAAAATGGTAAAGCAGAAGTAAACGTAGCTGTTATTCAGGTATGACAGAACCACTGTTACTGCTTCTTCTAAATACACAAAATCCGTATTTCCTGCTATCATTGTACCACTTACAAAACTCTCTGGGATCTGCCCCATCCCTGGAGGGGTTCAAGGCCAGGTTGGACGGGGCTTGGAGCAACCTGGGCTGGTGGGAGGTGTCCCTGCCCAGGGCAGGGGGTGGCACTGGGTGGCCTTTAAGGTCCCTTCCAACTCAAGATGTTCTGTGATTCTATGACCTGAGAGAGATTAGAAAACTTTTAAAACTCTATCAGGTTAGACTTTGTGCCTTTTCCTCTCACTACCAAATTCATTATTTGGCTCACTACCAAATAATTGCCTGTGTTTATTCACAGATTAAAAAAACCTCATGCAGAAAAAGTTCTGCAAATATGGAAGAGCTTATTTCAAGTAATTCCTTTTCATGGACGATGTGTGCCAAAACCAGTCAGTGAGCAGCGCGAGAGCTAACTTGGAGCTGCAAGCGTTGTTTGCTTCCATGCTGGGGCAACGTGGAATATTGTCCCTCTCTGATTCACAATGGGATTGTGCCGGTGCCAGCCACAGCTCTGCCTGCGCTCTCGCAATTAAGCCTTGGGGTCCGTCTGGTGATTGGCTCTGTGCAGGGGGATGGGACACGCAGAGCAGCCACGACGCACATACATGAGAGCCTGCATAGTACCTTGGGAAGCTTTAGAGCGAGGAGGGTGCTGCATGTGCATCTGCACAGACAATTCATCCAGCTCCTCCTGGAGCTGATCTTCCACAGCCTGAGCTTCCCAATACGACCTCCCTTACGAGCGGCAGGAAAACGTCTGTGAACCTGCGACCCAGAGGTGACAGCCGCCTTTCCCATTTCAGGCTGGGGCTGGCAGCAGGGTCTGGAACTGCAGCTAATTCTAAGGCACTGGGAAAGTCTCACCTACGTGACAGCACAGGGCCAGACCTGCACCTCCCTTCCCAGTCCCAGAGTAATAGAATTTCTCACGACCTGTCCATGGAAACCATTTCCTTGGCATACCTGAGGCAGGAAAACGTGCCGAAAAGCGCTCCTGCAGCCATGCCCACTGCAAAGCCCATCATGAAACCCATCTTTACTCTGTCAAAGCAGCTGGGCTGCGATTGCCCGTATGGGCCCACGGTCACAGGCATCTAGAAAAGAAAGCACAAAACCCCACACAGATTCACTGCTTTGCCTAACACGCTTGTATAACCAAACTGGGCTAGAGAGCAGGCCCACACGTTTCAGTGCCTCTCGCAAGCGTTGCACTAGAGGCTTTACAGGCTTCCAGACTCGTTTCGTCGCCTGCCAAGTGGGAAAAGACAGTGAGGGAACGCCAGTGCCTTGACGGCCATCCCGCTTCCCCCTCAGCAAGCCCCTGTGAGCGCCGCTGCGTCTCGGGAACTCCCTCTGCTCTCCAGCTGCCGACCAGCAGCGCTCGGTGCCACCTCGCAAAGCCTCCGCCGCCGGGCCCGATCTCCCGACCTGCCACCGGCCTCGCAGGCCGTGGAGCGGCACAGCAAATCCGCCCTTCGGCGGCCGCAGGCCGAGGCGGGCTTGAGGCCGCAGACCGCCCCAGCGGTTCCCCCGGGAGGGGCGGCCTCCACCTCCCGCCCGGCCTCGCCTCACAGCTGCTTCGGCCCCGCCGCGGACCCCGGTCCCTCCGGGCGGGCCGCGGGACACCCGCCGCCACCCCGCCCCGTACCTCGCTGTCCCCGGCCGCGCCGCGCCCTCCGCCACCGCCTGCTTCGGCCTCCGCTTCCGGCGCGCGCCGTGACGTAGCCGGAAGGGTCGTACGGCCGCCCCGCCCCACGCCGCGGCCATGCTGTTGTGGCGGCGCCTGGCGGCCTTGCGGGCGGCCCCCGCCCCCCGGCGGCTCTCGGTGGCCGCGCCGGCACCGGCAGAGGGACAGGGTAAGGCGGCGGGGGGGCGCGGAGCCGGTGCGTGGGCGAGGGTTGGCCGGCGGAGCGCGGTCTCGCCGCTGTCGCGGGCGCCTGACGGCGTCTCGTCCTCCCCCTCCCTCCCCGCAGGGCGAAGCGGAGATGGAGGCGGCGCCCTGCGGCCGCTCTACATGGACGTCCAGGCCACCACCCCGCTGGTAAGCGCCGGGCCGGGCCGCGCGGGGCCTGCTGTCTGTCCCCGGCCTCTTCCCGCCGGCTGCCCCTGCCCCGCCTCCGTGGGTCGCCCCCGAAAGAACGGGGGGAAGGGGAGAAACAGAGTTTGTTTCTGTTCTCCGGAGCGCTGGCGTGTTTTCCGAGTTTAAGGCTCTCCCTGCGCCCCCGGAGGCGGCCCTGGATAAAGCGGCGTCGTTGAGCGTGAGCAGCGGCGGCAAGCGCTGTTCCCGGCGCAGCGGGGGGCAGAGGCCGTCCCCCGAAAGGCCTCAACTCGGGCAGGCTCCCCCCCCCCGGCCGCCGCCTCGCCGGGCGCGCCCCGGGCTGCGCAGGGGCTCGGTGCCTCCCTCCGTGTTCTGCGGGTGTGCTGCAGGGTGGCAGAGCCGCCCCAGCGCTGCCCTCGTCTGCGGGGACAGGGCAGCAAGAAGTTAATTTAAGCAGAATACTTGCCCGTGTAATTTATTTCTGATTTTTTTTTGAGGCCTTATGTTTCTTCTGCTCAGAAAATCCCATTCTTCTGTGATCGTCTCGATGCAGATTGAGGTTAAGTGTGAGGGCGCAGAACAGAATTGCTGGATGCTCGTGTTTGTCGGAGGCTGTGTTGTGTATCATATGCAGTAACCTCAAGTTTTTGAGATCCGGCCTGAGCTAAACTGACAGTGCAGCAGAAGCGCTGCTAGTGCTGGGGCAGAGGGAGGGTGGGGTGCGTGGAGGTGGCAGAGGTGCTTTTCCTTCCCTGTTTCTTGAAGGATGGGTGGTTTGTATCCCGCAGGATCCCAGAGTCTTGGACAGCATGCTCCCGTACCTGACGGCCTACTACGGCAACCCCCACTCCAGGACCCACGCCTACGGCTGGGAGAGCGAGGCCGCCATGGAGAAGGCAAGGCGGGTGAGTCTTTGCCTTGCTGCAGTCGCGGTGGTTTTCCTGCCGGCAAGGAAATTCAGTGTCAAGAGAAAATCAAAAGCAGCGATAAAAACTCTTGTAGTTAGTCAGTTCTCTGTGGGGTTGGATTTAGCAGCGCTCTCTTTGCTTAGCAGATTTATTGCAAGAACATTGCAAGAAAAAGATAGTGCAATTAGAGCAACTGAAATGGCAGAAACCAATAGTTTTGGCGAAGGTGCCTCAGGTTTTTTGATTTCCTGAGGTCACAAGCGTGATGCTGCAGTAATTGGGCTAACTTCACATTTTATCATTCTCCTAATCTTAGGTATGTGTCTTTGTTGTTTATTTTTTTTTAAGTAATATGTACTGGGGTTTTGTCTATTTAACTTCTGTGTTCTTTTATGACAGGCTAATGCTTAATACCACTACTGCTAACGACTATGAATTCCTTATGCATTTTGTATTGATGCAGATATTTAGACTATTGTACCTGTAGCATAACTGTGTTAGGTACTAGCTGTAACTCTTCCAAAGCTCAAGGGGGTATTCTTGAAAACAATTAGCAGTGTTTTGCTATGGTGAATTCATTGTATTTCATCTTAGCAATCTTCTTTTCTTAACAATTTCATCTTAACATCTTCTGTGTTTCTTTTTAAACAGCAAGTTGCAGATTTAATAGGAGCTGATTCAAGGGAAATTATATTTACCAGTGGTGCAACAGAATCAAATAATATGGCAATTAAGGTAAAAGGTTTATGCTGATAATTATTTATTATGTTAAAATTATGCTCTTAAGAACCGTATGCATCTTTCAACAGTTTTAATGTTAACGTGTTGGCTTAGTTAGCAAATATTTGCATTCCTGGATTTACCCTTTGTGGTGTTCTGCTACATACAAGGGGAAAATCCTGGGATGTTTTGGTGCCTAGGACATGGTTTTGAGGACAGAGTATAATAGTCAATGTTTATCTTACATGCACCAAATACAATCCTTATGCTTGCATAATTAAAATTTTTATCATGAAATACAGTGGAGATGCTGATTACAGACTTTTTTCTGATTAAGATTAGGCAGTGTTTTGATCTTTAGTATGTGGTTATTCAGGCTTCTCATTGTCTATGACTGCATTGCAAATGTTTTTTAAAAGTATTTCTGTTAATAGTGTCTAGAACTTACATCAGTTAACATTTTCACAGGCTTTTTGAAAAGTGAGATGCTTTGGAAAATGAGTGCTAGTGGAAATATGTAGTGTGAATTACATGTCCGTACCTTTTAGATTCATGACTTTGGGGAAAACAGGGAAGATCCAAATGAATTATACGTAAATAGTAATTCCTTGTTTCTGATCGTTTTGTGTAAAGCTTGCTTTTTTCAGTGGTCTAACAACAAGTTTTTTTTGTTCGTGGCTTGTGCCTGGCAGGGTGTTGCACGGTTCTATAAATCCAGAAAAAAGCATATCATTACTACACAAACAGAGCACAAGTGCGTGTTGGATTCTTGCCGTTCCTTGGAGGCAGAAGGTTTTCGGGTCACCTATTTACCTGTTAAAAAAAATGGGCTCATAGATTTGAAGGTATGTTGTTTACTGACAGAAAAATGAAAATAGAAGAGGTTCTTGCTTCAAATTGTTGCTCAAGGTCAAGGACGCTGTGCTCTTGACGATAAAGAGGAAAGGATGATAAATATCACAAGGTAGAATGAGAGTCACAGTCAAATCTCTGTCACAGTTGGAGAAGGATTTTCTGTTCTGTGGGGTGCTCTACACTTTTTCTCAACCAAAACCTTGATGTCTCATCGCGCTCTTCACCTGCTGCCGTTCCTTCCCGTGCAGGTGGAGCTCTTGCATATCCTATAGAGAGCCCAGTACATGACTAGGATCTGGCTTTGATACAGGGGTTAGTGG
The DNA here is from genome assembly GCA_009819605.1 of Sterna hirundo. Taxonomy (NCBI): domain Eukaryota; kingdom Metazoa; phylum Chordata; class Aves; order Charadriiformes; family Laridae; genus Sterna; species Sterna hirundo. The sequence goes on along the minus strand of CM020447.1, from coordinate 2,474,326 downwards.
TGAAATTTCACAACCTGAGCTACTCAAGGCATCAGACTACACAATTGCGATATTCCCTTCCAATTGCTGTCCATGAACCGACCCTTCCGGGTGTGCTGGCTGCTGTCCTGGAATTTAGAAGTTGTATATGTATGCTTATTTCATTGTTTGTGTCCTGTAATACAGGACAGCATCGGTTTTGTTTCTGGCCCCATCGTCTGGCTTGGGGAGCTGTTGTGTGCCTGTGGTGGGGTAGAGGGATCGGGCCTGCAGGTGCAGAAGCGTTAGTCATGTTCTCTGAGAACTTTGCCGGCAGGCTCCTTCTTTGCATGACGCTTTCTTGTACGTAGTGCAGTTCCTTTATAGCCAACCTCGCTTTGCCTAGATGTGGCTTAAGCTGTTGCGTGGGTGGTGAATTCATTAAAGAAAATAGTTCAGAGGAATGTATGAGACATAGCAAAAGCCTGTACTGACTTGATTAAATAAGTCAGGTGGCACGGTGCATACCAGGGTTAGGATAGGCAGAAATGCAATCGATCACGCTCCTCTTCCTACAGGAATTTCGTGTTCACATGCATTAGTGCCCTCGCCAGGACTGTTTGTCAGAACCCAGGGGGTTTGCTGGTAATGCACCGGTTAGGGGGCTGATGCTGGTTAAGGTCTGCTAGCAAGTTGGAGGTATGCACAGGCATCTGCTGTTAGTCACAACTTCTGTCTGTTTGAATATTTCACCAGGAGTTGGAGGCTGCGTTCCAGCCAGATACAAGTTTGGTTTCTGTAATGAGTGTGAATAATGAAATAGGAGTAAAGCAGCCAATTCACGACATTGGTAAGTACACCATGGCTTCCAGAGGCCAGCTAATGCCACTTCTGCTTCATTTAACTTAATATTTTAATAGCCAAGCGCTACTGATGCAAAAAATTAGGTGTAGTATAGTTAAGGAATAAATAATTCTGTCCCAAATAAAAACTTCTTTCAAAAGGGAAATGAGGACGAAATTCAGTACTTTACAGTGAGTATTTCAGCAATTATAGCCTTGTAGTACAGATCAGCTGCAGTGGTTCTAGTTTTGTTCCAAATTGTACAATGGGTGAAAAAAATTGCACAGAATAACCGGACAAATTGAGCTTACGTACTGTAATGTTTTTTGGAGCGCTTGTAGTGTTTAGGAGGAGAAACGTGCAGATTTTGGTGTGGGAGGGGATGGTGAGCACCACACTTAGACACCACTTCCCCCCACTGTTGTCATATGTAGTAATGAAAAATTGGTTTGGGTGTCAAGAGGCCAGTGAAGAGCCAGGTTTCTGGAACAGGAGGCAGGGAGAGGGTGAGCCAGGCTCTGAGTGGGCAAGTGGAGGGACAGGAACCTCAGAGCAGTTTGACAAAGTAGGGGAAGGCAGAGCTGGAGAACCGGGGTTGTCGGAGCAGGCAGGGTGAGGGGTGGCCCACATAGGCCGCTCCTTGGATCCCACCCACCGTGGTTCCATGATAACATTTCCCATAACAGTGACAGAACGCTCCCCCTGCTCCCTTCGTATCCAAGATGTCCTTTTGTGAGATGTTTGAGTTTTTAGACAGCTTTTAGGCTTTAGCCTCTGCCCTGGAGTTTATACTGCATGCTTCTGGAGAGTTATTGTTTTCCCAGGCTGTATCAGGCAACTTATCCTGTTGCACAGCTGATTTTCCTCTTGCTTAGCTGCTGTATTTTTCTTTATTGTGCTCAAAGCAGCGTTTTCCCCAAGGTTCTTCAAGATTATCTTTCTTCATTGACAAACAGTTGACCATCAGTCAGTTGCTTATAGGCCTAAGGACTCTGTTTTCCTCCTGTGCTTATATTGTCAAGGCTGTTACTGTTGTCTCGCACTTAAACGCCAGAGATACCTAGTACCAAGCTCCGGTTCCCAGAGTAAGTTCTCGTTACACCTTGATAACGGGTCTAATAGGCCAGGACTGGGTCCTTGCGGAGTTAACCTAAGGCTCTGATAGCACGAGGCTTACGGCCTGGTGTTAGCAGGAGCAATGCTGTTCTTGCTAGACCACAGGCAGACAGCTTCTCCTGTGAGAGGTGATGCTGACTTGTTGCGCAAAGGAGACGTCTGGGATACAACTGTGCTCGGTACGGATTCTGTGGAAGATGAGTTATGAGGTTTTTTTGATGACAAAAATAAATAAACTTTAAGTTTACTGCCCATGAGCTACACATTATTTTGTTCCGTAGTGTATTTTAGCTCTGGGTGCAAAAACACTTATTACAGGCTTCAAGTGGGAGTAATTCGCCTGTGTGAGGACTAGTGATGATTCTGAGAACATTTTTGAAGCTGAGTGTTGCACATCTTCGAAAATAGAGGAAATGACATAGAAATACTTGGCAAATATAAACTTGAAAGTAAGGCTGGCTTCTATTGGGCTGGTGTTGAGAAGAAAACTAATCAAGAAAAAAAAATATTATTTTGTCTTGCTCTGGAGTCATTCCTGTGGGGAAACTTGGATGTCCCATGCAGCCATTTTTACTTAAACTTGGTTGGTGTGGGTTTGGAAACAATCTGGCTTCTTAACAGCAGAAGACTTCTTAACTTCTCAACTGAAAAGATGTCCTGTAGTCTTACCTGTTGACCTGCCTAAACCCGTGCCCATCTAGGCATCAGCTAGAATAACTCCTACGCAGCTTTAGATACTTCACCGTAAAAGAAACATGGCAGCACCCATTTCTTCCTTTGTCACCTCAGAAACGGTCCCTGCTATGAACTGATGCTTTAGATTCATTGTTGGAATCATTTTGGAATCGTAACCATTAGATGAGATCATGTGGGGATGTTTGCTCTTGTGTTTTTATTACAGGTGAGATTTGCCGTGCACACAAGGTTTTCTTCCACACAGATGCTGCACAAGCAATCGGTAAAATTCCTGTGGACGTCAACGACATGAAAATTGATCTAATGAGCATCAGTGGCCATAAAATTTATGGTCCCAAAGGTACTGAAGTGCTTTTCTAGAGAATTGTTGTTTCCATGCCTACCTTAAGGTAACTACACAAGGTATTAAGTCAAACTTGTTTGTCGTAGTGACTGTTACTTAAACTGTAGAAAACTATTCTAAGAGTGGTATTGGGCTGACTTTGGAGTCTGGAGTAAGCCAGACTTAGAGCTGCAGTAAGTGGATCTTCGGTGCTGATCGGTTGTGACGTGGCTTCACTGAAGGAAGAAACAGTATCTTATAATGGTGGCAGCATTAGGAGGAGTGGTGTTTCGGGAGTCATCTGCTTGGTGTAAAGCAACATTGATGCTGAAATGCTTGAAAGGAAATTACTGGGTTATAGGGCAGAGTTTAGACCCAAGTGTAACTTGCGATGAGGAGATCGGAGGGTAACTGGAAAGTTTAAATTCTTAGTGATTTTCATTGTCTTCTACTTCCAATGTCTTTTTCCCCCCAGCCCCATTTGTGCCTCTTCATTGCAGAATGGGGTTTAAAATCCAGCTATGGATTTTCTAGTTGACTCCAAATAGTATGCATGCGTACTGTTTGGGAGTTCAGCTATTATCACTGTCACGGTCCATTTAGTTTGTAAGACTGGATGTAGAAAGACAGAAATCAGGTTTTCTGTATTCTATGTGCTATTCAGAAACAAAAGATGAAAGTACTATTTTTTTCAATGTGTCGTCTTTTTCTGTATGAGCTCTCCTGAGAGCTGAAGACGTATCTCTGGATGATGACTAAGTTTCCAACCAATAACTTTGCGCAGGTGACAGACATAAATTTTCACAAGTTATTATGACCAGAAGTTGCAACCATTCTTCCTCCCGTGACGGTCACTCGTTAGGTGTGCCAAGGCAGATGACGACATGGAAATCCGGTTGCTAGGAGAGGAGACTAGAGAGTGAAATTAACTGGCTGTCAAAACTAGCTCATCTGATCTGTCTGTTGGAAATTGGTGCCGCTGATGAGTCTCCCTAATGAGAAGAAAGGGAGAAGAGGACTCCTGGGACTGGTGCTGGCCTGGTAATCCAGGGAAAGGACTTCTTCTAGAGTTTCCAGTTGGAAGTCAGTAAGGGAACATCAGTGAATCTGCACGTAAAAACTTCATTGCAGGGGGATGAACTTCAGCTGTGCACAGGAATTGTGAGAAGTAAGGGAAGTGCTGAGTCCTTAGGTGGCTGAAGCATACTGGGAGAAACTGAGCTTCTCCCATGGCTGAAGCTCCGGGAGCGTGAATGAAGAGGAACATGCACAGTGGGAACAAACACCATTTCCTAGAAAATATTGTGCTTCTGTATGTGTTCACTGTGGTTTTTTTCCAGTGAGGTGTCCAAATACGTGTTTGCTGTGGAAATAAGGAGTGTTTCCAGACCTTTGAGTCCCCTTTTCATAGTTTCAGAACTATGGGTGTATACTGAAACAGCTTTCCTTGTTTTCAAGGGGTTGGTGCTATCTATGTTCGCCGTCGACCACGTGTCAGGCTAGAACCTCTGCAAAGTGGGGGAGGCCAGGAGAGAGGACTGCGGTCTGGGACTGTGCCCACTCCTTTAGCAGTGGGCCTGGGGGCAGCATGTGAAGTGGCACAGCAAGAGATGGAGGTATGTGGGAGAAGATATTTGTATATATATATATACATATATATGTATATATATATATATAACAGGAATATAATATATATATATATAACAGGATATAATAATATAACAGGAAATTATCCAGGAAATAATATAACGGAGCCAGTTAGGTCTTAGATTCCTTAGGTCTTTTTGTGTCCATGTGCTTGAATTAAATTTGATTCTCCTGGTATAACATTAAGTAAATGTTTTGAGATCTTCAGGGATGTTTTTGGGTAATTGGAAGTTGATTTTCAGCTTTCTGAAGCTTGGTTTTTTTTTTCCTTGAAGTGGTTTGAATCATGGTTTTCTATGACAGGTTTACAGTTCTAGTGAAATATGGCATTAGGTGCTTGTACTCATCTCTCCATTCTGCGCACATGTATTTGCAGCATCTCTGGAATGGAATAAATCATGTGTATGTAATGTATATTGGAAAAAATAAGACTTCATAGTCCATTATCATACTTGTTCAGTGTATGCAAGTTCAAGTTTACTGCAGTTTTGCAACTAAGAATTGTATTTTTTTTTCTTAGCTTGGACATTAAAGTTTATTTGCTGGGTCTGGTGTCCAGGCCTTTGCGTGCTGCTGTATCTCTTTGTGGGCACCAGTGCATTCCTTACAGATGGAATGTAAAAATCCTTTATTATCGTGCCAGTGGAATGCATAAGCCAGTTATCTGTACACGTAGGATCAAGCTTCCTGGGAAGAGAGATCTGCCTTCTGAGCTGGGTGGTTATAGAAGCCTTGTTAGAGGCTGGAGAGCCTGCAGAGCCTGAATTCTGCACCAGCCGTGGATCTGGATTCTCTTCCTCGCCTGGCAGAGCTTTGGCATTTCTAAGCCGAGTAATGTTTGAGATAGCCTTGCTTTCTCCTAAAGCTTTTTCAGGCACGTAAACAAGCGTGAATTGCATGTCTGCGTCTGGCCATTTCTGTGCACTGGAGCAGATACCATACCTTACTGCTTTTTTAGTGTAAGTGATCTCAGTTTTATTCTAGAATGAGACGCTGCCCATGGGCAGCTCTCCTTGTGTAGGTTACATGTTGTAAAAGCTGATTTCACAGCAATTTGCGAGTCTTTGTCTTTAGGTATGGTTCGAAAGCCCTAGGGAAATAAGGGGCACTTACCATAATAGATGCCCTTTCTTGTGTTGCAAAATGCGTCATCTTCTGTATTATCTAACTTGACTTTAAACACAAAGAACTCAGTGCTTTTATGAAAACCAATTTGGCAGCTTGTATATATAGATCTTTCTGTATGGCTTGGAATATTTTTGAAAGCTGAGCTAGCTGGGACCAAACTGGTAATTCTCTTTTTTAAAAGAGTCTCTAGAGTAGGCAGTTTGACAGTTTCTTTTTAAGTTTCAGATGTGCTCTTTCCCTAGTCTAACCAAACCTGGCTTCTTCAGCCTGCTCATGGCTGGTGACACAGAACAGTTTGAGTGAGGGCAAACCATATGCTGTTTATTATTTTGGTCTCCTTTCTGGTTTCTTTGCTAGTATGACCATAAGCGAATCTCACAACTGGCAGAACAACTGGTTACAAAAATAATGAGTGAAGTTCCGGACGTGGTTCTGAATGGAGATAGAGAGCATCGCTATCCAGGTAACGTTAGCAAAATCCCGAGCCCGTTAGAACTGAGTGGCTCCTCAGTGTTAATGGCCATGGCCGAATAATGCACTTCAGCTCCACACTGTGCAAGTACCGCCACGTGGGGTAGGATTTGCCCTAGATTTTGGTTGATGAAAGTTGTTTTTTTTTCCTGTTTCATTTATTTGTATGTAGGATGCATCAATTTATCTTTTGCCTATGTGGAAGGGGAAAGTCTTCTGATGGCTCTGAAGGACGTGGCTCTGTCTTCAGGAAGGTAGGTGGAATGTGTGGAAGGATAGCAGTATATTTTGGAGAGAAAATAACGTCTGCTAATGGAGGTCCAATCTAAGGAGTGGTCTCCTCTGTGCTCTGTATTTGCATATTCTGTTAAAGACGGCCAACAGCATCCTGGCCTGTGTCAGGAACAGTGTGGTGAGTAGGACTAGGGACGTGATCGTCCCCTGTACTTGGCACTCCACCTCGAGTACCGTGTCCAGTTTTAGTCCCCTACTACAAAAAAAGCTCCTACAATTTAGGCCCTACTACTACAAAAAAAAGACCTTGAGGTGCTGGAGCGTGTCCAGAGAAGGGCAACGGAGCTGATGAGGAGTCTGGAGCACAAGTCTTAGGAGGAGCGGCTGAGGGAGCTGGGGGTGTTCAGCCTGGAGAAAAGGAGGCTGAGGGGAGACCTGCTCGCTCTCTACAACTACCTGAAAGGAGGGGTTAGAAAGGTGGGGGTCAGCCTCTTGTCCCAGGTAACAGGCGATAGGACAAGAGGAAACGGCCTCAAGTTGCACCAGGGGAGGTTTAGACGGGATATTAGGAAAAAATTTTATACTGAAAAGGTTATTAAACATTGGAACAGGCTGCCCAGGGAAGGGGTTGAGTCGCCATCTCTGGAGGTATTTAAAAGCTGGGCAGACGTGGTGCTTAGAGATATGGTTTAGTGATGGTTTTTGTCAGAGTTCGGTTGATGGTTGGACTCAATGATCTGAAAGGTCCCTTCCAACCTAGGCGATTCTATGATTCTATGATCGTATTCTAAGGTGATGTTTCTTTGAAGTGGCACATTTCAAATGAAAGTCAAATGTACTCATCCACATCCTGAAAGCAAAAAAAACCCCAAAAAACCAAACCAAAACAAAAAAACCCAAACAAACAAAAAAAACCCCAAAAGAAACCAATCAAAACCAGAAAAAACAACCTGGAAATTCCTCCCTGCCAACCTTGCAGGCTGATCACCTGTGATCTGAGTAACTTTGACTTGTAATTGCTGGTGACGCTTTCATTTTGAAGGCTGCCAGCATTTGAGCAGCTTCTGTCTTGCAGCAGGATTTCACACAAGTGGCAGATTGTAACTAGAATGTAGCAAGGCTGGACTTCACTTTTTTTTTACTCATAATTAAATTAACTCATAGTGCCTGTGTTTAATGCAAAAGCAGAAAGAAAATTGAATACGCTTTTATGGAGCTCTCTTGACGCTACGGGAGTGATCAGTAACATTTCTGTTACTAAGACAAACTTGCTGCTTATGATGAAGTTAATGGAGTGTGAAGATGCCCTTCTTTCCTCACCTTTGAGAACAAAGCAGTCAGCATATCTTAATTAGAAATATGTTGGCACTATGAACAGGAGGAACAAGTCTCCACATGGCTGTCTCTGAAGCCGAACAATTCTGTAATTTGAAAATCTCTTCTGAGGCTCAGTTTTGTGCAGGAGAGCCGTAAATAGCTCTCCCATTTGTGCTTCATGTTGCTGCCTGTAAAAACTTGCAACAACGCGTAACCAGTTTCGCCTGCTGCTTCAAGGTGGAAGTTCTCTACTGATGACTGTAACTAGATCACCATGCTCTGGATTCCTCTGTGCGCGCTGTTTTTCATTGATTTGTTCTGCCAGACAGCAGCTTTTTTTCTTTTTTAGTGTTCCTGTTGGCATGCTACCTTCTCTGGTTAGTTCTGTCTTGGCTCCTTTGTCTTTTTTCTCTTTTTTTTTATGGCCTTCATTTCAGCTACCTCTTAGTCTGCATTCCTGCATTGTGTTTATTCTTACTGTATTATCTCTTCTTAACTTATGCTCCTAATTTATTACCTTCAGGCCCCTCTAACGTAATGCCTGCCCCTTCCATACTTTTTCTTCAGCAGCAGAAATATCACTCTTCTTGCTTGTATTCACTGGTTTTGAAGAGGCTGGGGAAGCTGATACAGGTTGTTATAAAGAATCATAGTAATATTAGATGTCTGTCAGTGACTTGTTCTTTGTTGGAGGAGATTAGTGAAGTGTTCCTTCAGCGTAGCATCTGCACGTGAGCAAAAGTTTGACACTTGCCTGCCTTCCCTTTGCCCAGTGCTTGCACATCAGCCTCTCTGGAGCCTTCCTATGTTTTGCGGGCGATCGGAACAGACGAAGACTTGGCTCACTCATCTATCAGGTGCGTGGAGTGGTCTTCCCTAATGCTTCCAAATATTTTTCTTTTCTGATGAGAGCAGGTGGTGGATTTTGGTCCACCCCTCCATATGCACATGAATAATTTCTAGTCCTTAATGGTTTTCTTTTGGTTTAGATTTGGCATTGGTCGTTTCACTACAGAAGAAGAAGTGGATTATACAGTGCAGAAGTGCATACAGCATGTTAAGAGGCTGAGAGAAATGAGGTAAGCCGTCTTCTTATTGAACATAAAGACTTCTTGGGTACGATAATAATTTGAAGAGTTGGATTTAGTTGAAAGTAATAGTTTGCTTCAAAAATCTGGTGGTGTCTCTGTATATAAGCAAGCAGTATTGCCAGAGTGGGTAGTGGACCTGATCTTAACAGTAGCGATGAATTTTTAAGGAAACAAACCTGATGATGAGCCTTCTCCCAGATCTTGCCTTTGTCAGGGAAAGAATATGAGTCGGGCAAGCACATAGGGCAGTACCGATAAGTTTCTAAGCCAGAGATGGCATTACTATGTTTACATATTGATAAGTTGTTTTGATTTGGTGAAACGTGGAAAACTCCTGGCTGATCTGGACAGTATTGAATGAGAGGGTTCAGTCTCTAAGAGACGTGAGTACTTAATGCCCAAAGTGGGAGCAGAAAGTGAGGTGGAGCCCCTGCCCTCTCATCTCATGTGTTTTGGGCTGAGGACGCAGTTGAAGAGTGATCGTCTGAAGCTCACTGACCTCCAGAAGGGGAAGACAGGTAGAAAGGTGTCTCCTAATTTCTTGTGTAGATGATGAAATTGTCTGTTTGGTTACTGTTGATGTTGTCCTATGCACCTTAGATAGCCCTCATTTGTCTCCTTTCTTTACAGCCCCCTCTGGGAAATGGTGCAGGATGGAATTGACCTCAAAAGCATTAAATGGACTCAGCACTGAGAAAACATCGTTATCCATGGACTAGATGTGGATTGAAATGCATTTTCTGTACATTCCTGAACAAATTATACAGCACTTATGGGTTTTGACACTTGCAATTTGACTGGAAAACTACCCTTTCTGATCACAAAGTCTAAGAAGCCAAAAATGAAACTAGTCTTTATCCTGGAGAAGGGCAGGATGATATAACACCCATTGCATTTATATTGACACACAGGAATTTACGCTAAAACATAGTTTATTTGGAAATGTATTTTCTAATAAGAAGATTAAGTCAGTGTGTGACTCCTGGGTCAGTGGAATCCCGGCGAGAGGTTGTTGCTCCTCAATGTAAAACTTGCCGTGTAGCTGTTCTGTTTGCAGCACAGACCTATTGCCAGGCCTCCGGTTCTTTCTGTTTGAGATGGGCATCCTGCAACAGCAGCTGCTTTTGTGCTGCTCAAATGCATTGTATTGTGGGAAATTCTCAGATAGGAAGAAGCTTGGCATTTCTAGAGGAAACGGATGCCTTGGTGTCGCTACGTGCCTTCACAGTTAAGTTGTATGTGCAGTTAAGAACAATTTTTTTTTTCTGAAGCAGTATTTTTGGCTCTTTTTCCTTTGTTTTATCTTTTTTTTTTTGGGTGATGCAGGTACAGACCAATGTGCATTAATCCAAAACATCCTTCTGTGTTACAGAGTTTTCAATACAATGACGATGCACTTTGCTGTCCCCTCCATTTTATTTTTCCATGCAATTTTTTTCTAAGCGAGGGAAGAAAACTTGAATGACTGGGGAGGGGGATAGGCAGAATATGTCAGCTTCAGCTGCAGTACCAGTTGAGTTGGAACATGAGTGGTGGTGGGGAGAACAGATAAAGTGCAATATCTTAATGCACTCTGGATTTTTTTGTTGGTTTGTTTTTGTTTTTGTTTTTTTTTTTTTTTTCTCCCCTTGTGGAGCTGTTACTCAAGAGTTTGCCTATGGGCTATTGGCTTCCATCGCTTTAGGGAGTCTTGCCCAGTCGGGCCTGTATGTTTTGTCTGGAGATATGAACATGTGTGTCTGGAGTTTTCACTGGGTGACAGACCGTTCTTCTGTCTGACTAGAGACTTACATGGGAATCCGTTCCCTGCAAATGCTGGGGAGAAGTGTCTCTTAAAAAGGGTTTGATGAGACTAATTCGTATCAGTCTTTCTCCTTTCTTATCTTTGTCGATCTTTCCAATAGGAAACTTAACCCCTTTTTATGAAGTGCCTTTGTATCAGTTGCAAAAGAAGACACCTCTCAAATTACTTTGTTGATTGATGGATGCTGTATTCGCTGCTGAATTTAATATACTCTATAGACATTATCTCTTCAGTTCTGGGTGGTATTTACTTCGAGGATGAACCATGTAATATAAAAGCTGAAACTAAGTCTCACAAGGTGGATTGTGTTGTAGAAGCTTGTTCTGGTTTTTTTGATACCAAGAACGGATGTTGTTGGTAATGCAAAGCTAATCCTCAGTTGTTCTATTTGAAATTATTAGCTTTAGCAGGTTTAATATCGTAGGGCTGGCACCTTGTATTTCATCAAAACACTTTTAAAACCATATGCATAAATAAGTTTTAGAGGTGTTCTGTGTACTATGTTTTATCCTTGGGCCATGTATGTTTTCTGGATTAAGCATGTGATGACACTTTTCCCAGCATGTTTTAGAACTATATGTTTATGAAATTGTTCTTTGTGTTTCATGGATGTTATAAAAGTATAGATAAGACTTAAACTTGGCTGCTTTCGGTCTTTTTGGATCCACCTTTCTGGCAGAACTATGCAGCACAATCAGTAAGTTGCTAAATTGCTGCCTTTCTTTAGAGAACAGAGAAAGATGAACTACGGTTTCTGTGAATGCTGTTAGAAGCTCTCTCTGTCATCAAGTTGACATTTGACTTTTGATGAGTCATTCTTCTCAGACTCAGTGCCTGATCTGAGCTAACTTTTTTAAAAAAACTCAAATAGCTTAAGTTGTGTTTATTTTGAGAAGAGAGCGACCTACATCTCAAAGATTCTGAGCACCTCTTATGTGCTAAGATTTAAAATATAAATTCTACATGTAAAAACTCATTCTCACTCTTAACAAATGTTTGTTTGAAAATGCTTATAGGACAAGATGAGGAAAAAATTATAGTGGAGATACTTTTGCCCTTCCTAGAAAGAAGTAATGCCAAGCATGAATGTCTAGTTGTAACCACTGAATTCAGTTTTTGTATGGGGAAATAAATTTTTTTGGGAGGGGAGTTTTTTGTATGGGGAGTAATTTTTTTTTTTTTTCATTTATTTACAAGTGGAACTGCCTCAGAAGTGAGGGAGCAGTGGGGTTTTGTGGGGTTGTTTTTTTTGTGATTAATTGAAGCCATCTGCAGGGCATTAAATTAATAATACAAGGGGAGGATACCAGGAAGGCGAGGATTTAGTGTCACCATTTTACAAATATCATAAAAATTGAACCAATGTGACAAATAGGAATAAAATAAACTTCCAGTAGTGCAAGATGGTTAGGTAATGCATAAGGGGCACAAAAAAAATTCTACTTGATGGATTTTAGTGTTTATAAATGCTAATAGAGTGTACCACCTAACTACAAAAATTATTGAATATTTCTTCAGGAAGAATAATACAGAACTAGACAGTTACCTGTTCTGGACTTGAGGAGACACAGAGGAAGAGGGTCAGTTAACAAATTTCTTGACAATGTTATACAGCCAGACATAAACTCATTGGGGATTTCTTAAAATGATAAATTAACATTAATGCTATTGCTCCCAGCCTCTCGTCTTCGATCTTATTGATTGGCTTGCTGTTCTCTGTCTGTCTGCTGTGACTTCAGTCATGGTCCAACTGTTTTGAGTCAAATTGTTTCTGCTAACGTGTATGCCCTGTGGTTTGAAATGATACAGTTTGCCAAAGCTGAGTCCCAAAAATTTGGCCTAAGAGATCTCTTCTGCACTAAAGACAGTTTTGAGTAAATTTCAGGATGGTGAATAAGGTCCTGGACTGGAAGAAAGCAAATGTCAGGTTTCAAAATAAACCAGCTGAGGGCTTGGGAGAACTGAGCACTCTTGACAGCTGATGTTCCTCTTGTCTATCCTAAACAGTAATTAAAAAAGGTTGGTACAAGATGCTCTTACAAGAAGAAAAGCTCATACTAATGAGCAATCAAAGTGGTTTTGTGATGAGTAGGGGTAGTAAAACAAACAAGGTGTTTAATTTACTTTTAAACAGTAACTATACAGGATCAATAAGACATATCATAGCTGCTGACTAAGTGTAGATACGAATGAGGAGAGTATTTCTGGGAGGCATCTGTGAGGATTCTCTCTGTTGAATATTTTTCTAAATGATCTGGAAACAATTAAGGTTTGAAGTCCACATGTACTAATCAGGAAGGAAAATACAAAGTAGTGTGAATCATGTAGTAAACTGGGTTCGTTCATCCAAACCACATCCTTGTACAGATGAAGGATTAGAGGTGGTGTGTACACAACGGTCTCTCTAGGGTGCTGGAGAAGTAGGAGTCGGATTTGGCATAATGTTTCCAGACTAATGGTGTAGCAAAAGTATAATGCAAGGAGGAAGACCTTTTTATTTCAGATGTGGAATCGGCACAATGGGTGCTGGTTCCCTCAAGCTTTACTTTAAAATGTCCTGTGTACATTTTTTCCCCCTAGTTGTATACCTGACACCCTACTCCAGTTTTGGTTTAGGTGGAGGAGACAGATAGATTATCTCTCTCTCAATTTGCCTCATCTTATTCTTTTCTAACACCATTTTTCTTTTGCCTGCCTTCCTCCACATGCATATTACGGAGGAGCATACTGGACATTGTTATCAATAATCCTTGTCTTTTAACCTGCCTACCAGTCTTTTGCTTTCCAGAGACACTTTCCCCCCTGCTGTTGGTACCTAACTGCATCACGCTGCCAACTACTCTTTGGTACCCTTGGTCACTTGGCATGCTCCTAATACTGGTCCAGGATTTTTTTCTCTCTCATCCACACTACAAACAAATTTGCATCTGTTAATCTTGAGCGAACTAAATATTGTCTCTCCATGAAAATCTGGGTATGGAATTGAAGACCTGTGGAGGTAATCTGTGTCACAGGCATCCGTTCCAGACTTTGCTCCAGCTGAGCTGCAGCACAGACCGCAATGCTTGAGGTGCAAGGACACATGCTTGTCTGCAGCAGCAGTCCAGGGCGTCGGGACTTGATCTCCGGTGTGCCTTCATGTCAGTACACACAGTCTAGAGGTCTACTGAGGATTATCTAGCTTGGTCCTGTCTTTTTGCTGGTCCACACAGTAAACATCACCAGTCTCTCCACCAGACATTACATCAGGAACAAAAAGCAACATGGTCACTCATCACATTGCACAGAAGTTGAAAAGTCTTAGTTTTCTTCTGATGTGGGGTATTCTGGCGCAGCCCTTTTAGTATCCTACGCTTTCTCTGTGCTGCAGGGTGGCCTGTGCAGCCCAGCAGGCGCTGCAGTGCCACAGAGCGAGGCCCTGAGCTGCAGGTGCTCCTGCTGTCCCTCGCAAGCAGCCCTCCTGGGTGTCTGGCAAGTTGGGCTGCGGACACCTTTGGTGACTCCCATGGCCCGCTGCTCTCGGCGGTGGGGAGGGCCGCATACTGACGGCTAACCCTGCCTGGTGTCACTAGTGCTATAAAGAGGCAAATTACTGGATACTACCTACAGCAATCAAGGAGTGATGCGTAAGCCAGCGGCACACCTAGCAAGACAAAAAGGAGGTGTTAGCTTGCTAGAACTGATAAATTTTTAGGGCAGCCATTATCATAAATGCCAAATAGACTACAAAATCTGTAAAACCAGGGCGAACAGGGAGTAGATAAACAAGTGTGAGATGTTTATTCGGAGGGGATGAGGGTGGTAGAGGAGGAGAATTTAGCAGTGGAAAGAGGGGATAAGCAAAACGCGGAGTGAGGGCTTATTGTGCTGCCAAACAGCCCCAGGCCTGATCCCGTGGCCTCAGGACAACATGCCCATTGCACCGTTTGGCCCTCGTGGAAAAACAACTAGGTTAACTGAGTTGGTGAACTCCCCAATTCACTGGAAAAGCGTTTGCAACATGAGGTGGTGATTTATTTTCATTTGTTTCTTGCAGCAGACTCGGCAGGTTTTTTCCATTGAAAATGGATGCTGCTGCAGTACCCGTGTCCACTGAAGCACAGCGACGGAGCATCTCCCGAGAGGTGTCTGGCTGTTCTTCAGCTCAGGACGCTGCCTCGTTATTTGTATTGCACATGTATTTAGTCAAGCAAAGGACAAATACAGGTAAAGGCGGTTACACTCAGAAGAGCATTGACCCAGGGTAATCTGACTTCCATTTTAATTCTGCAACCTGGTCCTAAGTGAAGACGTGAGAAACAACCAGCGTTCTCTTGTTTGCTGGAAGTTCGATGCCTCTGTTTGCACCCCCGTTTCCTCAGCAATAACCCTCAGTTACACCATGGTTAATTTCCACACTATGTGTCACACCGTCACCGCAACACTAGTGTACCGGAGGCAACTATACCAGTCCTACACCGTGAGCCGGCCGTGCGGCCCCCTCGCTGCGGTACTGCCGTGAGAGGCCTCTGCTGACCGGCAGCCCCTTCCCGCCGCGCTCCCGCTCCCCTCAGCCGAGCCCCGCCCGCCGCCGCGCGCGGCGCACGCGTCCTCTGCCCCGGGCGGGGCGGGCGCCAGCAGGCCCTGCGCGCGCCGGATAGCCCCGCCTTCCTCGGGCCGCCCAGCCGAGGCCCCGCCCCCTCCCTGGCGGCGCCGCATCGGGGCGGCCATTTTGTGGCGCGGGGCGGTCGGTGGCGCTGGGCTCGGCGCGGAGCGGGGCCGGGGGCGGGTCGGCTCCGGTCTCACCCTTCTCCCGTGCAGATCCCTCGGTAAGAGCGCGGCGGCGCCCGGGAGGGCCGGGCCGCTGCGCTGCGGGCCCGAGGGGAGGCGAGGCGAGGCGAGGGGAGGGAGGCCGGGCGCGGCGCGGCTGGCACGCGTCCCCCGCACAAAGGGCCGGGCGGGCCGGGCCGGGCGGCGTCTCCTGCGCTGCGGGCCCGAGGCGCCGAGCGGGGCCCGCTCCCGCCTGGCCGCGGCCTGGCGTGCTGCGGCCGGGGGGCCCGGGCCGCGGGCCGGCCCCCGCCCTCCGCTCCTTCCTTCCTTCTCTCCCTCCCTCCCTCCCGCCGCGCCTCCGCCCGCGCCTGGCGGCCCGCGGAGCTGCGCGGCCGGCGCGGGCAGGTGAGTATGTGCGGGCCGAGCGCAGGCGCCGAGGGTCCGGCCGTCGGTGGCGGCCGAGTGACCTTGCGGCGGTGGCGGGGCCGGAGCCCGAGCCGTGGCCGGAGCGCGGGGGCTGCGGCGGCCGGGGCTGGGCGGGCGCGGGGGTGGCGCAGGGCGGGAGCGGCGGCCGGCGGGCCCCGAGCGGCGGGGGAGCGGCGGCGCCGGGCCGTGTCGGTGCCTGGGCCGTGCGGCGCGGGGCCGGCCCTGGCGGGGCTCGTCCCGGGAGCGCTCGGCGGGGCGCCGGCGGCTGCTCCGCGCCCGGCCCCAGGGGACGAAGCGGGGCAAAGGCTTTGAAGGGAAGAAGGTCCTTGGTGCCTGCGGCTCTGCCACCGCTCGTCGGGGTTACCCTGTAAACACCGGTTAAATTGCCGTGCAGTAATGTAGTGCTCTGCTCCACTAATAAAAATAAGATCTGTAAAAAAAAAACAAAAGCACAAAAAACCAAACTAAATCCAACCTAGTGTTGAATTGGGACCCAGAAGTACGTCAGGAGCCTGTGTGAGCTTTCTTTTGAAAAAACTCGTCTGTGGTTTTAGTCGCTTTAAACTTACCTGTTCTTCTTAGTGATTATCTTACCCACCTCGTTCTGCTGGGGTTAGGCAGAAAAATCAGTAGGTTGCTTCCTCAGTGGACTCCTTTTAAGGTTGTTTCATCGGCTGTTTTGTGTCCAGTGGTTGGTGGTTCTTTCTGTGTAGCTGAAAGGTGGTGTGGAGAGTCTCTCCCATGAAGTCCCAGAGGTGTGGTGTCAGTGTTGTGTGGGAGCACCTGTGCCCTAGTCGGTGTTTGCCTAGATAATGCACTCTTAATGCATCGGGTTGATGGGAAAGGATGTCCTTACCTCTGAGAGTGATGGAGATGGTTTTCTTTAAAGTTGAGAGAATTGAGACTTGCATGCAAAAGTAGATGTTTGGTGTGAAGTTTACACATGGTAGAATGGAGTTTGGCACCTTTTCTGAAGAATGCTGCTTGGTTTTGTTTATGTTATTTCACATCATAGCATGTTGTCTTGGTCCACTGCAAATCTTCAGTTTGTTTTCAGTGTTGTGAAGAGGAAAATATGCAACACTGTGGTTGCTATACTGGAAATACGTCAAATAATTTGGGTTTTTCTTCCAAATGGAAAGTTCCTTGTGCATGAAAGGTTTATCTGCTTCTTAAAGCAGGTGTGTTTTTGCATGAAACTGTTTTTTTAGGTGACTGCATTCTTTCCTGTGTTGTAAACTACTGTTTGACACTACTAGATATGAAAGTACATAGTTGAATTGTTCTCATAGAGGGTTGCTCGTTTCTCTTAAAGGTCTAATCAAAAGAAAAAAAGATCTTTTCCTAAACGCATTTGCTATTTTAACGTAAGTCTGAAGAGCGTAGTTGTATCTTTCTCACTTCTAAGTCTGCTGTTAATGTCCTGAAAGATCTATGAATACGTGTGTTTATTTTAAATGCCTCTATTAGGGAGTTTGTGGATGGTTTGGTAGTACTTCTGTCTTGAAGCTCACTTTGGTAATGATACTTGTAACTGAAAATGGCGTGTTTGGGTTGTGTGAGGAGGGTGCAGTTAGTTGTTCTTGGTGTGATTCATTCCTGAATAGTTTTCCAAAGAATCGCAATTTTAGTATGAGATGGTGTACTAAGCAATGAAAGAGCAAGGGTTTTCCATCCTTTCTTTAAATACAAAATACATATGTTGCCACTTAAAATGTTTGGCTCTTTTGTTGACTTGTAATCTGAGGAAGAAAATTTTTCCACAGGGATGAAAAAAATGAGAATTTGATTGGTATTTGGATAATGAAATGACTGATTACAACTGAAAATACAGTATCTCGGTGGGGAGTTCTTACTGTGTGCTCTGTAGAGCTGACTGCCTAGAGGCGGCTGTGAAATATCACTTAGTTTCACCAGTTTGTGTGACTCCTGAAGAATTTTTCATGTGCAGCTATAGGGAGGTTTTCTGAGGTGCAGCTTATGTTGCTTTGTTCAAGTAAGAAGATGTACAGTTGATGGAAGGAATATCATTATTGATGGAGCAAGGGTTTGTTAAAAGTCAGTGGTTTTAAGTATTTAATTCTTGCTCTGCCTTTGAAAGAGTGATTTGTTCACCTACTGGTGATGGGAGAATTTGAAAGATCCTCTGAATGTTTTCTGTTGGTTCTTACATCCTTTCTGGAAGGCATATTCATGTCTTGAAACCGTACCAAAACTGTGCAGTGCAATTACCAACAAGTTATACAGGGATAAGGTATTAAAAAATGCACTCTTCTGGTGGTTATATGTCTCAGTGCCTTGTGGTGGTCACAGGTTTGAACTTTCTGTTTAGACAGTTCTTTGTGGACTGTTACTGCTGTTGTGTTGCCTGCATTGATTTTTGCCTCCATTTATTCTTTATTGCAGTCTAAAAGTTGGTTTTAATTGGTTGCCCACAGGATTGGCTTGGCTTCTGCTACTTGTTAAGAAAAAAACATCTGTCTTTGCAGGTAAGAGCCTTTGAATTGAAGACTTCTTTATATGCATATTGAGTATAACTTAAGAAATATTTGAAGCTTTTTGAGTCTGAATTGATATCAAAATACTTGGGTCAGGTAATCTATAGCTAGTCTCTTTACTTCGACTCTCACTGGTGATGGTGGTTCTGGCAGTGTTGTTCTTGTAAACAGCATTTTCTGCCAAACTAATGTTTTGTTGTTACATCAGCATGTGGTAGTCTGGAACACTCTCCCAGTTATTTTGCACTGCTGGAAAATGTAGCTACTTTGCTGCAGGCCATAGATCTGCATGTTTCTAACTATTGGAGTTTAGAAGTGTACAGTAATTGATTTTGCAGCATTTAATGGGATCAGATAGGCTCAAATTAGCTCAGAGATGACTATCTTAATCTAACAGGTTGACTTTAGCCTTTTTTTTTTTTTAAAAAAAGGGCAAAACTGTTGTCTGCAATCTTAGCTCTTACTAGACAGTCTCAACCCGGATACTAAAAGTTCCTCCTACAATAACAATTTTATTCCAGTCCTTAGTTTTCATCTAAGAACTGCCAAATATGTGGTGTATCTGTACCGCGTGGGTATTGTACTTCCATACTTCCCAGGGGCTAGGATGAATCTTATGAACTTTTCTTAGTTTGAAAAATGCATACATCTTAAAAAGCTAGTCTGGTGTTTCTGTAAATTTATGCATATGAACCAAATTCTGCTTATTTTACTGACTAGCGCATAGCTGGAAGATGGAATAAGTAATATTGTAATCTTGTACGCATTTTTTCCAGTGTAACATCAATGTTTTTAAAGATGTTACTGTCAAGAAACATAAAAAAGCTGTTAAAGCTCATCAAATGAGTTGAATCTGATTGTCAGCAGCCCTTTACTCCATTTTTTTTATCTTGGCTTGCTAATGGGGATGGCTTGTCCATTGTACAGCTCCAGGATTTTGTGCTTCTGGTATCTCCAAAAATACACCAACCACCCAAAATGACAACAAAACCCACTTTGCCTCAAAGTATCTTTTTGTACAGGGAGAACAGCAGGCAGCCTGAGAACATCTCTAACAGCCCAACAAAAAGCCTTCAGTGCATGCTTAACAGGCATATAGCCTGTTCTAATGTTGCGTCTGCATGTATGTTACAAATGAGCGGTGAAATATTTGAGCAGGCTTTACTTTTTCATTAGTTGGGAAATTTGAGTGAGTGGGTTATTGTCTTCTACGTGCATTTTGGAAAAAATCAGACTTGTGAGTGCTTATAAATGTGGAATTTGTCCCTGTAGGTCTGTGTGATTTTTTTTTTTTTTTTTTAAATAACGGAAGTGAAACTAGTATTTTGTTAAAAGCACTGAAATCCTGAAAAATTTGAAGCAGTTATGTTTTGAGTTGACAAAATATTTTTTTACAATAGTATTCAATGGGAGTGAAGAAGTTCTTTTTATTCATACCATGCCTACTGTTAGCTCTTGCTTAATAGCAAGCATGAAATTAAGTACACTGAAGTCATTGCAGCTAGTTTTTCTAGCAACTTTATGCCTAAGCAGTCCTTAGTCGGGGGGTGGTGGGGTGGTTGTCAGTAGTGATTTAGTGGACCTAAATAGAATAGCTGGTAACAAAACATCAAGATATCTCTTAGCTTTTATAGTGAAGTTTTGAATGTAGTGCAAGATTGAAATGCTTGCATTATCCCAGAAGTTATGTACATGTTCAAATGCATGAACTCTTAAGAATTCTTTTGTGATCTTATATGTTAATTTGTCTTCTGGGCTAGATTCATGGAAACATTAGTACATGCAGTTATCTAGCGGGTGTCAGTTCTGATAAAGAATATATGATGCTCTAAACCAGTAGATCTGGGCAGAAAAATCTTCACAAGTTGCCTTTGTTCAACTAATGGTCATATCAGATTGTCATCCCTTTTGCATTAGTAAGGAAATCATAGAATGGTTAGGGGCAGGGACTAAAGACCATCTAGTCCAACCCCCCTGCCGTGAGCAGGGACACCTCCCACTGGACCAGGTTGCTCAAAGCCTCATCCAGCCTGGCCTTGGACACCTCCAGGGATGGGGCAGACACAGCTTCTCTGGGCAGCCTGTCTTGCTGCCCTCAGAGTAAAGAATTTCTTCCTAATATCTAATCCAAATCTCCCCTCTTTCAGTTTAAAATTGTTACCCCTCATTCTATCACTACACTCCCTGATGAAGAGTCCCTCCCCAGCTTTCCTGGAGCCCCTTTAGGGACTGGAAGGTGCTCTAATGTCTCCCTGGAGCCTTCTCTTCTCCAGGCTGAACAACCCCAACTCTCTAAGCCTGTCCTCATAGGAGAGGGGCTCGAGCCCTCGGATCATCTTCATGGCCTCCTCTGGCTCTGCTCCAACAGGTCTGTGTCCTTCTTATGTTGGGGCCTCCTGAGCTGAACGCAGTACTCCAGGTGGGGTCTCACGAGAGCGGAGCAGAGGGGCAGAATCCCCTCCCTCGGCCTGCTGGCCACGCTGCTGGGGATGCAGCCCAGGGTGCAGGGGGCTTTCTGGGCTGTGAGCGCACATTGCTGGCTCATGTTGAGCTTCTCATCAGCCAACACCCCTGAGTCCTTCTCCTCAGGGCTGCTCTCAATCCATTCTCCGCCCAGCCTGGATTTGTGCCTGGGATTGCTGTGACCCAGGTGCAGGACCTTGCACTTGGCCTCGTTGAACTTCACGAGGTTCACACAGGCACACCTCTCAAGCCTGTCCAGGTCCCTCTCGATGGCATCCCTTCCCTCCAGCGCGTCAGCTGATCCACACAGCTTGGTGTCGTCGACAAACTTGCTGAGGGTGCACTTAATCCCACTGTCCATGTCACCGACAAAGATGTTAAGTAGTACTGGTCCCAGTACCAACCCCCGAGAAACACCACTTGTTGGCACTTGGACATTGAGCCGTTGACTGCAACTCTTTGAAAACTAACTATCTCTTAGATAAATAAAAGTAATCTTCCATTTAATACAAGAAGCTTAAAATGTCTAACTCCTAATGCATAAAAATTTCTGAAACTCATTTCTTTGTATAATAGGTAATAGAGAAAAGGTAAGCCTCCTAGCAAGATTTACTCTTAGTGTTACTTTAAATTTTTCAAAGCACAGGTGCAAGAACAAGGATGCTTTTATACCACTTGCTTGCCTCAGGATCATCTAATCTAATTCGAAAGCAATTCTTTAACATAATGTAGTAACAGTTTTACAGTCCCCTTTAGTATGACTTCCCTAAAGTAGGCAGAATTTTCATTTTAACTTTGCTTTTGGAGATTGCTATCATTTTTAGGCAAGTTCAAAATAAAACTACAGAATCATTGAAAAATACTGCTGTTTTAAAACTGCAAAAAGTTGCATATGCTTTCTTAGTTGTGTACATACTTTGACTTGCTTTTTTTACATGGACCAGTCATTTTGCTGTTGGAAAATGATTGGGCGGTGAACTTTATTCTGAAGTTAAATGTGTCACTATAAGAGATAAATGCAAGGTGTTGCTTTTGTTACCTTACCACAGCAATGCAGAAGTTGCTTTTAAAAAAATTTATCCCTGAAGCTTAGTATATATTCCCCTTTCTGTTGCTGCCATCCCTTGGTGGAGTAGGGGTTTTCTTAGCGGTATGTACAGCTAGATTATTATTATTTTTTTTAGACATTCTTATGTTTGTCTTGCAAGTTCCAGTTTCTCTTTCAAGACAGTGTAGTAAGGAATTGGATGTTCGTTTAGAGCAGCAGAGCTTACTATGTGCCAGCGGGCTTCTCTGCTGTTTCCTTCAGGGAGAAAGGTCCTCCATGCTTTTCTGGGTTTAACTGGATGTGGGCCAATGCCCTGTAATACCCCAGTATATTGCTTGCGTTCATGAGTGTATGGAAGGGGTTAGCTCTGGTTTATTGGGCAACAAAACAAAATACTTCAGTACCCATTTGAGTAATCTGAAGTTCCATTATGCAAGCAAAAGAATTGCTGCGTGCTTTTTTTTTTTCCCTGTAGGAAAATTGTTACTTTTTTTCATTAAGTACTGAATTCAGCCTTACTTAACATGGTTAAATTGTTGGATAGTGGCTTTACTTAGTAGTTAAGGATGTATTCAAGGCATGTCTACTCTAAAGCGATTGGGAGACGTGGACAGGCAAATGCAGCTGACTTAAAGATTTGCCTGTATGCTGGGATACAATACTTAGCTGAATGTGAAATGTTGGGACATAGTTACTGATCGTGGTTGGTCATAGCTTTGGTATACAGCCAAAAGTCTCTGGTGGTGCACTGCCTCCTGGTGTTGCATTGTGTGGTCTGGTTCGTCCTTGATTTCAAATGCTTAGTTAACACCAGTTGTATGTGACTAACAGTAGCCCTGAAGGTCTTCCGTACAGACACTGAACTGGCTTGTACTTAGGAAGTGAAGAAGTTTCAGAGGTAAAGTGGCTCAGGTGAAACAAGGTGCTACTACTGATGGCTTAGGATGAGAGACTTGTTTCTGCTATGGTGACTTGTGATAGTGTTGGTATGATGCTTTCAGTATTACTGAAGGTTTGTCAAGAATAAGTGAGAATTACCTAGTTTCCTGTTTATCTTGAACTTCTGATATGACCTCAGGCTCTTCTGTAGAATGTGTACAAGGTAACTGTCGAGATCTACCTGTTAAGAATTGATCTTAAGCTTCCACTAACCTTGGCTGTCCGAGATGGAAGGTATAATATTAGACAGGGCATCTGCAACTATTACAAATTATGCCTTGTTTTTGAAAGTTGCAATGGCCTAATATCTAGCTAGGATATGCATGGATGTTAATTCGTTTATGCAAGGTCTGTATAGTCACAAAACGTGTGGGACTAGATTATAACAGTTAGCTAGCTTCATGGTCACCTAGACCTCTTACCTTTCCTAGGAGGAAAATATAAGATCAGTATAATCTAGATGGTCCCTGTCAGGATGCTGTGTGAGTCTCACTGTTGCTAGTTGCCCATAATGGGTTTTGTTCATAACCAACCCACCGTTACATTCCCAGCTATCTTCTCCTGGCAGGAGATAAAATCTGCCCTCAAATGAAAGAGAACTGGTTATTTCTCATAGGTGTGCGGAATTTGTTGCAGTCACTTTGCCAGGTACAGTGGATACCATACCAGTGTATGGTAAATTAATTTTGCTTGGCTAAAATACTTATTTTGCTTACATTAAATATTCAACTACTGATATAATAGTTCTGACTTTTGCTGTTCCTTACTTCTTTTTTTTTTTTTACTGACACTTGGTTCTTAGTTTAACGGTTATTTTGGAATTTCCAGTGCAAAATGTATACTAATTTTGTTGGTAAATGTTTAATACTTCAATCTGTATGAAGTAAACAAACATGAATAAGGAACTTGGAATATAAACATGCTTAATCTTTGCAAGATGTTGTTAGGTGTATGTAAACAAATATAGTAGATGGTGTCTGTAGGTAATTGCATGGTGTCATAAACAGTAGTCTGACATAGCCGTTGCCTTTTCTCATCTGCAGGTGTGTGTTGTTTCAGCGCAGCATGGCTGTGGTCATCCGCTTGCAAGGTCTCCCGATTGTGGCGGGGACCATGGACATTCGCCACTTCTTCTCTGGATTGACCATTCCTGATGGGGGCGTGCATATTGTAGGGGGTGAACTGGGTGAGGCTTTCATCGTTTTTGCCACTGATGAAGATGCAAGGCTTGGTATGATGCGCACAGGTGGTACAATTAAAGGGTCAAAAGTAACACTACTGCTGAGCAGTAAAACTGAAATGCAGAACATGATAGAACTCAGTCGTAGGCGTTTTGAAACTGCCAATCTAGATATGCCACCCGCAAATGCTAGCAGGTCAGGACCACCACCTAGTTCTGGAATGAGTGGAAGGGTTAACTTACCTACTACTGTACCTAACTTTAATAATCCATCTCCTAGTGTAGTAACTGCTTCTACTACTGTGCATGAAAGCAATAAAAACATATCCACATTTTCTACTGCCAGTATGGGGACTGCACCTCCAAATCTTGGGAGTACCTTTGGTAGCCCAACATTTAGCTCAACTATACCTAGCACAGCATCCCCAATGAACACAGTACCTCCTCCACCAATCCCTCCTATCCCAGCTATGCCATCTTTGCCACCAATGCCTTCTATTCCCCCGATACCTGTTCCACCTCCTGTACCCACACTGCCTCCTGTTCCTCCGGTTCCTCCGATACCCCCCGTGCCCCCCGTACCTCCAATGACACCTATGCCTCCCATATCAGGAATGCCTCCTATGAATCCTCCACCCGTAGCACCTTTACCCACTGGAATGAATGGGTCTGGAGCAGCAGTGAATATGAACAGCGGCTTGAATCCATTGTTTATTGGTCCCATGAATCCTGTAAATCCTATCCAGATGAACTCTCAAAGTAGTGTTAAGCCAATTCCAATCAATCCAGACGATTTGTATGTCAGTGTTCATGGAATGCCCTTTTCTGCAACAGAATCTGATGTGAAAGATTTTTTCCTTGGGCTTCGTGTGGATGCAATCCATATGCTGAAGGATCATGTAGGTCGAAATAATGGAAATGGACTAGTTAAGTTTTTTTCTCCTCAAGATACATTTGAAGCACTGAAGCGAAACAGAATGCTGATGATTCAGCGCTATGTTGAAGTTAGTCCTGCAACAGAGAGACAGTGGGTGGCTGCTGGAGGCCACATAACTTTCAAGCAAACCATGGGTCCCTCTGGGCAGTCACATGCTCCTCCTCCCCAGGCTCATCCTAGGTCCAAATCTCCTAGTGGACAGAAAAGGTCACGATCGAGATCTCCCCATGAGCAGGGTTTCTGTGTTTATTTGAAAGGTCTTCCCTTTGAATCAGAGAACAAACATGTGATAGATTTTTTTAAAAAGCTGGATATAGTTGAAGACAGCATTTATATAGCTTATGGACCTAACGGGAAGGCAATTGGAGAGGGGTTTGTCGAGTTCAGGAATGAAGCTGATTACAAAGCAGCTTTGTGTCATCATAAGCAGTACATAGGGAATCGCTTTATTCAAGTTCATCCAATTACTAAAAAGGCAATGTTAGAAAAGATAGATATGATTCGTAAAAGATTGCAGAACTTCAACTATGACCAGAGAGAAATCCTCATGAATGCTGAGGGAGAACCAGGCTTGCCAAAAGTGTGTGCACATATATCTAATATTCCATATAATATAACAAAAATGGAAATCCTTCAGTTTCTTGAGGGACTGGCAGTAGAAGAAAACTCTGTACAAATACTTGTTGATAATAACGGGCAGGGTTTAGGACAAGCACTGGTTCAGTTTAAAGCTGAAGATGATGCTCGTAAGGCAGAGCGTTTGCACCGTAAAAAACTGAATGGAAGAGATGTTGTTTTGCGTTTAATAACTGTAGAAGAAATGAGAGATATTGAAAGAAACCCACCATCTCAAGGGAAAAAGATATTAAAAATACCGATACAAGGAAATGCGACTGTGCCAGGAGCACAGGGCGCTGGTGGGGATGAACATGCCTTCTTGGGAAATGCTAAAGATGCAAACAATGGTCCTCCATTTAACTTCCCTGGTAACTTCAGCGGGTCTGGCACATTTGGTCCTCCTCTACCACCACCTGGAATAGGTGGCTTTCCTGATTCTAGACCAGGAATACCTACAGTTGCAACTAGCGGTTTGCCTGGTGCAGGTATTGAGGTCCCAGGTTTTGCAGGTGGTCCTGGTAATTTGAGCGGACCGGCAGGTTTTGCAGGGGGTCCTCAGGCTTTTGGTAACGGTCCTGGCAACTTAAGTGGACCCCCCGCCTTTGGTGCTGGTCCTCCAGGAATTGCTAGTGGTCTTGGACATTTAAGTGGACCTCCGGGGTTTGGACCCGGACCAGGTAATATACATATTAGTGGACCCCCAGGTTTTGGAACAGGGTCTGGGAAGCCGGGACCAACTGTCATTAAAGTGCAGAATATGCCCTTCACTGTTTCGGTGGATGAAATTTTGGATTTCTTTTATGGTTACCAAGTGATCCCTGGTTCAGTGTGCTTAAAATACAATGAGAAAGGCATGCCCACTGGAGAAGCAATGGTTGCATTCGAGTCTCGTGATGAAGCTATGGCAGCTGTTGTTGATTTAAATGACAGGCCTATAGGCTCCAGAAAAGTAAAACTTGTTTTAGGGTAGCTGTTAATATGAAGTAGCTGTAGAATAGATATTCATAGTGCTGTGATAAATGCATCCAGATTGGTTTTTATAGTATTTCCAGGATAGAACCTGTGGATTGCTTAAATTGTAAAACAGGTTGGTTTTGATAAGACAGAGCACTGGGTTAGCCATTACATGAGAAACACTGCGAGGACAGATGCGCAGTGGATTTTCCCGTACAAATATGTGGAGAAGCTAGACAGATTCTTATTCATCATAGAAGTTTGGTAAACTATACTGGACACAGTGCTTATCAAGGAATCTAGATTGGTTTTACGTAGTTTTGGATAAGGGAAATAGATGAAGCCAGTGAAGCTCTTCAGTGGTTGCTCCTGCAAGCTGTTGTAAAATAGATAGCTATTTCTAGATTTGGTTAAAAGCTGGCTGAATTTGCTTTGTTTACAGGTCAAAGCTTTGTTTAAAGTCCTGATTTTACTCCGCAACTGAACGAATTCTCAGTGTACACAGATAAATTGTTTTGTGTATGTATCTTTATTTTTTTCAAGATTCTCACTGTATGAACAGTTGAATTATGCCCATTGCTGATGTGTCTACCAAACTAATTCCTATAAGTATGAGCAGAATCGTTCTGTAAAATTCAAGCTGTTCTTTGTGGAATAACCTTTAGTTATTTATATATTGCAATTATAACTGTGCAGAATAAGACTTTTGCCACAAGTATAGCTAACCTCAAACATTACCACATGAGTTTTATAGTACACTTATAAAACATTTGCAGTAGAAGAAACAACTTGAAAATACTCATTATTGTTTAAGTAGCTTGATTTGTTAGGATTACATGAATCAGTTGGGATAGGACCTTTGACACTAGTTGGATATTGATGTTGTATTTCTCATGTGTCTCTTGAACTCCTTACATAGAGTCTTTGCTAAGAGAACCAAAGTGGTGATTATCAGTAGAAGATTGGAGTCCAGCTAAAGTTTTGAATTAGTTTATATATGAAAGAAACTTTTATCTTCAGCAACTCTGTCGTGAATTACTGCTATGGGTGAATTCAGAGATAAAATTTATTTTTTTTTCCAAAACTTGAAAATACTGAGTTTACTATATATTTTTGCAATAAAGTTGTGCTGTTGTATTCAAAGTCTGTAAAGAGTTGCCATTTTCTTTGCTGTGCAGTAAAACCTTCCATGGAAAAATAGAGAATTGGAAAGGAAGTAATTACACAAGTGAAAAGTAGAATTTTTTTGGTTCATCCTTGTTGGCTTATGATAAATTTGAAGACTTGGGCATTGCCTGAAAAATCCTGCTATTCCCTGCAAATCATTGTACTTAAACATAGCAAACGTTAAACCGTTTTGTTTTTTGGACAAAGAAAAACAGTGCCTTTTGGTGTTGCATATCATGGAACACTGAAGTGTTATGGTCAGGCAAAATTGAGAGGTGCAAGTGGCAACAGTTTTATTCATGTGGTGTGTAGGAGGGATTTGAAAACCTGTGCAGCGCTGCGTCCTGAGAGGATTTCACAGTACAGGAATACGTGGAAGGATTGTATAAAGGTGTACTTCAATAAAGAGGTGGTCGCATTACACAGATGCTTCTGTAATTCATTAGCATAATTTTGTTTTGACAGATTACTAGGTGGTCCCAACTTTGGAAAAGTCATGTGATTTGTATATACTGTTCAAAATTAAGCCTCCTGTTAATAAAACTGTCTGTCTCTGAAGCTTCATGTTATGCGTTTCAACAGTCTTTGGGAGTAATGTTTCAACAGCAGATCTTTGTTTCTTTTTTTTTCCTTTTTCTTGGAAAGTCTGAAAAAACTCTTGCTGATGTCAGAAAGATGTACGATTAGGAGTGAAGCCTTTCAGTTTATTTTTAAAATTATGCTCTTTGTTTTTTAAACTTTTATTAAAGTTTCATACTATATTGGAGTTATTTGGGTGCTTGTTTCTTCATGTTTCATATTAGAATAAAATTACTGAAAAGGAAAACTTGGCTTCGTTGTTCACAGAATTGATTTAAGATATTAGTGTGTGTTGACTTGTGGAAACTGGTGATAACTGTTTTTTCAAGTTCAAATGGATCACAACATTGCTGGCCTTGTTGTGAAATGTAATTAAACTACAGGTGTCTGGAATTAGGTACACAGTTCTGTGTTACTGTCTTCTGATTTCATGTCTCAATCCTCTTGGTAATAGAGACAGGGTTATTAGTGTTTGTGTTAGACATGGCATATGCTGTGAAACATGCTTGTGTGCCTGTTCCTTTGGACTTTCTAAAAGTGCAGGTTTGTTTTGGAAATCTTTCATTTTCTGATTGTTGATTTTTCTGTGTGGTCTAAAGATGTTTAAATGCCTATCTAAAAAATTGCAAACTGATACAAAAAGTCATTGGTCTTGGGAACACTGACATGGATGGAATGCTTCAGTGGA
Source organism: Sterna hirundo (assembly GCA_009819605.1). Classification (NCBI taxonomy): domain Eukaryota; kingdom Metazoa; phylum Chordata; class Aves; order Charadriiformes; family Laridae; genus Sterna; species Sterna hirundo. The sequence goes on along the minus strand of CM020447.1, from coordinate 2,445,453 downwards.
GGATTTGGGGTGGGGAAGGGGCTCTTCATCTTGCCAAGCAGTTGATGCTCCGTATCCTTTAGCGTTTAAATTAGTAGTAAATTACTTAGTAAGTACCTCTTTTCCTTGACAGTAGGCCCTTGGAAAAAATAGGAAGGCATAGCATATTTAGGATTTCTGTATGTACTATAAGCAATACAGCTGCTGTACCAAATAGTTATGGTTGATCCTTTAAGGCATATATAGAGAAAAGTTCATTATCAAGTGTCACTTGCAAATATAAGAAGTTTTCTATAACAACTCGCTTTCATGTTAGAAGCAGCCTTAAACTGCATGGCGTGCTAAATTATGAGGATACCCTTATATTAAGAGACTGCATGGCTAGATTTCATGAAATTGCTTACTTTGCACGTTTGTGTTCGTAAATAGCCTTAAAAATGAGGGGTTGGACCTCTGAGGTCCTGTCTCTAGTGTGGAAGGTGTGTAACTGCCCTTGCACATACACGTCAAGTCAGGCTGCTAACAGGAGGTAGCAACAGAAAGAATCAGCTGATGGACACTGCTTGAGTTGACGGTTGTTTTGGCCTTGATGATTTGAGTGTCAGGAACTGCCGTCCCGCTTAGCCTCATTGGAAGAATAGAGTCAGTGACACTGATGTCCCAATTTCTTCGAGTTATGGAAAGAAGGTACTTGTTATATAACTGGCTAAGTTGGTGTTTTTAGCAGTTCCTTAAGTGTTAGTGTCTAAGTACTACTTGTGAAAAAGAAAAAAAAAAAAAAAGAAAAGATGTGATTTCTGTTAAACATACATATTTTTGTTGTTCTGTTCACAAGAGAAAGTATGAATATAATAAACTATTCAATGATAAACCTGTAACCTACATGGAAGAACTGCAATGGTTAGATGAAAGTGTGACTTTAAAGTTACCAAGTTTTCGAACAGTTACACTTAAATGTCGCAGTTTTTGTTTTTAATGTTGTGGATTTCATTTTTAACAAAAAGTCAATTCTCTAATATCACAGACAACATTAAAACCAGTTCTTTATTGATGAATTGTTGTTGCCACATTCTAAATGTAGATTTATGAGATGTTTGAGGCTTTGTAGGTTTAAAGAAAACTGAAGGATACTTCTCTTTTATTCTAAGTAGCGTTCTTTTCATAGCGGTTAATGTTTTCCTTGAATGTCTATGCTCTGAATTTGTTGTGAGTGGAGGGGAAGATCAATGCACAAATGAAGACTATAGTTGAGCGCCAGTTGACATTGAAGGTCTACCTTCTGAAGAATGTATGTGCTGGTCAGTTCTGCTAATTTGCTCATGCTTAACTCCTTGAAGAAGTTGTTGCCTATACTGCCTGAAATCAGCAGCCTGTTTCACTGAGACTGTTTTGGTGCACTAAAGACTGTGGACTTTTTTGAGGAAAAAAAATACCGGTTACCTAGGCACACTAGTGTGTGTTAACTGTAAATATGAGTTTCTGTATTTTGTTCCTGCTTAGTCTTCTGCTGTGGTGGTTCCAAAGCTGCTGCTTCCTGCAGTGAATGCTGTCGATCCTCAGCGTGTTGTTTGGCAGTGCATGCCTCTGAATGGTGTTGGCCTTCTGATCTGCAAAATTGAAACAACTACATACTATGGACCACTTAGAGCCTCTGGTCGGACAGTGGACCACTCTGAGAGCAGTTGTTTTAGGATGATTATCTAGATATATGGATTAGCCCCTGAATGAAAGGGTTGCAATTCCTGGTTAATACAGACTCTAGTGCAAGCAAAAGACTAGTGTCTATCTTTGACAAGATAATTGGTTGGAAGGAAGCTGTTTTGAAACTGGACTGATCTATTAGGAAATGTTAAAGTCTAGAGACATACATAAATTAGTCTTATGTCAATTTGCTTCTTTAGATACTGTACAGTTCTTTAAAAAGAAAAAAAAAACAAGACATGCTAAATTCTGTTGCTGTAAGAGGTTTTCAGAAGTGGTGCCTCGGGCCCGGAAGCAATGTTGTCAAATATATTTCCTGGTCTTTGCCCTTTTGCAGGTTTGCTGATGCTCCCTTCTCTTCTGTAGTTGTATGTTCTTTCATGGTTTTGGGAAAACTGAGACAGAGTTTGTGTACAGAATGAATTACTCTTCTCCTGGTGGAAGGGGAGGTGAAACGGTGTTAAATACTTCTTCAGGAAGAGTAACCTCAAGGAGTTCTTTTCTATCTGTTTTTGGCGGTGAGAACGTGATTGTAGTTGAAAGATTTGGGTTTCCCGTGGAATCTGTTGGTTGATAGTATGCATTCGACTTAAGGTTTGTGTACTGAACTCCACTACTCTTGCCCTATCATACGATCAGGTAGGTGTACTGTAGCTTTTTTTCTACACAGATGACTTTGTCAGTAATTTTCTTGGAGCTTTGTTACTGCATGCAATATTTGGGTGGTGTTGGTGCATGGACTGCGTCCCGCCTTCCTGACTGGGATGCTTTTCACTGATGAGTATAAAGACTGTGTGTAAGAAAAGCAGCCCTGAAAGCGTTTCTTTTCCATAGCTCCATAGACCGAATGCGGGTGTCGGATTATTTAGCTTGTGACTCTTCGCTCACTGGCACTCACTTCTGAGCAGCTTCCTTTATTATCGTTCTTCTGGTTTTATTTGTGTATTCACAGCATGGCAGTTTAGGAGAGAGGCAACCAGATTAATTCGGACCTGAGTTCCTTTACTGCTTCTGCAGTCAAAGCTTACTCCTTTGTGGCTGTTTTTCTCTTGTATGCTCCCATGTCTACAGCCTTAAATTCAAATGGTCTTACCAGTTGCTTCCCAAATATGTTAAAGTAAGCTTTCAGAAACAGTGAATATATTTCCTTTTAACGTGAGTCTGATTTCCACAAAATCAATTTAGTAACTCTGTATTTACTGCTCTCACACCAGCTTCATTGGTTTTTCCTAACTTTTGGGGAGGTCTTTTGTTATGAGTTATCAGTGAACTAGACCGTAGTTCTTCATACAGTTGACAATAGATCACAGCCGGGATAACTTCAAGGAATGGAGCGGGGATTGCCTTTATGGTACATGGTTGAGGGAGTACAATTTCCCTATAAAGTTTAAAACTGAAAATTTAGGAGTTGGAAGGCTTGCATGGGGAAAACAGGAATTGATCCTGCCCCAAACTCTTTTAGTTGGCATAGTCTGGCTTTTTGGAATGGTCACTGCTTCTGGAAGGCTGGTGACTCTTTGAAATCTTCATATTGTAGTTACAGTATTGTTAACCAAAGAATCAGTAGGATGGTGTTGCTCCAATTTCTCACCATCTGAAGGTAGGTGGAACTTCCAGCTAGCTATTTCATAGTTTCAAACAATTAGTTTAATTCCAGCCATTTCCCATTAAATGTGACTACGTGGGTGTAGCATTGCTCTGTGACAGTAGGAAGCTTAGAAGGGCTTTCTAGTCACTTAGGCAGATTTTGGGAGGAAAATAGCCATATAGTCAGAACCTAAGCTACTTCAAGAATTCCTTTTAGGTAATTTTGATTTTCATGATAAAATTCGTAGGATCTCTGCCACAAAGATTCTAAGCCTCTGCAGCATTGTTTGCTTAGTGACCTTCTTGCTGTGGTGGCATTTGCCAGAATGTGCTCCATAATGGGAGCTTTTTATTAGAGTTTTGTTTTCAGCAGTATAGCCAAAGCATTGCTGCTTGTTCTGACGGGAGGATGGGTATGGAGTGTGAGAAGTGTTGCTTGTTTGAGCAGGAAGCTCAACTCGAAAGTGAAAACGATGGTTGCTGATACTATTTCATTATTAGCCAAATTTTTCTAATAAAAGGGCAGTAAGTCCCATTTTCTTGAGGAACACTAATGCAACCATGTACAAAAGCAAAGAGGCTAATTTAAAGTAAATTTAGGCACTGTCAGTTCATTTACTGAATGTAGGGGAAATCCCCTCTTAAGGAAGGGAGGCAGAGCTGTTAAATATTACTAATTCACTTGCCTAGGATTCCCCCACTGTGTCACAGCATTGCTGCGGAGCCAGGCTTCTGTGTTATAGGTACAGTCTCTCTCAAATGAATAAATGGAGTGTTTATTGTAACAGTTAAAGCTTTTTTCATCTACGGACTTGAATGCATTTAGGAAGTGAGGTAAGTGTCTATGCAGGGTGGTGGTGTATAGCTCATTTGTCTCCCAGTAACCAGTAAGTCAGTGGAGGAATGTTTTCATCCTCACCTTAAAGGCACATCAGTATTAGTGTCAGTGAAATGGCGTTAGTTGAAAAGTTGAGGCCAAACTTTCATTCTGCAGCTTTATTAAAAACAAGTAAGTGATGCTCTTACCTAAAGAAGAATGTGGTTCAGAACTTCAGCACTGAGCTTTTGTGAAAAAGAGCAGAATAAAACAGTGAGTAAACTAATCTGAAATTTAAATTCAGTTGTTAATGATAGAATGTATGAGATACGTAATTGATCTAAATGGTTTGCTGTTAAACCTGAGCCCTGCACAGCCTGAGGTACTCTTAGATTGTAAATCAGAATTGGTTTTGATGGTCAAGTCCGTTTTAAGGTTTTTAAAGACTACTGTAGTTGTTGTCACTTAAGTCAGTGATAGCCCCTGTGTGTATATAAAAGCGTTTTCAGTAAGCTGGGTGAATCTCGTAAAGGAATAAAGCCTTTCAAGTATATCTGAAAAAATTACATACACAACACCACGACGTATTGCACAAATGTCCTGAATTTTTTGAAGGCCTCTTTTGTCATTGGGACACTCATCCCTCCCTTTGGGTTACTGACTCTGTATTTCTGTTAAGACAATAATCCAAATGGCATTTCTTCCTTGCAGCGCAAGCAATGTGTCATGTTATTTCTTTGAATGAGAAGATAGCGTTTGGCTATGGTAATTACTCCAGGAGCAGAAAGCAGAGTGTGCAAACAGTGCTTTCCTTCTGCTGGATGGCTTGTGCTGCTTTTTGTGTTAAAATTTGCCCAGTGTTGTGCCTGTAAAAATAACTTAAGGTAGAAACAGGAGTAAGTTTTCTGAAACCAAAATTCTTTGGTTTAAACAAAACCAATAATAAACAATGTAATATAAATCCTAATATGAGTCTGCAGGTAACGTTATATCTCTATGAAATAAGGGCTGTTTTCAGTGCAGTGACTTGACTGAATATGACTGTAGTGTCACTATTTAATTCTGCTACTGTGAAAAGCAAGAAGAATCCCTATAATTGAGTTCTGCTCCAGCCACAGTGTGGTGGTGTAGTATGTAACCTTCCTCTCCATCGTGTTTAGCCTTGACAAAGTAGTAAGAACCTGTTTTGAATGTTTTTGAGCAGCTGACTGTCCAGGGTCGCTTACACATATAACGTGAAAACAGATCCTATTTTAGTCTTTTTGTGGTCTCTGATCCCTGTGCTACTGCATTACGCATGCATAAAAGCCTCGTTGATGAAGAATCTGCGATGAACAAGATCCTATCTGGGGTTCTGTTGTGTCTGCTGCCTGTTTTTCAGCTGTTCTCTTACTATGCAGATAGTGCTCTGCTGCCCAGAGAATGTGTAATTTGTGACCTGGATTTCCAGGTTCCACCTAATGGTGATAACTCCAAGTCCGTTTAGAGTAAATGTAATTCAGTTCATGCTTTTACAACTGTTAAATTGATTCTAGGTTTTTCATCGGAGGTTTCTGCTTATTAGAGCAACTTCTCTCTGCCTTAATTTGGTCATATTTAGTAAAAATTTTTTGGAACTATTAATTTGACTTTGAGAAAATAAAGAGGCTCACCTGTGGGACACTCTTAAGGCTTACCAGTATTGGGTTATAGGGGTTTTCAGGCTCTTAACTGGCAGAGCCGTGTTTTGTAAAGGGTGTGGAACACCTTTGTAGCAAATTCAAACTTAATGAAAACAGACTCTTTTAGGGTATAGGTTGAAAAGTATTGCAGTCCATATACTATGGGTAACAGACAGGGAAGAAGCACCTGAGGAAATTTCTGTTTACATTTGTGGAACCTCTTCTCCCTTAATGCCGGGAGGTTGTATGATCATTTTGGCCCACTTGGTGCTGAGACAAGCAGAATATCTTGAATCCGTTGTAATGAGTTTGTGCTTGTGGGGAGGTACGCTGTCAGGAGAAGTTAGATCTGGAGGAGAAGAGAAAAGGGGCACAAGGTCGGGGTGGTGTTTTGTGGCCTTTAAATACTTCTGTTGTTAGTCTGGGTGAGGGAGAGAAAAAACAGCTTTTAGAATCCCTTGCCGTATCCTTTCCTTTGTACTTCCTTGATGTCAGGTTTTTGTGGTGGTAGCTTTTTTTGTAGGTTTTTCTGTGTTGAAGCGTCGTTAATTCTGCAACAGATTGGAATGGAGAAGTGAAGACGTTCATACTGCAGATGGTAATAATTAAGTGGCAGAAAAGTATTATGGGGGTGTGAATCTCTTTCTTTAGGAGAAGCATATACTCAGAAGGAGAAAAAAGAACTGGAAGACAATGTTGGCATAAGAAAGGTTGAACTTGCAATGAATAAATTGGAGGAATCCATTTCTTATGAGCACTGCAGAAGCATTATTATGGTATTTTTTCCAGATGGTATTTCATGAGGAGCTAGATTCAAGATTAAAATTAAAGTTCATAAAGAAGAAAGCCTGACTTATATAACGAGAGACACAGTGTGGTTCTGTCATGTGTGAGAACTTGAAAGGTCACTTCTGCTTTATGTCTGTACTCATTTTTTAGGCAAAAATTGTCACTGTGCAGTAATAACTCCAGGGCAACTGAGAATAGTCTAAAGAATTCATCTGGGATATGTCAACCTTTTCTTTTTGGGTGGTCATTCAGCAGTGCAATACTAACAAGAAATATTACAAACTTTTCATTAACTAAGTGGCTGTTGGTACTACATGGTCACCAAAATTCTTCGGTGATGTGAATTCGTTTGGTAAGATGTGTTGCTGGCGTATTTCTTTTTAAAGTCTTATTTTGAACTCATGCTGTTCTTACCGTATGTACTAGTTTAGACAGATGGACGTTAATGAGTTTCTGCCTTGAAGTCACCTGCATGGTATCACGGTTACATTTGGGGGAATGGATAAAATCATGCAGGCTCTAGAGTAAGTACAGCATGGTTTAGATTTCCAGCCTTTGGGAATGGTCGAGGTTGCCAAAGGAATCGGCAGAGTGAATGCCAAGACATTGCCTCAGAAGTCACGGGTGTGTAAGAAGTGGTACGTTGAGGTACTTGCAGGTGAAGCTGCAGTGTAGTTGAAGAACCGAAGAGGAGGAATATGGTGTAGTCTTCAATCTCAGTTTAAGGAGTTTGGACTGAGAAGGGGAGGATTGAGCCATAGCCAGCTTGATTCATGTGGAGCACGAGACAGAAAGTTCAGCTGTTCGTGGCGGAGATGGGACTAGCCGGAGTTTTAAGGGAAAGAATGAGGCCTTACTTGAGAAAGGAAGATTTGCAATGAAAATGGTGGGTTTGAGGTTGTTACAAAGGTCGGTGTGGTTGAGCTTTTAAGTCTCAGTTAAGTTGTTCTTTACACTTCAGTAATAAATACTTGAGAATCGTGGGTTGGGGTGGGAAGCAGATAAATAAAAGAATATGAAAGGAATGAAAAAAATCTTACTTGGTGGGAGAAGTCAGGGAGCACTTCTAGGATTGCAGTCAGTGTTCCAACTTAAGCCAAATGAATGAGTGACTCCAAAGCCTCAACCTGCTTTAAGTTAGTTTTTCAGCGAAATGTTTTTTTTTATATTCTACTACTAAATGCTATGAAGAACTTTGAAATGTGTTTTCTTTTGCATGAAGAGCTTCGAAAAGTAACTTAGGTTTTACTTAAATTCAGGTGTTAATTAGAACCCCATTGTAATCTAATATATTACAAACTAATATTTTTGAAATAGGATGAATGTTGACCCATCAGTTTCTTTAATTATTTCTCAGGCAAGTGGAGAATATCTATAGTAAAGGCACACACAGGCCTTTCTTTGAGCTTGTTGGTTGTGATTAAGGGTGGTGGTGTGTAAGTTAAAAGGTGAACATCGAACAGCGTAAAAGTGAACTTGTAGCAGAAAGTGTTGTTTCCCTAGAAAAGTAAAGATGAAGAAACAGCCAAAGTTCTTGTTTGCATTTTCTGCTGGAAATCACAATCCCATTTGTGATTTTTGGGCTTTATTTCAGTTGGGTTTTTTTTTTACAACTGTCTGAAACTTGTTGTTTTTATTACCCTAAATGGGAGCTGCGCCTTCTTAGTTTCCGTAACTGTCTGGGAGGTAGGGCTGCCACACTGCGTGCTTAGCACTCGTACCTGTGGGCTGCCTTCAGATACAAAAAACTGAAATTGCTGTGGTGATAGCGGAGCTTCAGGGTTCTGGTGGAGACGACTCAGGAAGCACAACTAGGTCATAACTTCCATGCATATTCAGTTGCCTTGGGTGCGCAATAGTCAATAACCTCTTTGCGTAAGGCTTGTAGACAAATTCAGAGCTGGGAAAGGCTTGTCTGGGCTGGCGGCTGTGCCACTGCTTACCTCTGGTCGTGCCTTGGCGTGGTTCAGTGTCAGTACGGCCTCACCGCTGCACCCTGTGGGAAACTTGTCAGCTTTCCGCTGTGTGTCCTCCCTGGGAGCTCTTGCCCCTGAAATTAAGGCTATCTGATGGGCCATGGACACTCATTACCAGGACTGAATCAAGCTGCCAGAGCAGTTACCTTAAAAAGGTGTTCTTAATAGTATTCAATATTCTGTTTCTTTTTTAACAATTAAGAGATGCCTTTTGTTTCAGGTTTTGTATCAAATTTGTGGTAACGGTTAAATAACCCCCTTCCCACAAAGTTTTGATTGATCAGTCAAAATGTATGGTGACAGTTAACTCAAAACACAGTATAGAGAATACCTATTTACTATCTGCCCGTAGTAATGCCTGTTTTAAGAGTCTCCCCTCCAAACCCCTAGGAATAATTAAATGGTAGAAAAAATTGTAGCCATTTGTATTCTCTGCAGAGCTTCTGGGCTGAGGGATGAGGCTCTGTGGCCCAGGGAAGAGCTGGTGTGCTGGAAAGAGGCTGTATTTACTAATGATTTTTGTGGACTGTGGTCTTTCTCATGAGATTCTCTTAATCTCTGTTTAAAATAAAGATGCTTTTTCAGTGCATCTAGTGATACAAACATAGCTTTATGATTTCTTTTAGAGCCTTATGGTGTTCTGGAAAGTGGGATCACACCGTGTCCTGGTTCCGGCAGGAATAGGGTTAGTTCTCCCCAGGCTCGGGCAGGGACACAGGTATTCCATCCCAGGGAGCCGTGCCCAGGCTGAGCTGCCGGGGGAAGGGGCGGGAAGTCGCGGTTTGGAGTGGGCTGGGGGGTCCCGGGTCCGGTCAGTGGGGAGTGGTTCCGTAATCGTGTTTGTACATTCCTCTCTCCCTGTTACTGTTGTTGTTTTCTTGTTCCCTTTGCTGTTCTGTGAAACCGCCTTTGTCTCAACCCACAAGTTTTGCCTTTTTCTTCCGATTTTTCCCCGTAGAGGGGGGCAGTTTGAGAGTGGTTCATTGTTGCTGTCTGAGGCTAAACCATGATACAACGGAATTTTTATTTTGATAATAAATTAGAATGGTGCCTCGGCGCCAGCATCGGCTTTGTAATACCAAAACCCGAACCATAACTGGCTGTCCCCTGAACGTTGAACTAGTAATCTGAGAAAGCGTTGCTTCCAATGGTCTGCGTGTTCAGGGATCACAAGCAGGAGGGAAGCTGTTTAGAAGAAAGTACGGTGACAACTGCAAGATGTGGGATTAAACTAAGCAATGGACAAGGAGAGGACTACATTAGGCTGTTGGGAAGTGCAAGATTTATGGACTGGGATGGTCTGTTACATGTGTTGGGGTGTATTTCTTGGGTTATTGCGTAGGATAAGGCCAAGATGGTGAAAATTTCAGTTGGTACGTACTGCTGGCAGGATTGCTGGTGTTTGTGTTGTGTTTGTAAGCAGAACGTAAGGCTTCTGCTTCTGGTGTAGTCAGTTCAGTACAAAATAAGCTCATTGGAAATCAGGTGTCCTTAAGCACATGCATTAAAGCCTCAAGCTTGAGTTAACCAAGTTCTTGAATGTGTAATTGGTGTACACTGAAATAGAGCATGTTGGGTATCCTGTGCAGAGTGATGTAGTTGATAAGAATTTATTAGAGTGATTAACTAGGAACAAACTGCAGGTTTTCTTGTGCTGAATCCTTGCTTATATTCCATCTTACATGGAACAGTGAAACCAAGCTGACCCACAAGACTGGATTCTGCGATAACACTAATGTTTTCTCTCCAGAAGACATCACTCCTGGCACTACTAAAAATACTGCTGGTGGTGTTTGATGCCATGAAGTTATTAGATTTTTCTTGTCCTCTGGTTGACTCCATGGGTTTTGTGATGAGCTACCATACTGGGGTGATTGAGTCACAACCCCCCTTCTTCACCCTGTCCTCCCCAGGCTAAAGGGAGAGGGGAGCCTCTTGACTTTCAGGCTTAGTGTGGTACAGAAGTGTACAAAGTCGAATGTTGTAATTCAGTAATTCTCACCTTACGAGACCAGCACTCGATCCTTAGTTAAGTAAATGGTGGTACTCCTGCTGCAGAGCGGTAAGTACCAGAGGAGTTTGTTTCTGCTTCAAACACCTATATGTGGTGTTTTGGGGAAATGCGAGACCCTCTAAAGCCCTGAATGGGGACAATTAAAATCTCTGAGCACTCTTGTTCTGGACTTTGCTTCAAGCATAGGTGGACAGTGTTTTCTTCTCTTCTATTTGATTTGCTTTTAAGCTTTGGTTAAGGAGAATCGCTAGAAGAATAATTATAAATGAATACTAGCCTTTTTTATGGAGTTGATTTTGCTTACATTGGAGAATGTTCTTTCCTGTGTGACAGGAAGCTGATTTTTCTGCAGAAACACATGAAAAGGGTTGGATGTTCTGAAATGCTTACGTAAAACTTCAGAAAGTAGCAGGTAATTCCTTATTCTTTTGAATGTGTAACATGGATCTCCTACGTGATTTTCCTAGAATATAGCTTTTTTTTTTTTTGGGTCTTGGTTTGATTATTTAGGACCAACTTCTTTACTGATGTGCTTCAACTCAGTGTAGAACAGCTTTGTTGGAAACATGGGATTTATCTTTCCATGTGTGTTATTCAGCTGTTGGCGTTCATGATCTTTACGGGGGAAGAAGTGGTATGCGTAGTAAAAATAACTTTGACTTTTTAAACTGGACCTTGGTTTGGTTGTCTGAGCGCTTCAAGCGTACTTAGTCTGGAGCCGTTTGGTGTTTTACTTGAGTTAACTGGGAATGATGTCTGGTTGAGCAGTGCCAGACCTCTGGATTATGTGCTCAGGATCTTACAGACTTCTGCGTCTAGAGTATTTTGCTCTAGAGTTTGTAGGAATAACATGGATGATGTATTATTTTTCCTCAAAATGTGGTGTGATATCACGTGCAATTCTAACTAAAGGCAAAAAATAAAGGTGCCTGATGGATCTGAAGCCGAGTGTTGGAAGCTTCTCCCTTGAGAAAGGAATGTGCAGACTTTGGCTCAAGATGAAACTTTGCAGGCGATGCCTCTCAACAGTGAGATCCCTGAGTTGTGAGAGCATTGGCTCAGATGTGTGTGGCTGTTGTCAGTATAAATTGTTGATCGTGGCGGCATAACATCACATTAGTTGTGATTTTACAGGCTGTTTCTAGCAACTTACCCAGTGGCTTGCTTACATTGCCCTTTCTGAACCTGCTATGCTGGGATGTACCCAGTGGCTCTGTTTTATGTATTTTAAATAGAGTTTGAATTTATTATCACATTTGGGGTTCATTTTTACTTGGTAAACTGAATTTCTGTTGCTAGAATAGTTTTGTGACTTCCAGACCAATCTGCCAGTGGCGAGTAAGTTGCAGGGATTGTTTATTAAATTGTTGTCGTTGCAAGCTGTTAAGGATCAATCTATGATAAATCCTTTATAAATTGAGTAGTTTTAATACCTTTATGGAAAGCGGTTTGCTTTAGCTGCTGTTTTTGCTTTGGGAATGTCCATTGTCTTCTGTAAACCAGAAGCTGCAAATAATAGCCATCAGTATTAGTTACCAAAGGATGATTATAGGGGGAGAAAATAAGAAATTTTAGCATTTCTGGAATTGTTGGAAAATAGAAAAATGAGTGTTGCAACAAATGCAGGTAACATTCTCTCGTAGTAAAGATTAATTGTTGCAAGTCTAAAAGCTAAATTTATGTGTATGAATGGATATAAATATTAGTATGCTCTACAAAAACTCAGTGAAACAACATGAAACTTGTTTTTGAAATGCTGACTTGAATCTGCAAGCTGAAGGAGATTGGTGTTCTTTGAGTGCAAGCCAAGGAAAAAAAGAAGGCTACTAATAAAAATAACAAAATCCCAAGTTCTTTCAGTTTAATTACGCTAAACTGTATACTTAGCGTGGGATCAGAGCCTTCGTGCGCAGTTTGGGCATAGGAACCACTAGAAGGTTTTTCTCTGGTCGTGTGTCTGATACACAGCACTGATAAGTGATGAAGCATCGGTCCGTGCTGTTTGGAACCGTACTGACGGTGCAGTGCTTACTGCTTGGGAGTAAGCTGGCATGTGCCAGCTGTGCAGCTTTCAACGTGATGAAATACCAAGAAGATGTTGCAGGGTTATGTGGAAGTTCAGAACACAGAAGCTTCAGAGGAAAAAGAAAGCATCACGGGCTTCTGCTTGAAGAGAGACAAGACGGGGGGTTGTACTGTGCATGGGGTTGTTCGAAGCACAAGTGCCGGCTGCGGGGACTTTCAAAGCTTTCAGGATGGTCACTCCTCTCGGAGGAGGTGAACAGAGCCTTTGTGGAGAGAGGTGGAGACAAAAGTCAGCTGATGTATTTCACATAAACAATCCATTTTTTTGTAGGAAAAAAGATGAAATTACTATAGTAAACTGCAGTTTATTGTGAAGAATGAAAGTAAATTCCAGAATTCTTGCTTTAGGGAGGAAAAGAGAATATTTGAGCCAATGCTTATCATCAAATCCTGTTTAAAAATAGCTGATAACTGAAGTTGGGGCTAATTGATGAGGAACTCCACTAGTTGGTTCCCCCCCCCCCATTCAGTGTTTGTGTATGTGTGTGTTTGGGAATGAAAACATATTAAGCTTTGGACCTTTTTAATCTTTTCAGATGCAGGCAGGTTTCAAGATACTTGCGCATCTCCCACTAACTGCATGAGCAGGATAATTGGGTGAAGGTGCTTACCTAGCGACTAAGCAGATCTTCAGGCTTGACTGAAGTGTCTTAACAGACCCACCTACTCGTTGCTGTTGCTGCCAAGATACCCAGACTAGTCTGTGATCAGGATTTTCTGCTGCTGCTATTCAAGGAATGGATTGAAACTGGAGAGCACCATACAGTATATTTGGAAAGCTGTGAAGTGGAAAAAAAAACTTCGTGGGCTTTTTTTGAAGGATGTCTGTAGGCACCAATATATAAATGATTGCTGGCTGAGGTTCAAACTAATGTGTTCAGATTAAACATGCATTTTATTTTTTTTTCTTTTTATATGAATCTGCTAAGGAGCTATCCCACTTCTTTCCATAAGGGTTCTGTCTATAGTTGTTAAACCCGCATTCTTGTTATCCGCAAGTTGGCGAGGAGGAAGTACAGCCTGTTAGAAGAACAGTTCCTGCTCAGCCTCTCCAAACAACCGGCCTGGCTGTACTCCGTTGCATCCTGGTTGTCACATGCATCAGCTGGTGCCCTGTGATCTCCCAATGGAGCAGGAGGATGTAGTGGGAAAGGTTGGATCCCTCATGCTTTGTAACTTCCCAGGGGTTCAGCAGAACATCTGGGCTGTGTTTCAGGGGAAATCCTATGCCATTACTAAATCCGAAACAGTAGGATGAGGCAGCTTTCTGGGTATTAGTGTATTATATCCTCGAAACTGGAGTATTTTCATAATTCCATTGCTGGTGATCTGGAGAAGAGATTCAGATAGCAAATGGGAGTTGGTCAGGTTTGAGGACTTGTGTCACTTCACCTCCTGGCTTCGTGGTCTGGTTTAACAGTTCCCACCTCTAACTTTTAACTTTTCTATATCAGTGTCTTTGTAACGTGGAATAAATATGTATGAACTTGTTCTGCGTGCAACTTGAGACTGATAGTAATGGTTTCCTCCCAGAAGGGAACAGCTGCTGCTTGGGGATGCTAAAGCTTACGGGGGAGCTGTTTCTTTGAGGTTAACTTTGCTCCGGATCCTTTGTGCTCTAGTGGGGAGGAAAGGTGTCTCCTGGTTCTGTCTTCTGTTGGTACAGAAATCTCTGTCGCGGTAGAAGAAAATAGAGGAGAAATGTAGGCAGGGGAGCTGGCTGTCCTGATCTTCCTGTTAAACAGCTGATGCCATCCAAACACGTACAGTTATCTGTAGTACCACAGACTGCACAGACATCAGACTGTGTGAGATGTAAGCTGCTCTGGTGTAATGGTATGTGTAGGTAAAGAAAAAGCCTGATACCTGTGACTTGCGATTTTAGGAGAAATGTATTTATAAAAGGCAATAGTTTCTTTTGTGAATCTTAACTGGGGTTGAGAGCAACTGAAATGGAAGATGGATGGCTCTAACCAGTAGTTTGAACAGTTGACAAGACTCCTTCAAACTAGCCTCTCTGAAAGTGCTGGCGTTAAAGCAGATGATGATGACGACCTTAGTAGAAAGCTGAACTGTGATCCTCTTTGCCTAAAGCTTTGCTGATTCTTACTGAGTGCTTTTGTCCTGCCACCGTCACTGGAGCAGCTGGGTGCCATGCAGTAGCATATCAAGTGATGTCGTTAACATCTGTCCAGGGTAGACTGCTGACTGGGAGGTCTAAGGGATTAAATGTTGTCTAATAAAAGCTCACCTCTCCGTTGAGATAAATATTTGCACCCTGCAAGCGTGAGAAAGCCACGTGGATGCTCAAATGTTAGAAAGATCAAACAATTATTTCCTTGTTTTCTGAACCCTCAAGGAGTTTATCTATGAAATACTCACATGTGAAGTACTTGTTCGAGCTCTCAGGCTGTCCAGTCTCTTGAATGTTTTGATGCTGGGAGGCTTATCTTCTAAATTCAGTTTTGGGAATTAGAGCTGTTCCTTGGACAGAAGCGTCTGCAGTTTGATATGCAATAAAATGTAGTTATCATCCTGGTAGTGTTCTCTGAAGGCAGAACCACAGAGGGATGGGCTCTGTGGCTCCCCTGGCCCGGCGGGTGAGGCTGACGGGAGGTCCGGCATGCGGGGGGGAGGGGGGGGGGGCTCGGGGGCCCCCCGCGGGGCGGCCCGGCCGGGCCCCTTCCCTGGGCAGGGAAAGGCTGTGAGAGGACGGGCAGGCCCTGGCCTTCAGGAGTTGTCCCCGACGCCCGCCCGTGCAGCGACAGCACGCCAGAGAGGCTTTTAAACACGCCTTATCCCCCGGGGGAGCGCGGGGTGGGGGGAGAGGGCCCTTCGCTCCGTCTCCCGACGGCCGGCCGGGGATCCGCCGCCGGGAGCGCGGAGACCGGGAACCAACGGGGCCGGGCGCGGCGGGCGGGACGGAACCGGCGCTTCCCGCGTGGCGGCGCGGCGCGCGCGCTCGGAGGAACCCGGCCCCGCCCCCGGCGGCGAGTGCCGGCGGCGGCGCGGGGGGGGGGGGAGGGCGGGGAGCGAGGAGCGGCGGTCGGTCGGTCGGGCTGACCCTCTGTTCTGCCCGCAGATGGCCGGGTGTGTGTCCAGGGTGGAGCTGTCGGTGACCTGCCGGAGCCTCCTCGACAGGGACCTGGGCTCCAAGTCGGATCCTCTCTGCGTCGTGCTGCAGGATGCGGGCGGTGGCCGCTGGACTGAGGTAAGGGCGGGAGCAGCGTCTGCTGTGCCCCACTTCCCCTCCCTCGCTGTCCCTGGCGGGTACGCGACGCCTTTAACTCAGACTTGCGTTCTGTGAGCAGTCCCGCGGTGCCGACGCTCGAGCTTTATGTTTGTTGGTTTTACTGACTGCTCCTGTGTTCGCTTAGAGCTGCATCGGGGTGTTCATTTGCCTGTTACGACATGGCCTGTCCCCTTTCTTTTACCCCAGAGCACACAGTCCAGAATACAGTGTTTCGCCAGCCTTTTTTCACCTAATTTTCAGAATTTTCCCATAGGTTAACGTTTCTTATCTGATGCTATTTCCTCTCTGGGCGAGCCGTTGGCCAGCCCGGTGACAGTGGCCTGGTTCGTCACCGAGCAGGAAGCACGGCCCAGGGTTCGCAGTCTGGCTGGTGCCTGTGTTCGACCAGCGCAGAGGCCTGGGGGCGCAGGTGAAAAACCATATGGGAGAATGCGCGGTTCTTGCTCGTTGTCAACAGCTTTGCTTCCACACTTGTGCAGCTAGATCGCACGGAGAGGATCAAGAACTGCCAAAACCCTGAATTCTGCAAGAAACTGGTTGTGGACTACTACTTTGAGAAAGTGCAGAAGCTGAAATTCGGCGTGTATGATATCGATAACAAGTCCTTTGATTTAAATGACGATGACTACCTTGGAGGGATTGAGTGCACGCTGGGACAGGTAGTGTAGAGGCATGTTAACTGATCTACAGAGTAGCATCAAGCGTTGGGTTTATTATGAGAAGTAGGGTGAAAGATGGCTTTATCAAAGGCTTGGACACATGCAAATTTGAAAACACCTTGTTGAACAGGTTAATTTGCATTAGTGTTGAACATAGTTAGAAAAATTGTTGTCTCAATTGCAAAGTGAGGGTTAGAAGTACATATGGTTTGCAATTAATTGCTTGATTTAGGAGGTGCTTGTAGCAGTCTGGCAGTAACGAAGGCATGGTGCTTGGAGAGCTCTACTGGAGTTTCCTCTGCACAAAGCAATCCTCAGGCAGTAGATTTGGGGAATTAAGGCTATTTGAGATTCAGTATTCGTTTCCTGAGGAGGGGTTTGTATAGCTAGGTAGGAGAAGGAAGGTGGGGTTCATGATAAATTAAATAGCCTTTTCTGAATTTTAATAGTTTTTTAGCTACTTGTGATGAAAATGCCTCTTGGGTCTTAGGGGTGGCAAAAATAGGAGGCTAAAGTTAAGTTTGGAGGCATGTGGGTGGGTACTGTTTTGTGGATAGTGAGAGAAGATAATTATTAGGCTGTTCATCCATTCAGGAGCACAAACTCTGATGGTTTTTGCTGTTGGAAATGCATTTAAATCCTTTTTGATCTCTTAGAAGAATTTGAAAATTTTGTTCCTGAAGAGTAATTCCTCGCTCTTTGTCTAACTTGATATTTGTATTATCTGTCTTTTAACCTTAGGTTGTGTCCAGCTCAGTGTTCACTCGACCACTGGAATTGAAGCAGGGAAAGCCGGCAGGAAAGGGCACCATTACGGTAAATAAGGCTTTTGTGTGGAAAAAATGGTTGTTTGGGACAAAGTAACGTTTCTGGTTTTCTGTCAGTGTATCTTCAAATGCTACACACATAGCACGTGTAGATGGAGAGATAGATGTTTATAACTAGTTTCTTTCGTGGACAAAGTACAAGCAAAACTCTGAGCGGTTTCTGGTTTAATTTTTTTTTTTCTTAATTTCTGTGGCACAGATTTCAGCAGAGGAGATTAAAGATACCAGGGTTTTATGCTTGGAAATTGAAGCCCGAAATTTGGACAAAAAGGTACTGATTTTTTTTAAGTGATGTTGTCTGCTTCTGCGATAGTTACGGTTAGTGCATTTTGGCCAGGAATGTCTCTGAATTTGCAGACGTTCAACTAAGCTAGGTAATCCATGTATGAGAAAAGGCTCACTGTGTTTCGTTACTTACAGTGAAGTAAAATGGAGACATAGTTTCATGTTGAAAACCAGCATCAAATCAAACACTCAACCACCAGGTTTAGGTTTTTGGGGATTATTTTGTTTTTGGAATATTCTGTGTATTAACACGGTTCAACTGCATGATTGCCTCAGATGAGTATTATACCTCTGAACTGAGCTTTCTGTAATCTTATTAAGAAAGAAAAGGTGGAAATTTAGGTGTGCTGCCTCAATGTTATTTTAAGCCAAAGACCAGTCCAGGGATTTAGTGACCTCACTGCTCAGTCAGCAAAACTACGTGATTTATGGTGACAAATATGGTCTGAGGAGGCAGTCTTGGAATCAGAGCTGTTAAATTCTGATGACTCAGGAAGTGCAGCAGTTTAAAAGAGAAAAGTAAAATAAAAGAGGAAAACAAATGTATAGTTTGTTTAACTTTGTGCTTTGTTTGAAGTATTGTGTACTGATTGGTCAGCTTTTCTCTCATCTAAGTAAAATATAGGAGGCTGATTACTTCTGTTGTGTTTTTGTTTGCAGGATTTATTAGGTAAATCAGATCCGTTTTTGGAATTTTACAAGCAGAATGACGCTGGCGTGTGGCAGCTGGTGTACAGATCAGAGGTAGTATTTCTTCGCTGCTGATTTTCTTGAGTTGATCAGGTGGCTTGCTCCCACCGAAAGTGGGAGTCCCACTCCAGGTGCAACAACTCCACTTTGCAACAGTTCTGCAATGGAAGTTGCTTATATCCTAAAAAAGGGACTCTGCTCACTGACCTGGCAGAAAATGGTTTATTTGCTGCCTGGTGACTTGATGAAGCTGGCTCAGTGAAGAGTCCAGCCATGCACCGTTTGGGAAGAGTGGCAGGACTCTCCTCCCTTTCAGTGGTGATGAGCTGTTAGGTTGGCGTGGTTCTAAAATTTGACTTTACCCTGAACTTCAAACTTTTACTTCTTGTAGAGCTTTTGCTTGGCTTTCCATGAATGTCAGGGTTGAATTGAGGCTGTTCTTAGGCAGCCATGCAGAACCCTCATGTTAAATTTCTTAGTGACGTACTTGCACGTTGCATCCCTTATGTGACATTATGCTGTAATTTTTTTTTTTTTTTAAGGTGATTAAGAACAACTTAAATCCATGCTGGAGGAAGATCACTGTTCCCTTGCAGACATTCTGTGGTGGAGACTTTAATAAACCTATCAAGGTACAGCCTTCAGAAATTCTCTTTGTTTTTATAAATAACCCAGTCTTTGTTGATGTTAACGATGAGTTTATTAGATTGTCTAATCGTATTTAAATTCTTAGATTGCCTTTCTAAAATAGCAGTGTGGCAGATAAGTGACTGTATGTCTATTGTATGAAGTCTGTATTAAAAGATTATGAGTTGTCAAATTAAGAAGTTGGGAATTGCAGAAGTGATGCACTTTCTAGTGATTAGTCATAAGAAGAATTATAACTGATTTTTGTACTACTCTGACCAGGGTTTCAGGTTGGGTTTTGGTGTTTTGTGTGCTGGGGTTTTTTTGGGGTTTGATTTTTGTTTTGGTTTGGCTTGAGTTTTGTTTTTTGTTTTAAAATTGTGGCTTTCTAGCACTGTTTCTAAGTTCACTGAGAAGCTCATGTATGTTGGACAAGCTTGAGGGCCTTAGGTTACTGACACAGAGAGGACCTTAACGCATCTATCAGATTCATCTGTTCATGAGACCGGCAGGCTCGTCCCAACGCTTTTCCAGTCTGTTACAACTAGAAATTTGGGGTTGGGTCCAAACTGCAGTTCCTTGTGGTCTTGTATATGGTGACTAGTTCTCTCTGATCCTGGCTTATGAAGGTGGTGGCAGAACAATTACATCTTTTAGTAAGTTTCTACAACAGAAAACCTGATAGCAAATTAACTTGTTAACTTCCGTTCTCAGCAATGCATTGATAATGCAAAGCAGTTAAATCCATAGATAGTTCTATGTGAGTATAGTATCTCTCTGCTTATCCAACTCCTAACTGCTTTCCATTTGCAGAATTTTCCTGCCTCATCCTGTCTGTGAAGAAGTCTCATGCTGGAAGTTTGATCTGAAAGGTTTAGCAAAAAGCATGCATGCTAGTGTTTTTACTTGTGCAGCATGGCAGGTCCAAAGAATTACTGAGGTTATTAACGTGGAAATAGATGTTCAGGTGCGCTGGGCTTGCTGGTATGTGGTGATGTTCTAAGTGGTGTTCGTGAACTTTTATTGCTGGGGAATCAACGGTTTTAGGTCAGAAAGATGTCCTCTTGGTCCAAAAGTGAGCAGCGAATGTGGAAAGGAGATGGCAAAGAGATGCATCTTATCATTTGTCAAAACTGACATGAGATGGCGTGGTTTGTATGTTCTATTAAATGAGGCTTTATTTGCTATACTCCATAAAGATTTATGTGGGGTTGCTTTTTGTTTGTCTTTCGTTTTATTTTGTTGTATTTGTTTGGTTTGTTTTGGGTTTTTGTTTGTTTTCCAGAAGCTTTCTGTGCTTGGAATTTGGCTTGGAATGACCTGCTTCTTAGGATAGATCTTTACTGTTAGTTCGTTTCAGCCAAAATTCTTGGTGCGTGTGCAAATACTACTAAGTTTCACAACGCAGCTGCGAAAGAGGATTATACCGTTCTTGTACTTGCAGGTTAGAGAAGTCAGTCAGAAAGAGGAATCCAGGCTGACAGGCAGGAGTTTCAGTAGCAGCAATAAAGAATATAATATTGCACTGGTGTTTCATTTTTCATCTGATATTTGCTGCTCTGAACCTCTTGTTCCAAAAATTTACATAGGAACAATTATGCGTGTGAAATAATGGTAGTTAGTGAAGGCAGAACTCCTTGCACTTCAGCACAGTGGAAACATTTTGATGCATCCACTAAACATCAGCTTTGACAGCTATGTATGAGGATTATGTACTGAATATGTGTCCGAACATAAATCTTCTGATCAAATTAACGATGCTACCTAGTATTTCGGTAATTCTTTATTCATTGTAATGCAGAGTGATATTCTTCTTGTTCTGTGTTAGGAACAGCTCAGATTTCTGACACAGCCTAATCTTCTCGACAGTTTTATTAAAAATTAGGGGCAAATGAAAGTAATGTCTCTCCCCTCTAGTTATTTAAATGGAAGTAGCAAATGTGAAATTTGTGGATGTTGGTATTGGGACTAAAGCTGCCAGGCCACGTGTTTGATGGCATATACGTAAAGTCAAATACATTTTCTGTAAATTTTGAAAGTTCCTCCTGTAGATGAATGGGGCCTTTTACCCGCTGACTGTATATTCCAAGCCTTGCAATGAATGTTGGATAGTTAATTCACAAAGAAACAATTAATCAGTAAATAACGATATACAGTATCCTGCAGTATTGCTAGCAAGATTTTTTTTATTTTTTTTGCAGCATCAGCACCACTCTTTGTGCTGCATACAGTGAATCTTGGCCAGTTTTAGAAAAACCTTGCAGAAAGAGGTTTGTTTTAAGCCATATCAAGCTGTGAACTAAGAGCAAAACTCGTCCTAAATGCAATTTTATTGATGTGGCTGAGAGGGGAGAGGAGGTGCGTGGAGGCAGCAGCCGCTGAATTCTCTGCAGCTCTCCAGGGAAGCAGACCCTGCACCAGGAGTCCACTCCCTGGCTTCTGCACGAGAGCCTCCTCCTTTGGCCTCCGTGGCATAATTCATTTGCTTTTGGGTGATATTTGAACATGTGAATTGTTGAGAGAGGCGTAGTGGCGTTCCGGCAGGAGGGTGGGAGTTGCCTCATGGTGGAGCGTGCAGAAGAGAGGAGTGGGAAAGGTGATGGGTTGGGAAGGATAAAGGGGGAAAAGAGGTGCATAGTCTCTAAGGTGATCTCATTTTCCCATTAAGAGACTGAAGGATGACACAGTGCTTCAAATTTAGGTGGCTAGATTAGGCCATAATTCACCCAGCTTTTTGTACAGGTTTCCTGCTGATACCAGTGGAAGATCCCTAGTGGGTTGTGGTCCTAAAAGAACCCTGTCTCAAATTCAGATATCTTAGCCATTGAATTTGACGTCCTTATGGAGGTGTCATCCATATGTTCGTGTTGTCCCTTCATCCTGAGGAGAAAGCTGTCACTGTGGTTTTCACTGGAGTAACATTGGTTTCTTGATTACTAAAGGCGGATCTCATAAAGAGAGCTTTTGAATCTGCGTAGCATGTGAACTTCACCAGGGGATGAAGCAGCTGTTCACAACTGTTTCTTGATTGACTGCTTCTGGAATTACTTGTGTTCTGCAGTCGTGTGTATTGTGCATGTTATAAATGCTCCTCATAGTTGATTTTGTGGGGAACTATTGACAATATCCATCTCACTGTGTTTGCTCTAAGCCATAGTTATTAGCGTATTTTTATTTTTAAATGCATTACTCTGCTGCATTATCTAGTTCTGAAGCTTTAATGCTGATTTAAATGTGACTGGTTATTAATTAAGTATTTATAATTTGATTGGTAGAAGGTGCAGAAAAAGACAGACTCAGTGCTCTGTGGAAATTGCAATTTCTTTGTAAATTGATGCTATTTCTGGACAGAAGGAAAGAGTATATTCAGAAGGTGTGTAGATAAACTTTGAATTGCTTCTTCCCATTACCCCAGTTTGCATATCTTGTCCTGAATGATCTTGCACTTAAACATCTGGGCTATGAAATGTTGGGGCTTTTTGTGGGGTTTTTTGTTTGTTTTTTTGTTTTGTTTCCTTTTTTTTTTTGATCTCTTGTGTAACTGGGGAGAGCTTTTAATTAAAACTTTCACTGGGTGTACTTAAATGGGTGAGCAATTGAACATCTTCCTTCTTCTGAGATTCACTCTGGGTGTCTCTGTTGCTGTCAGGTTTCAGTTAGTGATTACGGATGACACCGCCGGTTCAGATGTGGTAGGGGAGTTCACTGGCATCGCTGCAAAGCTGCTGGAAGCAGGAGATCACGCTGTGAGTGGCTGCAGTTCTCCCTAATGCAGTACACTTTCCCATTGCTTGCACTCTCTCTCTACTGTTCCAGGTACAGTGTGCAGATCACGACAGCGACGGGTCGCATGACTTGATAGGCACTTTTGAAGCTAACGTGACTCAGCTGCAGAAAGCAGGTGACGGCTCTGCGGTGAGCTTCCTCAATCCCCTGCTAACTTAGGCTATAATTCAGTCTCTCACAAACCCTTTTTAATATCGACCTCAGAGATATATTTTTAGTTGCTGCCCCTAAAAGTGAATTTGTCTGTATCTTTGGATTACTAAGCAGGCATCTGGGAAGAATAAAAGCTGGTGTGGGAATTATATTGCTCTGTTTTCCTTGGGTACTGTTACCATTCCTGTTCCTAAAGACATCCTTGAGCCCATTGTCTGTTGGCTGCCAGCCACTTCTCCCCAGCAGTACAGCTTGCTTTTGGCACTGCTGAGCCAAGTGGAAATAAAGGGGCTTGTTGATGCTTCAGCAGATGAGTCCAGAGGTAGGGCTTCCCCCAGATAACATTTGTGATTGAGCTGGTGACTCTCATAAGCACTCCGTTCGCCTTTCTCGCAAACGGAGAGAAACAGTGATTCCAAGGGGCGCTGTTCTTACTTAGTCTTGGGCATCCAGTTTAGAATAAGTTGAATCCATTTGCTGCTGGTGCCAGATTCTCTCTGTTGTCTGCAGTGAAAACCCGAACTGTTGTTCTCATGGAGATGTCTTGTCTGAATTCAGACAGATGAATCCGCATACAGGACATAGCCTAGGACTGCTTCCAGTTGCCAGCCAACTTGATTTCTGTGGTTGTATTCCTAAAGCTGGTGGAAGGTTCTTGCCTTTTTCCCTAGCCTGTGTGAAATCAGAACTAACGTGAGTGAAACAGAACAGTGAAACACTGCCATTGGGAATCTGCAACCTAGGCCAAAAAATACCCTCCCCACTGGGAGATGCTGCCCCCTTGTCTTGTTTGAGTGCATTCCCATCCTTTAACCAAAAAATAACCTGATTATGTTAAGGGAAATGATGGTATTTTTGTTCAGCTTTTTTTCCCCTCTGATTCAATGACACTGTTCCATGATTGCATACAGCATAACCGTTACGTTGCTGAGGAGAGAGACTTTTCTGAGGTCTTGCCTCGTGTTTTGCCCAGTGCTGGTAGCAAAAGCTACGATTTAACTCGTCAGATAGCAGCCAGAGTAGTTGCAAACCTTTTAAAATTCAGTTTCAGAATTCTGCGTATTTGGGTAACTCTGAAATTGCGTGATGTCTGACATAGTTCTGTTTAAGTGATTTGCCCTGCTGTAAATGCAGATGTTTTGGAACTTGCTTCTTGCATGCTTGCTTTCTGTAGGTGGAATTTGAATGCATTCATCCTGAGAAGAAACAAAAGAAAAAGAGCTACAAAAACTCTGGCATTATCAGGATAAAATCCTTCAAGGTAGGAAGATTTTTGTTGTTCTTTGTCTTTTTTTAATTTCCTGATCATAATGAAATCTGTTCTTGTGGGGAGGATGTGTAACGCTGTCTGTCTGTTTCTCTAGATTGAGACAGAATATTCATTTCTGGACTATGTCATGGGAGGCTGCCAGATTAACTTTACGGTGAGTTGTTTCCTAACTGCACATCTTGGTAGATGACAAGAGCAATGAAGTTATGATTCATACTTTTATTTGCAGCGTGAAGACTGCAAAAAAAAGTGATGTTATAATTTTACTTTTTGTGATCAAGTGGCAACTTTAATGTAACTAGGGTTTCTTAAACCTCTTTTGAGAAATAGGTTCAGTCTATGAGTGCAAAGGATTACTACTTCTTAAACATGCATGTACCCCAGTGGGAAAAGGTGTGCAGGCTTGTTTGCCTGTCCCTGTTTAGGGCTGCCTGGGAGGAAGGGAGCCATGTGGGCCTGGTCTAATCCTTTGTTTCTGGTTATGGTTAATTCTTCTCATTTGCTTATGGTGATGCATCAGTGACTTGCTGTCATCATCTTAATGGATTAGGTGGGTGTAGACTTCACTGGCTCCAACGGAGATCCCAAGTCACCAGATTCTCTTCACTACATCAGCCCAGACGGGATAAATGAGTACCTGATTGCCATCTGGAGTGTGGGAAGCGTAGTCCAGGATTATGACGCGTATGTAGCCGTCTTAACTCATCCAGCCACTGAACCAAAAATGTGTCACAGCAGGTGTCAGTGATTAAGGCTGATGGGTTGTTTCAGAGCTGTAGCGTTTGAATGACTGAGATGCTACCTTTCCTTGGGAGATCCCTTCTCCCTTCCACTGCTTCCTCCTGCTTCTGTCACTGCCGGGAAGGGCCGTGGCAGCCCTTTGTAATTTGGCATATTCACTTGGTTTGTCCCTCCAGGTCTACTCTTGTATGGCCCTGGGCTGCTCTGTAATGCTGCTTTATCTAGTCACTAATCCCTTGTTGCTGCCGGTGCATTTCAAACATGAATGCCCTGTTTGATTCAATGGGAACATGTTTGTCTGCTCTGTCCTTTAGCCAGCCTGTGGTTGGGTTGACTTTTCTCTTGCTACTTTCAAACCTCCTGAGGGTTCTGTGGGATGCTGCACTGAAAGAAATTCTGAAACTGTCAAGCCCAAGCCTGAAATCCTTGGGTGACTGGCCATGGGGAGCTAGATGGCGTACCCATTCCTTATGGTAGGATTGAACCTT
Source organism: Sterna hirundo (assembly GCA_009819605.1). NCBI lineage: Eukaryota > Metazoa > Chordata > Aves > Charadriiformes > Laridae > Sterna > Sterna hirundo. The sequence goes on along the minus strand of CM020447.1, from coordinate 2,420,065 downwards.
GCTCTCCAGCTGCTTTCTGGGAATAAAACAGGATAGTGAGTTATTAAAAACTTGCTCTTTCTCATTTCTTGTTGTTGCCGTTTCTCTTCAGGGACAAGCTGTTTCCTGCGTTTGGGTTTGGAGCTCAGGTTCCTCCTAGCTGGCAGGTACGGCCTTCACAATGCTGGGCAGTTGCTCTGTCTGTGCCTGCATTCCCTAACTGTTTGTAATGTCCCCTTTCCTAGGTGTCTCATGAGTTTGCTTTGAACTTCAACCCCAGCAACCCTTATTGTCAAGGTGAGGACACCTCTAGTAATATTTCACTGAGAGGGAGAGGTGTTTGAAGTGTTGTATTTCTTTCATAACTGGTGAAAAGCAGATGCAGTGCCAAGACATGCAACAAACTAGATTTAGTCTCACCTGGATGCTGACAAGAGTGTATGTACGTTGATGCTGACTTCTGTGCGGTCTATATAAGCTCCAGTGAAGGGATCTAGATTTAATTTGAGTGTTAATCTGTTCTGGAATTTTTGTTGCTGCAATTTGGTTACTTCTGGTATGTTATAGGTAGCAGTGGATTCAGATCAGCAGCGTGCCTGTGCTAGTCATGCTTCCAGAGTGACCACCTGCTGAGGCTGTTGGAGACCCTCGTTACTTCATCAGCAATGTGTCTATGTTTGAATGTTATCGTTTAAAGGGTTGTATTAAAAGCTTATTTTCTTTATAGCTGTCTTCTTTAGTGGAGGTAGTTTCAGCTGTTTTTAATGGCTGCTCTCTAAACTGGATTATGACCTTTTAGGACCAAGAACTATCTCAGCATGCAGTGACGCAGAATTGTTCTTGAACAAGCATTTTTAACTCCGTTCAGTTTTTCGCTTTGGTCTAAGGCCAACAAGAATTGGAATCTGAGTTTCAGTGTTAAAATCCAAGCATTTCCTCGATCAGTTTGGCATTGTCTGACATTGGGATCTGTGTGTTTGCTCTTTAAGGGTGCCTGTGGAGTAGTTTTGAGAGGTACTGCACTAACACCTGCATGGTGGACAATGCAAGCAGCAGTGGGCAAACGAAGCTCCATTGATACAAGCCAGAAATAGGCCAGTTTAGATGGATCCACAGAAGATTTGCACCATTTAAAATCAGACTTTAAAAAAAATTTTGTTTAGTTAGCCTGAGGAAAGCTTCTTGCATAGGAAAAGCCTTAGGGATTGCTATTTCTGTTACAGAAATGTCTGAATCCTGAATCAGGGATCATTATCTGACTTTCACACAAGGAAAATGAAAAGTTAGTGTTCCAGAGAGGTTCTGACCTTGTTGTCTAATTAGACTATAGGCAATTAAACAAGATAAATTGGATGACAAGGTGGTCATCAATGTGCCTTCACCTGGATTATTTTTCCCACAACTTCCATGAACTTTGTGATGTTAGAGGCTCAAAGAGTGGTGTGAAGAATGTAGAATGGGGGAGAAATCAGCAAATCCTATCTCTGCGGATGTCCACTGGTTTCAGCCCTGTACTTTGTATATTTGCTGTTATCCTGCTGCTTACTTGCCCTTCAGGAGTTCACAGCTGTGTGAAAGTTGTTATCCTTTTGCCGTACTATTTAGTAATGCTTGTAAAATAATTACTGGAGAAGTTGTGAGGCTCTTGTGGCAGCTTGCTTTCCTTGTGTTACAGGGATCCAAGGAATAGTGGATGCCTACCGCCAGGTCCTGCCTCAGATCCGACTCTATGGGCCAACCAATTTCTCACCTATTATAAACCATGTGGCAAGATTTGCAGCGCACTCGGCACAACAAGGAACTGCTTCAGTGAGTGCATGTCCTTTCCTGTGAATCTGCATTGGGTTGTTGTTTCTGTTTTCCATGTTTGCGATGGGATAGAATGGAATGGTAAAGTGATGTTGCCTGCCTTCCTCAAGATACAAAGTTTGGTTCTCTCTTACTGGCCTACAGAGAGGCTGTTGGTACTCTCTTGGTCCATATTGATATGTAGCAGGCATTGACGCTAGTTTTCATTGCTCAAGTGATATTTATTTCTCTTTTTCACAGTTTGCTGGCATTGTACTTACTATTGAAGTATGCAGGGGTGCTGTGTTGGCTTTTAGACCAGTTGGACTCAGTCAGCAGTTGCATCAGTGTAACCTCTCTTGCCAAGCTCCGTCACCTATAGGAAATGCATACAGTGTAGAGGGGTGCTATATATTTTATTCCAAACAATTTTGCTCTCAAGAACCTACACAAAGACCGCCTCCAAGAAAAATACCAGAGGGCTTGATTATCCATCCCACCATAATGGCATGCAGGGTCGGGCTATCTGGAGGCCCAGATTAACAAAGGAGCCTGAGAACCGTTAAATCAGTATGCTAATTGCATTGCAGAGCATCCATGCTACCCTGTGGTTGTGTTGCATATCCCGTTTGTGTGCTTGCGTGGCCAGGGCAGCTGTTAAAATTAAACTCCTTTTCCTTAAACTTCATTCCTTTTGCTTAAGGAATTCCTTATAGATAAAACTAATGCCATTTTGACAGACCAATCAGGAGGAATTTTGATGTACACTTTGGTACTTGCTTTATGGTCTAGCTGTTCCAGTATTTTTGGTTCGACTTCATGTTTGTGTGTACGTCAAAGATGTTTCCCACACTGAGGTGCTTGGTCTAAGGAGATCCATTTCTTACATTTCTGAGGGTATTTTTTAGCCTTCCCAACACTTGGGGGAATCTTCTTATTTCTTTATATGTTACATATCTCTACTTTTTCTTACAGACAGAAAGCTAACTATTTAAATAAAGAACCTGTCAGTAATGGGGTACAACTATAATAACACTTGTGTTAACTGGGTTTTGGAATGGGAAATTCACTTTTCTTTTCCTTGTGTGTGTGTGTCGTTTTTTGTTTTCATTTTAAGTCTGTAGATAGCTGCTGTAAAGCAGTGGTTGCTCATTTCAGAACTAGGTGATAAACCTTACCATCTGGGAAAGGAAGGAAATGTTAAACACTTTACCATGCCAATGTATTGGTTTTGAAGTATTTTTTTCTTTCTAGAAAAGTTCCTGTGTTCTTCCCCTCTTGTTGTCTCTAACGTGTCTTTGTGTCATGACATTTGTCACTGCTGTGTTTTGAGATTTCTAATACTTTAAGTTATTGGTAACTAAAAAAGAAGGCTTTTTGAGTTACGCTCTAGGGATATTAAATATTGAACTTTAACCTTTTTGAGATGTCAGTGAATAAAGCAGCAGTCATCAGTGAATTTTGTATGCAGCTTTGTTGATTTAGTAGTACTTTGCCCATCTCTAGTTCTTTCTATCAATTGATGTAGCTATTCTTTATAACTTGAATTTAAGCCTTTATCCTTTTTCTAGTATAGGGTGTGCAATGAAAGGTGTTATGCATATGAAAAAATGGGAATAAACATAAGTTTCTTTAATGTTCTGGTTTTGTCTTATCACAGCACCATCTGATCTCTTCCTTGGAGTAAGAAATTGCTCCATCAGCCTTCAGTTATGTGAGCTTTGATGTTGAACTCCCTAACTGGGTGCTTTCTAATGTTTTTCAGCAATATTTTATCTTGCTGATCATCACAGATGGAGAGATCACTGATCTGGACCAAACTAGGCAAGCGATTGTTAATGCCTCTAAGCTGCCGATGTCCATCATTATTGTTGGAGTTGGTGAAGCTGATTTCAAAGCCATGGAATTCCTTGATGGAGACAACGGTGTCCTGAAGTCCCTGACAGGAGAGCCAGCTGCACGAGACATTGTCCAGTTTGTGCCTTTTCGACAGTTCAAAAATGTAAGTTGTCTTTAACTTCAGAAGAGTCCTGGTGCCGGTACATATGCAGATACTACATCTAAAAAAATGAGTGTGGGTCTAGACAAGGCAGCAAGCTGTGTGCTCAAAGTGCTGTCCGGGCGCTGGGAACTGAGGTGTTTGCTTCTGTGTTTGAAACTGTGTGCCTCGTCACAGCTCTCTTGTAGTTCTCTTAGAGCTCTCGTGTCATTGATTTTGTGTACTGTATCTTGGCCATTACAGAGTTAAAGCAGTAAAGGAGATGTTTTCTCTCCTGGGATGCAAATATTTGGGCAAGGAAATGAGATCATATTGTCAGTGTCTGATGTTGAGTCCCATGAGTCCCATCTTATCATTTAAGATAAGTCTTCCCTGCTGTTGAAAGCAGTCCTGTCGTTCCCCAGCTCCTCCCTGCTTCCAGGGTTGGCACTACCGTTCCTACATGTTGCACAGTGAGTTGGGTTGAAAAGTAGAGTCAAGTGAAAACCCAGGATAAGAGAAATTGTTAGTGTCTGGGGCAGTTTCCCACTCAGATCAGGGCCGTATAAAGGCTGTGTGAGCCTGGGCTTGAGGTGGTGGCGGCAGTGCAGGGGTGGGAACAAATGATTTTTCGTCAGCTGTGCTCACCGAGACTGACTGGAAGTGCTCTTAAAACTGCAGCAAGGAACTCTTGAAATGGAGCGAGATGTGGCAGGTGGGGGGGCTGCGCTTCTGAATCTGTAAGAGAGTTTGTCACTGGGCTGATAAATCCTTTCTCTGCAGTATTTCTCATTTATTCTCCCTGTTCTTCTTGCAGGCTCCCCGTGAGGCGCTTTCCCAAGTGGTTCTGGCTGAAGTGCCTAAGCAGCTGGTGTCATACTATAAATGGCAGGGATGGCCACCAGTGAAACCACCGGAAATAAAGAAGATGTAGATCGCAGCCTGGCCCTGGCTCTCCCTTGCACACCGTGGGTGCTCAGTGTCTCAAGTTTGTATCGTTCACACTAATTCTCTTACCTGCTTGTGCGCTGCGTCTTTGATCTTTCTGTTCCTAATCGGAAGGAATGTAAATACGGAAAAAACAGCTGCTGGCAGGTTTTGTCACAGAAAAATAAACCCTGTTGGTTTTCTACCTTGCAACAGCGCCACATCGTACCACGCATCGTTGCTTGACGTGGCCCATCTGCTGCTTGGTATCAGCATGAGCACTGACCTGCTCATGCAGCGCTGCTTCAATGCTGAGTTTGGTAGGAGAAGTATTGCAATCGTGCTTGCTGTAATGATACTTATCATGTGTTCCTTGATAGGTTTTTTTGTGTGTTTTTTTTTTTTTTCCTTCTATTAAGCTGCCTTGGGAATGGGGACCCTTCTGTCCTCATTGGTACCAAAAACTGTTGGTTGGATGCCTGAGGTAGTTCCTGTTGTGCCTTCATAAAATGCCAGTATATTTTTATATGTAAAGGTTTATTTTTAAATTTCAGTAACCATACTTCACAATCTTCTTTTTAATCACATTTTTATATTGGCAAACTTTGGTTCTGTGACGGCCTCTTGCTTAGAGCCATTGTTGCAATTCAAGAGCACTGCACTTTGCTTATTTGCTGGGGGGGATTAATGAGGATTAATCTTTAGTTAGTCAGAGGTGGGGTGGGATTAATGAGTCACATTGCTGGATTTTGAAAGTCACATTAACTGGAAGCATGGAAATAGAGATGCTTTGAGTGATCGCTTCATGTCACAGAAGTTAGGAAGTGAAGAAGTAACCATCTGTGGAACTCCAAAGAGGTATTTCCTTGTCTGTTGGGAGTTCTGAAGTGTCAGAGGTGTGAAGTGTCTGTTGTGAGCTCTGGGGACTACAACAGGCACATGATAGCAGAGCACAATTGTTTTGAGAGACTGGAGTTGATAGTTCATTTTAAAATAGAGATAAAGAAACTTGGGCTTGTCATTGCACTACAAGTCATCACTTTCGGTTTCGTAAATAAATAATCTGCTTTGACATACATAACACGTCTGGACTCTTATTTCCTTTCTGGGCTTTCCTTTTGTTTTCCAGCAATGTGAATGTTTTGGTGTGTGGAAGGTCTTTGCTGTAGTACTAGTGTGGTGGTGATTCAGCATCTGAGTTTGCATAGGCTGAGTGTGATCAGCTGCAAAAGCAGAGCAAGTTGTCCATCATCATCAGTTTTGTTACCTGTTAATCACTAAGACTGCCCAACATATATCTTGCAGCCTGTCATGCAGTAAGATGAGCTGTTTCTTTACTGTGAAATTATGAAAGAACTTGTGTATTCTATCAGGTAAACCAGGAAATGGTGAGAATACATTGGAAGACTGCCTTGGTGATTCAGGCTATGAAACTGGTAGGTTACAAGCCTGTGTGAAAGCAGAACCTGGGTTTGAATCCATGCCCTCAGCTAGACTAGTTGTTCTGGATGGTATCTGTGACCAAACTAGTACGTAGCTTGTGCTTGAAGGGTTGTGGATCTAGGACCGCTGCTGAGCAAGGATTAACTTATGCTACTTTTTTATTCAAACTTAGCTTTGACCACGATGCGTTCTCCCAGGCTCTGCAGGCAGCAGGGCTGTCTCTCCTGAAATACCCTGTCATCTAGCCTGCAGCACCCAATTTTCTTGCACTGTGTTCTTGAGCACTGTGTTCTTGTGTTTCTTGCAACCTGTGTTCTTGAGCGGCTGCCTAAACTAAAATGTGTTATGAGTGTGGGAGAGAGGGAGGAAAACTGCCAAGTCTTCTCTGAGAAACTGCACCGTTGTTGAGAGCATCCTTTTCTCATGTTTTCAGCTGCTTACGACCTGTTGGCAGAGCTCTCCTTCCCTGTATTAGGCGTACAAAAAACTAAGGCTGGTTTTTCCATATGTATCTTTTTTTTCTTTTCCTTCTTTTTAATAAAGTGTTCTTTAAAGGATATTTACAGCAGTAGTTCTGACGGCTTTCCGGTCCCTTGTCTGGACCAAGAAATACTGGTGGCAGTGTGTAGTGCTTGGCTTCAATGAATGTTGGTTTTGTCAAGTTGTCAGCAGCATGTTGGGACTTTCCTTGGCTCCAGCCTTGAGGGGCGGAAGATGGGCTCTGAGCAGCAGAAATTGTAGTGGGAAATCCATTTCACCTGGCAGTTCTCACTCAGAAGAGAATGAATCTTCTGCCTCTGTGCTGGCTATGAGGAGTGGAGTCACTGTGTTCTGCAGCTAGCCGAGGTGTCTCCACGTGCTGGACTCATTTCATGGTAGGAGAGACCTTCCCTGTTTTGGGGAGGAAGAGGCCAAGATGTGGAAGAGGCAGGTCTGAGGAAGTGCTTCCCCCTGCAGGAGCAGAGGAGAATATGGAGGAGACACGGTTTACTTGCAGGTAAGTGGCTGAAATGTGAATGACCAAAGGCACACGAGTCCTGTGCTTGTCACTTGAGAACAAGAGCTGCACGGGTGTGGGCCCAGGTAAAAAGCCACGGGAGGGGCAAGCTTGGAACCTGCTGATCCGGCACAGCACAGTTGTGCCTGTTTTCTCTCATTCTTGACTCTCCCCAGGGCTCCTGCTTTTAGAGGCAGTGAAGACAGCTGCCGGGCGCTTTGGGGAGAGGCTGGGAGCTATGTGTCCTGCCTTGTGCTGCCCTGGGTGTAACTGGAATGCAGATTTATGGCATAGTTGTCGCTTGAGGTAGATGAGAGCTTGGGTTTGAGCTCAGGTTTTCTTCCTCAGGAGAATGTGCTGTTCTTCCCCAGTGCTGATGCATGCTCTCTGTTCTCCCGGGTCACGCTCTTGCTTTATCTCCACAATAAGCACAGGGAACACCCTAGAAGTCTCTTTACCCTGGCCTTGGCCAAGATTGAGCGAACACTCCTGTACTTGCTGTCCCCAAAGGTGTTTCAGCCTTGGGGCTTTGTATAAGTTAAAAGCTATTGCATTGGGGAGGGTTCCTCTTGCTTCTAGGACATCTGGCAATAAATACTGGTGAAATGTCGTGCCAGATTACGCCATGCTACCCAACAGAGCTCCCTCCTCTATGGGAGATGATGCTCCATCCCCCTTCTTTGCCCAAGCAGCTTACTGGGCTACGGGCCCTACTTGGGGCCTAAAATGTTTGTTTCCTCCAGGGACTGTTTCACCAAAACTGAGGCACGGTGGTCTTTAGGTGAATGCAAGTGATGGGAGCACTCCAGGTGTTTGAGGGAGCCATACAAACTCTGCTGGGAGACGATGGCTTTTGGTCAGCTTTGAGCAAATACTGGATACACCCATCAGCGACATACTTTGGTGGTCTGAGTGTCTCATTGAACAGCCTAAATTCCACCCCTTGCCCCGCCTCCAGCCATGACTGAGTGTGGGGTGAGTGCACTGAGCTTCCTGTGCTGCCCTAAACTGACTGGCCCCTCATTTGGGTTCACAGAAGCGGTGCCAAAGGCTGCTGGCCTGCTATGTTTCGTTGCTGCGCTATGAAGTGGCATCCTCCCCACTGTGGTGTGTTTCCGCCGCCCTCGGCGCCGCTTCTCTGGCGCTCCAGGAAACTTGTGTAAGAGGAAAATAAAGGGAATAACCGCAGGGCTTGGTTCGAAGCAGCCTGGCATTGCACTGCACAGGCATGATTCACTCCTCAGTGTTTGCAGAGCTGGATTAGCCACCCTGGCCGGCTGCAAGGCACCCTGTACAGCATGCGTGGGTGCAGGTGTTTGCTGCTGGGTGCTGAGCGGGGTCCAGACCTGCAGGAGGGAAGGAACGCTTTCCAAATCCTGCTGAGCTTTGTATGATTGCTCTAATCTGGCCTGAATCTGTGTTCTGGAAGGGCTCCGGCATCTCTCATTTACCAGTTCTTGGGCAGGTAAGGTGAGCTGAAGCAGGTGCTTCAGCTGTGCCCCAGATCTCCATCCTGTGAGGGGCTGGGGCCCATGCCCTGCGCGGCTCCAACCCCACCCTCCGTGGATTTCGGTGCTCGTCTCTGTCCTGCAGGGAGCTGGCACCCGGGCTGCAGCCTCTGTCCCCAGAAAGTGCTCGAGTGTCCCACTTGCACACGCTTAGCTCCTCCGCTCCTGGGGGGGGGGGGGGGGGGGTTGCTCAGCACTTTCCTCCTGTCAGGGGAGCCCAACCTTCCTCCTCCGAGGGCTGCAAGCAGCCCGGCTGCCTTCCCTGGTCCCTCCTCCCTCTGTTTGCTTTGGAGGGGTTGAACCACAGAAGCTGTGACTTCGGGCTGGAGCAGCCGCAGGGTCGGGGTAGCCGAGAGCGGAGCCTGGCTCCTGTCTCCCGTCCCGGCCTTGGAAGCCCCCCGTCCCCGCAGGCCGCGGGGCTGAGGGGGGCGGAGCAGCCAGGCGGCCTCCCCGGCCCCGCTCCCTCGTGTCCCTCGGCGGGGGCTCCGCGGCCCGTGGGGTGCCGGGGCGGGGAGCGGGCGGCCGAACCGTCCGGGTGAGTCGGGGCTGAGGCAGTCCGGGCCGAGCGGGCCCGCGCTGCCCACCACTGGCTCCATGGCCCTCAGCGTCGGCGTCCGGCGGCTCTCCCGGCTGCCGGGCCGCGGCGAGCGGCAGGTGCAGCTCAGCTTCCGAGGTGAGCCCGGGCGGGCGGGCCGGGGTCTGTCTGCCCCGCGGCGGGCGGGGGGGCCGGTCGCGCTGCCCGCCGGCACCTCACGGTCTCCCCTCTCCTTCCCAAGGCTTCACCCAGAAGACGAGGAAGATCCGCTGCGGCCCGGAGGCCGTCTTCGGGGAGGTGAGGGCGAACCGGCGGCTCCCTCGCGGGTGTCGTCCGTGGGAGAGGTTGTGGGACACGGCGATGCCTGGTGGGGCAGGAGGGGGCAGCGGGGGGGAGCAGGGCCGGGAAGCGCCCGCCTGCCCCGTCCCGACCCCGGAGCCTGTAGCCGGTTCCCGCCTGGCTGCCTCTGTTCCCCCGGGTGGGCATCGGGTGAGTCGCAACCTCGGGGCGCAGCTTTGCAATGTGCCTGAGCCCGATGGCTCCTGCCCTGGGTGGTCTCTTCTCCCCAGGCACCCCTGTGCCTTCCCATGCTCCGTCTCGCCCCGCAACCTCTTCCCAGAGCGACGATGCTCTGGCCTCTGTAGCAGCTGACCTGCAGCTCTGTGCTGCCGGAGGGGCTCTCGCTCCCCTCCCCATCCATCCTCCATTCCCAGCTCCAGGGTCTGCCCCGGCCAGTGGGAAAGTAACTTCCCCCGTAGCAGCTTTTTGTCGCGCTTGTTGGTTCTGTCACCTTGCAGAGGAGACCAACCAGGCACCAAACGTGGGAAAGTGTGGCTGGGAATGAATCCTCATCTCTTCCTGCTCTGTTTGGTTGTAGCTCTTTCGCTGGCCTCACTACGGGAAGCTCGTTGTGGGAGAAATGCTGTCCATTAAGGTTTATAACTGCAGCAAGGTTTTCAGTAACAGGTAGGTTCTTTGGTTGTTGGGGTGATGAGTGGAGGTGGGGAAAGAGATACACTGGGCTTTAAATTTTTCACTGGGAGTAGAAAATTTTTACTGGAAGTTTGGTGGAAGGAAGATGAACAGTATACAGGTTATAGAAGACAGATGGAGCTGGTTGTTCTGGTGGGGCAGCAGTGCTGTATATAGTAAGTGAAATAAGGCTTTGTTAGATTTAGTTGCGCCAGCAATAACAGAGACTACGCGAGGATCCAGATCAGACCCCCAGGTGGGACAAAGGTAAAACAGGCCCCTAAAAAATAGAGCTGCAAGGCAGGACTTGCAGCAGAATGGGGACCTGCTTTCACCCTGTAGATCCACCTCGTGACCGTGACCATGCTACACAGAAATTCAAGATGCCTATCAGTGAGGAAAAGCCCAAAGCCTGTGGTAGTATGCTTTAATCTTTAAAAAAGACAGCAATTTAAATTTAAAGGATCAGCCAGAATTTAGAATGCTTCTAGGTGGCACAGACGCAATACTGTGAACTCAGCAGTTATTCCAGCAGTTGTAAAACACTTCAGGGAATCCCGAGAGTAGAGGTGACAGATTGAGTAGTGGTGGGGGAGCAAGCAAGGGAGCAGAGACGTGTCCTTCCAGGACATGTGAAACATGAGGATGCAGGGAAAGGTGCCAGCTCTGATAAGCTAAATGTAAGAACTGGAGGCAAATCAAGAGGAACAACTTTCTAGAGGTAGTTAACAACACAAACCTTTTCAAAGCTATCATAAGCCTGATAGAGAGGGTGTGGAGGAAACAGATGAGTACAGCACATGCGAGACACTTAAAAGATAAAGCCAGAGCAGAAAATGCGGCTGAACTTTGTGTCACCATTTATTGTGTGCTTTCCTTTGGGAGCTGGATCAGAGGAATTGTCTGTGACTGAAAAGTCAATAGAAACTGCTTATAGGACAAATAGATAAAACAAATAGTAACAAATCACCAGGACCTGATGGCGCTGAGCAAAGAAGTCGATGGGAAGTGACTGAACTGGCACTGACAGTATCTGTCCACGCACCCCTGCCACTGGGGAGCAGAGTAATGGCAGGTGACAGGTGTTACAGTTTAAAAGCAGTTGGTCAGTGCACTGGGATGATCAAAAATAAATAGAGTGTGAAAAGACAGAAGGGAAAAATTTGTTACGCCACTGTATCCATCTGTGGTCTCTGGACTTCCGCGCGTGCAGCCTTTCTGTGGCAGCAGCATTGAGCTGGAAAAGCTGGAGAGGAGGGTGATGAGTGGAGAGACTCCTTCCTTGGAGGCTGGACAGGCTCTGTGTCTCAGAGAAAAGGGAAGTGAGAGGGAATACGGGAGATCAGCAGCTTGCAGCTGAAATGGAGGTGACTGGGGAATAATTCCTTCTGTCTCAGTCCCGGGCAGGCAGTGAAAAGCTCTGATGGTTTCCAGCATGTAGTAGGAAGCTCTGCTTTGCGCGGGGTTAGCCCAGCTGCTGACAGAGCTGCCATGGGGAGATGGAGGCCAACGTACAGATAGGTTCCAGACAGCAGTGATACAAGGTGGGGTTAGGAGCAGCTGAATGCAATCCAGCATGCGTTACAGCTGCTTGCGGGGAGCCAAATGAGCCTTCCCCAGGGAGAAGCTCCTTTGGAGCAGATAAATTTTGGCCCGACTTGCTGCAGACCTCCCTACAGCCACGGTTTTATGTCCTATTTCTGTATTTCCTTGTGGAGCCTCTGCTTCCCAGTTTTGTTTGGGAAGTCACCCCAGCCCTGCTGGGTGCCCAAACACAGGCTGGCTCCCGTGAAGCCTAGCTCTGCCAGAGGGGAGAGCTCTCACAACCAGTGGGATTGGATCTGCACAAGCCTTCAACTATCAATGGCAGCTCAGCTGCAGGCGGCTGCCTGGGCATGACTGGGGTGGAGGCACGACCCGCTCCAGTCTGTGCGTCTCGGGTGTTTTGGCTGCCAGACTCTCTATGGAAAGCACTGCAGCAGTTCACTGCCTTCACCGCAGCTCAGAAGGGCTGTGAGCAGGAGCGCGGAGATCCTGGTACTCTCTTCCCCCAGGATGCAGGCACTGATGCTACATACAGTATTGCTGCAGCCTCTGGTTTCGTTCCAGGCTTCTCGGTACCCTTGTCCTTAGCCTTCAGCACCTGATGACGTCTGGGAGGCTGATCCTCCGGGAGGCCCTCGTTGACAGGAACCACAGAGTCACTGACGTAAGTCCTCTGCGGATGGCCTGGCCATCAGCAATCAGGAAAGCTTTGTGGGAAGCCTTGTGTGGCGCTTCCCAAAGGGGACTGTGGGCTGAGGGGGAGTCCAAGATGCTACTTTGAGCCTGGGAGTGCTGTGGCATTTGTGCCCTCTGTACACAGGGATGCAGCCACTTTACACACACCAAGCGGTTCTAGGAGCATCCAGAAGTGTGTGGGGTGGGATGGGGGCCCTGGAGACCTGCTGAGGGCCTGAATGAGCAGAGAAAGCCTGCGCCCCCCCCCCCCGACACCAGGGCTCACAGGGCCCTTTGTGCTGGTGGAAAATGAACACGACACAAAAATGAGCCATTTCCTGGCAGTTGGGTGTGCGGGCACGGTTCAGGGAGTGACAGACAACCAGGGCTTGCTGCCAGGGCTGCAGGCAGAGCCAGGAGGAGGAGAGGCAGGGGCGGGCAGCCCTGCGACGTGCTGCGCCCCGTTTTGCCCTTCCCACGGGCAACCTGACTCACCCTCGTGGTGGCATGTGGGATGCAGCCCTGTGGCCACCGGACCACAAGCCCGAGTGTCACAGGCATGGCTTTCCTGTATTGCTGAGCTGGCTGGTTCAGGGAGCAGGTGGAAACTGAGCGTTTTCAGGCTGATTTTTAGACCAATGCAGCTCGCTGCATAAACGTTTGTGCCAGCAAAGGGACCAAGGACTAGACCGACCCTTCGGCATCGCTCCATCCTGGCGATGGTTTGAAGGGACTTATGTTGCTGTAAAGTCAGAGCTGCTCTGCAGCCCAGCCTGTTGCCCCTCTTCCCTTGTGCTGCCAGCAGCACTCATGCCGATGAGCCGCTCTAACCAAAAACCAACTGCATTTGGTCTTGCCAGGTTAGTTTTTGATTGTGCAGCCCTGGCTGCACAAGGGCTGTGGGGGAGAGAAAAAGGGCGGGCAAGACTGGGCACCCATCCAAGGGCAGCGTGAGACCCTCCCCCTCAGCTCAGCTGGGAAGAGACTTGTCCCCAAGGCTTCTCCTTTATCAAAGTGGGAACAAAACCCTTCCTGCTATTCCAAGTCCTGTTCTTCTCTGGGACTTGTGTTATTTCCATCCCTCTTTCTTCTGGTGGTTTGAAGGGGTTTTTTGAGAGCCTCAGCTATTCACCCAGCTTCTCAGGCTCCTGCATCCACCCAGCCTTTGCTGCTGCCTCTCCCGGTCACTGTACTGCTGCTTTCTTGGGCTGTATTTCTCCTCCCAGAAACACGTGTTTTCCAGGGACTGAGCTATGAACCCATCCCCTTCAGCCTACGAAGAAGTGACCTCCTCCATGGCTACAATTTTGGGCTCTGGTGGGAAATTCTTGTGCATTTGTGTTGGTTTGAGATCAGACTGATCACTTGCAGACAAAGTATTTTCAGACCTCTACTGGCTGTGCCAATACCCAACATGCCCCATACTTCTCTGGCCGTCCTTCTTCATCACTAATGCTAAGTCAGCATCTCTGGTGATGCAGACTCTGGGTGTGCTTATGGCTCCTACAGTGTTTTAAACCAAACCGTCATGCCCGGGGATGCTCTTCCAGATGTCTTGTGCCTCCCGCAGAGAGGCTGCTCCAAACCCCTGCAAGTTAGTTTGCTCTGCTCACGGCTCTACCCGCTTCCCTTGCCAAAAGTGCCCTGAGATGTCTCTTAGGGGCCTCTCCGCGGCATATTTTAGATTTGGAAATTTGAGCCAGCTTTTATTCAGTGAATCCTGGAGTTTGGGAAGCTGTAGGGAAGGGAGATTGGTTAACTCTAGCTCATTGATGGAGGCAGACAAGGAGACTATGGTATAAACAGGCTTCTTACGGGGTTGTGACCCCCTTTCCTTCCCCTTCTTCCCACCAGCATCTCACTTCTTTTTTAATTCCATGCTCCCCTTCCCTTTTTCCATGACATTTCTGGAGTTGTTTTGTGGCTGCCAAGCTCTCAGGCAGTTTCATTTTCTGTTTGTAGATCTACATTGAGTTGGATTTGCGCTACCAGCCTCCAGATGGCTCAGCTGGGACCTGGGTTGAAGAGGACTTTGTCTATCAGATGAAAGACAGGTATTGAAATCCTGGGAGGAGCAAATTTCCAGGCAGCTTGTACAGCTGCCTTTGCCATTGGCAGCCTTTGAGATGCGATCCAGACTCAGTTACTCTCCACCTCTGGCCAAGCCGATGCATCTCTGCTCTACAGTGGCAATAAGTGAGCAGGGCTCTTGGGAAGAAGAGACCTTGTCTTCACAGAGAGACCATGATTGCAACAACCCGGTGCACCCTGGGAGTCCTTTCGGACTCAAGAGCATTTCTGCAGCCTTTCTGGCTGACAGGAGCAAGACTTTTTGATTGCAAAGTTGCAGAGAACGTGGCTTTGGACTGTAGCAACCCCAAGCACCTTGCACGCAGGTGGCGCCCGAAGCCAGGGCAGATGCGGGACAGGGCGGACAGGATAACAGGCAGCAGCAAAGTCTGGGGAGCGTCACTTCTGGAGTGCCAGAGGCAAAGCAGCGGGCACGCGGGGTGAACAGTGGAAAAGCATCACTTAGGAGGATGCTCATGTCCCTGCCAAGAGCCAAGCAGAAACATGGCTGTGGCACTATTAAATGCATCACTGAACAGCCTCAACACGCTTGTTTTTCAGCAAAGCATCTCTTTTTCTTACAGTTCGGAGTTAGTCATCCGCAATCCTGGATTTGAGGAGCTGGAGTAAGTAGTCCCACTCCTCGTGGGTGGAGCAGAGTGCACAACCCGCTTATCAGGGCTGATGATGCGGCATGTGACATGGTGGGGGGTTTGCAGGGCAACCGAGGGGCCAAGAGCGAGTGAACTGGACCGGAGGGCCGCTGCTCTGGGCAGGAAGCTGGCGAAAGGCCTGGAGACTGATGAGGAAGAGGAAGAGGAGGAAGAAGATTTCAACGATGTGTCTGAGATGGAGGTCTCGGGCATCATCTTCAGCCCAGTGAAGAGGTATCCATGGCATGCTCTTCTCTCTTGCCCCTGCTTGGGCCCTGGGACAAGTGCCGAGTGCCAGCTCATGGGGTGATTTCTGGGGGAATCTTGCATCTCCTGACATTCTGCTTCTGCAAAATGTCAGAAAGCTTCAATCTCCAGTGGCCCCAAGCAGGGGCTGTCGGGGATTTGCTCGTTCACAGGGCAAGGGGCCATTATTTGCCATTGCTTCCGTCAATGAAGAGACCTGCTCACTTGGGTTGTTTTTCTGTGCAGCCGCTCCAGACTTTGCTCCGCACGGGACCTCTTTGCCACCCCAACCCCGCAGAGCTTCCAGGTACTGCAGCGTTGGATGCACGTCCATGCAGCTGCCTCTGGCCCTGCAGCCAGTCCTTTGCTGCGGGCTTGGGCTTCTCCAATTGCCACGTACCTCAGCAAGGCCTCTATCATGAAGACACCTTCTTGCTTTGTGTGGCTTCCCTGGGCAAGGTGTGAGATTCCCTGAACAAGCTGCACCCATGAGTGCTGCCTCCAACATCAGCCATCCCAGAGCAGAACTTCTTTTTGGCCCATGTATTTAGCTATGGATGTACAGGAGAACGGAATCAGCCTGACAGCCGCACGTGCCACTTCAAAACACTGCCTGAGCAGAGCTTTGGAGATCACCCGGGCAGAACTGGTGCCTTCCAGCCTCCCCAGGGCCTTGCCTGGATCCCTGGGAAGATCTGTGGGACATGGCTGGGGGTAGAGGGCTGCTGCAGGGGCTTTCTTGGAGATGCCGGGAGGCTGGTATGAAGCCATGGCTCTGGCCAATGTTCTGACATCAGGTTTCTTTGAAACTACTCTGAAGTTTGGAGATGGACTTCGGTCCCATCTTTTGCCCTGCAGATTTCAGAGCAGGTCTCCCAGCCTGGATATGGATTTAAATCCTTCCCTGGTTCTAAGTAAATGTGGACTCACATTTGAGTCTCGTGCTTTTCAGAGCTGGGTTCTACTGACCAAGCAGGAAGCTTTTGTGGGGGTGGAATTTCCTACCGTCCTTTTCTTGAAGCTATTATTCACCTTAACAACTGCCTAGTTGCTTATACTCAGAGCAAATGTGAGAACATTTCTCCCATGTCTTAGACTCGTAACCAGTTGTGGCAGAGCGCGCTGCATTCCAGTCTTTCCAATGGTGTCCATCTCAGTAGGATTCAAAGTACTAAGAGTAGATACAAACAGCATCTTCTCTGTGGACCCCACCATGTGGGGGGTGGTTTGCATCCCCTTGGGATCAGGAACCGAGTGGACACAGTGCTGCTCAGGAGGCTGCACTTGTCAAAGATGCTGGGGATTTAACACTTAATTTCCTTGCTTCTCTGAAAGAAAAACGTATCTCAAATACTATTTTGGTTTGTCTTGACCATAGCAGATTTCAGCAGCTGTGCTCTTGCCTGCCCGGAGCATCCCCCCCTCCTGCAAGAGGGTCCTGTACATTTGCATACTGTTATTGCTGAAACAAGCTCAAGATGGAGCTGGAAACAAGGAGAGCGCTGATCCGAAGGTTTTCTCCCACATTTTCTCAGGTTGGGATTAATGTAATTGAAGCACAGAAGCTGGTGGGGGTGAACATTAACCCCTTCGTGGTGGTCAAGGTTGGAGAGGAGAAGAGGCACACAGCAACGCAGAAGTCAACAAACTGCCCCTTCTACAATGAAGTATGTGATATGGAGAGGGGCTCCATCCTTGCCCCACCAGTGTCCCAAGTGGCTGGGGCCATCCTTGCAGGCAGTGCTCGGGATGCAGCTGCTCTCAAGCAGAGGTGCTTGTGGGGCCCTGGGGCTCACCTGTCTTGCTCTTCTCTTTCAGTATTTTTTGTTTGAATTCCATGAGCCAAGGGACGTTTTATTCCACAGACTCATAGAGATCTCAGTAAGTATATCCTCCTTTTTATCCTTCGTCGGTAACAGGTCCAGCCCAACGCTTCTGTGTGTAGATGCTGGCAGCGATGGGCAAAACAAGGGTACCAGTACTGGCCAGGTTTTCCAGCCAGAGGCATCTGCCCCACAGAGAGACCAAAGGGCCTTGCTGTGGCCACAGTGGAGCAGGGACCCAGCCCCGCTCTGAGCCAGCATGGGGTAGTGCGGCCTTCCCACCTCCTCTGGTCAGGTTTTCTCTGCATCCAGTGACTGAAGTGGGGCCTCTGGGGCAGTTTCTTGCCCATCGCCTGGTGTTGTGGTTTTGGCCAAATTGGCCAATGGCCGGCGACAGATGCTCCCCCGCCCCCAACCTCTCGTACAGAAGAGGAGGAGGAGAGATAAAGAAATCTACAAGTTTAGAAGAAACTAAACTACTTTAATGATATATTAATAATAAAATAAAAAGGAAAATAATGAAATAGATACAGTATATACAAAACCGTATTAAGCTCCCAGGATGACATCACCGGCAGGCACTGGGGAAGTCCCAGGCTGGACTGAGTGATGGATGGGAACTGGGTTCCAGAGCTGGAGTCAGGAACACGCGGATCAAAGGCAGATGAACAGACAGGGTCCTCCTCAGATGTCGGCCACTGAAGAAAGAGGGCTGACCCTTTGATCCCGCAGCTTTTGTACTGAGCGTGGGGCAGATGGGATGGAATACCCTGTTGGTCAGGTTTGGGTCACCTGTCCTGTCCGCTCCTCCCTGCAGCTGGGACCCCCCTACGCTTTTCTGCTTCCCACCCTCCAACGGGGCAAATAACAAAATTAGCTGACCCTGGTTGTTGTAGCAATAAGGATAAGCAAGAGCCTCTCTGCCTACCATTCCTTGGCACAAACTGCCTTATCCTATCACTGAGAATGAACCATTTTTGACACCACATGCAGTTAATTTCAGAGAGTTAGAAGAGGCCTAGCTAAGAAGTAAAATTACTGAACAGAAAACGGGTTCTGTTTTACCACAAACTGGGACACCTTGCAGCCCTGCTTTTTTGGGGAGGGTTTCCCTGCTGCGCCTTACCCTGGAGCCTCATCCTGCAGGTTGTGGAGGCAAACGACTGGTGTGAGGGGAGCTCAACAGTGATTTGTGCTTGTAGAAAAAAAACCCAGGCAGGCAAAAAGTAGTCTTCAGAAATCCCCTGGCCCAAAGTGCAGGGGCTTCCCCAAAACACAGTGCTTTTCTGAAGATAGCTAAACCCAGCCAACACCTCCTTTGCCACATTATCTCCAGCACCTTCCCTGTGAAATGCTGCTCGTCTCTTCTGCTGGTGTGGGTTCAGCAAGCACCAAGCAAGGCCTGGGTTTGGGAGAGACACTAGCATGGTGGGGTCATAGCTCTGCCCTGACCCACCAGGATATGGACATAGGACTCCCTGTGGGAAAACAGGTCTGCCCTTGGTCCATTGTAGGGGTTTGGCTTATCTGGGGCTGGCAGAAGCAGCTGAATTGGTTGCACGTGAATTTCTCTTGGCTCAGGTTTAACTGAGGGCTATGGGCTCATGGGCTTTGTGGGAATTGTTGGGCAGGAACGGGTTTGTCCCAGGGCTTGCTCAGGTGGGTCAATGTGCATGAGGAGCTTGCAACCGCTGCCTGAGCTGTGCGTTGGAACGGGCATCTCTTAGCAGTCGTGTCCTCCTTAGAGATGTCTGGATGTGTCACTTGGCTGCCCACATCTCTTGGTGCTCAGGGGTGTTTGTGCCGTCTGCAGGTTTTTCACTCAAAGAAGATACCATTCCTGGGAACGTGCATAGGAACATTCAAGATGGATGTTATGACAGTGTACAGCCAGCCAGGTATGACCAACTGCACTGCTTACCTGCTCCCTGGCCCTGGGCTTTGCCTGAAACTGATGTTTCATTCGTGCTCTGCTGAGTTTGGTGAGGGCCCTGTCTTCCAAGCACTTAGTGCACATGAGGACCAGCACTTGCTTCTCCTCACAGCTGTCTGAGGGCTGGTATCACCTTCAGAGGCAGAGTCAGGGCAGTCTTTCTGCAGGTGTAGTTGGGATGTGAAATGGTAACCTGGGCTCTCCACAGGGAACTCCTTTCCTTTCCTCTCAGATCACAGGTTTTTCCAGAAGTGGGCAGTTATCAGTGACCCCACGGACACCCGGGCAGGCGTGAAAGGCTTTGTGAAGTGTAGCATCTCTGTCACCGCACGTGGGGATGTTGTGGGCTCCCTTCCCACCTCCTCCAGCAGCCGGGATGAGGACATTGAAAGGTAGGTGCAGTGCAGTCTTCTATGGCCCTGGGTAAAACGGTCATGTCCTCTTCACACTACCTTCTTTAGCCCCATTTTTCCCTCTTTTGATGGGGTAAGACCTGGGGAAAGAGACCTGTGGTAGGGCAGGATCCAAACCTCCTGCCAGTCAGGGCACTTCCAACGTAGTATTTCTGGAGAAGTATTTCCCAGCATTGTATTTCTCCAGGAGAGAGCCAGAACATGAATTTGTCTTTCAGGAACCTGTTGCTGCCTAAGAGAGTCCCTGCAGAGAGACCCTGGGCCAGGGTCTGCATCAAGCTGTATCATGCCGAGGGCCTGCCCAGCATGAGCGCAGGCATCATGGGTGGTTTCTCCAAGATCATAGGGGAGAAAAAAGTATTTATCGACCCATACGTGCAGGTCTCGTTCTGTGGGCAGCAGGTGAGTCTGCCAGGGGGTCTGTGTGGGGCCAAGCTGATCCTCCCTTGGCTGTGCGGCAGCAGGCGCCTCCATGAAACACAGCAATCCCACCGGAGACAGGCTAGGAGAGCCAAATCTTGCTGTCTTTGGCAATGGCCAGAGCCGTGTGGCCATGGATGTATGGTGTCTGGATGAGAAGGCTTTTACAGGACTTCCGTTTCTGCAGCGAGCTGCATGGGGGACAGCCCCAGCCCTGAGCACAGCCACTGGCTGAGCTACTGGCTGCGCAGGCCAGTAGCTAGTTGATATTCCTAAACATAGAGAGAGGGCCAAATAAATCCCGGAGCGGAACTCCTCTGTGGCAAGCTAGACTCAGGATGACACCCTCAGGAGAGTTTACTGGGCTATTGGCCATTTTCTTGCAGCTAAGCCTGGGGTTTTTGGTCCTGTGACATCCGTTAAGATGAGAATCAGTCCCTGTGCAGCCTTGTGGGCCTGGGGGTGTTCCCAGGGGACCCTGTGACTCCTCTGGGTCTGGTGGTGCTGCCCACTTGCTTCTCGTGTTTCCCTTGGCTGTGCAGGGCACGACCAGAGCCTTGGGACAGCCCCCCTTGATGAAGCGCAGAAAGCAACTGCTGGGACAGGGCCAGGAGCAGGGATAGTGCCACCTCCAGAGCTTGCACAGCACTGTTGGCAGGCGGGACAGGAGGACATGCTGTTCCCAGAGAGGCTCTGAGGCATGCCTTGCTCTGGCCAGGGGCCTGGACTGTGTGGCTTTCACACCTTCTCCTTCCCAGGGGGAAACGTCAGTGGAGACCAACACCACTGAGCCTGAGTGGAACGAGCAGATCAGCTTCATAGAGATGTTCCCGCCTCTGGCCAGGAAGATAAAAGTTCAGGTGCTGGATGATGCCAATGTTGGTGACGTGGCCGTGGCTACACACTACATTGACCTGCAGCAGATCTCGGACCCTGGCAGGAATGGTGAGGCCTGGCATGGCTGGCCCCGGGGCATGGTGTCCTGGGCAGCCCCATGCCATGCACCCTCTGCTTGGCCATGGTGGTCTCCTGGAGGTGGGAAGCAGGAGTGGCCGAAGCATGCTCACATCCCTGTGTCTTGGGCCGTCTTCTTGGGGGGAAAGTCTCTCTGGATCTCCCTGTGGTGTAATTAGACCCTCTCCCTGTTGCTGCAGGCTTTAATCCCACGTTTGGCCCAGCCTGGGTGAACCTGTATGGCTCCCCCCAGAACTCAGCTCTGCGGGACATCCACAAAGACCTCAATGAGGGCATGGGTGAGGGGATCTTCTACCGTGGGCGCATCCTCATGGCCGTCACGGTGGAGATCTTCAGCAGCCCCAGCATGGCAGAGAGGAAGCTTGGGGACAAGACGAAAAGTGCCCTAAGCAAACTGAAGCTGAAGAAGAAAAGTAAGAAATCCAAGGAGAAAGCCAAAGAACTGAGGCAGCTGAAGGGAGAAGAGGAGGCTGGGGGCTCTCAGGAGGCCGAGCAGCCTGAGGAGGTCACTGTGGAGGTGGAAGAGCTCCATCCACTCCCCGAGGTGAGTCCTGCCAAGCTGGTGTGGCTGACCCACGCTGGCCTCTGGCGTGCACAGGCCTCATGGGGAAGAGGCAGTGGGATTGCTTGCTGTAACAGTGCTGGAGCAAATTCAGCCTGCCCGTTGCTGGGCCATCCAGAGCTCTCTGAGCCTCTGCAAGGGCTGAGGGCCACAGCCCCAAAACACTCCCAAGGTAAGGCTGGAGCATCCCCACATGCGCTGGCGTCCTGGCGCAGGGAGGACTCTCACGTGGGTGTTATTCCCAGGGCACAGCTGCCTTTGAGCACGTACTTTTTTCCCCCTGGAGCTAGGGAGGTGTTAGCTGGCTCTGTGTCTCTACTTGGCCTGGAAAAGGCAGGCAAGATGCAGCTGTGTTGGTACCGTAGCCATCCCTTAGCCTACAAACCTGCTCAGTGGCTTCACACAAGCATCAGCCAAAGGCATGGCTCTGCACCAGCACCTCAGGATTTCCAAGAAAACTTGTCCCGCGTCTGGCAGACCAGGGGTGGTGACCTCAGCAGCATCCCACTGATGTCCCTTGGGAGGGCTGGCAGGCACTGGCCGTGCCCTGGTGCTCTCTGAATTTCTGCTGAGGCAGCAGAGCACACGAGGCTCTTGGGCTGATTACTGTCTCCTTGCTCAGAACACACTGGGGAGGAAGGAGGAATTCCTCCTCTTTGCTGCCTTCTTTGAAGCCACTATGATGGACTCCTCTCTCAGCTCCAAGTCTGTCAGCTTTGAAGTCTCTATAGGTGGGTATTCCCCAGGGCCCCGTGTCCAGAACCTATGGGATCAGCGTGAATCTCCCTCTGACAGCCCAAGTCAGCACTAAGGTCCTAAGGTGCCAGCCCTTTCACAGCTCATGCTTCAAAACAGGAACACAGGAAGAATGGGGGATGAAGCCAGGGAGTGCACACAGGGCTTTAATTACCTTAAAAGTCTGGATGTTTTCCTATAGGATTGGAGATTTGCAGTATTTGTCTGAACTGCCTGTTTGGGGAGAGTGGCTGAAGCTGTCCTGGGAAATGGGGGTGAGGAGAGGTAGAAGGGTTTGGGAGCAAGAAAGGGAAGCCCAGCAGGGGAAGCTAGGATACTGGGGTTGGCCACGTAGAGCTGAGGGGCTGTGACAGAGGGTGATGGGGAAACAATGATAGGAGAGCAGGTCCAAACCCCCACCTGATAAGTGAGTTGAGTTGAGATGCTTGATGCTGAGAAGTCTTCCTGGGTGACTGCTGCTGACCCCAGTGTAGGGCTGTAGATGACAGTTAACAGGCACTTAGAACCAGCGGAACTTGAACGCATACACAAGGACCTCCTTGCAATTGCCCAGCTCCCTCGCAGACCTCCTGGTTGTCCGTGTAATGCTCTGGTGGTTGGATGCTACCGAACTCCTAGTTCCAAAAGCAGTGTGTGCCCATGTGCTTCTCTTGGCAGGATGATTGCACTCTCATTTTGCAAGCTAGCAAACTTGTTTAACAGTCATCCTACTTACTTGTTTACTGTTTAATGCATAACTTCAAGGAAACTATGGCAAAGCTGAAGAGATTGGGACCAAAGTATGGAGAAAAGTGGAAAAGGGAGAAGTGAAAGAAGAAAAGCAGCCTTTGCTGGACCCTGGTTCAGATGGTGAACTGGACGTTGAAGTCCTGGCCCCAGCTTCAGCAGCACCGAACAAGTCGGTGACGAAGAGCCAGAAACCAGAGCCCATGGAGTATGACAGGTGAATCTTCTTTGTCCTTCTTTCCCACCTGCCCCTGGTCCTGCCCCAGCTTCCTGGGTCGGTTATTCCAGATGTTCTAGAGGTCTGCTCAGCAATGTGAGTGCTGTGCAGGTGTTTCTCCTCTTTGCAAGCCTGCAGCTTGACATGGCCTACCTGGCTGGCATTGCCCATTAGCTCTGCAGGCCTTACAGTGTCTGCTTGATGTGTGCAGGTGGTCAAGGATGTGGTCCCAGTGAAACTGTGACCCATCAATAACAGCGGTCCCTTTTCTGGTTAACAGGCAGCATCCTAAGGGCTTGATTCCAGCGAGGAGGAAGGGAAGGAGTATTCTGGCAGATGCTGTCTTACGTTGGGCAGGCAAGGCAGATAGACAAGCCCTTCTGATGATACGTTTGCCCTGGGAATGCTGCCTGGTTTGTGCCACAGGCCTGGCAATATCTTGGTGTGTGTGTTGCGAGCCCTGTGCCTGCTACTATTCAGTCCCATAGCAGCAAGAAATCTTGGCAGCACCCAAGATTGGTGGGCTCTTCTCCAATGGACTGCTTCTTCAATGGCTCTCCTTCTTAAATGACTGATGTGTGAGGAGGACCCCATCAGCTCATCTACCTTTTGATCCCAGTCAGTGTGTTCCAGTTCCCATTTGTCACTGAGTCCAGTCCAGTCTGGAACTTCCCCAGTGCCTGACAGTGATACCTCCCTGGGAGCTTGATACACTTTTGCGTATATTTGTATATAATGTATATATTTCATTATTTCCTTTTTTAAAAATTGTTAATATTTCATTAAAGTAGTTTAGTTTTTTCTAAACTCATAACTTTATTTCTCTTCTTCTCCTTGGAGCAAGAGGTGGGGGAGAGCATCTGTCGTCTTGTCATTGGCCAACCTGGCCAAAACTACGGCAGATTTATTGGTGCCCAACATGGGGCGTGAGCTTCCAGTTTGCTCAGGGAGTATCAGTCCTAAGTGAAATGTTATATTCTGCCTTTAGAGAGCATTGTTTGAAGTAAATAGATATAATGCTGCTGAACAACTGAATATGTTGAATGGTTTACTTGCTCTTTGTATTTGTATGTGGTGGTTTAAATGTGGTGGTTTTGTATGGTTTGGCATTCAGATGTATAATATGGTTACTTGGATAATGGCTATACCTGCATATTTTGGGCATTACATGATGGATTTTATTAGTAATTACCCTTTTGGTTTCACGTGGAAAAGGTTTATGTTGCCCTTTAATGCTTATGTCACAGAGCTAGGGGATGGCTTTTACCTCTGCAAATTGACTCAATTCACCTTCTCCTTCAGTCGCTTCTGCACCTCGTGTAGGACTCCATACAGCAGCTTTCCACCTTCAGTGCTTTCCTACAATACGACAAGATCCATCAGTGAACAGAGCACACTGTTTCTCATTATCTTGAGAGTTCATTATATGGTGGGGCTTCCTCACCATGAGTCACCACATTCTCTGGTGGCATTCCAAAGTCTTTGCCTTTGAGCCAGTTTGTGATCGCTTCTACAATTCCTGGACAATTTGGGTTTCCTATTTGAGCTCGCTGAGTGATTAAGGCAACCCACTTACTCCAGGTAGCATCGATGGCATGATGAGTAGAAGGAACTTCACCCTGGAACATCCAGCCCAGGACTGGTAATCAGGGTGCCAGGAGGAGCTGTGCTTCAGTACCAATTACTTCTGAAACAGCTCTAACTCCTCCGTATGCTGCCAGGATTTCTTTCTCAGCTGGGGTATAGTTGGCCTCAGAGCCTTTGTATCCTCAACTCCAGAATCCTAGGGGTTGACCTTGAGTCTCCCCTGGTGCTTTCTGCCATAAGCTCCAGGTAGGGCCATTGTCCCTGCCTGCAGTGTAGAGCACACTTTTAATGTACCGTCCTGTTCGGACTTGTCCAAGGACTACTGCACGCACAATCTCTTGTTTAATTTGCACAAAGATGGTTGTTGCCAGATCCCAATGGATGTGACTAACAAAGTATCAGCTATGTCCCCACCTACTAACAAAAAGAAAATACAAGTCTTTTTAGGCATTGTAGGTTTCTGGAGAATGCTTATACCAGGTTATAGTCAGGTTGTGAAACCTCTGTATGAAGCGACTTGAAAGAAAAATGAGTTTACATGGGGTCCTGAGCAATGACAGGCCTTTGAGTAAATTAAACAAGAGATTGTGCAAGCAGTAGCCCTTGGACCAGTCCAAACAGGACAGGACATTAAAAATGTGCTCTACACTGCAGCTGGGGACAGGAGATCATCTAGTCCAACCCCCTGCCAGAGCAGGGTCACCCAGAGCAGGTGGCACAGGAGCGCGTCCAGGCGGGTTTGGAATGTCTCCAGAGACGGAGACTCCCCCCCCTCTCTGGGCAGCCTGTGCCAGGGCTCTGCCACCCTCAAAGTCAAGAAGTTCCTCCTCATGTTTAGGTGGAACTTCCTATGCTCAAGTTTGTGCCCGTTACCTCTTGTCCTGTCACTGGGCACTGCTGAAAAGAGCCTGGCTCCATCCTCCTGACACCCACCCGTTAGATATTTAGCATAGATTCATCTGGGCACGTGCTGCTCTCTGTTAGAAACCCTGTGCGCTAGTTTGGGATGGCAAAGGGCAGACCCATGTTGTGGGGCCCAAAACAGCTGGTTCTCTGTGAGGAGCACGGAGCCCAGACGCTGCTCCCTGTGCTGGGTGTGCGAGCACTGTTTTGTGATAAGGCACACGCTCGCGCCTTCTGCAAACAGCAGCTGTAACCTCCTGTGCCTGCTGCCCTTAGGTCATACAGCTGCCTGCCCATGATGCATGAGAAACCCTGCGTGTCCGTGTGGAGCTACTGGGAGGATCACACCTGGAGACTCTACATTTCCAACTGGATCGTCAAGCTGGCAGAGCGCCTGGTAGTGTGTTCAGGGTGTCTGACTGCAGCTTGGTCCTTCCCGGCGTGCTTTCCTTGTAGCACATGCAGTTGCTTTGTGAGATGTTTGCCTTAAACATCCTCACCTCCCGTGCAAGTCGGCGTCTCTCACAGGCCTTTTAGACGTGTGGGGTAGGGCAGTGAGCGCAGAGCCACTGCCCGTCCTGTGACACAGCCTGGTGCTGTCTCCTGGAGGTGTGACTGACACCACGTCTGTGACAAAAAGCTCCTCTGCTACGAGTCCTGTTTGCTCTGGGAAGATGCTGCTGCAAGCAGACTCTCAGCCTTGGGCTGTCATCAGGGCGGTGCAGTCTCTTCCCAGTGCCTCATCCTTCCCTTTTGGGAAAGGGAGCTTGCCAGTGTTTTTCAGTTGCTACTCAAAGACTGAGACAAAAGTTTTTGTAACAACCGGTGTAAAGGTTACTCCCAGGCTCCAGAGAGTCCCTGGCAGCACAGCACTGACCCGCAGCCCTCTCACGATCCCTAGCTCTGCAGAAGGACACAAGCCATTTGTGGCAAAAGCATCCTTGCAGTGTTTCACTCTGGCCCTGCAGCCAGGTGCAAGCTGCCTGAATGTTGTGCTTTCCCCACAGGAGCAGGGGCTGGACGATGTGGAGAAGCTTGTGAGAAGGCCAAAGGCTAAAGCAGAAGAACGGCTCAGAGAGGTGCTGGAGGAATTTGTAGCTGGATGCAGGTTAGCATGTCCCTGATTTCTTAAGGTTTCTTGTTTTTCAAGTATAGTGTGTTTTGCCTGGGCTGTGCACAGCCTGCTCTCCCATCCTCTTGAGACAGATGAGTGGAAGGAAACTAGGACGACCTTGGGAAAGGACCCTGTAGCTCTTCAAGCTTGGAGAGGATGCCCCAGTCCTGGGAAACACAGGCATCGTAGGCTGCAGCCTTGATGTTCCTGGACTCTTGGGTGTTTCCTAAATGTCAGGAAGTTTTCTTCACTCTCTTCAGTCATGCAGACAAGAGACTAGTGTTTCAATCACTGTGACAGCCTGACGGGGTCCCATACACATTTCAGTCCCCAGCCTTGTCATGGCAACAGTAGAGAGGGATCCTCAGGTGCTGAGCCATCCCCAGTGTACCTTCCGAATCAAAAAGCTTGCGGAAGAGAGGGCATTGCAGAGAGGGGGGATTCTGATGCATTTGGATTAGTACCAGAGAGTGGGAACTTGTGCCCCTGCTGAGTGAGCTGTGCCCTGCCTGCTGGGTACAAGGACTGCAGAGCCTGTGCTGCTTTTCTCATTGCAGGCAATATTCACTCGGCGCAGAGAGAAAAACAATGGCCCATCCAAACAACCTTGACAGATGTCGGATGAAATACCTGATGCGCAACATTGTAAGCTGTGGGGCTTAGTGGTGGTGGTGGGAGCCCATGCAATACCTGCTCTGGGGGATGCTTCTGGAGGACCAGCTAGAACTGATGCTGAGAAGGAAATTTGGGGTTAAGACATGGTATCAGTCATAGGCTTTTACTGCAGCATGTCCCGCTTCTGCTCAGAGCAATACAGCTTCCAGCACAGGGAACAGAGGCAGGGACTGGCCATGGCTGCCTCCAGATTTATGCAGATGTTGCTGTCCTTACTTTCCTGTGGGGCACGTGTGGCCGAGCACATGTGTGTTGCTGGAGGCCTTGTGGTGCAGGCTGTTCCCACAGGCACTTTTGGGGGAGCTCACTGAGACCCACTGCCCCTGGAAACTCAGCCCATAGGCTGGGTACCCATCCAGCAGATCTACAACAGCCATCCACCTGCCTGTCTCTGGAGAGAGCAACATCTAGGCACTCATAATCCTGCAGCCAAGTCCAGCTAGCCGAATGAGAGCACAGTCACATACCTCCCATCACAGCACAGCAGAGCACGGCTATAGTCACAGTCCTCATCAGACTCCAAAGCTTTGAAATGCTGACCAAAATGCATTGACAGCAGTAGGAAATAAAAATGAGGCATGTCTGGGTCCCGGGTCCCAGCTCCCTTCCCTCTGCCTCCCCGCACGTTGTCACCTGAGCTATGGTGAAGGTAATCTGCTAAGTCTGAGTCTCTCTGAAAGACAGAACCAGCCCAAGAGAGGAGTTTTCTGGCTTTGTTAGTCCATACTTGGTTTGCACACTGAATTCCTTTTGGTTTTCATTATTAGTTTTAGTTCATCACAAAGCCTCTCCTCAGATGTGTACGCTGTCAACTAATGGACATGAAAGCCCAGCCCCATCTTCCAGTTTCCTACATTTTTGTATTCACCTACTGTGGCCCCAAGTATCTCCTTGTGCAATGCCTCCCCCAGGCACTGTCTGGAGCCTTAGACCACTGGCTTCTGAAACGTGTACTCCTTACACATCTTTCTGCCCCACATGATGCAAAAGCTAATTGAGCTCTCTTACTGGCTGGTATCAGCAGAGCTGATGAGTTACTGGAGTCTCCAGTTCTTGGCACCCTTCATTCAATGGCTTGTGACAGGTTCATGGATGTTTGCTCTCAGCAGCTGGAGAGTGAGCTGTGGTGGTGGATGGGGTGGAATGGGGCAGGATGGACGCGATCAGCACACGGGTGCTTCCCTGCAGAGCCCTTGTGAGGGGTGCCAGCCTGGCATGCCTCAGTCACGGCTGGGCGTGTGACAGCTGTCTTCTCTGTTCAGATCCTGTGTGCAAAGCAGGGGCTCCGCGTGAGGCGGCGGCTGACTCGAACCAATGTCAAGGAGAAAGTTAAGGAGACAAGGAGGATCCTGGCAAAGCTACGCTTCATGGCTAAGGAGGTACAGCTGCTCCTGGGGTGCCCCATTTCCAAACACGGGCAAGGAAAGGGCACTGGGCTGGCTGCCGGGGCTCTCACTAGCCTGAGTTGGGGCTTTTCCTCTGCTGTCTTTCCTTGCTGTGTAAAATCCCAAGCTCTAGCTGCTGGAAGTTACCGTATTTCATGTAATGGCTCTTAGGAGGGATGAGGCTTGGCAGCTTTGCAGGGCTCTTGGTGACGGAGCTCAGCGGTGGGTTGGAGGCAGAGCTGGGCCAGCTCCAGGCCACCCAGGCCTCTCTTCCTGGCCGGCCCGAGGCTGTGCCCGCAGCGGGGCTGTGGGTGGTGTGCCTGGGAAAGCCGCCTTGCCTGTGCTGTCCACGCTCCCCCTGGGGGCTCACCCTGAGCACCTTCTGCAAATTCAGACTTGCATTGACACAAGATCTCTCATCCATAGCAGAGACTCTCCGTTCTCAGAGTTTCGCTGGCTCATTTTAAACAACTCCTGAATGTGTTTGTGTAGCTATAGTGTAAACCAGCATGCAGTGTTTGCTGGCGTTAGCAGACATGTTTGCAGTTTGGAGAAGTCTTTCACCAAGTGAAGTCGTATCATTTTCACACCTTTAGCTATGTGAGAGTAGACTTTAGCATGACCAAGATGTCACCCCTCGCACCACCAGGAGGAGAAGCTGTCCTCAGGATCCAGCTTCACAGGCTGGCTGCAGCTGGTCCCCCGGCCAGACAGGACCCTCCTCCCATTTTGCTCTCTGCTATTGGGTGGGAATGTTGCTGTCAGCCCTGCACATACACTTGCCACTTCTAGTCTGTGCTTGGAGGCTGGTGGTCTTTGTTTGGACCAGTAACAAATTGCTTTGGCTACTTCTGTACTGAAAAGTATCAAGTACAAGTGCAAACACTAACGGCAGGGAAACTGAGATAGGGAAGAGAACTTATATTAGAGTTTAAAAGAAGTGATTGCTTCCACTTGTGCATTTGCTTTATTGCAAGTCCTGCTCCCAACCCGAACCGCAGCTTTATGCTGGGCACTCTTTCGGGATGTAACTGGGATGCCAGCTAATGTGGTGCCTTCCCACAGATCAGCACTCGGGCTTCTGTCAAAGGTGTGGAGTAAAATGCCACTTCTCCAGTCTCGCGGGCACTCCCTCTCACCAACATGGTACGGGGCTGAGTGTTTCCTTCTGGTGTTCACAATGAAAAACAAGGCAGATCACAGATGCCTCTCAGACACCCGCAGAGCCACATTGCAGGGCTGAGACTTTCAGAAGCCTGTGCCCAATGTTAGGCCCTTCATTTGCTCCTGGATCTCCAAAGTGGCGTGCAGCCAGCAGTCCCTCCTGTGAGGAGACAAAGCTTTCACTGTGTCGGTGGGTGGAGGACAAGATACGTGCTGTTCGTCTGCTATGACGTTCCTCTCTTTCCTCCCTCCAGCCCCAGTGCACCCTCCCCGATGTACTCGTCTGGATGCTCTGCAACAACAGGCGTGTGGCATATGCAAGAGTTCCTGCACAGAACATTCTCTATTCGGTAGTTGAAGAGGAGAAGGGCAAGGACTGTGCGAAGATCCAGACTGTCTTTATGAAGGTAGGGTTCATATCAAAACAGTGTGCTCTTGCTTCGCACTGCTTCTCCCTCCTTCATGAGGAAACGAAGCTCTTGCTCTACCAGTGCCTTTTGCCTCTGTTAATGTGATTCGCTGTCTCCTGTGATCTTTGGTTGGTCACTGACTGACGGTGATTGTCTGGTCTGAAAGGGGCATGGCTGAGATGAGAAACCTGCTTAAACCTCCTGTGCTTTCAGGTCCCTGGCTTACACACTGGTGAGATCTTTGCCAAACTGGAAATCTACATGTGGCTTGGGGTAACCAAATATGCGAAGAACTGTTTGGCAGAGCTGCCTGAGGATTTCAAGTTCCTCTCTGAGAGTGGACAGGAGATAGCCCAGCTCTCAGCGTGCAGTCCTCCCAGCCGGCTCAGCAGGGATGGTGAGCGTAGATGCCACTTTTCCGTGGCTTAACTGAGCAGGAGAGCAGAGAGGTGAGAGGTCCTGCCCCAAGGTCAGTGTCTGAGGAGTAGGACCTGATCTGTCGTCTCCAAGGCATGACTGGGACATGTTTGCTCTCATGAGGACGTGATTGCATGCTCACAGCAGAAGCAGCACGCAGGACGGGTGCTTCATAGGCACTGAACGTGTTGCCAAACTGGCAATGGGCAGGAGGTCTGCCCCATTGCTGAGGCCCGGTGGTGCTCCCCCACAACAGATGCTCACAGCAGATCACTGCACATCTCCCATGTCATGTCCTTCCCAGAGGTGTCTGGGGAGCCTGCTGCGCTTGTCTTCCTTGACCAAACCTTTTGAGATGTGCTGGCCTTATGAGAACCACAGTGAATGCTGCTGGAAGTGGCAAGGACATTCCTTGCAGGCTGTGCCCACTCCTACCTGGCTGGCGGTCTTCTTCATGCATTTTTTTGACCTCACACAGGGCTGGATTGGGGAACTGGGACCTCTCTTCTCTTTCTCTTACCAGATTTCAGCTACTTCCAGCTCCGAGCCCATCTGTATCAGGCTCGAGGGATCCTCCCTGCAGATGACAATGGCCTTTCAAATCCATTTGCAAGAGTGGTGTTTTCAACTCATTGCCAAACCACCAGGGTGAGACTACGTAAACTCTTGCCTCTGCCATCTTGGGGACTTAGGGAGAGAAAAATCATCATGTCCTTGCTGACATGTTGAAGGCCAGTGCTGTGGCAGTCCTCCTGGAAATTTTGTAACTCCAGGCATGAGGTATTTATGTGTTCTGAGTGGTGTGACTGTGTCCAGGGAACATTTGACAAAACATATGTATCATTGAGCATGGTCTCAAAGCTTGATTGGCACGTGCTAGTTGGCTCCAATGGCTGATTTCACACTTTTACCATCTCACCTCCTGCCAGGTGCCAGCTGAATGCAGCTGTGTGGGAGACGGGATCAGCCCATGCTTCCTCACTCTCTTTACAAAGTGCATGTGGTTTGTTTCCACTGGCTGTGGTGTGCTCAGGCCTCCTGTCTCTCTCTGCAGATGCTGGAGGAGACACTGAGCCCCATGTGGAACGAGCTACTTCTGTTCGACCAGCTTATTATTGATGGGAAAAAAGAAGAGTTGAAAACAGAGACCCCGATCATTATAATCAACCTTTTCAGCCACAATAAATTTGTAAGTATGGCCATGCTGCCCTCCTGCTGTCGTTTCCAGGACAGGGAAGGCAGAGGAGCTCTGTGCGGGCGCTGAAAGCAGGCGCTTAGGAGGCACATCTCTGGTTTCTGTGAATCAGCTTGACCCTAGTCCGCTGGTGGTGGTGGTGAGTCCTGGGGGTTGTGGCTGAGGCGATAACAATAAAAAGAGTTTCTATAAATATATTAGTAACAAAAGGAGGACTCAGGAGAATCTCCATCCTTTATCAAATGAAGGAGGTAACAGTGACAAAGGATGAGGAGGAGGCTGAGGTACTTAATGCCTTCTTTGCCTCGGTCTTTAATGGTAGAGTTGGTTGTCCCCTGACTGCCCAGACCCCTGAGCTAGTAGATAGGGGCGGGGAGCAGAATGAAGCCGCCGTAATACAAAGGGAGATGGTGAGGGACCTGCTCCAGCACCTGGACATCCACAAGTCTATAGGTCTGGATGGGATCCACCCAAGGGTACTGTGGGAGCTGGCAGGAGTGCTCACTGAGCCACTTTCCATCATTTACCAGCAGTCCTGGCAAACCGGGGAGGTCCCAGTTGACTGTCGTCTAGCAAATGTGACGCCCATCCACAAGAAGGGCCGGAAGAATGATCCAGGGAACTACAGGCCTGTCAGTCTGACCTCGGTGCCTGGGAAGGTCATGGAACAGACCATTCTGTGTGCCATTATGCGGCATACGAAGGACAACCAGGCAATCAGGCCCAGTCAGCATGGGTTCAAGAGAGGCAGGTCCTGCTTGACAAACCTGATCTTCTCTGACAAAGCGACCCACTTGGTGGCTGAGGGAAAGGTTGTGGATGTTGTTTACCTGGACTTTAGTAAGGCTTTTGATACAGTTTCCCACAGCATTCTCCTGGAGAAACTGGCTGCCCATGGCTTGGATGGGAGTACTCTTTGCTGGGTTAAAAACTGCCTGGAGGGCCAGTTTAATTTCTTTATGAATGATCTGGATGAGGGGATTGAGTGCACCCTCAGTAAGTTTGCAGACGACACCAAGTTGGGTGGGAGTGTCGACCTGCTTGATTGCAGAGGGATCTAGACAGGCTGGATCGATGGGCTGAGGCCAATGGTATGAGGTTCAACAAGGCCAAGTGCGGGATCCTGCACTCGGGTCACAACAACCCCATGCAGTGTTACAAGCCTGGGGCAGAGTGGCTGGAGAGCTGCCTGGCAGAAAAGGACCTGGGGGCATTGGTCGACAGCTGGCTGAATACGAGCCAGCGGTGTGCCCAGGTGGCCAAGACGGCCAACAGCATCCTGGCCTGTATCAGGAATAGTGTGGTGAGTAGGACTAGGGACATGATCATCCCCCTGTACTTGGCACTGGTGAGGCCCCACCTCGGGTACTGCGTTCAGTTTTGGGCCCCTCATTATAAAAAAAAACATTGAGGTCTTGGAGCATGTCCAGAGAAGGGTAATGAAACTGGGAGGGGTCTGGAGGAAAAGTCTTATAAGGAGCGGCTGAGGGAGCTGGTGTTTTTCAACCTGGAGAAAAGGACGCTGAGGGGAGACCTTCTTGCTGTCTACAACTACCTGAAAGGAGGGTGTAGAGAAGTTGGGGTCGGTCTCTTCTCCCAAGTAACAGGCGATAGGACAAGAGGAAATGGCCTCAAGTTGCGCCAGGGGACGTTTAGACTGGATATTAGGAAAAAATTTTACACTGAAAACGTGTTGGAATGGGCTGCCCAGGGAAGTGGTTGAGGCACCATCTCTGGAGGTATTTAAAAGCCAGGTAGACATAGTGCTTAGAGATATGGTTTAGTGACGGTTTTTGTCAGAGTTCAGTTGATGGTTGGACTAGATGATCTGAAAGGTCCCTTCCAACCTAGGCGATTCTATACTTCCACTATGAGCTAGGGTGAACATGCTGTCTGCAGTGTGCAGATGGCTCAGAGATGCCCTGAGCCACGTCCTGATGAGTGCTCAGTGGATCCAGAATCTCTCCTTTTTGGAGAAGCCGTGCCTCTCCCAGGTGCCTGCCCTGCTTCCTCGGCATGCTCATGTTGCAGAGGGCTTGTAGCCAGGGGGAGACATGTAGCTCATGGGCCTGTTCCTTCCCCTCTGTCCCTCAGGTGTCATCTTCCATTGCTCCTTAGTCCTCCCTTTTCTTTCTTCATTAGTACTTTGAAGTCACACTCCTGTGGCCTCTTTGTTATCGTAAAGGGAATGGTGTAACTCGCACTGGATTCTCCTGTGTAGCTCGGCAGCTTTCCTGGGTCTATTTCCTGGGTCCCAGTACAAGACAGACGTTGACGTACTAGAGTGAGTCCAGAGGAGGCCACCAAGATGGTTGGGGTTGGAGCACAGGACAGAATGAGGAGAGGTGGAGAGCTGGGTGTATTCAGCCTGGAGAAGATGAGGCAAAGGCAGTGTCTTATTGCTGCCTGCAGCTGCCTGATGGGAGAGGGCAGAGAAGGTGGAGTCAGACTTCTCTTGGAGGTACCCAGGGGCAGGATGACAAGCAACGAACACAAGCTGAAACAAGAGAAATATCCAACTTGCTCTAAGGAAGTAGTTTTCACCCAGAGGGAGTTCCAATGCTGGGCCTGGAGCTCAGAGAGCTTATGGGATCTCCATCCGTGGAGACACTTAAGCCCTGGCTGGAGGAGACTCTGAGCAACCTGATCTAGCTTTGATATCCTCTGGTGCACAGTCCCAGGCTGTCTGCCCAGTTCTGCATGGAGATGGACTGGGAGTTAAGAGGATTTGCTGCAGGTGTGTCTCGTCTGCTCCTAGCTCTGGATGGAGCAAAGGGAATCAAAGCAGAGGATGGCAAGCAGTCTTGTGCTGTCCCAGATTGGCTGGAATTAGTGGTGGTCTTTTCTCTGAGGTGGTGAGATAACACAGGGATGCTTTGACCCATTCCCCCCTTTCCCGCAGGGCTCCCCTGAGTTCCTTGGCCAGGCCTTTGCTGTCCCACAGGTGAAGCTGGTTGATGAGCCATACACCAAACCTGCCATGCAGTTCTTTGATTTCTACAAAGGCACCAAAGCAGCGGGAGAGCTCATTGCCGCTTTTGAGCTGATTGAATTGGATTACAGTGGCTATTTGGAGGTAATGGCCTTGTAGGAAGCTGCGTATGGTTGACAGCTCTCTGGGGAGAGACGTGTGGGTGAAGAGCTGGTTGCACGGGGCCTGCCAGAGGGTTCCCTGTTGAAAGCCACATCTGCCTTTCAACTGAAGGGAGGCTGCAGGGACAGAGCCTATGAGCACGGGTCAAGAGGGGAAGGAGAGGGGCCGTGGCATGGCTTTCATTCCTTCTTGTGCCCTGCTCCACCTGTTCAGCCGTCAGTGCCTGATGATGTGAAACCCAAGGAGCCTGACTACCTGGGAGACCCCCGAGCTGGAAGGTTCATCATCCCTGAGGGCATATGCCCGGTGCTGAAGGAGTTTCGCATAGAGGTACACTGCCTTCTACTGGGCTGGCTCCCCACTAGGCTGCACCAAGCAGACAATGCAGCTGGTCTGTGCAGAGGGCAGGGCTTGCGGCGGGAGTTGGGTTTGGAGCTCAAAGGTGCCTTTGAGGCCTGAGCAGAAGCCAGAAACAGAGGTACTTGAGAGAGAAACTGTCTCAGCGGTTTAACAGCCAGAGCTGTTGAATGGCTGGGTTGGCAGAGTGGCCTCATGCCTCTCTTGAAGTCTGTGTCCTGCGGGGTGAGGGTGGTGGTAGCACCGGGTAGGGTTGCAGGCTGCATGGCTGTGCCGTGCCTGGCGTGTCTCAAGCAGCCCAGCGGCTTTGTGTTGTACTTCAGATCCTGTTCTGGGGCCTGCGAGACCTGAAGCGGGTGAACTTGTTTGAGGTGGATCAGCCCCAGGTGATCATTGAATGTGCTGGCAAGAAGGTGGAGTCAGAAGTGATCGTGACCTACAAAGAGAACCCCAACTTCACTGAGCTGGTCAAATACATGGATGTGGTGAGTGGGAAGGGGGGTCCCACCATGCCAGGGTGCACTGTGGCGGTCCTGCACCTGTGCACTGCCTGTCTGCATGGGGCAAGGTAACAGGACGGGAGCTGGTCCTGGCGCTTTGCTCTCTGGTGGCCACACAGTTTAGCTGCAGATCAAAACCTTTGTGAAATTGCCCACCAAGAGCAGTCTTATCCATCACCTGTCAGTGCAAGGCTTTGTTTTTTGAACAGAGCTGCCAGTCAGACCTCCCTGCCATGTGGTGGGGCTGCCACGGGTATCGCCCTTGTTCCTGTGAGCTCTGTGTGTGGTTCTTCTGCAGGAGCTCCCAGAGCAGGTCTACCTTCACCCTCCCCTCAGCATCTTTGTGGTGGAAAAGCGGGCGTTTGGGCGCACTGTGCTGGTGGGTACCCACGTTGTGTCCGATGTGATGAAATTCTCTCCCAGAGAGCTGGAGGAGGAACCAGAAGACGTGTCCAAAGGTGAGATGATCAAGAGGTTCCTGCGGAGGCAGCAGGCAGGGGTCTGCCAGTGGCAGAGATCCCTGGCCCTTCTCCTCCCTTCTAGCCAGGCAGCAAAAGTCCTCTCCTGAGACCCATAAGATGCCCAGAAAAAGCACAGCATGGGGCACGTTAGGGTTGGGGGCAGGTTGTTATCCTAGTCTATTGCACTCGGCTCCAGCCTGGTATTTGGGAAGCAGCAGCAGCCAAGTGATGGAGTGCTGTGTAAGGGCTGTCATCCCTCTTTGGGGATGGCAAAGGGCAATTTAAAGGGTAACAGGTAGGGTTTTCCTGTGGAATAACAACTGGCCAAAAAGTAGGAAGCGGTAGGCAGAAATAAATGATGGGAAACATGAAGCTCTTTCTCTTGTCTCAGCTTGGAAAGTCTCATCCCAGTGTCTTCCCTCTCAGACTGTGGTAAGCATTGGCCTGGCAGCTGGTGACCCGGGTCCCAGCACTCAACCCCTGAGTCTTGTGAAGGTGAGTGATTTGTAGGGCCCGGCAAATTTTGAAGTTTGGAAAGCCAAACTGAAGGTTAAAAATGAAAACGAAAGTTTAGAAGTTCAGAGTTAGGTTTCAACCCACCAGTTTTTGCTCTGGACCCAAACACTCCTCTCCCCTGACTGTTCATCGTCACTGCTGAGCGTCTGGGCTCTGGCACAGGGAGGAGAGCTGTGGTGCCTTGAAAACTGCTGCTTTTGTAGCAAAGCACAAACCTGGGGCTACAGGAAGCTTTACACCTCCTGTGCTCTGCTTGAAAGCTGCGCCTCTGCCAGAGGCTTCCAGGGCACTAGAGTAGGGTGCACGGGTGTCCTGGATGGTCGTTTCCTCCCTTGGAACCCTTTTCTCTGTTCTTTTAAGTCTCCTTTGAAGAAAATTCCAATCAATAAGCTTGTAAAGAAGGAGGATGAATATGAAGAGGAAAAACCAGAGCTGGAGGAACTGGATTGGTGGTCCAAATACTATGAGTCCCTGAAGGAGCTGTATAACCAGGTAATCTTTTGTGACAGCTGCCAGCAGAGAGGGAAAGTGGCTGCACTGGTTTGAGGAACAGGTTTTCAGCAGCACTGGGTGTCATAGGAATCCTCCTGGTATGGATCTGCAGGAAGATGTGGGCTTTTGTGTGTCAAGCGCACTTATGGTAGCTGGGTATCAAGCATCCACCAGGTGGCCTAAATTCAGCAAGCAATGGATGTTGAAACATCCCTGAGGCTAGGGTGCCCAAGTGGTTTTGAGGATTCAACCGGGCTTTTGTTGAGGCACACCTGAAAATGTGACATTGACGATTTTAGCTGCAATGCAGGGGCTTTCATGCTGCTTACTCTCCGTCCTGGTTGTCTTCCCAGGATGTGGTATGGGAGTAGGTCTGTGCCAGATTTCATTCCTTGCCCTGTGTCCCTTAGATCCCAATCAAAAACACCACCGGGAAGATCTGGGGAGAAGAAAAGGTTGTTAATGCACTCACTGGATACCCTCCTGCAATGATTTTAATCCTAAATAATCTCAGGCTTGGGATTACTGACTCTGCTGTCAGGAAAGCTTTGACAGTGTCCTATGCTTGGACGGAGCAGCCTTTGCTGTCAGGGATGAGGGATAACAGTTTGTGTGTGTTTCAGACACGTAGTGATGAGGAAGATGCTGAGAATGATGACCTGAATGATGCAGGTGAGTCCTCTAGGAATAGCCAACTCTTCTGTGGGAACAACCAGGATTTACACCATCCCAGAGGGTGGTGGGCTTGTGGGAATGGGATCTGAGCAGGTAACGACTTTGCAACATTCATCAAAAACAACGCAAAAGGGAGCAGAGACTGGAAACATTGGCAAGGGCTAACAAAGGCTATTTCAAGTTGAAAACACCAAGCTTGCTGCAGAAAAGTTTGGAAAACTGTGTTGAAGCAAGAGCCTTCCCGAGTGAGCAAAAACCTGCAGAAAAATCATCTGCAAGGAGCATGGGATTGTCAGGGTGAGAGCAGGAAGCAAAGGTGGGATGGAGAGAGAGAGGATGGTGGAGAGGCAAAACTGTCCAGGAGCTGGGCATCACTCTGTGCATGTGGGATTCTCACCTAGGGTACAGGATTCACTACGAGGTAACAAAAAGACAGAAATAATAAACATGATCTGAGAACAGCGTTACAGTTTGTAGGCTCAGGTTTGCAGAGGTGTAAGCAGTGATTCACCTAGCAATGACCCGGAGAGGTGAGACAGTAAGTAAAGAAATAATGTCAGTCCTATTTAAGGGATAGAGCTGAACGATGCCTGCATGCCATGCTCAAGGGATCTGGGGTCTTTGGGAAATGAGGCAAGGATGCACACTCTCTGTCCTTGGGTTGCTGGTGCCCCAGAAAAAGGTCTAACTATGCTCCCTCCAAGCACAGCTGCCTTTGCTCAAAGTGGTAGTGGTGCTCCAGTTAGACATCCACCCAAACCAGCAGTCCATCAAATAAGCATCCATCCAAAGAAGAGGGTTTTCTCTCATTGGTGGGCTGGTTCAGTCACCTTCCTCCATTTGGTCTCTTCCCACTTCCTTCCTGAACAGTGGCCACGTCGGCAGGCAAGTCTGCCAGTTTTTGTCCCCCTCCACCTGTCCAGCTTGGTCTGGCTGGGAAACGCGAGGTGCCATAAGGACACCTGTTAGAGACAGCGGTAGCTTCAGTTACCCTGATGCAAGTCAAAGCCCTGGGTGAAAGCGAAAGCTGTTTCTGGGGCCATTTAGTGGGCAGAACTTGAGATTCTGGGTGAGATCAGAGCGTTTTCTAATCTCCTATTGCCATTTCCAGATGGGGGGAATTTAAATGTATCCTCCATTGACATGGAAGGAGAAGATGAGGCAGTAATTGAAGCTGAAATTGCACGACCCAAGAGGAAAGTCGTCGCCACCCTTCAGGTGATTATTCAGGTGACAGACCTGGCCTCTTCCAACCTGCAGTGTGTGCTGGGCCCCTGTTGTTGCTGGGTTTTGTAACAGCCAGCGAGACCTTGGAGCCAAACTGGGATGCGTTTGTCCATCTGAGGATGGACCTGGGGGGATAAGGGAAAACCATAACACCTTGCACTTACTAATACAGGGGTAAGGTAGGAACAGGTGAAATGGTTGAAACAGGCAAAGGATGGTCTTTCTGAGTCTCCTCCCCTTTAAGATGGCAGGAAAAGGCCCAAAATTACTTTCTGTTTATTTCAGATCTACAACTCCGAGCTGGAAAATGAGTTTGATAATTTTGAAGACTGGCTGAGTATTTTCCCCCTTCATCGTGGCAAAGCAAATGAGGATGAAGACGGAAATGAGGATGAACATTTTGTGGGGAAGTACAAGGTACTGTATCATTTGAATGACATTCGTGGAAGAAAATCCTTAGGACAATCTGTATTTTCAGAGTATGGTGACACCAGCAAAGCCTTGAAGAGTGTGTGTGTGTGTGCGTGGTGATGTGAGGCCGTGGTGCAACACGGCCAGGGTGCTGTTGGTGCCTGTTGAAGCAATTGTGTCCTGTGGTCCTTTGTTAGTTGATAAATGCACCTGATTTAGATTTTTTTAGCTCTTGCAAGGAGAAAGCATGAAGCATAAAGGACTTGTATTCTGCTTGGGGCCTCTGGGTATGTTCAGTATGCAAATAAGTATTAGTGAGCTTCACTGGTTTTAAAATTAGTAAAACTAGTTTGAAAGAGGCATGATTGTCCCACTCAGGAGCTCTCGAAGACTCTGAAATATCAACTGCAGAAGTTGATTTAAGAAGGTCCCTAGAAAACCTCTGCTGCCTCCTGCCTTTGGCAGTCCAAAGTGCCTGGACATGTTCAGATCTTCTGGCATTGAC
This sequence comes from Sterna hirundo, assembly GCA_009819605.1. NCBI lineage: Eukaryota > Metazoa > Chordata > Aves > Charadriiformes > Laridae > Sterna > Sterna hirundo. Next base: position 2,379,836 of record CM020447.1, on the reverse strand, counting down.
AGTGGTCTGACAGCCTGCAGCCTAACATGCAAACAGGGGCTGCCTGGGCCATCTGGACATGACAGTGCCTATGGAAAGGACTGTCCCCATGGGCACAGCGTGTCTGTGGTTTTCATGGGGCAATGGCTCTGATTTTCAGTTGGCAGGTGACGCCGGTGTTGGTGGCTCCAATCCCCTCTGGGATATTCTCTTTAGTATCTCATTGCTACTTGCAATGTCTCTTCTGCAGGGCTCCTTCTATGTCTACCCCACTGAGGAAGCTGGCATGGAGCCGAAGGTTTCTCAGGGCATTCCAAGGAACAGACCCATCAAGGTTCTTGTAAGAGTTTACATCGTTAAGGTGAGTCTCTGATGGTGGTGGCAGTAATGCTTGGAGGTCTTTCCCTCCCTGTGGACCTCCTCCATCCTCTGCTCCGTCAATATGAGCAGTGGCACTTGTGAAAAGCTCAATGCTGGCTTGAAAGCTCTGCCAGCCCAGTGGAAGTAAGCTACATCTTGTCTATGGGGAGCCTTCCATGCTTTGTGGCTTCAGGTTGTGCTAAAAATACAGATTGACATTTCTTGGCTCCTCTCATCTGCCTTGAGACAGCGAACCAAGTAGTTGGACCGACCGCTGGAGACATTGGTGGCTTGATGGGGACAAGTGCCTGTTTCACTGCTGGGACGGCTGTTGGAGGAACCTGACCAGCGGGCTTGGGTGGTCTTAGGCCAGTGCAGTGTTCTTTGTGCAGGTTGCTCTCTGCAGCTGGCGTATGGCAGTACCTCTCGTGTATTCCAGGCTACGAACCTGTCTCCAGCAGACCCCAATGGCAAGGCAGATCCCTATGTGGTGGTGACTGTGGGACAGGCGCAGAAGGACACAAAGGAGCGATACATCCCAAAGCAGCTCAATCCCGTGTTTGGAGAGTATGCAGGAAGTTTTCATCTAGCAGGTTTAATAGCAATAGTGCAAATCCGGGGGCTCAGGCTGTGGCCCAGCACGTGTGGTCTTCTGTTCCTTTCTGCTGGAGTGTCTTGTGCTGTAACACAAAGGTCCCAGGCATGTCCCTTGTCTCCAGGTTAGAAGGGGAGCACTCCCAACTGCTTGATTTAACAAAGTATTGAGCCAAGCAGCAACAGATCACTGGAGAGCTTTTTCTCTAGCTCTGGCACCTTTATCCAAGGGCATACATTCCTGGAAAAATAACTCTTTTCTTTGAACATGCACACTGAAAACTGCATGCACTGAAAACTTCACACACTGAATTTACGGGGAACCAAAATCTATGAGAGAAGTTTGAGTTGTCAAATACAGTTCTTGAATGTGTAGGATGATTAAAGCAGAGTATGTGTTTGATTTTCGTTCTCTTTGCTAACTGTACTCTCCCTGTCTGATTCCTGTCCAGAGTTGTGGAACTGACAGTCTCCTTTCCCATGGAATCGGAACTCACTGTGGCAATATTCGACCATGATTTAGTGGGATCCGATGATCTGATTGGGGAGACCAAGATTGACTTGGAGAATCGATTCTATAGCAAACACAGGGCCAACTGTGGAGTGGCCTCTCAGTACGACATGTAGGTACCGGTGTGATACGTTAGGGCCATGAGATGCATTCTTCTTGCCTACTGTTTGGGTGGGTAACAGAGCACCTCCAGTTTTGGAGGACGAAACTGGCATCCACAGTATTCTTTGAGCAGGTGCCCCACAGATTTGCTACAAGCTGCATGGATAACTCCGTCTCCTGTAGACTCCTACCAGCTTCCTGTGATAGCTCTAATTCCTACTGCAGACTAATATATTTTGCATATAGCAGCAAAAAATTCTTTAATGTTTTCATATTGGCGTTCTGTGAGAAAAGCACTCACTTGACACTGATGTGATCTTGACCTCTTTCAGAAAGTACGGTGGTTTCTCTGGCAGTAGCTAATTCTGTGAGCAGCAAGACTCATGACATGTTTTCTTTTGGCCTCATTCAGTACGGATTCTTTGATATCTTTGGCCAGTTTTCTGTGAACTTCTCTTCTCCTACCCCACTAGTGGAGAATTATCTGTGGGCATGGAGTTGAGGCCCCAGCACTGTTAAAACCTCTGTCCCACTTAGGAGCTGCAGCTGGAATCGCTCCTCTTGCTGCTCTGATTCTGTGGGGTGCAAGCCTGGCTTTGTTTGGAGGAGGAGAGCTTGCTAAGCTTTTCACTTTTTAAGCTTTTGTGTGCCTGTGGTTTTTCCAGTGAGAATGTGAGCAAGGATCTGGTGGCATAGCCTGTGCTGTAGGGAAGGCAGCGTGTTTCACAGCCTAGGAAAAAAAAAAATCCTGTTGTGTCTAAGCTGAAGATGTTCTTGATGTTCTCCCTTTTATGCAGAAACGGCTACAACATGTGGCGAGATGCTTTCAAGCCCACGCAGATCTTGGATAGTTTATGCAAGAAAAACTCACTCCCTACAGCAGAGTACAGATGGGAGGAGGTCAAAGTGGACAATAAAATATTCAAGATCCCTCCAGAGGCTTTTCCAGAAGGTACAGAGAGCTTGGAGAGCAATGTCTGCTCCCTTAAACAGCTGCCTGTGCTCAGCGGTGCACATGCTGGTGAGAGGTCTCGGAACCCACAGCTTCTCTTCCCTGAAGTGTCCAGGTTGGCTGCCCCTGCTCTGTGCCCTGCATGGCCCAGCTTTCTGGGTCACCACGGGGAGCAGCCTTGGTGCTCAGCGGCCTGGTTTCAGAGGATGACGGTGTTGCACTGGGGGAAGATGTGATCCAGGCCATTGCGTCCCAAAGTGGCTTCCCCCGCAGTGGGTGGAGCAAAGTAAACCCACTTGCACGGCAGTGATGTGCATGGAGGTTTGATGGCTTGTGCAGCCAGAGAAAGGCGTAGCTTACTCTGGTGGCTGACGCTGGCACAAAGCTGTACCTCCATCTGCTTCTGACCACCATTGGAAAGATATGGGCATCCTTTCTTTGGGTTTTTTTTGGGGAGGGGCTTTTTCAGTCTCCTTTCCTTTTTTTTCAGATGGCTTTGTCCTTCAGGGATGCTCTCTGCTTCTGGTGGCTTTGGGTGCCGTGGGTGACTCCCCACTGCTTCTCACTACTGTTGATTTCCTCCTTGTGGGCGCCTTCTGCTTCTCCTTTGCTCTTTTTCTTTCCTACTCACTGGCATTACAAACCCTGAGCCAGGGCCACGGCTGTCCAAGAACACAGCAACCTTTCATGCCCTCTGCCAGCCGTGATGGAGAACTTCCCTGAGCTCAGGCCTGTCCCTGCTGTGCACGTTCCCTCCAGTGGCCAGCACCTGTGCCATTGAATCCCGCCTGGCGGAAAGGATGGAGCACTTGTGGATGGCTGGGTTCTGCAAGGCAATGCTATGTAGCCTGTAGGAAGGATGATCCCTGTGCCCGACCTGCCCGGAGAGGGGGGACCTACATGTATGGCCAACTTTACCATCTGCTCATTTCAGTGCTGCTCTTCCTCAGCTTTCCACTGGCCTCTATGGCTTATGTCATGAAGAGGAAAGAAATCTTGCTCAGGAGAGGGCAAGGAGCCCTTTCCTCCTTTTCTCAGGTCACTGGGTACCTGGAAAGGGAGAAACAAAGTGCTCTCCTAGGGTTCCCCTGAGAGCCAGCTCTGGTTCAGTTGTGGCTGTAATTGGTGCCCCGTGAACTTCTGCTGTGCTTGGGGACTGCTTGGGATAGTTTCGGTCTCAGACTGACCTCCAGAGATGCTCTCCATAAACCCAGGAATGGGTGGGTCATTGTGTCCTCACCTCTTGGTTTCTGCTTTTCTCCCTGGTGGCAGGATTTGGTCTTGAACTGCCATTTGGCTTCACTGTGCCAGATGAGTCAATTAACAGAGTTAATGAGTTAATTAACAGATAGCACAGCTGTGTGTCACTGCCGAGTGACAAGTGGTGCTTTCCTGGAGCCTGTGGAGTGGCCTCTCGGTATAACATGTAGGTACCGGTGTGATACGTTAGGGCCATGAGATGCGTTCTTCTTGCCTACTGTTTGGGTGGGTAACAGAGCACCTCCAGTTTTGGAGGACGAAACTGGCATCCACAGTATTCTTTGAGCAGGTGCCCCACAGATTTGCTACAAGCTGCATGGATAACTCCATCTCCTGTAGACTCCTACCAGCTTCCTGTGATAGCTCTAATTCCTACTGCAGACTAATATATTTTGCATATAGCAGCAAAAAATTCTTTAATGTTTTCATATTGGTGTTCTGTGAGAAAAGCACTCACTTGACACTGATGTGATCTTGACCTCTTTCAGAAAGTACGGTGGTTTCTCTGGCAGTAGCTAGATCACTGGGATAGATCTAGGGCAAAACCTCTCATCCGTGGATCTGTTGGCACTACCACAGGGACATGGTGACTTAAACTGCCCCAGAGGGTCACATCCTCCTTGGTGTTCCCTGGATCCTTTTCCCAGGGCCATAGTAAATTCTTTTTTGCCCTTTTCCTCTTATTTCTCTTAGCTTGTTTGTCTTCCTGCCTGTGGTTTTCCTCATCACTGCGACATATGGAACTCATTCCCTTCATTCTCACCCTCCTGCTTCTCCTCCTTTTCTGGGGAGCTGCTTGTTTTTCCCAGTCCATCACCTTTCCTTACTTGTGCCTGTGACTGACATCCTAACATGGCTCTTGCTGGCCAGATGCCTTCATCTTCTACCTGGCTGTGTCCTGCTGCAGAGACGTCTGTGAGGAACAACAGAGGAATGGCAGATGACAACTGGTCAGTGGATGATGAACATAAGGCTTTGTACGTCCTGCAACACTGGGAAGAGATGCCAGGATATGGGTACAAGCTGGTACCAGAGCATGTGGAGATCCGGTCCCTGTACAACCCGGAGAACCCTGGGCTTGCGCAGGTGAGATGCGTTTCCTTGTCCAGCCTAGACATTGCTCTGGGGAAGGACCTTCGGGACAGGTCACTCCCAGCCCCCTGGCTTGTCCCTGTTATCCTTTTGTCTCCTCATCATGGCATGAATCCCATGTGTTCCCCCTTCCTGGGTGGGCGACTGGAGCGGTGTCTGTGGATGGCTGGCCCTGCAATGAAGCGAGGGCTGTTGGCTTTGGGTGTCGTTTGCTCAGATACACCCCCTGACCTTTCATGGTGCTTCTGAACACCTTTCCTCAAGGCACCTCTGTCCATTGATGTTGTGGTCACAATGCTGGTGGCACAGGGTCCTTCCTGTCTCCTCAGACCATGTAGCACTGCTCTGACAAGGATGCTGTGTGGGTGATAAGGGATCTGCTCTGCCTTCTGAGCCCTGCCACCGTGCACCACGGTGGATAAGTAGGGTCCTTGTGTATCCCTGCCTCTTCCTCTGCTTTGTCCGCTATCACTGCTGCTTTTCTCCACTGCAAGAGCCCTGTTCTACCCCCTTGGCTTCTCCCTGGGCCGTGATGTAACTGCCCGTTGGAGGAGAAACATTCCTCCTTAGTTTTATGCAGTACCGTGATCTGAGCTCAAACTTTTCAATGTCCTGCACTGAGCATCTCCTGTTCCCTTGGGTACCGGAGGGCTGTAACAAAGCAGAACTCTGAAGTTACTCCAACGTTGATCAGCGTTGGAAATGCACGTGGGGAGAGGAGGGTTAGACCCATCATTTTTTAGTCCTTGGTTACGCTGAAGTGTTACAATATCATATGCTTCCTGTTAAGACAGAGGGACACGTTTGCCTCTGAAATTAACTCAGTTCAGCTGAAATGGTTTTTCTTGGGAGCAGAGTAGGGAGGGAAATAAGCAACTTCTGGTAGTTTTAATTTTTTCCCTGTCTAAAATCCAGTCATGTGTCACTCTGAAGTGCTGGGGATGGAGAGAGTCAAGCAGTGGCTTTCTGGTGAGAGCTTTCCTTGCAGGACTAAGCCCTTGCTCCTTGACAAGCTGGCGGGCGGTCTGTCTTTTGAAAGTCTCTCTGCTGTCTTCTCTCACCAGGGCTCCTTGCACATGTGGATTGACATGTTTCCAAATGATGTCCCCGCACCGCCGCCTGTCAATATCAAACCACGACTGCCTGTCAGGTAGCACCCGTGGGAGTGGGGCTGGGAGTGGTGAGCCTGAGTGGGTGGTCACTGTCCCTTGTCATGCCTGGCAAGATGTGCCACAGAGTCCTGCACCGGCTGAGGGCCTGTGCTAGCCTGGCCTGCAGCCCTCCTCTCTGCTTCAGCTCTGGCCATGGGATGGTCTCTTGAGGATATCAGCATGGGGCGTAAGCGCTTCATCTGCACAAGTGTTTGTGAAGGGCAGGGTTAAACTCTCTAAGGCTGGACATGAAGGTGATAGAAACCCAGGTCAGAGCTACTCATCTAGCTCTGTTTTGGCTAGCGGACAGATGTCCTCTGGGTGCTTGGAGAAGTGAAGTTGAAGGAGGAGATCTGCTGTTTTCAGTGATCTAATCGGGCTATTAGATGGAGAGTCCAGATTCTTCTCAGAGGTGCACGTGAAAGGACAAGAGATAATGTCACAAGTTGCAGCAAGGGAAACTCCAACTGAATATAGGGAAAACATATTCCCAGTGAGACTGAAGCTACCCTGGGATAGGGATGGAGTGACCCAGAGAGATGCTGGGATATCCATCCTTGGAGATATTAAAAACTCATGCAGACAAGACCCTGGGCACTCTGATCTACAATGAATCTAAAGCAAGAGGTCGGAGCAGAGACTGCAGAGGTCCCTTCCTGCCTAAGCCTTTCTGTGCTCCTATGGCTAAGTGGGTTTCCCATGCACCAGGGGTATGCTTTGCAAAAGCTGCGTGTTTTGACTGTGGGTGTTTGTCTTGTAGGGTTGTAGCTCCCCAGGAAGGGCGTTGTGCATGGCAGTGAGACTGCTGTGTTGTGCCTGGCAGGGGACCACAGTGCTAGGAGGATTCAAGCTGTCCTACTGTGCCCGTGTGGGCTTGACCTGCCCTCCCAGGCACCAGGGGTGGGAGCATGTGTCTCTCTCACCCCTGTGTCCTTCCCACAGCTATGAGCTGCGTGTTATTATCTGGAACACGGATGATGTGATCCTTGATGATGTCAACCCAGTAACGGGAGAGCCTTCCAGCGATATCTATGTGAAAAGGTTTGATGGGAGCCAGAGGGAGACCAGACCCTGGCTGTCCTGCTCCCTCCCCTACACCCTCACTGCCTCCTCTGAACCTCCACTTCTCCCTGCCTCAGCATGAGGTGCCCCACTCCAGTCCCCTTGCGTGGACTGCTGTACCACCAAAGATGTTGGTCAGGTGTTGGTCCGGTTTGGCTCTTTGACTCTTCCTTTCCCGCTACCCCATGGGGTTCAGCCCCTCCATCCTTCTGCTCTGCCTTTGGGGCTGGCTGACAAGGGGTAGGGGTTTCTTTTGAAACTGAGTTTCTGAGTTTTTCCTGCAGCTGGATAAAGGGTCTTGACCACGACAAGCAGGAGACGGATGTTCACTTTAACTCCTTGACTGGGGAGGGCAATTTCAACTGGAGGTTCATCTTCCGCTTCAACTATCTCCCAACTGAGAAGGAAATCACCTACAAGAAGAAGGACTCTGTCTTCTCTGTGGAGGAATCAGAGTTTCGGGAACCAGCTGTTCTGGTCCTCCAGGTGTGGGATTACGACAGGATTTCAGCTAATGACTTTCTAGGTATGGTGTAACTTGCTGGAAGTCGGGTGACTTGTCCCTCACCTTGCTGGCGTGTTATGGCATTTCTCCCAGGGCCCAGCTTTCTGAGGAGGAACACCAGGAGCATCAGATCAAGTTCTTCAGCTCAGCAGTCACCTGGTCTGGTTTTTCACATGTGAGCTGTAGGCCAAGCCTGGAGATACACACCTCTCCTACACAGACGCATTGAGCTTGCGTGCTTGTCCCAAGATCTTGCTGTCCTTTTTAGGGCTTGTCACACCACAGGACTTCCAGGTTCTGCTTCCTCACAAGCTTTCTGATAAACTTGCTGGGCATGCAACAGGGCCTGGTGCTGAAGCTGGGCTGGTGGTGATTCCACCCATGCTACGCTAGCACAAACACTGCTGCTTCTGTCCTGCTTCTGCTGTCATCCCCATGTTTGTAGCACTCTGTTCAGTTGTCCCTCCCTTCTTCAAACTTTGGCCTCCCCATTAAAAAGCAGTCCCTTTGCCCTGCTGTCTCTTGGGCAGGATAAAGCTGTCTTTATTCATCAACTTTCCATGCTATATTTAAAGGGCTTTACCTCCATGAGGCGCTTCCAATGGTGATTGGTTCAACTATGCTACTCGGGCACTGAAGAAAGTGTTAGATGGCCATCCCAACGATTCCTGGCATGTACAATCTTGGAAATTTCTAGTCAGGAAGGGCTTCTGCAGCCTTTATTGCAACCTTGACTTCCAAGCAGGGCTAGATGCAACCTAGGTCAGGTTGCTCAGGGCCTTGTCTGGGTGAGTTTTGAGTATCTCCAAGGATGGAGATCCCAGCACCCTTCTGGACCCCTTTTCCTGGCTGCACCATTCTCATAATTCTCAATTTTTTTTACGTTCAGCAGCTTACGTGCTTTCATCATCCACTTCTGAGAAGAGTCTAGCTCCATCTGCTCTATAGCTTCCTTTAGGCTATGAGAGAGGCAGTAAGATCTCTCCCTTGACCTTCCTTCTCTGGGCTGAACATGCACGGGTCTCTTGACCCATCCTGCTATGGCACGTACTCTAGCCTTGACCATCGCAGCCACTGCACTCTCTCTACTTAGTTGACACCTTTCTTGTGTTGGGGCCCCGAAACTGGACACTGTATCCAGATGCACCTCACCAGAGCTGAGCATATTGGCTATGCTTTTGCCAATACAAACCAGTACGTGATAAGACTGATTTGCTGCACGGGCTCAGTGCCAAAGTGGGACAGAAGCTCCTTCCAAGGAGGACCAAGGCGCGAGGCCAAGCAGGGAAATGAACTGAGGCTGTTTCAGATGTAAGACAGATTTGAAGCCTTTAAAGAGTTTCTCAGATTAAAATCTTATTATTAGATTATGATTTTTATTGACGTTTGCAGGAATAAGTGGGGAAGAGGAGCTTGGACATGTGAGGAGAGCAGGGTGGGACATGGTAAAGGAGTGGAAATAATACATCGTACCACACGCAAACCAAATTGGCCACATCAGAGATGAGACAAGACCTGTGGCTTCTGCATCTTAGTCTCTAACTCTTTCTTGTGATGAGGTTCAAGTTCTCCACCCATAAATGTGCAGGACTGTGCTAGATCATCGCAGCAGCTGGGACCCACTCGTGGCGGTGGGAGCATGTCTGAGGCAGAAACCCTCAGTGTGGGGTTTTATTGGGGCTGACCTCAGGATTTCACCGTGAGCTCTCCTCTTCACTGTGCCTGCAGGTTCCATCGAGCTGAAGCTGCACGACATGGTGCGGGCAGCCAAGAGCTCAGAGCATTGCACTGTCAAGATGGCCAAGGAGAATGCAACACCGCGCTTCTCCATCTTCCGAAACAAGCGCATGAGGGGTTGGTGGCCCTTCATCAAACTTAAAGAACAAGAAGACGAGGAGAGGGAGGACAAGCAGAAGAAGAAGAAGAAGAAGTGGAGAAGCTCAGTCAAACCAGAGGACATGGAGTTCACAGACCCCAGTGGGAACAAGTACCTCCTGACGGTAAGGCAGGGTGTTGGCACAGGTGAGCAGAGAGCCAGTGTTTTGCCTCTGCCTTGACATGGCAGCCTGTTCTGTGTGCACATAATCTGCAGAGGCAGCAATAACCCAGCTGCCCAGGACTTTGCACAGGGTCCTGGAGACTTGTCCCGTCTGCCGCAAATCCAGCACTTCATCTGGAGAAGTGCCAGCTGCGGTGGCATGCAGGGGGTGTCCAACGTCATGTCTTCCTCTGAGCTTCCCGTAGAGCTCGGTGAGGGGACAAAAGCAAGAGGCACATGGCTCTCCATCAACCAGACAGGACAGTAGCAAAAGCTTGTCCTAGGGTCTCTGCCTACCCCAGACAGGCAAGTGCCAGCTCTCTCGGGGCAGACTCGCTGCTGATGGTCCTGCTCGTGGACGATTGTTTGTCCCCAGGGGTGAGTTTTGCTCAGTGCCAGCGTGGGAGGCTGCAGACAAATCCAAATAGCTGGGGACTGCGTTGCAATACTGTGTCTTGTCTCCAGAACAGTTAACTTCTGGCCTGGCCACAGTTTCTGCTGGCTGCCAAGGTGAGAGACTCTCTAGCTAATGCCTGGAGGGAAAAGATAGTTGCACTGAGCGTCTGTAAGTGGAACTGGGAGAAAAATGCTCAGTCCTGGCAGGGCGTGTGGTCAGCAGGCTGGTCTGAGAAGCAGCACATGCGGCTGTGGCTCAGACATGTTCCCCTTCCAGGGTAAGGTGGAAGCGGAGTTCCAGCTGCTGACTGTGGAGGAGGCTGAGAAGAGTCCTGTTGGTTTGGGTCGAAAAGAGCCTGAACCCTTGGAAAAGCCCAAGTGAGTATCTGTACCTTTACCATGGATGGACAGTGCTGGGGACAGGGAGCGTCTTCTTGTCAGGAGCTGAGAGCCATCAATGAGACCCTCAGCGGTGGGGTCTGCAGAACTGGGGCCGCTGGGGCTTCCCAGAGGTCGAGTGTGTCCAGCAGGACTTGTGACTGCAGGATCTGGCTGATCTCGGTGAGGTAGCTATGCCATAATATTTCTTGTACAAAAAGGGCAGCTCTGGTTTAACCATGTGAACGCACCTGTTGGCCACATGGGTGCAGAACAGCTCTGCGAGGGCTGTCCTGAGGCTCAGGTCCTGTTGTCTCCAGCGCTTTCACAGGCCCCTAGGCTCATCCTGTCTGGAAGCAGCAGGAAGAGCACCCTATGAGGGTGGCAGGGGACCAAAGCAGAAGGGACATCGTGCTGCTCTGTGGGTTGAGCGTGTGCTCATCTGTTCTTCCCTTCCTGTTCCAGCCGCCCAAAAACTTCTTTCAACTGGCTGGTGAATCCCATGAAGACCTTTGTGTTCTTTATCTGGAAGCGGTACAAGAAATACATCATTGTGCTGTTCATCGTCGCTGTTCTGACCATCTTCCTGGTTCTTTTGATCTACACCATGCCTGGATACATCAGCGAGAAGATCATCAATGGATAAACGCTTTCCAGCACAGGACTACTCAAAGACAGGGGTGATTGAAGGATTTGAAACTGGACCAGAAAGTTTAAGGAAATCCTGCAGGTGCAGAGGCAACCTTCAGAGTGAGAGACTTGCAGAAGCGGCCTTCCTTTGGGGAGTCACATTTCACGCTAAGTACCCATGAGATGCTAAGAAACCAAGGAACCAGCCTACCAAATAAGGGAAACTCCTTGAAGGACAGTTACAAGTTTGGGAGAAAAAAAATTGTTCTATGTGGGACTGGGAAAACAGGATCTGCTGGGGCTGTCCCCATGGACAGGGCATCTGAAACCAGCTCTTGCCATTGGGAGTGATTCTGGCAGCAATGGGGACATACAGAGCCATCCATGCCCCAGCTTGACAACACTTGGCACTTCCCAGGCCTTTGCCTGAGGAGTTCAAAACACATTGTACAGGGGGAAGGCAGGTCTGGTGCACGGTGCTGGTGGAGGTAGGACCTGGAAGACCTTTTGAAGGGGGCTACCCAGGGAGAAGGATGACAGAGCCAAGGTAGCCACAAGCTTCCTGCCGTGTCAAGAGCACGGGAGCAGCACCTGGAGTTTAAATCATCTCTGGATGTAGTAGCACTCTGCAGGACACAGACTTTGTGGTTGTCACTCCTTACAAAACTGCTTAACAGCTTCTCCTGGGTGTGCTGGGTTGGATTCAAGCTTGCTTCAAACTTCATTTTGTCTCTTCCTTTCCACAGGAATAAAAGCTCCTTGGCTGCTCTCTCCCACGCTGCTTGTGTTTCGGAGCTGCTTTCTGGAGCTGAGGGGCCAGGCGGTCCTCGCTGATGCCCCTTTGCCCTTCCTCCCGGATGGCACACGTCTGGGACATCAGCATGGGGTCGTCAGCGTGAAATCAGTATCGTGGTGTTGGGCCGATGTAAATTAAATGAATCTGATTCCCAACATGGTCTCTGGTGCCCCAAGGGTGTTGTTTTCTGCACAGACAAGCCCTGACATGATCTGATCTCAAGTGGAGGTGCTTCATCTTGAGTTTTGGCAGAGCAGATGCCTTCTGAGGGATCTCATTCTGGTGCAGAAGATGATGCTCAGAGGGACCATGGCGTTTCTAAAGAAATTAACTGACAGCATGTTTTTACAGTGAAGATGGTTGCCTGATTGTCTTTTAAATGGGGCAGGAATAGAATAAGTTTTGGGGAGAAAACTAGCTGGGCAGGCAGCTAAGGAGCAGGTGAGGACTCTGGCTGGACCTGAAGGCAGGTGCGAGTGTCCGGCAGACATGGTGCTCCCCCAGAGGGGCTGGAGTTCAGCTGCTGGGTGGGGGCCCCAGAATGGCAAAGGGGGAGCTCTCTCTCACCCTAGGAGTCCCTTGGGCTGCTGCTGGCAGTGGCATGACCCCAGCCCTCCGCCTCTGCCCAGCCCTGGTGTGACCATGGCTCCTGCCAGCAGTTCCCCTTCCTGGCGCCACCTCGGCATGGCACCATGGCGGCCCTCATCGCAGTGTGCGACTTCGTGTGGCCAGCACAGGAGGACATCGGTTCACCCACTACCTCTGCCCTCACCAGCCACGTGGGCCATTGCAAGGCCGCTGCCAAGATGCCGGGAGGAGGTGAGCAGGGGTGGGGAGCCATGGGGGGTGCGTTCTGAGGGGTTGGGGGGCCGTCCCCGTATCGTGGTCCCACAGGATCTGCACCATATCATTTGTGACCAAGGGTGGAGAGTGGTGCAAGAGCCTTTGGGTGTTTGTAAAACACTCAAAGCAAAGATTTGGTGAAGGCTTGTGATGAGCTGTGGTGGCTGGGTGACAGGCATCGGTCAGTGGGGACAAGAGCAAAGAGGGAGGGGTGTGTGGGGGAAGGCTGTACCTTGTACTGGGCTCACACCACATGGTAAAGAGGGGACAGAACCCTTCGACCAGACAAGCATCAAACTAAAAGCCTAACAAAAAAATTAAAGGAAGTTCTTGGGAGTAGAAGGATAGTTTCCTCACTTCTCCTGAGTTAAGCTGTGGGATGTTTGGAAGCCAAATGATTGAGCGGTTCCAAAAATTCACAAAGCCGGGGTGAGAGCTGGCTGCTGAGCGCAGCATCCAACGCAAAACTTATTCGGGCCAAATGACTTTGTCTTCTGACTGATGGCAAAAGCCAGAAGACCCTGATAGGCGTCGTCAGTTGCAGTGCAGGAGGGGAAGGGGCTGTTGCGTGCTGTTGGGACATGAGGGACCGAGCAGCAGAGCTCGATGCCCTGGGAAGGCTGTGAGTGAGGTCAAGATCAGCTCAGTGGAGGGCCCAGGCTTCCCATTAAGAGCATCTCACTGCCCACGAAGACCTGCCTTAGGGCTTAGCTGAAAACTTCGGCCAAGATAGTGTCACCATCATGCTGGCCTGTTCCTGGGCAAATTGAGGTCCTGACCCTCTGTGGAAAATACCTGTGAGACGTTACCACTGTGTTGGGCCTTTCCATATGGTGGTCCAGAGAGCTCCGAGCCTCTTGGTGCCTCCTCCTGCTAAATCTGCTGGGAGCAACCAAGCCCCACTACCGCCATGTCAGCGCTCTCTCATTATGTTGTTGTTCCAGCAGACGAGGGGATGGTGTGCGGGACGTTATCACGGCTGTGCCCCAGCGCAGTGGAGCAGATGGGGAGCTGCTCTCCTGTGGATCATTTTGTCAGTGGTGGTCACTGAGGGTTTTTTTTGTCTTCTTGCTCCTCAGGCCTCTGCAGGCCAGGACTTGCTCAGGAGCCTCTTGGCATGGGGTAATTTCCTTGTGTTGCTTAATTTTCAACTGTTACTTTATGTTGCACCCCCAGCAAAGCTAAAACTTCAGTCCTGTAAAACAGAGCTGCTACGTCAGGAAGCTGTGGTTAGAGAGAAACCCTGTGGAACTTGTTGGTGTCTGCCGAGCGTGGTGGGCAGAAAACTCAGGAAATGCTCAGGTGTTGGTGTTGGCAGGAGCTGCCTGTCCTAAAGGAAGGTCCTCTCTGCCTGCATCAGCACTGGCCTCTGTCTTGCTTCTTCCCTGAGCCTGATGTGCTCTCACCACATAGCCAGGAGAGGCTGACTGGCCGCTTGCCTGGGACTTAATTCCTTCTGGCCTGTGCAGTAGCACAACTGCCACCTCTGCACTTTCACTGGGAGGAAGACTCTGGTGCTGGAGAAGGGCAAGCAAGAGACAGCGGCTGGGAGCTGAAGCTGAAACCGAAATGAAAAAATAAATGAGTTGCAAAATTTTAGCTGCGTGTGTTAATGAACTACTGTTGTGTGTGGCCAAAAGGTGAAGTGAATGGTTGGTCTCCATCCTCTTTAAACGCAGCTTGGATGTGTTTCTGGAGTCCCGTTGTCCTGGTTCCAGCAGGGATAGGGTTAGTTCTCCCCAGGCTCGGGCAGGGACACAGGTATTCCATCCCAGGGAGCCGTGCCCAGGCTGAGCTGCCAGGGGAAGGGGCGGGAAGTCGAGGTTTGGAGTGGGCTGGGGGGTCCCGGGTCCGGTCGGTGGGGAGTGGTTCCGTAATCATGTTTGTACATTCCTCTCTCCCTGTTACTGTTGTTGTTTTCTTGTTCCCTTTTGCTGTTCTGTGAAACCGCCTTTGTCTCAACCCACGAGTTTTGCCTTTTTCTTCCGATTCTTCCCCATATTGGGGAAGCTTGAGAGAGCGGCGCGTGGTGCTTTGTTGCCGTCTGAGGCCAAACCAGGACACCATGGTGGGTGCAGGGGTCCTCGCCCCCAGCCATGGCAGTATTCACATTTTAAATGCAAGAAAGTCAAGTTATTGTTTAATTATATAACTGCAGGAGAAGAAGCTTTAAGGAAACTACAGTCTTTTGTAAGAGTTATTATGCGTGCTGCTGCGGAGGAGTCAGCGGAATGGGACAGAGAGAGAGAAGGTGCCAAACTGCCTGGCAGGTGTGAAGGAGAGAGAAGGAAGGTGGCTGGGGCAGCGGGAGAGGAGGAGGTGACCCCAGGGTGCTCACTGGGTTGCTCTGTGCCCCCTAACTCTCATTTGGCTGGTGTCTGCCAGGGTCTTTCAGAAAAATTTCATCATTCCAATTATGTTGAGAAGAAATATGCCAAGAGGAGCCCTGCTGCTCAGTGCTCCGGCCTCCCAGAAGCCATCAGGGACAAGGACATATTTTCTTTGCTCCAAGCATATGCAGAGGATGTGGATTTGAGTGAGCCTGTGCTGGCACCTCTGCAGGTATGGCCACCTGTCCCGTGGGCTCATATGACAACCAGCTTTGCCATCACCTCTCCAGCCTGTCCATAAGTATCCCTGTGCCCAGGAGGACACAGAGTTTTCTGATGAAAACAGTACTTTCTGTTAGTCAGGAGCAACAAGCAGGTTCAAGCAGGGTGAGGAACATCACAGCAGAGGGAGGCTTTCTGTCCACAACCTCGCAGCCCTCCTTGTGCTGCGTGTGTGTGTGGTCCAGAAGTCACAACCACAAGCCCAAGGCTTTCCGAAGGCCAATTTGTAACTGAGATTGACTTGTAAACTTCTGAGCAGATTTTCTCAGGACATCCGAGTCTCACTGTAGGCTGAAAAATCAGGGCAGCATTTTTTCCTGCAAAACCACGGTGTGGGTCCTTGCTGTAAGTGCAAGAAGAGAGTGCAGCCCTAACCCTCAGAGCTGTGGGCATGCTGCTGCGCCGCCACCTTTGCCAGCGAGGATGCTGGCAGGTGTCCCCCGGAGCAAAAGCAAAGGAGCAAAACACTGCAATAAGCACCATTGGTATGGGATGTCTTGGGACAAACTGGGAAGCGAGAAGCAACTCCGCGGGGAGCAGCTGCTGCGCACCCTGGGGCTCTGGTGGGATCATGGACTCAGCAAAGTTCAGCTGCTGGCCTGGGGAGAAAAAGTCACCTTTGGTCGCCTCAGTTTCTAAATCTGTCAAGGGGATAATTGGTGCTTTTTCATGAAGCCATGAGCCATGGCTCTACACGTGTTAACTAGGTTCTGACCAGCCTAGGTGGTCATGACTCTGAAGAGACAGTCAAACCCGTTCATCTCTCCGGGATTTTAAATGTGTGAGGACAGCTTCTAAAGGATAGTGGTGGTGCAGGCAGACACAGTCCCATCCTTGCTGCATTTCTTTTGGTTACAGGAACCTGGGGAGACCATTCTCCACCTGGCAGTGCTGTTGTCTGAGCAAACCTCTTTGCATATTGTCGATTTTCTTGTTCAGAACAGGTAAGCTCATGATACCCCGTCAGTTTGTCATGGCTAAGCTGTGCTAGTGAAAGGTGCGGGACTGATTGTCGTCTCCAAAATGCTCCCCCCAAAAAAAGAAAAATCACCAGGACAGGCCTCCCAGCAAACGTGCCTTGGGCTGGGCGTGGGGTAAATACCCCTGGATCAGAAGGGCCTTCGATTCCCTCATCTCCTCTGACTTGAGGTGTGACAGTGGTGGTGACGACCTCTTCTTTAGGTGAGGTGGGAAGAAGGACGCGCGTGCCAGCACCAGACAATGTTTGCTGTGGCCGGCGCCAGCAGCTCTTCCCCAGGGTGCTGACATTATCCACTCTCTGCTGCAGCCGGAGCCTGACGGAGTGGCCGGCAGAGGGAAACATGCCACTTCTCTACTGCTGCTGTCACCACAAACCTGAGAGTGTCAAACTGCTGCGGAAGGCCAAAGCCAACATTGCCATCAGTGAGTGGCCATGGGACCCCCCCACCCCATGCACACACAGGGTGTCTTCTAAGGTCTTCTCTGGAAACATCTCCTTAGTCTTGCTGACGTGCTCAGCAGTGCTCCTCTGTGGCAGGGGAGAGGTGGGTTGATGATGACATCAGGTAAGGACCCTGCCCGCAGGGTGACAGCCTCAGCTCCAGGCTTTTCTCTGCACGTTCAGCGAGGTGCCCTGCTCTAACACTGCTCTTGGGTGGCTCTCTAGGTTCAATGGTGTTCACAAGCTGTTTTAGGGCCCATGTGGCCCTCTGTGACCATCTTTCGCAGGTTCCTGCTCTTGGCAGCCCACGGGACAGCTTCAAGGCAGATTTACAGCTCTGCAATGGGAGACGGCTGAGCACGGGGCAACCAGGCCTTGCATGTACTGCTTAAAAAACCCCACATTGAAAAAGCCCACAGCAAGTGTCCTGCACCTCTGCAGAGCTCCACCTTCTCAGCTGACAGGCAGGAGGAGGCAGAAGAGCCAGACCCTCTCCCCCAAACCGCAGAACCCCTCAGAGGTCACCAGGTGGGGGCCTCTAGGTGCTTTGTCCCTGTCCCTCAAGCCAGGATGAGCCCTGCTCCCCCGGCAGAGCAGCTGCTGCTAATCCCGAACGCCTCACGGGTCACCGCCCAGGTGGTGCCCCAAAGTACAGGCCCTCAGGAGCCACAACACGGGACGACACCTCTCCCCGGTGCAAGGGCCACACACCGGCCTCCCCTCCCCACACGGACAGCCCCTCACCCGGGGGTCCTGCCGGGAAAACTTTAAAAAATTAAAAACCTGGTTCCCACAGACATTTAACCTGGGGGAAAGGTTGGAGTGTCCATATTGCTGGTGGTGATACGATGGAGTGAATTACCAGCAGCTCTTGTGCAGCCCAGCTCTGCCCGTGTGCTGGGGGCCAGGCGGGACAGCACTGGGCAGAGCAGGAGGGAAGGGACGGGCAGGACACAAACCCCTTGGGTTTTAGCAGGTGCTTTCTCCCTCGGGCACCGTGGCACAGACAGCCCCAGCTGAACCTTCCGGGTGGGAGTTGGGAGTGGAGCAGAAGAGAGGAGAAACCTCTCCTTTTCCTTGTAAGGGAACACGAATCAGAAACATCCCTGGGAGTCTCCAAACTTGAGCCCCGGAGCCTCTTTGGACAATCTGGCCTTTGGACCCGGTGTCCATTTTGAGTTTTATCCCATGCCTGGATTAACTCATTGTGACTTGTCCTCGTGTATCGCTTTGACCTCTGCCTTCTCCCTTCCTTCCGGACAGGAAACAGTGATATTTTGTCTTACGAAGATGCTAATCGAGCCGTGCAGATGGGTGTGTCGGGAATTATGATAGCAAGGCAAGTGCCTGTGTTTCCCCTTTGCTTCTGAGCTCTTATTGGTGCAAGAGTAAAAAAGGAATTTAAAAAAATACCTAAACAAACCCAACACACGAGAAGTTTCCTCCTGCCAAAACTACTCTTTAAAACTTGGTAAAATCAGTTTGCATCTGTGGGAACCAACAGCAGCTTCCTGTTGAAATTGAAAAAGGAAATTAAAGCAGCATTGGCTGGCAAATAAGTGCTGGAAGGTCTCTTAGATGAGTTGGCGTCTTCAGAAGCATCAGTCACGGGAATAACAAAGCACGTTTCTTTTTGGCTACAGAGGGGCACTCATCAAACCGTGGCTTTTCACTGAAATGAAGGAGCAGAGACACTGGGATACCTCCTCCAGCGAGAGATTTGGTATCCTCAAAGACTTCACCAACTGTGGCCTTGGGCACTGGGGGTCGGATACCCACGGAGTGGAGAAGACCAGGAAGTTCCTGCTGGAATGGCTCTCGTTCCTGTGCAGGTGAGAGGAGCCGAGAGGAGCTTTACCCCAGCAAGCCTGTATCCCTTGAACAATAGCACACAGCGCCGTTGCGTTTCATTGCAGGTATGTTCCAGTTGGCTTATTAGAACACCTACCTCAGAAAATTAATGAGCGGCCGCCTTACTATGTGGGGAGAGACTATCTGGAGACACTGATGGCGAGCCAAAACGTGGACGATTGGATTAGAATAAGGTAAGAAAGCACGGAATTTCATTTAAATTGCTAGGAAGGGATGTCGCAGAGCCCCACAAAGTCCCTGTGTCTGCGTGCAGCCTCCAGAGAGAGGGTGATGACGTTTCCCATCAGTTAGAGAGGTTGTAAGGAAGCAGCAAGGGTTAAGCAGGGCTTCACTTTGAGGTTTTAACTGCGCTTGAAGTTGCCATAAAGAGCTGGCTCAGTCCCTGTATCTGCTTCAGCAGGTCGTCCTGTGCCCGCTGCAAAGCGAGAAGAGCTGACCTCTCTTGTGACACGCTCTTCATCCCAGGACAGTCGTAGGGACCAACAGAGGAGAGCGCAGCAGGGGGATGTCTCAGGCTTTCAGCATCACGTCCCTCCGGGCTCTGCCCGCACAGTCCCACCCTGCCAGGCCCGTGCAGATGCCAACCAGGAAGCGGTCCCCATCCCCAGGTTAGGAGAGCTGAGCGTTTTCCCCATTTTTCATTACCTGATTTCTGAGTTCACACAACAAACACAGTGCAGGAAACTGTTTTTCTCCCCACCTACGAGTCCTCAGGCACTGGCTTGAAATGACTTTGCAAGCTCAAAGGCAGCTAAAAGCAGAGCTGGAGCAGCCAGCTGCTATTTCCCATCTCACGCAAACAGAGATGAGCAGAAATGGAGCACGGCTACGGCCTTCTCTGCTTTTGCTAATCCTCATCCCTTTGGTTAGTACTGGCAACAGCTGCCTGAAACCATGTGGCCAGTACATCGAGTTGGATCCCCATTCTTAAATGTCATTTTCCAAGCGGAACCTGCCCGCCTTAGGCTGCACGAAGCTTTGTAACCTGTGGTCTTTACAGTGACGGGTAATAGTCATTTACAGGCGTAAGAACTCAAAGTTTCAAAGCAATTTAGGTTTATTCATTAACTCTCATTTGAAGGAGACGCTAACCAGGAGCAGGGTTCTCTGAGCACACTCCACTTCTGCTTTTGGGCTGTAGATTCAGGCTCTTGCTGTGCAGTTCTGTGCCCTGCTGGGCTACTCTCTCTCTGACATGTCTTACGGAAAGTTTAGTGATGCTGTGTTGAAGCAGCCTCCAGGAAATACGTTCAGCCTCCTTGACTGTAAAGAAAGTGACTCTGCACTGAAAATACAACGTGTGTTCCAAAGGGTGAAATAGCTGAAGTGCTTAAGCAAGATCAGAAGTCTGATCGCAATGGAACTGGCTTCCATCATTTTAGGATCTGCCCTTAATGCTTTCTGGCACTGGCAGGGTTTTGGCTCTGCGCAGGCACGGCGAGAGGTGGGGAGGAGCTTTTCAGTGGCTCCTGTTGATTTCCGGCATGTCATTGCCAGGGGTGAGGCTGGTCTTCAGGTCACCAAACTTCAGAGCCCGTTTTGGCATCGATCCTGGGTGACTGCCCAGCAACAGGGGCATTGCCCTTATCGGGAGTCTGCGTCCCTCCAGTGCTGGGGTTCAGGGTTAAAGCAACCACATCTGTTAGCAACCGGATCATTCTAAATCCTTGTTGGGATCCGGTGCCATGAAACCAATTAAACCTCGCAGTGGATAAAGCAAAGATGGACCCTCCGGGCTGTCATCCTGCATGGCTTCATTAATGAGAGGAAGCCAAATTAATACCAGAGAAGTTAATTTTTTCATTGCTGCTGTTGGATAAAGTTTAGCTGGGTGGACTTTTTAACCGTAAAACAGACGTCTTCAGGTCTGGGCTAAATGATGCCTCTGCAGGCTGTCATTATATCATGACAGGAGCAGGTTAAAGCTCAGCACCGGAGGTGGTTTTGTGCAGCAGCCCTAAATTTTCGGGAGGGTAGAGGCTTGGTTTGACACATCTGACTGCCATCACCTTCGCTGTAGAGCCACAGGGCCATGCAACAGGGTACCCGTGGCTCTACTGTACCGAACACAAACCTCTCCTTGGTTTTTTTTTGCTTTATTTTTGTTCTTTTCTTTCTTCTAGTGAGGTGCTTCTGGGACCCGTAGCTACCAACTTCACCTTCCTGCCTAAACACAAGGCAAATTCCTACAGATAGGGCTGAGGGGAGGCCCTTTCTCGTGGCGTCGGGTCAAGAGGAGGCATTGGGGCGATGCCTGTCGAGGAACGGGGCTGTTCAGCTGCGCTCTGAAATGAAATAAAAGTTTTACGTTTTTAGAATTTGCCTTCACGCCCCCAGCATCGGTCCCTGCCACAAGTTACACAGCAGATGGTCTCACACGATCTTGCAGCCAGAGGTGCCTCGCTAACAGAGAGCAATCTGTTTAATTAACAGGATACAGGCCAGGAGGGATCTCTGGCCTCCAGCTCACGGCAGTTGTCCCGGCTCCCCCACGCCACATGCTGTTCACGTAGCGGGAGAGAGAGGCCTCTGCTCCTACCGGGGTGTCCTTGGTAGTGCCAAATCCTCCCCAGTACCGGGAGGGGATGAACTAACCCAGTCCCTGGGGTCCTGCAGAGCACAACGAGGCCCAGCATCTCGTCATCGGATGTTGTGCAGAATCCCGGCCTTTTCTGGGAGCATGCAGCGGTGGGTACCGTTTCCTCCCGGTGTCAGGCACCCAGGAAAAGTACAGCCCCCTCTGAGGGGGACCCAGAGCCGCTTGCTTCCCAATGAGGAGACCAAAAGAGCCGAGAGCAGGATTTGAGGGAGGGCTGGGCAGGGGAGCGTGCCACCGAGGGATGCTGCGTGACCTCACCTTGCAACCCTCCAGGTCCTTTTTGCTGTCTCTGTGTCACTCCAGGCAGCGCAGCACAAGCGACAGTCACGGAGGCATTTGCCGTGTGGCACAAGGAGGCTGCGGGGGCAGCTTCGTCCCCACAAAGCTGGACTGAACCAACTTGTTCTTTTCGCCCCCTGAAAAATACTGTTTAAAGCAAAAAGCACTTGCACACAGAGCCCCTGGTAGGGGCCAGGGACACCCAGCCCCCCTGAGCCCCTTCCCTCCCCAGGAGGAGCTGGGGAGGCTGGTGGGGGGGGCCGTTGGGAGGGGGCGGAGCACAGGGAGCCCCAACATTCCATCCTGGAGACACCAAAGAGTCCTTAGCAGCAGAGAGACTGAGGGGACCGACCATGGCGCTGCCACCTCAGTGGCTCCCACCGCGCGGCCCCCGCGCCCCCCCAGCACCCCAGAGCCTTCAGGCTTTTGTCCTCCCACAAACCTTCTACCCCCAAGGCAGGGACCGACCCCGACCTGCAGCCCGGGGATGCTCTTGGGGCCAAGAGCGCAGGAGGTGACCATGGCTCCTGTCTCTCTTCCAGGTGCAGCCACCCTGTTCCCTCTGCCCGGGCAGCAGCTGCTTTTCCCCACGGCCTGGGCACCCCCAGTGGGGGCAGCACCACAGGTCCCACCACCAGGTATGGCACCCCTGTCCCCTCCGCCACCCCGACACCATTGGTGTTCAAGAACCGTGGTCACCTTCACCATCCCACCTCCCCTGTTCCCCCCCGAGCACTTTTGGCATGGGGGCTCAGAAAGCCTGGCTGAGTGTCCCTGCCCTCGCCTGACCAGGAAACCCAATTCCAGAGAATTTCCCCAAGACTTGGGGCCACCTCTCGGGGCCAAGAGCGCAGGAGGTGACCGCCGGCCATGGCTCCTGTCTCTCTTCCAGGTGCAGCCACCCTGTTCCCACCGCCCGGGCAGCAGCTGCTCTTCCCCACGGCCTGGGCACCCCCAGTAGGGGCAGCACCACAGGCCCCACCACCAGGTATGGCACCCCTGTCCCCTCTGCCACCCTGACACCATCAGCACCCTGACGGCCATGGGGGCCAGCTCGGCGGGTGCCCCGGAGGGTGCCCCCGGTTCAGCACGGCTCCCTCCCACCCACACAGGGCTGCAGAGGGCCCCATGCGGCTGCTGCTTCAACCCGCGCTTCCTCCACACCGAGTGTACCGTCACCAACATGCCTGCGCCAGCCACCGCCACCCTGGGCCACGGTGCTGCTGCTCCGCCAGGCGCTGCCCTGTGGGGCCCCAGGGGCTGCGGGACCCTCCCGGCCTGGGCAGCCCCTGGCACCCCCCAGGGACAACACCCACCGCCCGAACTCACGCAGCTCCCGGCCTACAGCCACCAGGGCACAGGGGTGCCCACAGACCCCCCGCTGCTGCTCACCTCCATCCCCGGCCGCCAGCACCTCAAGGCCACCCCTGCGGGGGCACCCCCTGCCAGCCGCGTCCCCACGGGCACCCACATCCCCCCCAGCCCTGCTGCTGCCCCCCACAAAGAAGCTCCTGGTGACCTGGATGCCAACATTGAAGACACCGAGGAAATGCTCCTCCAAGAGGCCCTCTGGCTCTTTGGTTCCTCCCCGGATGCAGTAGAGGTCACCCAGGATCCTGACACCAGCATCACCACACCTGGGGACCCTGGTGGCACCGGCGGAGAGGGGAGAGCAGTGGCCCCAGCACCCACTGAGTTGCCCACATCCATCCCTGCCTTTGAGAACACCAAGGAATGGTCTTCAGAGACCAACACCTCCAGCAGGGCCTCCCCCGCGCAGACACCCCTGGGCAGCGACACCTCCTGGAGCACCATCAGCTCCCCACAGAGCAACATCTCTCCAAGGAGCATCTCCTCCGAGAGCGACTTCTCCCCAGAGCTCAGCATCTCCCCAAGGAACAACACCTACGCAGAGCAGGACATCTCAGAGTATGACATCATCTCCCTAAAGAGTGACACCTCCTCGAGCAGCAACAACTCCTGGGAGAGCGGCGTCCCCACCAGCCCCTCTGCTGTCCCCCACAGCCAAGCCCTCAGGGACGCGGCTGGACACCTTGCAGTGCCCCACGCGGTGTCTCTCAAGGAGGCCCTGAGGCTCTTGGACTGTGACCCCGGTGGCACCGGCGAAGCCGCCCCCCTCTGCGACGTCGCCTCCCTCTCGCTGCCCGAGGACCTGCTAATGCTTGACTTAAGCATGGAGGAGATCCTGGAGGGGGCCCGCATCCTGGAGGAATTCCTCTATGGGACAGAGGGCGACGGCCCCAGCAGCTCCTCTGCTGTTGCCCACAGCCAAGCCCTCGGGGACGCGGCCGGCCACCTTGCAGTGCCCCAGGAGGTGCCTGTCAAGTATTTGGGTGTGGAGGCGACCCGGAAGGCCGTTGTTGTCCTGGAAGATATCTTCGCCAGGAGGGAGTCCCAGGAGCTGTGCAGGGACATGGGGATGAAGCTGCCACCGCCCCAGCCTGCCATGGCGGGGAAGTGGGGGACGAGCTCCCCGTCGCTGCCACCCAGGAAGCGCAGGGCTCTGGCAGACAGGCCGGGGGTGGCAGGCGGGAAGAGACGCCCCCCAACAAGGAGACGGAGATGATGGGGGGCCGAGGGGGGGTGCATTTGGGGGGTGGGAGGAGGGTTGTATTTAGGGGAGGGAGGTGGGGGGCAGATTTAAGGGAGGGGACTGTATCTGGGGGGGTGGGGAGAGGGACATGTTTAGGGGAGGGGGGGTTAGAGTAGCTTCGATAGGGCCTTTTCTCTCGTGTTTTTCCATTAAAAGTTGTAGCGGGCGGTGTGTTTGGGGAGGTGGGTGTGTTTACGGGAGGCAGGTATATTTAAAGGTGGGGTAGCGTATTTTGAGAGATGGGGGGCTGGGTTTAGGGGAGGGGGGGTGCATTTGAGGGAGGGGGGGTTAGAGTAGCTTCGGTAGGACCTTCTCTCTTGACTTTTTCCATTAAAGGTTGCAGCGGGCAGTGTATTTGGGGGGAGGGATGTGTTTAGGGGAGGGGGGGTTATAGTAGCTTCAGTAGGACCTTTTCTCTCGTGTTTTTCCATTAAAAGTTGTTTCTCCAGCCCCGCTCTGTGCCTGTATGGGAGGGGAGGGAGCGCGGGGGGGCAGTGGGAATCGGTCCCCACCAGGTGCCACAGCCCCACTGAGCCCCACATGGGACCCCAAAGGACACCGAGCCCCCCTGCCAGGGCCGAGTCACTGCCAGCTGAGGGGGGACGCTTCCTAATGTCCAGGCTGAACCTCCCCTGGTGCAGCTTTGAGCCATTTCCACGCATCCTGTCCCTGGATGCCCGGCAAAAGAGCTCAGCACCTCCCTCTCCATGTCCCCTCCTCAGGAAGCTGCACAGAGCCATGAGCTCGCCCCTCAGCCTCCTGCTCTCCAGACGAGACCAACCCCCAGCGCTCAGACGCTCCTCAGAGGACATGCCTTCCAGCCCTGTCACCACCTCGCTTGCCCTCCTCTGCAGCACCCGAGAACCTTCCCATCCTTCTCCAACACTGGGGCCCAGCACCGCACACAGGGCTCCAGGGGAAGCCGCGCCAGCGCTGAACACAGCGGGACAACCCCCTCCCTTGGCCGGCTGCTTCTACTGTGTTTGATGCCCCTCAGGATGCGGTTGCCCTCTTGGTGCCAGGGCACTGGCTCCTCCTCAGCTGCTGCCCACCCCCAGACCCCTTTCTGCAGGGCTGCTCCCCAGACGGCCCCTCCCCATTCCCACTGCTGCACGCCGTTACTCCCTCCCCCCTGCCGAATGCGGCACTTGGACTGGTTCCATTTCACGCCGCTCATGATTGCCCAACGCTCCAATCTCTCCAGCTTGGAGATAGGGATGCTCCTCTCTGCTCCCCAGGGAGGATTGAGCTTGCTCTGGGGCACTCCTGACCCAAGGGAGCTCGTGCTTCTGCCACACTTTGCTTGTCCTCCTCTTAGGTGGGCAGCCACAGGCCTGCCTGTGATTGGCAGCTCCACGGACGGTGCTGGGGTGGGCTTACGGAGCTGACAGAGCTCAGCAAGGCAAACACTGCCTGAGCCGCTCTTCCAGACAAAGCACGTGCACAGCAGGAGCCACCTGACTCATTTTTCAAAGCCAACACTGCAATGCTGGAGAACAGGCAGGAGGGCTGCCACAGCACAGGTTCAGAGATGGTGTGTACTTGTGCTCTGGAGTTCACCAGTCCCGCCGTTTATACTGCCCATGAATGTCCTCTTCACAACACGGAAGTGAGCTTTAAAACTAGGATTCTGGGTGAAATAGGAGGGCACAAATGTTTCCACCATCAGGCACCAACTGAGCTGGTAGGTGCGGTGAACCTTGCCTCCTGGGATGCTCCTGAGATGTTCCTGCTTCCTGCTCCATGCAGCGCGGTGGCAGCCCCTCGGAGGGCAAAGAGATGGTGGTGTGGCAGCAGGAACTGGTTGCGTGTCCCCCAGTGGCACAGTGATTTGGCAGCGAAATTTCTCACTTCCTTGGCCCTGGCAGGTGCAGCCATGTCTGATCTGTCTTTATGGACTACCACCGGTACCTTGAGCATCTTAAATCCCCAGTGTGGATCCTGCCACTGCTCTGGGGGTGCTCTGCGGTCCCTCAGGGTGCAGAACTCTTGCTGTTCCCTTCTCCCACCCTCCTCCCTCCTCAAAGTCCCCCCAGCCCACCCCTCCCCAGCCAGTCTTGCGCTGCAGCTCTGCAAGGAGGGGTTTTTTGCAGAAATAATGCTGCAGTTACAGCAACATCATCACAGGTCCCACCCTCAGACCTCCCAGTAGCGGAAGGGGTTTTAGTTTAAAATGATACTGAAGTAAAATGGTTGTCACCTGTTTGCACTTGCACTCACACCCCTGCTTGCAAGCACTGGGACCTGGGTGTCCAGGCAGTCTGTGTGTCCACCAGGCATCCACAGGACATGTACCCCGTCCGCCCAAAGCTCCCTGCTGTGACACGGAGGACAAGGGGTGCTGGCTATGGAGGCCTCCTCTGGTTTTGTAGCCTTTAGGCTCTGACAGTGACCCAGGCCTTTTGTCCCTCTATCCTGTCCCGTCTCTGTGAGTCGTCAGGATTTACGTGTGTTCCTTTTCTCCTTGTCTGTGTCTCTCCGCTCCTGCCCTCTTCTTCACCTCCCCACCACTGTCCCTTAATGGCCTGAGCCTTTGTTTTGGTCTGGGTTTAAGCTGTCCCTTCTTTTAGGCTTGTTTGCCCACAGATACCCTGAATGCAGCACTGCTCTTCAGTTTGCTGAACACAGAGAGGGCTCACAGTGTTCAAGGCTGCTGCTTCCCACCCACAGCTAATGAAGCGGGAGAAATGGCCCTGGGTGTTACCAGGAGGATGAGACATCCGCTGTGTGAAGAGCTGGTAAGACACTGTGTCCCATCACCTCTCTGGTTTTGGGACGCATCCCAGCAGCAGACAGTGGTGGGGGATGTGCATGTGTGTGCAGGGCCACCTGCGTCCCTCAGCATCTCCGGTGACAGTGTGGAGCGGAGGGCTCCAGCAGGCACTAGCCCTGCTGGCATGGGATCCCTCAGGGAAGAGGGGGTTGGGACAGGCCAGGCGGCAGTTGTGCCGTGCCTGGGCAGGGGGACCTGGAGCTGTACTGAGGCTGCATGGGGTGAGCTCATCTCTTTGGCGTCTCCTCGTGCTTCTGCCACGGCCTGATTTGTGTATTTGTAGACATTTTCAAACCCCCTCGCTGCTGGGAAGCACTGCTCACCGCTTGCAGAGGTTGTCCTGATGGGCGGGTGGTCAGAGATGGGGTCAGCAGCTGCCTGTGGGGCACGGCAGGGCTGGTGGGTCCTCAGGGAGCTCCTCTGTGCCCCAGCTGCTGCAGGCCCAGAGCAATCAGTTCAACCCACATGTCCACGGTGAGTATGAGTGGTGGCTGGGCCAAGATGACATGTATGAGAGTGACGAAGACCTGGATGAGAAGGTGGGGTCCCAACAGGCTCTGGCTTGGGGCCACGCATGCCTCGGCTGCCCCACTCCTGCTGCGCTGGAGCAGGTGTTCCTGCACCTGCCCAGCTGTACCTGCTCCGTCTAACCTGCAAATACTGCTTTTCCAGCTGGGCCCTACGAAGAGGGGGGTCTGCCCATCCCCAGAGGCGCTAACACCCCCCTGCCACTGCCCCCAGGCCAGAGGCAGCAGCGCCAGTGCCCTGTGGGGGGTGGACAGACACCTGCCCCCCGTCAACCGCCCTCCTCCACAGCCTGGATGTGCCGCCAGCTCCTTCCTACAGACCTCCGTTCCCACCCCAGCAAGCAAAGACAGGCGGGAGCCTGCGGCAGGGTCCTGCAGGGGTGGCAGGGTTAGCTGCTGCAGCCTGGCTACATCGGCAGAGGGTGGACTGGGAAGGAGCTGGGTCCCTGGCAGGGTGTGTGTCTGGTGCCTTACAGCACCCTTTTCTCCTCTGCTCCTCAAGAGACCAAGGCTGGCTTGCGCTGGCTGCTCTGTCCTAGCCCTGATCCCTGCTCTGTAGGGCACTGCAGCGTATGCTCGCCCTTGAAGCCCCTCTGCTGGTGCCATTAGGCTGTGCCATCCCCTCACAAACGCTGCTGCTGTTGGGGGAGGCAGAGGAGCACACGTCTTTAGAGACAGGGCTGGGAAGACAAAGCTGCCAGCAGAAACAGCAGCAGCCTCGCAGTTCTGCTCCTTAGGATGACCTGCTCCCACCGTCCTTGCCCAGCCTTCCTGTGGCATTTCCCATCTCCAAGAGCCACCCTGCTTTCCGTGAGGCTCACCAAGTGCTGCACGACTTCTCCTCTGACGGTTCCGGCTCTGCTTCCAACCTGATGCATTTCTCAAGTTAGGCCTGCGAGCAGAGAAAAGAAAATAACTGCCCGCATGTTCATGTCCGTTCTCCCCTGGAGCTTCACCCCAGGAATGCTGCTCCGCGCCAGCTTGTGGCTCACCCCGATCCGTTCTTGCTCTGTGTTTAGCTCCCTGGGGGGCATATCCACCCTTCCTTACCAGATCATCCATCTTTGCCAAGGACACAAGAAGCAGGAGGAGCCCACCCCTGCCTCTGAGCATCAAGCACAAGGACGCGTCCTCAGAGCCACCACCTTGGGTCCCGCTCGGCCCTGAGCAGCCCAGCCCCACTAGCCCGGCTTCAGGTAACGAAAGGACAGGTCCAGGAGGAGCAAGGAGCCAGACCGTGCTGGTGGGAAGGACCTGCTGGAAGTCTGCAGTCTGGCACCAGTGCGAAGTCAGGTTGGCCGTGGCTTTGTCTGGCCGAGCTTTGCTCATGGATCAGACCCACAGGGCCTCTTGCTTGGGTGCAGGGCTGGGAGAGCTGCGGCATGGGACGGCGTGCCCACAACTGAGCACGAAGGGCACTTCCCTGGCTTTTAAACACCAGTGCCTCTAGAGCAGGGTTATTCTGGGGTTTGCTGGGCTGTTGGAAGTGATGAATTCAAAGAAAGGAATGAATGTCCTGTCCCCATCCCCCGGTCCCCATCTTTCAGGCATTGTATTTGTTTCCACGGGTGACCTGTGGCAGAAGGATGCCCCTCTCTCCACACCCAGGCAGGGTGACAGGCTAGGGGCTAAGTTAATGGCTTGCACAACACAACCCTTTGACAAAGGGGTGAATGCTGCCAGGAGCAGCCCTGGGTGCTCTGGGACAGAGGTCTGGCCAGCTGGAGCCTCCAGGTGCCTCTAGGAAATAGCCTCATCCCAGCAGAGGTCAGGAGCGTGGGGGGATGGAGGACGATAAGTGCATGACCCGTGGCAGCTGCATCCTTCCCCTGGTGCTGGAGGCTCTGGGTGCACCCTGGGGCTGCACAGCCCATCTCCCCCATCCTGGTAACACGCTTCTCACCCCGGCCTCCACTTTATGTCCTTCTGCTTCCTGGCCACATCCCCTTCCGCTGCTGCCGCTCTCCACCCTGTCCCCAGTCCGTCCCCTTTCCAGTTCTCAGACCACACTGCGCTGTGTTGCCTGACACTGGGGAGTTGCTGTTGCCCACTTTGATGAAAGGTGGGAGGAGGTGACCAGCCTGATTGTGTCATAGATGCCCAGAAAGCCATGGACTCCCTCTGCACGCCTGGCCCCTACCGATCCCTCCAGGAACCAAATCCATGTTCTGGCCATGCCTGGGATATCTCATCTCCTCTTCCTCGCGGGAGCACTATGGTAGGTGTCCAGCATCCAGGATCGGCTCAACTCAGCTCCCACATCTTCCCAAAACCGCTATTGGTTTGAACTGAGCTGGAGTCGGTCTCAGTAACTTCTCCCCCCAGCACTTCTGCTGTGACTCCCTGGTGCTGGCATCTCCCCGCTAAGTGCTGCGAACGCTACAAAATCCCCATAAGGCTCCACTGCCTTTTGAAGGAAGCCTTGTTTATGATTTCAGGTTGTTGGCAGCTCAGGGTACGCTTTTGGACAAGGACAAGGGTGCAGCGTCCACACTGTCCCTGCCTCTCCGTGCTCCAGGGGACACCTTTCTGCCTGAGGACACTGTGCAGAGGCAGAGCCCTTTCGTTGCGTTCACCTTGCTTGGGTTGCCTGGTCTTGGGGTTGTGCTGAGCAGCACAACTGGCTCCTCGCACAGAGCTGCCCTGGGAGAACTGGCACCCCAGGCAGCGCAGCTGCACGTGCCACGGTCCCGGGGCAAAGGAGCAGGTGCCTCTGGAAGGATGCTACAGCACAAGGAAGTGCCTTCTGGCTCTCTGTCCCACCCAAACTCCCAGAAGGTGACCTGCCACCTCTGACCTCCCTCCACGCAGGAAACCTCCCAGTCTCTTATCCTTGCTCCTTACATCTTTCCAGGGGTTTTGGGATCAAGGCACTAGAGATATTTTCGTTTGTGTCTGGCAAAGCTGAGGAGGCCTGAGGGTGCTCTGTCCTCCTTGCAGAACAGACTGCTGCTCCACGTGCTGCGCTCTCTGACTGTGATGCTGACTGGGAAGATGAGCTGACTTTCCGCAGTGGTGAGATCACCGTGGTGTCTGACAAGGAGGACTGCAGCGGGTGGGTGAGTGAGCCCGCGTGTGCTGACCAGCACTGGGATGTGCGTGATCCCCTCTCCACCCGCCTCTTGCCTCTGTCCCGTGCGCCTGTTGTTGCCTGCTCTGCATCAGTCTCTCCATCTTCCTCCTTTCCCTTGGCAACGAAAGGCAGCTGTTATGGGGCCAGTTCCTCATCCCCCTGCATGCCCCTATGCTGTGCTCACCAGTCCCCTTCCTTCCTTTCTCCCCACAGAAAAGGTGGATTGAAGTACAGCCTCACAGGAAGGGTGTCTTCCTGGCTTCTTTCGTTCACATGCTCAATAAGTAGGAGCTCCTTCAATTCGAGAAGGAAGAGCTGATCAGCTGCTTAAAATGCACTTCCCCGCACTCCCGTCTGCATCGAGGTGCCAGGGATGACTGGGCTGGGAGCACCAGCTCGCCTGGTCCTGCTTCCCTCACCTCTGCTGCCAGACCACCCCTGTCCCCCCAGCCTGCTCCTCCTGTGAGCCGACAGCAGCGCCGGGCTCTCCCTTGGCCAGGCAAAGGGAGAGACTGCCGCAACCTACGTGCTCCACAGATGGGCTCCTGACCCGTTCCTCACGCAGGAGTCAGCCCTGGGGCGCTCCGCTACCAAAGGCCCGGCTCCTGCCTTGCCCTGACCGTGCTGCCTGTCCCGTGGTGCTCCCTGCTCTGCTAATGGCAGCAATCATAGAGCAGAGCAGTGCTGTGCCCCGCAGGGCTCCTGGGCTGCAAGTGGAGCAGTGCTGGCATGCAGACTCCTGGGAAAGCGGCTTCTGCTGAGGACTGGGCACGCTGGGAGCTTGGAAATGCAAACAAAGTGCTGTGGAGCCAGCATCGTTGCCAGCCTGTGCGGCCCCTAACGCCTCCCGCCCGTGTTTCACTGTTTGTGCTCCAGAAAACGTGCTCTGTAGTGGCCCAGGGCATTGCTCCTTCAACGCCTGGCCCCACCGCAATAGTGGAGATGCCCTTTGAGCCCGACACCAATAAATACTGGCTCTTTGGTGCTCTGTTCTAGTTTGAGTTTCTAGATCCTTCCCTTTGTGGCTCTCCCTCAGGCACCAAACCTTCTCACAGGCATCAGAGCAGAGGGCTGACCTCCCCTTGGATAAAATTACTCACAATTCAGCTTGCATGGCTTTTCTCCACTGGCTGTGTTTTTCCAGTTGCCGAGGCACGTTTCACAGCCTTCATCTGTCCTCTCTGAGCCAAACTCCCATCCAGGTGAGGAAAATGAAAACCAGCTGGTGGTGTGCTGGATGCACGAGGCCATCGAGACCTCCACGTTGCTGGTGTCAGTGTCAGCAGACATTGAGCCGATGCAGCAGGACCTGCGGTGGCAGGAGGCAGCTTCTCCCTCAGAGGAACATTTTAATGATGGATTTCCTGATTCGGCCCTGGGACCGTGGCCAGGGCATCCGGCTCCAGCGGGACCACTGGCTGCCATGGTGCTGGGCTGCAGGGGAGGGCTGCACCCTGGGATGCCAGGGTGGTGGGCACTGTCAGAGGAAGGATGGCAGCCCCGACCTCGCTGCGCCGCTTGCTGCGAGGTCTCTTCTCCCTCACGTCATGGTGCAACACTTCCTCTTCCCGTGGCGGTTGTTGCTGCTCGTAACGAGCACTGGCGAGGCCGCTGAGCCTGGGAGCGTCATCTTTGCCTGGCTGTGTTCAGCAGCGCTTCCTCCAAGGAGGTGAGGGGCCCCCAGGGGCTGGGGACCAGGGGTTTGTGACACTAGGAGGTCCTCTTTCCTGGCAGTGGGGCTGGGGAGCTCCTGGAGGTGCCCCTTGGGGCAGAGCGGGGACAGGGACAGGTCTGCGGCCACTGGGTGCGGCTCAATGCCGCAGCTGCATGTCTGCGCTGCGGTGGCTTGCGGCTGACGGCGCTGGGCTGGGGAAACCTCAAAGCGAGGGCTCCTCTGGGCATGGGGCACCCCTGGTTGTCCGAGCCACCATGGAGGGTGCAGGTGGAGAGGTCCTGTCTGTGGAGCAGGGGCTGCAGGTGGGCACAGGCAGGGAGATGGGCCGAGCCTGTCCACAGCCCTGTCCTCCCTGGCGACTGCAAAAAGCTTCACGGAATATTTGCTGTGCTGCCTGAGTGCCCTGACTCCGGGCTTAATGGTGCTGCTGGTGCTGACCATGCAGCCGCCAGCTGGCTTGTTCCCCTCGGTGGGCTGAGGCTTAACAACCCCCAAGGCTCTAGGAGTGCCTCAACCAGCCCCGGGGGAACTGCTGGCTCCTGGCCTGACCAGCATGTCGATAGATGCTTTTCGCCTCCATCATGGTAAATGCTTGAGGCTGCTGCAAAGGAGGGCAAACTGCTAAGCCACAGGGATCCACGGCTGCCAACAGGGAGAGTGGTGGGGGCCTGTAGGGTGAAGAGCTGGCATTTCGTGGCCGCTTCCTGCTTGGGAACCACACACATCTGCATTTCTGGCATGTTGGTGCTGGCTTGTTTGTGCTTCCCTTCAAAGAAGAGAGAACGATTCAGTTGCTTTTTGAAAGGGCAGGCTTGCGGGGGAGCATCACCCACTGCTTGCGGGGGAGCATCACCCACTGCTTGCGGGGGAGCATCGCCTGCTGCGGCCACCTGGAATTGTCCAAACCTTCCCCCCCGCTCCATGTCTCGTCTCTGCTCATTGCTCAGACCCCCGGGAGCAGCAGTTTTGCTGCCAGGTGTGCGTCCTGTGAGTCGGATTTGAGCGTAGCTGGTTGGATACCACAGCGAGCGGGTATGTCCATGCTGCAGGAGCCGCGGAAAATGGTTAATGTGGTGAAATGAAGCCGGTGCTCACCCGTGGCCCCACGTTGGCACCTGGGAGACTGGGGGGAAGCACAGGGTCCTCCTGTGAGGACAAGAGGGGTTTTTCTCTCCTTCACCTTTCTCAGTACACAGGGGAGTCCCCAACCCGAACCTGCTGCACTGGCTTCTGACCCTGGGGTGGAGGTTGCCCACACATCCCTGCTCCTCGCTCTTGCCTTGGCCCATGGGAGCCAGGTCCTAGGAGGCTGAGCGCTTTGTGAACTCCCTGAGGACTAGAAAACCCTTTCCCCTCTGATTTTAGGTTCATATGAGTGCTTTTAGATGGGGAAAAGAAATGTCACTTAATTATGTGTGTTTAAGAAAGGTTCAATGCGCACAGCCAGCCATTAGTACCTCCTGCTGCTTCCTCCCGGCAATGACTCAGTGCCCTTGAAGCTGCAAAACCCCCGGGCTGCCGTGGGGAGAGCGCCTCACTGGCTGCACAGCGCCCGCGTGGGCTCGGCGGCGGCGGGGAGGCCAAGGGGCTCCTCTGCCCCGTGGCTGCTGGGCAGCACTGGCATGCCCGGGAGCGGGGGGCGGCAGGGCTCAAGGACGGCAGAGGAGCTGCTTTGCCGGCGAGCCGCTGCCAGGCCGGAGGGCAGCTGGAGCTTGGCTTATGGCCGGGATGATGCCACTTGTTTGCAGGTCAGCTTCCAGACCCTAAAAGTGTTGCGGGCAGAGAGCAGCTCCTCGTACAGCACGTGCTGCCAGCCGGCCCCGCCAGGACGGAGGTAACGGCGGCAGTGCCAGAAGCAGAGCACAGCCGTAAAGCCATTGAACAGTCTGGGAAGGAACCACATACCAGGCTCTTTCAGGTCCCTGCAGTTGGTGAGAGCAGACAAGGGGTGTCCCAGGAGTCGGGGCAGGGAGGGTGTGGTGCCACTGCCGTGGAGCCCTGTGACATCTCGCTGCAGGTGACAGAAGGGATGCTGTGCCAGAGGCACGTGCAGGTGCTGCTGGCCCTGTGCCTGTTGCTGGTCCTGTGGCAATGTTTCCGAGCCCCCACAGATGGCCTCAGCCCCTTCTCTTGGGCTCCCTCCCTCCTTGTGAGCCCGGCTGCCCGCTGCACCGCCAGTGCCAATGGCTCCACATGGTTCAACGCCCGCTATGACACGGCCGTGGGGCCTCTGCTGATGGGCACAGCCCACGAGCTCTCCTCCGAGGTGGTCCAGTGGTGGCTGGTGAGTGGGGGCATGGGCATGAGCTCATGACTCTTCCCAGGCTCCTCAAATCCGTTTGCAGTGGGGCAGGGCCAAGGCCAAGTTGGACAGATGCAATGGGGCATGGAGGGGGTGCAGGGACCACAGCCCTCCCTCCCCCTTCGTTTTGGTTGTCCCACAACCTTTTCCAAATATCCCATCAGGATTTTCTGTACCTTTCCCAGGGCCCTGCTGGGAGGGGGTGGGGCTCCACCCTCCAGACCCTTTGGGGGTACTGGTGGAGGGGGGGGGTGGTGGTGCGGAGACTGGGGCTGATGCTGCCTGTCACTGCCCTTGCTCCCCCAGACCCTGCAGGGTCCCCGAAATGGCATCCAGCTCCAGGCCATTATTCAGCAGCTCTTCAGCGTCCTCCCGGCCCCACCGGGCAGCGTGTGGGACCCATCTCGCTGCAGGACTTGTGCGGTGGTAGGGAACTCGGGGCGGCTGACGGGGTCTGGCCATGGGCTGCAGATCGACGCACATGACTGGGTGCTGAGGTGGGTGACCCAAAAGGGCTTGAAGGGTGCCCCCCTGTCTCCCCAGGACCTTGGCATGTCACAGCCCCTGGCCACCCTGTGAAATCTGCCAACACAAGCCCTGCAAGGGCTAGGGGCTGGGGGTGGTGCACTGCTGGCCCTGCTCCCTGGAGCCCCCCCACCCTGGGGCACACACCAGCCATGGTGTTGCCATGTCACCCCCCCCATGTTGCTGCCGGCCAGGGTCACCTGATGTCCTTGACTGGTGGGACTGGCAGCCTGCAACCAGCAGGGCGTGCACCTTCATTCTGGGATGTGCTTTCCTGCTGTCCCCCAGGATGAACAGAGCAAAGATTGCTGGCTTTGAGCTGGATGTCGGCATGAGAACAACCCATCACTTCATGTACCCGGAGAGTGCAGTGGACCTGGGGCCTGGTGTCCACCTTGTCCTTGTCCCCTTCAAGCCCCTGGACCTGCAGTGGGTGGCCAGCGCCTTCTCCACCGGAGAGCTCACGCAGTGCGTACGCTGCAGGGGCCAGCATCCCTTGTGCTGGAGACCCTGGGGATCGCACAGGGTGGCACTGGGGACCTTGGTGCCTCACTGGAGCCCTAGCACCACGGTCTCAGTGGGACAAAGGGCCCCTGGGCGAGGGTCCTGCCATACCTCTGCACTGCAGCTTGAGGAAGGGGGTGGGCATGGTGGCTGTCCCCACTGTGGGGCCACGGGCTTGATGTGTCTCTTCCCAGAGCCGGGCCAGGTGATGCTGCCGGGGCAGCCCAAGGGTCTGAGGGTGCCGTGAGGCCAGGTGCCACCCTCTGCAAAGCGTCTGCCTCCAAAGGAGAGGCCCCAGCAGCAGGAGTGGCCCATGCTCATTGTCCTCCTCTGGCTTTTGCAGCACGTATGTGAGAGTGAAACAGTTCATCAAAGCTGACAGAAACAAGGTAAGGCCTTGGTGGGCTCCAGCGTCTCCTGGGCTTCTCTGTGCAGAGACCAGGCGTGTTTTTCAGTGGGATGTGGGCAGAGCTGGTGAGCAGGAGGGCTGATGGCTGCACTGGTGGCAGGGGCTGGCCATTCACAGCAACATGAGCAGCTGATGGACCTTCCGCTCCCTGCTCAGGTACTGATCCTAAGCCCAGCTTTCCTCAAGTACATCCATGAGAACTGGATGCGGCGCCGCGGGCGGTACCCCTCCACTGGCTTCACAGCCCTGCTCTTCGCCTTGCATGCCTGCCAGCAGGTGAGCACGGTCAGCAGGACTGGGCACTGCCACCGCACCACCGCTTGTCCGCGTGCTCCCCAGGCTAACCGAGCACCTACGCAGTGATGGCTCTTGCTGGCATGTGCACAGGTCTCCGTGTTTGGTTTCGGAGCAGACAGTGAAGGGAACTGGCACCACTACTGGGAGCAAAACCGCTGGTCCAGAGCCTTTCGCAGGACGAGGGTCCATGACGCTGATGTTGAATTCAGCCTCATCGAGAGACTGGCAGCTGAAGGCAGGATTTCATTCTACAAATGATGTCTCCCCAAGAAACTGAAGCCAGGCTGTTAGTGCAAGAACTGGCGGCCCTCTGCACTGCTGGCAGCCACCCTCAGCTCTTTAGCTTGCTTCTCCCCTGGCAGTGCACACGCCCTGGCTCACAGACCCTGCGATTCCCAGCGTCTTGATGCTGCTTGTGCTGCTCCAACCAGCTGGACACCGTGGGTGCCAGGAGGTGACACGCTCCCACGGCACCAGGGATGTTGCATTTGGCTGGACACGGGGTGGACGTGGCTCTGCCCATGCTAGCTGGGAGAGAGGAAGGGGAGATGGTGTAGCTGGAGGTGGGGGTGGAACCTGTGAGGCGCTGTGCATTGTCCCTGCGGTGGCTGTGAAGCTATTAGGTACCAGCAGCAGCATGTGATGGCAGCCGCTCAAATGTGGCTGGCTGCATGTCGGAGCTGACACTTCCACCCACTGGCAGCTTCTGTGGGAGGTCTGCAGTTGTTCTTTGGGCAGGCGGAGAGGGGCAGCTTCCCTTCCTGTCTTTTTATAACTAAGGAAAAATTTTAAAAGTTGCGTCAAAGAAGAAAGGAAAAAAAATCAAGCGTGCTAAGTCAGAAGATGACAGAATCAAGCACAACTGAAATGATCTTATGTTGAATAAACATTGAAAACACACATGAACCTATTAACATTTGCTTTACTTTTTGAGCCCTTACTGCTTTGAAAAGACAGCACAATCTCAGCCCCACCCTGCAGAACAAGACTGTAGACCGCGCAGACTCAGCTTCCCAAAGGTTTTCTCCTCCAGAGCAGAGTTCGCAGCATCTCTTTTCCTCCTTTCCATCGCAAACATGAACATCCTTGAACCAGACTCAGCTTTTCCATAGCCATTAGTCATTTGGTCTGTCAAGTCTACTAAAAGCACCAGATCTCTCCTACTCAAAAGCTCCTGTTTTATAGCAGAAGCTTCTATTACTTAACTATTAGCTTCATTCATTTTCTGCCTCTCCAGGTAGGATCTCCGTTTCTTGATGTCCTCTTTCTGTTTTCAATTATATCCAGTTTTCCACAAGGAGTACAAGTCTTGCACTTACCTGTCCCTTCACCTTCTCTCTGTTTTCTCTAGGTGCTAAGCAGCACTCTGTGCGATGCTCTCCAATGCTTTTCTGAGGTTTCTTATCAAAGCCTAGCAATTAGCTGGCAATTGTTTAATTGTGGGTTAAACTCTTGCTATCCTAGTTCAGTTCACCTTCCCCCTCCTGATAATTCTTTCAAATTAAGTTACAAAGCTGTGTGCTCTACTGAGCGATTGGAGATGTGCGGGTCACTTTTTGTTCCTGACAAAACAGACAGATACTATGTGTTAATTCACCAAGATTAATCAGTTTCCTTACCCATACTTCCACACCTCAAACTGATTCTCTCCCTGATTGAAAAAACACAGGTTTTATCCTCCCTGGTTTGTAGTTAAGTTCAACTATTTTTTTTAAAAAAACACAATCACAAACGAAAACTACTTTCAAATTAATCATAAAATAGCTTTCTGTCTGCATTATCTGATCCTGTGCCTGTCACACTCACTGTGCACTGTCGGACAAACTGCTTGGACCGAGTTTTGAGTCAATACCAAAACACATCCAGAGCTGAGACTTAAGAATAATGAATCTGCTTTGCCTAAGAATGAGGCAGGAATCCACAATGTTTTATTTTTCCTCATCGTTTTCAAAATTCTCCCACTATAATTTCACATACCAAACATTTTACTCACTTGTGTAGATCATTAAAAAGAAAAAACGCAAACCACGATCATCATGCTATCTACATATTTAACCACAAGGCAGGTGTGTTTTTTAATTATAATTTCCAATTCAGTACCAGGATTAGTTCAAATAATTCAATTCTTCCAAATGCTTTTCCAAAACACAGAGGATGGACTTTATTTCAAAAGATAAACAGAGTGGAAATGAAAAACACCATCTGATTTAAAAACCAATTAAAACTTCAAAACACTTTTCTTGCTGAAACATCAACTCGCATCTCTCGTAAGAGCACTGGGGGGCAGCTGCAATGCCCCACAGTACAGTAAGCACGACCCATGTGCCAGGTCTCACCACTGCCCTGGACAGCTGGAAGGAAAGTGCACGGGATTCAGCATGTTTTCACAGAGATCTGGCATACAGCATCAGCGCACTCACCAACATTTTAAAGAAAAATTAAAAAAAGCTAGATGGTGTCGCTAGAAAGCTTATTTGATGGCAGCTTCAATCCACTCCAGGTCTCGTGACAATACAGTACATTACTCCTGGAGGCAAACAGAATGCAGTGTCTCCAGCACCTCTTCAGGGGAGGAGGGCGGAACTGGATGAACATGGACTGACCAAAGGGGTTTTACAGTAGGGCCTGCACAGCCAGACAAGATGGCTCATCTTTACAGCAGCAAGGTTCAAGCAGTTCCACCCACAAAGTAATGCCAAACAAAGAATAACGGGACAGTAACGTAAGAGCAGTCAGGGCCAGCTGGTAATTCCGAACCTCTTCTCTTGTGCACTTAGAACATCGCTCGTGTTTCAAAAAACCTGTTTAGTTCTCCTTAGAGGGTTTTTTGTGGGGTGAGATCGTCGCTTATTTATGTTGTCTTCCCAAGATCAATTTTCTTCTGGATGGCACGAGCTGAGTGATAGATCAAGGAGTCAATGAATCCTGCAACTAAAAGGAAAAAAACAGATGGACCAAGCTAGACATGCCTCAAAGAGAGAACAAATCCCAGGGAAAGAAAACACAAATCCTTCCATCAGTGGAAAGGAATTCCAGCTCCCCCAGCCAGACAGCTGCTGCTGCTCTGCAGAACAAGGTCCTCATGTCATTAGGACCGACAAGATCTGGCTTGCAGGGCAGAGGTGATCATACTTCTCCAGAAAAAGACCTCTCTTACAGAAGTAAAAATGAGCCAGGTGTTTACTGATGAGTGAGAAGAGTTTGGACAGGAAGCCGATGCCAAGAGCTTTATTGCCACGTCATTGCCCTGACCCAGCTTGCCAAGAGCAGGTTTCCCATTTCCTGCTCGTTTCACAGTAACTGTAAAAGCAAGCTGCTCTACCCAATGCTGCCCTTTATCGGAGACCGCGATGTTTACCCACCAAAGCTGCAAACCTTCGGTTCTTTCTGCAGTATTTTTCCCAAATCTCTCTAGCACTGAAGGAGCCTATTAATTCAGTGCTTGTTTGGGGCCACAGAAAAGCTCAGAATGGGTCTTTTGCACCACAAACCCCAGACAACCCTGCATCCACCGGGGCAGCTTTCACAGGACAGGAACCCTGAGCTCCTGCAGGGAGGGAACACGGGCTGCCAGGAAGTGAAGATATTTTCAATGTCTTTATGAAGCTTTACATTCTTTTTTTTCTTTTATTCAACACCTCAGCTAAGAAACGACTTGTCCCTACACAGACAGATATTTCAATACTGCATTAAAGAGCAGCGGCTAAAATGGTAACTGAGTCTTCTGTTTATTACTGTAGAATATGGAATTATTTGCTTTACTACGCGGTCTTTGAGTAACACTTCAGATGACTGTCTTTTGTGGTTGTTTTGCCCTGAAATTATCTCTACTTGTGGAATCAATTTGATGCTGTAACACAAAAACCGTTACAAGCTGATTTGATCTGTCCTCTAGAACATGAATACGGAGAGTCTGAACGTGGCTTATGGCAGCAAACATTAGGAACTGGACATCAAACCTGATCAGTATCAGAGGCCACTTGCGTTTGTCATGAAAATAATTTTTGAAAACCTTTCCCTGAGTCAACCATAGAAATGCATACGACCACATTTATTACAGACAGAAATCCTGTTTAACAGTATGAGGTTAACTGAGCATTGTGACACCTCAGGCGACAGGAAAACCTTGCAGGTGATACAGGTATGTGATACAAGTGTTACATGACATAGTAGCTGGCTTCTCGGATCCAGTAAGATCTGCTGCCCGGATCTCCAGGCTGACCCTTCAGAGACATCTCTGATGAGAACGTGAACGTCTCTGCCTAGGTTTCAGAGCACACTGGGTTATTAGCTGGAGTGCAAGGCTGGACCAAGGCTGGGCTCTGTCACACGCATGGAGCCGAGCAGATACCCGTTAGCTATTCCAGAAGCCAGCCCTGAGAATGAAGTCCAGCCTTTCCTTCCAGAACCCTGTTTGGCTCTGAGGGATACTTTTAGTTCCTGCAGGGCACTCACTGGACCTCCTATGTCTGGGAACACAGTTTGAGACCTCTGAGATGGCTATGCCCATAGCAACCTGCGTTCACAGATTTTACTGGCTTTAGTTCCACTTGAAAGTGGGAATCTGCTTACAGAGCCAAGCTGGCCAAGAAAACAGTACAGATGGATTCATATGGTATGTGAAAGGCCGCATTATTTGAAAACAAGGTAAAGCATCCTGTAAAGCATCAGCATGAAATATTATTATGACAGGTCTATATCATAATGAAATGAAACATTTCATCAAATAAAATATTGTAATAGGTCTACAGCATCTTGAAAGTCTGCAGTGCTAATTACAATCTGATGCCACTCCTGTGGCTCTGCAGAACACGCAATATCCCCTCCTGAGGGTTGAAGTCACCTCTTCCTATCAAAGAGGGATTTATTACTTCCATGCAGACTTCAGAAAGAGTAAGATGCAAATGTTTACACTTTAGAAAGAAAAAAGTACTGAAAGGTGCAATACCTGTAAATATGCCTCCAATGATGGCACAAACTCCTGTGAGAAAGTGTGTAAAGGACCTAGAACGAGGAAAACAATTTGAACAACCAGCATGAGCTCAGATACCAATGTCAGGTAAGTAACAACTAATCAAAACTAATTCATAATTATCATAATGTTCATCATAGCACGTAAGTATGACTATATAAACAGTAATAGCTGACAATTAACAGATGTAACAATTGGCTACAGAATGGAGTTTGTCACTGATACTTTTACTGGGCAGCAATGAATAGCAAAAGCTCAATGGCAACCCCAGGAGGCAAGTACTGAATTTGCAAACCTAAAGGATGAGCTTTTAATCATTAAGATTTTATCCATTCTGACCCAGACAGAATGCACAGCAGGCTGTTGTAACACAAACACTAAATCCCTAAGCACACATTAATACATTTTAAGGTACGGACATTGGCTGTCCCTCATTATGAACCTAAAAGATTGGACAGATACAACCCCTCCTGGTCCCCTGAAAGAAGAAAGAGGTTCCACACTGACTACTACATGAAGAAAAGCTATAGCAAATGCAGAGTAAGTAACCTGATTGGATGAGTGTGGGTGCTGCTGTAGGCGCTGGTAAGGTGGGTACGGTCTATAAATCTGTCTTCCCATTAAAAAAAAAAAAAAACCTTTGAAGAAATTAGTCTGAATCAAGAACCATTACATCCGACTTCTGCTCCCTGCACCAATTTCCTTCTCCATCTGGATACTGGATTAAAATGCTTCAGGTGATATTAGAAAAACCACAAGCCCTTTCACATATTCACACCGAGAGGAAGGGCCTCTGGTTGGGCCTCTTCCTCTCCACGGACTGCGAAGGGGCTTGGATGGCTTTCAGGCATTTGCACCACTGTGTCTAAATGAGGATGGAGTTTTAAGCTATGCAAAATGACAAAATCAATGAAAGAGACCGAAACGTCTCTTACCTGTGTTTCTCTGTCAGCTTCACCATCATGGGTGAAAGTTCATAAAGCACAAATACACCAGGCAGACCCTGGTCTCCTAGTAGCCCGTTGGCTATCTTCTCATGTCGTGTAACTGAAAACTGGTTAGTCCTTACCACCTAGCAGGAAACAAACACAGGAAACATTGTTTTGTTAATGAGGAATAGAAAAGCCTAACACTGGTTCAGTGAACCCTATCAATTGTAGCCCTGCCCACTCACTTGTGAGGGGTCTGACAGTGGGTCATAAAAAGGGTCATAAAGAGCACCACCAGGATCAGGTCTATTTTTACTACAGGCTATCAGTTAAAGCCCCAGCTAGCCCAAAGAACGAGTGTTGCATCAGTCCCCAGGCTGGACTGTTTTGGTCTCTGCTGGCAAGTAATGGCATAAACTGGATGATAGCTTCTCAACCTCAACCCCAAGTCCATGTCATCCTCTACCAAAATGTAGTCCACCTAAGCATGCTTCAAGGAGACAGCACTGATGTGAGAAAGCCATATATACTCAAGGGTGAGAAAAAAGGAACTAATATGTAAAAGCATAAGAGCACCAGGGCTGGAGAAGGACAGATTGCCCATCTTTACATGAATGAAGATGACCCTGCTGCATTCTTCTGTGCCCTGCCATTCTTCTACGCATTGTTCATACCAGTCCTATTCTTAGAGCAAATTAATTGGGTTTCTGTAAAATGAAATTATGTTCTATCATCCCTAATAAGCTATCTGACACAAATTGCCATCCAAGCTGAGGAAGATACTATCCAGTTTCTTCACTAAATTCCATGTTTGGGGGTTCCAAGTACTGAACGTATAACACAGCCCCTGGTATACATCTGGCAGGGTACTAGGATCCATAGTTACTGTAAGTATAAGGTATATAAAGGCTGAGGGATTTGGGTCTCTTCAGTCTGGAAAAAAGACGGCTGAGGGGGGACCTTATCAACGCTTATAAATACTGAAAGGGGGGGGCGTCAGGAGGATGGGGCCAGGCTCTTTTCAGTGGTGCCCGGGGACAGGACAAGAGGTAACGGGCACAAACTTGAGCATGGGAAGTTCCACCTAAACATGAGGAGGAACTTCTTGACTTTGAGGGTGGCAGAGCCCTGGCACAGGCTGCCCAGAGAGGTGGGGGAGTCTCCGTCTCTGGAGACATTCCAAACCCGCCTGGACGCGTTCCTGTGCCATCTGCTCTGGGTGACCCTGCTCTGGCAGGGGGTTGGACTAGATGGTCTCCAGAGTCCCTGCCAACCCTATCATTCTATGATTCTATAAGCATCACTGTTTGCAAGGATTCCTCTCCTGGTGACTACTAAAAAGCAATTATTTTGACAGAGAAGTCCTTTGAAATCTGAACAACAGATCTACAGTAGCATGTGAGATTTCACCAAGAGAAACAGAAGCCACGGTGCCTTATGGCACTGGGAGGTGGTCACAAGGATACAGCTCCTATTAACTATCCTTTGTACTTCAGGAATTTCAGCCCTCCACAGAAACTGCAGAAGCATCCTGAATCCAAGCAGAATGAGCTTCAAAGATTGACTGAAGGTTCTCCCAGTCTCACCTCATAGCAAGTAACTTGCATCCAACCTCCAGAAAAAAACAGACGGGCCCTTTCTAGGCAGGGGATTGAAGAAAGAGTGGCCCGCATCAGGATTTATCACAAGAGAACTGAGTCTTGCAAACAGTGTCAATCTTTAGGGCAGATAAAGAAATACAAACTGCATCTACCTTTCCAATGGATTCTGGTACATCGCTCTGCCCACACTGCTCTAGGATAGCTTTGCTTGAATTGTATCTACTGTGGCCATGTGTCCCCTCAGATTTGTAGCTCGTATGCAGCCTCTGGCATAACTAATGAACTGCTGGTGATTTACATTTCTTAGTGCCTAAAACAACATGGAAGTTGCATGGATGTGCAGTAGCATGTTGTTCTCACTGCAAGGGTATGTGGTACGTGCCCAAGCGCAGCATGAGTTTGGGTGAAGAGCCTGAGGTGGTAAGGGTTCCCAGTGCTGTGGGGTTTGCACAGTGTTATAAAACTGTGTAGGAGAAGGGAGTCGAATTCTGGCGCAGTTTCATCCACATGTAGATCAGTCCTTGCACTGAATGAGCCCCAGAACCACGCTTCGGTTTCACCTCAGAGGAAACTGGCTTGGTGTTAAAGTGAAGCTGGGCATGGACCACCCAGCATAGAAAATACAGAACCTAAACCTGGGAGACAGCTAGGGAGCTAAGCCATCTTGTACGTGAATGGTCACAGAGGTACCATGGCATGTGGCATCTGTCTTTTCCCCACGGGGTTAGACAAGTACACTGGTTAGCACTGGTGGTGAAGTCTGCGCAACAGTAGAGCTGCTGCCTCTACTGGTGTTTTCTTTGCAAAAGGCTCATAACAGCTTACATCAGTCTGCTGCCCCGAGACCGACAGGTTCATTTTGGTAATGATAACTGACAGGTTCATTTCGGTTTTTAAAAAGAGGTTCTCTGTACCTCTTGAGATCCCCTGCAAAATGACAGCTTC
Source organism: Sterna hirundo (assembly GCA_009819605.1). Classification (NCBI taxonomy): domain Eukaryota; kingdom Metazoa; phylum Chordata; class Aves; order Charadriiformes; family Laridae; genus Sterna; species Sterna hirundo. The sequence continues at coordinate 2,335,256 of CM020447.1, read as the reverse complement.
CAAACCGATGAAGTCACAGTTCTTTCTGCTCCCTCAGGCTGGCTTCAGAAGAGAGCAAAAATTCGTCTCTGTTCTCAGGATCTTTGTCTCACCCTGGTATCTCCTCAGTAATTTGTTTACCTTACCTGTCCTGAAAGCAGGGCTGGAAATCAAGCCATGCATGCTCTTTTGGAGGCTAAAGGAGTTTTTAAATTGGAGACAAGCTGATCTTGGGTTATTCTCCAAAGAACATTTTTAGGTTCTCCTTGCTGCTTTACCTTCTCCTGGGCATGCACTAGGAGTGATTCATGAGGGAACATGATGAAAATGGCACGTCACTTTGATCTAGGTGGGACGGAGCAGGGTGAAAATCTGCTTCATCACTGCTGCAACATTACAGACAACCATACACCATAGAAACTGTTATTCTTACTGGGGCGGTTATATGAAGAAAGTCAAACAGATGGTGTTGTTTCCACCAGAGGTCAGATATGGTCAGCATCAGAATATGAGGAGAAAGTCTGAAGGCTTTCACTTGCCAAAGCAATAGGGGAAAAATGGTACTTACTTCACCGTCTACTTTCATATACACCGTGGGGACCACCTTGACAAAATACTGAAACATCATGGAAGCTATGAGCAAAGACAGAGACACACAATTAATAGCTGGCAAAGAGCTGGAAAGCTTAACTGACAGGTTAGGTAGACACAAACTGGTTTTTTTCAACTTGTCAGGGAACCGATTTCTACGTAACAGCTCCTGGAGATTTTCAAGGACAGTAAAGCTAACGTCTGACATGAGTTTTTCCTTTTGCCAAAGTGAAACTCGTTCCCGTTCCAACCAAAACCACTGCCATTTTGGCCTTGACTAAATTGAAAATATTTTACAAAACAGTTATCTTGCTAGTTTTAGCCGTACAACCTCTTGAAAATGTTAATTATAGTACATGAAAACTTTTATATTTAACAGCACAGCCCTAAGAAAACACACTCAACTCTAAACGAGTATCCTATATCAACTTCCATTAACACTACAGTTTATTCTTGTAGAAGTACAGTTTCTATCATATCAGGTGAAAAAGAAGATCTGCATCAGAGAACAAAAAACCAGAACTCCTTCTGCTGCCTCAGACCAGCCCGTTCCTTCAGTCCTCTTAAGGATAATGGAATGCAGGAGTCGCTTTGAAAACCTATTTTCAAATGCCCTGAAGCTCAACGGCAGCCTTGACTGCAGCGCCCATGAAATGGTGGAGTTCAAGATCTTTAGGGCAGCGAGGAGGGCACACAGTAAGCTCACTACCCTGGACTTCAGGAGTGCAGACTTTGGCCTCTTCAGGGATCTCCTTGGCAGAGTACCACGGGATAAAGCCCTGGAGGGAAGAAGGGCCCAAGAAAGCTGGCTAATATTCAAGGACCACCTCCTCCAAGCTCAGGACCGATGCATCCCAACAAAGAAGTCAGGCAAAAACACCAGGATAAATGCATGGATGAACAAGGAGCTCCTGGACAATCTTGGAAGCAAAAAGGAAGCCTACAGATGGTGGAAGCAAGGACAAGTAGCCTGGGAGAAATACAAGAAATTGTCCAAGCAGCCAGGGATCAGGTTAGGAAAGCTAAAGCCCAGATACAGTTAAATCTGGCCAGGGACATCAAGGGCAACAAGAAAAACTTCTATAGGTATGTCAATGACAAAAGAAAGACTAAGGAAAATGTGATTCCTCTCCGGAAGGAAACAAGAGACCTGGTCACCCAAGACATGGACAAGGCTGAAGTACTCAACAACTTTTTTTGCCTTGGTCTTCACCAGCGAGGGCTCTAGCCACACCACCCAAGTTGCAGAAGGCAAAGGCAGGGACTGGGAGAATAAAGAAATGCCCACTGTAGGAGAAAATCAGGTTCAAGGCCATCTAAGGAACCTGAAGGTGCACAAGTCCATGGGACCTGATGAAATCCATCCACGGGTCCTGAGGGAACTGGCAGATGAAGTTACTAAGCTGCTTTCCGTTATATCTGAGAAGCCACAGCAGTGTGGTGAAGTTCCCGCTGACTGGAAGAGGGGAAACATAACCCCCATTTTCAAAAAGGGAAAGAAGGAAGACCCGTGGAACTACACAGACCGGTCAGTCTCACCTCTGTGCCTGGCAAGATCATGGAGGAGATTCTCCTGGAAACTCTGCTAAGGCACATGGACAATAAGGAGGTGATTGGTGACAGCCAACATGGCTTCACTAAGGGCAAATCGTGCCTCACTAAGGGCAAATCGTGCCTCACTAAGGGCAAATCGTGCCTGACAAATTTGGTGGTTTTCTACGACAGCATGATAGTGTTGGTCGATACAGGAAGAGCAACAGACATCATTTACCTGGACTTGTGAGGTGGGCCCGTGCAAACCTCATGAAGTTCAACCAGGCCAAGTGCAAGGTCCTGCACCTGGCTTGCGGCAATTCCGGGCACAAATCCAGGATGGACAGAGAATGGCTTGAGAGCAGCCCTGAGGAGAAGGACTTGGGGGCAATGTGTGTGTTACCAGCTAGCTAGGGGCCACCTCTCAGAGGGTGTGTTACTCCACAGAAAAGCTACAGCACCATAATCGTATTGAGCATTATGACACCTTGTCTTTTTTCTGTATTTTATTTTAAGTACCATCCTTTGATTTAGGTACAAGAATTTAAATCAATGGCGGAAAATTTAAAATAACGTATTCAGGTACGATTAACAATCCTACCACCACCTCAAAGCAAACAACTTTCTCCAAGCTTTACTAGATAACAGCACCCCAAGTACCTGCAAATACAAACTTTGCAGACTTCACAGATCTAAAAAAAATAACTAATTTCTGCAGTTGCATATAAAACGCAGAATCTTTCATGGAAAAACGCACACAGTCAGTCTTGTGTGAATAAAACAAGATTACAGGTTGAGCAGCGGTAGCGTGAGGAGAGAATTGCCTTTCCTTCTCAAGCCAGCCAACTGGAGGTATCTAGGAAAGATCAGCAATATTTCAACTTCACTGCAGCTGTTCAGCCGTTACTGTTGGGTAGATCACAGTCAGGCACACAGCACGGTTCTCCAGCAGCTATCATTTAGGCCTTTTTTTCCCTACCCTGCATCTTCTGGTTATCTCCTACTGCATGCAGTAGCTAGACAGGGCTCTCCCTGCACTACACCTGACGCAGACATTTAATAACGATGTGCTATACCTGCTGTTGTGCATCCCGGAACACTGAAAAGAGAGATCTTTCAGAAAGGTCACGGGATCAAAACATGTTGGCAGATTTGTTCCAGATGAATGGATGCAGCTGTTCCAGACAGAGCACAAGGTGGAGGAATCTATATTTTACAAAATGCTGTCAGGGTTCTTGTTAAAGACTGGGAAATTTGCTCCTGTTCTCTTCTAACACTTATTAATCCAGGCACTTCAAAAGAGATTTCTCTCAGCTGGCTTTTACCTTGCTGTGCAGTGACGTCCGTCCCATCCAGAGGGTTCACAATGCCTGGATAATCCCTTCCAAATGAGAGATGTTTGATATAGTGCGTCATATTGATCTGAAACAGAAATGTTAATAACTCAAACAACTGCACAGCATCCCAGGGGCAAGGTAAGGGGTTGAAAGTTAATTATTTGTATATTTTTCTGAGTGCGGCTCTGGAACAGGGACAGCTCCTCCCTTACTCTGTGTGTCCTAACAGTAAACTTCAAAGCATTCGCTCTTCTTTTTTATTCATGGGAGATTCCAAGATGTGGAATTTCTCCCTTTACTGCTGGAAATCCCCAGATCCCAGTGCCCTTCCCTCCCATCTACAGAGCAGGCTCTCCCACCCATTCCTCTCTCTGCCATGGGAGCATCATGCTGCCAGCTGCCTTGGTGGCACTGGCATGGGTATCATCTGCTTTCCTCCCAGCACAAGGTAAACTCCAACAGATCCAGAAGCAGTGGTGAAAATGTCAACCTCAGAAAACTGGGAAGTGCAGATTAAGGAGCAAGGCAGTCTCAGGAAGAAGGGAACAGGCCTGCCAAGCAACATGCAGATGTCACAGAACACACTTCAGAGACCCGTGTGAAAGCAGGTTCCAGGTTCTGCCCAGACTTATACAGCCAAATCCAGCTGGGATCAATACACTAGGATCTCAATGCAGCAAAAGCAGGGAAATCCAGAAGACCAAGAGAACTAGAACGCTATCTTGGGAACACTTACATTATCAAGTCCGAAGCTCTGCAGATCGTGAACTGTAATAGAAAAATAGTTTAACAATAGAGTTCAGACTGCGATAACAAGCATATCTGTTTACCTTATTCTAGGTAGGGAGCTCCTCTCATTTCCATCGCAATCTAAAATGGCAAGAAAATTGCCCGGGTTTCTCTCTTCCTTGCAGTAGGGCATGTGATAGATAAAACTGCTGCAATTCCCCTCCTGACATAGACTAGACACCGCTAGGGTGAAGGAAAGTAACTTTAATTTGGGGTTAATTCATATTAAGTATTCCAGTCCTCACCTGAATGTATTCTTAATCTAGGGCAAAAACAAGATCCCAGGGGCAAGCAAGGAAAACTTCACTGGTGTCTCAGTCACCACCTGATACACGTAACTCCTACTGTGAAACACAGAGGCACAACAGATCTAAACTAACAACTAAGCAGAGCACTTGCCTTAATATCACATGCAAGTACCCTAAGAAATGACTGTCATTTTAGTAAATCTCAGCACTCTGCCTATCAGCCTTGTTACTGCTGCCCAGAGAACACGCAGGGAAAGGAAAGGTCTCTGTGGAGATATTTGCAAACCACTGGGGGGGCCAAGATGACTGCCACCAGTGCTAGGATTTGGGGAATTTGGCCTACCCTCTCTCTGCCCTTCCTGCATACAGCAATACGACGATGCCAGCAGCACCACACACCCCCAGAAGGGATATGGGCAATGGGAGGCAATAGATATCTTTCGGTTGGCTACTTAAGTGACTTTATGCAATGCCAGAAGCATCAGTCTCAGGAAGAAAATACAACTTACAACTCAATTTCAGTATGGCTCCTACCAGGTTTACCCAACATCACACAATCATCTTACAGTAGCCAGAGAGCTGCAGCACATTTTAACAGGTAAATTCACACACCCTGGAAGCCAGACCTCACCTTTCACCTTAGCAAAGAAAAGCACACCTCAAAAATCATGGGCTATTATTTTAGGAGCTGATGGAGTCAGATCACCAAGTGCTGCCACATGATTGACAAAGATCAGGAATTCCGCTGCCTTGAAGGGCTTCTGATATACAGCCTAGCACAAGACAGGCTGCAAAGCTGAAGAACTGATTGAAACTGGCCTCTCCTTTAAAACATTGTGTGCTGCGAACTCGTTTTTCCTATTAACATCTTTCAATTAAACACCAGAAGCATTACTTGTGTTTCTAGAAAACCCTTACTAAACCCTAAGATATATACATGCAAAACAGAGAATGTACAGTTAGAAAAGTAAATTCCAAGCCTAAACTATACTTCTCCTAACGCACTGATCTGGGGAGAGGCCCTTGCATTTCACAGTTAGAATGTTCAATGTTGAGAAACTAAGGCTGCACTCACTGGAATTAAGGCAAGGGTTCTGCATTACAAAGAGCTCAGAGCGGCACTGGCTTCAGATATTCCTGTTGCTGTCTCTGACAAGCGTGCAGACTTATCGCTGCCACTAGCGCAGCAGTTTGTGTGCTGTGCTGGCAACTGAACCAAAGAACTCATTTGGCTTTCAAAAAGAAACTCCTAAAAATTTGGAAATAGATGTGAAATGGTGCGCAGGGAAAGGAAAGAAGGCAGAAGTGGCCTTGGGATTATGCTGTGCTGTTCTTAACAGGTACCAGCAACACCCTGTTTCACGCTGCAGTATTATTTGCACTTAAACCAAGAGTTAAGTGGCTTAGCTGTCAGTGAAAGTGTCAAGTCCTGCTGCCTTTTCTACAGACACCAGCACGCTAACCTTCAGTTCATAAATAAAGTTCTACAGAGATCCTGGTGCTGGTGGATCTGTGCTTAAACTGGACCTACTGCCAAAGGAATAAAACAGTCTTTGTCCCCCCATCTTTCTGTTGGCGGTTTGTTCCTGCCCTACCCTCCTTTCGGTCATGAGCCACATCAGAGAATGCAAGCGGCTGAAAGGTAAGCACTGCTTTATGTGAGGCTATTCTTCCAGCCAGGGCAGCTCCAAAGTAAGGTTAATCAGGCAGCCGCACGAATGCCTGTGCTGGCACAGTGCAGCAGTGCACAGGGAGGGACAGGGACGCTCCTCCTGGCAGCTGTGCTCTTAGAACCCCATGTGGGATTATGGTGTTTATCAGCTCGAATGCTTGGGCAGTCACATCTGTTAGCATGTGAAGTGGGAGCTGAGTACTAGTTAGGCTGACAAATCTTACAGTTATAGTGCAGTAACACAGAAATCCAAGGGCAGCACTTGAAAAAGACCAGTCATTACCTAACCTGTTATACTAGATTTATATCATGTGTTATGTTATACTAGATTTCCATCACTGTCTACCTTGACTTCAGCAAGGTGTTCGACAGTCTCCCACAGCATCCTCATAGGGAAGCTTAGGAAGTGTGGATTAGATGAATGGACAGTGGGGTGGATAGATAACTGGTTGAAAGACAGAGCTCAGAGGGTTGTGATTAGGGGCACAGAGTCTAGTTGGAGGTCAGTGGCGAGTGGTGTTCCCCAGGGGTTAGTACTGGGTCCAGTCCTCTTCAATATACTCATCAGTGACCTGGACGAGGGGACAGAGTGCACCCTCAGCAAGTTCGCTGATGACACAAAGCTGGGGGGGGTGGCTGACACACCGGAAGGCTGTGCCGCTACCCAGAGACCTGGACAGGCTGGAGAGTTGGGTGGAGAGAAACCTTATGAAATTCAACTAGGGGAAGTGCAGGGTGCTGCACCTGGGGAGGAATAACCCCCTGCACCAGGACAGGTTGGGGGTGACCTGCTGGAGAGCAGCTCGGTGGAAAGAGACCTGGGAGTCCTGGGGGACAACAGGATGACCATGAGCCAGCAATGTGCCCTTGTGGCCAAGAAGGCCAATGGCATCCTGGGGGGCATCAAGAAGAGCGTGGCCAGCAGGTGGAGGGAGGTCATCCTCCCCCTCTGCTCTGCCCTGGGGAGGCCGCACCTGGACTGCTGGGTCCAGTTCTGGGCTCCCCGGGTCAAGAGGGACAGGGAACTGCTGGAGAGGGGACAGCAAAGGGCTACCAAGATGCTGAGGGGACTGGAACACCTCTTTTGTGAAGAAAGGCTGAGGGATTTGGGTCTCTTCAGTCTGGAAAAAAGACGGCTGAGGGGGGACCTTATCAACGCTTATAAATACTGAAAGGGGGGGTGTCAGGAGGATGGGGCCAGGCTCTTTTCAGTGGTGCCCAGGGGACAGGACAAGAGGTAACGGGCACAAACTTGAGCATGGGAAGTTCCACCTAAACATGAGGAGGAACTTCTTGACTTTGAGGGTGGCAGAGCCCTGGCACAGGCTGCCCAGAGAGGTGGGGGAGTCTCCGTCTCTGGAGACATTCCAAACCCACCTGGACGCGTTCCTGTGCCACCTGCTCTAGGTGACCCTGCTCTGGCAGGGGGTTGGACTGGATGATCTCCAGAGGTCCCTTCCAGCCCCTATCATTCTGTGATTCTGTGACCAATTTTAACAGTTATGGCTATCCAAAATAAAATTTCCCCAAAGTGCTCAGCTATGCCTTCCGGAGGTAAAATGCTGATTAATTTTTATAAAATTCCTCTCCAATTAATGATTTACAAATCTGCAAAAAAGCATGTTTTATAAAGTTTCTAAGAGTCTTCCACCAGACCAGAGGTTTAGTTATCTCTGATCACTGAGGATTACGCTAAGCACATGTAAGCACAACTCTAGGTTGCAGATAAATGTTTAGCTATCCAGTTTGCTTAACAACACGCTATTTAGCCTGCTTAGAGAAGAAATAGAACAAGGAAACAGAACATTTTAAAAGACTGTCAGCTAGGGCCAGACTCTTATTTCTGGAGACAAACACACACATTGCTTCCTTTCTGTAACTGCAGCTAAGCGCCTAGCTAGGTAAAATAGAGAGACCTGTAAAAACATCTTAAGTTTGCCAGGAAGTCTGTCTGGTTTTATACAGCCTACTTTCCTTCACTGTTTTAGTAACACAGTTTTAAGAACTGCTCTCTATCTGAAGACTTCTCCCCATCTTGCATTTCTGACCTGAACAACCACAAAGTCTCCTTAGACTCTGAAATTCAGTTCTTTACCTGTAAAACAGGGTTAATAGCAATGACAGCCACTCAGAACTGCCAACAAACACATTAAGACTCTGAGAAACCCAAGACACAGCTACCCAAACACATTGCTCCAATGTGAGCTAGGACATCATTTTTCAAACTGGGGATGAATTTTCTAGAGGAAGCACAGTGGCAGGAAGCTGATGAGTAGCATAAGGATGTGTCATGAAGAGGGGACTGAGGCAGGGAACAACACACAACATGTTGCAGCTAGGGGAGGGAATAAACAAAGCCGCGAGCCTGAGCCTTCTACCAGATGTTACTGAGTCAAAACATCACATCTCAACCTGTAACCACCATGATTACCACCATCTAGTGGGAGGTGTCCCTGCCCATGGCAGGGGAGTTGGAACTAGATGATCTTTAAGGTCCCTTCCAACTCTAACCATTCTATTACTTCATGATTCTGTGATTACCCTTTAAAAAAAATCCAATAGTTTACAAACCCTCAGAAACTCTCCCACCAAGTACTCTGAGATTAGCAGGCTTGATGCATGAACGCCCAGGAGAAATTCTCTGGCCAGTGGTACAATGAGATTAAATGAGATAATTATCCCATCTGACTTCAAAAGGCAGAATCTCTCCAATGTGTCACCATGTCCCCCTCAATTACATTATCTGCATAGAGTACCTAATAATCTGCCAACGCTTTATCTCCAACACTGGTATATTAAAATCGTTTAAGACAAAGATTCTCAGCTTTTCCGTCCGGTGACCTCGTTTACCACAACAGAATGACCTGGGATGGCGCTCCTTTTAGCCCTCAGGAAAATCTCAAATCTCAGCCTAGATCAATAGCTCCTCCCAAAGGAGATTTATGGGCAAAGCAAATAACAGAAATTACATTAGTTCTGTAGTAAACAGTTTGGGAAAAAAAAAAAAAAAAGGATACAGCAACACTTACTCTCAACAGCGTGCACTGCAAAAATGAGCAGAGTAGGAGAGAAAAGAGAAATATTCAGATCCTTAAAATTAAAAGATACAGAGATTCAGACAGAGAAGCATTTAAAACTCGTACCAAAAAGGGGAAGAGTAACAGCTTTGCTGGTGTGCTTTCTAGACCATGTACAATGACTCCCTAGCTAGCCAAAGAACTGATATATATGGACAAGCCATCATTTCAAGAGTAACAGGAAACTCAAATGCAGGAATTAATCACTAAAGAAAAACACAGCAGGATGTCCATGTACGTTAAGTGAGCTCTAAAGCAGCATGCCAGATAACAATGCTGGTCATATTTAGATTCTTTTTCAGTCTTAAGGTAACAGAAAGGTCATTTTAGGAGCAACCAAAGCTATCCAGAAGGGCACTCGAGATTTACATTCATGACATATTAACATCCAAAGCTGGGTAACAAGTTTTTGATCTTTATCAGTCCTGTGCTGCTTTAATCACATCTGATGCACAGAGAAGGTAGCAACCATGAGGTCATTTTGGTTCATTCTGTTGCAAGATCCCAACAGAGGTGATGAATACCTGGAAGAATAATGGGCAGGGGAAATTTATGTTCGGATGGCATCTCTCAAAGGAGGTTAAGTAATCTCCTTTCCTGTTTGTTTTGCAAGACTATTCACGTATATTCAGCACTGTGCGTGACTAACTGATAACTGTCACAGACATACCTCCTCAGAGGTGCCACTTGAACCCTTCACACAGCAATTTCAATCCACTTTGCCAAATGCTACATCCCTGACGGCGTTTCTACAACAGCATGTTGTTTGGTACGGAGAAGGGTATGGAAGGTATGGAGAGACTCCAGATGGCTGGCTGACAAATGTTAGGGATTCCCACAACCAGTACAACTTGAGCTCTGACAGATTGTAGTCCAGTGACAAATGGAAACGTCACATTTGTGGTCTCCAAAACAAACTTGATATAACTTGAAAAACAGTTTGTCCTTCCGCACAGAAATGGGTGAGAACTTGCTTCTTTCAGCACCAAGACAACCAAACTCTGAAAGGAGTTTACCAGCAGAAAAAGAAAAGTCCTCAGCAATGCTGAGGATGAAGTAAGAATCTCAGCCTCCAGTATTCAATTTGGGGATGAAAACAGCTAATTCCCCAGCAGACACTACTTTGGGACAGAAGTTAGAATGAGCTCACACAAACACACTATGGAAGGAATATTGTACAGGTAATCAACCAGAGGATCTGGATCTCCTCCACACCGAAATGGTGTCCTTAACTGATGGAGACTGAGTCCCACATTGTTTTTTTTCCAAGAACATTGATGGGCAAGAGAAGAGCTGAGATGAGGAACTGGTATCTGTACAATACAATACAATTTGTGCAATACAAACAGTCCCACAACTAGTAGGGCTCCAGTAAAAGAAACGGAGAAAAGAGGCTGCAGTCTGCAGAAAAAAGAATTAGTGTCACTTGCTCTTGGTTGCCAATAAGATGCCAAGGGACCTAAAAAATGACAACGAGTCTTCAGTCAAAGATTGTATGTCCTTTTGCAATTCAGCATTCAAAACATTAAAAAGTATGTAAAATGAGAGGTTATTAGGGGTCATCCATAGTGTCCAAGGATGATTTCAAATAGATTCTGCCTGTCAAACAAGTATCTAGTAGAAAAGGGAATAAACCTTCCCTCAAGTGCATAGGCAGAACGTTAATGAACAGACCAGTGAATTTGTGCTCTTGGAGAGCTAGCAAAGCTTCGTGCGTATCCAGGCAAAGCTCAGTGACTCCAAGTAGGCAGCTCCTTTTCCAAAACCATCACCATCTCAAAGAGCAGCTTACTTGGGTTTCTCCCTTCCACACTCATCACCACTAATGATGAGGAAAAACGGTAATCATAAAAATAGTGCCCTCAAAGACAACTTTGTTCCTCCAGTTGACCATGTAGGGTATAAGAAAACCACAAAATTCGGAGCACACACAGAACTGCTTCACCCACAGAAATTGTCATGATCATTGAGAGTGTGTCTTTAGCACAGAGAATGTCCTGAATGTTGTCATCAGCGTCAGTTTCTTTCCTAGGGAATGGAAGGAATCTAATGATACATTTCAAGGAGTCCTGAAAAGCCCTCTGGCTTTCAATAAAGCATGATGGGCAATGTCTTCCCTGAAAGATAGTGATTAATGTACTTTAAGAAGGTGGAACGTACTTTTAAAAAGGTAAAATATATTTTAGAAGGTAGAATCTCTCATTAAGTAAGAATAAAGAGCTTAAAAAGGTCACAAGGCCCTGTGAAACCAGACACTTGGTATAAACAATAAATGCCTTACTAATGAATACACCCTTGAAGAAGAACAGAAGGCTGATAATAAGGAACATCACACCACAGGAGGCGCTGAAACTGGCTGAAAACCAGACAGATGCTGGATAAGTCATAAAGTCAACAAAAATTTGCAGTAACTGTGGGAAAGGTAAAGGTGCCAGTGGAGATCGCGACCACCAACTCAACTGGAGACTGAACTGGAGTATCGCCCCACTCTCCCCCCGCAAAGTGCTGGAGCATGCACACAGCAATTAAAGGACCTTGTAACTTTAAATGAGAGCGAGAGACTGTACTAACCAACAGAGATTGTTAAGATAAGGTACTAACCAATAATTATCATCAAGGGTGTGCATTTCTGCGTTTTGAACCGTATAAGTATTCCTAAGGGTTTTTAGGCCGGTGTGCTAGCTTCGTGGATTACCACCTAGCACCCATCTCTCCAGAAATTAAATAAATAGATAACACCTCGACTCTGTGCGTGTACTGGCGTCTGCACACCAGGTAAACGACCCTGCTTTGGGACATCCTCATGATGACACCTCAGCAACAGAATGGTCCAAAGATAACTAAAGGATGAATAAGACGACTAGAAGAAACATGGCAGGGAAGAAGGAAGCGATATGACCATCATCTCTCTCCTGACAAACCTATCACTAAGGTTTGTCTTCCACACATTGTCTTCCACATGTTGGAAACTTGCTGCCAACCACTGCAGCTGAAGCAGGAGATGGGTGCTGCGTGGACAGAAATAGCTCCTGAAGCACAAACATCAGGAGGTTAAAAAGCTAGATCATTCAAGCATTCCTCTTTTCTCTGAGGCAGGAAGGAAGGAGAGGCGTGAACTGCTGCAAAAGAAAATACGATATCCAGAATCACAAACAGGCACAGCTGGTGCCGGAGGCCGTCCTTACAGAGGCACAAGTGAAAGAGATAACTTCACCAAAACCCGCAGCACCCTGCATAAACTGAACGTAAAATCTCAGTTCAGGATTCAAAGCAAACATCAGTGAGGCAAGCCCAAATCTCAGGTAGTAGCACATGAACAATCAGGGCTTGAGGCTTTGCTGCTTGAACTGTAAATATCAATATCTGCAAATATCATTTGACTCTGGTTTTCCCTTGTTGCAGGAGAACCAGTACTACTAGTTTCAGTGCCAGAAAGTCTGCTTGGAAGTGCTTCAGTCCTCCTCATGACCTCCTTCAGTCCTCCTCCTCCTAATGACCTGGGATTTCTCAGTGCAATCAGACACAGGTGAGCTGAGGAACAAGACAAGACCATTTGCAGCTGGTATGACATTCATGAGTGGGGGTCTTCTCAGACACCGAAGATGGAGCATCACAGTGCAGGCTTAAGCCGACCGGTTTTCAGTGCTACCAACAACTTGGGATGAAAATCAGCATCACTGCTTCCTTCAAAAGCAAATTCACAAAGTTTCAGCTTGGATTCTCTGGCAACAACGCATGCAAAGGACAGACAGACACAGCACCCGTCCAAGAAGCACAAGCAGTATATTTATGCACCACCTAAAAGGGAATTAACCATTATGGATGGCACAAAGGCATAAGATCAGCCACGTGAATTCTCCTAGAGAGAATCATTTTGATGACCCGAGATGAGAACGAATAGCAACACACACTAAAACATCTAGAAATGATGAAAACTAAGATAAAATATGAACAAAGTCTACGCTGCAGAAATACCTCTAGGAATAAAGTGCTCAGCCTCCACGGTCAGCTGAGAAGAACACAGCATGCTTACTCATGAACCAGCCAAGAGGGAAAGCACAGTAGTAGTATGTCTTTTACTGACACAATAGGAGTCAAACTTTATCAATTCTTGAGTCTTCCAGCTAGGTATACTGGCAATGTGAATGTGGATGGATAAAAATTTGCATCAACCCAGCAGAGACGGACCTTTCTTTCAGTTACCTAAAGACAGAAAAACACCCTCCCCCAGTTTCCAAATTACACTTCCTTCAGGGCCTGGGGATTATGAGAAACCAAAAGGAATGCAAAGTTGATTTACTGACTGTGCAGAACGATGTACAAACCTGGAACCAATATCAAAAGAACATGAGACCAAAGGTTACATACAAGCATAGGAAAACATACACACAAACAACAAGGGAAGCGAAATTATCTCACCTGGATTAACATTCATGCATGCAGAAACAAAATGGACAAAATAACTGTTTTCTTACAATAGACAAACTTCCCCCTCCTGCTTTTAGTTTTCAGCATTTCTGGTGTTTCTAGTTCCTTCAGACACATGAATATTGTACAAAGACACAAAGGCGAATTTGTGTTATAACAATACCAAACACGTACTTTGCAAAAAAAAAAAAAAAAAAAAAAAAAAAAAAAAATTATCAGGGAGAACATCAGATATCCTTGGGTCATAAAGATTACATGGTATAAGGATATTTAAGAAATAAGTCTGGGGTCACACAAGATTTTGGTAATGCATTTTTCTGAGAGAGTTTGTGACATTAGGGGCTTGATTTTTTTATGAAAAACCCTCAGGACATTTAGAATGCCAAACACAAGTGAAATATGGCTTGAATCTTTCAGCAGATGTTACCCTATGATGAGACAATGCACTTGCATCTCTTAAGAGCATGAGCATAACGTAACTAAATGGAAATAAAATTGCACCTTATTCAGTGCTTCTTCTGGTTTGCATGTGTGTTAGCCCCATCTCTCCTCTTACTTCTTGGTTCTAGTTCCTGAAAAAAGCAATTTCAACTTGCTCTTGCTTCTACCCAGGAGAGAAGTTACCATTTTGAAGACGTTAACACCAAGCACATGACAGAAGTTCAGAAGCTCCGATCACGATTACACTTATGGTCCGATTTACAAAGTGCTTACGAATAGGACCCTTTCGCACCGTCAGGAAGATGCCTCTGCTAATTCCCTAGCTGGAGATCGATGAAACAAGAGTAACCCTCAGGACAAGGAGAGAGTAACAGCGCAAGGAACAAAGAGCTGGTGTGCCAGCTTCAGTATTTGAATAGCACCAAAAAAATGAAAGTATGGACTCAGGTCCAACCATCGACTGTACAAGTATCATATAGCCACGCAGGCAAGGAGAGCCGTGCAACGGAACGAACCTTCCACAGTACTGACCTTCTTGTTTACCCTCCCTATTCTCTACCGATTCAAATTGGAAGAGAAGGCAGTAGCAAAAATACTGTCAGTCATCACAGTTTTGTATCAGATATCACGAAATCACGGAATCTTCAGAGTTGGAAGGGACCTCTAGAGATCATCTAGTCCAACTGCCCTGCTAAAGCAGGATTTCCTAGAGCACATCCCTCAGGACTGCATCCAGGCAGGTCTTGAAAATCTCCAGAGAAGGGGACTCCACACCCACCCTGGGCAAGCCTGTTCCAGTGCTCTGTCACCCTCACCGTAAAGAAGTTTTTCCATGTATTATGAATGGAACTTCTTATGTTCCAACTTGTGCCCGTTGCCGCCTCGTCCTGTTACTGGGAACCCTTGAAAAGAGCCTGGCTCCATCCTCCTTAAGCCCACCCTTTAGATACTTGTCAACATTAATCAGGTCCCCCCCTCAACCTTCTCTTCTCCAGGCTAAAGAGTCCCAGCTCTCTCAGCCTTTCCTCATAAGGGAGATGCTCCAATCCCATAATCATCTTAGTTGCCCTTTGCTGGACTCGCTCCAGCAGTTCCCTGTCCCTCTTGAACTGGGGAGCCCAAAACTGGACACAGTATTCCAGTTGTGGCCTCACCAGTGCAGAGTAGAGGGGGAGAATGACCTCCCTCGACCTACTGGCCACACTCTTCCCTATGCAGCCCAGGATTCCATTGGCCTTCTTGGCGACAAGGACACATTGCTTGCTCATGGATAATTTGCTGTCTACCAAGACCCCCAGGTCCTTCTCCTCAGAGCTGCTTCCCAGCAGGTCACCCCTAACCTGTACTGGTGCTTTGCATTCTTCTTCCCAGGTGCAGGACCTTACACTTGCTTTTGTTGAACCTCATTAGGTTCTTCTCTGCCCAGCTCTCCAGCCTGTCCAGGTCACGCTGGATGGCAGCACGGCCCTCTGGAGTGTCGGCCACCCCTCCCAGTTTGGTATCATCAGCAAATTTGCTGAGGATACACTCTATCCCCTCATAGGGATAGGTCTAGTAAAAATTATTATTTTGAGTAGATTGTTAACGTGGCTTTTGATGATAACGGTTTGGAATATTCAGACTTCTCTTAGATGTTCAAGTTCATCCTGCGCGACATTGTGTTAAGTGTATTAATAGGACTGAGCATTAACGTAACATTTGTAAGTTCTTGTGCGGAAATGAGGTATTTCCAGGGTAGCTCTGGAAATACCTCACAGAGCTCTCTCCTCTGACTAATACTGGTCAAGTTCTTTACCTGTACTTAAAGGGGAAAAAAACCTCCTTATTTCTGCAAACAAACAAAAAAACTACCAAAAAAAGGATTATGAAGAAAGGTTATACTGAGGCAGAAAACAATCTCAGCTCCACGTACAAGAAAAAAAACAGGCTCTGAGCTATCCATTTCCCTCGGGCTCAAGAAAAACTCCGTGGTTGTTACTTTGTGCCACGAAAACATTGCCCAGGAAAAGGTTGGGAAAAAAGGGAAATCAGATGTTCTCAATAACTAGGAAAGCAGAGAGAACAAAAGGAAGAAAATCATTGTGCCGCTGCCTGCATCATGCTCAGCCTGGACCTTAATCCTGGGTGCAGTCTGGTACCTTCAGACAGAGCTGAACTGAAAGAGTTTCAGAGAAATCCAGCAAGGAAGCTCAGAGGTGGAGTGGCTTCCACAAAGGAGCATCTGCGTAAGCTGGGACTCTTCAGCCTGGGAAAGCCATGGCCCGTAGGCTGGCACACGAAAGGTCTACAACACCCTTAGAGGCAGGGAGAGCAGGCAGTGAGGAGCAAGGGCCATCAGATACAGCTGGTGGAAGCAAACAAGTGAGGGGAGGTGGTTTTTCTTAGAGCAGGGCAGACCTACCGAACGCCTAGCAGTAGGGTGTTGTAAATGCAAAACGTTTACATGGGTTCATGGTGAGATGGGAAAAGTACCTGAAAGAGAGCCACTGAGGAATCTCAACAGGCCGTAACAGATTCAGGAGATCCCAAGAGCTGAAAACAGTTGTACACAGAGAAAAGTATTAGGGCTCTTTTTTCCTCATTATTTAATGTGTCAGAATTCCCAGAAAGTGGAAAGTTTGTCTTGCACATCATCCTACTCCTTTTCATTGTCCTCAAGACACCAATGTTCCTAACTCTCCCTCCAAAAGGTTTGCAGTAATGACATAGTCCTTTCTGGTTTTCAGGTTTTCACCTGTATTTTCCCACGGAATTTTGAATTCAGTTGTGAAAGACTTCTGGGGCAGGTGCAATTAGAGAGCTATCCTGACCTCACCCTCTCCTCTACGTACACCAAGAACTTGGCCTCAGGACAACCCGCTTGCATTCATGCCTGTTACAGAGAACAGATGCAACGCAGAGATGCTTCTCGTTAGCTTAGATACACGAGTTGTAAACACTGGCTGTGGTAATGTTGCTGCTGTTATGCTAGTTTAAGTACACAAAGCAAGTTCTGCAGAAAGAAGTGAAACATTTTATTATTAACAAAAATTAATATTGTGGTGGAAAACAGGTGCTTTTTGTTGTTTGTTTGTGGTGTTTTTTTTTTTTCCACAAGAGTGCTTCTCCATCTGTAGAAACTGCACTCAAAAGCTTAACACCAGTTACTCTCACAAAGCACATTCACATTCTCCCCCAACCTTTACCTCAGTGGTACAGGTTAAACTGGAGTGAGTGATATGGAGGGGAAAAATCAGGCTGAAATTATAGCCCTTTGTGAAACCCTTACTACAAATTTCACACTTAAAAAACTTGATCAAGGGAACTGCCACAAACTTTCCATTAAACCACAAATATTTTTAACCAAGTTCCTGTTAAAGATATAACTGAGGGACTGAAGGAGCAAAGTCCCTCCCACTGTAAAAGATGATCAGGTTGGAGACCACCCGAGGAACCTGTTCTGTAAGTGTACGGAACCTGACCAGACAACATGCATCTGACTCTCAAGGGAACTGACTGATGTAGTTGCCTTACCACTGTGCCTGGGAAGATCACGTAACAGATCCTGACAGAAGCTATGTTAAGGCACATGGAGGACAAGGTGATTCAAGACAGCCAGCATGGCTTCACCAAGGGCAAATCTTGCCTGACCGACCTAGTGCCCTTCTATGATGGAGTGACTACATCAGTGGACAAGGCAAGAGCCACTAATGTCATCTATCCGGACTTCTGTAAGGCCTTTGACACGGTCCCCACAACATCCTTCTCTCTAAATTGGAGAGATACGGATTTGATGGGTGGACTGTTCGGTGGATGAGGAATTGGCTGGATGGTCACATCCAGAGGGTCAACGGCTCAATGATCGGATGGAGATCAGTGATGAGTGGTGTCCCTCAGGGGTCCATACTGGGATCAATACTGTTTTATACCTTCATCAATGACATCGACAGTGGGATTGAGTGCACCCTCAGGGAGTTTGAGGATCACACCAAGCTCAGTGGTGCAGTTGACACGCCGAGGGACAGGATGCCATCCAGAGGGACCTGGATGCCACCCAGAGGGACCTCGACAAGCTCAGTAAAGAGGGCTCAGGTAAACCCCATGAGATTCAACAAGGCCAAGTACAAGGTCCTGCACCTAAGTCATGGAAATCCCATGCACAAACGCAAGATGGGCAGAGAATGGATTGAGAGCAGCCCTGAGGAGGACGACTTGGGGGTGCTGGTGGATGAAAAGCTGGACATGAGCCTGCAATGTGTGCTCACAGTCCAGAGAGCAAACCGTATCCTGGGCTGTATCAAAAGCAGCGTGGCCAGCAGGTCAAGGGAGTGGGATTAACTGCCCACTATAGGAGAAGATCAGGTTTGAGACCATCTAAGGAACCTGAAGGTACATAGGTCCATGGGACCTGATGAAATCCATCCACAAGTTCCGAGGGAGCTGGCGGATGAAGTTGCTAAGTCATTTTCCAACATATTTTAGAAGTTGTGGCAGTCTGGTGAAGGGAGAAAAAGAGAGAAAAGGAAGACCTGGGAACTACAGGCTGGTCAGTCTCACCTCTGTGCCTGGCAAGATCATGGAGCAGATCCTCCTGGAATCTCTGCTAAGGCAGAGATGGAAAATTAGAATGTGATTATTGACAGTCAACATGGCTTTCACCAAGGGCCACAAATCTGGTGGCCTTTTACAATGGTGCTACAGCATTGGTAGATAAGGGGAGAGCAACAGACATCATTTACCTGGACTTGTGCAAAGCCTTTGACACTGTCCCACATGACATCCTTGTCTCTAAATTCGAAAAGCATGGATTTGATGGATGGACCGCTCGGTGGGTAAGGAACTGGCTGTATGGTCACACTCAGAGGGTTGCGGTCAACGGCTTGATGTCCAAGTGGAAACCAGTGACGAGTGGCGTTCCTCAGGAGTCAGTACTGGGACCAGTGCTGTTTAACATCTTTGTCAGAGACATGGACAGTGGGACTGAGTGCACCCCCAGCGAGTTTGCCGATGACACCAAGCTGTGTGGCACGGTTGACTCGCTGGAGGGACGGGATGCCATCCAGAGGGACCACGACAGGCTTGAGAGGTGGGCCCGTGCAAACCTCATGAAGTTCAACCAGGCCAAGTGCAAGGTCCTGCACCTGGCTTGCGGCAATTCCGGGCACAAATCCAGGATGGACAGAGAATGGCTTGAGAGCAGCCCTGAGGAGAAGGACTTGGGGGCAATGTGTGTGTTACCAGCTAGCTAGGGGCCACCTCTCAGAGGGTGTGTTACTCCACAGAAAAGCTACAGCACCATAATCATATTGAGCATTATGACACCTTGTCTTTTTTCTGTATTTTATAGCAGTCTTTCAGTATTTAAAGGGGGCTTATAAGAAAGATGGGGGACAGACATTTGAATAGGGCATGTAGCAACTAAAAAAGGAGTGACGGTTTTAAACTAAAAGAGGGTAGATTCAGACTAAATATAAGGAAGAACTTTTTTATGATGAGGGTGGTGAAACACTGGAACAGGTTGCCCAGAGAGGTGGTAGATGCCTCATCCCTGGAAACATTCAAGGTGAGACTGGACGGGGCTCTGAGCAACCTGATCTAGTTGAAGATGTCCCTGCTCATGGCAGAGGGTGTTGGACTAGATGGCCTTTAAAGGTCCCTTCCAACCCAAACCATTCTATGATTCTATAAACTACCACTACCGTTCTGGCTGCTGTGTATATGTGTGTATATATACATATATCTCCATCTGTACTTGAGGAAGTCATTTACAACTTAAATTTTACTCTAAAACTCTGAATTGCTTTAAAATTGTCCTGAGGTATTCTCCAAAATATACCTTCCAGAGATAACGATATTCGGGTCCTGAACCGAACACCTGAGGATGTTTTACAGTAGACCAGCAAAGTTTTGTGGAACAAGTGAGACTGAGAGACTGCCCAGAAACATTCTCCTCCAAGTTCTTCCACACCCATGTGTCAGCGCCTCCAGAAAACACTTTTCTGGTTGTTCATGATGGTTCTAAACCTCTGTAACCAAAACTTCAACAACATCCACCCCACTGAAGCAGTGCTGCTGTTATCATGGATAACAATGCAAAGATACTCAAAAAAAACCCAATCAGATACGCTTGGAAGCTAAAGGTTGCAATAAGAAGGAAAGAAAATACTTTACCATGTACATGAGACTGTTGGAAACTTTTTCCCGGTGCAAAGTGGAAATTTCCAGCTACCTGCAAGAGACAGTAATCTTTCATTAAAAGGTCTGAATCTATATAAATAAAGCAGTCGTACTGGTGTTGGATCTTTAAATTTTTGTTTAAACACGATACATACCAAGCAACTCATTTTCATAGGTGACAATATCAGCAGACATTGTCCTAACAGAGAAATGAATTTCCCCTCTTCCTCACAGGCAGTCATGTGGAAAGCCATAATTACATACTGATATTGATAATAACTGTTCTATGCAGATTATTTTAGCAGACATAAAAATGTGAAGAAGAAGGAATTCAGCTATTGGGAGGGAACTGACTCCTGCTGCAGGAAATACAAAAAGGTATCACAGAAAATGAGTGGAGAAAGTAACTGAGAAGGAGAGTGAGCAGGGTAACAAAACCTCAATACAATAAACAGTGATCCTACGTATGCATCCATGAAAATAAGCTGCTTGCAAAAATAAAGCGCTATACCTACAAAAAAAAAAAATCCAAACCCCACAAAAAACCCCAAAAGACAAAAGGTTGTTAAAATTTCATCCTGGAATCTGAAAGGGATCTGGACATGAGGTGCCAGTCCTCGCGGACACTTACTAGCAATCACACACACACACTCTCCCCTGGAAGATCTGAATGTCCCAAGCTCACGGGCTACACTACACTTTGGCGTCCGTGCAAACCTACTGCTCATGTTAACTGCAGACCTGATGAGAAAGTTGTGCAAAATTCCAAGTGTATAACAATGGCCCCCAGAAATTTCCCCAGCGACACCCACCACTGGACCCTTGCTACTTCCAGCATTACCCTTTCAAGCTTTCCTTTTCATCAAACATTGTGATGGAGGGTCCCATAAGGATGCTCAAACCACAATGTCTGGCTTTGAGTGAAAGATTTACTTTCCAGAAATAAAGAATGTGGTCTCCAGGAAGAGTACACGAACGTGTAAAAAAAATATAGTTTTGAATTAAATAAAAAAAGATTTGCCTGGGCCTGACCTCTAGAATGTACTTGGGTATGTAACCTGCATGTCCAAGTGTTCTGGGTTTGGTAACAGGCCAAATGACAGGGTAATTACATAGTTATCTGGTATATCTCATATTACATTTTCAGATGTTTTTGCCAGTTGCAAGAACCACCTCTCTGAGCATTTTCAGCTTTGGCTACCAACTCCAATAATCTTGCTTCCATTGTTTTGTAAAAGAAAGATAACATTTCACTCTCTCCAGCACCCCTGATGGTGAGTTGTTGGTTACTGTTATCTCCAGCACCCTCTGGTGCTCTCTGCTTTAAGACTAGAAGGGCAGGTGGGACAACCTAACCTCAAAGAAGCTGCCTCACTTCCTCCAGAAACCTCAGAAAAAAGACTCACTAGATAGATGGTAGGAAAAGCTAAGCTTCTCCAGCCAGCATGCTTCTTACCAGCCCACACAACGAAACAGAGAATTAGCCCCTTCCCACTGCTCTTCCCGATTCTCCTACTGAACTTGCGCCTTTATGGGCACAGCTACCTTGCTGAGCCCAGGGTTTATTGATATTACAGTCCCGTGAACATCTGAAGCTAGAAAAGGAGAGGAACGCCCCAACTCTGCCTTTTCACAGTCACCACCATCATGCAGCAGGTTCACAGCAAAATCCGTCTCTCACCTTGTTGACCTCTAGGAAACCATACACTTGGCAGCCCTCGTTCTTCTGTTCCTGCATTTTCTGGCTAAACCCTTCCCTCTTGCACTGCTCTATGGTATCTGGGTTCTTGAAGGCCCAGCCTCGCCGCCTGTATGCTTCTCTGACATCGTCGCAAGTATTACAAACACCTGCAAAAGCACAAGCACTATCTTACCATCTGCATCGCTAGAAATAGATGCTCAAGTTCAGGACTCGAATCCTGAGTGGATTTTTCTTCAATAAAGCAATAAAGCAACATCAAGGACTGAACCTTAAAAGCTGGCCTAATTCTCCTGAAGGAGTTTGAGCTTCTTGATGTACTTTTTGAGATTCTGGCATGAGGATGCAAGCTGTCTGAATGCAGTGCTTGAGTCCAAAGAGGACTTTGCCTGTCCATTTAGGCAGCCAAGACACTCCTTGGCAAAGAAATTTGCTACAAAAACCGACACCAGTGGCTCACAGTTCTGAGCAGTTTGGAACTCCCTTGGGTGAACAAAGCATCTGCCCATTTTTATTCCTCCTTTTCTCTGTTTTTACACCAAGACTGTCAAAATGGGAAGGAGGGTTAATAGCAAACTTTCTTCATTACTCTTCTACCTCTGGATTCCACCTTGGTCACTGAAAAAAAAAAATGTTTTCCTTTCTTGGTTCCATGTTTTGCTGGACCAGAAAAAGTTGAAGGCTGGAATCATGAATCCCTCAAGAAGGAAACATCTCTGGGGAAGGACGCAACTTGACAGATGGGACAAACCAAGTTACTACAGAGAGAGTAATAGCGAAGGATAGTCCAGAGCTATGGACTACCACAGATCCATTCTTACAGGAATTTGCAGGTAGGGGGAATGAGAAACACCAAATGACAACTGTTGTTTCCAATTCCCATCATTCTCTCAACACATGCCCAGGAGGATTTCATTGCACAGACATTCACAGACATTTGGGAAAAAAAAGCACATGCAACATAACTCTATCAATTTGAGTGCTAAGATACAAAAAGGTGTAAAGGTTACCGAATGTCCTCTGACTCTGCCCATAACAGCTCTCGCAGCGATCAGCATCCAAAGAATTTGGATCAAACACTTTTGCTTCTTCTTTCCCCAGCTCTAAGACAAAAGAAGATTCAAGTGATGAGGCATGTCTAGAAATGCTACACTGTACTCTTGGTTGTTCTACACACGAACACAGTGATTTTGTGTCGGAAGCTGCCACATCCTGCATGCAAAGTCCACCTGAAATGGTACGCATAGAGCCTGCTGACGTGTGAAGATCAAGAAGCAGAATAGCAATTTGTCATGTCAAGAACACCCTCCATAGAAAGAACTGGCTACCTGTAAGCCTTGCTGTAGCACTGATCAGATGCTACTTCCATAAAGGCTTTGTTAAAATGTTATCTAAAGCAGACCAAATCAGTACATTGCAACTGATACAGACCCGTTACACAAACAAAATTTTAAATAGCAATCAACTGAGTCAACAGTGTATAACACATAATCCTGTTCCAAGGCATGTAGGGAACACATTCCAATTGAAACAAGATCAGCGTGGAAGTCTCCCGAGTGGAAAATTGAAACCCAGTCCTCCAGGATGACAATGCTGACAAGGCGCAAATGTCAACCACCACCCACTAGAACCTCCAAGGAATTTCTACCTTCTTCGTGACTTCACAGTTCTGACAGTATCCGTGCCACACATGTGTCGAATGTGCAGCCACAGTGTGTCTGGGGCACGAACTCACAGAGTTTTATGTTCTCATGTGCAGAAGACTGAAGAGGGACTTGTAACAGAGGAGATGAGAGCTGAAATCCACCAAAGGGGAGGAGATGCCTATGAAAAACTCAAACAGGACCTCTGTTCTGTCAGAATCAAAACAAATATCAAAAGTCTGCAAATTTTGGAGTCAGGAATAAGTGAGCCAAGGAATTTTGCATCTACAACTTCCAAAAATATTGGCTCTTATTATAAGAGGCCCCCTTAAAATCAGGCTGTTTCAACTCACAAATCCTGAAGGACAGGACCAAGTCTGCTGGGTTACAAAAGCCCTCTGAGGCTCACTACCAAGGCACTACTGCACTACCCTGTATAAGCCTTGAAAAGGTGGCTCCTTGGATAACTAATGCTGGGGAAGGTGATAAGGTACATAGTCAGACATTGCTGAGGGGATAAAACCTATCAGGGCCTTGTTTGTTGAGATTGGGAGGTATAACAGGTGGACGGAAGTGAGTATCAAAGATGCCTGTATTTTGTATTAGCAACAGAAGAAAAGAGATTTTAATTAGCAAGTATGAAATATATATGAAAAATCAATCGTTAACCTTATTTCTTTAGTCAAATACTTTATGGTAGTTATGAACAAGCAAATATAAACTTTTAGGAAAATATACCCATTATTAAACAACTGTGTGAGACTTTCTTTCTGAAGCTTACAACATTCAAAGGACTTGAAAGTGCACTTAAGAATTCATTGTTTAAAAAGTGGTATGGCTTTTAATCTTGCAGTTACACTAAAAGATAGCATCAGGAAGAATAGAGCTTAATAACTGCTACACTTTGTCAAAGCCATGATTCCCACCAATTGGACAAGAACATCTGTACAATGGAGTCTTTCAAGATACAGCAACCAGAAACAGCTTTTTAAATGTAATCAGCAGCTGCCTGTTGAGTTGTCTCAGAGACAGCATCCAGAGGTAATGCGCAGTTTAGATACTATAAAGAAACTACAGTACATAAAACTTTACATGCAGGGTTTCTTGCTGTTAACATGGTCCTCAATGTGCGTGCATATATGATATGTGAAATTGGAAAACTCCGTCCATGTTAAAGGGAAAGAAATGATTAAGACCCACCATTAAAGAACTCAATCATTTATTATCAATGGAAATAAGATGACATCCAAGCACACAGTGCAACCTACCATATAAATCATTAAGCTGTTAACTATTTTCATGTAACTATGATTAGGAAAAGCCTCCAGATACTAATCCATAAAATTTGGGTGTGCTTTACTAAATTTCACAGAATCATAGAATTGTTTAGGTTGGAAGGGACCTTGAAGATCATCTAGTTCCAACCCCCCTGCCCTGGGCAGAGACACCTCCCACAAGATCAGGTTGCTCAAAGTCCCATCCAACCTGGCCTTGAACACCTCCAGGGATGGGGCCCTGATTTAAGGTCAATACTGCTATAGCTGCCATCTAAATAATGGATTGAATATCAGCGTTACTAATAGAAACTGGTAATCAGAGTTCAATGAGCGTGGGTGAATACTTCTGATCTAACTTGCAACATGGGTAACCAAAACCAACCTAGCTTTGTGCTCTTTCCGGACAGCAGAAGAAATTGCTTGGTGCACACACAATGCATCTGATCTCTTTTAAAATGCCTCTTCCAGGCGAGACAGTTCACTCCCTACAAGTTTCCCCTCCTCTCCATTGCTTACATAAGGAGTCAGAGCAAACGGTTCAGACAGAGTAACCGCAACGGAGACTGGCAATACAAGTAAGGCAGGAGGCGTACATGTGTTAATAGAGAATTAGATACAGAAAAGCTGGTTTTGTCCCTAGACGTTAAATTTGTAACGCCACAACCTCTGAACACAGAAAGGCTGCTAAGTGACACAGCAGTAAGAATGCTTAGTTTAGCCTTTCAACATCAAGAACAGAAAAGTTAAATCTGAATGATACAAATCAACAAATTTAGTTCATGCTAATACGCAGAACTACACTATTGCCCAGAAAAAGTAGTAAAGAGCTCATGTTTTGGAAAGGAAAAATCAGGACAGTATGCCTGTTTGACTGCAACACTTTGCCAGAATCCTTTCTGGTGTGTATCAAAGTACAACAATGAGTCATAACACGTAAAAAATGTAGAGGAGAGGTTTACATAGTCAAGGATCACTTAGTACAACTTGTAATCAATAAATCAACTAAAATACATTTATCAGGTATGCATGAACACCCACAAAGTACCTGCTGTAAGGGGCAAGTTTAGGCTTAAAGGCTTGAGTCGCCGGAGCCTTCCAGGGGGAGAGGCTCTTTCCTCTAACCAGCTCGTCCCATTTGTCAGCCCACTGTGGTTTAAAGGTACAACCAAAGCCAAGTTTTGCCAGAACAGCTGCTTCATTTCCAGTCATAAAAGACAATGAACTCGGGAGTTTTATTCCTGAAATGCATCCATGAGTCCTTGCTGTAATTTCAGAGGGACTAGGCAAAGATTGGCCTCACAAAAGTAGCGAGTACAACAGGAGCTTGTATGATCTGCCAGTTTAATACATTTGGGACCTATAAACTCTTCAAGAGTTTATGGTACTTAAATATTCTTCAGCTGTCACTTGCTCCCATAAATCTCAAAATGTGCATGCAGTGATGGAAAGACTATGAGAGCATCCATCCAAGAAAGGCAGAAGAGCATCTTACCGTGTCTCTCAGCCTCTGGAGTCACACGATTGCCAGCTTTATCCAAACGTTGCTTAAACAGATTGTGCTCTACGTCCAGCTGCTGCTCTCCTGCTACGTCCATGGCATCAATGCTCAAATCTGAAAACAGCGAGCAAGGAAAGCGGTCTGTAAATGCACGTTTGTTATTCCCTGTGGCAGGCTGGAAGCATTCAACCCATGAAAATACAGAATCTTTCAACCAGGGGGATGGGCGTGCCAAACTGGAAGAGTGTGTATGGTTGGGCCTAAGGGACGTACAGGGAAGAAAACGCACGTTGCAGCAGCCTAAATGGCCCTTCCAAATACAGGGTTGGGTTTGATGTACAAGAAGGACTGTTTCCAGCTGCCACAGGAAGTGTTATCCTCAAAGGCAAACACACCAAAGGCAAAACCCCCAAACCCTCAAAGCCTGTAACCATTTTCCGGAGCTGAGCTTAAAATCGGTTGAAAGCTGTGTCCTACCTCTACCCCCCCACCCTCCCCCTTCCCCATCCGTGTGTTTCCTCATGATCCCTTTTCACAAAGAAGACTGAGAAGGTTTGTGGTCTCTGTCTGGTGTCGAAGCACCACGATACACTGACTGCCTACACGCTCTCTTACAAAACTGACAGCTTCTCTGCACAAAACAGCAGAGGCTTCCAGTCTTACTGGCCTCCCCACGCCCTTTTAAATGTGAGGAAGGCAAAGACCACTAATATCTTGGGTGGTCAGAAGGAACTCAGACTCACTGCATTCAGAGCCCAGCGCATTACCCAAAGGAATTACTACAACAGAATAAGAGACGGGGAAAATCAGCGGACAGTCGGATAACATGCACAGCAGTAATACCCAGTAAGATTTGCACAATTTTCAATCACTTTATCCCGCAACTCTATTTTGAATTTAGTTAAAAGGCAATCAGATTATTAACACTCATTCTGATTTTAAAAACTGTGGAGAAATTTTAAAAGTTGTGTCAGAATTTAAGTACAAAAACCATGGAAATCTGTACCTCGTCAAGTAACTTCCAAAGAAGACTCTAAAGCTTTTCAACAATATAGTCAAATCTTGAGTGCCAAGTGAACTCTGTGCCAGTTCTTTCAGTATCACAGCACCCTCTGACAAAGTACACCACCACACAGAAGAGTAAGTGGGTTTGTACACCTTGTCCTCATTTATAAACTAGCAAAATACTACTGCCTGACTGGAAGCGCTGGCTTAAGCGCCCAGCCGGCCTGGCTGGAGTCACTGTGTAACCACACGGGATCACCAATTCCTCCCCATCGGTGGCCCAAGCAGCAGCGCAGCTCTTGGAAGCACCAGGCACACGGAGCCTCTCGGGCATTCGGCAAGCGTGAAAACGATCCCCAGCCTGACTCACAAGCACAAGGCATATGTGGAAAAATAACATCCAGATTAATCTTCAGTTTATCTCCCCTTGATTTGTCAACATACAATTCCGGATGAACCTAGGAACAAAGAAAAAAAAGGGTCCCGTTTCACTTGGAAGCAAATCCTAAGGCCTCTTTCCCTTGATTGCTCTGGCTCAGCAGCTCATTTTGAAGACGGGGGATTTGTGAGACACCCCAGCTGCTGCCTCCCGCACCGCCCGCGGCAGCTCAGCGCCCGCCCTGTGAGACTTGTGAAAAAGGCGAGGACTCGGAAATCTTAGAACTGGGGGTGGGGGGGGTCCCTTAGCGCTTGCTCTCTTTGCTGTGCGTTGCCTGCCGGGCACACGGCGCCGACAGCCGGCAGAGGCTCCGGGCCACTCCCGGGCGACCGCGCTCAGCAGGCCACAAGCCCCCTCACGCCAGCAGCTCGCCGGGGAGAGCAGCCGGCTCCCCGCGCCGAGACGACCGGGCAGGGGAAGACGAGGCTCCCCGGTAGCTCTGCGGTGGGGGAAACTGCTGCCCAGGCAGCCCGGCGGAGGCGGCGGCCGGGCGGGGGTGCGGAGGCACGGCAGACAGGCACGGCAGACCGCCCCGGGCCGCCTCTCGGCCAGGGCTCGGCCCCCACCCGTCACCGGTACTCACCTCCTTAGTGAGGTAGTACTGCAGCTCCGAGAAGAAAAGCAGCGCCACGATGAGCCCGCTGACCGCCGTCACTGCCAGGGAGACGAGAGCCGCCGTCAGCCCCGCCACCGCCCCGAGCCGCCGCCCGCCCCCAACGTCCCCCCGGCCAGCCGCCGACCCACGGCGAGGCCTGCGCCCCCCCCCCGCCGGCCCCCAGCCGCCCTCACCCAGCGCGCCCCCGCACGTCTTGACCCGAAAGTCTTCCAGGGTCTTGGGGAAGGCATCGAACCGCCTCAGCCGCCACAGCGGAACCATGGCGCCGCGCGGCCCGGAATCGAACCCGGCTTCCGGCGACGGCCCGGCCCCGCCCCGCCCCGCCGAGTCAGCACCGCCCCAAGCCGGCCGGGGGGGCGGGACTGCGGCTGCCGGGCTCCGCTGCCGCCGCGAACCCTCCCGCCAACGGCCCCGGCCCCGGCGGGACCCCGAGGGACGCCGGCCGGGCGAGCTCGTGAGGGCCGAGGTGAGGCTGCCGGGTGAGAGCGGCCCTCGCTCGGCCCGACCCCCGCCCCGCCCTGTCCTGTCCTGCCCCGGCCTCCGCCCGGGAAAGCCCTGGGGTCCTTCCCTAACGCCCTCCGGAGATCAGCCTGGCTGCCCAGCGGGCCCAGCAGCACACGGTGAGCAAATCTTTCGGGAGAGGGGTAGTGCTTTGCGTACGGGAGCGGGGGAGGAACCGTCCCACCCCGGCGGGAACTGCCCACTCCTCCAAGGCGCCATCAAACCGCCAGGGATAACCATCCCAGATAGTGCAATTCCTGCCCGCCCGTTGAATCAGGATACTTAAACCCTAAATTTTGGGGAGGAATGTGGGGAGTCTTCCAACGATACAGCTGGCCTGTAGGAGATTCTTCTCTCCCTTGTCCAGGACGCCATGCAAGGTAGCTTCCCGGGGATTGAGTGGCCTCAGCTGAGAGAGAGGGGGTAAGTGATTTAATAACATACGTATGATATTTGGCATACTTTAAGACCGTGATTTGTGCACTCTTTTAAGGTATTAATATCTAGCGCGCTTGTCGTTTGTGTTGTTACTTTTCGGGATCGCTTTTTAGGTTGCAATACTGTATTCTGTGGATTAGTTTTGTTTCCTTAAATTGCAATAGTGCATTCTTCCATCGTACCCATAAAACTTGCAATAGTGGCGTATCGGACCTGTGAGTGAAGTCCAAATAAATTGTGAATTTGAACCTCTCAGTGCAGTCTTTTTCTCTCTGCCACATCAATTGGTGCAGCGAGCAGGGTACAACGGAAGAACTATTGCAGAAACATGGTTGTAAACCCTCTCCCGCGGACAGGGAGAAGGCTAAGAGGTTGTGGAAAAGTAAGGAGAAAGTGGTGGAATGGGTAGAGCAGCGTAAGAAGGAACAAAAGAAAAAAAATTGGAAAGGGTAAAGGTGTCCTGTGTACTGTTTTTGGAGTATGTTTAACCTGTGCACAGGAGGAGGCATGGAAATCTGAAGCTGTTAAGAAAATGGGTGCAGCTGACTCGAAGGCAGATGCCCTGTTTGATTGCGGTAAAAAGCTCTGTGAATTGCGAACTGAAGTTGAGGTTACCAAAGCTGCTTTAGAGGAAGAACAAAAGAAGCCTTAAGGGCTCATGAAGGGTAATTGGAAATTGAAAACATGTTTTTGAAAGATGAATTAACTGCTGAAAGGGAGAGAAATTGGAGGTTACAGGAAAAATTAGGTCTGTTGTTGTCAAATGCTCCGACCCCCACTCCCGCCCAAGTCAAGAATTTAGTTATGTGTGCCGATCCTGATACTTGGGACAGGGATAGCTGGGGTGACCCAGATGATGAGCCCAAGAGGGCAAGTAATGTTGAAATTCGACCCCTCATGAAAACAGAGGTGCAGTCAAATGATCGAAATAATCGGAGATATACTACAACACGTATCACCCCATGTTTGGGCCCTGAGCTTGCTCGAAGGCAAGAACAATTTTCATGCAAGGTGGGGGAAAATGCAACTGAATACAGAATGTTTCGCTAAAAGAAGGAGATCTTATCTTGCTGAGTGAGGAGGAAGCTAGAGGTTATTGGGGTCCTGGTGTATTCCTGGATGGGGGCCCTGCGGGGATCAACCCTTAACACTTAGAGTCGCCCACTGGGCAGGGGGGATGGATTCTAGAGAGCGAGATGAGCCACCGGCTATTAAAACTGCTGGGTTATCCAGGCTAGCTGAATTGGTACAAAAGGCTGCCTGTATACAAGCCATGAATGAGCACGGTGAGCAGGGCATTCCCCTTGCTGCTCTGGTGGATCTGGTGCACCTTAAACCATTGATTAGAGGTCTCCCTGATGCTGTGAAAATGTGTGTGCAAAACCTAAAGGAAAAGATTTCACAGGCAATTGATCATAATACTCGCAACCCCCATCAGCGACGGCAGCCCCTTTTAGCCTGGGGGAACTATTACAAGAAATAGTGATTTATGGTAGAGACATGGGTTGGTTAGAGGAAGGCTCAAATACACAGTGCTGCGTCCGGCAGGCATGGTTTTTCGGGCATAATAATCCCCGTTGTCCTTGGCAAACCAGTTCTCATTTGACCCTCAGCGTAATGAACTGTGGACAAAGGCGTTAGCATTAGGAATACCCTGATCGATGTTACATGGACAGTCCACAGAGAATATTCATGTAGTGGTAAACTTGGTGGAACAGCCTACTAACAAAGCTACAGAACGTACTGATGCTGTTAAAACACCGAAAGGTAAACCCTCTGCTCCTGCGAATCTTTTTGCAGACTTAAGGAAGGATTTGATTGATCTAAAAAACTAGAAAGCGTGGGGGGTATTTTAGGCCAACCCACAATAGCCTAACCATTTAAGTGACCCACATATTATCTTAGCTACTGGCCCCAGATGAGTATGTGTAAATTTTCTAATTGATACTGGAGCTCAAATAAGTGTTATCACCAAAAAAACAGCAAAAAAGATAGGATTAGTCCTCACCCAGAAGAAGATAAATGTAATAGGAGTGACTGAAGTCCCTGAAATCAGACCAATTGGTACGTTGTGTGTCTGGCTTCCAGGAGAATGACTAAGATAAAAGCAGTCATCAGTCCTTGTTGTAATAACATTTTGGGATTTGCTGTATTAGCAAACAAAGTCTGGAGATTGCCAGACGGCACAGTATGGAGCTTTGGAGCCCAACCGTGTGAGGTCAGGTTACTGGAGACTGCCATTAGACTGTCTCCTTCTCGGGTGACAAATGTTAATCAATATCCTTTACCAGCCACGGCCAAAATGGGGATCAGGGAAGTAATTAAGGACCTGGAAGCCCGTGGTGTTATAATCAGAACACACTCACTCTATAATTCTCTGGTATGGCGACTCACAATTGGCTACAGGAGGCTTAATAGCAATGTAATGCCCCTTTATGGCCGCTGTTCCTACCATTGGACCTGGTCACCCAGATTCAAGCTAACCATCACACATGGATGTGCGTATTAGATGTTAAGGATATGTTTTTTATGATTCCTCTTCAGGAGGAAGACAAACCTCGATGTGCGTTCACGTGGGAGGGAGTGCAATATACCTTTAATCGGCTCCCACAAGGATACAAACATTCTCCCACTCTTGCCCATAATGCACTAGCGAAAATATTGAAGGAGATAAAGGCACCAGATGGGGTAAGCATGTACCAATACATTGATGACGTCTTAATAGGTGGAGATAATGAAGAGGCAGTCAGAGAAGTGTCTAGTCAGGTTTGGGACATGCTGACTGCATTGGAATTAGAAATCCCTCCTGCTAAATGTCAGAGACCAAGTCAAGAAGTTACATTTTTAGGAGTTTGGTGGTCAGGAGGAGCCATGGCTATACCAGCCGATATCCTGGAAAAAACAGAAGCTGGTAAAGCTCTGGAGAACAAAAGGGAGCTGCAACGGATACTTGGGAGTTTAGGTTATTGGCACAAACGTATCCCTGGATTTTCCATAATTGCTAGACCCCTGTATAATTTGATTAAGAAAAATGTTGGCTGGCTGTGAACCCTCAGCGTGAGGAAGCCTTGAATCTGCTGATTCATGAGCTTCGCATATATCAGACCTTAGGCCCTATACACCAGACAGATCCTATACAGATTGAGTGGGGATTCAGAGAACATGGTTCTCATTGTAATTTGTTTCAATGGGGACCAGAAGGCCCTGATGGACCCTTGGAATTCTCCTCTCGTTGATTTAATGATACTGAGCAGAGATATACTGATTGGGAAAAAGGTATGTTATCACTTGTGCAGGCAGTAAAAGAAGCTGAGTGGATCTGCACGAGCCAAGATATGGTTGTCTGGAGTCCTTATCTTCTCCTGGAATCAGTTAAGAAAGGGACTCCCCCTGAGGGAATTGCCGCAAACCCCACTGTTTAGAAATGGTACTTCTACTTGGAAGGTATTGGTCAGTTAGTTACTATTGCTGAAGGACCAGTAAAAACATCTAAATTACAAAAGGACGTTAAGTCAGACCTTTCTATGCTAGTCAAACCTAACAAACCATCACCTGTTTTAGAAGCATTCCCTTTTACAGCTGAATCAGACCAGTCAGGCGTATGCTTTACAGATGCTTCTGCAGCTCACAAAGCCTGGATTAACAAGTAGTAGGTGGATCATACCAGATTTCTAACTGACTCATTGTCAATCATAGATAGGGTCGAGCAGCACTTTTACATTTGCTTGCAGGTGTGCCCCGACAAAAGGAGGGAGAAGGAGTACAATGGGGTGGAGACCTAAATGTGTCGGCCTGAAGTATGAGCTGCACTTGCATGGAATGGACAAGCTGTGCAGAACTTGAATGTGGACCAGAAGTTTGGTTTTTTTTCTTTCTTGTGATCTTTGTACATTTGTTTTGATAAGGATGATTTTTTGTTGTTGTTGTTGTTTGAATTGGCTTGTTTGTTTGTTTTTCTTGAATTACAGTAGTGCATTCTTCCATCGTATCCATAGAACTTGCAATAGTGGCCTATCAGACCTGTGAGTGAAGTCCAAATAAATTGTGAATTTGAACCTCTCAGTGCAGTCTTTTTCTCTCTGCCACAGAGTGTTAGCAGAAAGGGTTGTGTTGTGATGAAAGCGGTTCCCAGGGACAGTAAAAACAAGCATCATTTATCCCTCATGGCACTTTCCACACGGGAGCAATCATCAGACATTTTCTGGTTTTGAGCCCAGCTCTGGAGAGCGCGTTACCACAGAGGTTAGAGAAGCAATGAAAGCGATTCACAGAGACAGTGAGAACAAGCACAACTTTTCCCAGTTGGCACTGTCCATGTGGGAGCAATCTCCAGGCGTTTGATGCCCAGGTCTGGGGAGAGTGTTAGCACAAGGGCTTGAAATGCGATGAAAGCGATTCCCTGAGGCAGCGAGAACAAGCACCACTTTTCCCTCCTGGCACTTTCCATGTGGGAGCAATCTCCAGACGTTTCATGTTTTTGAGCCCAGGTCTGGAGACTGCATTAGCACAGAGGTTAGATGGGAATAAACACGTTTCCCAAAGACAGTGAGAACAAGCACCTCTTTTCCCCCATGGAACCATCAATGTAGGAGCAATCATCAGATGTTTGATGTTTTTGAGCCCAGGTCTGAGGAGAGTGTTAACCCCACAGCAAGAGGGGCAATGAAAGTGGTTCCCCAGAGACAGGGAGAACAAGCACCACTTTTCCTTCCTGGCACCTTCCATGTGGGAGCAATCATTTGACAGTTGCTGTTTTTCGGAGTGGCCATGTGGGTTGATTTGGAGCCCCAAGGTTACATCGGGACCGGGACCCCCTGGCCGGGTCTGGGTCCTGGTGCCACCGGGCGCTCACTGGCTTTTGTTTTTTGGTTTTGTGGTGTGGGTTTCTGGTTTGTTTCTGGGGCGGGGGGAGAGGGGGGGTTTGGGAGGTACCCTGTGAAGAGGAAGAGATGTATATAGTTGTATTTATGGTTGTGTTTTTGTAGTTACTGGTGTTTTTGTCAATAGTTGTAGGTAGTTGTGTTGTTGTTAATAAAGAATTGTGTTCCTGTTTTTCACACCCAAGCTCTGTGTGCATTTCTTGGGAGCTGCGGCGTTTGCAGAGTTGTCGTTCCAGTGTCTTGGGGATGGCGGGGCTGGGGGCGGCTGGGGGTGGTGGCACAGCCCCCCTGGGGGCAGAGGGTCCCTGTGCACAGCTGGGGTCCCAGGTGGAGGGGGCAGTGCAGGCTGCGGGGGGGAGGCTGCGGGGGGCTTTGGGGAGAGGGAGATGGTTGCACGGCTGCTGTGGGCACAGGGTGCCGGGGTGTGGGGAGCCGTGGGTGGGGACCCTCCCTGGGGTGTGGAGGCGGGGGGTGATGCAGGGTCCCCTCTCTCTGGGGCTGGGTCGGGGCTGTGCATGGGTGTCTGGCGGCTGGTGGTGCCGAGCTGTCCGTGCCCCCCGGGCTGTCCCTGCCCTCAGCAATAGCTCCAGCCCCCAGCCTTGACCTGCCACCCCCTGCTCGCCTGCAGCTGGGAAGAGTGGGGCTGTTGGGACCTTCTGCCCCCCAGGAAAGGCTTCCCTGGACACGCAGGTTCCAACCAGTGACTCGCAGGTGGCCGGGTTGTCCCAGGGTCCGGCGCTGCAGGGAGCAGCCTGCACCCGGTCTCCAGTCGGATAGTGCTGCCCAAAACAATCCTTCTCCCTCCCTCTGTCCCTGCTGAGACCCTTCCTGCGAGAGCCTTTCTCCTTTTGGCTTGAGTTGACCTCACCCCTGGTGTAGGTGAGTTTGTAGCGAGTGCCCCAAGATGATGGTGTTGGGAGGACGTTAACTGTATCAGGGCTGAAGTAATAGTAGAAGAGCTGGGTAACGAGGGTGGTGTTGGGCGGGTTTGGGGAAAGGTCTGCTTAAACAGGAAATGAGTGGAATCAGGTTTCTGGGGGCAAGTGGAAGGGTGGTAATAAAATATTGGTGTGGGTAAACGGGGCCATCTCTTTGTTCCCAGCAGTGAGTTGTGGGGAGCACAAAGGGTTTACAAGGGAATGCAGAGAGCAATAAAGGGAAACTCCAGGAGAGATTCTCAAGGAGGAGTCTCTCAAGGAGAATGGAAACTCATGTTTTTTAATATTTTATTTATTTTGTGCTTGCATTCTTCTGCCAGCAAACATGCCGATGGGAGGTTGTCTGTGAGCTGCTCTTTATTCCCCCTTCTCCATTGGACAGGCTGGCTCGGGGCGAAAACTCTCTCTGGGATGAGGCCCCAGAGATGCAGAATCCACCCCCAGGTTGGTGTCGGGAGTGGGGCTGCTGCCCACTGGCGGAAGGGAGGAGGTGAGGGAGGAGGAGGGATGAGCACTCTCACCGTTGGCTAGGTAAGCGATTTGTTTATTTTTTGCTCACAGGTGCAGGAATGAAGAGTTTTGGTGCCACCGCAGCAGCCCTGGCCGGCGAAGGGCTGAGATAAGGTGCAGAGCCCCGATTCCGCCGCAGAGCCGGGGGTCCCAGGCTCATCCACTGGCGCAGCAGGAGCTTTGCTTCGCCAGGTTCAGTTCTCCTGACCCTGCTCTGCACGGGCTGCTCGGCCCCACGGGCTGCTCAGGTGAGGGGCTTAAGGCTGCAGAAAGTGGTCTTGCTCCGAGTCCTGCCAAACGGCAGAGAGCTGCTGATTCCTGGTGTAGTGTCCCCTGGCAGGAGAGTTCAAGAAGGGGACCCTTTTCACTGCACAAGGAATACGGAAAATGTGGGCAGCCCTACAGGGAGATCCCAAGAGTCCTTGTGCCCATCACCTGTTCCTGGGAACCACTGAAAAGAGTCTGTCTCCATCCTCCTTAAACCCACCCTTTAGATACTTGTCAACATTAATAAGGTCTCCCGTCAGCCTTCTCCAGGCTAAAGAGTCCCAGCTCTCTCAGCCTTTCCTCATAAGGGAGATGCTCCAATGCCTCCATCATCTTTGTTGCCCTACGCTGGACTCTCTCCAGCAGTTCCCTGTCTCTCTTGAACTGGGGAGCCCAGAACTGGACACAGCCTTCCAGTTGTGGCCTCACCAGTGCAGAGTAGAGGGGGAGAATGGCCTCCCTTGACCTGCTGGCCACAGTCTTCCCTATGCAGCCCAGAATTCCGTCGGCCTTCTTGGCGACAAGGGCACATTGCTGCTCATGGATAATTTGCTGTCTACCAAGACCCCCAGATCCCTTTCTTCAGAGCTGCTTTCCAGCAGGTCCACCCCTAACCTATGCTGGTGCCTGACATTCTTCCTCCCCAGGGGCAGAACCCTACACTTGTCCTTGTTGAACCTCATTAGGTTTTTCTCTGCCCAGCTCTCCAGCCTGTCTAGGTCACGCTGGATGGCAGCACGGCCCTCTGGGGTGTCAGCCACCCCTCCCAGTTTGGTATCATCGGCGAACTTGCTGAGCATACACTGTCCCCTCGTCCAGGTCGTTGATGAATACGTTAAACAATACTGGTCCAAGTATTGACCCCTGGGGGACACCACTGGTTACAGGCCTCCAACTCGACCCTGCTCCGTTACTCACAACCCTCTGAGTCCTGTCACACAGCCTGCTCTCAATCCACCTCCCTGTCCCCTCGTCTAGTCCACACTTCCTCAGTTTCCTAAGGGGGATGTTACAAGAGACAGTGTCAAAAGCCTTGCTGAAGTCAAGGTGGATGACATCTGCTGCTCTGCCCTCATCCAGCCAACCACTTCTAACCTCACAGAAGGCTACGAGATTGGTCATTGATTTACCCTTGGTGAATCCGTGTTGACCGCTTCCAATAATTTCCTGCTCCTGCACGTGCTTGGATATGGCATCCAGAATGAGTCGCTCCATTACCTTCCCAGGGATGGAGGTGAGACTAACTGGTCTGTAGTTCCCTGGGTGCTCCTTCCTGCCCTTTTTGAAGACTGGAGCGATATTGGCCTTCCTCCAGTCCTCAGGCACCTCTCCTGTTCCCCATGACCTTTCAAAGATGATGGAGAGTGGCCAAGCAATAACATCTGCCAGCTCTCTCAGCACTCGCGGGTGCATCTCGTCAGGGCCCATGGACTGATGGGTGTCCAGTTTGGCCGAGTGGTCTCTAACCTGATCTTCCTCTACTGGGGAAAACTCTACTTCTCTCCAGACCTTTTCCCTTCCTCCAGGGCCTGGGATTCATGAGGGACAGCTTTAGTAATGAAGTCTGAAGCACAGAAGGCATTCAGTAGCTCTGCCTTCTCAGTGTCTTCCACCACTAGGGCGCCCGTCTCATTCGTTAGTGGGCCTACGTTTTCCCTAGTCTTCCTTTTTCTGATTGATATACTGAGAGAACCTCTTCTTGTTATCTTTAACCATGGTGGCCAAGATGAGTTCTGCTTGAGCTTTGGCCCTTCTAATTTTCGCCCTGCATAGCTTCACTACATCTTGGTATTTATCATAAGTAGCCAACCCCCTTTTCCAAAGATCATAACCTTTCCTTTTTTCCTGATTCCAGCCAAAGCTCTCTATTTAGCCAGGCTGGTCTTCTTCCCTGTCTGCTCATTTTTTGGGAGTTGGGGATGGCCTTCTCCTGAGCTTTTAAGAGTTCCTCCTTGAAGTAAGACCAGCCTTCCTGGGCACCTTTGCCCTTCAGGACTGTCCCCCAAGGGACACTCTCAACCATGCTGCTAAGCAGGCCAAAGTTCGCCCTTCGGAAATCTAAGGTGGCAGTTCTGCTGGCTCCCCGCCTTGCTTCACCAAGAATCGAAAATTCTATCATTTCATGATCACTCTGCCCAAGATGACCTCCAGTCTTTACATCCCCTACAAGACCTTCTCTGTTAACAAGAAGCAGGTCCAGTAGGGCACTTTCCCTTGTTGGCTCCCCCACCAGCTGTGTTAGGGAGTTGTCTTCCACACACTCCAGGAACCTCTGGGACTGTTCCCCCTCTGCTGTGTTATATTTCCAGCAGACATCTGGGAAGTTGAAGTCCCCCACAAGAACAAGCGATTGTGAGACCTCTGCCGGCTGCTTATAGAATATTTCAGCGGCCTCTACATCCTGGTTGGGGTGTCTATAACAAATTCCCACCATGATGTCTGGCTTATTGGCCTTCCTTTTGATTCTTATCCATAAACACTCAACAATGTCGTCATGCACATTGTTCAGCTCTTGGCATTCAAAACTGCCCCTGACATAGAGGGCCACCCCACCACCTCTCCTTCCTTGCCTATCCCTTCTGAAGAGTTGGTAGCCGTCAATCACTGCCCCCCAGTTGTGCGTTGTCTTCCCACCATGTTTCTGTGACGGCAACTATGTCATAGTTTCCCTGCTCTACAGTGGCCTCCAACTCTTCCTGTTTGTTGCCCATGCTGCGTGCGTTTGTGCAGATGCACTTCAGCTGGGCTAATTGCCTTGCCACTTTACTGGGGGAACAAGCCCTTATTCCCACCTGACCGCACTCAGACTTCTCTGCTGTTGCCAGCCCCTCACTACTCCTCATGTCTTCGCTAGCGCATGGGTCCTCATCTCCCGCCTCCGCTGCGACAACAGACTGCAAGACCTTGCTAGCGCTGTTACCCGTCAGCACTGGCGTGCTGCTCCCAGGCACCACTTTAGTAACTCTGGTTACATCCCTGTCCCCCTTCAAACCTAGTTTAAAGCCCTTTCAATGAGCCCTGCTAACTCCTGTCCCAGAATCCTTCTTCCCCTTTGGGTTAGGCTTTCCCCACCTGTTGCTAGCGTGCCTGGTGTCCTGTGTATCAACCCCTGATCAAAGTAACCAAAGTTCTGCCGGTTGCACCAGTCTCTGAGCCAGGAGTTAATCTGCTGACTCTTCCTGTTTATCCCCTCATCAATCCCTGCAACTAGTGGGATAGAGGAGAACACTACTTGTGCTCCTGATCCCTCAACCAGCCGTCCCGGGGCTCTGAAGTCTCTCTTCGTTGCCCTTAGACTTCTGGTAGCTATCTCGTCATTACCTACTTGAAATATCAGCGGTGGATAATAATCTGAGGACTGACTCTGGATGAAGCCCCAGAGATGCAGAATCCCCCACCAGGCTGGTGTCAGCAGTGGGGTTGCTGCCCATGGGCAGAAGCCACCGGGCTGGAACCGGTGGGAAGCCCGACGCGGCGCCAGCCCACGAGGGCAGAGACCCTCCTGGCAAAATCTGCCTGGCGTGTGGCCGTGCCTGTTCCCTCCAGTCCCGCTGGGATTGTGGCTGCCGCAGCTCCTGCTGCGGCCCGAGCTGTGCTGGGAGCAGCGCCAGGAGGGCAAAGGCAGAGCCCCAGGTGGCAGCACAAGTGGCCAGAGAGAGCCAAAGGGCCACCACGCAGCCAATGTCACCTGCAAAGTGCTGCCTCCTGCGGCCGGCATCTCTGGCGCTTTGGTCCAAATGTGGTGCCTTATGGAAACGGTACAGAGCAAACCTCCAAGCTGGAGAGTATACACCATCAGCTTCCTCACAAAGCTTTTGGAGTGGATCCAGCAGCAGCTGAGGCTTTCGTGCCTCCCAGTGTGACACAGGGGACGCCGCACCGTGACGGAGGAGGAGGAGGGATGAGCGCTCTCACCATTGGCTCGGTAAAAGATTCCTTTATTGGTGGCTCAGAGGTGCACGCATGAAGAGTTACGGGCTCTGAAACCTTGTGACTTGAATGGTGAATAAGTGAATTCCCCTGATAGACTGGTCTGGGCAAAAGCCAGGTGTGTTTCTTTGTTGTACTTCTTGAGGAGCCCATGAAGCCAAGTCTAGAGTATGTTGTCCTGGCCATGGCCCCATGCTCCCGTCCACCCAGCTCCCTCTGCAAGGCCTCTCGTCCCTCCAGAGAGCCCAGGGCACCTCCCAGCTGGGTATCGCCCGCAAACGTGGGTGTTGGGGGGTAAAGGGGAAGCTCTGTCTTCTGGGGGACACCCCAACCTCCCCTCTGTCCCTGTGCCATGGCCAGGCCTTGGCCTCCTGCTCCCTCGGCTTTGTGAGGGCCCCGAAGCCAAAGGAGAGCCGCTTGGGAAAGCTTTGGGCTTTGGGGGGACCGAGTCCAAGCTCTGTCTCCTGGGGGATGCCCGAATGTCTCCCTGGTCCAAGCAAACATAGGGTTGGGTTTGGGTTTTTTTAGCCTTTTCCTGCCCTCAGGAGCTGGGGCCCTTCTGGGGCCCTCAAAGCTCCTGCCCTGAAGGACAACAACGGCCCAGGCAGAGGGATGGGCCAGGGGACACCTTCGGTGACACCTCTACTGGACTGAGCCACACAGGAATGACTTCTCTTCCAATGCTTGGAAAAACTGCACTTTTAGTGGACTCTAGTGACTGAATTTGTGACAATATTTACTTCCTAGCCAGCTGGGCTTTGTGGGATTCAAAGTCTGGGTGTTTTTGAGCCTTGCTAGGTGCAGGGATGAGGAGCAGGGAGACCCGGGCACTCGACCCAGGCTGCCAACAGGATTATTTCATACCATGAATGCCACATGCAATATGAATTAGAAAGTTTGCTGCGTAGTCTCTCTCTCCCTTGATGCTGGTGGTCCAGAGAACTCCTTGCCCCGGTGCCGGAGCCCTGAGCCCTTCCCTTCCGCCCGAAGCCGCAGCACTCGCAGGGTCCCACATTTGCTGTCCCCTGCGGGGAGTGCACGGCTTCTGCTGATGGAATGGGCTGGAACTGATCCTTGGCTATTTCATATTGGGATTGGGGTCAATACTGGTTCTTTTGTATTATTGTTAATCATTTGGTCTTCTCCTATTAAATCTAACTTTATTTCAACCCTCGTGTTGCCTCGCTTTTCCCGATTCCCATTTCCAGGTGGGGAGGGGTCAGCAGGTGATAGAATAATTGCCTAAACGACAATAAATTGTTATGGGTTTTCTCAAACCATAACACCACCGCAGCAGCCCTGGCCGGCGAAGGGCTGAGATAAGGTGCAGAGCCCCGATTCCGCCGCAGAGCCGGGGGTCCCAGGCTCATCCACCGGCACAGCAGGAGTTTTGCTTCGCCAGGTTCAGTTCTCCTGACCCTGCTCTGCACGGGCTGCTCGGCCCCACGGGCTGCTCAGGTGAGGGGCTTAAGGCTGCAGAAAGTGGTCTTGCTCCGAGTCCTGCCAAACGGCAGAGAGCTGCTGATTCCTGGTGTAGTGTCCCCTGGCAGGAGAGAGCAAGAAGGGGACCCTTTTCACTGCACAAGGAATACGGAAAATGTGGGCAGCCCTACAGGGAGATCCCAAGAGTCCTTGTGCCCATCGCCCCCAGTGCCGTGGGGCTGGAGAGAGGGAAAACTCCCGATTTTAGAATGGAAGTGGTAACAACTTGTGCAGAAAGTGGCCTGAGATGTGGGGCTGTGTTCCCTCTGCCAGGAACGGAGGGGAGCAGCAGTGGGAATAGAAAAGAAGGGCTGTCACCTCCTGGGCAGCCCCAGGTGAGCGTCTGACACAGCCCCTGAGCTGCCGTGCAGTCAAACCGAGCACGGACGGAGGATGCTTTGCTGAAATATTGCCAGGTATTGATGAAACGTGGGAGGCCTTTCCACCCATGGCTGGAAGCAGCTTTAGCAGAGCCCCCCTCTGCAGCCCGTCCCTCCCGCAAAGCAGAGCCGGGGTCTCCCTTGAGCTGTGCCAGCGCAAACGGCCTTGGGCTGCGCCAGAAGGGACCTGCCCAGGCCCTGGGAATTCCTGATGCTGCAGCCGTGGGCAAGGGCTGCTCACCTGCCCCCGCGCTGCCCGGCCTCCAAGGGTCCCGGCATCTTCAGAGCCCACGCAGAGGGCATGGCCCGTCCCAGCAGAGCTGGGTGCTCCAGAGGCCAGAGTAGGGAAGATGCGGGCCCTCTCTGGAAGGAAACAAGAGACCTGGTCACCCAGGATCTGGAGAAAGCTGAGGTGCTGAATGACTTTTTCGCCTCGGTCTTCACCAGCAAGGGCTCCAACCACACCGCCCAAGCTGCAGAATGCAAAGGCAGGATCTACGAGAATGAAGAAGTGCCCACCGTAGGAGTAGATCAGGTTTGAGACCATCTGAGGAACCTGAAGGTGCATAAGTCCATGGGACGGGATGAAATCCATCCCTGGGTCCTGAGGGAGCTGGCGGATGAAGCCGTTGAGCCGCTTTCCATTATATTTGAAAAGCCGTGGCAGTCTGGTGAAGTTCCCGCTGACTGGAAGAGGGGAAACATAACCCCCATTTTCAAAAAGGGAAAAGCAGAAGACGTGGGGAACTACAGACCGGTCAGTCTCACCTCTGTGCCTGGCAAGATCATGGAGCAGATCCTCCTTGAATCTCTGCTAAGGCACATGGAAAACAAGAAGGTGACTGGCGACAGCCAACATGGCTTCACCAAAGGCAAATCGTGCCTGACAAATTTGGTGGCCTTCTACGATGTTGCCACAGCATTGGTGGATAAGGGAAGAGCAACCGCCGTCATCCACCTGGACTTATGCAAAGCGTTTGACACTGTCCCGCATGACATCCTGGTCTGTAAATTGGAGGGGCATGGATTTGATGGATGGACCACTCGGTGGGTAAGGAACTGCCTGGATGGCCGCACTCAGAGGGTTGCGGTCAAGAGCTCAATGTCCACATGGAAACCAGTGACAAGTGGCGTTCCTCAGGAGTCAGTACTGGGACCAGTGCTGTTTAACATCTTTGTCAGAGACATGGACAGTGGGACTGAGTGCACCCCCAGCGAGTTTGCCGATGACACCACACTGTGTGGCACGGTTGACTCGCTGGAGGGACGGGATGCCATCGAGAGGGACCTGGACAGGCTTGAGTGGTGGGCCCATGCAAATCTCATGAAGTTCAACCAGGCCAAGTGCAAGGTCCTGCACCTGGGTCATGGCCATCCCAGGCACCAATACAGGTTGGGCGGAGGATGGCTTGAGAGCAGCCCCGAGGAGAAAGATTTCAGGGTGCGGGTGGACGAGAAGCTCAACATGAGCTGGCAATGTGCACTTGCGGCCCAGAAAGCCAACCGCATCCTGGGCTGCATCAAAAGAAGCGTGGCCAGCAGGGCGAGGGAGGTGATTCTGCCCCCCTGCTCTGGTGAGACCCCACCTGGAGTACTGTGTCCAGCTCTGGAGTCCTCAGCACAAGAAGGACATGGACCTGTTGGAAGGGGTCCAGCAGAGGGCCATGAAGATGATCCGAGGGCTGGAGCCCCTCTGCTGGGAGGACAGGCTGAGAGAGCTGGGGTTGTTCAGCCTGGAGAAGACAAGGTTCCAGGGAGACCTTATAGCTGCCTTCCAGTCCCTAAAGGGGGCTACAGAAAGGACGGGGAGGGACTCTTTGTCAGGGAGTGTAGTGATAGGACGAGGGGTAACAGTTTGACACTGAAGGAGGGTAGATTTAGATTGGATATTAGAAAGA
This sequence comes from Sterna hirundo, assembly GCA_009819605.1. Classification (NCBI taxonomy): domain Eukaryota; kingdom Metazoa; phylum Chordata; class Aves; order Charadriiformes; family Laridae; genus Sterna; species Sterna hirundo. The sequence continues at coordinate 2,291,604 of CM020447.1, read as the reverse complement.
AATTCTTTGCTGTGAGGGTGGTGAGGCACTGGAACAGGTTGCCCCGAGAAGCTGTGGGTGCTCCATCCCTGGAGGTGTTCAAGGCCAGGCTGGATGAGGCTTTGAGCAGCCTGGTGAAGTGGGAGGTGCCTCTGCCCAGGGCAGGGGGGTTGGAACTAGATGATCTTTAAGGTGCCTTCCAACCCAAACCATTCTATAATTCTATGAAAATGGGCAAATTTCCTCAATTCAGGTGATCCAGCCCTGCCCACAGACTGCCATGACCCTCTTGGTGTCAGCGGGACCTGTCGATTGGTTTTCGGAGTTGTAGCTGGGTTTGCCCGCAAAGAGAAGTGGAGGGCCTTGGGAGGCACCCAAAGGCCATTTGGCGGTCCCACAGTTGCCCCAAGAGGCCCACGCTTGTCCTGAGGGGACGGGGAAAGGCAAACAGAGGCACTTTGAGACGACAAGAGGAGGACTCCTGTGGGAAAGGTGAAAAGCTGAAACCTGTGCCTTGGCAGGATACCAAAAGGCCCATCAGGAGGTTTTGAGGGGACAAGAGAATAAATGCACAGAACAAGGCGCGGCCTTCAACAGCACCATTAGAGAGGGGGTTGCTCCCACCGCTCCCCTTTGGGTGAGCCCTGGCACCGGCTGCTCGAACCTGCCCACCTGCACCATTCTGGGCCTCCACAATAGACCTGCCTCCCCGCTGCAGAGCGAGGAGACCCGAAGGACATGTGGCAGAGCAGTCCCCAGGGAGAGACTGGCTGCAGCTTTTAGGTGGGAGTGGTGGATGCAAGTCTATTTTTCCTCCACCTTTCCTGCTGAGAAACCTTAGCAATAACAAAAATGGCCCCTCCCACCAAGTAGACAAGTTATTCTTTCTTTTGTGTACTTTTACTGGAACATTAATTCCCTAGATTGAAGTGGTGCAGAGCCTCTTCTAGAGGTACTGGTTGTATTACCTCTGCCTGGGCCTTATTGTATTTTAACAATTTCTGAACCTGTAAATTCTACTGCGTCTCATTTTAATTTCCTGCTAATAAAATTATATGAGTGGGTACATCAGTTCTGGGGAGTTGTATCAGTCTTTCAAACAGTATTTCATAGGAAGACAGTTTCGGTTTTTGTTGAGGTCTTTGTTAAATACTCATTAAGGGTAGAGGTACTTCTGGTGTCAGTGTGGTTAAGCAAATGAGCAAGAAACAACCTCCTCCTCCAACCTGTCACCACGAGGCATCATTTTTGGTCCTGAGTGAAACAAAGGGGAGAAACTGAGTGTGAGAAAGCCCTTGTGTTTCTCTGAGGTAGCACAGAAATGCATGCCTCCACCTGGGTGCACATCTCAGAAGCGTGCCACCTCTTTTCAGACTGGGATGGCTCCAGGGGAGGACCACTGGCTAATGAACTGCTAGCCCCACTTTTCCTCTTCTTCTCTGGCTCCTTATCATAGAATCATAGAATGGTCAGAGTGGGAAGGGACCTTAAAGACCATTTCATTTCACATCCCTGCCCTGGGCAGGGACACCTGCCACTAGACCAGGTTGCTCAAAGCCCCGTCCAGCCTGGCCTTGAACCCCTCCAGGGACGGGGCAGCCACAGCTTCTCTGGGCAACATGGGCCAGGGGCTCACCACCCTCACAGCAAATAATGTTGTCTTCCTTATATCTAATAATTTCTTCCCTATACCTAATCTCCTTTCTTTCAGTTTAAAACCGTTCCCCCTTGTCCCGTTGCTCCACTCCCTGATCAGGAGTGCCTCCCCAGCTTTTCCAGAGCCCCTTTAGGGACTAGAAAGGGCCCTAAGTCTCCCCGGAGCCTTCTCTTCTCCAGGCTGAACAACCCCAACTCTCTCAGCCTGTCCTCAGCAGAGGGTCTCCAGCCCTCGGATCATCTCTGTGGCCTCCTCTGGCTCCGCTCCAACAGGTCCATGTCCTTCTGCTGTTGGTGCCCCAGAGCTGGAGGCAGCGCTGCAGGGGGGTCTCCCCAGAGCAGAGCAAAGCAGAGGGGCAGAATCCCCTCTCGCTCTGCTGGCCACGCTGCTGGGGATGCAGCCCAGGCTGCGGGGGGCCTTCTGGGATGCCAGTGCACGTTGCTGGCTCACGTTGAGCTTCTCATCAACCAGCACCTCGAAGTCCTGCTCAGGGCTCAATCCATTCTCTGCCCAGCCCATATTCGTCCTTGGGATTGCCCCGACACACGTACAGGACACGTTGAACCACATGAGGTTGGCACGGGCCCACCTCTCTAGCCTGTCCAGGTCCCTCTGCTTGGCATTCCTCCCCCCAGCGTGTCGGCCCTCACGAGGAGGTGTACACAGCTGGCCTCCTGCACCTTGGGCTTCTACACACGCATCTGCTGTACATTTCCAGGCTGCAGCCAAAGACAACGGGGGACAGCCTTGGCCGGGAGTGGGACCTCTGAGAACAGGCAACAAGCCCGTCATGAGAGAAGAGGGCAGCAGAGAACGGCTTCGGCCGGGGCCGCTGCCAGCGCCTCCGCGCTCTCCCCCGCCTGCCGCCACAGGCGGATGCGTGGAGAAACCCCTGCGGGACAGCGACGCGGGGCTGCCGGTGCCCAGCTCCGACCCCTCCCACCAGCCGGCCGCAGCTCCACAGACCTGCAGAGCGGCCCTGGCCCTCCGGAGGAAGAGGCGGTGCCGTGGCTGCGGCTTTCCCCTTCCGCCGTCCGTGCGCAGCCGCAGCTGCCGCCGCTAGGCCGGAGCGCTGGCCCGAGCCCCGCCGCGCTGCCATGGCGGCGAGGCGGCGCCGGGGCCTGGCCGCACCGGGCTCACTGCTGCCGCTGCTCTGCGCCCTGCTCCGCGTCGCCGCCGACACCAGCACCGGCCGAGTAGGTCTGGGAGCGGGAGCGGGGCCGGGGCTGGGCCGCTCTGTGGGGCGGCGGGGCCGCAGCTGGGACCGCGGCACCGGGGGACGGGAAGCCTGGGCCAGGCTGTGCGCGGTGTCGGCGGCGGCTGGGGAAGGGCTGGAAGCGGCTGGGCCGGCAGAAGCCGCTCTCCATCCGCCGTAGGGCCTCGTCGGGCTGCTCTCCGAAGCGGCCGGTCCTGGTGGCTGGTGCCGGGCCGGGCCGGGCCGGGCTCTGGCGTGCGGCCGGCAGCGGCGGCGGCTCCTCCGGCTGGGCAGGCTGGGAAGCGGCGGGCGAAGGCAGCCGAGCCCCTCCTGTGTGTGCTCTTGAGCATCAGCCTCCCGGGAGGCGCTTTCCTCGGTGCCTGTGTGGGCATGGCCTGGGGTCCTTCCTTCGCCTGCTGCCGCCTCCCAGTCTGGCCCCCAGGGAAGCAGGGTGAGAGGGGAGGGTAACCCTAGGCTGAGATGTCCTGGTGAGCGTGCTGTGCCCTTGCTGCTCAAGGACAGCTTATTTTGGTCAGACTGAAGGTCTTCCTGTTCCAGCAGGCTGCGTTTGGCAGAAGCCGATGCTAGATGCCAAGGCAGTGATAGCGAGTGACTGGACACTTACTTGGCTTTATCTTGAGCCCTTGGTGATGTCCATGTGGAATAGTGCTGTATGTCCATTTACTTGGTGAACTTTAACATGGCTGGCCCAGACGCTGTCTTACACCTTCCTTCTGCTTTGGAAGCAAGGCCTTTCACCCGAGTGGATTCTGGTGTCTTATTGCCACAAAGAAATGGGGATTGTTCTCCCTCTTGCACTCCTCCTGGCTGGAGCCCCCTTCCTGCTGTGGTGTTAGGTTAAGGGAAGACGTGCCTCTACTCTGCCTCCTGCTCTGAGAGATCAGGCTGCCAATGTGAGAGCAGCGCATGCAGACAATTTATCAGCGCTTTTGTGTTGAGGACTGTGTCCTGTGGGTTAGATGGATAGTCCTCATGGCTGGAAAAAGCTTATAGGATATATGTCCATCTCATACTAATCTTGGTCTACGTATTGAACCAGAGGGCAGGGGTATTGGCCAGAAGAAAGAAACGCTGAGGTGTGTGCATGAAAAGTTACAGTGAAAAGTTTATGAAAGCAAGCCTTCATTTAGGTTTTGTTGGCATTTGCACTTAGTGGAGAGTTAGTATTCCTTTTTCTCATGGTATCAAGGTGAGGGGGAGGAAGAGAGGGGAGAAAAAAAAAGTGAACTAATGGGTGTTTCTGAAAATGCTGTCCTTAGCGTTTTGACAAGTTTGCCATGCAGTTTTATCTAAAGCTGCATTTTGGGGGGAAGGTGGGAAAAGGGACAAAGCTCCTTGAGGAGAGTGGCTATGTTTCTGTTCTCGCAATTTGTTAGGTACCTGCTATTAGTAGAGGAAAAGTCAGTCTAACCAGAGTCCTTGCAAACTTTCTGAGTGTGTTTTTTTTTGGATTGGTTTGTTGGGGTTGTTTTTTGAAAGAATCAGTGCAAGCATAAAGCTGAACCTGTGTTTGTGGGGATTGCTCAGGCCTGTTAAGCTATTTGCTTGGAGTGATGCTCCAGCAGCTGTACTAGGGGGTGGGCAGTGGGTTCTTGGAAGCGTGCTGCTCTGTGGACTGAGAAATCTCGTGATGGCAAGGTGACAGGGTGCACAGGAGGTCTCTGGAACAAGGACGGAGCTTCTTAGGTATTTCTGGTGCTCCAAAGATCTACGTCTGCCCCAGTTACTCAATAGGGATGATGGTCATTTTTAATTGGTAAGTTTGCATTGTCCTGTCAGGACAGGCGACATTTAGCTGGGACTTCAGCCCTCCCTGGCGATGAGACGATATTACCAAACTTAAACAGAAAAAGAGAGGTGGTTGAATTTTTTGGGCTAGTTCATCAATTTTTCTTTTGAGGAAACATGCTAATCTGTTAAGTTGAAAACTTACTGTGGCATCTTACCATCTGTTTCTTTCTTTTTCAGGGTTGGTTAAAAACTTATGGCTACTTACTTCCATCTGACAGCCAAATGTCTGCCTTGCAGTCGGGAAAAGCCGTGCAGTCAGCAGTTGCCACTATGCAACAGTTTTATGGAATCCCAGTAACAGGAGTTTTGGACCAGACAACTATTGAGTAAGATTGACGTAGGCTAATTTTGTCTTTGCCTTTCTTAATGCATTGTTGTATTACCCGAGTAATTATTCCAGCTACAAGAAATCCTCAAAAAGGATAGATTTCATTGACTCAGCCAGAGAAGTCTTGATTTTGAAAAGGTGTCCCTAATGTGGACAACTCCACCTTTTCTTTTTGCCAACAGTACTGTTTGCGAGTGTGAGGAGAAGCTCTTGTTAATGCCATTATTCCTGCATAGATCCCCGTTGCAGGTGCACAGGGAAGGCGTGAATACTGTGAGCTGAAAGCACACAAGATCAAAGGTTTCATTTATTTCCATCTCTGTCTGGACATATGTGAAAATCTGTCTTCAGACATGGCTTCTAATATATTTCTTAATTAATTGGAGTTGTGGATGTCTACAGATGCTACTTGTGGAGATCTGTAGTTCTGAGTTGAAGTGAGTTGTTGTAGTCTGATGACAATAGCCAAGACTACTTATCTGTCGATAGCTGACACTTGTTGGACATGAGAACTTTTCTGCTGTGTGTTGACCATGCGTTATTTGTTGTTTTGATTGTGTCTCGATAGCACAGAAGCATTGGTCTAAATCACTTAGGCTGGAGGGACTTCGTTCTTTGAAGGCTGTTGCCTTTAGTCTGCTGCTCAGTGTGTACTGCGAAGGGTGGCATGGAAGTGGTGTCCTGGTGTGGAAGCAGCGTTTGTTGCTGCTGCCTGACTGTTTTCCTCTTGTCTGATTGCCTGGATGCCGTGTATTGGCTGAATCTGTCTACTCTTGGTCTGGACTAGGGGAGCATGTGTTGTCTAAAGCAGAATGCTGCACATAAGATCTTACTAATGCTTTCTGGGGGAAAAAAGCATCTCATGGTGAGCAAAAAAAAGCACAAATAATAAACTTGCTTAGCCCCTGCCTGAGAATTTTCCCTTGACCTTTTGTTAGTGCGTTAGCAGACCCTTTTAAGGTGTGCTCTGCCTGGTTCTTCATCTCTCCTTTTATGGCATCTGCTGGCAAAAGGGATACAGTAGTACAAAAGAAGGGGGCCCAAAGTAACAAAATAGCATGAAGAACAAAGGGGTTTGGTTGTATGCCTTCCAGTCTATGAGAAGAGGGAGAAACACAAGCAATTAGTGAATTAGGCAGGAGGGGATCACCCTGGGCTGAGAGTGTCTCACCAGTGAATGTAACATTCCCTCTTCTAGCTCACAGGAAAAACCTAGATGGATCCCTCTTCTGAAGTTTGAGTCTCCAAAGGCTTGAAACCTTAGCTGCAATGAAACATGAGTGTGCTCTACTTCCATCCGTCCTGAATCAGTAGGTCCATATGCTGTATGTCAGGGTGGAGCACGAGCACTTACCTAGAAATTACATGAAAGGAAAAAGAGGTCCTAATCGCTGTAAGCAGTATTTTTGAGTTGGAGGGAAGTGTCTGGCTGGGCCTTGTTGTGCTGTCACTTCCTCAGACCTGGCTGTGGAAGCTGAGCAAAAGGAGAAGAGCTGGCGAGGCAGGCAGGGTCCAAGAGCTCTGAATTACTTGGGCATTTGCTAAGCTGTTATTTCAGGCTGTGTACGAGTTTTGAGATTGCAGTTACAGTTTTTTCTGTCACTTCTGTCGGTGTCATCATCTCTGTCCCTTTAGTCAGAGTGCAAAGGTATTATTTTCTATGGTTTCTTTGTCAGGCAACAAATTCTGCATGCTATTTTTACATTTACTATGGACGCTTAAAGTTTTTCAGCTCCTTCCCCACACGCCTCCAAATCCCAAGCTTGTTCTTCCCTCCAGGAGTGGTAGCCAAGTGTGTGAAAGCCACCATGCAGGCACTGCTAGTGGGAGTGGGAAATGGGAAGGAACACCACCATTGGTGTTGCTTACTGGCGCCCAAAAGGAAGGTGGGGTGGGGGTCCATTGAGCAGAGGGGCTGTCTTGAGGTAGCAGTTTGAAGATACGTAGTTTTCCTTTGAGGAGAGTAGGGAAGGATATGTGAAACGGCCTCCTCGTACTCTGCAGTTGATAGTGCCTCAGCAAACTCTGTGTCTGCTTGCTGCTAGTGGTTGAATTGTAATTTTGCTCGGCAGCTAGGCAAGGAGACAGTCCTGGGAGTGTGCCGGGAGAGAAGCATGCTAGCACCTAACAAAAGAGGTGACTGTTTTGTTTGTCGTAATCAATTGCATGGCCCTGAAGGAAATCAAGAAATAGTCTTTCTTACGTTGAAAGTGTCTTGTGTGTCCTGTGCTTCATCTAGAGCCTCTTGTGTAGGTCCCTCACCTTGGGATACACTCCTGCCAGCTCAACAGTAGGCCATTGAGGGTGACATTCAGGAGAGTCTTGTGGAGGACTTGGAGACTGAACTGGGGAAAGCAGCTGTACTTGCTGCTAGATGTCACTGCTTTTGGAAATTACCTGTTTTCTGCATGCCAGGCAGCTGGAGGAATGCAATAGTCGATGTGTAAACAGTGCCAAGTATAAATTCTGATCATCCAATGTTATTGGTGCCCCCATTTAAAATGAGCGTCTCAATCCTGCTTCAAGTAATTGTCTTTTGTTGTTGTTTCTGATGTGATGCATTTTTATAAATCCCCTGGAACACAGAAACGGTTATTCAGTCTACTGAATAGAGAATGGCTATCAAAAAAGCTCAGCTAAAGAAGATCAACGGCAGCAAGCTACAGCTTTGTGATTATTTTGCCATAGATCTGTCCTGCTGAGAAAAGAAGAGATGTCTGGACTTGTACCCTGGCCCATGTGATTAGACTAGGGCCCATATGTCTGGGAAGCAGGTTGGATCAGGGAACCGAGCCAGATGAACACTCTCAGCATGACATTAGCACAGGCTGTTGACAGCTTGGGTACTGCCCAGCTCTGACCAGGTAGTTGTGCTTTTTTAACAGGTCTGTTTCAGAAAGTGTGTAGCTGAGCTCTGGAGCAAACTGTGGTAAGGTATGGGGGTTCACACAGGCCTCGGTGCAATGGGATTGAAAGAGGATTTAGGCAGCCGTGCGTAACTTAAGTCTGTTGGCAGCTCTGCAAATGCTAATACCTTGGAAGCTTTGGCTCAGGAACCCCTTAAAGCCCAGGGTGCTGGTATTGCAGCTTGCCTCTGGAACAGCTCTGCCCTGTGTCCATATGTTGCAATGGAGCTGGCAAGGGGCAGGGAATTTGACTGTCTTTGACTATCTCTTTGTAGTTCTGATTGGGTTTGATAGCCTGGGGCTAGTCTGGGGGCTGATGTCCCGCAGCCCGCTTGGCATAGGGCAGGCGTTGGGGAGGGGCAGCCCTTGGTCATACACGAAGCAGATGTGGAGTTGAGAGGGATGTGGTGATGTATTGCTGGCGTGTCAGTGTAGCGAGCCCTGTCCTGGAACATCCTGGTGACTTGTCCTACACAGCCGTGTTGGGTTGGTAGCGCTCCTCTGTTACCTTTTTGTCTTTTAGATGATACTAGTAAAGATAAAATGGAAGGCCATTTTCTGACTGTAATCAGGACCTGATGATGGTGATGTTCAGAGTATTGGAGTTCTCATGAAGCTCAAGAGACGAAAACCTAATTCATGCTATGGTTTGTGTAAGGTTATGCTAAGAACTTTGTACCATATCGTATGACTGGAACTTTTTAAAAAAATACTCAGGACTTACCTAGGAGAATACAGGCTACAGTAAGGCTCACATCTCTCTAGCAAAGTGGCAGAAGCAATGCAGAAGAACACAAATAAAGGACACTTGGAAAAACACAGTATACTGAGGTTGAATTAATATGGCTTTTAGATGTACCACTTTTCTTTGAAGGTGGCAGCAGTTGTGTGGGCAAGACAGACTTGATTTCCACAGGTTGCTTAGATTTCTGAAAGGCATACCATGCTCATAAATGTAAGGTAATGTAAGTGGGGAAGATTTTATATACACAGCTTGGGTTCTTGACAGGTACAGTACAATATGTATAACAACTCTCATTTGCTCTGTTCTTGGTGGGGAGAAGACGACAGATAAATGTACTGAAATTTGTGAGCACCGGTAGTTTTTACATATAGGAAGTGGCTTAAGGGAAGGTCAGAGGCTTGGCTGCCTGAACTGGGAGCGGGGTGTGTGCACGGTGAAAGAATGTTCTTGGGAGGCTGTATAAGGCAAAGTGTCTATTTGTTTTTTATTTGAAAGGTGTCTCAGAAAGAAGTCTTGTAAACCGTCTACTGGTGGTGGGAAGACACTCCCTTCCTGAAGGTGTGGGGCTAATATTTTTGGTAGATAAGACCTACATTGTTTAGGCTCAAGCATGTGGGCACATATGGACTGCTTGCCATTGCCTGGCTGCAGTTGATGGAGGAATGTCTGCGTTTGGAGGCCAGAAGTTGTCCTCCATGTGGCGAGGGATGTGGGGGAAGCCCTGCTGAGGAGGGTGGAGAGAGTTTAGTGTCCTGGGTGAGAAGTCTGCAAGGATTGGCTGCCATGCTCTTCTCGTATTTGACCAGGCAGTGGCGTGTTTCTGCATACTGCATCCTGCAATGTGTTCTTAAGGCATTGTGTCACAGTGGACACTCGCCTTTGCCATAATGCCAGTCAGTAAAATGACTGAAGAATAGAATCATAGAATCGCTGAGGTTGGAAGGCACCTTTAAGATCATCAAGTCCAACCTTTAACCTACCCTGACAAAAACCACCTCTAAACCATGTCCCTAAGTGCCCCATCTACCCTTTTCTTAAACACCTCCAGGGATGGTGAATCCACCACCTCCCTGGGCAGCCTATTCCAATGTTTAATAACCCTTTCAGTGAAAGAATGTTTCCTAATATCCAATCTAAACCTCCCCTGACATAACTTGAACCCGTTTCCTCTCGTCCTATCACTTGTCACCAGGGAGAAGAGGTCAGCCCCCATCTCTCTACAGCCTCCTTTCAGGTAGTTGTAGAGGGTGATAAGGTCTCCCCTCAGCCTCCTCTTCTCCAGGCTAAACAACCCCAGCTCCCTCAGTCGTTCTTCATAAGGTTTGTTCTCCAGACCCCTCACCAGCTTTGTAGCCCTTCTCTGGACACGCTCCAACACCTCCATGTCCTTCTTGTAGCGAGGGGCCCGAAACTGAACGCAGTACTTGAGGTGGGGCCTCACCAGTGCCGAGTACAGGGGGATGATCGCTTCCCTAGTCCGGCTTACCACACTATTCCTGATACAGGCCAGGATGCTGTTGGCCTTCTTGGCCACCTGGGCACACCGCTGGCTCGTATTCAGCTGGCTGTCCACTAACACCCCCAGGTCCTTTTCTGCTGGGCTGCTTTCGAGCCACTCCGCCCCAGTCCTGTAGCGCTGCATGGGGTTGTTGTGACCCAAGTGCAGGACCCGGCACTTGCCCTTGTTGAACCTCATACCATTGGTCTCAGCCCATCGGTCCAGCCTGTCCAGATCCCTCTGCAGAGCCAACCTACCCTCAAGCAGATCGACACGCCCGCCTAGTTTAGTGTCATCTGCGAACCTACTGAGGGTGCATTCGATCCCCTCATCCAGATCATTGACAAAGATATTAAAGAGAACTGGCCCCAGCACCGAGCCCTGCTCGTGGCAACGTCCCCAGCAGCAGCCCAAGCAGGAGGCTGAGGGCAGTGCCGGTGTACTTGGGAGGCTGTGGCCAGAGACTGCTTGCATTATTCCTGGGCTCTGGTCTCCTGTCCTGGGCTGCACTGCAAAACCCTAAAGAATGTGGCTGGTACGGAAAGTTGCTGCGCTGGGACCTTTGGAGACCAGTACCTGTAGTTCCTCTGTTTCTGTTCCTGTCTCCTTTTTTCCCCTGCTGCTGCATGCAGTGGTGGGCAGATTTGTTCCTCCATAAGCCACTTCTGACTTCTCCGGAGTATGCCCACACCAGCAAAGTGGGATAGTATTCTGGGATACAGTCTGTTTCTCCTTGTCAGGCAATTATTCAGGTTGGAAGGGACCTCTTGAGATCGTCTATTCCAGATCCCTGCTTAAAAGGGACAGCTAGAGCATGTTGCCCAGGACTATGTCCAGTTGGATTTTGAATACTTCCAAGGATGGAGACTCTACCACTTCTATGGGCGACCTGTTTCCAGTGTTTGACCACCCTCAAGCTGGGGCAAGAAATAAGCAAAATATCTGTTAAGGCTGGAGGTAGGGGAGGAGACCTGACTTCTCTGATAATAGTCAATGGATCCCTGCGCCAGGGACAGCAATCCTTCACTCTTCCAGTTCACCTGGCCATGGGAGCAAGGGTTTCCTGTGTCATGAGTGACATCAAAAGAGTCAAGGGTTATGGGGAAGACCTAACAGAATTTGGTGGCTGTGACCCACAGATTGGAGTGATCTGTTCTGGTTGTTACAGGTGAAAGCTGTAGTCGTTATCTGGGAGGGTTGTGTTTGCACTTGTTCGGTCTCACCTAGTGAGTTGTGAGTTGGAGGGTTTTTTTACTGGCACTTTAACAATTGGAGAGTGGATAGAGTAGGTGATAGGAGAGTTTGATCCCAGTGCACACGCATATGCAGTTTGATCTGGGTTCTTTTTTGTGGCATTATCATCATTAAGCTCTTGTTAAGCAAAAGGGCTACCTGATCCGGTGTCTGTGTCTTCAAAAGGAAAAATTAATTCTTTTGGTGCACTGAGGTATGTGGATTGCCTGCAGAGGCAAGGTGGTGCAGCTCTGTAAACCTGAGAGGGGGATGACTGAGCCCTTCTTGGCATCTGCGTTGGCCATTCTTCAGAGGTCTTCCAGTCACCCCCTGAGTGCTTTGAAGCTCTTTTCCAAACTCTTTATTAACTTGCTTTTTCTTTCCTTCCCTTCCAGGTGGATGAAGAAACCTCGATGTGGAGTTCCAGATCATCCCCACCTACGCCATAAGCGGAGGAAAAAGCGGTATGCACTAACTGGACAAAAGTGGAGGCAGAAGCATATAACGTACAGGTATAGCCCCCTCCCTTCCCTTTTTGTTGGGGAAAAAACGTCTGTGCTTGTTTGTTATGCAAATTTTGTGTGTACTTTTAAAAACTGGATTTTCCCTGTAGTGCCTGGTTGAGGCTTTCATTCTCAGAACGTGGCAGAGGGGAGTACTTTCAGAGCACTGGAGTAACTGAAGAGTCTAGTCTCAATTAGAAAAGAACTGATCATAAAGATGCCTAAATCCCAGCCATCACCTGTGTAATTTTGTCAGGAAAATCCTAGTAAGCTCCTTTCTGTTCCCTTAGAAATCTAAGGCTCTAGTTCTTACATCATGTGTCTTCTCAACAAACCATTAAAGCAGAAGGAACATCATTGTCTAAAGGCGTGATGCTTTCTACCTCTACCAGTTTGCAACACTTTACTGAATACTTATTTTTGCAGAGATTTTACTTTTGCTCATGTAATAGAATTCTTGCTTTTGTCCAGCTTGGGCCTCCTGAGGCAATACGCTGTAACACATTTGACACCTCTAGAATGTTACATGGTGAGGATTACTTCCCAGAGATGTGTTTTGTTGAGTCATTTAGGGCCTTACCTTTTGAAAGGGAAATGCCAATGAAAGTTTCTGACAATTACAGTGTCACTTCAAAATAAAATTAAGACCCTCTAGTTAAAATATAGCCTTTTAATTTTTTTGGAGGGGGAAAGGAAGGTTGCAGAGGAGAGAAATTAAGAATGTAGACATTAAGGAGAAGGGTATGGGTGAGCAAGGCTAAGGAAGAAAGAAAGTCTGTGGTGAAGAGGTAGAAATATGAGTGACCTGCACGGGGAAGGTGCCAGAATGTGTAGGAAGAGAGATGATGGTGTGAAGGGAAAGAGATTTGGGGCTGGGGCACTCTGTTGCTTCTGCTGAGAGCTCTGAGAAAGGAGGAGGAGGAGGGTTCTGTAGGTAACAGTGAGGGACTGCAGAGACTGGGAGAAGGGGCTAGTTCTGGGGACTAGTTAAAAGGTTCCTGTAATAATCATCCCTTTAACTCAAATTGTAAAGGGACACCTTCTGTATGTGAAGATCTGAGCGTCCGATCCTGCTTCTAACCTCGTCTGGACCTTAGGGAAAACTGGTATATAATCGTATAAATAAAACATATCTTAAGTGTATGCATAACCACAGGAAGCAGGTTGGCAGATGGCTTCGCTTCTGCCATTGGCAAACTAGTAGTTGTTTAACTTTCCAGTTTCACTCTTTGTAGTGTGCCATTCAAGTGATAGATATCTTGTTTTACCACTGACTGTATTAAAGTGTCTTTCATCTGTCAATCTTTATATTAAATTGAGCCAGTTTCATTAAAGACCGAATGTTGTTTCCATGACGTAGATATTTCATATTCCCCAAGCCAAGTTTAACAGGTCTTGAGTCTATTATATGCACACACAAGAAACACCCCAGGAAGAGCACTTTTTAGGTTAAAGTTTACAATTATGGGAAATTGATGTGTAGTTAATGCCCCCCCGCAACTCTGTATCGTCAGCTGTCATGGACTGGGTTGCACAAAACCGACAGGTCCATCAATTCTGTGAGGTCTTGAGTATTTTGAGTAGTCCTGAGAATGAAGCTGCTTGTGTAAGTAAGGTTATATAGTTTACTGAAATGTTGTTTTCTTAAAAAGAGTTTTAGTAGTCAGGTTTTTTTCATGTACTGGATTCCATTTTAGCATGGTAATTTCAGACAAAATCTGAAGTAATTTACAATTTTACACTTGGTTACTTAGCTGTCTACACCAGGATTTGAAAGGCGGTCGGATTTTTAGGAAGTGATGCAATATTGACCAAAGTATTGGGAAGATTCATATTAACAAACATAGATCAGGGCTGTAGTTTTTCTGGTAACTGTATTTGTAACAGCAAAACTTAGCATACACAAAGTAGTGTCTGCAGGAAATGAAGGCCCTTTGGAAACAGAAAGTGTGTTGATGTGGCTAGGAATTGGAATTATAATAAGAAGTCTCAAATGTGTTCTGCAAATTTGAACAGCCCTTCTTTCTCATTCACACAGTGTACACAACTATACCCCCAAGGTTGGAGAGATTGATACAAGGAGAGCCATTCGTCAGGCATTTGATGTTTGGCAGAGAGTGACACCACTTACCTTTGAAGAAGTCCCTTACCATGAAATTAAAAATGACAGAAAGGAGGCAGATATTATGATATTTTTTGCTTCTGGTTTCCATGGAGACAGTTCTCCGTTTGATGGAGAAGGTGGATTTCTAGCTCATGCTTACTTTCCTGGACCAGGAATAGGAGGAGATACTCACTTCGATTCAGATGAGCCGTGGACCCTGGGAAATTCTAATCATGATGGTAAGAGCTTCAGGTCATTTTTCAAAACATGCATAAGTTGAATATAAACACATTGACAGGCTTTCAGCTAGAAAGTATTTGGTTAGTGGAGCTCTTGCCTCCCATACAATGGTTCAAATGTTTTCTAAAACATGTATTCTATCTTAAATGGGTAAACAATTTTATTAGTAAATTTGTGACTCTGCATGCCTCTGTGCACGCGTGCGAATGTTGAGAAGTGAACAGAAGTGTGTGTCTGCTGGCTTGTTACATCTCTCAAGGTTTGGACCATATTTGCTACAGAAACCACGGCTCTGGGGGGAAAAGGTGAATAAGAGAGTGTTGAAATGTGAACCCTGTATCATGTGGAATACTTAACAAAGGCCATTACAGTTAGTGGTAATGATGGATAGACAGTTGAGAGAGTGAAGATGTTTGAATGTCAAGTCGATTTTATCCTTGTTTGTTTTCCCACAGTCTGAGTATGGTCGTAATTCCTCCCATCAGAGGTTGGGGCTGGCTGATTTGTTAAGGAAGACTGGCCATTAGGACAACTGGTTTTGTTATATTAAGCAGTGAAGAGTTCCTGCATCTTTCTGGCTTTATCTTACTCTCTAATGGCAATGGGCGCTTTCTTATGTATTTTCAAACCTTTGATTGAGAATAGTGATGGTTTCTAAAAAGTTTAAGTTGGAAAACCAGAATTTTACAGTGGCCTCATCAAATATCAGTCCAGTTTCCACAGTCTTAATGATTTGGGAAAGACATCGTGTCTTTAAACCTTCAACAATTCAAAATCACATTTTGAAACATTTTATAAGGATTAGAAGTTTACTTGGAATGTAAACATGACTTGATTTTTAAACTGTATAAAAACACGATGGCATTGTTGCGACCATGATGTCTAAGGACATACGCAGAGGTAACATCTTTCATTAAACCAAAGAGTGTAGTCTGAAAAGGAGAAAAGCTTTCAGGCATGCAAGCCACCTTCAGGCCTGACCTAAAAGTGACAGCTTTGTTTTGGAATGGAATCCAAATTGAGAAAAAACCCTCAGAGTTTTGAGTTGCTTTCTATCAGATCATCTTTGAAAGGGAATGGAGCTGGCAAGTTCAATGTGGGAATGCTAATTTGTAGGAAAGCAGAAATGGTGCGATACTTGTCTTCTCAGGGAAAGAGAAGTAATGTTTCCTGGCAGATAGAAATGACTAGGTGAGACGTAGGCAGAGAAAGAGAGGGGTTACAGCCTGTGGGATGTGGAGAGTGTGGGACGTTATGGTGTGGCAGAGAAACACAGTCTTGCTGTCTTGAAACGTTAGGGATTTCTATGCCTAGGTTTGTGGCTGGAGGGCTTGAGGATCAGGATTGAAATTGGAGACTGATTACCTTGTGGGAGGTGCTTTTGCAGGGGTCAGGTGTGTTTGTGCTTTATCCGTGGCCTGGGCGAGTTCGCTCTGATCTTAGCAGTCGGTTGTAGCTCTGGGGAGAGAGGGCGGCTTGTGCGCTGGACATCACTTCCCGGGTAAGCCCGTGTATGCAACCTGAGAGCACGGGTGTCTGGGATAGGAGCACCTTACGGGAAGGTGGAAGGGAAGGTTTTGACAAGTTATACTTGTGTTTTTTTTCTTTTCTCTTTTTCCCCACAAGAAGCTTCCTTCTGATGATAAGCTTAGCAAGGTTGGGAGGTAGCTTAAAAACTGCCAGGGATGGCTCTGGGGAAAATTTTCTGCTGGGTAGGGTGTTCTAACATAGATTATAACTTTTTTTGAGTCTTCGTTTTTATGTATAGTTTTTAGGATGGTCTTTGAAAGCAATGTATAAAATGAGGGTCTCTTTATTTATAAAAACTATTCTTAGGCAGTATCTACATGGCTCTTTCAAAGCATGACGTATTTCTCTGGTGTGCTGAGTGACTGTCGTGAGTAGTGTCCTCAAGGTGCATGTAGCTGGTATTTGAGGGGCTGGTGTGCACTCCGAATGTGAAAATTGATAGAAAAGTTGAAATTTCCATTCTGGATGATAAATGACACTCGTGTATTTGTTTTCAAATAACTACGCCACAAAGACGGGGCAGCACAATTATTTAAAAATACTTTTAAAAAAGACACCAGTGGGGATGTTGAGAATGGTGGGTTTGTATTTGACCCCTCCACCTGGGGAAAGCACCAATGATGGAAAGGGGATTTCATATGTTGAGGATGACAGGGGGTAAGCCTGTAGTCAGGGCATTATAGACGTGAGTCTTAAATGCGAGGAATTTGATTTTGCCTGTGTATGTAGACTGTAGACTTTGTATGCAAATGTGAAGATACCCTGTCTCCTCACCGGATGATCCAGGCCTTTTTAGGAGGGTTTTTCCTTCTGTTTTACTATTTCTTGTCCTTGGAGCTCTCACTAGCTCCAGGTTCTCACCTCTGGTGTGTTTTACTTGAAATGCTCTTAGCAGGTCTTGAAGAGTTTCTTCTTGGTCAGAGGTTTCCTGCACTGTAATCAGTTCGCTGCCTTTTTTCATTAGAAGTAAGGTGTTAGCGAGGACAGTATCGTCTTTTTAACAGGAAGTATTTCTCCAAATGTGGTTTTGCTTGTCCTTACGTATTTTGGGGCAATGGCGTTGTTCAGTCTGGAACTGAAGGAGTCCCTCAGTGAAAGAATAAAAATACCCTACCAGTCGATCACTAGCAAAGCTGTCATTTATTCAGATGCAAAAAAAGGGAACTGTTTTGACCATTCAGCGTCCATTCAATGCTTATAGAAATCTTAAAATAGCCATGAAGTAATAATAATATCTTCTCATCAGCCGGTAAAATATCACCATGTAAAATGTTCCATTCCTGACAAGGTTGTGTATTAGTTGAAGGGGAAAAATTGAACATTCTGCCTCAAAGCTCTCTCAGCCTGGCAGCAATTGGAAAGGTAACTCTCTGGTCAACAGAGCAGGATGCTGAAACTGGCACTGTGTGTGAGTCCTCAGAATATCTGGCTGATCTATTTAGTCTATATAGTTTTGTTACAAACCAGTGTGATCTGAATCTTTGCTTTGTCGTACATTTGTTGTACTGTGTCGTGGCACCTGAAGAGTTTCAGTAAGTCTGTGTTTGGATGCGGCTGTCACCCCACAGAAGAACTGTTTTGGAGTCTTCACTAGCAGTGCAAATTATATGGATAAAAGTGAAACATTTCACATGAAGTCTCATCCACTCAGGAAAAAAAAAAAGAATTATTTGAACAGATCTTTCTATGAAGACAGCCGTCTCTGATTTGTACATGGAAAACATGATATACCCTGTTGATAAAGCTTCTATCTTGTAAACAGACCTTGTGGTAATCCTCTAGGGTTCACTATTTTTTTCACAGCAGCTAGTGGATACTTAGTTGGGATTTACGTGATTTACATAATTATTACCATTTTGCGTGGTCAGTATTATACTGATTTTGCCCCTTGTGGACAGCATGGCCACTACCATGTCCCTTAAAATTATTAGTGTAATCATAATAGCTATGCTGCTGTTGGTTGTCTTTCTGAGATGCAGTAATAGGGGCACGTGCACCAACACTTCTGTTACTTTCTGCTGTGAAGAATGGTCCTGCATAGGCTTTCAAAGTGAATGCCAAGTTTCCTTCCCCCTGGATATTAGTTACAGTTCCACTCATGCATACAGTTCCTTTAGCCGAGTAATACTGTGCTTTCAATTAATGATTGCTGATTTATCATCTTAATTGTACTGCTTTCTCTGACGTTCCCATCAGCAAGCTGTGGAAAATTAATTTAGGTAATATTATGATGAAGATGTGCAAAACCAGGTAGAAAGTTGAACTCCTGGAGCAATCCTTGTTAACTGGGATCACAGGATACAGAATTCATTAAAGTTTTCAGATGAGAATGCCAATGGGAGCAGCTAGAAGCATGAAGGAGAATATTGGAATTCAGAAGGATCAAGGCAAATCAGAGAAGTGACATGGCAAACAGGATGCAAATGAAAAAGAGGAGGAGCGTGGTTTTACATTTAGAGATAAATCACCTGTGCAGCCACACAACGAGGAGTAACTGGCATGGTCACAGTTGTGGGGACTTACCTCATGGCTGTTGTGGAAGGTGCTCCTCAGTAGAAGTGAAAGCAGCTCTTGGCCTTTCTGTAGCTTATCCCAGACTTGTAGCAGCAAGAGCTCCAGCTTATTAGGCTTTGAGGTATGGGCACTTGGAGGCAATTGAAGCCATTTTTGGAGTCATTCTCCTTTAGTGGTATGTTGTGTGTAGCTGCTTGCAGGCCAAATGTCTGCTTAGAGGCAGCGTTTGGTCACTGAGTTACATGTCACTGCGGGCAGTCTCGGTATCCCAACTGCTTGCATTACCAGAAGGGACACCAAAGGTTGGCTTTGCTCTACTTTCTCCAAGTCTTGGGCTTTTTTTTACTTGAAATGTGCTGTAGAAACAGCCAAGCAAACTTTAAACTGCCCATCTCAATACTCACAGCCGCTGACATACGTTGCTTGCTGTCGGCAGCAAAGCCTGTGCCTGAAAGAGGGTCGGCAAGCTTGGCCGTGCGGGGCTTGCTCTCCCTTGGCTGCTCAATAGCTTACCTAACTTGGCTCAAGCATAGAGGTGCTTCATGAAATCCATTATTCACTGGCCAAATCAAGTATTTTCTACCCTTTATATGAAAATAGCAATTATGTATGTATGTGTGTATCTCCAATAACAGGTTGAAAAGGAATCCTGAGAGGCTGAAAATAAGTTCTGTTGGTTTAAACATCCACTTTACACATTACTGCTCTTACACCCCTCTGACACTCAAACATTTATTTAATCCAGGTTAATTGGAGGAAGTAAATTTTAATCTCCAGTTTCACATTGCAAATAGTATCAATAATACTGCCAGGCAAATCTTCTTCATGGTCTGCTGTTAGGCATGTTGTCACCACCATATCATTTAATATGTGGTATCTGGCAACCCGCTGCAGATACTAGCTTCATAGCTATATAGATATAGCTGGAAATAGCTATTTGCTATATTCTTCTGTTGGCCGTGACAATACTTGCTCTGTCACCATCACAGCAAATAGCAGTGCCAGCGTCTAAGCTGGTGCTAACAGCCCCCACCTCCGCAGGAACTGCCCACGGCTGTAGCAAGCACTGAGCCCCACTGCTGGGGCTATCCCATCTGCAGTCACTCTTCCTGTGCAATCCAGATTTCATTCCAAAGCTTACCAGGCACGACACCGGTCAGGAAATGCACTGAAGCAGTAGTAGAAGGCTTAAAGTGGAGCAGGGTTAATTTAGGGAAGACATTTAGAGAACCTTTTTAATGCTAAAGCATGGCAAGGACTGCCCTGCCAGGGATCACCAGAATGTTTTTTCTTTCAGCATGCCCAGAGTTGAGCTCTAAGATCCTCCCTCTCGTCTGCTTGTTGGGACTGTGCCCAAGGGCAGCCACTTCAGCTCCTTCAGGAAACAGCCCCAGCTGACAAGTTATTTCTGTAGTGACTCTAGCGTAACTCATCTTCACATCAGGTTTGATCATTTTGCAGTTTGCAGGATTCATCTTTCAGTATCCTCTCTTCTGGGTACTTTCCCACACTGTACAGCTTCCCACCTGTAGCAAGTTCTCTTTGTAAATGTAGGATTCCTACTTTGACTGCTCTTTAGATATCGGATAGAAATGCCGAGCTTTGCTCACAGCAAGAAAATAAATATTCTAATCATTACAACAAACGTGTCCCCATAGATCCCAGTGGGTTCCTCCAGAGGCTTCTTGGAAAGCTCCTTGTTTAGGGCTTCTGAAGAAAAGCCAACCAAAAAGAATGCCAGTGTTTACAAGACACCGTGAGCACTGGTACAGGACATGAGGCCTCACGGGTTGCTTTCAGCATCAAATCAGTGCAGGAGCTTCTGCAGAAGTTATGGAGGGAAAGGGCCTGAACCACCTTCTGGGAAGGCTTCTGTTAGCCAAAGAGGAGTGGAACTGTACCGATTTTTCTCGGCGATTCCACCACAAGGACTAGCATTGTCTCAGTGGGCATCTACCTGGACAGCAGAGCAAGCACACCTGAAGCCACCATCTGGACATTGCATATGTTCAGGAACCTGAGCAGGTTTTTCAGGACAGCCAAATAGCGTCTAAGCTGACTAATGTGAGTGTTCAGCAGGGATCTCAAGGAGAAAGTTTTGATTAGAGTAGCTAATTTTGGAGGAGAGTCTTATTGATAGGCAGTGAGCGGACAGCCGGTTGCACCTGTTGGTGGGAGGGCATGCATAGCTTTGAGCTGAGGTTTAACCTGCCAGTCAGTATTTTCAAAGTGGTGTCTTCACTGGAGATTCACTGTTTTCTATCCCGGCAGTATTAATACCACAAACCTTCTTGATTCTTTTGACATTTGTGTCCCCATTCCTCTCTCTCACTTACGCATTTACAGTGGAAGTCAGTTGCTCGGACATAGGCATTTAGCCAAGCTTTGAGACTACCACTCTCCTGTCACTGCTTGGGCTGTTCTTGTTAAGAAATCAGGTGCACCAAATTAATTTGAGTTTGAACCCTAATGTTCTGGTACTTTTTTTATTTCTGCTATGAGTACAGAGTTCTTAAATTTGCCCTCACACCTACGGATTTTCTGCTACAGCAGTGCCCCTGCTTGGAGTCTGTCCCATCTAGATCACTGTCCCTTGCCTGTATCCATTTGGTCCATCTTAGGTGTCTTATGGAGGATGTCCCATGCTTCTGTTACTTGTTGCCTTTACTGTCACATCTGAGTACTTGAATCTGCTCGCTTGCCTTGAATACCACAGAAGCCATTAGAGATACAATATGGAAGGTTTCTTCTCTAAAAGCGCAGTTACTGAGCGGTGTCATACTTTATGGACTGTGTCTATCTAGAACAGGTTTTTCTACAGGCTGTCTCAAGGAATACGTGTATGGCTTTCCCTGGTCACATTCAAAGCCCTGAATAATTTGACCTTGAAGGAGAAATAGAATTAAAGTACCGTGTTTTTCATTCTCCGCTTCTGGAACTTAGTTTGCAGACTAGTGCTCTAGGTCTAGACCTACACGAGGGATCATGCACATGCTTCCCCACAGCACCTCTTCCACTTTCCTCCTCTTTGAATCAGGGGAAGGTTGGAGTCGCCACAGTGTGAACCAGACAAGGGAATGGATGTAGCCAAATGTTGTTTGTCTTTCTCTTCCTTTCTCCTGATCTGGTTTGCCTTAGGGCCACCCCAGCTGAAAGAGTAGGTAGAAATGAGTAACTGGGGTAGGAAGAAGGGCTGCTGCCCTTTCAGCTGCAAGATGCACATCTTAATCATAAAACCACAGACTACTGTGTGTCTGCATTCTGGGTAGAGCTTTATTTCTTCAAACCTATCTGTTAGTCTCTGCCTGCCATTCTCCTTGCCTTTTTTTTACTTCCTGCTCTTCGTCACTGTTTTCATTCAGAAAGCTTTTCCTGTTCCTTACCTGGATCTTTTTGCAGAGCGAGTTTTACTTTTTTGGGTAGTGCACGGTTGAAACCAGTGATGTTTTGAATTAACAAGAATCGAGCGTGGTATTTTGGGCCCCCAGTACGTGAAAGGTGTCAGCAAACTGGGAAGAGTCCAGTGCAGGAGCACTGAGGTAATAAGGGATTGGAACAGGAAGAAACCAGGGAAGCTGGGATTGTTCAGCCTAGTCAGGAGGAAGAGGATGGGGTGGGGAGGAAGCATCTAATAGCAGTCTTTCACATGAGGAGATATTACAGAGAAGACCGAGCCATACATTTCTTGGAGGTGAACAGAGAAAGGAGCAAAAGACACAAGCTGCAACAAGGAGAACCCATCTGGGCATAAGGAAAAAAAAACTTCTTCGCTAACAGTGGTACGGCTCTGAGTCTGCACCTGGAGAGGTTGTGGAGACTCCGTCCTTTGAGACTCAGCTGAATGATCCCCTGGGCAACCTGGTGCTGTTTTGAGATTAGCCCTGCTTGAAAGCAGAAAGTTAAACTTGATGACCCCCAGGCATGCCTTTCTGTCTAAATGTTGCCATAATTCTTTAACATTGCCAAACAGATAGAATTTTAGTTCCTAGAAGTTAAGAACAAATTGTAGTTACTTCTCACAACAACTCTGAGCCCATAACAAGGTCTTCATCTCATAAAATTCTCTTTTCTATCACCAAATTCCCTTCTAAAAACAGAAATCTTTTAATATTGAGATTCCTCGTGAAGGAGGACTGGTGATGCCCATAGGTGCATAAAAAGGTAGCTGGCAGATTTTTCCAGACGTTTGATGCCTTTGAAGTACCACCTCTGTCTTCTTTTTTTTTTTTTTTTTTAATGCAAAAATGTATGGGGTTTCTGTAAGCATTCACTAGATTAGTCATATAAACATTGAATGTGTGTTAGGATACACTATATAACAGATCCCCTAGGATTAAGCACGTAAGTATGTGTGTATACATGTGTAAGTAGGTTTAGCATTTTTTTCACCTGGTCAGTAGTTCTTTATTATCAAAGACTTCCAGGTGATTCCTGTCACTTTGGAAACATTGCTGACTAAACATTCCTTATTCTGTTTGGTTTGTTTGATTACAGTTGTGATAGTTTGGGTGGAGGGAGGGCACTTAGAGGAAAGAAGAGTGTATAGGTATTTGTATTGGTATCCACATTTCTAGGTTGACTCTCTACTATCTACTTGTAGCCCACTGACGTGACTCGTACAGGGTGGGAGCGCATGCTTGCTGAAAAGAAAATACAGCTTCCCTTAACCCCCGTACCCTCACCCAGCATATAGCCAGAGCTTAGTAGTCTTTTCTCCTTGACTAATTCCCATTTCCTCTGTGTTTTGCCTTGCTTTCTCTCTCATTTCTTTCTTATTATACCACTTTTTTCATGTTCGTTTTCTATGGAAATGCTGAGGCCAGCAAAGACAATCTAGAGAGTATCAATGTAATGAGCAACTTGCCAGAGAGCGTGTGTACTCACAGCAGAGTACACGTATAATCTTTGTGCTGTTTGGCTGTTAAATACTTTTTAAATTTTCTTTCTCTGATTTCTCAGGTACAGAATATCTCCACACCTAAAGAGTTTTGTTCTAACAAATGACATTTTGAATCCATCATTATTTTTCAGGCTTCTGAAACTCTGTTGTTGAACATGAGCATCAGTATTTTTCAGAGTGAAAATCAGAGCTGCTTTGAAGTTACTCATGTGTCCTTTAACGCAGAAGACCTGAAAGATGCTGGAAATCAAGCGGGGCATAAATTGTATTAAAATTTCAATTTATTCTATCAGGCCTCTTTAAGATACTTCACCAGATCATGCTGTTGGTCAGTAGTTTTGTTTATTGAAGAAGACCAGTTCAGTATTTAGTCTGTAGAACATACCTACTTAACCTTGGTTTCATCCTGTAACTGCTTAGAGAGACTTGTTCCCATAAGCCAGAGTCCTCTAAAATCAAATGCTAATGTTGAACCAAATTTGAGCAAGCGTAGACACATGGTCTCAAGACAGCCAGCCACAGTAAAAAGAAATCAAATCAGGCGGCTTAAATCAGCAACAGTTTGAGGATACATCCCTGTCACATCAATCTAAATGTAGAAGGCCGTAAATAGAGAACTTGAAAATTAAATTTATTTACAAAAGTAAAGTGAAGAGAGAAAGCCCACCAGCACACACAGAAGACTTCTGTCTTCAGATTCTTCTTCTTCGCTACTGGACAGCATCTCTGTAAGTAGTGCTTTCTTTTCTTGTACGTGCTGTCAGAATGCAAACTTAGAAGTGGCATCGGAGTAGTGGTGTGCTAGTGCAGTCTGGATTTTAAAGCTTTGCAGTATTAACAGCGTTAGTTATTGATTACAGCTGAAATTCATTAATAAGGATCACCTGCAAATTCCACTCTCAAAACACTGTACTTGTGAATATGCCTGATGTTCACAGTGTCTATACAGAAAATTATTTTCTGTTGTTTTTGTCAGTAATTGTTTAATGCACAAAGTACGAATACAGTGATGTAGGTATTTGGAATCCTATTGATTTCTGTATAATCAAAATAAAATATTTTACTTCTTTCCACAGAGAATGAGATACTCTGAGATTTGTAGGAGTCAAAATGATGTGTCATTCCATTAAAAAGGAAGGAAAAAACCAACTGTAAAAAAGGCAGGTCATAAGAATCAAGGTGAGCCAAAAAGTCTCTTTTTGCTGCTTTCCTTTGTAAAGCAGAAATGGATGATGTGAAGTGAGCCAAAATGCATCAGTGTCTAATAAAACTGCTGTATTCCGCTTGCTGAAGGGAAAAGGAGTAAAGTAGCAGGCATTCAGGAAGAGGAAAAACTGAAAAACAGATTAATTCTTGAAAAGAGTTTGCTGGTTGTTGCAGTCAGAGGTAGATAGCAGCATCAGCAGTGAAACGACACCCAATACTCTATATTTTGACATCACAACCAAGCGTCAAACTTGGGAGTTGTTTAAACTACTTTTTCCTTTTTTTTTTTTTTTTTCCTCTCCTGTTTCTAAAGAAGAGCACAAGATTTGAAGACAGTTTAAGTATTGTGTTCTCTACCCAATTCCCCCAACAATAGCACTTTAGAATCATAGAATCGTAGGATGTGTTGGGTTGGAAGGGACCTTTAAAGGCCATCTAGTCCAACCCCCCTGCAGTGAGCAGGGACATCTTCAACTCCATCAGGTCACTCAGAGCCTCATCCAGCCTGGCCTTGAATGTCTCCAGGGATGGGGCCTCCCCCACCTCTCTGGGCAACCTGGGCCAGTGTCTCACCACCCTCAGTGTAAAGAACTTCTTCCTAATGTCTGATCTAACCCTGCCCTGCTCTAGTTTAAACCATTGTCCCTCGTCCTATCGCTACATGCCCTTGCAAACAGCCCCTCCCCAGCTTTCCTGGAGCCCCTTCAGGGACTGGAAGGCCGCTATAAGGTCTCCCCAGAGCCTTCTCTTCTCCAGGCTGAACCCCCCCAGCTCTCTCAGCCTGTCCTCCCAGCAGAGGTGCTCCAGCCCTTTGATCATCTTCGTGGCCCTCCTCTGGCCCCGCTCCAACAGGTCCATGTCCCTCTTGTGCTGAGGGCTCCAGAGCTGCACGCAGTACTGCAGGTGGGGTCTCACGAGAGCAGAGGAGAGGGGCAGAATCCCCTCTCTGGATCTGCTGGCCACGGTTCTTTTGATGCAGCCCAGGATGCGATTGGCCTTCTGGGCTGCAAGTGCACATTGTTGGCTCATGTCCAGCTTTTCATCCACCAGGACCCCCAAGTCCTTTTCTGCAGGGCTGCTCTCTATCACATCATCCCCCAGCCTGTATTGATAATGAGTATTGTCCCGACCCAGGTGCAGGACCTTGCACTTGGCCTTGTTGAACTTCATAAGGTTTGCTCGGGCCCACCTCTCTAGCTCGTCCAGGTCCCTCTGGATGACATCCCGTCCCTCTGGCACATTGACCGCACCACTCAGCTTAGTGTCATTGGCAAACCTGCTGGGGGTGCACTTGATCCCGCTGTCCATGTTATTGATGAAGATGTTGAACAGCACCGGTCCCAGTAGGGATCCCTGAGGGACACCACTTGTCATCCCTCTCCATCTGGACATCGAGCCATTGAGCACCACCCTGTGGATGTGACCATCCAGCCAGTTCCTTATCCACCGAATAGTCTACCCATCAAATCCATATCTCTCCTACTTAGAGAGAAGGATGTTGTGGGGGACCGTGTCAAAGGCCTTGCAGAAGTCCAGATAGATGATATCCATAGCTCTCCCTTTGTCAACTGATGCAGTCACTCCATTGTAGAAAGCCACTAGGTTGGTCAGGCAGGACTTGCCCCTGGTGAAGTCATGCTGGCTGCCTCGAATCCCCTCCCTGTCCTCCATGTGCCCTGGCACAGCTTCTAGGAGGATCTGTTCCGTGATCTTCCCAGGCACAGAGGTGAGGCTGACAGGGCAGTGGTTCTCAGGGTCCTCCTTTCTACCCTTTTTAAAAATGGGTGCGATGTTTCCCTTTTTCCAGTTGCCAGGGTCTTCACCTGACTGCCATGACTTTTCAAATATCATGGAGAGTGGCTTGGCAACTACATCAGCCAATTCCCTCAGGACTCTGGGGTGCATCTCATCAGGTCCCATAGGCTTGTGTATATTCATGTTCCTCAGGGGGTCACAAACCTTGTCTTCACTTACAGTGGGAGGGTCTTTGTCCCGCAGGTCCCCATCTTGCAGTCCTTCAACTCAGGAGGCGTGAGGAGAGAGGCTGGCAGTGAAGACCAAGGCAAAAACTTGTTGAGAACCTCAGCCTTCTCCTCGTCTGTCGTTACCAGTTTGCCATTCTCAGTCATCAGGGAGGGCACGCTTCCTTTGGCCTTCCTTTTCTGGTTGACGGACCTGTAGAAGTCCTTCTTGTTATTATTAGCATCCCTGGCCAAGTTCAGCTCCAGCCGTGCCTTGGCCTTCCTGACCTCATCCCTACATACCTGGACAGCATCCCTATACTCTCCCCAGGACACCTGATGCTGCTTGAACTGCCTGTGCAGTTCCTTCTTGCCTTTTAGTTTGACCAGCAGGTCCCAGCTCAGCCATGCTGGTCTCCTCCCTTTCTTACATGATTTCTTACACCTGGGGATCGAGAGCTCTTGTGCTCTATGGAAAGCATCCTTGAAGATCTGCCAGCTCTGTCTGCCCCCTTGTCCCTGAGGACCGTTTCCCACGGGGTCCTATTGACTAACTCCTTGAAGAGCCGGAGGTTTGCTTTCCTGAAATTCAGGGTCCTGATTAGGCTCCTCGTCTGGCACGTATCCCTCAGGACCGTGAACTCCACCACTGCGTGGTCACTGCAGCCCAGGCTGCTTCCAACCTTGACATCCCCGATGAGCTCACTGGCATTGGTGACTATGAGGTGCAGTATGGCATCCCCTCGGGTAGGGCTGTCTATTTCCTGTCGTAGGAAGTTGTCATCGAGGCACTCCAGGAACCTCCTGGATCGTCTCCGGCTCACTGTGTTACTTTTCCAGCAGATGTCGGAGTGGTTGAAATAAATCCCCCAGCAGGACGAGAGCCTTCGAGCGTGATGCCTCCTGTAGCTGGAGGAAGAAGGCTTCATCAGTAGGTTCCCCTTGATCAGGCGGCCTGTAGTAGACACCAACCACAAGGTTCCTCATGTTGCCTTGGTCTCTAATTCCTACCCATAAGCTTTCAGCTTCTCTTGGCTGTTCTTTAGGAACGTCTCTTCACACTCTATCCCTTGCTTAACGTAGAGGGCAACACCTCCGCCTCTCCTTCCTCGCCTGTCCCTTCTGAACAGCCTGTAGCCATCGATAGCCACGTTCCAGTCATAGGATTCGTCTTTGAGGGGGGAATGTCTCTTACATCCCACTTCTCTGACTTCAGGAACCTCCTGTGTCAGGGCTGGACAAAGACAGTAAGTCTCCTGTCCTGGGGAGAAAATACCCTCTTTGTGGCCAAGAGCTACTCTTACAGGTTCCAGAACAGCGCTTTCACTGTTGCCAGCACCAGGAGTTAGATATAATTTCAACCTGACTGGCAAAATAGAATCCCAAATAGGCCACGCTGGTTTGTATCTGCACTGCTATGCCACGACCTGGTGGAACACACTGGGCCAGGCCTCAGCTGTTTCAAAGTCCTCTTGTTTTTTGGTGTTTGCTTTTATCCCTGGTTGTTCCACAGCTGGGTCAAGTAGTAAATTCTGTCTGTAGACCCTGCTGTATTTAAATACCTTTTAAAAATAAAACCAGCAGCATAGCTTCTTTTCAAGAGTGATGGAATGAATGTGATATCTACATTTTCCATGTTTTTATGAGTATTTTTCTTTTCCTTACCATCTGTTCTAACGAATAAGGGAATGATACGCTAATATTAGGTAAATAGGAGTTTTCATTTGGGGATTGGTAATTCTTTGGTGTTGAATTGCTTGTTGAATTACAGCCTACACTTGTGAAAGATACGGGACAGTTTTTCAGCAGAACGCTCGTATTCCGTTGAACGTCAGACTGCTGAGCCAGCTGCTACGCTCACAGCTCCCCCTCTCTCTGGCTGCCTGCTCTTGACTACACATCACTCAGTCGGTTTTGGTTTCACTGTTCCAGAAAAACATTTTCTATTTTTCCAGTGAATTTCTACAGGAGATTGTCATAGTGCCATCTGTGCCATGTCCGATAAAGCACAGCTTGCGATGTTAGTCAGGTCTGTAAGCTGACTGACAGACCCAGTTTGCACACTGGCTTTTGGGGACGAGAAGGCAGCCTGCCTCCCTGTCACGGTGATGGGTTACAGAATGCAGTTCTTTGTCCTTCTGCAGTCACTTGGTCTCATGGAGATCAGTTTGTTAATGTGGCTGCGGCACAATTTCTGTTGAGACTGCGTCTCACTCATTCTTCTTTCTCTGGTGAAGATGTTTAAAGACACTCTTGAAGTTTTTATGCATCGTATTCATTGCTGTGTTTATAACGATAATAGTTGATGAACAAAATAAAACCTGTATTTCTTTTTAACATGTATTTTCTTCTTTTCTAGGTAGAAAAGCTGTTTTCCACATCTCTCTTGATACAAACAAATGGAAGAGCAATATCACTGCTTCTTCAGGCTCTTCAAAAGATTGAGAATCTTTTTTTGAGCAGAGCATGTTGTGGAGATGAATGGAGGAGTACAGACAGATCACATGTTCTTCTCTCTGACAGTTCAGACCTACCCCGTCTGAAGACGCAAGAACCAAGGCATAGCTTAGAGTAGCCCTAAAGCTTCTTTAAGTTGTGCTTGGAAAACAATTGTCTCTACATAGTTGTTGGAGTGGAAGGGACCATTTTAGTGTATTTAAAGCATGTTAAGTTCACACCATCTTTTCTGTAATTACTCTAGTCATGCTATTGTCACAGACAATGATCTGATTTCTTCAGTATCATTCTTTAATAAAATTTCAAAATTTAACCTTCATATGTCTTTTTAATTATGTCTGAGTAAACTGCAATACATAGATGTGTTAGCATGATACAGTTCTTAAGTATAAAACTAATATGACAAAGGTCAGAGATTCACAGTTGCTTTTCTGATATTAATCCAGATATGTACAATATACAAATATACAATATTATTTGTACTTCTGTTGTCTTAGAAGCTCTGTCCTGGATTTACACTCTGCTATGCTAGGTGCTCTACAGAGGCTACCTACGCTCCTTACAGCTATCTGTACAGCTGCCGTGCTCAGGGATAAATACCGATACGAATGTCTCAACATTGCCCTAATAATATCTCTGGGGCCTGTTACTGTAAACAGATAGGCATTTAAATGAGTGGTTTTGCTTACCTGCAGCAATTGGGTACCCTGCTATGCAATGAGTTCCTGAGCCAAATAAAGAAAATATTTTGATACAAATTTTCATAATTAAAATGAATGAAACTGTACAAGAAGGCATGTGCTAACAGCTTCGTAAAGAAAAGCCTTTCTCAAGATACCTATTTTTAACAGACGTTTTTCATCTGAAGGTGAAAATCAAAGCTGGAAGGAAGGAAGATCATACATAAATCAGTTTATCTGTGTCCACAGTGGTGTTTCCATAAAACCACGTGTTTCTTATCTCTGCAGGGCAAGGTAATATATTATAAACAATTTGAGTGCTTAACCAAAGAGCTGGTTTTGACATGTGATTATATTGTGATTTATCTTAGGTAAGTTAGCTCCACTGGGAATACATCAGCTAACAGGAGTTTTATTCTGAACACAAATCCAGTTTGCTTTTTGAAGAGAATTCAACTAAAAAGTATGTTTCAAGTTGTGTGTATTCTGTGGCTGGTGTGTGCGCGGGGAGTATGGAGCCATTAAACTGAATGTAAGATAAGCAGCATATTCACCTGGTTTGGCATCATGGTAATGAGCGATGCTTTTGTATTGTTACAGGTGTGTCCTCATAACTTTTTCTGGTGATAACATTGTTTTGGTAAGGAAAACACGTCACCAACTTTAAAGCTAAATTAACTGTGTGTGTTTATTTTTTAGCATAGCAAGTCAACTATTTCACTCAATGAACCAACTTGCAAAATTACCTTCAGTTTTATAGGGTCGTCCTCCCTCTGGTCCTTGTTGGTGGAGTTTCGGATGCTCCTGAGAATGCGGAAGGAGAAAGCTCAGGCAGGTCTCTGACCAGACCTCTTCATTTTCTATGGATGGTGCAAACAAGCAAAAAATTGTTAGATTTCTCTTGGGACCTTTCCCTGCAAATACAAAGCAAGAGTAGTCAGTTCCTTCTTCACCGTACTGTCTTACCCAGGTGGCTGGTATACACTGAATACAAGTTTTACTTGTCTTGGTCATGGGGGAAGGGGATTGAACAGGAAATTAAGGAGCTTTATCTGATTGCCTGACCTAGTTTCCATATGAGTAGCGAAGTATCAAGCTAGGCTATTAGTTCTTCCTTCTGAATCTTACTCCAAGAAGATGGACATTATTAAGAGTGTTGTCCCATTGAGATCTGTGGAGAACGGGAACGTCGGAGACCTTACTGCATGCTTAAGAACTAACAGAAGCCATTTGAGAGGTGGAGGCTCCTTTCAGGTCAGCTGCGTGGACAGTTTCCAAATGGCAACCAAAGAGCAGTGGGTAACCGTACACAAAGAGCTGTCGCAGCTCCAAGCGAAGGGCTGTGGGAGGAGATAAGTACGCTCTCAGGCAATAGTTTTATACCTTGATATTTTCAGAGCAAATCCTAGCACACCCTTTGAAAAGAGAATGAACAATGCATTCTCTTCCATGCTATGAAATTGCCTACCATTTACAAAAATAAATGGAACTTCTTGCATAACGAGATGCTACTGACCCCTCAAGAGAAATAGGATAACAAATCCAGAGCTGGGGTTTTGAGCACTCTGTGCTTACAAAATGGTCTTAGGCTTTTTTCTCCTCCCTCCTCTTCCCATGAAATGCATGGTGTCCACTTGCCCTCTGAGAATGGCTTAGCTGCTTTCAGACCTGGGACCATCTTACAGGATACAGCAGGGTGGAGAAGGCGGATGACATAGGCACGCTGGAAGGAAGAGAGCTATGCATGTGTCTGGGAGGAGGCTAGAACAAAGGAAAGGCGAGGGCATGAAACAGTGGTGAGAAATCTCTGGCCAGGGCAGGGAGCAGGAGCGGGAGCTGTGTCTGCCAGTGCCGTTCTGCTGCCTTTCAGCAAAGGATTTGAGATGAGAAGCAACCATACTGTTGGGAGTCAGGTATTTGTTGAGAAGCAAGATGACCTTCTTGTCCTACTTTCTGTGGAAGTCATGTTATTTCCTAGAAATTCTCTTTAGCTCCACTTCATCTGCTCCAGACACCACCTCCCAGGACATCCCTGCTCCCGTTCAAGTGGCCGCCTAGCAATGTATCCTCCCTAAGGACGAGAGCTTTTCTACTCCAGCGTTGACCTGTGCTAGAACTGGGACGGTTCATTTCTCGGTGAGTCCGTTACCTCTATATGCAAGGAAGCAGAGCTCCCCAGCCAAAATTTTCCATACTTTGTGGCATCCTCCCACACCACTGTCAGTCACACTGGACAGCAGCAGCTGTTTTCCACAGTTGTCTCTATTTCCAGGCATAGGTATTTCATAGGGATAACTAGGAAAAGACGCAATTCTGTTTAATAGTGGAAGGGTTCATCAGCCTGAGCACCATGGATGTTGACATACTTTCTCAGGTACGAGCCTTCGTCTTTCTGGGCTTGATGATCATCTCCAGATTCTTCCTGGTTGTCTCACTGGTGATCAAGGAACCAACAAAGGCAGGTGATCTGCTGGACCTCATACTTTAAAAGGAAGAACTGGTGCGTAGCGTGAAGATCAGTAGCATCCTTGGCTGCAGTAACTGTGAGATGGTGGAGTTCAGGATATATGTCAGAAGGGTTGATAGTGAGGTCAATACTGTTTAATATCTTTACGAATGACCTCGATGCAGCAGAGTGCACCTTCAGCAAGTTTGAAGGTGATAGAAAGTTTGGAGGAGTGGTGGATAAGTGTATGCTGTTGTTCAGAGAGACCTCGAGAGGCTAGAGAAAGGGGCTGACAAGAACATAATGAGGTTGAGCAAACAGAAATGCAAAACCCCGCGCCTGGGCTTTGCTGGTGGCCGACAGACTGGAAAGCAGCTTTGCGGAGGAGGACCTGGGGGTCCTGGTTGACACTGAGTTGAATGCGAGTCAGAGCAGTGTGCCCCTGCAGCACAGAAGGCCAACATGATCCAGGGCTGTGTTGGGAAGAGCCCTGCCAGCAGGTCATGGGAGGTGATCCTTCCTTTCCACTCAGCACATCTGGAGTGCTACATACAGGGCTTCCCAATCCAAGAAAGCTGACATTCAAAACCTGACTGGACATAGTCCTGGACAGCCTGCTTAACTTGACCTTGCTTGAGCTGGGAGCTTGGACCAGCCAATCTCCAGAGGTGCCTTCCAACCTCAACCATTCTGTGAGTCTGCGTGATTCTGTTTTCCAGCTGTAAAGTGGGCTAGCATTTGTTTTTGGGCAGAAACAAGTGACTGAATGCTATTTAAACCTAATTTAAATTAAGATAGTGTCTGATCTTATGCTCCTGATACGCATAGAACTTACATAGATTGATAAGTAGACTTACATAGAGACAATTTCTAGACATACCGTTGGTACAAAAACTCTTTGGATACTTCATCAAGTAGGAACGTGCCACCCAATTGGGGAAGCAAAAAAGTCTCCGAGCACTTAGCAGGGGCACAGCCTGCAAGTCCATGGTAAAAGTCACTCAGTACAGAGCTGACTTTCATGAGAAGAGTCTCAAGAGTCCCACGAGACTCTTTCATGAGAAGAATCTCGTGAAAGTCGGCTCTGGAGTGAGTGACTTTTACCATGGACTTCCATGGGTAGCAATGAAAATTATGCTTTCCTGAGCATTTAAGTAATAAGGAGAGTAAGTCAATTTAATTTTCAACAGACTTTGAGTCTTTGAATCCATTTTGAAGACTGGGTGCATCTTCTAAGCTTGAGTGGTTTTGAAAACCCACGAAGAGTGATCAGTCATCCAAACTTTACTGTGAAACTATGTAATGCATTTGATACTGTGCTGTTGGATGTTTTATTGGCTTGTTCTGCACACAACAGATTTTTCAGCAGCAGATGAGAAAAAAGCATTAAGTGCCCATTTCGATTTCCTGAATACAGAAATGGCTAAATTGTAGCCCACATATGGTTTTGGACATTTGTATTTGAACAAATGTATTTGAACTTTTATTTGAAATGCATTTGTATATTTTATCATGTCTTGCATATTCAGGTGCTTACGCCCTCCAACTCAAATATTTAGACAATTTAACCGTGTTGGTGTGGTATGTATGACCAGTTGAGTACTGTTTGTTACCGACTTTAGGTATCTTGCGATGCTGGCTAAGCACCCTGCTATGAGGACTTGCAGACTCCTGAACCTGTGTTGTCACGTTTTTATGGGTGACAGTGAAGCAATAAGTATTTGATAAGTGGAGATGGTTGTCCATGAATCACTGTTTGCAGTTCCTGTCCCAAGGAGAGCTCAGCCACGTACACAAACCTGAACATTGTTACCTCTAATACAGGTGCAGTTTGGAGGTGCGGGGAATGGAGATACGCTGTCTGGAGATCCTGCAAAGCAGACACTGAGCTGCCACTGCCAACTGTTCTCTCCTGTGTCTGATTGCAAGTGCTCTTGGTTTGTGCCTTGCCAAAAAAAAAGCAGAGAAGCTCAATTCAGGCAGATCCAATCCAACCTTACCCTCTGTGGCTCTGCCTCCTGCGGGATGGTGCTACCTGTGCTCACCTCCTCCCGCAGACACGGCAATGCCAAGAGTCCAGCCAAGTAAGAGCATGTTGAGGAGCCTGTGCTAGAGGAGATGGGGTTGTCCCAGGGACTACACATGCTATGGTGGGTGTTAGCCCTGGTCTTCTCTGTCCTTCCAGGTGCCTTACAGATCTGCCCTTACAGATTTGGTGGTCCAGGTCAGATCAGAGCACGTCACCAGAGGACCCAGAAGGGGGACAAAGCTCCCTTCCCACCATGTACCCTTGTTGATGAGCAGACTGGCGGTGCTCTCGCCTCTCCTGGCAGCACTCAGATAAGGAGGCAATGGTATCAGAGCAGCCTATTTTGTTGGCCGTTGTCCTGGTTTGAGGTAAAACTGAACCAGTTTTCTGTTTTGTAATTTTACTTTTTATCTGGGCCTCTTCTCACTGACTAAAGTCTGAAATTAATAGCATGTTGTTCAGAAACTGTTCACTCTCAGAGGGATAAGACCTGATTATACCAAGGAACGGTCTGCGCAGAGGCTCTTGCTTATACTTATTGCTATAACAACCAAGGTCAGCTAACTTCGCTATTTGCCCCGTTCAAGGGTCGGAAGCGGAGAAGCGTAGAGGGGTCACACCTACAGGGAGGAGCAGACGGGACAGGTGACCAACAGGAGTGTTCCATCCCATCTGCATCACGCTCAGTATAAAAGCTGGGGGATCAAAGGGGCAAATCTCTTTCTTCAGTGGCCAACATCCGAGGAGGACCCTGTCTGTTCATCTGCCTTTGATCCCAATCCGAGCATTCCTGACTCTACTTCTGGAATTCAGCTCCTGTCCGTCACTGACCCCAGTCTGGGACATTCCTTGTGTCTGCTGGTGACGCGATCGTCATCCTGGGAGCTGGATACGGTTTTGTATATATTGTATACTTTTTTTTAGTTTTTATTATTCTATTATTATTTACGATTTCCTTATTTATTATTATTTTCATTAAAGCAGTTTAGTTCTTTTTCTAAACTCGTAAATCTCCTTATCTCTTCCTCTGCTCTCTTTTTGGGGGGGGGCATCTGTCGTTCTGATCGGCCAATCCGGCCAAAACCACCACAGATTTATTGGCGCCCAACGTGGGGCCCAACTGTGGCCCGACCGTGGCACTACCAGAGTTCTGATAGATAGTCGGAATAGTTTGAATTCCAGCTTGCTCAGAGATTGATACAGACAGCTCACATCGTGTCGCTGCTGAACAGATTACTGTATTGTCTCTTTGTAGGGATTGCTTTAAGGTTGATTGATACGACAAGGCTTAGCTGGCCTTATGTGCTGTATTGCTTGCTTGCTCTTTCTGTCTGTATGCGGTGGTTCAAACGTGCCATTTTGCTGCTGTGTTTAATTCTGATCCAGGCTGTGGTTGAATGTATAGCTTCTTTACCTGCATACCTCGGGCATTACGTGATGGATTCCATTACTACTTACACTAATTATACTTTGAATTTTACCATGGACATGTTCACTTCGCCCTTTACTACTTATGCCAAATTGTGACCATCAGAGCCAGGAGAGGGATCTTCTTTGGGTATCGTGAATGACAGTTGCTTTCCTAAAATCATGCTTTTGGTGTCAGTTTTCCTGAATGGGATGCAGGGGTGGTTTCTCTTTAAGTTTTGGTGCAGGAGTAGGTGTAGTACGATAGATCTGACACTACTCGATCTCCATCAGCACCGGTACAAGTTGCCCCAGTGACCAGAAGGAAAAAGAAGAGGTCAGTAAGTTCCTCTGTCCCTCGTGATAAAGACCAAGTAAGGCCAGATAGCAGGGGAGAGCACTCTTCTGATGAAGATCGAGGAAAGAGTTCTTCTAAAGACGATAGGGGCGAGGCTCCTGCACCAGCCCCGATGGAGGAATCAGATACAGAGGTGATCATTAAATCCTTCTCTATGAGGGACCTGCGAAATACGAGCCTCCTCCCATTCTGTGACAATGACTGTAAAAGCTGTGCAGACTTTCAGGACTAAAACCGTCTCCAAGAGCTGAGTGCCAGCCTGGCACTGTGACCTGCCGTGCAATAGCATAACAAAACCTTTGCTTCTTGCTTTATGAGTAAGTGGGGCTTGGGATTGCATCGGGCTGTGCTCTGTACTGACCTGGCTGTACCTTCCTTCCACAGGGAACGATCTCTTCCTGGTGGCAGTCCATGAGCTGGGACATGCGCTGGGTCTGGAACACTCCAATGATCCCAGTGCTATCATGGCTCCTTTCTACCAGTACATGGAAACACACAACTTCAAACTGCCCCAGGATGACCTCCAAGGAATTCAGAAAATCTATGGTGAGCAACACCACCCACTCATCTATTTACACTGAGCTCGAGTCTAGGAAGTATTTTACAGCCATGGACAAGTAGCCCCCCAAATGCTTGCAGCTGGTGGGCTGGAGTTCCTGCCGTAGCTGAATGGCGAAACCCTTTAAAGCCCTTAATTCACAGCCAAGTATCAGATGACTGTCCCAGTGGCAGTATCTTTGCACTTTGGATAACCAAACCTCTGTGATCTCACTGCGGCTCCATCCCTCGTTATGTCCCCAATATCAAGGAGCACTAGAAAGGGAAAAACAGGCAATTGCTGTACCCAAGGTTTGCCTGTTAGGAACAGCCAGTGCAAATAGAGGGGAAGAATGCGAAGAACATGGAACATCAATGAAAGGTAAAAGGTATTTATGTACCTATTTTTTTCTCCATATATAGAAGGTAGGAAAAAATTGTGGATCTGCTTAGGAAATACTTCTTTTAATCTCCAGCTGAACATTGTTGAACAACGTGTGCCACAAAGATATGAGCTCAAGGGAAAAAGAGAGAAAAGGAGGCAGAGGGACTGTGGAAGAAACACAAGGGGCTGGAGATGCTGTGGTACCCTGTGGTGGGATCATGCGTACCAGGGTGTGAGGATGGGCACTTTCAGAGAGTTTGACTGAAGGAGGCTCTGGGAGAGGGGGAACACGAGTTTTAGAAGCCACAGCCAAGGGGAGGCTGAGATAGAAGATGCTAATGGATGCGGTCTGTGACAGCCAATGGAAAACAGGTTTTGTCAAACATCCCTGGTTTGATTCTTTGAGGAAAGTACAAGTTTGACAGAGAGGTTACTTAATAAATATAGCATAGAGCAGCTGTGCTATGTAGCTAGGCAATGTTTGCAGCTGCTTCACATCTGGAGTCAAATACTAGCTCGCAGTTCCAGTTGAACAGATATTATATGAACTAGACCTCAAAAACCCCACCTTATAAGACGGTTGTCAGTGGGAAAGCTGATGTTTCTAAGGGATTGCTGGTGGGATCAGTGGCAGACCTGACACTACTCAATGTTGTCATAAGTGATCAGCCAGTGAATTGTAAATTACTGCTAATAGAATTTGTGCCAAGACATACAGGACTCTAAAGCTGTACAGCAAGACTTTAGAGGTCTAAACCGTATGTCAGTTGTTTAAGTCTGATTTTTGGGTTTGTGACTGGAATGAGATCATTTGTTCAAATATAGATGCCTAAAAAAAAATCTCTTTCTGAGCTACTTTTCCTGACTCCTGTCTGGGCAATGGGAAAAACCAGGCATTTGTAGAGTGCAGTTAATCCTTACTGTGAGGCAGGTGTCCAAGTAAGGTCCAGCATGTACAATAAGATGGTTTGAAATACATGTAGGGGGAACTGGCTCTTCCCATTAGTGCAGCTGAAGATTTCTCATTATTGGTCGTTATCAGAATGGACTTGCATGGCAATTGTCCTATGGTATCATTTAATCATGTATACTTTATCATAGTATATATTCAAATACTTGGGATAACAGAGACTCTGGATGGTTTCGAAATAAAGTGCTGGGGTAGTAAGTATTAAACTTTCATTAAATAATATAAGTTTTCATTTTTGAAAGCTGCTGAAGTATCATTATGCTGTTTCTATTTTGAAATGTTGGTTTAGTTCTGGTGAACTTTGACTAGTCAGAAAGAAAAAAAAATAAATTATTGCTGACGGTGAAAGTGCAATTGAGAAAAGATCGCTGGTTTCTCTGTTTTCAGATACCTTTTAGGAAAGGGAGCAGATAAGGCATTGCCAACCATGCTTCTTCACCTTGGTGGTTCAAGCCAGCATCAGCCGTGGCTGAGCTGGGACCAGTGTTCTCCCCCCACAGCTTGGGCAGGGACCCAGTGCCCAGGGCTAGGCTGAAATGGGGCTCCTGGGCCCATAGAGGTACCGGGTGACACTGGTCACGGCTGTTAAGACCTACTAGTGTCCTCAGGGCCCTGACAATCGGTGAGAGCACTGCACAGCATCTTTTGCACAGCTACAAGAGAGCAGGGAGCTCGGCACTGTGCAGCCTACAGCGTGGCAGCGGCACCGCTGCACTTACACCTGTTTTTCACTTAGGTAGTGACATTAAACTTCAGCCACCTACTATGTCAAGGTTCTCTATATGCAATATAATACCCTTAAAATTTTAACTCTGCTTGAAAAAAGTAGCATGATGAATGACTACCTGGTGCGGGTAATAATTGGAATTAGTCGGTTGACTGTCAGGGACTCACGCCAGGT
Source organism: Sterna hirundo (assembly GCA_009819605.1). Classification (NCBI taxonomy): domain Eukaryota; kingdom Metazoa; phylum Chordata; class Aves; order Charadriiformes; family Laridae; genus Sterna; species Sterna hirundo. The sequence goes on along the minus strand of CM020447.1, from coordinate 2,253,123 downwards.
TCTTCTGTGAGGCTTTGGACTGGAGTGGGTTGGGGATGGTGGTGGTGTGGTGGTAGAGATAGCTGGTCCTGCAGGGAGAAGGAGGAGCACCCTCTGCAGTAGGAGCTTTGATTCCCCAGGTAGAGATTTTGGTCCATAGCACAGAGTTACGGTCCAAAAACTGAAGTTTAGTTTCAAACTAGGTTTTACTCTTGTGGTTCACAAATAAAAGATGGAAAAATGCAGGTTATGGAACTGGAGATATGAGAGCAGATCCTTTCATCTGAGCTTCTTACAGCTGAGAAGGAACTGCTGAAATATCCCTCTTGTAGCTTGAGCAGGAGCATTCAACTAATGTGTTTTATTTCCACAGTGCCAATCTGCTTTGTTGTGCCTTGGGAATGCCAAAAACCCACCTGGCCAAAAAATCAAAACCTCCTGCTTTCTTGCTGCTTTGACATTCTCTACAGTGCGGCAGCAAGTGCTCGATTAGTTTTATTTAGGAACCTACTATGCAAAATAAGTCATAGAGCCAAAGCCACTGCTTTGCCTGTAGCACCCTTTTTAAAAAATAAATTCAATTAAAACTTCCAATTTTTCATTGCACTAAAATTGCTAGAACAAAGAACAGAAGCTTGACTAAAGCTCATGTCCATTCTGTCTCCTTCTTTTGAGAATGATGCATTTCAAATGTGGTTTTATGTTGTGTCTGTGTTTATCCTGTAGAAAAGAAATATGTCTACATCTGTCATATAGTGATTTATTGAATTATTAAATTATTTTCTGCTGGATTTATTTCAAAACTCACCTAAAGAGACAGCAGGGAATGTGAACTGTTGTTTGTGCTCCGTGCTGGTTAGTATACAGTTTAAAAAGTTATTCCCAGTTCAGGGCTAATGATGAAAAGGCCCGCAGCTCACCATGTGTGACAGACTGTAAGACAAGTCAGCAGCATTTCCATCTTCTTGTAGCATGTTCCTGGACAAAATGAGGGAAGTATCATGACTGTTCTTTACGTGTCTTGCTCAGAAGGATCTCTCCGACTGTCCGTATGTGCCCATGTCACAAGTGACATGCCCAGGAAGGAATTAAACTGGAAATAATACCATTATCTAGGTCCCCTGGATATCCTGTTAAGCTGACTGCCTCTTTTAATTTTGCTAGTGTTGAAGTCAGGGCTGCATGCAGCTACAGTGCAGGTGGAGAGTGGAGACGTGCTCAGCCACAGCCTTGTCACTGACCTGACAGTGATCTGATCTGATCTGATCATCCTGCAGTGTCGGTTCTCCTCTTCTTCACGGCCTGCTCTAAGGACCCCTTTGCTGTGAAGCAGCCTCTCATGTTAGGAAAGACTGTGACACTATGCCTGGGGAGCAGAGGGGTTGCCATGATGTGCAGGTAAAACTCATGTCCACATTGTTGCTTGGACCAACCGTTGCTTGGACAACCAAGCCGTTGTCTTCAAGGCCCTTTCAAAGCATAAGGTCACAAAGCAAAGGTCTTGTAATCACTCAGAGATACACCACATCATTAAGCCTGGAGACAACCTTAAGGATCTGGGTACTCTCAGATCTCACTGTGGACATGTCAACCTCACACATCTTTTCTGCAGCTCCCGGTCAGTGTCAATGCTGCATCCCATGAAGGCTGAGGTCCAGGGTGGTCATGAAACCACACCAGCCCTTGGCCAAGGAACTAAACACCATCTCTGACACCCAGGAACAGGGGATCAGGAGGGCACAGTGTCCACAAGCAAATAGCACCTTCTGCCAGCCTCATTACTCCTGTGCAGCAAGCACAGGTTTCATAACCTCCTTCACCTTCTGCCAGTAGCAGCCGGTAGAGCAATCCCAGATCTTGTAACCTACATGTATGTGTGAGATGGATTGGGATGAAATAGCAGAAAGACCTGATGGAAATGCTCCACGTGGTGACACTGCATTGTGAGTAAGACCATCAGAGCAAGCTTTGCTCTCGTGTAGGACCTGCAAACATTAGGCGTAGGACTGTTTTCTAATCACAGAATGACATAATCACAGAATGGTAAGGGTTGGCAGGGACCTCTGGAGACCATCCAGTCGAACCCCCTGCCAGAGCAGGGTCACCCAGAGCAGGTGGCACAGGAATGCGTCCAGGCGGGTTTGGAATGTCTCCAGAGACGGAGACTCCACCACCTCTCTGGGCAGCCTGTGCCAGGGCTCTGCCACCCTCAGGGTAAAGAAGTTCCTCCTCATGTTTAGGTGGAACTTCCCATGCTCAAGTTTGTGCCCATTACCTCTTGTCCTGTCCCCGGGCACCACTGAAAACAGCCTGGCCCCATCCCCCTGACGCCCCCCCTTTCAGTATTTATAAGCGTTGATAAGGTCCCCCCTCAGCCGTCTTTTTTCCAGACTGAAGAGACCCAAATCCCTCAGCCTTTCTTCACAAGAGAGGTGTTCCAGTCCCCTCAGCATCTTGGTAGCCCTTTGCTGTCCCCTCTCCAGCAGTTCCCTGTCCCTCTTGACCCGGGGAGCCCAGAACTGGACCCAGCAGTCCAGGTGCGGCCTCCCCAGGGCAGAGCAGAGGGGGAGGATGACCTCCCTCCACCTGCTGGCCACGCTCTTCTTGATGCCCCCCAGGATGCCATTGGCCTTCTTGGCCACAAGGGCACATTGCTGGCTCATGGTCATCCTGTTGTCCCCCAGGACTCCCAGGTCTCTTTCCACCGAGCTGCTCTCCAGCAGGTCACCCCCAACCTGTCCTGGTGCAGGGGGTTATTCCTCCCCAGGTGCAGCACCCTGCACTTCCCCTAGTTGAATTTCATAAGGTTTCTCTCCACCCAACTCTCCAGCCTGTCCAGGTCTCTGGGTAGCGGCACAGCCTTCCGGTGTGTCAGCCACCCCCCCCAGCTTTGTGTCATCAGCGAACTTGCTGAGGGTGCACTCTGTCCCCTCGTCCAGGTCACTGATGAGTATATTGAAGAGGACTGGACCCAGTACTAACCCCTGGGGAACACCACTCGCCACTGACCTCCAACTAGACTCTGTGCCCCTAATCACAACCCTCTGAGCTCTGTCTTTCAACCAGTTATCTATCCACCCCACTGTCCATTCATCTAATCCACACTTCCTAAGCTTCCCTATGAGGATGCTGTGGGAGACTGTCGAACACCTTGCTGAAGTCAAGGTAGACCACATCCACTGCCCTCCCCTCATCTATCCATCCAGTCATGCCATCATAGAAGGCTATCAGATTAGTCAGACATGATTTCCCCTTGGTGAATCCACGTTGAGTATTTCTGATAGCTTTCTTTTCCTCCACATGCCTTGAGATGACGCCCAGAACAAGCTGTTCCATCCAAGGCTGACCTGATCTTTACAGGCTGACCAACCTGTAGTTCCCCGGGTCCTCCTTCTTGCCCTTTTTGAAGACTGAAGTGACATTGGCTTTCCTCCAGTCCTCAGGCACCTCGCCTGTTCTCCAGGACTTTTCAAAGATTATGGAGAGCGGCCCAGCAATGACTTCCGCCAGCTCCCTCAGCACTCTCGGGTGCATCCCATCGGGACCTATGGACTTGTGGATATCTAATTGACCCAATTGATCTCTCCCTTGATCCTCCTCAACCAAGGGGAAGTCTTCCTCTGTCCAGCCTTTCCCCGTTACTTTCCCCAAGGCCTGGGACTCCTGAGGGCTGGGCCGAGCAGTAAAGACCGAAGCAAAGGCGGCACTCAGTAATGTCGGAGTGGGAGCCAGACCCAGAGTAACGACGAAATCTCAATATGAGTATGATCGTTCTCCCTTTATTCAAGTTTTCACAGCATATTTATAGACAGACAGTAAAAGACAGTAAAAGCACACGCTGGCAAAAGTGATTGGTTTACAACCTATGTTTATGTGACTAAAACAGTTCATTGGTACACCTCTTGTGAGTTCATTGGTGCACCTCTTGTGCCCACACATCGCTACACAAGACAGCTTCTCCCTCTCTCTACAGATGCAGTTCTGCTTATCTTTGTTTATGGTTTTGTTACTTCTGCTTTTTTAAGGACTTCAAGGAGAGTTCGCGGTCACATTCAGGCCTGTAACTAAGGCTTCTCCTTGAGGCTCATATCAGAGGCTGGATTGTTCATCGCAATCAGATCATGTCCCTTCTCACTCAGACATTCCTCCACAATTCCCCCTTCTTGTTTTTGAACAATCCAGGCTCGGTTTATGACTTTTAACATAGCTTTCTTAATACACGAAAGGGCTACACATAAGCACAAACCTATGATTACAAGAATTACTATAATACGTAAGCCTTCGACAAACAATCCTAATAACCATTGCGGCAGCATTCCAAACAAGTTAGTTAACCACTCATCCAAAAACCCATGACTTTGACGAATCTTGCTCGCATGTTCTTTTAACCACTGCAACTGTTTGTGAATTGATTCGCTGTGATCGGAGAGATTCATACAGCACATACCTTCAAAATCTTCGCAACCATGTCCTTGGGCTAATAACAAAAAGTCAACTGCTGCTCTGTTTTGCAAACTTGCTATTTTGATCTTCCAACAAATTCGCTATAATCTCCGTGGTGACCTTCGCTTGTTTCTCAGCCCAGCAAGCCAACTGTCCTATGTCCTTTAAGGCCCTGCCTGCCGCTGCTCCAGGCATAAATAAAGACAAGAACACTCTTTCAGTGGCACTAAGTAAGGTTACCTCATCATTACAATCTGGTGTGAGACCCCTAATGTCACGCTTTGAGCGCCCGGGATGGGAATCCTTTGTCACGTTCTTCCACCAATTTTTATTTGGGGCTAATAGTGTTAGTTTACCAAGATAGCATGGACCACCCACCACGTTTTTCAGAATTCCCTGCCATGCTCGATCACCACATATCAAGAACACATTTGGCGGCAGAGCTTTTGTGGTGCCATTGTTCCAGAGGGACATTGGGTGTCTCATTTCAGCCCCATAGGCTCCCAGGCCATCTTCGAGGCCTATATCATTTGTGCCGCAAAAGGAATTCAAGGGAACGTTCAGCCAATTGTTCAAGGCCCAAACTACTGCGGCTAGTTCCAATGTTTGAAGGGAATCTTGGGTGTCTCCATTGATGGTATGCTGACACCATTGATCTTTTTCCTGCCAAACACAGGCTGCACGCCACAAGCGTTTACCGGCCTCTGTATATACAGTGATACCATCTGACAGTGGGTCTCCCCATACTTTAGGTTTTTCTATCCCCTGATTTCTTTTTAAAACTTGCCATAGTTTTCCCTGTGGCTGTTGTGAATGGACTCTCCCACTATACCCTAACAAAGCCTCTTGTATGGCAACGTCATTGCGCAGCCACCATTCTAAGTGTCCGACATTGACAGGTATGCTAATATCCTCTGGTTCTTTACCACTGATTTCTACCATTCGGGATCGACCCTTCCGTATCAGTTCCCCTATTGCCTCAGTTCTCGTTTGAATACTCGTTTTTGGTTGTACCCCTAGAAATACCCATTCCAGAACATGGAACACATCCTCTTTTGTTCTCTTTCCTTCGCATTTGCCAGTGGCATCACCCACAGAGTTGCCGGGAGGAGCAGTGTCCCCCTTTCTGTTTTGCCACTGGCAAATGACGGCATACTAAACATAAAAGACAAATTCCTTCCACACAAGCAATGAGTATAATTTGCTTCAACCAACCCCACCCCCAAGTCCATCCAGCAAAAAGATTGCACCCAGTGGTCTCCACAAGTTGCTGGTTCGGTCGGTGCAGTTCTTGCAACTGGGCATGGATGGATTTGGAGTGGTCACTTAGATTCATACAGTACAGTCCTTTAAAATCCTGACAACCGTGTCTGTGAGCTGAAAGCAAAAAATCAACAGCGGCTCTGTTTTGCAGCGTTGCATATCGAATACTATCTACATCTAGCAATAAATCAGAAATAGCTGTACTAGTAGCATTACTGAACTTGTCCTTGGCAGCAACAGAGTCCTTGTTATCAAGAATCCTTGGCAGCGAAAGAGTCCTTGTTAGCAAGAGTGCATGCAGACTCCCTCTTCTTGCTGGTACTGTGCTTTGATCTTCTTCCACAACAGGCCAAGGTTCTCAAACAGCTAGATAAGGTGTCTGTGAGTCCATTACAGGCTTATGTCATCCAAATGTTTTTCTTGCAAACACCCGAGACTGAATAACAATTGGTGTGATTTATGTGTTTTCCAGCACCCAGGTGCAAGTCCTTGAGTGTATTTACAATCCTCCTCGCCGATCTTCCGTTGCTTTCCCATATTCCACCCCCTTGCTCAAGAGACCGCTTCTGCTGGGGTTTTTTTTAGTCTCGCAGGGTATAACACTAAGGCATGCAATAACATATACACATATAGGAAAAAACCAAAAACATATCTCTATGGTACTGCTTTGAATCAGGTGTCCTATTTCTCTTTTTCTGCTGCTTTCTCGTAGCGCATATGGCATACTTTTGTGCTAACGTGGCACATTTCCCATCTAATTGTTCCTGTTTGGTTTCTCTCTCTCTCTCTTTTTTTTTTTTTTCCTTTTCTTCTTGTCTTTCATCACTTATGACTGACAAAAAGTCTGCCTTTGCAACAAGAGCTCAGTTTCTCGTGTTTCCTTAAGTTTCTCATTTTCCTACAGAGCATCCTATAGATTTTGTCTCAACTCCTTTTCCCGATCACCCATGATCTTATAGGCAAACAACAAACAACTAGCCATACGCCCTGCACGGGCAAGCTGTTCCCGAGAGCGTAAGCGTGTCAACTGGTGAAAACTCCCCCAATATTTCAGGACTTTCATCGGTTCTACGGCTCATCCTGGTGTATCTACCTGGGGTGCGCTCGCCTTACGTCTAAACATTGTGTATGTACAAACTTCTTCACTTGACGGAGTGTCAGCCCTAGTCGCGTAGGAGAACAGTACCACACCGGGCAGAACACCTGCTCAAGTGGAGTCACCTAACGACACTGCACACAACAAAAACCAAACAGTAGCACACATGCTGATCAGCAGGTATAAGCTGGCGCCCACACACACTTACACAGCAGACATACAAAAACCAGCACTTCTATCTCAGGGAGACGGCTGGGGAGAGGAAGATCTGAGGCGGGCAGTGGCAGGAGAAAAACATCTCCGTCTCCGTCCTTCTCTGCTGACATTCTGACAATACACCGCAATACCCCGATTCTGGCTGCGCACTTATAAGCGGTTGATAAGGAGGAACAGATGCAGTACCTAGCGCAAATGGAGAAGGGTTAAGAACGGAGGAGCGCGATAACAACTTTCGTCGCTGTTGCTATAAAATCTCCGCAGTTGGAGCAGATGTAGGCATAGCTTTAACTGAGGTTAAAGGTGGATATAAATCAGGTTCAGTCTCTGGATTTATTGGACCAGGAGTCCCACTCCCTCGAATCTCCGCCACAGATTGACAGACTGTCCCAGTCATTCCTTTGACAGCAGGCAGGCCAAAAAAATGCGCAATAGGTCCAGGCTTACTTGGAGGCGGTGTGACAGCGGCTCCTGGGTTTAACATTTGATCTGCTGCACAGGCTACTTCCCGCTCCGCTTTCATGGCTTTCAAAGCCTCTAACACTGTATTCCATAGCCCACGGACGGCTTTTATTTCTTTTTCATCTTTTTCGTCTCCTTCAATTATTTTATACCACATTGTCCCTCCAAATTCCCGCCATTCCGAAACGGAAAACAAGAGATGTGTGTCGGAAAAATGACCCCATCTCTGTCCCAATTTAATCAGTTTAAGCAACAGTTTCGCTGGTGTTTCAGTCCCTCTCTTAGAGAGGAACCCCGCGAGTAGCGTGGCCGCAGCTTCTGTTTCCAGAGCTGCGCCTGGGAGGTGAGGAGCGACCTCACACCGTTGTCTGCTCCCGCTTATGCGCCCAAGCAGCACGTCTCCCAGCCGAAGTTTCCCACTCCCCTCCTCTAGCTGCTTACCGCAGTCTCGGAGAAGTCAGTCGCGCATCCTCTGCTACCAGATGTCGGAGTGGGAGCCGGACCCGGAGTAACGACGAAATCTCAATATGAGTATGATCGTTCTCCCTTTATTCAAGTTTTCACAGCATATTTATAGACAGACAGTAAAAGACAGTAAAAGCACACGCTGGCAAAGTGATTGGTTTACAACCTATGTTTATGTGACTAAAACAGTTCATTGGTACACCTCTTGTGAGTTCATTGGTGCACCTCTTGTGAGTTCATTGGTGCACCTCTTGTGCCCACCCATCGCTACACAAGACAGCTTCTCCCTCTCTCTACAGATGCAGTTCTGCTTATCTTTGTTTACGGTTTTGTTACTTCTGCTTTTTTAAGGACTTCAAGGAGAGTTCGCGGTCACATTCAGGCCTGTAACTAAGGCTTCTCCTTGAGGCTCATATCAGAGGCTGGATTGTTCATCGCAATCAGATCATGTCCCTTCTCACTCAGCCATTCCTCCACACAGTAACTCCGCCTTCTCTGCATCCTCTGTCAGCATGGCTCCTGTCTCATTCAACAGCGGACCCACAACTTCTCTAGTTTTCCTTTTGCCTCCAATATACTTGAAGAAGCCCTTTCCTGTTGAGCTTGACATCCCTTGCCAGGATTAATTCCAAGGTGGCCTTGGCTTTCCTGGTTTCATCCCTGCACACTCTGGCAGCATTCTTGTAATCCTCCCAAGGGGTCAGTCCTTTCTTCCACTTACTGTAAATTTCCTTCTTCCACTTGAGCTTTTTCAGAACCTCCCTGCTCAGCCATGCAGGTCTCCTGCATCCCTTGGCTGATTTCTTGCTCTTAGGGATGCACTGATCCTGAGCTTGGAGAAAGTGGTGTTTGAATACCAGCCAGCTCTCTTGAGCTCCCCTGCCTTCCAGAGCCCTAGCCCATGGGATCTCTCCAAGCAATTTCTGGAAGAGGTCAAAGTTAGCCCTCCTGAAGTCCAAGGCTGCGATTTTACTTCTTGTTTTGTGAATACCGCCCATGATCCTGAACTCTGTCTTCTCATGATGACTACAGCCAAGGCTGCCCCCAACCTTAATGTCCTCCACCAGTCCCTCTGTGTTTGTCAGTACCAGGTCCAGGAGTGCTCCTCTCCTTGTTGGCTCCTGCACCACCTGTGTCAAAAAGTTGTCATCAATGCACTGGAGGAGCCTCCTGGACTGTGCGTGCCTGGCTGTGTGGTCTTCCCAGCAGATATCGGGGTGACTGAAGTCCCCCATAAGAACCAAGGCCTGCAATTGCGAGGCTGCCTTCAGCTGTCTGATGCTGTTCTCTTGAGCATGGGAAGAGAATAAAGTAACATGCAAGACCTTATCTGTAGAAGCTGCAAGATCTGGGACTTTTGGAGCCATGCCGCATGGTGCTGTGCTCGTAGGAGGGCAGGGGAAGGAAAACATGTGGCAATGAGAGAGCTGGAGGGATCAGGGATCTGCTCTGGTTGCATGTTGCAGAGATACCGGACTCCCTCTCTATGTTTCATCCCTTCATTTGCACCTTTCCTCCTGTCCAGACGCTCTGTTGGACCCATCAGGAAATACCAGACTCCACTTCTGGTGCATCCACTGAGTCTCACCTGCCGTCCGCCAGGTTTCCATTCCTATTCTTCTGAAAAACAGGCAGGGAGTAACTGCCTGGCTCCCGGTGCTGTCCTTGGGCTCCACCTGACGCCTGGATGACTCTGCCATGACACAGGGTCTCACCCATGTCCACATCAGCCCTGGAGCTGCAGACATTGGGTGTGAGAGGAGGGAAGTGATCTCACTGATCAGCTGCCCCCTGATGAAGGGAGAGCTGAGGGGAGCCCACCTCTCTTGGAAGGTTTCTCACCTGATGGAGAAACACTGCTTTATGTTATGGCTGGGCGTAAAACACTTCTCTCATCCTACAGATTTTCCGGAGTATAAAAAAAAATGATGTGTTTTGCAGTGGAGCAGATGTCAGGTTTCTTAAAGTTTTTCCAGAGGGGAACTGGGCTGCAAGCACGACAGCCAGAGCATCTCGCAGAGCCCCAAACTCTCATAATTTGCCTGCCTAAGCCTGGGGATTTTGGAGCCAGTTTTCTTGCTCACAAGGCAGAGAACCCAACCGCAAGGTGAATCACCTCATTACAGAGTGCAGAAGAGCATTCCCTTTGGCTTAGAGGAAGGATTTCAGACACAGACGTTTGTCCTCCAGGTGAATGCTCTATCACCCGGCTGGCAGTTGGTCATTCAGAGGAGAGTATCTGTGGGAGAAGGGCTCAAGAAACCCTTTCTGCCACGCAGTGGTGATCACGAGGGCCTCGACTGCCCAACTGTTGGGTATGCTGTGGGTGCTGGGGCTTGTCCGCAGACTGTGGCAAGGATACCCAAAGTAACTGAAATAACTAATTCACTCCGTTGCTGAAGTTAAGCCCAGAAGTGCAAAGTGCTCCGTGGACAGGTTTACCAAGCGAGCAAGGGAAACGAGGCCTTCCCGAGCTCCGAGCTGTTATGGATGGACCACCTCTCCTCCCTGAGGTAGCTTGTTGTCGGCTAGCTCCTTCCGTATGAACACTGCTGTGGAGTCTGCAGAGCAGCCAGGTGGGTTTCTCTCCCTCTCCCTGGCTCATCTGGCTCGTACAGTTTGGTTTGAAAGTGAGGAGCCTTTTCTGTGTACCTGGACACCTGGTACAGTCCTGCAGAAACATGTGGGCAGCTTAGCTTTTTACCAAAAAAAAAAAGCCCTCTATGTCATTCAAAAGCGTAACTGCCTGCCTGTAGTCTGGGTGATATAGTTTTATTCTTGGAGTGAACGTTAAGAAGATAAAGACAGGCCTTTGTTTGCAGGTGGCTCGTTATCTCCCCCGGTCTCTGCCGTCCTCTGCCCTGGCAGGCTGGGCCAGCCGCCTGCGAGAGGTGCTGAGCCGTGCGGGGTGCTGAGCTCCGGGCAGGTGTTGTGCAGTTGAGGGAACACTCTGTCAATAGCCAGGAGGACAGTGCAATTATATTTTGTCCTCAACTATCGACACAGTGGCTCCTAAATGCCTCCTCTCTCTGTGTTATCTTCACAGGTCACCTTGGTATTCAGATGGTCTGCGACAGAGGAAGCATGAAGGGAGGAGGCTAAGTGCCAGTGGCGGAAGTCACACCCTGAAGGTGATCTGCTGTGACCCAAAAGCTTTCTGACGTTCTTTGCCTTGGTTGTGATAGAGAGGAAGAAAGTCTTCTTCTCCACACAGTGTCTGTAAAGTCCCAGCAAGTTGCTTCCCTCCAGAACATAGAGTTTCCAGCTCCAGGAGGTTTCTTACCTGCTTCCCCTATGGAAGTGGCTGCGGGTTCAGCGCCGGGGGTGGGTTTGGCTCCAGTGCTGGGATCACACACAATAACGAGGTGACTGGGTTCAGCCCCATTGCAGACCGATGCAGTAGCCTCTCCACTTAATTTTTCTCTCCATGAGATTTGCGCTGACCGATTCTCTGAAGTTGCTTGGCAATGTAGTGAGAGAGGCTGTGATGTGCGCGCGATGGCTGGTTGGTTATAGCGGTGGTGGGTGTGATCAGTTCCTGTGATAAACACCAAGGTGCCAGCAGCTCTGAAGTAACTCTTTGGTCACACGGTCTTCTCTCCTGCTGATAGACCTGGTATAGCCTGCCTTTAGCCGTCGGTTTCAGAGGCTGGTTACTGTGATGGGATTTTGGAAGTAGTATGATTGTCAAACTATATAGGGTCTATTAATTCTGCTTTCAGGCCATGTTGTGCTCTGGGGTGGCTTAGGTCTTACGAGATAGCATCTCTCTTCAGGCTGTGCTTCTGCTCTCCATCCCGCTGACTGTAGACCGGCTTCTGCCTACCTAGCGCCTGGACCCGAGGATTTTCATGTTGTGTGTGTGCTCCTCTGCTCTTTGCATGTGCATCACTGTAGGATTACCTTCCACCATTAGCTGTAAGACCCCCACGCGGTGACAAAGCGAAGGCAGCAATTAAAAATAAAAAGGTGGTCTGTGTAACCACAAGAGGAGACAAGACTTCAATCAGGATAAATTAGAAGGCCCAGAATGCATAAAAACAAGAAGAGAAGCGAAAGATAGTAAGGAAAAATCCATGGCTGGCAGGGAAAGACAGTAACAGGAATATTTTAAGTGAAAGTCTGCATCCAAGCAAGCTGCAGTGCCACCGACAAAAATGTGGGGGAAGCCTTGTCAGTGCTGGGTGCCTCCTTCAGAGCAATACACCAGGCTGGTTTGACCACTGCAAGCAGTGAGTGTGGACGGTGGCCCAACTTCCCTTGGTGGGCCTGACTTGTGAGCCCTTCCGACTGCTCTAGCGAATGTTTCAGTTAATGCAAATCTCTAGTTCACCTGAATCATTGCTGATTTGCACCGTCCTCACCGCGGTGTGACCAGCTACTTCTGCCTTCCAAGCTTGCTGCGTTCTCTTTCAGTGTCATCTTAGGGCTAATGAAAACTTTTGCACTGGTTGGCCCCCTGGGTTTTGGGTGCTATTTTAACTTTCCTCTTCTCTACTGAAGACTGCGACAGACTTTGGGCACTGAAGTTGGCTGTGAGCGAGTTGGAGGTGACTGCTGTCCTACAGCAGGGGCAGGCCAGGCTGAAACGAGTGGTCCTCACTTGTGAGCGTGAATCTTTAATAACTAAAATCATGCATGAGCTGTTAAATTCCTAGCATATGACCACCATACCGTGGTCCCTGTGCTGCACCTTACTATCAGATGTGTCTTTGTTACCCATCAGACACATTCATCGTAATTTTCTTTAGATAGTACTCCTGTCTCACCCTTTTTTCCTTTAAAAGAGATGGCGAAAAAATTAACGTCATGTCCTCATTTTACTGCTCATGGTCATCTCTGTAAAACTCTTTTCTTGCTCCCTTCTCTCAAAGTGTGGAGTTTTTGGCTTGTTATTTCTGGAAACCCAGAAGTGCAGCTGATTTGAGTATCTCTATCCATTTGCTGTGTCTGAGAAGCAGAACAGCCCCGACTTGGCAATTGCTGCTTTTTGCGCTCTGTGTCCCTCCAACAAGCAGGTCGAACACACACCACACGGTGACTTCTGGGGTCCCTCCCAGCTGATTCCCTGTGACAGCAGGTGCCTCTCTGTGCTGGAGGCTGTGACACGTCTCCCTCTTCAACGGTACCAGTGCTCCTGGGAGTCCTCCTCACAGCTGGGTTGTGGATTTGCTTCCAGCTCTCATAACACAGGGATCTCTCCCATGCTGGAGCTGGTGGTGGTCTTCCGCAGACTACCAAACAGCGGTCTGATGAAATTGCTCCACTGTACCAATTAAACTGAGAACCAAGAGGCTTTTCTGATCCATACGTGGCAAATGCATCTCGGATTTGGTCAGTACACGGCAGCATTAGCCTCTTGCAAAGGGAGGGAAGGAACAACTACACCTCTCCTGTGCTTCTGTAGCAGCGTGCGATAGTCTCATTTGGGCAGGTGGTCCTTGTATCGGTCTGTTGGTGGGGGAATCCTATCATGTAGGATGTGTGTTAGAGTTTTTTCAATGTTATTTACAAAACACATCCAGTCAAAGCCATGTGGATGGCAACACAGGAGTAGGAGGATCACACTGCTCTTTAATGGGCAACCTGCAGCCAGTCACTGTTTAGGTCAAGACTTTCCTTAATTTCCTATCTTCACCAAGCATGTAAATTGCTGGGTTTCAAACTTAATTTATTCAGGTGCTATATCTGGCAGCAAGTGCCATTTTTGGCAGCCAAAACAGGTTACCCGTTTCCTCCTCCTTTCATTCGCTGAGCACTGTGCTCCTACACCGCACATGAACAAACTGGCTTCCCTTGTGTAAGATCTCTCTGTGACCTCTTTCCCCATTCCCGTCCCCTCCTCTGCAGCGTATCCCACCCTACCGACTCAGTCCCAGCTCCATGAGCTTCTCGGCCTGAGCCAGAAGCGCCAGCGGGTGTGCTGCTCGGAAGAGGAGATGCCTTTGCACGGCCCATGTGCTTCACACCACAGCACTGTGTCTGTGTTGGCAAACCATGTCTGTGGCTGCCGGCAAGCTTTTGGGATACAGCAGTATTTAGGGATGGTGTTAAGTAAGTGGAGTGCTGAGGACTCGGCACCGACTCTGTGCATTTCAGGGAAGGGGGTGGTTACAGCTCGTGCTGTGCCCTGTGATGTCTGTTTGCAGCTGCCCTATTCTAGAGGCGCTACAGAAGTGCGTCTTCAGGTTCAGCTTTGTCCAAAAAGAAGGCATTTCATGGACTTCAGTGTGAATCAAACCACAGAAATGGCAAATGACGGAGCACGTCGTCAAAAGCGCGATCCTGACCTGAACTGAAACGCTGGTGTAGATGCACCCACCTTCTCTGGCCAACAGGGGAGTCCAACCCTGCGGCTCCTGTGACAGGTGACATCTGGAGAGCTTTGCTCCAACTGTTTGGGGAAGAGTCACAGATCACTAGCAGCAGCAGTATCACCATTTGGGAATTCCATTTAAAAGAACTTTATGGTCTGCTAAGATCATAGAGTCGCAGAATCATAGAACAGTTGGGGTTGGAAAGGACCTTTAAAGGTCATCTAGTCCAACCCCCCACGTATACTGGGCAACCCCCAGATACTGGGCACTGAGTAGCTAAGAATGGAGGGGATGAGAAATACAGAGTATCGGTATAATATTTTTATCCATTTCATGTAGACAGTTTTCCAAGAATAATTGTCAACAGAGAATACTCATCTAAAGGATTTCTGTGAGCAATATTTGATGTTTTTTATTAAAGTTCTGGAATAAAGGTACATAAAAATAATTGCTAATAAAAAATCGCACGTGACACAAAATATCACATTATGAGGGCAAGTCACTGTGAAGAAATACAATGATCCATTTCAAAAGCTTTAGAAAAGAGCTGTAGGAGTAAGTGTCAAGATCTCAGAACCAAAAGACGTTGCAGCAACAGAGAGCAGGAACTGGTCTGTTTAGCTCATAAAGGAGAATTTAAAAAGCATCCTCATCAAGATCTGTAAATGATTGAATGTTGAGACACTAGAGACAAGAAGAAAAATGCTGAATCTAAAGCTGCACAAACTCAGACGATAGGTAAGACACAGACTTTAGCGGTGACAGGGCTTAATCTTTGGAACTATTTGCTGTGCATTGTAGAGGGTTTTCTATGGCTTGAAATCTGGAAAATGTGCTGTGTCTGCTCCGGAGGTACCAGCTTGTGGCAGGACTCGCAGGTGGAGGTTTCTGGCCTGGAACTGCAGGAGGTTGGGCTACATTATCTACCTGGTACTTTCTGAATGTAACGTCCATGAAACCTACACACAAGATTCTTAGTGTTACAACCTTAATAACAATTAAGTATCACGGCTTTGTCTGATGACTTCTTTGTCACTAGGGGGGACGGATTCTCACTAACCCAATCCCCCTTCCAGGGCGTGTTTAAGCATTCATTCATTCTAGGAGCCCTTCGAAAATGTAACATTTAAGAGCTAAGGGGACATGGGGAGTTGGGCACCTAAGCCTCGTTTACGGCAGCATAGTTCAGAATGTTTATCTGCAAAAGTCCTCTTTAATCCCACAGGTGCGCAGGGGATTAATCCTTACTCGCAACAGTCCTTCTCTGGCTATGGGCAAGGCAATGGCCCCCGACAGGGTGACTCTCAGCCAGTGCAACTGTTCAGTGGTACCAGCTGGCCTGAAGCCTGTCAGGGCTGTTGGACCCCCAAAAGAGGGAGGCTGATAAAGCAGCCATGGCAGTCGGGCCCCATTCTGCCCACTGGTGGAGCTTTGTCCTGCAGTCGCTCCACATAGCCCCTTCAAAAGTGCTGTTCAGAGAGACTGAAACCATAATCCATGCAAATAAACAATCAAATCCTGTTTGATTACATCAGGTATAAAATCTCTTGCTTCTAGTAGTAGTCTGCTTATTGCCATACCAACTTGTGGCAAGAAGAAATCTATGACTAGACTTGGTCTATGAAATCTATGACTATTAGATTTGGTACAGATTTTATCACTGTTAATGAAATCGTCCTGTGGCAAAGTGGATTTAAAAGCAGACCGCTGCTTCACGTGCAAGTCACTTGCATTTTTATAACTCTCTACGTTCCTGCAGCCTTGTCGGATCTCAAAGCTGAGCTGTGGCGGGACTGAAGGGCAGAGCTGTGCTTGTGGGGGGCGTCATTTGAGTGTGAGCATGGTCCCTTATCGCGGCTGTTCCTCAGGGTTCCCAGGGCGTTCTGACAGCAACGAGTGGTGAATAAACTGGAATAAAGTAATTGCTTTCTAATTTCTAAGTTCCCCTGTGGTTCCCCTTAGAATGTAGCGTTGGTTTTCACATCCTAACTTTTTTCTGGTTTTGCTTTGGGTTTTGTTTTTTTTGTTGGTGTCTTGTGTTGTGTTTTTTCAATGGTCTACTAAACATTTCTATTCAAGGGTTATTACCTTTCATTGCAGTTGGGAACATGATTGGTGTGGCTCCTCCTTCCTGTTAGCTCCAGCCTCCTTGGGAAGACCGACAAAACCATACTGGCTCTTTTTCAGTTCTTATCGCTCATCTGTTTTGGGACATCTTTCATGTGTGGCTGCATCTCATTCTGCTCCCCATTTCTAGGGCATGAGCTCTGCATAAGGAATACGTAAATTCCTCGCAATGCCATTCATCCGGCCTGTTGCCTTTTAAAACCTACAAGGGAAGCACAGAAAATCCAAACTTGTCCACTTTTTGCTAAACGTTTTTCTTTTCACTTCCAGGTCCTCCTGTTGAGCCCCTGGAGCCAACCAGGCCTTTACCCACTCTTCCTGTTCGCAGAATTCACTCCACTTCAGAAAGAAAACACGAGAGACAGCCAAGACCTCCTAGTCCTCCTCTGGGTGATAGGCCATCTCCTCCTGGCACGAAACCCAACATCTGTGATGGCAACTTTAATACTGTGGCTCTCTTCAGAGGAGAAATGTTTGTTTTCAAGGTACTGAGAATTCCTGCTTACCCATGAGTCTGTCTTTAGTTTTATTGCTGGAAAAATAGAAGTATCGGGTAGTGAGATTTGAAGTGTCTGTGAAAATAGCTCTGTTCCTTTGAGGCTGATGAATGAGCAATGTTAGAAGGAAATGTAAGCAGATTGGCTCTGCGGTATTTGGAAACAGTGCCTGATGGCGTTCGTGGAATGCCCAGGCAGCCTGTGCACCAAAGTGTGAACGGGATGCACTGGCAGAGACCTCAAACACCATCAGGATCAGAGAGGAGCCACCTCTAAAGCCAGGAAGCCATAGCAGTACCTAACCAGGGACTAAGCCTCGTTGCCTCCAGAGGTGGCCTGCATCGAACCCTGGGCTTCAGGGAGCACTCGGCCTACCTGAAGCTCTTGGGGAGTTTGAGTCAGCCTTGCTTGTAAACTACAGCCAGGGAGGAATGAGAGGCTTTGCTCAATAACCCATCTGGGAATGCCTTGAATATGAAAATCCATGGTCCGTTCCCAAAATACCTGTCGCTTTCACTCTGCCCAATGGGTGTGAATGTGGAGAGGGGTATATTGAAGGTCATTAAATGGACAAACCGTATTGGTTGCAGAAAATGCCTGAACTGAAAATACTGGAAGGCTGGGAGAGTACCTGGGAGAAGTCTCGTGGGCTCTGTCCTGCTCCTACACATCCCTGAGCATCCACTGTGGCTTTAACTAATGATCTCATATCTAAAGGGATAGTTAATAACTCCTTTGTGCCTTTGGACGTTGTGTGCTTCACACTGTCCCCAGGCTGTGTGGCTCTCCTGGGCTCTGGTAGTTGAGCACCAGGACAATTGTGACACCTCAGTGACAAGACACGCAGAGAGGTCACTCACAAATGAGTTCCTAACGCTTGTAACTGTGGCCTTACTTCCCCCTGCTCCTTTTTCCTCTCCTTCTTTCCACCCTTTTTCACAGCACCAGCTATCAACTTCTTGCCCTTTTGGCTGCCATCTTCCCCATGAAGCGCTTCCCTGCCTGGAGGCAGTGTCGGGCTGGGTTGGAGCTGTCACCTGAACCGGGACTTCTGTCTTTAACGGTTACGGGGCCTAGGCAGGGATTAGTAATACTTGATGCTGGACGCTTAGCCTGATTTGACTGCAAGATAAAAATACTCAGTCTGAAGACGCTTCTGGTTTTCTCAGGATCGCTGGTTCTGGCGTCTGCGCAACAACCGAGTGCAGGAGGGATATCCCATGCAAATTGAGCAGTTCTGGAAGGGCCTCCCTGCAAAGATTGATGCAGCCTACGAGCGGTCTGATGGAAAATTCGTTTTCTTCAAAGGTACGGTATCTTTCAGTACAAGCCTACCACACCTGCCTCACACCACACTCTTCTTTCATGGCGTGAAGAGGGTGGAAACAGGTACGCTGCATCCTTGTCCTTTTCCAAGGGACCACAAATCCTTAAATTATAGTTCAGTGTGGGCTGGCCTTGCCGGGACAAGCTCTGTATAAAGCTAATCCTGATGAGTGGAAGTTGTCTTCCGTGTGGTAACAAGGAATCGCTCCTGTTTCCCAGGGAGTGTCAGTCTCCAGCCTGTCTCCTTGAACGTGTTTCGGCAGGGCATTAAGGCCTCTCCCAAGCCACATTTCTGGACAATTGTCTCCTAAAGAAACAAAATGATCAACTTTGCGCTGGGGCCCACATTAGCTCCTTGCACTGTGACAGTGTCGGAACAGGTAACTTGAGAGCAAGTTATAAGCAAGGAAGAGTGGCTGGTGAGCGTCGGCATGTCCCCATGCAAAACCACACTACCTGCTCTTCTGAATTTTGTGTCTGCAGCTGCAGTCCCTCAGCTCAATAAGCAGTAGTAAGACTTGAGAAGGCTCAGGGAAAGGCAACAGAAATGGCTGAAAAGTATGGGCTGATGTCCTGCAAGGAACTCCTCAGCCTGAGTGAGGGATGGCAAAGACAGTGGGTGAGAGAAGGCTTTGAAACCATGACTGGCTTAGAGAAGGTGGATGGGAAAGGGTTCTTTAACGTCTCTTCCAAAACAAGAGCTGAGGAACAGCAAGTGAAGTCAGGAGGCTTCAGGTTCAAAATGACGGTTCATAATACAGTTAAGCTTAGAAATCCTCAACATCACAGAATCATAGAATCTTCAGGGTTGGAAAGGACCTTTGAGATCATCAAGTCCAACCATACACACACACCCCAAAACCAACCTACAGCCTCTGCCACTAGAGCATGCCCTGAAGTGCCACATCCAGACGTTTCTTAAACACCTCTAGGGATGGTGACTCAACCCCCTCCCTGGGCAGGCTGTTCCAGTGCCTGACCACTCGTTCAGTAAAGTCATTCTTCCTAATGTCTAATCTAAACCTGCCCTGCCGCAGCTTCAGGCCGTTTCCTCTGGTCCTGTCATTATCCACCTGGGAGAAGAGGCCAACCCCCACCTCTCTACAGCCTCCTTTCAGGGAGTTGTAGAGGGCAATGTGGTCTCCCCTCAGCCTCCTCTTCTCCAAGCTAAACATGCCCAGCTCCCTCAGCCTCTCCTCATATGACCTGGTCTCCAGACCCCTCACCATGTGTTGCGTGAAAAGGGGGGGCTAAACGTTTTTGGCAGAAGATAAACCCCCTTGCGTTCTAACACTCCTCACTGAGGTGGGAGGCTAGGTGCGGCTAGGTTTAAATTCTGAGTGATGCCCAATTCAGCACTATCAGTCCAATCGCGTTTAACATGTATTAAACTATTACGATTTGGATACACTAATAGTGGACTGCACCTTCAGTCTAGTCGTGCTCCTGAACTAGCACGGCCACTCTCAAGTCTGTGGTCGCGTTCAGTGAGAAACCGAAACGACTAGCTACTTAAACAGTGCAGTTTATTTAAACAACAGATATACAGGTTCTTAGGATTGCCGGTGATAAATACACTGTCTGCAAAGCACGTGCAAATAAAGATATTGTTAAGTATACAAAACGCGCGACAAAATTATAAACGATACAGCCTGGCTATAAATGTAGGATAGAGATTCTCTAGAGAAATTTCTAAGTTCCCCGAGAAAGCAGTCGGTATAATCAAAGTCTTACCCAAAGGCGTCCCTATGGGGGGGAAGAAAGGCTCAGCCCGTCGACTGATCCCGGAAATTGGTGATGGAATTCTTCGCGATGGTGTCTTCCCTGGCATCCCCCCTCTCTCGGGCTAATTTTATACTATTTTTTATCTTCAAAGTGGAGGTTGAGTGACTTTAGTCATACGTACTTTTATTATGATTAATGTACTCAAGGAGGAGTGTTTGCACCCCCAGGAGGGGGGCGAATAGCTTCCGGGATGGGGGTGTGTTTTGGTACATTGTAGTGAGCAAAGTTCGCACAAAGGACAGTATTTCATCAACATTTGACGAAATGTTGGCTTGGGTAGCGTGTAGGCCGCTTATCTATTCCGTAGTACCATCTCGTTCCCATATCTGTTGTTTGTCGCAAGACAAGGCCACGGAACAAGCGCGTTTTGTCCCCTCCCTCGTGTAAACAACCTTGTACAGGGAATCACAGATGTTGCATTCTTCGCATGCCGGCTGCGGCTGTATTCTACCTCAGAAGCCTCTTGATTTTATGACTTTCCTTAATGTGTGAACGATGCTGTACTTTTGTATTCTTGGCCAATTTAGTAATTATTCCACACCATGCTGTGGTTCATTGTGGCTATTTTATATTCATATGGATTCAACTTCTAATTAGGCAAAATCTGTTTGCTGTT
Source organism: Sterna hirundo (assembly GCA_009819605.1). Lineage (NCBI taxonomy): Eukaryota > Metazoa > Chordata > Aves > Charadriiformes > Laridae > Sterna > Sterna hirundo. The sequence continues at coordinate 2,232,531 of CM020447.1, read as the reverse complement.
TGTGTCCCCGTTCCTCTCTAGGAGATAAATACTGGGTTTTTAAAGAAGTGACAGCAGAGCCGGGCTACCCACACAGTCTGGTGGAGCTGGGGAGCTGTCTGCCCCGGGAAGGCATTGACACGGCTCTGCGGTGGGAGCCTGTCGGCAAAACCTACTTCTTCAAAGGCGACAGGTACTGGAGGTACAACGAGGACAAGAGAGCAACAGACCCAGGATACCCAAAGCCCATCACCGTGTGGAGAGGAATCCCTCAGGCTCCACAGGGAGCTTTTATCAGCAAAGAAGGCTGTACGTACTTGCAGTCATGCCTGTTAGATGGGTAATCGCTTGTCTGCTGGGGAGTTGGGTTGTTGGCTGTGGGTTGTTTCGAATGTATCCTGAGACAGGAATCAAGTCTCAGAAGTCCTCGGTCACCCATCCTGCAGCAGCTGACTGGGATCTTCTGACCCTCATCCCAACCCACATACCTCCTCAGCTGCTAAACCACATCATCGTAGTGGCAGCTCTGGGTGAGGGGAAGGGAACAACTTCTGGTTTTGCTGTCACAACAGTCCCTACCTGAGGTTTCCCGCGCCCCGATTACAAGGATGGCATAACTTACATTTTCTCCTCGTTTCTTACCTGTAAACCTCAGAGTGACATCAGCCGCGCTGTTTGTTACAGGCTCCAGCCTGCCTGATGAACTTTGAAGTTAGCCATGCTCTGAGTAGGGGGTTGGACCTCCAGAGGCTCCTTACAACACATTTCTTTCTGCAGTTTGAAGACCTCTTCCTCTTCTTCCAGTTGGGGAAAGAACTAACAGAAGGGCCCGTGATTAAATTTGGGGCTGTGGGGTGAGACGAGGGGACTGCAGCGAGAGCCAACCGAGCTGGAGGACAGATGTGGGAGACCCAATGCTTTCACCACTGTTCCCTTCTCCTTCCCCCCCCCTTTTTTTTTCTAATCTCTTGGGAGCGATAAGGAGTCATTGGGGGAGATGAGGGGTGCTTCAGACAACATGTAGCATAAACCGTCAGCATTTTATTAGCAGCAGGATGACTCTCCTTAACAAAGGCCAAATCTTCTGGATTCTGTGGCCAGAAAGAGTCACTTTATTCAGCATCCCTTAAGGCTGGATGAACAGAAACCTTGAGTATTCCCCCAAACACTATCACACCCAGGCACACACTGTCATTCTGCAGATTACATTAATTGCTTGGTCATGACGAGCCCATATTTACAGATGCTTTAGTAAAAAATAACTCACTGCAGAACACTTACTTTAAAATTAGTTAGTTGGGTATTTTTGTTCACAGCTTGTCTTGGCCAAGGGGAATGGTGCTCTGTGGGCAACGCTGCACCCCCACACCAGGGTTATGGCTGCTCCTTTAAATCCTGGCTCCAAAACCACCTTCACTTTTCAGTGGTTTTGGGATGCCCTGGATGAATGTGTGTCATTGTCCCAGCCAGCTGCCACCTCCAGCCTTTCGGGCACTCGCACCTCCTCACGCAAGCGCAGCTTATCAAGTTGGAAGTGGTGTGGTGAGAAATCTTCTCTGTTTTCTCTCCTAGTTTATACCTACTTTTACAAAGGGAAGGAGTATTGGAAGTTCGACAACCAGAGGCTGAGCGTGGAGCCAGGGTACCCCAGGTCAATCCTCAAAGACTGGATGGGCTGCAACCAGAAGGATGTGGAACGAAGCAAAGACCGACGCCTCCCCCACGATGACGTGGATATTATGGTGACAATAAATGATGTGCCTAGCACTGTCAATGCAATCGCAGTTGTGATCCCTTGCATTTTGTCCCTGTGTATCCTTGTCTTGGTATACACAATCTTCCAGTTTAAAAACAAAGAGGTGCAGCAAAATGTTGTGTATTACAAAAGACCTGTCCAGGAGTGGGTATGACACAGCCCACGGCACGTTTCAACTCATTGATCCGATGAGGACTACGGACAGAAAAAAAGGAAAGGAAAAAAAAAAAAGCATTCAAAAGCCTATCAAACAAAACTACTTCAGTGACCTACAAGTTTTGGACAGCCTGGGACCGAAAGAAGCAGGAAAACTGGACAAAAACACAGGCAGCCTTGCAGTGTGGAGCCTCTTTCCTTCTTACTGCCTCAGTCGCGTGTCAGTCTCGGTGTGCCATCCTCCACAGGCTCGCTCTGCTACAGCAGAGTCGTCAGGACAGGTTACAACTGACCTGGGAATCTTCCTTCAGTTCCCTGCACCAGTGCTCCCTGTTAAACCCAGCATTCGCCAGTGTAGCTGAACCACCTCCGAACAGAACCATTTTTTTAATAGCTGTCTCATAAACGAATTAAGATCATGAAATCTATGAACAGGAACAATTCAGTATCGTATGCAGAAGACATTCTGATGCTGAACCGTTCTAAAAGATCTTCTTAGTTTATTACAAACTCCAGGTGATTACCTGGATACAATTTTCCAATACCTGCTGGTCAGATGTTTTGTACATTCATAACTAATCCACGCTGCCACTCAGCACAGTGCACGAGGAACCACGACGCACTCAGAGAGGTCCGTGAGTGCAGAGAAGAAGCTCAAGAAGAACCAAACCAGACACCGTTAACATCACCTGGCAACAGCAAGCCCCAGATTGGGACAAACTGAAGACAAAAGTGATTGGGTCTAAAAAAAAAAAAGTTTTTGTTTTGGGAGCCATTCATGAAAGGAATATTTAAGTGTCATACAATGTTGTTTTAAGCTCCCGTCAGCAAGAAACAATGAACCAATGGTTACCGATATACTGAAAAATGTGTATAGACGTAGACTACGCCCCTGTTAAGATGCTGGGAAAGATGAATTGTTGTTATGTGGCACGTGTAACTAGATTGTGGAATTTGTACGTTGGGTTTCAGGAGAATGGAAATGTTTGTTTGGAGTGAGATTGTCACTATATTTTGCTGAAATAGTCAAGATACAGTAAGAATTAGGTCTGTTTATAAAACTAAATCCAATCCCTGTAGATGTTACAGACATTGTATGCCTTTGAAATTTGTTTTTTTGGTTTTGCTTACTTCTTCACAGGCAGATATTTGGCAAGGACCAAAGGATGCATGCCACGCAGTAGAGTGAGTTCCATCACTAGCCACATTTGACAGACATAAAGATCAGGTAAAGGCGAGATAGATATCTGAACTTTTGGCTAGTAACTTTTCACAAGTCTCTTCCTACAACAGCAGCTTCTGCTTATCCCTGTTACAGTTGGGAACGGTTGAGGATGTTGGGTCCTAACCACAAACTTGGTACATTTTGTTGTCGATGCTGATATTTCTGCCATGTTAAATAAGAGAGGAAGAAGAGTTTCTTGCAGGGCAATGCAATGGCGAAGGCCATCCTGTACAGACGTGCCATTCATGCAAGCACATGGACTGCTTTGCACGCTCACTATAAGGAGGACGTGATTAGTGTAAGCCCTCTGCCTATACCCGAGTTTCCTTCAGTGCAATGGAAGTGCAATGCACAGAATGTCCATTTAGTACAGAAAAAAGTACACCTTTAAAACACCAGCTACGAAAAAAAAATCCAACGATGAGGAAAATATTCCTAATTCCAATGATGAGGAATGAAGAAGCAGAAAGATTGTCAGCATTCTGAATTTCTAACTAGTGCTCAAATATTGCTATGGTGAAGCAGGGTAGACAAATAGGTACTGCTAGTGAAGCCCACTAGGCCTGCGTAACACGTGGTCTCAAACTGTATTTTGTCCTCCATAATTGATTTCTGTAGCCAAGCTGTTTATTGTGTTTAAACATAAAAAAAAAAAAATATTACAAACATATTACAAAATAAGTGAAAAACTAGTAGATGCAAAACTTTGAATTTTAGTGAAGCAATGTGATAACGTCTCATGATGGGTGAAGGAGTGCAAAGGACCAAATGAAATCGGAGCTACTAATTAGACACCCCCCAACACGTGCTACTCTGTACGTTGCTATGTGTACTATATATGTGGTAGAATGCACACTATGAACGCCACATCCACATGGCACATCGAACTCATCTGTACGCTGCCATCTCTTCTGGGACTGTGACAGCCCAAACCTTTGAGCAACTTCCAACAGCCATCATTAAAAAAAAAAAAAAAATTTACAACCTGAAGAAATGTCTGGTTTTGTTTGTATTTTTTTTTTTCTTCCTGCCCAAAAGTAGATTTTTTGGGCTGTTCAAAACCCTACACCGAGTTCCAAGCTGTACAGGCAGCGCGGAGCCTGGCCCTGGAACAAGGGTTGCCCCACGGAGCCGGGCACGCCACAGCGATGAGGTAAACCCTCTGCTGCCAAAATCCAGCCTTCCTCAAAGACCTGCTGCTTCAAAGAACCCAAGAAAGAGTTTGGTGCCTCTTTTAACCGCTGCGTAACTGGCTCCTGGTGCAGACGTTACCTGTTGGAGCTTTGCCAGGGTGTGAGGTGTTTCCGTAGGTGTTCAAGGAGCCGGGAAACAGCCCTCCACAGTTCTGCGTGTTGGCACAGGCGGGCCGGGGCAGGTAGGCGAGCAGTTGAGGCACCTTCCCCCAACACAATCCCATGCACACCACTGTCATTTCTTTTTTTTTTTTTTTTTTTTTTTTTTTTTTTTTTAAGATTAGCACCTGTGCGGTTCTGGGGTGACCTGGATTTGGGCACAAACATCAGTATTTGGGTAAGGGGTAGTTCCTCAATATTCCCACACCTGAGCTCTTTGCTGGGATCCTGGGGTGGATCTGTAATCCACAGCGCCCCAGCAGCAGGCTATGGACCCACTCCGCCTCCCATCAGCACAGCTAAAGCATCTCCTTGGCCAGGTGGCCGCGTCCCAGTTCCCATCCGGAAATGCAGCACCAGGACATATTGCCACCACAGGGGAGCAGGGAGCAGCGCTGCTCGTTCAACTCCTCTCACTGCGCTCCTGGCACCACACGACCGCCTGGCAGCACTTGCACAGCCCGAGGGGAGCCCTGGCACGTGCTCACCTTGAGCGGCGAGCAGCCCACTACGCCCGCTGTCCTGCACTCGACGTCCTGCCTTTGTTTGTTTCTGACTATTTCAGATCATTTCATGACCAGTACAGCAGGCTCATTTCTCCAGGTACGTTAGAAATGTGCTGGGATACACAGTCGCTACAGCCAGAACAGAGGGTCCTCCCCTACAAGAGGGATTAGTCGTTTCTAACTTACAGTTGGTCATTAAACCTCAAGGGCACCTCCCGTCTCACACCATGAGGACTCAGGTTTTTAAAAACCTCCGTGAAGGATCCTGACGAGTTTTTGGACATTAGAGCACACCGTGGCAGCCAAAGTTACACACCCTTTGACTTCCTCACTGACCCGTGAGATGTTCATTCCTCCCTCAAAAACCTCTGGACATCTCTTTGCCATCCCGTCACATTCCTCCCAAGCCTTTCTCATGGTACCACACACATTTGCCCAGCACAGCTGGAATCAGCTGCAGGTCCTCAGATCATTCCTAGATTACCGCATAATACACGAAGTCATATGTCGCCTTCTGCTGCCTGAGAGCAAAGGTGGTTCACAGCCCTGGGGCGTAACCCGGGGCTTCGCAGTTCAGCACTTTCATTGTTAAGACTCCTGAGAACCCGTGGCAGCGACACCCAGCACCGGGGACATACAACTTGATTTTACCGACTATTCCATAACGCCTTCTTTTGGTGTTGCCACTGGAGAGTGATGCCTTTGAGGTAAAGCACATAAAAAGGGTCTGTCAAGTGTTGCACGATGCTGTAAGTGCCTGGAGCTGTGTAATGCCAAGGGCCTGCCACTGGTAACTGCTGCTCATGGGACCCTTCACCTGAGCCGTCGTTTCTCCCTCGCTGTTTCATGGTCCCACCCTCACAGCCCCACACCTGGCAGTTCCAACCCTGCTCAGCAGGTTCTCCTGGGAAGGAATCAGTAACAGCACGAGAATCTCACTCCTTTCCCCCACCTTCTTTTGGAGTTTTTAGAAGAACCAAAATTTAACGAACAACAAAGTAGATAAGCATTACCCCCAGAATATGTATTTGCAGAAAAGCTCGGCAACCGCTGTACAAGATTTGCATCTAATCTACACTTAGTGCTCAAAGTACAGATGCATCACGGATTTACGGATAACGATGCTTTGTTTGGGCTTTCTTTTCCTAACTCCTCCAAACATTCAGTTTGCTTTTTTGACTGTTGCTGACGACTGAGCACATCTTGGTTACAATACGTCCCTTCAGGCCAAGAAGTTGCTCTTGTGCTAGTCAGAGCTCATTGCTACAGGTGGGAAATGTGGATCCTTCACCACAACATGCTTCACTTCACGTCCACCTGCACCAAATTTACCTTTCTATTGACCCATCAGTCAGTCCTTGTCCTTACCGGTCAGAATAAGCCAGTGTGGGTGGACTTCCCTGCACTGATCCGTGCCTTTCCCGAATTGGACAATAATGCTGACCATGGTGGCTCCCAGCGGAGCTCCCTGTGGAACTCCTGCAAAATCTAACCATTTACTCTGACTCCCCCCCCCCCCCCCCCCATTCTCAAGCATGTAAAAGGGCTTCCCTCTCATTCCATGGGATCACTCACACAGGGTCCTTAAAAGCCTCTGGCACAAAAACCTGACAAATGCTTTTCGGAAATACAAGTAACATTACAACAGACCTTCTCCATATCCCTGTGGACTCCTTTAAAGAACTCCCCAGGTCTTGTAAGACATGACTTCCCGTTAAAACGCCAAGTTTATGCTCTCTCATGGTATCACATATTCATGTTTCTACTAATTCCATTCTTTATTATAGTTTCTGTTTTCCTTGTACATAAAACAGGTATCGTGTTTGCCCCCTTCCAGTTCCAAAGCTTCAATGCAATTCTCAAAGAGGTCACACACTGCCATTAGCAATACCCTACTCTGCCAATATTCTGTCTCTAATCCTCTTTGGCTTATCACAGCCCCCAGCACTGTACCGGTATCCTTCCTATTTAAGGATGTGGATTACACAGAGACTGAATTATATTTCTTGTTTAGCTCTGAGCAATTTTTGACACACGACACACATCAAGATCACCAATATAAACCAGGATTCCTGCTTATCAACCGGAATGAGAAAAAATGAGTTACAGAAGTTGCAGAGGAAAACTTCAGCCTTACTCATTTCACATGACAAATAAATGCCAACACCGACAGCAAGAGTCCAAGTGCCATTTACACCTACCAACAGAGCCCTGCAAGGGGGCCAAAGGAAAGCCGCTTCTCACTCTGAATACTGAGACATGTTAAGAGGAGACCTGGAGTCAGTGCCAAGAAAGGTAGTCCACTGTATCAAAGGGCCCATAAACACCAAAAGCTGATAGCCATAGTGGCAAGGAGCTGAGCTGCTTACAGGCAGAAGGCAGGCGAGCTCTCTGGAAACAGCAGCCCCTGGCTCAGTTGCCATTCTAGATAGAGCAGACAGCAGGATCCTATGGCAATCTTTATTTAAAAGTTTAAGGAGCAAACTTTAATCAACTCAAACCTTCCCTAAGCATCCAGACAAGTAAGACAAAAATGGAAGTTCACTTAATTTTCTACAAAGCCTGAAGCACCAGGGCCAAAAAAGAGCTCTGCCCACATTGCCCTCGAGACAGTTCTCTCCTCAAGAGACCCCAGCCGAGAGCAATGCAGCTGTGTGGGAGCAACAAGGAGCTTCCACATACCCTCAGGATGGGAAGCGGAGGCATTTCTGTGCCTTCAGTACACCCTTAATGGGCAAGCAGACGAAAACCAACTGAAATCAGATCAGCAAGCTCTGTTTAGAAGCAAATGACTATCTTCTACCTGAAAGCAGTATCTATAGCTTTTTGCCACCATCACCCCCTGACAAGGGCAGAGCTCTTCATTAGCAAGCTCCCAAATCTGTAACATCTGACTGTCTGGAGTAACTGGTTCAAGGCATGTTACTTAACCTTTGTCTCCAAAGTAACTCAAGACGAGGTGGTTTAATTGATTTCTTTTTTTATATGCTGCCTTTTAAGAGTTACCCAGTGTCGGTGGGGAACTGCTGTAGAAGAAACGTAAGCCCCCTGGGAACAGCCTGCTTTTCTAGGCTCTCCCTTGCAGATGCCTGAGAAGCAGAACACACACTACCAGGCACCTGCAGACAACAGATCAAATACCGCTGGTTCCAGAGGCAGTCACACATTGTCGCTCTTAGAAGCCCCTGGACTGACTTTGAGAAACTCCATTTTTACTCAAAGGTGATGACTTCAGAATCACCGGCTCTGTAAGAATAGCTGCAAGTCAGGGCACGAGAGCAGGTGATGCCTTCTGAATGGTGGTGTGGCAAGTGAACTACTATATTTTTGCTACTGGACATACAAGGGGCTTTAGCAGGAGTGTGGAAGGAGAGGGCAGTGCCACCTATGTGCTGGAACAGACTGTGGTGCAGCAGAACACTGATGCATTATTTAAGGCAAAATAACCTCTAGCAATCAATATCCGAGAGCCACAAGAGTAAATACTGTGGGCTAATTTGAGGGGCTCAGTCAGCATCACAAAATGAAAAAGCACGGCCGAAAAACAGGAAAATGTCAGCAAAGGGATAGAGAGCATTCCTTAATTGTAACTTATGTATGTTATTTGTCAGGTTTTGTAATAATACTTAGTTTACAAAACACTACAAGAAGTTTGGGTTTGTAGCCTCTTCCATGGGCTAGGCCTGCAGCAACAACATCGGAAGGTCTGGATGTCGGTAATCCAAAGTGCAGCTTGACACTTCACTCCTTAGGAGCTTTCTGGAAAGCAGGAACCAGCACTGCTCATGTCAAGCTAAAAAGAAAACAGAAAGGAGATTTAGCAGATGAGTGCCAGGGAGTGCAGAAGGCATTTCAAAACACCAGTACAGTCAGTTCTCAACCTCTCATTACAAAAGCCCAGTAGAAATTCCCCTTCCTAGAACATAAGGGTCTGTGAAAAGAGGGAAGCAGACCTAGCGCCTGCTAACTGCCAGCCATAAGAGAGGCCGCCCAGAGAGGTGGTGGAGGCCCCATCCCTGGAGACATTCAAGGCCAGGCTGGATGAGGCTCTGAGTGACCTGATGGAGTTGAAGATGTCCCTGCTCACTGCAGGGGGGTTGGACTAGATGGCCTTTAAAGGTCCCTTCCAACCCAACACATTCTATGATAAGAATAGACTTGTCAAGCTGGAAAAGGCAAAACATACACCCAGTCTGGTCTAGGTAGCTATCAAAAGCTCAGAGCAAGTTTAATTATGGCTCTGTTATGCTCAGGGACATCGAGCCTTTATACAGGAACTGTGAAGGGACAGCAAAGAACTCTTTCAAAGGGTTCTTTACTCAAGGAATTCCTCATTCTTTCCTTAGGCCATAAGCCATTCCCATACATTCTTACGAAAGCTGAGAACTCCGCCACTGAGCTACAATGGCCCAGGTAGCTCAAGGTCACACCTCTAGCACCACAGCAAGGATCGTTAAGAGCTGTCATCAGATGAAAGCCCAAATGAAGTTCACGCAGGACATTAATCTATACGTACGCCTAAACCTTGTAAAAATATGTGCACACATTAATGAATGGGGAAGTCCTGTATCACTACCAGTCCAGGCAGAAAACAAGAAAACCTGCCTCCCACTAAAAGGTAACTTGGATAAAGCTTGACAAAACTTGACAAAAAGGCTTAAAAAAAAAATTAAGGCAGCAGCAGACAAATTTCAAAGTCTTTTTAGCTCCAGAAAGGGTTGTAGCAGGCATTTGAAATAATAGTTTTATGGGTTACAACAATCAAAAGCCTAGATATCAAGCAAAGTCATGGGTGTTTTAATTTTTAAAACAAGATTTGTTTAAAAAAAAATCCATTCATGTCATAGCTAAGTAGTGAACAGATAGGGGAAAAAAAAGCATCTGAAAGTTAGATAGTAATTTCTCACAAGAAGAGTTATAACCGCACTAAAAACCCTTACACGTTCCATACAGGACTAAGCAGGCTCATCAGCTACAAGGAAACAAAAACTTCTGCAATGAGGTAATTGTTGTCAGTAACCCAATAAAAGGAAACAGGAAGTTGAAAAATAAAATAATTCAAGAAAAAAGATAAAACAATTGTGAAAAAGCTCATTTTCTAGTAAAATCTTGCCTGTTTTGACCATGATTATACACAGACCTGGATCCTCCTTACCTGTCAATCAAGGAATCTCTCATCTTGGTAGCAATGGTACTTGGCTGAGCTTCGTTCAGCCTGAAGATACTCTCGATGACAGAGAGTTCGGTGCTGGTTGTATCCAGCCCACAGAAGGCACACCAGTCATTTACAACCATGCCTGCTGCGATCACCTCGCTGCCACGATTCACTGTTCCAGCCTGGCAAAAACAAAGCAGCAAGAGTTAACAGGGTACACTGACAGCACCACATTTCATTCCATATCCTTTGTACAAGTCTTTAGTGGAGGGCCTCACCTCACGCTCCTGAAAATATTAAAGCTTTGGCCATCAACAAAATTATAAAAATTTTGGATAAAGGGATTAACGGACAGCCTTTCTCTCTTTAAAGAGAAAAAATTGTGTGACACTCAGTGAAATAAAATCTAACAAGTAGGAAGCATAAAGGCATAGCAATCCTGCAATTCACAAATCCAATTGAGCAGGCACAGGATTTCATTACTTTTTTTTTTTTTAAACACTGCCTTTGGACAAACCACACACAATCTCACATTCTGTGTGGTTCAATCAGCACCACTTGCACAACCCCAGCCGAGCAACATTTCAGAAGCAAACTAAAGGTGCTAACCAGCCTGTCCAGACTCAGAAAAGATAGGGAAAATGTCTCAGAGGACCTGCCCTGTTCAAGTCTTCTCCTTATCTCCCACTTGGAAAGCTCTGCAGAGGAAACACTATCTAGGAGCCCACGAAACATAGAAAAATTAAAAACTGAGAACTGGGTTGGAAGGGAATGGCAAGAGAAAACACAAACCCACAAATGCCTTACCACAAGTGGGACCTGGAGCAACGAAGACAGTTCATCCTGATCATCGATTGAAGTTTTGGGGTGCACAATTCCTCCTTGGTTACTGAAAACACAGTAACTTCCTACCAGCACTTGATCTGCTACCGTTTGTCTGAAAACCTCAACCTTCAGTACATCTGCCAAGATCTCTTCTGTCTCCTGCAAACATAAAGAGAGAATAAAGTTCTCAGCAAAGTGGTATCATAGAATTTGAAGTCAAGCTATTCCTGCATGCAACCATCAACTGGGATCCTTCCCTTAGGAAGCCTGCCCACACTTCCACAATCCATTGCAGTTCAGTCATTATAGAACACTTACTCAATTGTTATAAAACACTTACTCCCAGACCTCCGGGACAAAATTGTCATATCCTTCAGTAGAACTCTAAGAACTTCCTTTCCCTCCAGGTTTTCACTGTGAATTATTTTGATTTCTCCCTCTCTGACCATCTTACCTTCTTTTTACACTTATTTAAAACATAATGTGCTCAAAAACCACCACCGCCCCCCACCCCACCTTTTTCCCCGCCTTTGCACTCCTAACACCAAGTCACATTTCTTCATCACCTTTAGCACAAACTGAAAGCAAACACTGTAAGCCACTGCTGTGGCTACCTGTACCACACAACACACCTGTTTCTAATGCTATTGAGATGTCAGTTCTCAAAGTAGCAGCAACTTCGTCTCCTCTGCCCTTATTTTAAGTTTTCATACAAGAACCTTCCTTTTTTTCTTTCACCCCTCTGTCAACATGCACACCATCACATCCATGGCCTCTTTCAACTATTACAAATCTCAGCCAGCTCAGCAGTAGCTTGTAACTTCTGTTGTAGTCCTGACTAAACTCTTCTTTATGCTCTCTTTATTACACACATGCACGCTCTCTTTTATTTGTTCAGTGTTACATACGCAAAGAAAATTGCCCCAAACAATACACTTCCATGTCGCATTCCTTCCCTTCTACACAGAGCATTCACTACAGCATGCTGAACAAGGGGGCACAAGCCATACTTGGGGCAGGTTCCACATCTACAAATAAAGAAAAATATAGGAGAAGAGACAGATCAACTGAAACCAAGTCAGAAGTCCAAAATCCAATTTTGAGACTTCTCTCTTGAGAAGAATCACAGAATGGCAGGGGTTGGAAGGGACCTCTGACAGCATCAAAAGCCTTGACAGAGTCGAGGTAGACAATGTCCACTGCTCTCCCCTCATGTACCCAGCCAGTCATGCCTTCTTAGAAGGCTATCAGACTTCCCCTTGGTGCATCCATGTTGACCACTCCTGATAACCTAAGAAAGGCAAGACGAGGCAGCACAGCCTCCTACGTGACGCTAGCGCAGCTGCTCGCATAGGTCTTCTGATCCCCATGCAACATACAGCAAGCCTCAACAACTACAACCCAAACCGCAGCTTGACAATCGTTTCACATGCATCTGCTATGAATTTAAAAGCATCACAGAGCCACATACCCTGTCAAGATCTGGATGAACAAGAGCTACATAGTCATTGCAGGTAGTGACATTGCCCAGCGCTGACAGACGCTCTTCTACTCGTTGAATTCGTACAGAATCTGGAAGACTGTTGCGGATATGTTGAAGCTCTTGGTCTGTCGTGCTGCTTGGGACCAAGAGCCCATGTCTGTTTCCTAAAATGACAAAAAAAAAAAAAAAAAAAAAAGAGACAGAAAAGAAAAAAAAGAATATTTCTACAGGGCTTCCTACTTTCCTGATGTTCATCTAATGGCTTGAATTGCCCTTGCCCTGTCCATTCCTCCCAAGCCCAGAATTCAGCCCAAGAGAAATAACACTACCATGAAAGAATAACACAGCACCACAGGTAAGGGAAAAGCAGGATGAAGCACAGACTGGTCTCAGAGTAGAAATTAGCGAATGCCACTATCTTTAGTCGCTTCTCTTTTTCAACAGAACTAAGGAAGCCTGACGTCCTCAATGAAACACTCCGACTAGGAATTTCCTCTACAGATGCCAATTACCCCACAAAATGTACAGCTACTACTTGTTTGTATTACTTTACTGTGGCAAAGCAGTAAAATAGGATGGACAAAGGCATTCTTTTCACAGGAACAAAACTCAAGAAGTTTGTCTGACTGAATAGGGTCTCGCTAGCCAAAGACAGATGAAAGACTTTTCCCTGATCTTCGTACTTGTTAATGGTCCCCCCTCCCCGGGCTCTGCCCCTCCAGTGCTGGCACTGAACCATTAACCTTAAGAAAAACGAAACTTCTCCCAGTTTACCAGAAAGTAGGCTTACATGTGTCTTTAACTCATCTTTAAGCCCTGCGAGGCAAAGATCCCCACTACCCCAGCTCTTTGCTACTGGGTAAGCATTAGTTTTCCCATTTTCACTCCTCTTCACACACTTCAATCATTAAAATAGAAACTCTTGACGATGCGGTGTGCTGCCCGTTGGACCCCCCCGCCACAGTTAAACCCACGGTGTGTCCCAGCGCGCATCAACCAAACAGGGGATTGCCCTCCCGTTTCCACCGGCGCCCCTCCAGGGCCCCTCTCCCGCCAGGCCCGGGGCGAAGGGCCGCCCCGCCACCTACCCACACACATTCTGCCGATGATGCGGCAGCCGGCGATGGAGGCGTGCACCACCGGGATGGTCCCGAACAGCTCCCCCTCGAAGACGCTGCAAGGAGAAAGCGCCATTAGGGTACGGCCGCGGGGCTCGCCGAGGCGGCGGCGGCCGGGCCGGGCCCTCGGGGCTCCCTCACCTGTAGAAGTTCTCGGAGCCGCCGATGGCCACAAGGCAGTAGGCGTTGGTGAGCTTGGCGAAGCAGCCCAACTCGTTGTTGTTCTCGAAGCTGGCGCGGACAGCCATGGCTGGGGCCGGGACGGGCGACCGGCACTGCAGCCTCTGGCGGACGCACGCGGCGGCCGCACTTCCGCTTCCGGCGGCGGCCGCACTTCTGCTTCCGGCGGCGGCGGGCGGAAGGCGCGGGGCAGAGCGCCTCGGGAGGGGACAGCGGGGCGCCGTGGCACACCACCGTGGCCACCACTGGCACGCCGTGGCCCCGTGGCACCCTGTGCGCGGCTGCACCACCACGGGCTGAGCCCACCCCTGTGCCCGCACAGGCTGCCTGCACCTGAAGGAGCCGCCGTGGGCCCAGGTGTGCCATCGCTCTGTGTGCCTGCCGTGGGCCACCACCACCCGGATGCAGGCATGGTCCCTGCCCGGATGTCCCCATGTGCAGACACGCCACCCCTGTGCAGGCATGAGCTTTGTGCCAATACTGTTTGTGTACAGCAGCACCGTGCTGCAGTGTCACCTTCCTGCAGACATTCCAGCCACGATCCAGATGCCACCCAAGTGCCTCCGCGCGTCGCTCGTGTATAGGGCCCACACGTGTCCAGACATGACCTGTGCCAGCTGCCACCTGTGTCCAGGTATGACCTGCCCACATACAGACACCATCCACATGGTGATCCCACCCATCTGCAGACACTATCTGTGTGCAGACACCACCCACGTGGCGAATCCCACCGTTGTGCAGATGCCATCCATCTGCAGACACCACCTGTGTGGTGATCCCACACCTGTGCAGACACCATCCACATGGTGACCCCACCCACGGGATGATGCCACCCACGTGCAGACACCATCCGTGTGCAGATGCCACCCATGTGGTGATCCCACCCATGCGCAGACACCACTTAGGTGCCAACATCAATCGTGTGCAGATGCCAACCATACTCCACCCATATCCTCTGGCCTGGCACAGCTCAGTGCAGGGGGGCCCTGGTCAAACTTGGGGTGCTCATCTCCCCACGAGGGACCCAACACAGCTCTGTCCAGCAAAACAGCTCCTTTATTTTTAATGGTTACCCTGTCTTTGACCATTTTGTTTTCAGCACACGGATACAGGGAGAGGAATCGCTTAGTACAAAGAGAACCTGGGTTCGCCCTGAAGACCTCACTGGCCAAACAGTTTCCAGCTGTAGCAATGGGTTTGTTGTAAGTTTGGGGGGGCAGAAATGTTCTTTGGGAAAGAAAAGTTCTTTCCCAAATGGTTAAAAAAAAGGTAGAGGCATAGATTATGTTTATGTAATTTTCTCTCTCCTGCCATGATTTATAATTGAAAATTTGAACTGTACTTGCTAATCTCATCTGAATCAGTCATCTGTATATATTAGAAACAGCACTGACACCTTTTAATAGGAACAAGACTAATTTGCCACCGTATTTTGATTTCAAGCCCCAGATATGATGATTGGTGGGGAAAAGCAACCACTTGAAAATAAGACCAAAGGACACCTCAAGGCCCAGGTCAGAGTTCGAACCGGCTGTGTATATGTTTAGATTTTAACTTGTTGTACTTGGTGATTAGGTCCAGCTTACTGTGCCCGAGGGTCATTCTTTTCTCAGCCCCGTACGCACTGTTCTTTTCCATCAACATGTCCTCAGTGAGTTTATCATAGCAAGAAACTACAGGCTTTTTATCTCGTTTTAGCTGGTTGTATGGGGATAGCAGGTCCAATTTTCCTTGTCTGGGACTCTGTCTTTTTTCCATCCCATAAAAAGTGGTGTCACTTTCTGCTGTTGGTTCCCGGGAGGTAGCAGCAGGCCCTTTTGGCTTCATGCTTGTCCCGTTGCTACCGGCACCCTCGGAAGGGGACTGCACTGTCTGCTCCTGTGGGGAGCAGTGGCTGCTGTTAGCCTTATTGTCCCCTTGATAACTAGGTTTGTTGGAGCTCGGGGCAGGAGAAGGTTCTGGCTGCAAGAATGTCCTTGCTGTCATGAGATTCGATTTGTGATAAAAGGCCGGGGTGGATATATTTGGAGGACTGTTTGGTGAGTCTGGTGGTTCTCCTTGCTGCTTAGGGCAAGCGGGCTTCAGAGGTGTGTCTTCCTTCCCCTTCTTACTACAAGAATCAGAGTTTGAATCTTGCTTTTCCTGGTGTACATTGCAGCTGGAATTTTTCAGAAAGGGAGACATTTTTATGCTTCTGATGCTTACGTTGGAAAGGCTGCTGGAGGGGCTCAAGGTTTCAGCGTCGTTCACCTGTGCGGACTTTAAAAGGGAGTTGGCAACTTTTGAGGTATTCTGAGAAGAGGGGCATGTTCCAGGATCTGGCACACAGAAGCTGGTCACTGCTCGGGACTCTGCATATAAGTACCGGAATTCCTTGTCAAACTCGGCAACAATTTGACCACGGAAGTGGGTTACCAGGCTGGTGTGGACTTGGCTGCAAAGCCAGGTGAAACTGCAAAAAAAACCCCACATGCAACTTTAGTTCACAGCGTACCAAGATACCTAGCATTGATTTTAACATTCAAGTAATGTAATGCTACCCAATTTATGTTGTTAAAGCTTTCTCTGAAGTATGCAAGTCTGAGATTACTTGAATGTACTCATTACATAATTACAAAAGAACAATCCTAAAATGGTCATTTAATTTCAGTATGCAGTTGTTATGGTTCATAACGTTCATAAGGTTGTTTTGAAGAAAGTAGTATGCTTACACTCAGCATACACACCCCACAAAGAGCAACATAAAGTGAAAAGATTAATACACTTCTGCTTAATACCAAAACAGGTAAATTAAGTAAGACTGAAGATGTAGTAAAAGAGCGAAAAAGCTTTGCGGGTGGCACGAACAGTATTCAGAAATACCATACTGGAGGCTCAAAGTAAATGCATACAACTTCACAAAGAGAAATGAGAAAACAAACACACAAACAAAACCAAAACCCAGAAAATAGCTGGGATGGCTAAATGACAAAAGAGAAGCTATTAAGACCAGAAAGGCCATCTATCAAAAAGATTGGGTCACACATTGCAAAAGACATAAGAAACAGTATGGAGCTGTCTGCAGGGCTGGCACATGGTCCATGTGCAATATGAGTGCTCAGATAATTCCTCTGCATCAATGTTTACCGTACAGGAGTGTCGTGGTTTTGCCTCAGATGGCAACAAAGAACCACGTGCTGCTCGCTCGGCTCTTCCCAATACAGGAAGAATCAGAAGAAAAAGGCAAGACTCTGGGGTTGAGACAAGGGCAGTTTAACAGAACAGCAAAGGGAACAAGCAAACAACAATAACACGGACAGAGGAATATACAAACGCAGTTATGGAACCACCGCTCCCCTCCAGGACCCGGGACTCCCCAGCCCCCTCCAAGCAGCAACTTCCTGCCCCCTCCCCACCCCCCCGACCCCCACCCCACCCACCCCACCCCACAACCCCCGGCAGCTCAGGGTGGGCATGGCTCACATGGCATGGAATACCAGGAAAAATTAACCCTATCCCTGCCTGAACCAGGACATTATCCACCCCTTATTCCATACCATCTATGCCATGCCCAGATCTTACAGGTCCCAATGAATTGCCACCCCTTTCCCCTGTCATATATACATATATATTCATGCGAAATAATGCCCTTAGTTTATGGGCCATCCCTCCAAAGTGTCCGTTGAGTTCATTTAATCCATGGCCTTGGGCTCCATCTGTTAGAACAGTCTCTCAGGGCAGGCGAGATGCTGTGTGGTGCTGGACTATTGCATCCTGTATTTTCGGAGGTTGTGACTGGTGCACCCGGTGTGGCTCATGCACAGTCCATGGGCTGAAGATGTAGATCTTGAGGAAGTTGCTGGGCGCCAGCTGCTGAGGTCAGTTCTTATCCCATCACCCCTGTGCCTTACTCGTAGTACAACTGATAGCAATTATAGTAATGAGGACATACAGTGACAGTGCTACTTAGCAACTAACAACACACAATTTGATTCATTGGCTGTTCTCACCCAAAATCAGATCCCCATGAGGTACACATCGGACTTCCCCATCCTTCCGCATCACCCACCAAGTGCACCCAGGTCCTTGGGCAAAAGCAATCCCACGGATGGGTTTCCCTTTGCCTGAGGCAGGACTAACCCAGACTGTCTTCCCTAGCATATTCTTCATGTGCACTACGGGGACTTTATCCCCTTCTACGGTACGTAGAAGTTTTGATTGGGCAGGGCCAGCCCCATTGGTAGATCTCCTGGTGTTAACTAGCCAGGTAGCTTTTGCTAGATGTGTATCCCAATGTTTTAAAGTCCCACCACCGATTGCTCTCAGTGTAGTTTTTAACAGTCCATCGTATCGTTCAATCTTCCCAGAGGCTGGTGCGTGATAGGGGATGTGATACACCCACTCAATGCCATGCTCTTTGGCCCAGGTGTCTATGAGACTGTTTCGGAAATGAGTCCCGTTGTCCGACTCAATTCTCTCTGGGGTACCATGTCGCCACAGGACTTACTTTTCAAGGCCCAGGATAGTGTTCCGGGCAGTGGCATGGGGCACAGGGTATGTTTCCAGCCATCCAGTGGTTGCTTCCACCATTGTGAGCACACAGCACTTGCCTTGACGGGTTTGTGGCAGTGTGATATAATCAATCTGCCAGGCCTCCCCATATTTGTATTTCAGCCATCACCCTCCATACCAGAGAGGCTTCAAACGCTTGGTTTGCTTGATTGCAGCGCATGTCTCACATTCATGGATGACCTGTGCAATAGTGTCCATGGTCAAGTCCACCCCTCGGTCACGAGCCCATCTATATGTCGCATCTCTTCCTTGATGGCCTGAGGAGTCATGGGCCCACTGAGCTATGAATAGTTCACCCTTATGTTGCCAGTCCAGATCCACCCGAGCCACTTCAATCCTAGCAGCCCGATCCACCTGCTGGTTGTTCTGATGTTCCTTCGTGGCCTGATTCTTCGGTACATGGGCATCTCCGTGGCGTACTTTCACAACCAGATTCTCTATCCAGGCAGCAATATCTTGCCATAGGTCAGCAGCCCAGATGGGTTTGCCTCTGCGCTGCCAGTTGCCCTGCTTCCACTGCTGTAACCACCCCCACAGGGCATTTGCCACCATCCATGAGTCAGTGTAGAGATAAAGTACTGGCCATTTTTCTCGCTCAGCAATGTCCAAAGCAAGCTGAATGGCTTTCACCTCTGCAAACTGGCTCGACTCCCCTTGTCCTTCCCTGGCTTCTGCAACTTGTCGTGTAGGACTCCACACAGGAGCTTTCCACTTTCGATGCTTTCCCACAATCCGGCAGGACCCATCAGTGAACAGGGCGTATTTCTTCTCATTTTCTGGCAGTTTATTATATGGTGGGGCCTCTTCCGCACGCGTCACCTCCTCCTCTGGTGACATTCCGAAATCCTTGCCTTCTGGCCAGTCCATGATCACTTCCAGAATTCCTGGGCGACTGGGGTTTCCCATTTGAGTTCGCTGTGTGATCAATGCAATCCACTTACTCCACGTAGCATCAGTTGCATGATGTGTGGTGGGGACCCTTTCTTTGAACATCCAGCCCAGCACCGGCAGTTGAGGTGCTGAGAGGAGCTGTGCTTCTGTGCCAACCACTTCCAAAGCAGCTCGAACCCCTTCATATGCTGCCAATATCTCTTTTTCTGTTGGAGTGTAGCGGGCTTTGGATCCTCTGTATCCCCGACTCCAAAACCCTAGGGGTCGACCTCAAGTCTCTCCTGGTGCTTTCTGCCAGAGGCTCCAGGTAGGGCCATTCTCCCTGGCTGCGGTGTAGAACACATTTTTAACATCTTGTCCTGTCCAGACTGGCCCCAGGGCCACTGCATGGACTATCTCCTGTTTGATTTGTTCAAAAGCTTGTCGTTGCTCAGGACCCCATTTAAAGTCATTCTTCTTCCGGGTTACTTGATACAGAGGGCTTACGATTAGACTGTAATCTGGGATATGCATTCTCCAAAAACCCACAATGCCTAAGAAAGCTTGTGTTTCCTTTTTACTAGTTGGTGGAGACATAGCTGCTATTTTGTTGATCACATCCATTGGGATCTGACGGCGTCCATCTTGCCATTTTATTCCTAAAAACTGGATCTCCTGCGCAGGTCCCTTGACCTTACTTCGTTTTATGGCAAAACCAGCTTTCAGAAGGATTCGGACTATTTTACTCCCTTTCTCAAAAACTTCTTCTGCTGTGTTTCCCCATGTAATGATGTCATCAATGTATTGCAGATGTTCTGGAGCTTCACCCTGTTCCAGTGCAGTCTGGACCAGTCCATGGCAAATGGTGGGGCTGTGTTTCCACCCCTGGGACAGTCGATTCCACGTGTATTGGACGCCCCTCCAAGTGAAAGCAAACTGTGGCCTGCACTCTGCTGCCAAAGGGACTGAGAAGAATGCATTCGCTATATCAATTGTGGCATACCACTTGGCTGCCTTGGACTCCAGTTCATACTGGAGTTCTAGCATGTCCGGCACGGCAGCGCTTAGCGGTGGCGTGACTTCATTCAGGCCACGATAGTCTATGGTTAGCCTCCACTCTCCATTAGATTTTCACACCGGCCATAAGGGACTGTTAAAGGGTGAGCGAGTCTTGCTGATCACTCCTTGAACCTCTAGTTGACGAATCAGCTTATGGATGGGAATCAGAGAGTCTTGATTAGTGCGATATTGCCGCCGGTGCACCGTTGTGGTAGCAATCGGCACCTGTTGTTCTTCGACCCTCAACAACCCCACAACCGAAGGGTCCTCCGAGAGACCAGGCAAGGTAGACAACTGTTTAACTTCCTCCGTCTCCAAGGCAGCTATGCCAAAGGCCCACCGGTACCCTTTTGGGTCCTTAAAATACCCTCTCCTGAGGTAATCTATACCAAGGATGCATGGAGCCTCTGGGCCGCTCACAATGGGATGTTTTTGCCACTCATTCCCAGTTAGGCTCACTTCCACCTCCAGTACAGTCAACTCTTGGGATCCCCCTGTCACCCCAGAAATACAAATGGGTTCTGCCCCTCTATAGCTTGATGGTATTAAAGTACACTGTGCACCCGTGTCCACTAGAGCCTTCTACTCCTGTGGGTCTGATGTGCCAGGCCATCGAATCCACACCGTCCAATAAACCCGGTTGTCCCTTTCCTCCACCTGGCCAGAGGCAGGGCCCCTCTAATACTGGTCATAGTATCCATTACTCACTTCTTGCAGAAATGACTTGGAAGTTCCTTCAAGTGGATCATAATCAAGATCAGGCCTTCTGCTCTGTCTGGGGAGCTGCCCACTGGAAACTGGGGCGGCACTTTTCCTGGAGGGATCCCCTTTTGTGGTTGTCCTTCCCTGCAACTCCTGTACCCGTGTCCGCAGGATTGAAGTAGGTCGTCCATCCCACTTCCTCATGTCCTCCCCGTGGTCACGCAGGTAGAACCACAGGGTGCCTCGTGGTGTGTACCCTCTGTACTCTCTCTCTCGAGTGGGGAAATGCCTGCTTCTAATAGCTGAGATGCTGGCCCCTACAGGTGGAGAGGAGGACATATTCTCTTCAAGTTGCTGGACCTTCCGCGACAGTTTCTCCACAGCTGAGACAAGGGGGGGAAGAGAGACTTTCTTCATGTGGCCAGAGCCGGCCAGCCACCTCATCCACCGTCGGTCCCTCTTCACCTTTCCATTCCGTTACTGCCAATGAGTTGGCATATGGTGCGCTCCGTACAAGCTTCCGCCACATGGGCCTTGTGCATTGCACCTCATCAGGGTCTGTGGGTAAGTCTGCATTGTCCAAGTCATAATAAATCATCTCCCGCACAGCTGATTCTCTCAGGTACTGGATACCTCTTTCCATGGTAGTCCACTTGCTTGGTTGACATACAACATCTTCACTGAAGGGGTGCCTCTCCCTCACGCCTAACAGGAGTCGTTTCCAGAGGCTGAGGGCTTGGGTCTTCTTCCCAATTGCCTTGTCAATGCCGCCTTCCCTGGACAGGGATCCCAGCTGCCTGGCTTCCCTACCCTCTAATTCCAGGCTACTGGCCCCGTTATCCCAGCACCGGAGCAGCCAGGTGACAATGTGCTCGCCTGAAAGTCGGCTAAAATCTTTTCGCATATCCCGCAGCTCACTCAAGGATAGGGATCGAGTAATTATCTCTGGCTCTGCCTCTTCCTCCTGCTCTCGTGATGACCCTGGTTCATCATCATCTCTTACTAAGTGAACCGATTTCTTTGTGTACTACTTCTTCTGTATGGGGGCAACTGATACTGGCACGGGTTGATTCCCTGGTTCAGCGGCAGTGGCTGCTGCAGGGGTTGGAGTGGCTGCAGTGGCTGCCGCAGGGGTTGCTGCAAGGGGTTGCAGTAGCCACAGTGGCTGGTGCAGGGGTTGCAGTAGCCGCAGTGTCCGTCACAGGGGTTGCAGTAGCCGCAGTGGCTGCTGGTCTGGTTTCCGTCTCTTCCCCCTGAGGGTGCTGCGTAACACTGAGCAGTGCCTGGTAGATGCTGGCCAGGGCCCAGCACAGTGCGGTGAGTTGTGCCTCTCTAGAATAGCCACAGCATTTTCCCTTCAAATATTCCACCACTTTATCAGGGTCCTGTAACTGTTCAGGGGTGAAGTCCCAGACCATTGGAGGTGAGAAGTTCTCTAGGTACCTGCCCATGTTCTCCCACATGCCATGCCACCCCTGACTATCCAGCCTCGGAGCAGATCTCCGGGTGGTAGCCTTAAATAGTTGCTTAACCCTAGACAAAACCTGGAACGTACTCAGGACATATAACACTAGGAACATGCTGGTTTGAGTATCCCAAGAATATTCAAAATTCTCAAAACCTGGCCCAAAGGAGAAAAGGGAGGCAAAAGAGCTAGGGAAAGTGCCCCCTCCTGTTTCCCCCACAGACTGGGTGTAATTATTAATAAATTCTGAGAGATGGTGCCCAAGGTATGGACAGGACAGCAGAACCACATAAACGCCCCAAAGTAACTGTCTAACAAGTCATGTTATCATATCATAAGCCGATATTGCACAGGACAGCAAAATGATAATCCTCATCCCTCTCCCAGAAGTAACAAAAATCATCAGAGGGAGTACATAAACCATATAGGAATTTACATAACACAGCCATGAGATCAAACCAAGCAACATGGTGACCAGCGACTATTTACCTAATAAAATAAATGCATACAACAAATTCGTTTTTTCAAGCTCTAGTTGGATTCTGTTGTTATCTCAACCCTCGAGCCCCACGTTGGGCACCAAAAAGGACTGTCGTGGTTTAGCCTCAGACGGCAACAAAGAACCACGTGCCGCTCGCTCGGGCCTTCCCAATACAGGGAGAATCAGAAGAAAAAGGCAAGACTCTGGGGTTGAGACAAAGGCAGTTTAACAGAACAGCAAAGGGAACAAGCAAACAACAACGATAACACGGATAGATGAATATACGAACGTGATTACGGAACCGCTGCTCCCCGCCCGGACCCGGGACGCCCTAGCCCCCTCCAAGTGGCGACTTCCTGCCCCCTCCCCCGGCAGCTCAGGGTGGGCATGGCTCACATGGCATGGAATACCAGGAAAAATTAACGCTATCCCCGCCTGAACCAGGACAAGGAGCTTGGGCTGATCGCTGCCCTGAACCCACCTTTATACAGAACGTAAAGGAGGATCAGTCTTATGCTGAAATCTCTGTAGAAGAGGTTAGAAAACATCAACAAAGCAGACAGTAACGAATTGGCAGGACCAGGTAATACTAATGCAAGAGTGCCAAAGAAATGCAAGGATGAAATAGCTCAGCTACTAACCAGGGTGTGTTATCCCTCACTTGAACGTGCCTTGGTTATCAGAAGAGTGGAATGTTGCTAATGTGATACAATTTTTTAACGTTCCAGACCATTAAGTCTCATAACTGCACTGCACAGATCAGTAGAGACTCTTCCAAAGAATACAATTAATGGCCATGTAGGTAAACATGATATAATAGGAAAGGCGGCTTTTGCAAAGGAAAGTTACCTCTCACAAAGCTGTGTGAGTTCTTTGAAAAAATCCAAGAGTCCAGATGGGAGATTTCATGTAGTCTGTATCACCGCCGTCGAAGGCGGCTGTGCCGGGGTGCTGCCTGGCTCCCGGAGCGCTGCTGTTCTGTCCACGTTGCTTACAACTATCAACCTTCTACAAAAGAGTGCTGCGTCTGCACTGCACGGCCATTAGACGTGCCCCGACTCAGGACCTGCTCCACTCACACACACACTTGCATTCACTTGAACTCCTCAAAACCACAAATGTGCTCAGAGGGCTGAGCCCCCTCTCCTCTGGAGGGGCAGGCTTGCATCCCTCGCCCTGCAAGCGTTGTCCCATTGTCCTGGTTTGAGTGACACAGGACTAATTTATCTTCCAATGCTTGGGAAAACTGCACTTTTAGAAGACTCTAGTGTCTGAATTCCTGAAAATATTTACTTTATAGCCAGCTAGGCTATGTGCGTTCTAAGGTCTCAGTGTTTTCGAGCCTTGCCAGGTGCTGGGATGAGGAGCAGGGAGACCCGGGCACTTGACCCAAGCTGCCAACAGGTTTATTTCATACCATGAACACCGCGTGCAATATAAATTAGAAAGTTTGCTGCGTAGTCTCTCTCTCCCTTGATGCTGGCGGTCCAGAGAACTCCTTGCCCCGGTGCCGGAGCCCTGAGCCCTTCCCTTCCTCCCAAAGCCGCAGCGCTCGCAGTGTCCCACATTTGCTGTCCCCTGCGGGGAGTGCACGGCTTCTGCTGATGGAATGGGCTGGGTATAGTCCTTGTGTATTTTATATTGGTATTAGGATCAATATTTGTTCTTTAGTGTTATTAATATTAATTACTTAGTCTTAATTCTGTTACATCTGTTTATATTTCAACCCTCAGGTTTCCTTGTTTTTTCTCTGATTCTCCTTTCTGGGTGGGGAGGGCTCGTCTGGTGAGAGAATAATTGTCTAAACAACAGTAAATTGTTATGGGTTTCTCAAACGGTAACAGCCGTGAACTGTGAGAGGACCCTGGTCAGCCTGATGGAGGATAATACCTGCCATCCCTGTTGCCCCAGCCCAGCACCGCTGTTGCCAGCAGACCTGGAAGCGGATCTGTGCAAGCGGCCATGCTTGCCCTCCTCATTTTGGCGAGGAGGTCTCACGTCTCAAACGGTCTAGCAGGAACATCACAGCAGCTACCCATCGAGGCCTCCGGCCTCACCTTAGCAGGAGGTAAATAACAGGTTTTCCTTAGGTTTTGCTTCCCACCACGGACAAAGGGACTTCCACCTTCTGTCTTCCCTCAGCACCATCTGACCCAAGAACTGCCTCCCTACAGAAACTCCTGAGATTGAGAGGAGATGGCTGGGTCTATCTAACACATTGACCATCCTTTCCCCTGTAAGGGGAGCCACCTCAGATCTAGCCATACACCCCCCTGGCCTTTTGACTGTCCCTGCCACTAACACTTCTTACTGTTCCTTCCCCAGTCCAGGCGTTACTGTGTCCCAGCTTCCCATGCTGATGCAACAGGAACCCACCCATTCTGCGTCACAATAGGACCTGGAAGAAATTGTGGAAGTCCCCCCAGTGGCACAGCCCTCTTCCTTGCCATAGTACAGGTTTCTATGACAGCAATGTGCCCTTGTGGCCAAGAAGGCCAATGGCATCCTGGGGTGCATCAAGAAGAATGTGGCCAGCAGGTGGAGGGAGGTCATCCTCCCGCTCTGCTCTGCCCTGGGAAGGCCGCACCTGGAGTGCTGGGTCCAGTTCTGGGCTCCCCGGTTCAAGAGGGACAGGGAACTGCTGGAGAGGGGACAGCAAAGGGCTACCAAGATGCTGAGGGGACTGGAACACCTCTCTTGTGAAGAAAGGCTGAGGGATTTGGGTCTCTTCAGTCTGGAAAAAAGACGGCTGAGGGGGGATCTTATCAACGCTTATAAATACTGAAAGGGGGGTGTCAGGAGGATGGGGCCAGGCTCTTTTCAGCGGTGCCCGGGGACAGGACAAGAGGTAACGGGCACAAACTTGAGCATGGGAAGTTCCACCTAAACATGAGGAGGAACTTCTTTACCCTGAGGGTGGCAGAGCCCTGGCACAGGCTGCCCAGAGAGGTGGTGGAGTCTCCGTCTCTGGAGACATTCCAAACCCGCCTGGACGCGTTCCTGTGCCACCTGCTCTGGGTGACCCTGCTCTGGCAGGGGGTTGGACTGGATGATCTCCAGAGGGCCCTTCCAACCCTATGATTCTATGATAATGTGGCCCAGCCATGGCTATTCCCAGCACTACAAACTGACAAAGGTCTTTTCCTCCATGAATGGCATGGAGGAAATAGTCAGGGAATGATCACTCTTTGTCTCTTCCGGTACAAAAATGACACACCGAATGCAGTTAACAGGTTACAAATTCAATACAGACAAGAAGAGGTGCTTCCTTAGACAACACAACACACAGGCAAGCTGTGGAGCTCCTCATCGCGGGCCACTTTGGATGCTAAAAGCGCGTTTCTAGAAGCGGTAGGATTCTCCTGCATTATTTTTCCCACAACAAACTGCTGCACACAGAGATCCCGTATCCAGTTCTGAACCGCCCTGCGGCACAAACGACAGGACTCCGGGAAAGGATGGCCGTGGGACGGGATCCCTCCCCTCCTTGCTTTGGGACACTCCCGGATCCCGTGCAGCTCAGCCTTGGGCCAGGAGATGGAGCCGCAGCATCACCTCCGGGGGCGGGGGGCACCTCCGTGCCCTGCCGCAGGTCCCCGGCCCTGCTGCCTGCCTCGGGTCGGGCACGGGTGGCAGGAACACCCTGCGGTATTTCAGCAGCAGTCTCGGTCTCAGCACCTTTTTCGACAATTCTTCTGCCAGCCCCTCTGTAAAATCGCGATATGGTCTCGGGTTGCAGCGGCCTTTCTAGAGCTGTATTCTACAGGTGGCTCGCACTTCTTCACACTCGGCTTCCCTGCTGCACCTGTTTCTAACTGATGAGATACCAATTTGCAGCAGAAGGTTTTTTCTGCTTCTTTCAGTAGTTTCTGTTACTCATTTTTATTTTTTTCCATCAGTTTGGCTGTCAAAGGCACTCTTTTCTTTCTGTATGCCGATACAAACTTCTGTGTATCGTTTTTGCTCATTTGCTAAATGTAGATACTACATCACACTCATTACTAGACCTTCAATTTCAAGTGACATTTTCTTTGATAAGATGACAGTAATCTGACTTTATTGTAGCAAGCTCTTTAAACTTGCTTCAAATGCACTTGAAGTCATTTCCGTTCCTCATTTTTCATCTTTGTTTTGATTAAAAAGGGTGCAATGTATTCAGTTAATTTGGGCGTCCCATCTCAGTTTTCTCTTATTTCTTATTCATCCTTACAGCAGGATGCAAGGATGTCTCTTTCTTTTGGATTCTATCTTTGTTTATACACCTGAGGACTTCCTCCTCTTTGCTTTCGTGTGCTCGTCAAGGTTATATATAACACATCTTCTGACAATGCTCGCTTTGTTGCTGTACATATCAGCCAGGGGTTTCTGTGCTGATACACTATGCTCTCCATTCCCTATGCAGTCGCTTTCTGCTTAATTATAATTTCTTTCTTGAGGCGACTGTTCATTGAGTTAGATCTGGATCTCGCTCTTAAATGTCTTTCTCCTTGCTTGGAACACAGGTACCTGAGAGTATGAGCACCTTTCTTCTAAAGATATTGCAAACCTCCTCCAGCTTCAAACCCACGAAGCTTTATCTGTCCGTTGCAAACACTTACGTACTGAAGCCAGGTGCAGAGCTTTTGTAATCCTCTCAAATTCCTCCCCTCATTTTTCAGTTTCAGCTGTTGTGTTGCCTTCAACCCCATATCTTGAGTTTCTTTCACTACGATATAGCAAACAGTGAGCTCCTCCCTCTCTGTGCCAGTGGCAGGACATGTACCCAAACTTTGACCATCTTCCATTTTGAGCTGAGAAATCTGATCTCCTCTAAGACAACACAAACAGCCATGTAACTCCCTTTCGGGCTGGCAATACCACCTCTTTTCTCTAGTCCTAACCTGGCAAACATCTACTCTAGTTTTCCTGTTCAAGATCCTGTTTAGTTCTAGCCCCATTTCCCTTCGGCTCCTCTCATCTGCTGCATTAGTAAATGTCTTCATATCCTTCACTCTGTAATGTGAAATAAGTGCTCAAAGAAACATACTATTCCTTTTGGTGCCCAGAATAATACTAAATAACTAGATATAGAATTATATTTAGGATTTTAGATTATTGCTTTTCCTAGGTACCTCAATGAACCTTGTTTTCTCCTTGTCTTCATTTAGAGGAAATGTAATGTTAAAGATGGAAAACACAGGGAAGTATTTAATCATTAAACACATAAGAGTTGAGGGGTCTAAGCTAATTTGCCTACAAAGGTGGCCAAGAGTATTTTGGAAAATAAGGAGGGCTTTTTTTACAAAACTATCAAGGGAAGAGTCAGCATAGACAACAACAGTATTAACATGCAGGGTTCAATACGAAAACGTCAATATCTACACTACTCTTGCTGCAGGAGTGTAATACTGCGTATAGGGCATATAGGGCTCATAGGAGAGAGAATCTGATGGCTCAAGATGGAACTAGAGACTAAAAATGTATTTCAGGCATGATCTGAGCATGCACTTGAGGAGAAAAAAGTCTCTTCTTAAAACTGAAGTATTAAAAGACACTGAATACCTAAGTGGTCAAGGATAGAGCAGGAAGATACCCCTCTGCAAGAGAGGCTGCAGAGGGATGAGACATCAGGGTTCACTGCTAAGGTAGAAGGATGTATTGAAACTCTCGAGGGATCTAGCACCTTGGCTCTGCTGCTACCCAATATCTTCACGAGCAGCCTGAATAACAGACGAGTGTACACTCATTAAATTCACAGATCACATCCCATAGAGAGGGACTGCACCGATATGAATTTGAAAAAGGTTCTGAAAAAAAATGGATGCAGTTCAACAGGAAAATATTCAAAGAAAATATGCTCCAGGCAGTCAGGTTCAGGTGCACAAATACAGGCTGGAGAATGAGTCGGCAGCAGCTCTGGGGTTAGAGAATGTCTTAAGGAAAACACGCGTCTGCAGCATCACAGTGTTGGGAAAAAGAGCAAACATTCTGGGGGTGTATGAACCACATTGTGGCCTACAAGACACATGTAACCTTTTCACTCGACTTGAATCCTCTGAGGAACAGGAGATGTTGAGTCGGGAAAAGAGACAGCTGATGGTCAGCGTGGTAACTGTCCTCAGGTTGTACAAACCACGCTATACGGAGGGTACCAAATGGTGTTGGTGTCTATAGGAGACAGACAGCATGAAGATGTGTCCTCCAGGATCCAGTGCTCAGGCAGGATGACAGCAAAGAACAACAAGTGAGTTGCTCGCGGGGATGAAGGGTAGTAGAGACATTTGGATCTAAGTTATGGAGCCCTGCAGAGAAGCCACTAGTCAACGTCTGCATAGGCCCCATGAACATAAAAAGAGATGGGATGCATCTCGGGGGGTAAAATAAAAGCACCTAAGTGGGAAGCTAAAAAAGATCAGGATTTTATTGGTAGCCTTATAAAATGCTCCCTCTTCCGTGCTTAGAATGGGACAGAGAAGTAAAAGAGCATTTCAGGACATGGTTATGGATATTATGTTAGGGAAAGGATGATAGAATCACAAGGAAATGGAAAACTGCAGGAAGACAGTGACTCTGTAAAGCAAGCTGGATTCCATCTTAACCTAAATGAAACCTGGCTGCTGCACGATATATTCTGGAAGATACGGGGAGACTTTAAATTAGAACCTGGATCAAAGCTGTGATGTGTAGAAGGCCACGAAGTTTGAGCTCGCCCACTTTACCTTAGGAATAAACGCAACGAAACTGTATTCTTATATAAGGACAGGATAGAAATCAGTAACACCTGGGTAAGAAATTAGAATCAATGAAGAGCATCTGAACAAATAAAACTGTATCTAGAAAAGCGCACAGTGCTGAACAACCAGATCACATACAAATGTTTACGTGTACACATAAATTTTATGAGCTAAAGAAACAGACAGATGGTGTGAAATACCCGAGCTGAAATGATGACTCTGACACAGCAGGCATATCAGAAACATCCTGGGTAGAAGAAAATCAAGAAACGATATAACTGCAAGGGTAAAAATTATACAGAAAGGACAAAGAGAGGATGTTGTTGGGGCAGTGGCACAATAGATTTTTAAAAAAAAATCAAATAGTATAAATGGTATCTCAAAAAATGAAATATATTCCTGTTGGATTAAAATTCCACTCCCCAACAGGAAAAACATAGGATCAGGGCTATTCTGTGAACTTTCTGGGTGCTGATGGTAAATACGCCATGCTGAGGACGTGCTGAGAGGCCAAGAAGGCAGAAAGCAGAGGAATAGAGGGAGATTCAGTTACAGCCGTGTTGAATGAGGGCCCTTACTGGGACAGTTGCAGAAGCTGCATTTTAGACACTATAAATGACTGCTTTTTGGAGAAACTAGCCAGAAAACCAACACAAGGAGAAATAACATTACCAGTTCAGAAAGTTTCTTTGGAAAAGCCACTCGGCAAAAAAATACCCATGACGTACCCGTATCAAATACTCTTTCAGGACCGAAATAATCTACAAGAGTAATACTTAACTTAAAAGAGAAAGTGAGGAATGCTATTAAAAAGAAATTTAAAAGAGTGACCAAGAAGGTCAAATTCTTGAGGCAGCCTGAAGATTGTTTAAAGATGCTATATTAGTGTCTCGGAGAAAAGGTACCTATCAAAATAAAGATATTTTAAAACATCCAACAAGTCACCGTAGTTAAAAGGCGCATTAAAGGAAAATATTAAAGTAAACAGCCTTCAAAAACTGGAAGTCAGCAATTTTCCAATTATTAACCAGTGAATAACCTACCATTTAAAATGGAACATAGTAGCAGAGGAATGGAAAGTAGTAAATGTGAACCTTTTAAAGAGCACCTGGAAAACTACAAACCAGCCAGTCTTATTTCCATACTGAACAAACTGGTAGAAGCAAATAGAGAGTAAAATGATTAGATGCATAAATAACTATAATCATAATGATGAAGACTCAGCATATTTTTGTGGAAGGAAGCCATGCTTCAAAAGCCTCTTGCAGTTCTTCGGAGGCAGCAAGCACACAGATGCATATGATCTGCTTGATCTCGGCTACTTGAATTTTCAAAGAGATTTTGACACGGTCATTCAGCAAGGATTCTTGGAAAAATTAAGTGATCATGGAGAACAAAGGAGGAGTAGCAGTTGATTAAAGATGGGATACAAGTGCTAGCAATAGTTTTAATTTACCCACTGGAATCCCACAAATTTTGTGCTGGGATTGCTGCTGTTCAACACATTCAGAAAAGTCCTGAAAAGTGGTAGAAACAGTCAGTGACGGAGCTCATGACAAAATTATCGTGGGTGGTCGAAGGGAAACTGGATAATCAGAAGCTGCAAGAGGATCTTAAGGTATGGGGTAAATAAGTGACAAAATTATAGACAAAATTCAATGGCATAAATTCAAACTATTGCCAAATCCCTGACAGTCTCTGTACGTTGATGAGTTCTCAGATATTAACACTTAGGAAAGAGGTCAGGGTTCCCCCATGGACAGTTCAAAACACTGATCACTTCAATGTCTACCACTAGTCAAAAAGGCAAAGAGCAGACCAGGAACTGCCAGAATGGGGACGGAGGAGAAGACAGAAGTCACCATTGTACTACAGTGTTAAAGTGTAGTGGGTGGGGATATCCCGATCACTTCATGCAGTTCTGGTCAATTTGTCTCACAGAAGACAGAAATTAGGATTAAAGGTCTGGAAGTTCTGCACGAGAAAGGACTGAACAGCCAAGAATACTCCATCTGGAGAAGAGGTGATTTGCACAAGGGATTGTAATGGAGGAGGACAAAATCATGGATGCAGTCAAGAAAGTAAATAGGAAACAGTGATTTTCTGTGCCCAGGTTATGGGAATTTGGGGTCATCAAATATAATTATCTAGCAGTAGGCCTAATGTAAATACAATGGATCATTTCTTCACACAAAACATAAATTAAACTGCATAACCCATGGCCAGAGGGTATCGTGGAGTCCAGCCATGGTGGGAAAAAGTTTCCTATGGCAAATTGAACATAAAGAAGCACATACAACATATAACCCCAAAGGTTCTGAAACCTTTGATCCTTGAACACAAGATGGTTGAACTGTAAAACCTGCCACTGGGTAAGAACACGCTTACCCTCTTTCCTCTATCATCCCAAGACATCCCAGAATCCACCCCGGATCTTTGGCTTTACTCAGTAACTATTTCCATCCTTTGAATCCAGCTTTCCAATCTATAGGGAGAGTCATCTGAATCCCTACACTAGGTGTAGTACCAGGCTGCAGTACATCCAGTAGCAGACTTGCAGATTTTCTCCTGTGGGAGTGTTTCTGACCACTGTTGAACAGATTCCACAAAGAGAGACTGCTTCTTTTAGTCCGGAACATCATGTGCTTACTGGGAGAGCAGAGAATCAAAATCCACAGAATTATTATCTTCCAGAACTCAAGAAGTTTCAGCTATACAGAGATCTATAGAAAGACAGCACGTCGCAGATGCAGATCCCTGCCCCAGAACAGCAGAGGGAGGACCTGACAGAGAGAACTGAACCTGCATTTAATCAGTACCCTGACTCTGGGGAATTAAGATGTTCCTCCAGCAGTGGAGTTCAATCCAGCTGATACATGCTCAGTTTTAGCCACTCAAAAATGAGTGGTCTCAGTTATCTAATCCCCATCCCCTGCAATCAATGGAGATGGATAGATGTTTCCGGGCAGGGATCCACTCCATCCTTCTCAGATATGTTAGGATGGTCAAAATGCCACCAGACACTGCTATATTGTTTACAGAGAAACTCTACATAACCAGCTTCAACTGGGTGCTTCCATTTTTCACTGCCAGAGTTTGATAAAGTGAGACCTCTACCCTTGGAGATGATGAAGTCAGAAGCAGAGGAGAAGGTGCCGCTTGGAGCAACAGCGCTGACGTGATGAGGACACTGGTCGATTGAGGGTCCAGCATGCGCTGTCTGGGAGATGGAAAAGCGAGAGAAAGGGAGCGGGAGAGCAGTGTTCAAGGAGACCTGGCAGAAGGAGAATAAAGTATTGCCAGGGCACCAAATTCACAGAAATATCAGAACAGTCTGTCCTGGGGAGTTGCACTGTTTGTGAAGGATAAAATGATGTGCAACAGCATGAAAACACTGTGGGAAAGATCTGCATGTGGCAAACTCAAGAGTCTAGTAATAAAAATATAGTACAAGGACAGTACTCCTGACCGTCTGATCAGAACGGTAATGGTGATCAGGCAATGTTAACTGAGATTACAGAGGCTGCAAAATTAGGGCAGGTAGTAATAGTGGGAGATTTCATCCACTCATGTACATACTAGGTTAATGCTTCACTGGGATGGGCTGTGGAGAAAAACTTTTTGGAAGCGATAAATGATTACTTGCCAGAATTAATTAGTCTAAATTGTTTGACCCACAAGAAAAGATGCTATTCAGGATGTGGTCTTGAATGATGCATAAGACTTGGTTCCAGAGGTAGTGGAAGAGCCCATTTGCAATAATGCTCACAACACAATTTTAACTCTGTAGTGGGCGAGAGCAATCTAAATAAATGCAGCACCTGGATATGAAATTTCAAGAGAGGTAATTAGGTAAAAATGCAGCAATTAGTCAAAAAGAGCTGAAAAGGAGTAGTCCAAAAATCCCAAGATAACTATGGCTTGTAGGTTGATCAGAAATGCTGTACCGGCAGTTAAGAAATTGGTGGCCCCATTTGAAATCTGTAGGTCAAATTCAATGACAGCAAGACTGTAGCAGAGAACCTCAATGAATTTTTTTGCATCCATTGCTAATGCTGGTGACACTGAGACATGTTTCACTCCTGCGTACCAGGGCCACTGCAAAGACTGCTTTGCTGAGGACTGGGAGGTTTCCAGCATGATCCCATCTACAGAGAGGGCTCTGGACATAATCTTGAGGCCC
This sequence comes from Sterna hirundo, assembly GCA_009819605.1. Lineage (NCBI taxonomy): Eukaryota > Metazoa > Chordata > Aves > Charadriiformes > Laridae > Sterna > Sterna hirundo. The sequence continues at coordinate 2,198,772 of CM020447.1, read as the reverse complement.
ATACAGCACTGGAGCTGACCTCCACCCTGAGACATGGCACAGTGTGCTGTGAGGAACAAGATCACTGATGGCATGGAGAAGCACAGCCTCGTGGAAGAAGGTCAACAGGGCTACTGTAAAGGCAAGCCCTGCCTCCCAGACCCGCTGGATTTCGGTGAGGGAGCCAGTGAGTACATGGGTAAAGGGACCAGTCAGCTACATATTTTGGGGTTTCCAAACAGCCTTTGACAATGTTCTACACCAAAGCCTTTTAAGAAACTAAGTTGCCGTGGCAGAAAGGTCTTGTTGTGGACTGAGAGCTGGTGAAAGCATAGGATGCAAAGGGTAGGGCTTAATGGTTGTTTTTCAACATGGGTAAGAGACAGCAGTGAGGCCCCAGAGACTGGTCCTGGGACTGGTTTCCATCCTGTGGGTGACCTCAGGCTTGGAGGGGTGCAGTGAAATCCCCAGGTTTGCGGAGGATCCTCGATTCCTTCAGGTGGTTGGATTACCTCGCTCAAGGTGAGGAAGTTCAGAAGGACCTCGCAGAACTGAGCAAGTGGACAAATATGTGGCAGACGAACTTGAGTGTAGGAAAACGTGGGGTACCCAACCAGAAAAATGATCTGTATCATCAGGCCTGTGTGAAGCTGAACCTGGAACAGCTCAGGAAGGAGGTCGGAACCATTGTCAAGCAGTTCTGTGAAATCATCAGCTCAGAATGCAATGGTAGCTAAAAAATTCAACAAATGTTGGACGCTGGTGGCAGGGTGATAATAGCAAAGCAGAGGGCATCATTTTGACCCTCTGTAACACCTTGGTGCAACCACATCTTGGGGGCTGCATGCAGTTCTGGTGTCTGCATGTCAAGAAGGACACAGTGAGGTTAGAGGGTGCAGAGAAAGATAATTAAAATGTCTGAGAGATGCAGCAGCTGCCGTACAAGGAGTGACTGAATAGGCTGAGCTCTTCACTTGAGATAAGAAAAGGGCAGGAAGGTGGATGAATGTAGGACAGCTATTTTACTAACCTGCAGCACTGTAACTAGGAGCACTTAATGAATTTAGTAGATCGGTTTAGAACAGGCAATGAGTTAGGGCAAATTAATGGACAATAGGTGCTGAAGGGAATACGTAGGCATGTATGAAACGATTGCACATGCTGTGGGACGACAAGGGGGATGGACCTCAGGTGGTAGTTTGGGCTGCTCTCACTGAACATCTGACCTGGCAGAACAATTTTTACATTTTTAAGAACTGAAAGCAATGTGTCCAGGCAGCGTCAATGTTGGCAGAGAAGCAGTTAATGCTATCTGAAGGCTAAGCAGCGAGTAAGAGCAAGAGGATGGAGTAGAAGAAGGTAAAGTACCAAAATGAAACCTGACCTATTCATAAGGGGAAATGAAGAGGAAAAGGAGTGTATCATTATCATGGAAGAAAAAAAGAATAACAGCAACGTTATTCACTATATTGGTAATGAGTATTTTCTCGGCGTCACCAGTCTGTCACAGTAGGTGCTACTTTTTCTTACCTGTATGTACCAGCAAGAACTTGGTCACAATCAATCAGGATAAACTTCTCCAGAACCTGGCCTGCAAATTTCTTGCCTGCTTTGCTGTAGTATGTGTCTCCACTCAGACATCTGATGCGCATATTCTGAAAGCAAAGGAAGCAGAGTTGGTGAGGGGACACATATGGAACTAAACCAAAATGTTCCCTTATGCATCCCTGATGGCCTCCCTCAAGCAGGAGCTCTGCTCTCAGAGGTAGAATGCAGCAAGGTATTATTTCTTGGCTTCTACATACCAAATATTTTGTCACACTGTCTGCTTCTATAAGATGAAAAAATACCAGCAAATATTAACAAGTTGCACTTAGGTACAAATGCTGGTTTGAAAAAAATTTGGAGAATCCTATGAGCCTACAGATAATTTCTGAAGTATGTAAGACTATACGATTTCTTCCAGACTATTGACAATATTCAACTAACCCCACTAGCAGATGGCTCTGCATTTAAACTGAATTTTGACCCATAACAGCTAGCCAGTTTCTTAATCAATTGAATGTGCTGTTCTGATTTTATACAGCAACAGGCTTCCTAAAACCAACATATCGCTCAATAAAAAGGATTTACAGAAAGGTATGTCTACATTTTAAGAATTGCCTTTTATCAGTGTATTTAAAAATTATATTAAAGTTTTCAGCTGCTGTACTCCAGTGAAATAGACCTGATCCTCTGTTTTAAAGAGTGCAAAGAACTTCTCTGATACAACTTTGGCCTGTAAAACCGGTACAAAATGGTACATACGGCCCTCAGTATCCATCAGGAGCTTTTTTCGTAGTGTGAGGTTTTTGCCTGTAATAAAAGTTATTTGCACCTCAGCTGGGGAAGGCAGAAGAGAACAGCCACTGGAAACCATTACTGGCCTGGTCTATGTGATGCAGTGCCAAAGAAAGCATCTTGCATGTAAATAAACATCCCTAAGGCTGCACCTATGCGCTGCCCTGCCCGGCCATCCCTGACTGCCCCTCCAGGCCAGCTCCCCTGCCACCGCCAGCAGCTTTGGCACACCCAGAGCTGTCACAAACTGTCACCACACCACTGCCCAGCTTTGTGGGCAGCTCGTCCCTGCCTAGTGCCAGCGCTGCAAAAGAGGAAGACCCACGGTGGCTCGGCCGTGCTGCACACACCGCTGGGGCTGTTGTGCTTCTTGGCAGGGGAAGTGCTGCCCATGCTGGTGGGCACCTGCTGGAGGTGACAGCCTCCCCTCTGCCACACAGCAGACTTCAGCCCGGCCGTCCCCAGTGGTTTGTGCAAAAGACAAGCACGAATAGTTGTGATTTCCCTGCCGATGTTCTCCACAGGGTGCAGACCCGCAACCTGCCACCCCTCTGGGAGCTGCTCCCGGGCATCGCTGCATCCCCTTCTCCCCTTCTTCCTCCTCCCACACGTGCTGAGCATGTGGGGGCTCCCCAGGCTGCCTCTACACAGCCAGGGACCAGCTCGCCCAGTCTCTGGCCTCACGTGGGTTTCACAGCATGGAAGTCATGCCTCGGGGGTGAGGAGCAGGAGGCAGTCACCCTGTGGCAGGTGACTCCATTCCTGACAGCTCTCCTCTTCCGTCAGAGTCCCTGCAGGCAGGAGGTGGCCTTCCCGGAAACATCTGCTGGGGAGCTCATGGCAGTGTGGTGGGAAAGGCTTAACTCTCACGTCACGCTGAGGAAGTCTTCCTGCCCACCCAAGGGGCACCATTGACTTCAGGGCATCATAAGAGCAGCAAATCTCCTCCAGACCAGGACCCATCTGATCCAACGGTTTACCTCTCACAGTGGGCAACGGCAGCTGGGGAAGAGCAGGAAGAAGGCAATCATGTATGATGCTGCCCCCTAATACTGCTGCTGACTCTGTTTTCTGCTCAGGGGATTTCCTGAGCCTCTTGTGGTTTGTCTTAGTGGGAACCCCCGCAGACCTCTTCTCCAGGTACTTGTCCAGTCTCCGCTTGAGTTCATGGAAACTTTTAGCAGGGACAGAGCTGAAGCTTCACTATCTTTGCGCTGCAGCTCTCACCTGTTGCCTTCTCGTGTCCCAGAACACATCCTCATATGTCACCTATGAGAAGGGAGAAACTTTTTCCCCGTAATGCAGTTATGCATTGGAACAAGTTGCCCAGAGAGACTGTGTAGTCTCCACGCTTGGAGGTTTTCAAGACTAGACCAGTTAAGGCCCTGAGAACATGTCAGACCTTACAGGTGACGCTGCTTTGAGCAGGAGGCTGGCCTTGATGAGCTCCTGAGGTCCCTGCTAACTTGCATTAATCTGTAATCCTCTAAAATGGCACCACAAGTTGCTGATATAGAGAAAGATATGCTGGATGCTTGGGGAGTTGTTCACATAATCCTCTTGCCAATCAACACAGGGATTTTTTTTAATTCCAGTGCTGAAGTAGTAATACTAGTTCTCACTGGGAGGAGCTTCCTCTTCCCCCCCAGGGAAGTTAAAATCCCTTCAAGTAAGGGATATCCCATAGATTTGTTGCCACAGTATTTCTTCACTCCCTTTATTGTTTCCAAGGCTGGGTGTGTTTCTGCGATACGGCTCATTTTTTCCATCCTCTTCTTATTCTTGGCAATCCAGGCCCTGAGTTGTCCAAACAACATGAGAATCCCGTGTTGCAGAAAATCCAGGTACCACTCTCACTTGATTTAGACAGTAATTTTAGGTTCAGCAGATGACCATTGGAAAAAATCCAACAGATAAGTCTTCTGCTGTGACCACTGCCAAAGCTTGGTGCACCACTGTGGGATTTGCTGATGTTCAGCACCAGGATTTGACACCAGCGGTCTTACACAACGTTCTTAGAAGTAAGATGCTGGAGTGCCAGTTGCCCCAAATTCCCCATTAAACCCCAAATTGTCACCAATTATTCCAAATAGAGATTTACCATCACATCCTGTCGCAACTCAGAGCCAGGAGTAAAATATGTACACTCATTCCACTTAGATGTGGATATCAAGCACGTATGTTAATGTACTGCTTGAGATGCATCCGCTCCAGGGGACTCCACATTGAGGTCTGCTGATGAGTCACTGAATGGGGGAGGCAAGTGTTAATTAGCTATTAAAGCACAAGACATAACATCGGGTCTAACAAAGAGACATAGACATCTCCATGGCTGTAAACTCATTCTAATTTTAATTAAAAACAACGGCCAAGCTCTTGGGTAAGAAGCAAGTAAAATACATTTTGGAGAGATGGAATTTATCGGGGTCCACCAGGTGATTTCAGCAATGCAGTTGTTAATGAAAGCAAACATGCTCCAGCACGAAGCAGTTTTCCCTGATAGTTGCCATCTCAAGAAGCGTGATGAAACGGGTCTGGCTTGTGAGAAACAAGAAAGGACAGAGCGTCACCAGCATGGAGGGAAAAAGGAAGCCCCTCTCTGTGTAGACAGGTTTAAAATGAGGGGAAATTAAGACATTTGTAACTGCATCTGAGTGCCGTAAAACATTATTTTTGCATTTTCCCTAGCCTGTTTTTGGTTAAGAAAGGGTTTGAGGTAACTGTATAACTTCCAAGCGTTCCCCACCAAGATGAAGGGAAAGCCTATGAAATTGGTGGCTGGAGGAGAATCAGTCCTCCAGGGAATCCTGTGCACCCAGTGAAGGGGCACAGCCAGGGCTGCCGGCCTTGCAGGACTAACAAAAGACAACGAAAACACCAACTCCCATTGGTAGGTGGTAGCCAGAAAGGCTATATGGGGATCAGCAAGATACTGGGGTGTATTTCTGAGTCTGCCGGTTCCCAAGAGAGCTTGTCACACCGACACATTAATTTCTAGTGTTTGCCTGCTCTTGGCACCGCACACCATTGCTGATGGGCACCCCACTGAGTGGGGAGTCAGGCTCTTCATGAACCCCTCATGAGCCCACAACTGAACTGCAAAGCTGAGAAGCAGATCTTAACATGAGATTTTTAACGTGGTTTTACACTGAAGCGGTGCAGCAGGGCAGGGGAAAATGGTCGGTCAGGACACCTGAAGGGACTCACCAGCTCTAGCCAGACTCTAAACTGGGCTCAGGGATCTGAACTATGTGCAACGTAAATCTTGCAATTCTGTGTCCTAGAGCAGGGATTGAGAGGGGACAAGGAAAGGAGATGATACAGGTCCACATGAACCTAAGTTTTCTGGCCAACCTCCATCTGTCTGTCTGCACCAGCCCAGCAAAGCGTTCTGTAATGCGTGGCATCTTATTGGCCTTGACTGCACACTGCTTGCATGTAAAACTGAAACGAGGACCGCAAAACACCACGATACAGGATGAGGAGGCGCCTCCACTCCTTCCCCTGTGCTTCCAGAGAGACCTTGATTTCCGAGACCAAACAGCCATGGTCTCTTAGCCTGGGACAGTGGGAGAAGGTCCCAGAGACCAGGTGGAGGAAACAGAACAAAGGGTACATGGTTTTTATCAATTGCAAGAGCTGTTTGCCATACCCAGTGTGGGACTGAAAACTTACTGGGAAGTTGTCCTGAGTAAGAGCCATTTTATTGCACATTTCCACAAAATGCTTCAGGTACTCTTCATCCAGGATCAGGTAAACAGGGACGTGCCGTCTGCTTGAGGCCTCCAGCAGGTCACACAGTATTTCCATGTCTGTAAACAGATCCATCACAATTGCTATCACCTAGGCAGGAGAAAAGAGGGGGGGGGGGGGGGGGGGGGGGCGGGGAGAACAAGAAACTGTTGAAATCTCATGCCCAAGTGAATTGCGCTTTAAACTATGAAGTAAGTATTCAAACCTCCCGAGCTAGTGAGCGTCTGTGGCCACACGAGTGGCTATTGGTTCCGGACCTTTGTGTTTAACAGCCCTTACCCCACCATGGCAGAAAAGATCGGTTTTAACAGCTATGAAGACATTCCCCATCCAGCTCCCTCCTGTCTCATCTATGAGTCACAGAAAGAAATAGCTGAAAGGGTAATGCACATGCACAGACTCTGAATATCACTGATGCAACAACTATGTGTTGCCTTAAGCAAATATGCCAGAAATACGGCATGTAAACAGAAGAGATGAGACTGCCCAAAATCGTTATTCTAACTGAATATGAGTGACTCCATAGATGACTAGCATATTAATATAAAGAAGTACCATATTTTTCAGGAAGGACACCCTGCCAGGTAAGGGAGAAGGTATCTTGATCGAGTATGTATACACGTCCTTGCTCCAAGATTACATCCTAGGGGCGGCTAGGCAAAATTGTAGAACAACGTGTGTGGGAAGGATGCCTTCCCTTTCCCTGCTGGCAGCACTCCTGTTAACGCAGCCAGGATTCAAGTGATAGTTATAAAACCTAACAGTAGGGAGAAGGAATAACGCTAACATTATTTAATAAAAAGAATTCAATAAAATCTGTCTCGGAAAAATGAAGACTTGCAAGATAAAGTCTCCAAGGGAGAGGGTTTAAAAAGAAAAATAATTTTAAAGAGAACTGCCAGTTCTTTAGAGAACGAGACTGAAGAAGGCCATGGCACCCCATCCCACTGTGGAGATGGGATGGGAGGCAGCAGAACATCTTGGCTAAATGAAATCTCCAGAAACTGGAAGGAAAATACAGAAAATAGAAAGTAGGTCATGACAAACACTACTACACGCGCGTTGACCCAGAACTAGAAAATTCAAAGTACAGTATGACCTGCAACCAGAACAATGGATCAAGGGGAATCAACCATAAATAAAGATGTGACTGTAGAAGCTGTTCCACTGTTCTTCACGGAGCGAGCCTGCCAGCACACAACATCAAGGGAGGGACTGCTGGGATCATCTGTTGGCCGTCACCATTAGTGACGGGCATCAGGGGGACATCTTAGAGAAGAAAGGAGCCGGCAGGGGAGCACTTGCTGAGCTGGATGATTTGTCAGGCCTGACGCCCTTCACCTGAGGGTGCCGGCAGAGCAATCTGTTAACTTAGGCCTTGAACCATTAACACTTAACAATGAGAACTCACGGAAGATGGCAACACACTGGGGGACTGAAAAAGTTAAAGTAGTGAAGGATTTACCGACAGGCCAGCTTCATTTCAAAAGCTGAAAAAATAACAGACCTACTGATCAAGTACTTTAGTGCCAGTCTTTACCGTATCTTAGCAGCAATTAAGATAACTGTTTGGTACTTGTAAATTGTGTGCACAACTCTGATTTTGTGAGTTTCTGCATCTAGTAGAGGATGCCCAAATAAAGATGGCCCAAAAAGCACTGGGTTTTGGAGTGAAGCTCTGGTGGCATACTTTACCCTGTTACTCAATGTTCATGCCCTGCACTACACCTTGCACACAAAACGCGCGAGAGTTTGTTCTGCTGCTCATTGTGCACCCCATGAGGCGGTAGGAATCCTGTTTTTAAACACCTCCTCCGCCTGTGTTAGAGCACGGCCATGAATGCAGTCCTCCATAGTCCACATCACCTTATGGAGCGGACCACGAGGGTGAGCTTTCCTCTGCCACTTTTGCTCAGCTGCTTCTCTTTAAACAGAGTTCAATGCAGAGGACAGCAGTGAGGCTGACTTCTAAATGTGCAGAGGTTCAAGCTTTAAATAGGAGCAGGCTGAATCCTGTTTGTGGGTCTGTCCTGGAATAGCTTCAGAAAAGAGTAGAGGAGCTCCAAGTATCACTGCCCTTGGACGTGGGGACAGGCTCACGTTTCTGCTCCAGACTGGCACGCTGGCCCCAGGTCACCCACTGCCCAGTAGCTCTTCTGCTGTTTTCCTTAATAAACTGCTTCTTTCCAGGCTCATGTTCATGGTCTAGGCGCTGAGTGGAGGGAGCTGCCATGGGCAGAGCAGGGCCCCATTGGCTCCCCCATGATCTCCTGCACAATCTTTTGCCTGGTGAGCTAGCTCCTCTCAGCCCTGCTCTGCCTGCACACACCATGGAGAGACCTTCTGCACCAGAGCCATGGCAGAGTTGGGCAGCAACGTCAAATGGTTGCTTCCTGCTCCCTTGGGGATTTATCCCTTTTTGCAGATGGACAAGATTTCTTGGCTCTATATTGTTTGTCCCCGAAGACCATCTCTGCGATGATGCCTTACACACTGTCATTGGTCCTCAACAACTTGCAGAAGACCCCTGGCCCAGGCCACCACAGCAGGGTTTGGGGAAGAACCTTCCTGGAGGCTAGTTTGATCCCAGATATCCACATGGGACACAAGGCAGCTGTCATCAAGAGATAAAAGTCATTCCTACTGTCCAGGCGAGAACCACATCTCCACCCTCTCACCCTGGCCCTGGGAAATACAGGCTTCAGACGCTGACTCCAAAGGGCACCTCTTTTGTAACTCTCATCAGTGGTGTCTTCCCAGAAGCCTTGTGAGGCTCTGGCAAACTCTTCTCCCCTCCTGAAAGGCGCCCATCTGGCATGGACGGCAGCATCAGCCCTGGAAGAGCCCTGGAAGCAGCAAGAAGCATCTTTAACTTCCCAAATTAATGTTGCTGCTGGGCTATCAGCATTAGGTACTGCTGAGACCCACACAAAAAAGCAGGACTCCACCGCGTCTTTCCACATTGGCCTTCAGCCAAAAACCAAAGGCAATTCAGCCAAATTACTTTGATGGGTCACCCATTCTCTAATGATGAAGCACCAAGAAAAAAACCATAGCCTGAACCTTGTGTGAGGCCTCAGGCAAGTCCCTCTCAGCCACATTTGCCTCACGATATTCCAGCTCACCTCAAGCTCAGGTCTGGGGCAGGCTTGGCCCTGGAGACAATCTAAACTTGGCTTGGGAAGTCAGTATGATGGAGTCGAGAGAGACTGACGCTCCTTTGTCCCCTGACCCCACGTGCTCAGAGGCACGGCTTGTGCCTGTGTGTGCAGAAGGTCCACACCATCTCATTTTTCTCTACCGCTGCTCACAGGCTTTGGCAGAGTTCGGGCCTGTTCCTTGCCCCAAAATAGCAGTGCCAGTCCGCAGTGCTGGCTGTGAGAGGGACGGGGCTGAGCAGGCAGTAGCACAGCTGTGTGTGGCAGGACGTGGCACAGGGTCACCCGTGGCATCCCGTGCCCTGGGCTGGGTGCAGCTGGCTGCCAGGCAGACCTGCATCTCCTGGCAGGGCCCTGGCGTCAGCGCGGGAGCAAGCGCTCCAGGCAGTGGGACACCAGCTTGTGCAAGCTGGGTGGAGCCTTGCGTGATAGTCAGACTCATGTTTTCCAAAGCGGGTTTTCGCTTGGCATCAGGAGGTAGAACAGGCTGTACGTCTACTCATGGCCTCCTCGCATGCGATCCCGTCACAGGAGGGATTTGGGCAGAGTTGCTCCTGGTGGGCAAGCAGCCGCAGACAATGTCGGGCAAGAAGGCTGTCAGCCCCATGTGCGCTGCAGTGCGCAGTGAGGAGAGAGGGGAGGTCGTGCCCTGCCACAGGCTCACATGGTGGAGATGCAGGCACCCATGGTGGGGCTGGTCATTCCAAGTTATGGGTGTGACAGGACAACGGTAAGAGCCACCCAGATCACCATATCCTCTTGGTAAACAAAGCAGGCAGCTCTTATAATAACACCAGCTGCACCCCAAAGCCAAGAAGTTTTGGGGAAAGAAGACCCTGTAAGTCTTCCCCTGGAAGCCTCCTAAGAACGTATTGTCACAAAAGTGAGGTTTAAAGCCTCAGAGATTATTTCCAACAGCTCTATAAAGCGGTGGAAGTTGGGTACCTAAGTACCAGCTCCAATTCAGGTTCCTGAAAACTTGTGTCTCACGTGTAAAAGCCTTGGGCATTTAAGTCAATGTGGCCTTACAAACCTAAGCAACGCACATCCAGTGCCGGCACCCCCTCGGCTTCAGTGGTAGGAGCCACAAGGCTGGGGCTGGCTCTGACCATCCCTGTTCCTCACCATGCTGATCACGGCCTCCAAGCCCATGGCACAGCCTTGGCGGATCAGGCCACTGCAAAGACACAGCTGCCCCACAGGCTCTAGAGAACTCACCCCTTGCCATTGTGGGGTTAAACCACGGCATTTCTAAATCCACTTCTGGAAACTCACAATTCAGCAATTACTGCAGTCATCACTTTGGGAATTACAGCACTTACCAGCACCCCACCGGGGTTGCCATCTGTCTGGTTTCTAACCAGCACAGCTGGTTTTACTGGTATTTGCCAATAGCAGTGTGGTTTTGGTCATTACTCTAATGTTGCCATTTGAAGTGACACATTGCTTCTCTGGGGGACCACAAGCGACCCTTCTGTCATCACACGCAAACGCAGACATGCAGCCTGTGTCGGAGTTGTACAAGAGGGGTGAAAGAAGCAGCACGGACAGTTCAAAATAGATTGGAGCTCATCCAACAAAGGTAAAATTGTAATGGTATTATCAAATGGAGGCTGAGGTGTGGCTGCACTGCATCTCCTTATGTCTGCAAAGAGAAAAGCTCAAATCTGAACATACATCTTCAAAGACAGATGTTTAAATACAGCAAAGTAGAAAGACAAACCGCACCAGCACAAGGTACCAATAAAACAAATGCCCTTTTTGCTGATTTGTCAGTACAAATATGCTGTTGCAAAATACGTCAGCTGATGTTCTGTACGACTGTACAGGAGAAAACAGCAAACGGCATTTTGAGACACGCGCCTTCTGTCTACAGGACCCAGGAGAAGTGTTGGGGGTTCTCAACACCTTTCCCACATCCCACCAGCGCTCCATCCCCCTTCTGTGTTAGCTGTAACCACGCAGGAGGAGAATACCCTGAGGGAGGGATGTGTGACAAGGGCTTAAAGTCTAACGGGGGAAAATATTTGAAATGCAGAAACAACAGCTGAGAAGCTAAAAAGCAAGTGGTTCTCCACACAGTTGCTACTGGCACTTTAAGCAAAAGATGTTTTTACCTCTGGTTGCTGTTTAGTCATTAAAAGACATATAGGTAACATCCTTTTGGATGGTTTGATGAGCAAAATGACTCAGTAACTACTTAAAGATGTGTAACTGTGGTTGTGAATGAGCTCGAACTGCCATCAATGATAGAGTTAATCATGGGAAGCACTGGCCAGAGCTGCTAACCTAGAAGCCAGTAAAACACCAGTAATAAACAAATAAGATGGTTGAAAACTTATTCTCACATTTCATGCAACAGTCAAAAACACTACGTGAAAATCCCCAGCTTGAACATAAAGGCCTGAAGATTGTAGGGTAGATTTAGATTGGAGATTAGGAAGAAGTTCTTCACTGTGAGGGGGGTGAGCCCCTGGCCCAGGTTGCCCAGAGAAGCTGTGGCTGCCCCATCCCTGGAGGGGTTCAAGGCCAGGCTGGACGGGGCTTGGAGCAACCTGGGCTGGTGGGACGTGTCCCTGCCCAGGGCAGGGGGGTGGAACTAGATGGTCTTTAAGGTCCCTTCCAACCTGAACCATTCTGTGATTCTATTCTATGAGTCTATTGTCAGTGCTTTTTCAAGCCAATCTAAAAAAGCAGAAAGCTCAAAATGTACTTGAAGTCCAAGTAAAGTACCTACTGCCTGGGCAACCTCCCTGCAGCAATAGAGAAGTTCCTGTGAACTGAGAAAGCAGAAAGACGTTTTTTGTGTGGTTTAAAGGGTCATAATACCGAGGGAGATCCGGGACACATGCTAAGTGACAAGGGGACATTTCTTAGTAGTCATTTACTCTGTGCATTCTGCCATGACTACGTCTTAATCCCCATTGCTGAAAAGTAATATGGATTACTCACACTAAGTGTCACAGGACTTTCCAGATCATTTAAGATACCATAAATCAGCTGCCTGCAAGGACAAACAAAGCTTTTTGTCATTCACTTCCTGGACAAAATTTCCTGTATTTGCCTACAAAGGTGCAAGAGAAGTTCAGGCATTAAGCGGTGGCTGCTTCCAACTGAGCAGGAGCTTACATGGCAAAACGCTCTTCTTTTGGACAAAAGAAATAAAGAACCCCCTTTACTTCATATCGTGCCCAGATTCCAAGGATATGTGGTCCTGTGGTGATGCTGCACAGCAATCTGAGCTGCTGCACGGCCCCACTCTCATCTGCTGGAGACAACATACCTTTGCTCAGCTCTGCAGACGGTGACAGAAGAAAACATTTCAGCTCAGCCTGCCTGGAACAGCTCGTGTTCTAGACACAGCTGAAGGCCAGGCTTAACAATGCTTTATCTCCCCCCTTCTGCACTAGGCAGTAATGAATTTAAGGAGTGACGGTAAAGTTAAATAAGAAACTATGGAGTGATAAGAGAAATTGCCTAGAAGCTGACTAGTTAAAAGTGAACTTTGCACTAAAAGTTTACTCAGTATCTCCACGCTATTGACATGAAATACTACAAAAGAGAATTAACGTGGAACAGATGAAAAGAATCATAAAGAGGACAAAGACAATAAAAGCTGAAAATGTGTCTGCGATACAGTTGTCTGAGTTGCTACTTTAGCACACAGCATAGTGGCAAAGCGAAAAGAGACAAGAAGGAGCGTAATTTAGTGAGTAAATTCAAGCCAGGATTGTGCTTGGTAGGCAGGTATTGTAGTCATCTAGTTTGTATTACATCCGAGGGTTGGCAACCTCTACCCAGCAGAAACTGTGCGGTGGGGCAAAATGGGCTGGTCTTACTCATCCTCAGGGAGGCACAGACATCAAGTCTAGAAGATACGATGATGCATTCTAGCCTAGTGCAAGCCACAGTTTCAGTCCCGCAAGTTTACTCAGGTCCTACGTCCTCCCACTCTCCACCAGTGGTATCCTCTTCTCCTGCTTAACATGATGTCCAGGGGCTGGGAAAAAGCCTGGCCATGCAAACTGCCTGGGAGAGGGCAGAAGGGCTGGCTGGGCCACACTTGCCGGCTGAGGACGGCTAAGCCTTAATGCTGCGTGACCTGCCACTCACTTGCTCCGGGCTTCGGCACCGCGCTCTGCACACCCGCAAACAGAGACGCAGAGTGCCTTGCAGGGCATTGCCGGTGTGACATTTTCCCAGGCAGAAAGAAATTACAGGAAAGGAAAGGAGAAGGAACAGTTACAGGTCTGCTAGAGAAAAAGCAGTCACAGCGTGAGATCAGCCGCCCAGCCTGGGTCTGTGGGACCAGCCACTTGGACTCGGGTGCTGCAGCACAAGACCCCACTCCAGGCACGCAGCTCTATACATACCGTCCGTGCCCGGCTGATCAGAGACCGGAGCAAATCCTTAATGCTGTTAGCTTTGTTTCTTTGGAAAATCACAGTGGCTTGAGTCTGACCAGACGCCGTGAGGAACGGCGTCCCTGGCCACCCCAGCTCCAGCTCTGGAGGGTGCACGTCAGACATGAGTGGGAAGTAGGTGCCAGATGTTAGTTCAGAGTTGAGGGAGGACCTGTCTCCAGTGTCCACATTGCCAGGGTCAGCCTCTTTGTCTCTCATTGCACTGGAATTCTGAACACTTTGGTTTCTCTGGTGGCTCATATATTCCATGTCCAGGGTGGAAAGGAAAGGCAGCTCCCGTTCCTCAGCGATGGCACTCAGGTAGCCGCGTTCCCCCTGCTCGAGAAAGGCGTCTGTGGCAAGCCGGGCTGTTTCACTGTGCTGGAGCACCAATGGGGTGGCCTCCCTCCACCACGGCTTCTTCAGTTGCTCCAGGCGGCTCTTCAGTGGCCCAGACGCCCCTTGCTGGCCCCCATAGCTGCGGTGGAACTGGGGTCTCACCTCTACTGCTAAGTAGTTGAACATGACCAGAGCTGTTGATGCCAAGAAGTGCCTCTCCAGCTGGATTAGTCCTCTGTCCGACTCCAGGTCTCTTCTGGTCCTCTTGCACTCCTGAGCTCCTCCCAACAGGTTCCTTCAGGACTCAGCGTGAGCTCCACTCCTCCGCTTGGGAGTTAATCACCAGGTACGGCCGCCCACGCTGGGGGAGGAGCTGGCTTTCCCTCACTTGGCTTCCTCAGAAACACACCTGATACTTGGTGCTTAGAGTATCCCTTTTGCAAGGGGAGGAAGATCAGCTCTTTGAGCTGCTCCTGCCCTTTCCTTGTAACTGATTCGCGTACTGCCCTCCCCTTCCCTCCGGAGAGGTCCCCACCCTGGGCCGAGCAGGCTCTAACCTGTTTTGTCCCTTGTTGTGCTCACAGTGGAAATGCAGATGCTGAAACTTGTTCCTCTTGAAATTTGCTCCAAATCAAACATACTTTTCAGTGTCAGTTATAATGAAATACAAATATCCCGAGTGGATAATCAGACCCGGCCAAGAAACTCATTTATCCCTGAACCACAGCTAATGCCCCTCCTTTGCATTTCTTGGGAGCCTGTGCTCTGGTAGGCTGGCACCCAGAAAAAAAGCCAAAACACCATCTTTTTTGATATCCCAGGGTCACAGTGTTGGTATGAAGCACAGCAGGAATCTTAGCACAGCTCAAATACCACAGGGTACAGGAGCAACAGCTCATGTGGTCTTTTAGCATCTCCCCAGAGATCCTTCACGGGAGGGACTTTCAAACTTAGGAGCCTGGTGCTGCCTGAGTGATGATAGCGTCCACATGCTGTGTATTCTGGGATTAGTTAATTCCAGCTTCCCAAAAGCATCATGGAGCTATTTCTGGAGAAACAATATAGGCAGACATTAATACGTGATTTAAAGCGCTGTGTTCGGAAAGCACCGCCCAGAACACAGTGCAGTACGCGAAAAACTGTGCAGAGGAGGCACACGGGAGTCCCCAGCCTGCACCACAGGCCTCCCCCACCACGCTCAGCTCACTTACTCTGCAGCTACTCAACCCCACAGAGGCTAAATAGGGAATGAAGAACTGGCTGGATACTTGATCTCATCAGCTAAGCTTTTATCTGCAAGTTACAAAACCTCCGTAGATGAAACTCATCCAGGCTAAATTAAGTCATCTAAAAGCTAAATGTCTGGTCTCTAATAATCACCAAGTCAATGAAGAGAGACAGCCATGCCTAAGTGTGAACCAGCACGTTCAGGCACTAACTTCTAAGTCCGCTGGGATGGATCACATCCCCAGGGGACTCTCCCTCTCCATGGACTACAGTTGGAGCAGGACGATTAGTTCAGATCAGCTGTCTGGTCTTTAGATCCCTGAAGTCAGAATAAACTCTTACTGGGACTGTACAAACTGCAAGAACAGAAGCAAAGGAACATTCAGTCAGAAAATTTAAGTTGCCAGCCAGAGCTGTGCTGCAACTGCAGAGTGAGCAGCTGTGGACAGAAAATACGGGATAAAAGTATAATAAAGCTGCTGGCATAGAAGTGTTACAGGTGTAAATCAGTGTTAGAGCAGTTTAAAGAATAACATTGACTTAAAATGTGAGATGAACAGCCAAACACAATGTAAGGAAATTCGGGGGAAAAATGAAGGGGCTGTAACATGATGGGCCTTTTTCTGGAGCTGCTTTGCTTGGTGGTAACATAAAAGAAGGGTAACATCACCTGACTTTTTGCCTTGCTAAAGAGCGGAAAAAAGTCATCGAATGCATGTTTTCTGCCAGATAAACAACTGATTCTGTAAAGCAAAGGGATTTCCACTGACTCCAGCTGGTGTTTGGTAATGATCTACTCTCCCTCCAGTAATTTCTCATGGACCTCAGCACATGAAGAAAGCACAAATGATGTAAACATCTCCAGCCAAGCTTGTCGGGCTGGGCTTCTTCAACGGTGGTGGGGAGCAGCAGCTCCCTAGGGAGCGAGTTCCTTACCCTGCAGCAGGCATCTGAAACAGGCCAGGTGGAATGGGCCATGGAAGGGCTTATCTCTCCCCATAGAGCAGAAGGAGAGCTTGGGCTGCCCGAGTCAGCAGCAGAGGTTTACCATGCAGACATCTAAAATTAGATGAGAGGTGTCCTGTCCCTGCTGTCTGGCAAAGAGATAAGTGGCTGTAATTGGCACTCCACAGACTGATTGCCAACACAGGATGTGGGAATCGCATCAGCCGGTTTTTACCAGCTAAAAGCTAAAAGGATCTTATCTGGAAGCGTTGTCTACAACCTGTGGAGAAAGACAAGGGGAGAATTCCCTCTGGCTAAACGCACACCCCAAATCCCACTTCCAAGTCAGTGTCCCCAGGCAGCTGTAGTCTGGCTGATAGCCCAGCTCAGTCAGGATTCAAGCATTAGGCAATACTGCGTTCTTGTGTCCCACTACAGACGTTCTTGGAGCTCACCAAACACAAACACCTCGCCTGGACTTTCCACAAAACGTACCTGCTGCTTCCTCTTCAAGCACAGATGGCAGGGAGCCTGCCAACTTGTTTCACGATAGTACAGTTCTTGGAGAGCACTCCCCCGGGAACGCGAGAAGCCAGATTTGCTTTTCCCCCCCCTCCTTATTTCAGACTGAAACCCACATCTTCCACCACAAAACGTTGTGCTGCTCAAACATACTTATCTATAGGCATTTCTGGAAGGCATCTGCAGAGCAATGTTCCACTGTGCAGAACTGACTGGCTAGACATAAGCAGCAAGCGCAGCCAGATGAGAAAAGTCCAAATTTTAGTTACTGCGTTGAGATCTGTGTCACTGCTGAACTCACAGAGCAGTGAGGTGGCAAGTTTTTGTCTGAGGCTCCTGACCATGGTGTTACAGAACCATTCTTCTAAACACAGCAGCAGCACACAAATTCCTTGTTTCATTTTTTTCTCTTTGTATGTTAAGGCTCCTACAAGTCAGGGGAGAGGCAGCTTTGCACCCAGCAGAAGGAGGGCACAGGACACCGGTTGCCAGCTGTGGGCCAAATGATTCTAACCACTCCTGATGGCAGGGAAGATGGACAACCCGACCTCCTCCACTGGCTCCCTGCTCAGTCCTGCGCCCAGCACGTAAGTTCTTTCCAGTTGCCGCTCTGAGGTGCCCCACCACCCACGTGCCACGTAGGGAAGCCAACGTGGGGTGGCTCTGGTGGCCCTCCAAGGTCCAGCCCTGAGCTGCTTGGGGTGCCGGTTCACAGCTGTCATGAGAAGGACCACAGCATGCCTCTTCCCCAGGCTGCTCCCCTGTATGGAACACGTGAAAAAGCACTTTCAGACAACCTCTTCCTTCTCTCCTTCCAAAGGAAATACACAGAAATACAACTGGGCATTGTCACACCAGTGGGTCTAGTTACCAGCAGGAAGAGGGTACGAAGGGAAGGATGTGGGACAATGAGCAAATCCTCCTAAGATGCCTGGCTTTGACAGGATGTGGAGCAGCCCAGGAGGCTGGCAGCTGGGATGAGGAATGAACGAGCCCAGCTCACTCTTTCAGTCAGTGACATAATCATTAATGAAGGCTTTGCATATGCCAGACTCCGTGCTTCCTAAATAAGCGTAAAGGAGCTCTTACCTCCTGGGAGAGCTGCAGCAGCACGCCAACACCAACAGGAGCCAGCCTCAGCAACAGGTTGCAGGGTCCTCCTACATGAACGTACGTCTCTGCACAAGACAATAAGAACAGGACAGTGGATATTTCTGGCTCCTGCACGCAAGTGCAGGAAATTGCTTACACCAGTCTGGCCCAGGCCCTTCAAGCAGATCTATTGCCGCTTGACCTAAACTCCCTGGCAGCTCCCGGCACATCACACCTGGAGCAGCCACTGAAATGCAACAGCAGAAGGTGGAATCACGCTCCTGTGAGCTCCTGCTCTGCATTCCCAGTGAAAGGATGGGGCCCAAACATCTCTTCTGTCCCACAAATGAGCAGAGCAAGCTGTTAAGCAGGTTGAAGGACTGCAAGCAAAACGAGTACTCCCTCAACATGTTGAGCAACTTCAGGAAGAACGCATGTACAATGCACAGGACAGCCCTAAACACCTGGAGAAGGGGCAGTGGTAAAAAAAAAGTTCACCAGAGGACTCTGGGAAGGATCATGAGACTATTAATACGTGACTGCCCCATCCCAGCACAGGAGGCCAGGCAGCCCAGAGCGCCCGTGGGCAATACTCCCTTTGCAGGCAGAGAGGTGGATCCTTCGTGAGCACAGCACGATTGTCCAAGCAGCAGAGCCTACCTCCAGCTCACCTTGAGCCTCAGGGTCTTTCTGATGTCCTTGACAACTTTCCCAGGCTCCTGAGTAAGCTCCTGGCCTCTCCTTGACTTCTCAGAACTTCAGGAACAGACAGCCAGTGCTGAGGGGTAGGCTGTGCAGACACAACATGCACAAAAGATGAGGATATTGGTCCCTAAGACATGCCGCAGAGCGGCAGAAGTATCATCACCCAGACCGCTGGAAGAGGTGTTAATCTCACTGCAGGACACCAATGGCCATGTCGAGCCTGATGCGGCGCTGCTCAGCAGGAAGGATGGGGCACGGGTGTAACACAGTCTCTCGTAGAGAAAAGAGCAGAACAGTCTTGATTAAGAGTTTATCATACAAGAAGGCAACAGAGATCAGACAAAGCCGGGCAAATGTGAAGAGGCAAATGGGGAGGGCAGGAGCCTCTACAGGGGGGCGTCTACCAAGAAATGAGCTGCCACCAGCATCATCCAAAAAGCCCCATGCACTAGGCCAAGACCACAATCAAACCCCTGCAACGGGGCCTGAGAAGCTGGAGAACATCACAACATGCAACCGCTGTATTCCTGGCACAACTCTAGCAGCAGAAGAGTTAGAAAGGCACTCGGGAATTTCTAGGTATTAACATCAACATTTGTGAACTGCCAATGCTGGTATTTTCATCTTCCTGGATGAAAGTACACACAGCCCAGTTTCGGAGCTGAAGACGGGGAGTGAATTGCTCAGTGTAGCTGTAGAGGGGACCAGCAAACTCCTCCAAATGCTCACACAGTACTTCAGTTCATCTCCCAGATGCAGATAACCTTTGCTACATGCTGAGGATTAAACTGGTCCCACAGAAACGCTACAAGTAGACTGCACCAAGTCTATGTTGATTTGAATTTCTGAAGGTGGGCCTCCTCTGCACGGTTTTGGAAGTAGGAGAGTATGGAAAAATACGACCATGTGTCACTGGGTATGGCGTGGCTCCTTCTGCCTCTCTAAGTGGTGTCATGCAGTGGGACACATCACAGGGACCACACTTGCAGAACCAGCCACCATGACAGGCTGAGAGAGCTGGGGGGGTTCAGCCTGGAGAAGAGAAGGCTCCGGGGAGACCTTAGAGCCCCTTCCAGTCCCTGAAGGGGCTACAGGAAAGCTGGGGAGGGGCTGTTTGCAAGGGCGTGTAGCGATAGGACGAGGGACAATGGTTTAAACTAGAGCAGGGCAGGGTTAGATCAGACATTAGGAAGAAGTTCTTTACACTGAGGGTGGTGAGAGACTGGCCGAGGTTGCCCAGAGAGGTGGGGGAGGCCCCATCCCTGGAGACATTCAAGGCCAGGCTGGATGAGGCTCTGAGCAACCTGATGGAGTTGAAGATGTCCCTGCTGACTGCAGGGGGGTTGGACTAGATGGCCTTTAAAGGTCCCTTCCAACCCCACACATTCTGCAATTCTATGATCCCCTCCCAGCTGATGCTTACCCTCCCATGCCCTTGCTATGCTTCCTCTACTCTACATTCATCTAATTTAAAGCTCTAGTAGAAAATTTTGCTCTTGCTCACGTCTCCAGCTTCTGCTTACCTTATTTGCCAAGCCAAAGGCAGAGTGAGACAGGTCCATAGCTAAGTCCAACTGCTACGTCAGTTCTGACACGAGGGCTCAGTGGGGCAGAAGCACGACTACAAACCTCACTTGGCGGAAGATGAGGAGTTGGAAATCTGGGAAGTGGTAATTGCACTTTAACCGGGCTTAGGCACCTGGACAGCACAGGAAACATGGAGATCATCAAGGACCCTGTGTTCTTAGCACTTCAGCTGTTTAAAGATGCAGGAGAAAACTGTTGAGATAAATATCAAAAGACGGTGTCGACACAGAAGCTGGGATGACACAGAAAAACCTGTGACCACCTAAAATACAGAGCAGGCATCGAAGGGTATCAGATGAATTCCCCCCACACTCCAAAACGTCTCAGAATATCTATTTGAAGCAAGGGATTTCCCAGATTTGACCCTGGGGGCACCTACCCTCCCACTGGTGCGAAACAGCAGAGAAGGAAGACGCTGAGCATTGGCCCTTCTTTTCTGCTTACAGAAACAAAAAAGCCAAGATCGAGCTGAAATAATGAGAGTTTCCTACAGGCTCATGGCTCTTGATTTTAAGACACCTGGGAAAGTCAAAGGAACAAGTCCTTTGGAATAACAAGTGATGCCCAAATTCCTTATACGAGATAGGAGCTCAGGTTGGATGATAAAGTGCTCAACACGGCTCCTTCCAGAAGAAACATGCATCCATATATTCACTTAAAATACACTAAGTGTCCTCAAGACAATGCTCTGAGACCACTTTCAAAAAACCCAACAGCATAGACAAAGATCTGTCCATAAGCAAAATAACTTCAATCATTCCCTCTACAAAATCCTCGAAAATGGGGAAAGATGGGCTTTTCAATGTTTGGTTAAGACCCCTGTGTTCTGCTGCACGTGAGGCAGCGCTATACACAGGCAGCATTTTTACCTGCTAATTGCGGCTGCTGTGACGCTTGTAAGGTGCAGGTTTTGCTACCGGAAATGCATTCTCTCTCAAGGACTCTAAATTCTGGTTGTAAAGATGTCATATACATGGTATCGGCAAGGCACATTTCTAGCCTATTGGCACGCCACCCCCAAGAGTAAGAGAGAGGGGTCATATTCTACATCCAAAGCCCGTCTCCAGGTAACTCATGGCTGGGGAGCAAAGGGAGCAAAGTCTTCTCTCGTCCTACGTAGCCTCCAGTGTCCTTTTCCTCTCTAACAGATTACCCTTTTAATTCATAGACAGTTTCTGCCTTATTCTCTTAACAGACCCTGCACACTCCTGGCCAAAACACACCCCGAGCGCTGGCTCAGCTCTGCAACAGCGGGAGGGGTGAAGGCATTTTATGGAACGAGCGGAGCGCTATGATTATAGCTCTTTATTCTCATATTAATAAAAAGCAGAAAAGCAGGTGCCAGTGACCATAATCTGGCACCGTGATTTCTGGAGCCTCCTGCCCATAAATACAGGGGGAGGTTCCATGCTGACCACGCAGCTGGCCCATAGTGGGAACACAAAAGGCACTGTCACCTCCAGGCTCGTGGTCCACGAATCCTGCCACCTTGCTGGCTTCACGGCCCCAGCACCACAGACGCTGCACGAGCACCAGGCTGGATGGTGGTGTTCTCCCAGTCCCGTGTTCCCATGGCATGGATAACATGAGCCCAGGTTTAAATTACATAGCAGGAAAGGGGTTAAAGTTTAAACGACTGTTTTGTATATGAATTAACGTATGTAGCTTTGAGCCAAAATATCTACCATTAATTTTTCCACCTATTTCAGGAGCAGTAAGATACACAAAGTAAAGTTTATTTTGGTACTTGGTATACTTCACTCTCATTAAAAATAAATTAATCAGCAAATTCCTACACAGCTCAGTCTTCTTTTATGTAAATACAACCCAGCTGTAATGAATTACAAGGTGTTATTATCTCACACACACTGTATAATACTTCACACATAAGAGGTTTCTCTGCTTAGCTCAGCTTTCAACAAAAGCATCTTAAATAAACTGCAAGCAAGTTGTTTGGTCTGTAATGTTTTCACAGAGAAGGGATACACCTCACACATAGAGGGTTTCTTTACATGACTCATTTTATAACAAGTTAAACTGAGGAAGTTCGCCTTGAAAAAAAAATAACAAAATGCCTTTTTTATACACAGAAGGCTCCCTAAGAGAAGATTTAAAAAAAAAAAAAAAAGAAAAAAAAAAGGCAAGCCAGTGTTTGGGAGCCTATATTCTGCATCCCGCTGCTCTTTACACAGAGAAGGGATGTCAACTATTCCCCAAAACACACAGTACGAAGAAAGCAGCTTCAGAGGAAGAACAGTCACAGCCAGGCACAGTCACGCTTTCACCAGATTAAAGAGTCACAAATTAAGGATTAATTCCACAAATTAAGCATTACCACCTCTGACTTTTGTTTAATAGTTTTATTAGGAATAAATCCTGATATTATAGGGCTTATTCTTATTGAAAGCGCACAGGGCAGAGAGAAAACACACACACATCAATTTCACCCAGACTGACATTTATTATGGAGTAGGATTTTAGACAGGAGAGAAATGAAAACTGGTTTTGTCACTGACCTGGGAAGAGCCCAGTGAACCATCCCCCTGCGCAGCGCACCTTGGCCTCTGCTGACCTCATCAGCGGAGCTCTTGCTCCTGTAATTACTACCTTGGCGTCATCTGCCTGCACGGCCACGTAAAGTTTTCACTGGTGTTGACAGGTCTTGCTAAAAGGCCCTGGACCACTGCTTTGGGGGAGGGAGGACAGCACGGTCCTGTCCCACCGAGAGCCACCGGCAGAACCAGGGATGTTCTTTTCATAAAGGAATTCTTAGACCATAACTCTAAAGAGAACATGGAAATATCAGCAAGGCAGACTGAAATAACGAGTACTCTAAGGCAGATTTTAGTGACAGCCCAGCCACATCTTGGACTTTATTCTCATTAAAACGGCAAGAGTCGTAGGGGATTACTAGGGACTGTGCATTATTCTTTGCATCCTCCTATCCCTGTGCAACAGAGCAGAGAATTCCTAAAAAGGATTTTCACAGAAAACCCTTCAGAATCTGTTAAAGCAATTCTTAACTCCACTAAAGCAAAAATGGACCATTCCGTCTTGATATCAGGCTTTTAAAATACATTAACATCTAATACGCAAAGCTCAGATTTGCATTCACCACCATTCAGCGAGCAGAGGAACACTGCTGTGTCTCCATGTAGCAGCTCTCCAAACAAGGCAAAGGACAGCAGCGTCTTCTTGAGATAACTCTAAGTCATGGTAAAACATCTGGTTCCCTAAAGACAGAAGGCAGGTCTTTCAGTTTGTCAGCAAGGAGCCCTCAGTGCCATAAAAAGGGCAGAGGTTCTCAAACCAACTAGCATTTATTGGCAGCTGAACATTCAGAAGAGTACGGCTGTCCCATTTGCTACTGAGTCACCACGGATAGGATATCTAATTACATGTTTTCTTTTCAACAGCAGATTTTCCTTCCTGACCCCACTGATAGAAGTGGCAGGCGCCGGCGCTCTCAGAGTCCTTCGTCATTGTAAATAGGGGAATGGGGCTTGAGGATGCTGCGGGCGTTGCTCTCCACCAGCGGCCGCCAGCTCACCTCGCCCGTCAGCAGCAGGTCCTCCCCGCTCAGCGCATCCAGGTGCTGCACCTGCAAGGACAGGACATTAGCACAAGGTGTCCCATCACCCATTCAAGCTCCTCAGGAGCTACGTAAACCAGAAAGAAAGCAGTACAGGGAGATTTTAGCATACTTTGACATTTGGGTGAGGTAGAGGTAGACCGAAAGAGATAATTGAGGACTGCGTAAGTGTCATGGAAACGCTGGGAGATAAGTATCTGCAGATCCACTGGAGTTAACTGCATAAGGCCTTCTCCTAACGCCTTAGCTAATGCTTCCTCTGAAAGTTTGGCAACAGGACAAAGAAGCACCACGCAAAGCTGACACGAGTCATTTTATCTTCCTGGCAGTTAATTCAGATGACACGCTGTAGTACCATCACCTACCCGGAGTGCCCTCATAAAAGGGTTTTGCATAGACCAAAACTGAAGAAAAAAAGCCCGACCAGCAGGGAGCATCTAGTGACAGGGCATGCTCTAGTGACAGAGATTGTAGAGGGTTTTTTTTTTTTGGTGTGTGTATGGTTGGACTCGATGATCTCAAAGGTCCTTTCCAACCATGAAGATTCCATGATTCTATGATCTGAGAGTTATAATATAAAAGCACGTGAGCTGGAGGAGACGGGCATGGAATGAACACTCATTCTTGCAACACAAGAAATACTTGGGACCAAATGAAATTTTAAGGTGCAATGTAAAACCTCTTGTCATATACCATAGGGTTAACTTGCTGCCACAGGACACTGCAAAGGGACCAGGGTGGGGGTTGGGGTGGGGACAGGGGAAAAAGTCCATCAAGGGTCAGAAAAAGACAAAACCACCACCTCTGGCACGGAAATTCTGTGAACAAAGATTGCTAGGAGAGCTGACCAGGGAAATAGTACACATGCTTGCCCTGTTACTACATTCTTCTCTGGCATCTGCTAATAGCCACTGTTTAAAGACAGGATCAGCGAGAAATTGTGGGAAAGACCTCGGACACAATGCTTACTGGAAACAAAAGGTAATTCGACGAGGAATTTCTCAAGAGAGGACAGAATACGCCAATGGCCACAGAGGGTCAGACCAAAGAGCCACCTAAGCACAATATCTTGTTTCTGACAGTCATCAACAGGGATCCCCCAGGAGCAGTTACATACAATGCATGCAGCCAATGTTATTTTCCTTGTTTATTTTCCCTTCCTCTCAAAATTTGTTAGGTTGGGGATTTTGAGCTGGAGGTGGTTGTGGATTTAATAGCCCTGCACAGACTTCTCCATGAACCTTGCCACTGGGTTTGGGACCCACCTGCAATCGTAGCATCCCAACCAACCTGTGGCAACGTTACGTCCCCACGTCCTTGTATCAGTAAACAGCCTTTCCTTGCTCACCTTTCACATGCCTTCAAGATTTCCCAGAGCTGCCTCATATTTTTTCTCAGCTGTTTTTCAGGCAGATCCTACTCATTGCTAATAAAGGAGCCGTTTCATGTCACCCTTATGTTTCTTCTCCTGAGCCTTCTTCAGTTCAGTATTTATCTTTCTTGATGGTCAGAATCCAAACTATACACATTATTCAAGATCACAAGGGTACCATGGATTTAAAAAGTGGCATGACAACACTATTTTCTGTGTTCCTTCCTTAGTAGTTCTGAGCATTTGTTTTACTTTTTTTTTTTTAAACACTACAGAGTGCTGAGCTGACATTTTGATAATACAATTACAGTCTCAAGGACTCATTCCTGTGTGGTACCAGACAGTTTAGAGCTCATAATACGTATGTACAGCTCAGACTGTTTTTCAAGTGCACCACTTCAGAGGTGTCTACAGGAATGCCCTGCCCTCACGGGAGCTGTGTCGATTCTTCCCCGGTGCGCCACATTCATCTGTGCGGCCACTGGTTCCTATTCAAATGCTGACAGCTTCTGTCCTATCCTTTGCTTGAATATACAGAAGTGCAACAAATTCCCCACTTGGCAGCATATTGTCCCAAATTACATACTCCTTATATGTGTTTGCTCCCTGCCAATCTTCAGTTTTAAACTTTCCTATAGCCTAATTGATATTAAGCATTAAATTAAGTCTGTCCCTCCTGAGAAGCCCTCTAGCATTCCAGAAGCGGCCTCAATCCCTTACAAAGTTCAGCCCTTTACTTCCCGTACCATTTTCTCAGACACGCACTGAAAGACTCTCTCTCCGAATCTCCATCTGGTCCTGCATACAGTACTGGAAACATTACAGAGAATGCTGCTGTGGAAGTTCTGGTCTGCAATACCCTGTCCAACAGCCCACACTCTTCCTCCAGAACCCCCCTTACCCCTTTTCTGTCTTTGGTACCCACCTGGACCACATCCTACCAATATTTCCTGGTTCACAAACCTCCAAAGGGCTGAGAGGACAAACACTACTTGATATTGTGTCCTCCACGTAATAACTGAAAGAAACAGAAATAATTCTGGAAAACAAAACCTTTTACTTCTTTCCCACAAAGATCACTAGGAGACTTTGAAGCTCTGCGTGCTATTTCATTACGAAGAGGATCCCAACTCCGCAACATCAGCCATAATTCTACAACAAACTGCAGCCCCTTTCTGACACATTTTGTCACGCCCCTCTGTAGCACAGGTCCAGAAAAAGATGCGCAAAATTGCTTTCAATATTCTGTGAATGTCTCTGCAGTTGTTTTTCATCAAACTGCAATAAGTATCAGCGCGTTTTTGCCATTGAATATAAAAATCAGTTATGTTTATGAGGAGAACTGAGGGAACTGAGCTACGTAGTATGCAAGCAATAAAAACTAATATTTAATATTCTAAACAAGAGAATGAAGAGAAGTCGCCCTATGAGCTGTATTTTACCTGTTTGCGCACATACTCTACAAGTAATTCCAGATGCCGAGGGTCCTCACAGTTCTTGTTAAAAAGGTTTCTCCAAAGAGCTGCTGCCAGGACGTGATCATCAGACAAGATTCCCTAAAGGAAGTACAGAGGGGGGTTAAAAACTGCCCGCGAAGAGGGTCTGAGCACAAGGCAAGCACCTTGCTCTGTTTAGCAACTAACAGGATTAGCTGACTTAAAGCCCACAGCTGCTATGGACTGCACCTACGAACAGGCATCAACATCACTCTTTCCCAGAATGGAAAAACAATCCTGGCGTTAAATTAACAGAGCAGCCTCTAACAAATATTCTGGCAAGTTAATTTGGGAAAAAAACTGGGTCAGGGTATTCCTAATATGGCGGTCGATAATTGCTTTTCTTCATTATGAAATGTTTACCATAAAAATTTTGGCATTACAGAGAAGAGAACACAGAATTGTGTGAAGCCCATGACACTTGGAAAAGAAAAAATAAAGGATATTTAATACAATGTTGCAGAAATGCAGTCAGGACTTTGCTTTTTGCTTTGCTTTTCTGTTTTTCATTCTAAATGAGAGAGAACTCCTCCTCGTCAAGAACTATCTAGATTTTTCCAGTTAAATCTAATATTAAATTTGGCTTACACAAGCATCACATCCATGAGTGCTTTTTGTCTAAGTTCTCTCCCACTTTTATTGTCTTTTTAGGTTATGTGGTGTTACCAACACATAACTCCTGTCTTCTGCTAACACGTTTGCCAACAGCGAGACAGGACTTCAAAATATTCAGTTAAAAATAAAAAAGGTCAACATTTGTCTTTAATTTAACCAGACATTTTGTTTCCAAAAAAAGAGTGTCAACAAAAAGAGAAAGAAAAAAAACAGACACAGGCAGACACATCCCGGCTATACCTAAAACTAGGTTAAAGACTTGCATGCATAACATTGTCCACAACTCTATGAAGTTTACATTTACAAGATATTAATAATGCAAATCACCATGCAAAAAATAACATCAACATGTGAATAAGAAGAGCATCTGAACAGCAACTCCCACTACAGCAAAAAAATAGTGACTAAAAAGAGATGATGTAATTGTATTTCCTTTTTGAAAGTCCTGCAGACACAGTGGTGCTTTTGCCTCCCCATATTATTATACACTTCCTATAAATGCCCTCTCACACAGACTCCCTATAGATGCTCTCTTTGATTTCAAAGTATAGCTAAGTACTATGGGATTCAGAGGGAGGAAATGATTTACTGACCGTCAAGCAGTGACGGTGAAGCAGTGCAAAGAACGTCCCTCCTTCCACTTCCCATGGCTTAAATCAATATGCTGTGTCCTTTCTTTTTTCTTAAAAGCACTTTAATTCAAGGCATAAGATGATCACAATAACTAAGAAGCCTGCTTCCATAACCTAACATTTCTCCAAAGATATATACTGCAAATATTTTACCCATTTGGAGCATTCTGTGTTCGTGAATTTGATGGTCTATTTGTTCTTGCACATTCTCTGAAAACATCCTTCTTACCTCATCATATCCAAACAGAGCTGCATAGAAATTTTCTACCATGCTTCTCAAATCTTCCTTTAGAGCAACAGAATTAATCTGAAAAATAAACCAGAAAGCCATCTGTATAGGCTTTAAAAGAGGAGGTGATGCAAAAATATTACCGCTTTCACTCCCAGTAGGCAAAGAAGGAACAGTGCCTTGGCCCACATCGGTGGGGATTTGGCTGGAAGTAACGGTGTTAGTGCACTCAAACATTTTAGAACATGCAATGCAGCTCCACTAATTCTGTACACAAATGAAAATCAGCGTTACTCAGAATATATGAATAGCAGAAAAATTCTCAGCCACTGGTGCTGACATACAGCTGCGCGAGCGGTGGAAAAAATGCAAGTGGGGAAAGAGCGAAGGCAAGGCTTCCTTTCAGCAGCAGCACAGGCTAAGATAACGAAGACTCCTCTGCGTTTTAACTACGAAGCAGGTTCTCCAGACCTGGATTCATTCACACAGGTCTTTTAGAAACTCAGAGGTTTTTCAACACTTTTTCTAGAGCACAGACTCCGGAGCTGGATGTGCTACTACAGCAACAGTGTTGTAATGCTAAAGACAGAGGCGCATCCTTCCCACTGCTCCCTCCTTACTTGTCAATATTGACTTTCTCAGTCAGGAATCACACCAATTCTGTATCTACCGCATCTTACTAGAAGCTCAGACTTACTAGTTTTGGACTACGACTAAATTTCTTTCAGAGTTTGTGATGATCCAGCTACTTCTCCCTGTGCTGTAAGAGTGACTCAGTCCACATTCTGCACCAACTTTTGACTAAATTTAACAGTTGCTTAAATATTTGCTGGTTTGGTCTAAGCTACCCGTTGGCTTCCAGAACTGACCCCATGTGAGGTGAAGACTGCACCAGATTTCCTGCAGAGTGATGGCTGAAATACCTCATGTGCATCCCCCTCACATAAACTGCCTATTCCTTGTGCCTGCGCTTTTTACTTCTACCAACAAAATGATTTAATAAACAGTTCCTCTCCCCAGGGCTAAGCTACGCTTCAACTGGTAAAGCTGCTTCTCTGCATTGACTCTCACGAGAGATCTAAGAGATCCCAAGCATTTATTTTCTACAGCTCTCGCGTACAACGCAAGTATAAGTGACAATTGTCATAACTGCCCGCTAGCGGAGCACTGCTGTAGGAGACTGCATCTTGGAGACAGGTTTTACAAAAAAAGAAAAGTGCAACCAGGAACGGAGGGTAAGACATCAGTTCTGCTATGGAATAAGCGCTGCCGTCTTTGATGTACGGCTTATCGCAAGGCAAACGAAAAGCTGTGAAAACTCACAGATCCAAAATATTAATACTTATGACAGCATGAACCACATGTCCCAAACACTATCCTTAAGAGTCCTCACCTTGGTAATTATACAACAGCTTTTCTACCAAAATACGAATTAGTTTTTGCCAGGCTAGCAAATCTCCAGTTTAAATATTCTTCCATGAAACCACTATCTTTTTTCATCTGTTGATTTTTATAGAAATGCATGGAGTGCAAACACAAGGAAAATTCCTTTTATGTCAGTTACTCATATTTTTCCATTAATATAAACTATTAAAATTCATGCAGATATTTTATAGGCTATCAAGATTTGGAGACTGGTTATTACTGAACATTTAAAAAAAAGAACTAAGCATAAGAAATCAGAGGGTTAAATGATGACTGCAACTTCTGTAATGACTTAATTAAATTTTTATTGAGTACATAAACTATGATGTCATTTCTACCCAACCACGCTCAAACTTTCTCTGCATGTCAGAGATCGTGGTTTTTCTCAATAGAACATACTTCTAAATAAGCTGCACTTCTACAGCTCTAATAAGGGGGAGCAGGTCTCATGTAACACACTCAATAAATTATCCTTCCATTTTAAACAAACAAATTCCATGAGTTATTATATATTTGCCATGCACTTTTTATGACATAATAAAAATGTTACCTCAAGGATTACTTAACACATACTACAAATGTTACAGCAGGCAACTGCAAGGGGCAAAGAAAACAAATAGTCCCATTACAGAGACAAGTCCTGGACTATACATCCCCAGGGAAGCAGCTTTCTGTACTGAAAACAAAGAGCAGCAGCTTTAAGTTAGCAAGAAATAGATTGATGAAGCAGACAACCAAGTTAAACAAACACAGCAATAAATACATCTTAAAAGACAAACAGTTTAAAATATAAAATATGACTTTGGGGATGGAGCAGTATCTTAGGCCATAAAATTACATTTAAAGGAATATTGCAGTTTTTGAAGAATACAACCAGCATTGGTTAAGTACAAACATGGTAGGAAAAAATCCAGATCCAGAAAAATGAGTAAATCCAAATCAGCCTTTGTCGGAAACACTTCCTCTTTTTAAGCTTGTACATGTTCTTACCACTGGCAAGTTTCATGACCTAGTTGGTCATGACTCTGCTGCCTCTTCCACAGTTTGTTACTAAGATGAAAAACTGCTAGACAATTCCAAGTGAGTAATTGCTAATAACAAGGAAAAAAATCAGTAACACCTGGAGCTCTTCTAGGCACTTGGCCCCTCGGCCTTCTTTGGAACAACGCACTGCAGAGCCATCACCAGAATGAATTTATATACCATCGCCTAAATTCACACACAGAACTATCTTAGCTCAAAACACGGAATACATTTTTGGTATATTTCTCACGTTTACTAGACCTTTTAAAAAAGGGAAATGTACAGCTAACGTATCTTCCTACTACATGTCACAACTTCTCATTGAAAGACTCCATGATCCCACGCTGTGCCTGCGAGACGACTACAGCACACGACTCCTGTGTTTTCACTAGTGTATTGAGTAAGAAACCTTGGCTTCAGCCTCAACGAGTTCAACATGCATCAGTCAACAGCCAGCTGGTGAGGCTTACTGGCATATCAGAAAATTTACAACGTCAAATCTCAGTTAAGGTCTTGCATTCTAACAAAATTTCTAGGAAAAAGCGAGCACGCTGCTTTACTGTATATGCTAGACGCGTATGAGAACACCTTATGTACGGGCACAGCTTTTAAAGTGAAAGCTGCTATAGGATTAGTCCGTATAAATGTCTTTTGTTGGATTGAGAGCATTCTTTTGTAATGAACCTCTCCTCATCCCCACTGACCGTGCTCTGTTTCACACCGCCGCGGAGTCTCGGTGTGCACAAACTGGGAAAGGTGCTCCGATGCGTGCTCCCTGCCGATGGGTGCTCAGCCCCTGGGACCAGCCCCGAAAAGACCATCCCCATCGAGCAGGGATGCTGGAGCATCAACCGTTACACTCCACACACGCGTTCCCCGCAGACCACACTAAATGCTAGTTTAGACATAGCTGCAGTGTCCAAGGGCTACACTATTTGAGAGCACTTTAACAGGAGTTTCTTTCTGTTACGGCTTTTGCCAGCACGTGTTGCACCCTTAAGCTACTTTTTAACACATTAATCCATCCATAGACTATAAAGCCAGAAGGGACACTTCCAACTGCACCTTGTACAAGCGCTAGTCATTGAATTTCATGCAGCAATTCCTCTCTTTAGGCCATAAGTTATGGTCGAACTAGATTTTTTTATGAAGAGATTTCAGCCAGAAGAAATGATTAGATCATAGAACCTGACCCTCTGCATATCACAGACCATTACATTTCCCCGCGTTCCCTCTGTACTAAGCTCAGCAAGTTGTGTTTGGCTAAAGCCTATCACCCTCACAGCTGAACATGTGTATCTCATTTCATATTTGAATTTTCTGGCTTAAGTTTCCACCCCCTCATTCTCATTATACCATTCCTGCTAGAATAAAAAGCCTCGTCTGTAGAATGTTTGTTCCTGTAGCCGTACGCAGTAGGTGTGTCGGCACAGTCATCTTTCCAAGCTCAGACTAGGCTCTTTAAGGTAAGGTTTACACTTGGTGCGCTGATATACATCATCAGTGCACTCCTGGAGTGGTCAAAGTTGCAAGAGCAAAGTAGTGGCTTATGCTGATGAAGTACAACTTAATCCATCTCTTGTGCAAGAGAAGTTACACAGGTGTGAGTACACTCCTGTTGTTACGAGTGAGCCAATCTGGGGACTCTGGTTAGCCACGCTGCCATGAGCATCAGTCCACTCCCACTGACGCTTTTCATTACTGGGACATTCGATACTGGCAGAAATTCCTGAAGAAGATACAGGACAAATCTTTTCATGATAAAAAAAACATCACTCCTCAAACATTAAGGCCTTTTTACATAGCTTCTCTCAAGTTGCATTTGGAAAGAATGACTTATAATATATAGTTTACATTAGTTATAAATAATATATAACCACATAGAGTTATATATGGGCTTTTTAAGTGTTTCCTGCCCTTTTAATAAACGCACATGCCGTTAAAATTGGAAAACCTGCATACAGCCCTTTTATTTCCTCCAATAACATAACTATTACTTCTAGGACAGTAATTTTGAAAATGACTGAGACTGTAGCTAGGATCAAAAAGATTAAATTAATAAAACAGATTAAAAATATCTCTGTAGCAAGGGGCCAAAAAGGCCAGTTCCTTCAGGCAATTTCACATAGTTGTGAAACGACAAAGATATTGCAGAAGTTTTTCCAATCTTCATTTTTTGAGTCTTTATTAACCACTCTCTGTCTGCAAACAAGCTGACTGGCTTGTAATTAGCTACAGCTGTGAATCCCCATATAGTTTAAAATATTAACTTTTCTGATAAATGCTCAAATTTTCTAATTAAAAGTAAGTAATTCTGTAATGCACCTCAGTAGATAAATAACTTCAGAGAATAGTTTTAAAGCCTTCAGTGTCCAGTGATAACATACTCAATATTGTATTAATCTAGGCAAAAGCTAAATGCCAGATTGTATCAGAACCAGCTCCTGCCAAAATCTTCAATCCATAAAAACAACATGTTAATGAAGAAAGACTTTTGCGTGCTCTGCTACCTTCATAACAATTGCACAGTCACCAATAACACTCCTTGCAGCATGGTTATTTCAAGCAGACATAGAAAAGCAAATTATACAACGTTATCTACATATTTCTGCAAAACCAGATGCTCACCCTCAGCTGTCCAGTACCAGGAAAATGAGGTATAATTCTGTCTGAGGTACAGATTTGGAAACTCTGCCATGGTAACAATTAAAGATGCAGAGTAGATCATGGTACAATCTTAACTGTATTCAATATATGGAGGCTTATTCCAAATTCCTTCATCTCTGTAGGACGTGGCTGGCAGAGTTCATTGACAATCTCTCAAGAGAAAGATCAGGGAAAAGAGGTCCCATCGCTGCGCTCTGACCAGCTGTGCTGATTCCCTGCAAGGGCAGGCAGTTGTAGAGGTTTCTTCCTGTGATGCCACTGTTAAAAACCTGCTTGCTAAAAGCCTAAAACGGATCACGAACAGGTTCCTGAACACACCAGAATCCAGAATTCAGCCTGATAAACTGAAAGGAAGTTATGTGACCAAGTTTAAAAGAAGCACTCGGAGAAGACAGTAGTAAAGGTAAATAAATCGTTAAGGTAGATATTCACTGTGAGCACTTACAGAGATCCTGTAGAACTCGATCTCTCTGCTGAGACAAACCTCAGTAACTGTCCGGAAGAGTCACACAGAGGAAACACTGTGCTGGGTCAGACCAAGGGTTCACCTTACCTGGGATCTCGCCTTCAACAGTAACCAGATACTGAGAGAAGTAAAAAGCCTACAAGCTGATATACATTTCCTCCAAGTGTTCTCCCAACCAACTTCAGCTCAGGCCAATTCTCAACCCTTGATATTTGTTTATAGAGCAACCTTCAAAAGGTGTCTATGTCAAGCAGCTTGTCCAGTAAACTTTCTGCATCCACAACGTGCTTCAGCAAGAACTGCCCTGGTCTGGTACCCGTGACGAGAATCACCACCTGGTGGCTTCCTGCTGGCTTCATCTGGTGGCCCAGTTTTTTCACTGCAGAAGGCAGCGAATGCGCATTCTTACAGCACTCGGGATTCTTAGAGTCCATCGTATTCCATGTGATACGATCTGCCCATA
Source organism: Sterna hirundo (assembly GCA_009819605.1). Taxonomy (NCBI): domain Eukaryota; kingdom Metazoa; phylum Chordata; class Aves; order Charadriiformes; family Laridae; genus Sterna; species Sterna hirundo. The sequence goes on along the minus strand of CM020447.1, from coordinate 2,164,742 downwards.
AAAAAAGACTTAAGATAACCTAATAATAAGTCAAGTGCAACAAAATCCCTGGGATCATAAAGTATTAAACTAAATGAAAGGTATTGGATGAAATTTAATGGGGCTGCAGAGCCATGAAAGGTGGCATCCATTTTGAAAAGTATTTCAGCAGGAGCAGGTAAGTGAAATTAGTAGAAAAAACAATAATAAATGAAAATAACAATCACAGATAATTGTAACCAGTAACATTCAAGGCTGATAAAGGTACTAGTAGAAGGTGTTAAAAAAAAAAAAAATAAAATTTCTATAACAATGCACACATGTTCAACAGCTCTAATTCCGGAAATTGATCTTAAAGAGATTTTGTGGAGAAATGTCAAAAAAATTTCAGTTAACAATTAAACCATGAAGAAAAAGACAAATAAATTTTAGGAATTATTATGAAAGGAACACAGAACAAAAGAGGAAAACTATCTGCCATAGTGTGCCTGCATATAAAACGCTGCACAGATTTGTTACCTTTTAATCTCAGAACAGATCTAAAAGAAATAGAAAACACCCAGAAAAGACCAAGGTAACCACATATGAGGAAACACTAGTTATATTCAGGAAGAAATGAGGAGGAAGGTGATGGAGAGGTAAAATCATAAATGGTATTGGACAGGTAAACAAGGAATTACTATTCATTGTTTCTTATTAAAAAAAAACATAGAAAAGGAGTTGATGAAATGACCAATTAATACTTTAAAAAGTTTCTCATGCAACACAATTAAGTGGCAGAAGTCATTATCCCAGGACATTAAAGAGCAACAACTACAAAAGGGGTAAAAAAAGGGACTGCACATTCATAGAGGACTTCTGTTAGTAGATACTAAATCTGATGGTCCCTGGGCAACTCTCCCATCACCCATTAGTGAGTGCTGAGACAATACACCAGAAAAAACACTGATACACAGTTCTGTTTCTTACACTTTTTCCCAAATATCTCTGGCCATTGCTAGAAACAGTACAGTGGATCTTCACCCGCCATTAGAAGGATGACTCCTGGTATGTTCGTTTTGTTCATTTTTTTATGATCTCTGCAGACGCTGACCAGTATCGCTCCTGCCCGTGTGTCTCCTCCTGCCCTGGCTTGCAGCAAGGCAGCCACAGCTCATTAACGATCCTGGATACAGTCACCAGGTCACTTGCTGACGTGGGTAGGAATTTCACCTGAAACAGGCTAGTGGAATTAAAAAAAAAAAAAAAAATTGCTACCTTCACTATAGCTTTTAGTAACCCCATGGAAAGAGGCTACATTTTATTAAGAAATAAGAGCAAGAATGATCCTGCTCATACCAAACTGATCATCATCCCCTGCGGGGGGTGTGAAATAATAAAAAGGCATTCTTTCTCCAAGAATGTGAGACCAGAACAAGCTTCTATTGGATAGGAACAGCCATCACCCATCTCCTCTCCTAAAAAACTCTCCACAAAGAAAAAAGAAGTTTATTTTGTGTCAAAATGGAGCGACAATTGCTGGGGTCCGTACAGTTAGTAAGCAATTAACAAGCCAAATCCTTGATGCCAACACCCAGCACTGCTACAGCGTTTATCCAGTGATATCCAGGACAAAGGCAAATACTCACTCTTACCATCTCACTTTCAAATTCATTCTGTAGTGCCTAGCAGACACTTATTTGTGTTTGCTCCATCAGATTCCCACTATTTCCTAGCACAGCCCTGTTCATACATGACCTGTTTGACGTTCTCCCATCAGTTCCACGTCTGGGTAAAATTCTAATTTGAAGTCACATTGCTTTCACCTTCTACCAATATTCTGCACCTTCTGGTTTCAATCATAAGCTGAGAAAAACCCCATTTCCCCAAGCACTCCTCCTCCCCAGGGCTTCAAAAACACGCACGCCACAGAATAGTTAACAGTTAAATATTTTCTTGCCAATATTTTAAGAGTGCAGAAGGTTCCAAATTGCTGGTAAAATAAACAATGCCAGACTGTGAAAACTCCTGCCTGCCATATACTCTGATGTTAACAAGAGTTTCTTTATTACTGTAACCTTTCAGAAGCGAACAAAAATTATTTCTCTACCCTAGTTCTGCCCTCAAGTAAAAGGCAAAGGAGGAAAGCGAACCATGAAAAAGCTGCATGGTAAGATACTGTGAATTTTCCATCTTACTTCTATATTTCATTCAGACTTGATGCTGCTGTGAATAAATAAACTTCCAGAATATCCTAAAAGCGTGAGCAAGGATTTTAAGAAGCCAAAAATTTCCTTACACACTTGTTTCCTCAATAACGCAGATTAAACCTTTATATGGGCCATCTTCCCTCCTGCAAGTACATAATAAAACAGGAAACACAAAAGGACAAATTTAGGATGCTCTCAATGAGACACATTATTTTCAAGCTCCTCAGTATGTAGCTCTTTCCCCTGGGGCTTTAGCCATGGACTTCCATCAACACAGGGTCTCTGCCATTTCCTCACTTTAAAAAAAAAAAAAATGAAGTCTTCAAATAGCGTCTCGAAATAGAAAGAACTGCTGGCACTTTTAGCACAAATGAGACAAATGACTATATAGTTCAGGTGACACTCCCTAAACCCACTGGTCATTGCCAGGCCCGCCAGCCTTCTCTTGCCTACCAAATACATTTGGAGTTTTGGAATCCACGCCCAAGCCCCCTGAAAACCAACTCAGATTAGTGTTGCTCATTTCACGCATATCAAAATTGTGTTGACCCCATCTTCCACCCATGATATCCATACCACTAGCGGAATCTCCCTTTTTACATGCAGTCATTCTCGTGGCCACAAGGCCACCCGACTAACTTGAAAACCAACACGATGTATGTTTTGCTAGCAACAAACAGATCTCCAAGATCAGATACACTGCTTATTTTGGTCAAATCTTTTAACCTTTTGCATTATTTCCCGCCCTTTGAATATGGAAACAACAACATTCAAGTTCTTCCAGACGTGTAATGATAATTAAGTAGTTAATATCAATAGAGATATAGCGAGGGCTGTGTATGGCCAAAAACAGAAGAGGAAAACACAACTGAGGACAGACAAGGGCATAGAAAGAATCTATTGAGCTTCCAAAACCGGAATGGGAACAGAAAAACACATCAGTTTGCCCAGACGTGTACAAAAGTATGGTATGCCGTTGCTTATACTAAGTAGTAAGCAAGCATGAAAGCCAGCATTGGAATTATGAAATGTATTGCATTTGCACTTCCCGATCATTACCATTTATTCTACTGTGTGAGCTTTTAGGAAAAGCAGTCAAAAATAAGGGCTTCATAGAGCACTCAGTTTTATGAATAGATAAAACGGGCCAGAGAAGTCAGAAAACGAAGTATCAAAAAAACCTTGGGTTCTAACAGGAAAATAGAAACATTTGCAAACCCGCTACCTAGCCAGGCTTCAAGACCCTGCAGTATGTGCATCGCAAACACGAAGACATTGTGTCTGTGGCAGAACTGAAGATTGGCCTTTGAAGGAGTTTGACAATGAAGTGGCACTGAGCTGCTTGCTGGAGAAGCTGATGCAGAGTGCCAGCACTGGCAGATTGCCAAGCCACTGCCCCAGCACGTACCACAGGGCACTGAAGCAAAAACCCCACTACTGGAGACAGCCAAGAGATGTAATGTCCTAGTGAGCAACAAGCCAGAGAGATGATCCTTGCAGCAGTTTTCGGAAGACATATGAGTGATGTCTAGGTCAGGAGAGAAAAAGGCGAGGCACGAGGATGCTAGCAGAGGAAAGCACTGATGATGGCAGATATGCAGCTGGGACAGAAAAGCAAGTATTTCAGATAAAGAAAGAAAGGAATTGAAGATGAACAGGAAAATCTGGAGTTGAAAGAAGCAAAGTCACGAAGAGGCTTCAACATGCAAGGGTGAATTTGAAGCAAGCAGACAAGAGGACAGATCCTGAGCTTCCATGGTGGACCTCTGCAGGAGGAGGCTGCTGGACGAGCATGGTGGATATTGGCAGCTCATGGCCGTTGAATCAAGTGAAGCAGCATGGCAGGGATGGAGATTGGGCTCAACAGGCACTGACAGCTGTGAAAGGATTAGTTGAACATGAGGGAACAAAAGGGAGGGGAGAGAGGTAGTGGTGCCAGCCTGAGATACAGAAAGGGCTCCTGCAAGAAAACAAAGAGAATTAACACGAGAGGTAAGAAAAGGTAGAGAGATAAACTAGTATCTCTACAAGGTAAGAAGTAGGAAGGAAAAACTATGTGACACACCTGGCAGAGGGGAAATGTGAAACCAGACGCACACCCTGAAAACAGAATCAGACACAAGCTTCAGTGATGCTTATGTTACTGTCTTTCAAGACAGGGAGGCACCAAAACCAACCAAAAACATATTCCTGAAGAGGAAGCAGCAGGTATCAGTGACGTTCTACCAGCAGCAAAAAGCACAAGCAACAATATGATTAAAACGTATTGGGAAGAACACAGAACCTCCCAACGGTTCGTTTGATTACTCTGATTTAGAAGTGACATTGGTCTTGGTATTTTTCTGTATTTACAAAGGAGCCTGAAACTGCATTCATGTTTTCACTGCAGCAGCTTAGAGCCGTTAAAAAAGAATTACAATGGCAACATGAGATACCTTGCTCCCAAGAGTCTCAACAGGCTTAGCCAAGTAGACCAGCTGATCTCAGTTGAGGAATGCCGGGGCAAACTCCAAAAGGATAGGAAGCTGGTAATGTAAATGTCCAAAATACGCAGCATAACAACATGTTACTTAGCCCCGCACTGACTGTGGGCAAATCACAAACTGGATCGTGAGTGATCTACAGGACACTGGCAGGAGCAGTGACAACGTAGCTGCTACCCGTCCTGTTGCGCCTGGAGACTGCGGCAGGTTCTGTAAGGATTATTTTCCTGTTTCTACCATCATCTCTCTCTACACTGTCAAAATAAAAATTATGCAGTTGTGGCGAGCTAGAAACTGGTAAGATTTTATATATTATGGTTTTCATTGAAAAATCATAACATTTTTCTCCTTAAAACGTCCTAGTAAAGTTATACATTTCAAAATATACATAGACCATTCGAAACTAAAACATCTCCTCTTTAGTTTTACAGGTTTTTCAAAACCTTTTTCAACCATATTGAAACACCATCCTCTATCTCACATCCCAATCCATTTCCTCAGACGAAGCCACTGTAATATTTTGCTTTGCTACAGCTCCTCCACCTCTGCCCCGCACTCCCCAACACTGCACTCACCTTCCTCTGCCCCGGCCCTGCCGGGCTCTCCCATCATAATGTAGCTTTGTTCTGGGCATCCCAAATCGACTCCATGATTTCCCATCAGATTTTAGGGACAGCCCTGAAAAGGCCTCCCTGAGCACTCAAGTACAGCAGCTTCCCACTGCAGGTGAAGCAACTGCAATAGTTCAACTCATACAAAGGTCAGGTTCTATTTTAAAACTGCATCAATTTTACGCCCTGTCCGCTCACCTTCTAAAGCCATTCTAGAATCTCACTTGTCTCACTCTGACCATGATTTCTGAGTTCTTAGAAATGTCAGGCTTTTTGTTCTCCACAGAAAGAGTAACTTAAACTGAACTGTATTAATTTTAGGAAGTTTTGTAGCTACTGTAAGGTAAAACGGTATTTTTAATCATCTGAAGTCTTCTAATTTTGAAGAGTATCAAGACAGAAAATGGCGTTCAAGTTCACAGAGCTCAATTCTGCTCCACTACACTGGCGTGAACCATGTTACTGACTCTGATGGTGTTACTCCAAATGCACACCAGTGTAACTGAGAGCACAGTATGGGTCACTGCGTATAAACAACCCTAAATGTATAACAAAGACTGTATTGTGCTATGCACAGCGGAGCAAATAAACGAGTTCAAAAGACACCTAGATGTGTTCCTGGAAAAAAACGGGGCAGGGGTCTAAGTGGTCTGGTGGGAAAACAGCAAAGTGAGATTAAGATAAATTAAAATAGGTTTGGCACGCTGGGCTTGACAGCCCCTCCTATTCTTATCTCTTTTGCACCTTTTAGAACACGTATGGTTTTATAATATGAATTGTTATTTTGTGCTGAAAAAAGCCCGACTCATTTCAGAAGCAGAATGCCACCACAACACTAATGCTGTTAAAAGCAGCCTGCAACAATTTACAGATATTTCAATACAGCCTGATGGATGTGATTTGCACCCAGAAGTGATGGGGGCGCAGAAGGGGTGTTCGATTTTCTTTTTGGTGTTTGGTTTTTTGGGCTTGGCGTTGCTTTGGGTTTTTTTGTCGTTTTGGTCTTTTAACTTCCTATCTATTGTCCAGTTCTCAGCTCAAATCATATTCCAGGGAACTCCAGTATCTACAAGTCCCTCGGATCAACTCTGCAGCTTCATCTAAGAGTATTAAAATACACTTAAACTGGTAACAATTGCTTTTATATACACAGAGTTTCTAAAACACAATACTCGGGTCAGTAAGGTTAATATTCAGGCTGCTAAAGAACTCCGTTAGAAAGACAAATAGCAGGAATTTATAGTACTGGCTGGATTCCCCTTCCAAACTGATTAGGCAGCCACCCGTTCGCATAGCATAAATCTAGTCACTGCGAGCCACAAGGTGGAGATCTCTGGCAAAGCAGGAGCGAAAGGAAGTCTTTTGCCCAGCCTAACATTACTATTAACACTCTGAGCCATTGCATCAAGCCAATTTTTCTGTTTGTTTTTAAAGTTTGATAGAAATGTCACTAGTGGAAAAATTAAGTAAAGAGCACTGGTTAGCCACAGAACTGGACACACCTGGGTGCAAACCCACCAAAAGAAACTGACTTCATTAGTAGTAGGGACAGCAGAGTAAAATTTATATCTGAAATCTGCCTGCACCAGTAGAATTTGCTGAGGCCACAGGCTCTCCGTGTGTTTTTACAGCTGTGTCAAGTTTTGGTTTCTGACTCTTGCCGACATTCAGGAGTGCTGAAGGAGCTCAGGGTAACAGGTCCCAAAACTTTGTAGCTGAGATTTAGATCTCAGCAATTTTAACAACCAGGTTTTGAAATAATACAAACTCCATTTGGAGTTGGAGCTGATGTAAATTAGTAGTTAAAATGCCTTACATTCTATCACTTTTGGCTCCAATGAACTTGTATATTTAAGAGCAGATGGCATATTTTAACAAACCATCAATACCAACTCGGGAATATAGTGTCCATTTTCTGCATCAAGTGCTGGAACTGCTGCTAGATAGGGAAAGGAGACGAAGAACTGCAGCTTTGCCTGTCAACAAGTTAAACTAATTGCATCCAAGTAGCAATTTCATACAGGTGCTCCGACACTTATACCCCAATACAGGAATGTACCAATCGGAGTTAAATACTGATGTTTGATATTCCGCATGAGAGTAAAAGCAGGGAGTGGAATTTCCTAACCTCCTAGGAGCTATGCAGATGATAACTTAGCGCCCTGAAAGTATTCAGTAAAGTTTCTTTTTATTTAACTTATTTTTGAGAAAGGCTCCGATTCTGAAATTCGAACGCATCATCAGAGGAACATTAACATAATCTTTTTTCGCCTACTATTCTTACCTCGATATATTTAACTCTCTTCTTTTGGAGACAGACTATATACTGACTGCAGAACTAAATTACTTTAAAATAAATAGCTGTTACACATATTCCTCAATCAGCTCACCCCTTGGTCATTACCCCATCTTCGTTTTACAACAACCATTGGGGATAAACACATCAAGATTAATAAGTAGGACCTAACACCTAGGGGAGCTGCCCTTTACTTCTTTATCACTTAAAACTCCTTCCAATTGCTAAAGCCAAGATGCGAGCAAGAGTTCCACCAGGCACACCTACGTGATGGGGGGAAAGTAAGCACAGAAGACTGAACACAGCAGGGAAGAGGCAGGAACTGCTCATGCAAGGGCACGGATGAAGTGGAATGTGAAGCTCGGATCACTGGCACTGAGAAAGGAAAACAAAGCAATGATAAGGAGCAAAGGAAGAGCTAACCTCTTAAAACGTCAATGCATAAATTACTTTCATCTAATATACAATAAGTACTACCAGAAGAGACAAAAAAGTTCATTCATCTTGACAAAATAACGTCTGGAAGATTAAGAATAATTAAAAGTTGAAAGAAAAAAAAAATCACTAAAAGATGACGAAAGCCCTATGCTTTCACAAACACTATGGGGAAGAGAACAGTCCTGATTTCCAAGTTTACAATCTAGGAGAGTTCACTATGCTTTCTTCCACACCATTAGTGCCTGGTCTAGTTAGCTGTTACCACAAGAGTTCACCTTCTCTAACAAGGAGTCTCATTAAAATCAATGGGCCTCTGTGCAGCTAAACTATATTAAATATACACACAGATGTAACTGTTTTTGAGATCAAGCCTTTAAATGTGTACTTACTTCATTTAAGCATCAGCTATTGCCACATAACAGCTATGTTAACACTAGGTTACAGTCAAAAGTATATTATAGGAATCATATTATTGCAAACTAAGCACGTTCATTATTACATCGCATGATCACTATCACAAAGATTGCGAAATGTAAATCCAAAGATAAACTGAAAAGATGCCTAGCCTGCCAAGGCAGAGAATGAATGGCATTCAAACAACTTAACATCTCCTTACAGTTGCATTTTACAGCAACCATACCAGTATAATATGCATGTATTAAGAGTTGAGGCTCCAGACAGGATGAAAACATAAGGACACTGGTGTCTGTTTTTATTTTTTTAACACTTTGGGGAATTTTGGGGAGCAATGGAATAGTTTGCAGAAATGGAAACCCTGTGCTCGCCTTTACAAAGAACTGACTGGAAGCACTATCTTTTTTTCTCTTAAAGTTTACTGAAAAAAAATCTTGACACAGATCCAACTTATACCAGACTTCACTTTTGAGTTCTGCATGCGTGTAAGGACAGCAAACAGCTGGCTTTGCTTCTCTTTGCTGCTGTTTCAAATCCTGCATGGAAAACTACAGGATAGCATTTGAGGTTAGTTCATATAAGGCAAAATGAGGGTTAAAAGCAACCGAGAAATAATTTTCTGTTACAAAGCAGCACTGTCTCTGTACGTAGATGGAATCTAAAGATCCTGGAAGAGATTTTGGGGGGGCTTTGGGAGGTGGGGTGTTTGGCTGGGGTTTGGTTGGGTTTTTTTTTTTTTGCTTTTCAAGAAGAACAGCCTTAAATTTACCCCTGTAATGAAGATCTGAGCTGCCTCCAGTTCCTATAGTAAGCAGAATCAACCACTCGTATGACATGGAAGGCACTGGAGAAGGACAAAACCACACAGGGTATTTCATTCAATCCTTTTCTCTGGTATGATAATCTAATTTGTGTAAGCTCACTCACGCTGCCTTACCACATCTGACCAGGAAAGTGGAGATTTCCATATTGGAATTTATGTAAGGCCGTTAATGTAGCAAGAAATTCTAAGATGCCTGAATTTAGACTTAATCCAAAAGAAGCTTAAGAGGATGACTTGACTTTGAAAGCAAGCTGTAACATAGTAAAGCTACGAAATTCCCAACAACGAGGAAAAAAAAAAAAGCCATTGCTGATGGAATAACTGAAGTTACACCAGAATCAACACTTTCTAAAACCACATACAAAACACAAGATGAGAGAGAAACTTCGTGAATTACTAAGGTGATCCCATACCAAATCCTAACTAACTGGTTAATTCCCTTGTTTGTCACTGATAGGAATATGCTAGCAGCCTCTCCCTCAGTTATTTGGCTGACAACTAAGACTTGACAACATGCCATTATTGCTATATGAAAACTGTCACTTCTCTAACAGTTTAATTTATTTTAATCACAGACAAACTTCTATTTAATCACTGAACAATTATTTTCTTTTTCCATAACACAGGAGATCTTTCCCAGCTCTATTCTCCCACTAAAGTGCCCTGAACATAGGCACCCTCACCTCTATCGGGTCTCTTATCACCTCTGATACTGGGGTTATGGAAACCATCTTCTACTTCTGCACTGCCTTCTCTGAAGTCTATCACCAACACAAGGCTGGGGAAATGCACTTACAGCCTTTAAGGCCAGAAACGACCATTACAACTAACCAGCATAACCTTCCTCCGAACAGGCCAAAGAGACCCAACCTTGTTCTTCCTTCAAACTCGCAAATGAACTATCCTTGGAGCTGCTCTCTCCTTACAACATTTCTTTTGTGATAAAGACTAAGAATCCAAAATGAAAAATAACCTAGTGACTAGTTAACAGTCATGTACAGGAACGTAACACAAAAACCTTGTCCCTTAACTTCCCTTTTGCTCACCATCCTGGCTACAGAGAAAACTCAAAGCTCTGCTGGAATTACTAAAGTTGCCATTACACATCTGGCACCAGTCGTGTTTCTCCCTACCTGCTGCTTATTCCTATCCACAAATGCCCATTCTGTCACAGCAGCATCCGGTTGTGCAATCACATGGCAAACTACATGGAAAATTAATTACTTCCAGATACATCAATATCTTCATCCAGGCCACAGTGCAGTTTCAGAAACAAGGTCAGTGGCGCAATACAAGAATGAACAGTCAGGAGTAAGGGCTACATGGACCCGCTTAAGCTAATAAAGAAAGAAACAAAGAGCTACAGGTTGATTCTTAGGCACTCTTCTAAGGTATGCAAAGTTACAAAAGCATCTAAAGATGTGAATCATCAAGATCATCAAAACCAAGGATGACTTACCCCCATCACCTTACCACGCTGTTCAACGTCCTCCCACATGCAGTGAACTATATAGCGACACATGTATTTTCCTGTGCGACCCTCCTGCTTCATCCGCACCAGACACATCCTGCAAGAACATAAACACCAAATTAATAGCTTCTAGTTTTTCTTCAAATGTAAAGAGTAAATTAAATATATTTCAGCTCATTTAAGACTCTCCTTACAGTATGCGTTTTTGTGATCAGGAAAAAAAAAACCCACACACAAAGATTTTATTTTATTCTTTTTAAATAAACGATCACAAACTTTTCTATTCTATACTCAAGAGTTGCATCTGCTGGATTTTGGCCAATCCAGCCATGGAAGAGTGACAGTTGACTCTATTCTGGCTGACACTACTGTAATCTAATTAAACAGTACCGCAACCTAAATTCCTCAGCCTTACGAACATCTCACCCTTTGGAGCAGGAACAAATGTCTTGTCTAATCCTAGGCTACAAGCCAGCCGTAATTCAGTTTGGTATAACACTAAAGCACTGTAAGAGTCCCAACTAGCCAAGCTTTGAAAGCTTAAGCAAGTTACAGACTTCACCCAAATTCACATTAGCAATGTCCTAAATTATTTCAACTACAGGGGCCTTTGGATACATATTCAACCACTCGGCAAAACCCCTACGCGCAGTACATGCTACAAGAACTCCCAAGTTTGTACACGCGTTATGGGATCTTAATGAGAATACCAGGTTGAGTTGTTTTATTTTATTTTTTTTAAGCATTAAAGCCACTTGAACTTCATTGCTGCTGTTCCGTCTAAAAAATAAATCATCAGAACAAAAATTGTATTTTGCCTCTTTTATAATGTCCATAAACAGCACGAACTGAAATATAGGCTAATCCCTCACTAAGACAAGACACCAGTCCCATCACCAATCCCACCTTCTCTGCCTTGCTCATCAGCTCTGCTCCTGTGTTACGGGTCAGAAGTGCCTGTCCAGGGACTGAGTTACTGTAGACGAGGTGATGCTCAAACACTGGAGCTGAAAGAAGTCACTGCTTTGCACAGAGACACGCTGCAGGTGGGGAACTGCTCACAGCTAGTGTAAAAAACCAGAGCAGAGCTGCTGGAGGCTGCTCTGAAGCGGTTGCATATTGACAATAGTGAATGTGCCACAAGAGTTCAGAGGTAAAAGTGATGGTTTTCTATCTGCTCATTTCTTCAGTGGACATAAGATCTGTGCCTCCCTACAGGCATTAGAAGTATTTGGTGATCTGTGAATACCAGCTACACAGGGAGAACCACAAACACTTAAAGTTTGTCTATTAAGCTGACCTGTAAAAGGACGGATGCCGATCTTTACGATGGTTTCTATCTTGCCTACTGATTAGTAAAGGTATTTTTTCACCCGTAAAGGAAGCAAAACTTATTGCCAGCGATGAGTCACAGAGACAAAACAAACTGAAGGTAACAAAAATTGCATTAGTCCTATATTCTTTCTTCTGATAAGAACCATACATTAAATCCCATACAAGGGCCATTCAACTGATATTCCAAAATTGCAAGAAGAAAAGCCCATGGCCCAGAATCTCATTTCTAGATGGAGAGCTTCTGAAAATGACACCAGCCATGCAAGAGACAGCTCGAGCTCCAACACAAGCCAGGTGGAAGGAGGTGAGAAGATGGGAGAGAGGGACTGAGGGCATGACAAGTAGAGCAATGGTCCGAGGGTGGAGTGACGGAGAGAAGCTGGGCAGCGAAGGGGAAGGGCAGCAGTCAGCAAAAGGAACGCTGGGAAGAATGTGGCCGCTTCTGTCTCAGGAAACAGAGCTGTGGAAAGATTCTCAAGGTTTATATCATGGCAGTGAGAACTCGGTATCTGTCCAAGAGCACCACTGACCCAGCAAACAAACGCGATTCAGACAGCATCAAGAAATGAATCCTCATCTTGTTCACAGAAAGACAACAAAGCGTTCTGCTACGACAGTTGTTCAGAACTCAGAGAACAGCCATCAAAGTACCTGTCCTTCCCCAAAACAAACGCACAAAGAGCTTAAAACTTTCGCGCCTTACTTCTATCAGTTTCAAAACCTTTGACCTCTCGTGCATTTACATAATAGAGCCATATGAAAAAGTTAATTAGTAAGAGTTACTGTATCTCAAATTTTTACCCACTCTTAGAAGTCAAAGAGAAAAAAACTCAGTTTAAAAGATTGATTTTGGACTAAGAAAAGTATTTTTATACTTCTCTTGCTGAGTATGCAAGCTCGGGGCGGGGGGGGGAAGCAAGAGTGGCTTGGCAAGAAAACCTCCTCCCGAGCACAAAAACTGGTTCCTATCCAGTCTGCCTTTGGTGGCGGCGAAGCAGGAGAGCAGTGCACAGACCAACAGCCAACAATTGTTCACCGATGAGCAGGACTGGAGGGGTGTTCAGAGTAAAACCTGCTACCCATGAAGCCTAAAAGGCGGCTCTGTGTTTGGATGCATAGTGCTGTCACAGTGCTGTTCTGCAGCACCACGAGTGAGATCATGGAATTTTGCAGTTTATTTGAAAATTTGGTAGTTTGTTACTACACCTGCTGTCTGAGGTTTAAAAGACACAGACTCTTTAAAGACTATAAACCTTCTAACTAGATCAACACAGTGTGAAACATTTTATCATTTCACTACAGAATCTGTTCTGTAGTTTAGTCAAATACTGACTAAACTTCGTCAAACCATGAAAGCAAAATTATTCCAAACTATCTTTAGAAAGCTGTCTACCTGACATTGGTTGGGTTGGATAATTTATGCTGTATTTAAGATTACGTTAGAAGAAAACTGTATGAAAGGATGCCTGAAAAGGAACAGGAGCACCTACAAGTCGACCCATCTTAGATGAGATGTCGCAGTTCCCCACAACAGCCTCAGCAACAACTGCTTCTGTCAGCATTCCCGTAGTGCCAACAGACTGCCTTAAACAGCAGTAGCCAACACCACCCTGTCAACTGGACATGAGCCAACAATGTGCACTTGCAGCCCAGAAGGCCAATCGCATCCTGGGCTGCATCAAAAGAACCGTGGCCAGCAGATCCAGAGAGGGGATTCTGCCCCTCTCCTCTGCTCTCGTGAGACCCCACCTGCAGTACTGCGTGCAGCTCTGGAGTCCTCAGCACAAGAAGGACACGGACCTGTTGGAACAGGTCCAGAAGAGGGCCACGAAGATGATCAAAGGGCTGGAGCACCTCTGCTGTGAGGACAGGCTGAGAGAGTTGGGGTTGTTCAGCCTGGAGAAGAGAAGGCTCCGGGGAGACCTTAGAGCCCCTTCCAGTCCCTGAAGGGGCTCCAGGAAAGCTGGGGAGGGGCTGTTTGCAAGGGCATGTAGCAATAGGACGAGGGACAATGGTTTAGATTGGTGAGTTTAGATTAGACATTAGGAAGCAGTTCTTTTCCATGAGGGTGGTGAGAGACCGGCACAGGTTGCCCAGAGAGGTGGGGGAGGCCCCATCCCTGGAGACATTCAAGGCCAGGCTGGATGAGGCTCTGAGCGACCTGATGGAGTTGAAGATGTCCCTGCTGACTGCAGGGGGGTTGGACTAGATGGCCTTTAAAGGTCCCTTCCAACCCAACCCATTCTATGGTTCTATGACTGTTGTGACGTGGCTCAGTGCCATCCCATCAAGGTGTGACAGTGCTACTACTAAGGGCAAAGCCCACCCGGAGCTTCCTGCTCTCCCCTGCACCTGGCCACTCATTCCTGCTTCCCCAGTTGCTCCAGAGCAACTATTTCTGGTGCTATGTTATACTTGTTCACAGAAATTACTCTGGCTTAAGAACATAAGTATCAACAGCAATTTTGAAAGGCTTTATTCTGTTTAACACATTCACAAATGGCCGGCAACCTGGGGGACAGGAGAAGGAAGCTCCTGAATCGACTTTGACATCAGCTATGTGTTGTGACATACACTTCTATCAATAATGGTAACAAGCAGAATTCTGAACTCTTCCTAATTAGGTTTGGATGTTATTCTGTGCCCCAGCCTAGCAAGGTCACCAACTACTGTATTTACAGCCATGTACAGGTCTTTGCTGGGGCACAAGCTAACAGAACTGAGACTGGATGGGCAATCTTGCTCTCCCCTGGTGCTGTTGCTTAGGCCACGTAGTCCATTCCCTTGCATTAAGGCAGGATCAACTAAATGCCTAAGACATTGCAGATAAACTTGTTCTTAAACTTCTCTCAAGCAAGACTCCTCTGATGTAATTTAAACCCCTTTCTCCCTGCCCTCTCGGCCACGAAACACAGTTTATTCCCTTTCTTCTGAAGCAGCACATTTCAAAATGGTATCGTATCCTTAGTCTTCCCTATGCAAATCTGAGAAATCCTTTCCTGCAGGAACCATTTTCTACGTACTTGATGGTTCTTGTTTTCCTCAGGACTCTCTCAGACTGATCAACACTTTCTCAAGTGCAGATTTCCTTGTGAAAAACAATGCTCAGATGAATTCTTGCGATATATCTTTGAGTTTTTCAGAACAGGAACTGTAGCACCACTCCATTTTGATCCTAAATACTTTAGAGATGTCACCATGCTTAAAAATATGAAGGGAGCTCTAGGTGATACATCCTGCACCAAGAGACATTTCTTAGTGCAGTCACCAAAGTCATCTCTGTGGCAGTTCCATACCAGCTCCAGACACTGCCAATGTTCCATTTAGAGTGCCACTGCATGGCAAAAGGCAAACACTGCAGCGGAGATGAACAGCTTGAGATTTTCTAAAAGGTCTGGGCTTCTAAACATAAAGAAAGAGTCCTCCTGACATCAAAGGTCTGAAGTAACAGAAACGGTCTATAAAAACATGACATTCAGGATAGAATATCGATAGGTTGATTTTCTAAAGCATAATGTTAGTACTGCATTAGAAGGCACTGGAGCATATCTAAGGGAACATTATCTTGAAAGAAGTGAGCAAAAGCGGAGGCTAAACATGAGAGCCTGAATTTCCCCCCTTTCTGACTGGAGGTAAGTAGGCAAACTCTGTTCACAGACAAGAAGAAATAAGAGCCAGAGGTGCAACCAGAGGACCCACCATAACCTGTAACACAAGAATGTATGCCCTGACAAGCACCGTAAGTCTATAAAAGGTGGGATTTAAAAAGCACAGAAACACAGTGAATTAGAGCATGATGGGCAATGACAACAGCAAGAAAGGAGACAGGATTTACTGAACTAGGAAAAATTCTCATCTCCTCTAGCTCCAGAAGACACTCTGAATCAGTTGAAACTAAAACTCTGAAGAAGAGGGAAGAACTAAGTACACCAGAAAGTGATCCAGACTGGGGATCTGGAACAGGGGGAACAGGAATACTTAACAGATGGTGATCAGAATCTACATGATCAGGTCATTGGCCACCAGATCAGGAAGGTTTCTAACCTCTGAGGCAAAAAGTCCAGCAGGAAAGACAGAGCTATCAGAGCCTTCAGACAGGGCTAGGATGTCCTCGACCTTGCCAGAGCAGACAGAATCAATAATGTTCTGCTCCCACTTCACTGAGGTCAAACCGATTAAAGAAAGAGAAACACAGAGAACGTAGCAGTAAACCTGACTGTGAAGGCAAAAGTATGTCATGGCAGGATCCTGGTCACTGAGCTAATGACAAGCAAAGCAGCATTGCCCGATGACCCAGCTAGTGAGCAAGGCCTATCACAGCTTCTCTGTACCCTGGAACATCAAACTGAATCTCTCATTTGTGGTCCAGAAAGACAGCGCTCCTTAGGTCAAGCTGCCAGGAACATGGAGGAGCCAGGCACGTAAAGCTTGGAAAAATTAATCTCTAGTGCTAACCTCCCCACTCAAATTTTAATCGCTATCATACAAAGTAGAGGGATTTGGTTCCTTCCTGCTTGTGTAGTATATTGCTGTCAATCTGTCCACCATGTCTTAAACATAAGAGTACTTCAATTTCCCTCATTAAATGTCTCCTTAACATCACTGGCTCAAAGCGTGGCAACTCTTGGCCTTCTCCAATGTAGCTTTCATCACAGAATTTTTGAGTCTATCCCATACTAGTTTCGTCTCCATCATAGTCCCCTTGTTTATGTTTATGCCTGTCATGAAAGAAGATTATGTATATTGAATTTGATGCTGTGTATCACAGGGTACATTTTCCTGTCAATGTGAAATCAAGATGATGTGAACAAAAGTGCGTTCCTTGCAGATTCATGTTACCCCTTCTTTGTTTTTACTTACAAACAGTTTGGTTTTCAATATTTATTGCAGTAGTTCTCCAAATACCAATATGAATTATTAGCTTATCAATTAATTTTTTAAGCATTTTTTCCACAGGGAACAGTAAGAAATAAACTGCAAATCTCAAGGGTCTTCTTTACTTGATTCCTCTGATTTCATTAACTGATTATAATTTCAATGGTTCTTCTAATTTATTCAGTGAAATGAGCTGCCCCATCTTTCAATATATTGAGGAGACAGGAAATTAAAAGGAGGGAAGGGGAAAAATAGGAGGCAAGGAAACAAGGGGCCTATGCTTAAGTGCAGCTATTTGAGTACAAACTTCCTTTCAGCCTTTGGATGGCTGAGCATAAGTCTATGGATTTCAGTTTCCTGAAAGATCTGGCACTTAACAAGAATTACTGTACTCCCTTGTGCATCCCTCTGACCTTTATGAGTATGTAATGCTAGATGAAAACCTGATTTTTTTGGCTACTATTTTCACAAATGAAAAAAGGAAAAAACTTAATGTTTAAGGTGTTAAATATTTTCACATGTAGCCAAGCTGGCATTCACCAACTTGCATGTACGTTTCAGAGGTACAAGAACAAATGCCAATGCTATAATTTGTTAAATGCTTCTGACAAGCAGCAATGTCCATCACCACAAATTCTCCCAATTTAAACCACTTTTACATAAATTTAAACTTTTCCTAAAACACCCAAGTAACATTTTTCCACATAGGCTGAGCAAGGCTTTTAGAAAACTCATGGCAAAGATAATTCTACCACTGAGGAATTTAGAGATGTAAAAGATGTTACCTTCTCTATGGGACTTCTTATTCTTTAGTAGAAAATTGCTAAAATACAGTAATTAGTAAATTAAATATAAACATTATTTTCAATAACCATGGAGCCTACTTTTTCTCACATTAAGGTACATTTCACTTTATTTCCTGAAAATAGTTGTATTACTATTTTACTTTTCACTTACCAGACATGAAGCTGGGCGACTAGAAACCATGAATTCAAAGTATCAGGCATTTGGCACCCTTGATGGGAGGGAGGGAAAAAAAACACAAAACCAAAACTAAATATTAATATTAATTTCATTGCATTTTACGCCTAACAAATTCACTACACCAAAATCTAAATATATTTTAGTAATTTAATTTCCGGCCCTAACCAGTACATACCTATCAGAAGCAAACATCATTTACTGTCACAGTTGTGCTTAAACTGTAGAACATGCAGCCACAGGATGCTCTAGACTCCGAAAGATTTCACGTGTTTAGAACTCACTTAGCTAACATTTACAGAGGAAGGGAGGAAAAATTCCAAAACGGAGAATTAGACAAACATGTGACTTCTCTACTGCTTTGGGACTTCCGGAGCTAGAATAAAAGGGAAGTATCAACGGATGCTTTGCTCCATTCTGATGCTCTTCCTTTAACATGTGCTGTTGCCTCCTGCCAGCAACAAGATACTGTGCTACCTGGGTCTTTGCTCCAACTCCACTGTTCTGATTTACCACACGTCCATACAGCCCACAGCACTCGGAGCGTACCTTGCCTCTAGCCATTCTACATTAGGATTAAAACCAACGACCTATGGTATAGAAACAATTTCTGTTTCCAGATTTAGCACTACTCCAATAGCCACTGGGTTTCCTAGAGACAGCTTGTCCACACGCATGTTCACACGATGAATCTGAGTGTGCCATTGGGATGTGAGGCTGGAGATTTAGACTACGTGGCACAGATACCATAATTCTCTTCCTCATGCTTGAAAAACATGGAACTATTGGTTATGTGCACATTAAGTCCTTCAGTTCCCGTCAGTCTTAAACCTTTCTCCTAAGAAGTCACCTCTACATCTGCTTCCTGCAGAAGATTTTAAGAAGAAGCGAGAAGGATGTGACAGTCACCTTGGCTTACCCAGCACTGGGTCTTGTCTTCGGGGCTGTCCACACCTAGCAGTAAAAAGGCCAGAGAGTATTCAGAAATAGACTCTCCAGTCAGATGTGCCCCAAGGAAGTCAACCTTATCTTGCCCATGTTGAATATATTCCTTCCTGACTCCTATACTTCTTGGCTCTCCCGTATTACCAAGAAGATTCACCTGGATCATGAAGCAATACTTTTCACAGCCTCTTTCTTTTTATATGCCAACTATGGTCAGGCAACCACCAGACGAACCAAGCAAATCATCGCTATTCCTTCCTCCTCAGAGAGATGATTCCATCGGTGCCTAGGAGCTGCCAAGCTGCAGCATCAGTGCCCATACATCACCTATGCCACCTCTAAGACAGTATAAAGACGCTAACAGTCTATGTTTGGAGATTAAACACAAGTTTCCCTCACCCTTCTCCCCTTTTGGCTCTCTCATTCCTATTAGAAATAGTTCATGTGCCTAGAAATGACTACTTTGACCTAAAGGCATGCCAAGGCATCTCTAACCAGGGCAAGAGTACACAATGCTTGCATTAATCAAAACATTTCATTAAATCTTTCCACAGGCAAGATTCAGAGTAAAACACTTAGTTCAACAGACAGAGGTTTCTGAAGTAGAAGCTACCATCTATCAGTCTCCCACCACAGAAATCACTCTTCAGTGGAAAGCAAAGCTCACACCTCTACTACTGGCAACACGGAAAGTTTTTAGAGACCTATTCAGTACCCAGGAGGGAAGAATTTTTTCTTTAACTTTCCAAGTGTTGAATTTCTATTTTTGTAATTCATTTTCTAACTTCTATATTAAGACTGTCTACATCATAAATTTAAAGGAGGGATAGCTCCTTTAAAGCAACATCCTTGCCCTCAGATATCAGCTTTTTAGAAAGAATGCAATTCTAAAATTTGGGGATTTGAAATACCTTGTTCTGAGAAACTAACTGAGGAGAAAGACCCATCCTATAATCAAACAGAAAATTATTCAGAATACAGTTAGGTACAGACAAAAACGTCTCTTAGTGAAGCTACCTATGAAATTACCGTGATTATTACCCACTGGGGAATAAATACATTCTGTCCACAGAACACACCCTGTTCACATGCCTGCATACAATAAGAGAAATGAATGCTCAGGATTATGAGGACATACCTCTTCCTGCAGTCATATTAAAAGTCACTTAAAATTCATCATGTAAGGGATGCAAAACTTGAACATGGACTTTCTTTCATGACAGACCATCTTTGCCACTACCACAATTTTAGGAAGGACACAATGGGATAGCATCCCCACATCCTGCAAAAAAACCCAGGTGCACTATGTCAGTGTTGCCCCGAGCGTGACAGATAGTGGCAAGTGCCTATAAGGCACCCCACGGGCTACGGGAGACAGAAAAATCTGGAGTCCTGTAGGTAAACTCCAGCCCTCTCGAGGTGCTTGGTAGCCTCATTAGGAGCCATCTGAAAAGCTGTTTTGATAGGGCCAGTTCTTTACTACTGCAGCTGCATGACAGTGCAGCAATTAACCGTATTAACAGACGAATTCAAGGTAACCCTACACTTTATGTTCATCTGACAAACCTCAGCTCAGTTCTCAGTGTCACCCACCCGATCCTAATCTACGCTCAGTTGGCTGCCTCCTTTGTTTTGTGAGAACTACCCAAGCTCTGCACAGAACTTTGTGCACAAAAAGCCTGGCACCAGGAATCTTGCTACTCCCTCTACTACTTCTCTGTTTTCCTTTAAACAAGAAACAGCTGAAGTCCTACAACTTTCCATATAAGCAGCACAGTACAGACATTTGGGATGTTGGCTCAAAGTTTTGGCCATGGATGATCACAAAACAAAGAGACATCAGAATGGCAGGTATAATAAAATTAACTGCAGTATAATACTAGAGAGTATCAATTTAAACAACCCCTTTGTATACTACAGCAGTCTCATGACTGCTGTATATCCATAGTCCGTATTTTGGGAACTGCTGCTTTAAGGCATAATACAGAGAAAGGCAGCTCACAGAGCTCATACTGTGTAACAGAAAGTCTCAGAAATTTCACTAGGTATCAGCAGAAATCACTGAGATAGCAAGACAGCTCACAAGACATGAAACACTATCATTGTCCTAGTCCTCAACACCACTCTATCCGGTCTTTAGTCTATGTCACCTCTGTCAGAGAACTACCTGACAAAATCTGCATACCAATTGCAGCTCCATAAAGTCACACTGCAGTTGTTACTCATGCCACAACATAACTCCATCACAAAAGCACATGCAGAAACACTGAAGAAAGCTCTATGAAGAACTGGTTGTGATCACACAGGGCTAATGAGCCCACAAATGGTTTTACACATGCATGGATGTATGGTTTCCAAGGCCAGATCAGTAGGTTAACAACTCACAAACAGCAGAGAAAAAGCTAACAAGCTCTACAGAGACCAGAGCTGACTGCGGTTCACTTGGATATCTCAACGCCATGCAACTAGAGCCAGAAGTGCTGAGGGCAGCAAAGCATAAATATACCACTAGGTCTGCACACAGTCAGCTTTGGCTCAGGCAGAGCTTCGCGGGGTCCCACACAGCACCGTTACTACTCTGAGGGTGCCCGAGCAGTGCAATTCGTCCTGTGGGTGGGCAGCACCCACACCAACGCAGTCTCAGACACACCTGTGCTTGCTCTATCACCCAGGGAAAGAGTTAACAGTTAGTTGCTCCCTGTTCCTACTATCGCCCCAGGCTGCTCTTTTGTGAGCAAGCTGCAGCCCTGGCTTAAAGCAATGCCCATCCTTATTTGAATAAAGCCAATTCAGAACAGAAAAAAACATCTTCTGACTGACCTAGTTTGATGAAGACATGGTGAACTGAACTGAAAGTTGGATATCTTGCTTCACCCCATGTTCCCCTCTCATCATTGCGTACTCCTCACCACCTACTTTATGCCACAGCTGTCCATCAGACCCATCCATATGCCACTAATTCACTAACACAGCAAAACAGTAAGTCAGTAAAAAACTGGGCTGTTTACTTTCAGTGACCTAAACAGTTCACCAGAGGACACGGTAGTTGTCCCATCCAGAACACAGGCAGAGAAAGACGGAAAAGTAAGCCTTTTCCCTCTGTCCGCTACTTTGACTCAGCTGCCCATGGAGCCACAGCCTAAAGCTTCTTCATTGGCAAAACCAATCTAATGGGTTCCTGCCCACCCCACCCAGTCTGTGTTTTAGGGGAACCACTTTTTAAACATGGATCAGATGCCTGTTATGTTCTAGAGCTAGTCCCCCAAACAGCTGCAGCTGCAAGTTGATAGAAGTAATAAAACTTCTTCTATCTATTTTTATATAAAAGCAATGATTTCTTTGGAACCACAAGCACAGACCTCAACACCACAGGTGTTCTCCTAACACTAAAGGATGCAGCATGCACTCTGTCACTCTCAGCAAGAGAAACTACCATGTTCCTACGTATCAACAGTCTCAAGTTACTCCTAACATAGGCCTCCCTGGGTGTAAATTCAGAGATGGACTGACTACAACTTGTACTACAAAGCAAAAAGACAAATGGAGCAATGAGGACATTCTGGAGAAAATGGTGAAACTTGAAGGAAAGGCTGCCTGCTGCCTGTGATGTATTTAAAGTGAGGGGGAGCTCCAGGAATTTTCTCTTTAAAGCAGTAAAACAATATCAAGAATATAAATGAAGTAATTTTACTGAGCGCTGAGCCTGAAAATCTGTGCCGGTATATTTTTCACGGACACGTTTTGAAATTCCTTTAGATTTTAATCTAGGGCAACGTTCATATACCTTTGTACAATTAACTTGTTAAGCAGAGATAGCGAAACACTAGTTAATAACAGCAAAGCCACTATTTGAGAGGCAAATGTGACAAACAGAAGAGAACTTCACCAAGAAAGCCTGTGTGGGCACACAGCTGGGGAGAGGTGTGTGCACAGGAAAAATGAGGTTCTAATTTTTTGATCACTAATGATGAATCCTACTGCTCAGAGAGTTCTCTCACTCCTGCAACCGCTGAAACCACATCACAGTTTTGGAAAACCTTCTGAAAAACCATTGGAAAATCTTGCAGCAGCAACACCACGTACCAAATCAACCTCAATAAGCTCTGCACTGGACGAACACACAAAGATGTCCCTTCAGCTGATGTCTCCAGAGGCAGCAGCAGCCCCAACCTGTGCTGGTGCATTGTAAAGCCATAATAAAGCATTTAGTAGCTCGGGAATTCAGGTGACAGGCCAGATCCAGGCAACGGGTGTACCACCAGCTAAATCACACTGACAGAGGAAATAATTCACGTAAGAGTAAAATATTATTGAAGCTTACGTAAGTCTCAAAAATACATCTTCCCCATTCACTGGCCAGATTTGATACTAATAAAAGCAGCCACAGATTTTTTAGCTAATAACTAAAAAAAAAAAAGTGTACACCATGCAAAAAACATTCCAATTCAAGCCAATATTATTCCTATATACTTAAAGGAGGGACTTGTGTCTCTGTTCTAGTCATACTCTCTACCCAGTCAAAAGACGTGTCCTGGTTTAATGCTGTCATGGTCAGTAAAACGTAGAAAGCCTCTATGTTCTAGCCAAATGTGCCCCAGCCATGAGGAAGAGAGACAGGTAGGACCCCATGATGTAACTGATCCTGTATCATGAAAAAGTTGTGCATCAGTGGATGGGGATGGTTCTCCTACATGCATCCCAGTTACACCGGACCGTCTCACAACTGTCATGGGACAGGGTAGGACAAAGAAACTATCTGACCACAGTAAAAAGGGAAGTGATATTTGGATTTTTAGTTTATCCCAGTCCCGGTAATAAAAAACACAATATCCTTCAAGTCCAGGATATTCTGGGTTTTACCTACCCCACGCTTGTTCTTGTTCTCCATTGCAAAACGTTAACAATCCCAGACTCCAGAATCTGCCCTTGAACCCTTGCCACCGCAGAGTTTAAGGGAATGCTACAGGACAGTCAGCTTCTAGTTGACCACACGCTGTAGACTCTGACAAGTCTTTTGCTGTCATATTTAATGGAATAATATATCTAATGAATTTTCATCAGAAGTTCTCCCATCAGGGCAGTAGTCCAGATACCATTCAAGTCCGTTACTTACTGTTAAAAAATTCCTCGTAGTCAGTTTTCTCCACGCAGCATGTGTACATGCGCAACGCTGCTACCTTAATTTTCTAAAGAAAAACAAAAGACAATACTTACAGTATTCACCATGAGAGACAGTAAATACTACTATTTTTGTTAAATACATACACTATCATGTTCTGAAAAGACTTCTTTCAGAATCACAACTACTTGATATTTTCAGGAGCACATGAAGCTATTATATCTCCCAGGAATGATGCAAATATAATCAATCATGCCATGAGGCAAAAAAAAAAAGATATTAATAAATGGCTTCTTGAATACCCTTCCAAATTGAGTTTAATATAATACTGATATTACAGAAAAATAAATGAATTGGCTTTCCTTGCAGAGACTCCAAAGATCCCAATTCACAGTTCCTGGTTTCCTCCAATAACTTTAATTGATATATACTACTCAAAATGTTTTGTATAATTTAAGTTTTAAGTATTAAAGAAGTGACATACCAGACATGTCCTAAAAATATCTTTTTTCCTACAAAAATGAAAATTGACCCAACTAAGCTTCAGAAGTGAGAAAGGAATCCCAAATGGTGAATGACACGAGGTATACTTGGGTGCTTTGTCACTTCTGATTTTGTTCTGGCACTGCACCAGAAACACCTTCAGCACTACATCTGTGACAAAGATAAACGTGCTGAAGCTTCAAAGAACACAATAACTGACAGCAAAGATCTTAAAGAGAAGAGCTGTCAGCTGTTCCTGTTTACTAACATCAAGGGGAGAAAAATAAAAAAAAATTTGAAAACTCCAGAGCCCACTCCCCTACTTCAGCCAGGAAGCAGCACTGGGCTTGGTCTGGTTTTGTTTTGCTTTTTTTATTTTATTTTGTTTTTTTAGTGATGTATATATACTAGGCATCATTTCAGTGCTCACTATACAACAGAGATGAGCACTATGCCTGTCAAATGGCCCTTAAAATTATGAAAGTAATTATTTGTGTCTCCTACAAGCAAGAGAAAAATAAGGAAGTTGCAACCAACCTCCTGCTGTGCAAACACAGGAGCCATTATTTTTCTTATTCAATAACCTCAGTCTTCTGTCAAAAATCAAGTATACATCTAAACTTCTTGCAGTAAAATAACTGACACTGCTTACTGGAGTTCTGAAAGTTTCCTTTTTAAACGAAATGCTGCCTGGCCTGGGAGTAGATATCTCCCCAGTGAAAGTCACTGCCCCAGACCAGGCATTTCTAGACATTAAAAACATATTGTCCAGAACAGTCCCTGCAACCCAGCCCTTAAATAATGCAGGTAACACAGGAGAAACTGATGAAATTTAATCATGGGAGTTTTAGGGTATAGAAGAGGCATGGGGGAAGGGAGAAGAAAATGGAAAACCACAGAGAAATACTAAGAAACTTCCCTAAGATCTCACAGAGAGTACTGGCAAGGCCAAAAATTAACTCAGGTCTCTTGGGCCCTAACCACAAAATAACTCTCTCCAAACCCAAGTTCCCTAGCCAACAGCACGCAGTAAAGAGCAGCAATTAAGGAGAACTCTGAATCAACACTTAGAGCTAACAAGAATCTTTATTACAACAATATGTATACAAGCACAGGGGAGAGAAACTACTCTCTCATGAGGTTTAGCATCACCTGATGAAAAGCAACTGATTTTAACCAAAATACCTAACCACCTTAAGTATCAGTTATCTTTTCTTTATATTTTCTCTCTGAGGAGCGAGATGCAATCAGCAACAGTTTCATATCGGTCTCGGAAGAGGTCCACTCTGCCTTGCAGATATTCGAAACACCTTATAGGATTTAATTCCTGCAGAGTTGGGCTCAGCCTGCCCTTCAAGCTGCCTTTTCCTCATTCCTTTATACCATGACCTAGTTCATAGCAAAGAAATCATGAATTTCATCTCCTGTCTTTTTCCTTCTGCATAAGGAACTGGAGGTGTCTTTTACAGAACTACTCTCATGTAGTCAACGTTAACAACTGCTTTATGAAAGGACTGTTTAAAAATTACGAAAAAGGAGGACCTATTTGTGACTCTGCCCTAGTCAGCTACTACTGAACAGCGACTCAAACAGCAATCACAGTGTGTCTCACTACTGCCTGTTTGGAGCCCCTCCTGTCAAAGAAATGGAGAACACTGAAAGAAGTTCAGGGAAAGGCAACAAAAACCAAAACATGAAAGAGCCTCAGTAACAGAAACAGGTTAGACCAAGTCTCCTCAGTCCAGAGGAAGCCTAAGATATTATGGAATATATGAGTCTATAAAATCATCAGTGGAAGGGAGAATGTGAACATACACTCCAAACAAAGAATAATCACCTTTTTTTTTTTTTTTTTAAAGTACAAAATTAGAAGACATCAACTGAAAACAACTGTTTTTCTTCCCCCAGTGGCTACTTAAGCTATGGAACTCCCTGATACTGAATGCTGTGGATGCAATAAACTTACAAGAGTTCAAAGTGCAACCAGACAAATTTACAGAAGAAAACCCTAGCAACAGACATTACAGAAAAAAGCTAGTTTCATGCAGGAAGCCCTGAAACAGACAACTGTTGTAGGCTGGAGGAGCACGAGACATGTATTGTAACATGCTTTTCCTGTAATTAAATTCTTTCTAGATAACTGCAATCGGTTATTATTAGAGACAAGATGATGGTCTACGTGGCAATTTGACTAAGGTGTGATGGTCTGCGTGGTTGTTCGACTAAGGCTGCTATTGTGTTCTTTGGTGCATAAATGAAGTGAAAAATAAGGTATCTGAAGAAATTCAAGGCTTAAGACTCTACAAACCAAATACAACATTCCTACTTATGTCAATGATGGCAATGCATAGATCAAGGGAGATTCAAGCTATAGATTATTCTTCTTCACACCAAAACAGGAACTTACATGGGTAATAATTAGAACTTTTCCATCAAGTACTGCTTCTATCATAAGAAATAAGTGGGGGTTTTTTGCTTGCTTTTTAGAACTCTGAAGGTATCAAATAACCAAAAGAATTATTAAATGAATGCTTTACCCATCTGCTATACTTCAGTGGTCCTGTGAAACCCATTGCTTCAATTATCCTTGTGAAAGCACCCACTTTCTCTTCAGACGGCTGCAAGGAATCTTTTGCAGAAAGACGCTGTAAAATTGAAATATCGCATATTTCAGCCATAGCAACTAAATATGACAAATCATTTCAGTTAGAAAAGCTATAAGTTTAATAGAGAATTTTAGGGGGTTTGTTTACTCTTTGTTCAAAAAACCAAATACACATTTATATTTTCTCTGCAAAATATTACATTGTTTTTCCTATGTGATATTCTTCTGCATAACCATTTTGATAAAAGCATCCCATTGGAAGCTCAGACTCAAATAGTTTGTACAGAAACCTGCTTTTCAAAATATGGTTCCCATTCTGGATTCCCATATTCTTTCTAGATGCGTGCCTTTACTTGGGCTTAAATCTTTTGCGGATAAAACAAGCAAACAAATCACAGAAACAGAGTAAATAAAGCTGAACTTTCACATTCCCTCTCTTACTCTCACAGGCATATCGTATTCTAGAGTAGTTATATATAATATAAAACAACCAGCTCCATCTTAAAACTAATGAAGCTCCATGAACACACCGTTCTTACTGAAAAGCTCCCCCAAACTGTTATTCTCCTTCCAGTTAATCTAAATGGCACTTGCAGAAAATCTAGATCAGGGAAGTATTTAGTCCTCAACGATTTGCAGTGTCTGCAGACATGGAGATAAATGTTCTCTTCCAGGTTAACTACACACTTTTAACACCACTGGACTGATAAGAAGTCTTTGTGGCATTCTGCCTGTAAGCACCCTGGCAGTAGCAATCAGCCACCAGTAATTACCATTTGTACTCCGGCAAATACTTACTAATGAATTAAGTATGCAGTTATAACATTTTGTTATAAATATATTAACTTTTAACCCATCTAACCAAACTCTAATGCATGTGAGTCTCCCTGAGGAATACAGCTGAGAGCCATTATAACTTGAGAAAGTTCCCTGACCAAAGAAATATTAAATTGCTTTAAGTTGCTGGAATTTTACCCTAAACACGTCCTTCTAAGACACAAATATACTAAGAAAAGAATTTTCTTAGTAGTGAAGCAATTTAGCAACATAAGGACTGCCGTACACGGCCAGAAGACAGACCAGGACACCATCTCCAACAAGGACCAGCAGCAGATACTTGGGACAGGACACAGAAGTGGAGAAATATGGTACACACAGAGCGCAGCTTCCTGGGATGCATCTGCCCAGCTTTTGACAGTCAGTCCTGTGCCAGAAAATGTACCCACCCATTCAGTTTTGGCAGCTACAACTGGATGCACCTTCAGCACCCCAGTGTTCGAAACTATTTCACACCCATAACACAGAGTTGTGGCACACGAGTTTCACAGTTTAGTTATGTCAAAAAAATTCCCTTGTGTCTGTTTTAAATCCAACCTCGCCATTTGATTGGATGCTCCCAATTTTGGCATAAGAAGCCACAACCAACCATTTCCTATTTCCTTTTTCTGCCTATTTTATGACTTTTATAGGCCAGTATCATACATACCCCCATCAGTTATCTCTCCTTAGTTTAGCAGGGTCCTAAAATAGCCTCTTGATCATTCTGGCTGAATTCTCTATTGCTTTCCTAGCACTAGTATAGTAATTTTTGAAATGGCACGAATGATAAATAAATACATATTAAAATACAGACACATATCTTGCACAGGTTGCTATATTTAATTAAAAACTGTAAAGGTCACAAAAATTGTTTCAATCCCTATATACATCCACACACAATCTTTATTAATTGAGATAAAATGCTTTGCACTTGTGTACTATCCATAGATGACTATTAATGTCTTGAACCCCATCATGCCTAGTATTCAGGTAAATAGGAAGAAATATGCTCAGTGCCATTTTAGTATCTATCAGTCATCTATTAAGACAGGGTTAACACTGTCCAGGACCTCCTTTAACACTCAGTTCCTTGCTTTGAACGTTGGCCATTACATCTGTTCACAAAGTCCCCTATTATCACCCAGAACAAAAGCGGCTCTCCCACCCTCTGTCACATGTGATGGACCCAGTGAGTCTACCAACATGTCCATAAATATTTAAAGCAAATTTTAGTTCTTTCTCTTCAAGATTATCCTATGCAATACTCTTCTCCTCTACACTAAAAATGACACCTAACCTTACATCATAACTCCATAAGCCCCCCTCCAGCCAGGCAATGATAGGACCTGCTCAATAACCACCAGCATACCAAGCTCACTACATCAACTTTCCTCTCCTCTGCAGGAATTAAAATCATACTAAACCCCTAGTGAATCTAGGCAGATTAATTTTACTATGTGCCTCTTATCTACAAATGCATTATGAAGTCTCCCTCGATATGGATTTTTCAGTATGCAGAGGAAGTTTAGTTAAAAACCAAAATTATCCCGATTCCACAATTGTTAGCATATCACCAAAAAAACGATTGCCCGGAAAACAGCCTTTTTATAAGAAATACTATGATTCTTGCTTCATTCTTGTGCAAGTCTACGTGGACTAGCTCAGGCAATAGAGAGGGAATCTAAGCAGTGAGTGTTTGGCTCAGCCTCTGAATAGAGGTACGCAGTTCATCCTGACGATGCTAGGACTGCAGCCAAAGGCAATTAAACAGTCCTATAAGCGTATATAAAATCAGATCCAGAAAACATAGACAAAACTTTAAAAATATGCAAAATGTTTGGTTCGCCTCACCAGTTGAAAAACACTGAAAAATTGACTAAAAAAAGGAAAACCTCTAGTTAAGAATCAGATGCAAACAGCAGACAGGGGTTCTTTCCTTCCACACATCTCCTTGTTTTCTTTCATTTTGTCTATCCATGCCAAAATAACCAATTTAAAATACTTCTTAGTATTTACCTCTAACTCTACACCAGCAAAATACACATTTAGGCACATAGCAAACTGGGATTGCTGCTTTTATGCAAGTTTTACCCATCAATCCCTTTCTTTTTCCTTCCATCCTCTCATTTCTCATGCACACATTCCATTTTGGCATTTTCTTCACACCATTCACAAAAGCAGGATCAGGATGATTATTAGTTGAGAGACACTGACTCCCTTGCATTAAGCGTTCAACTAATCTTATGGAGATGATTCACGCTCCAGAAAATTTCTATTCCAAGACAAAAGACAATAAGTGTAAGAGATGTAGAGATCACAAATTAACAAAATAGTACGGACAAACAGAAAAGAAATTATCACCCAATTAGTTAGTCATTATTAGTAGATTGCATGACAGTTTTCAGCGTTTAGCAGATAGCAAAACTGTTGTTACACATTATTCCCAAGCCAAAGAATCAGGACCATCTTTTCACTTCTAATATGTATGGGCAACTTCTGTGTTTCCCTTTTTAAAGGTAAGAAAGGAACATCTGCTCCCGACCCCAGTAACTACTCTCCTTAACTTAGTTTCTTTCCTCATTGCAAAGAAGCCCTCAGGCTTATCATTGGAACTTCCACCCCAGATAACCCAACTGTAACTTCACCCTCCTACGCCAGCACTCTGTTTCCTGGAAAGGAACAGAAAGCACTTCTCAAATTATTGCACGCATTGTTCACGCTATACTGAAACATATAAAGAGCTGAATCATCTCCTACATGTTTTGATAAGTTTTGTTACCTGTATCTCTAAAATCCCTAGCACAACGTGCCCTTCGACAATAAAAACATCAAACTCTTCTAACCTTATTTGTGTTGTAAAACGATCTGTTTTGCTGTGTAATGGCTCCATTGGCTTTAATCAATCCACCACAGGATTGAGACAGTCGGAACTGGCCAGCCTTGTGTCTCTAGTAAAAAAGATGAAAAGAAAAGAGAAGAGAGAGGGGAGAGGGAGGGAGGGGAGGGAAGAAAAGAGGAAAAAAAATGAGGAGACCATTGACCAGTAAACACTTAACTTTACAACAATTACTCTTAGTTTCCTTCCAAGTCAATTACAGTTCAGTAAAATCCTGAAAAATTTATATCACAAAAAGCACATATTTGTTATCTTAACTATTACAAACAAGATGGTTGTCCATGCTTAATGTTCCACACCACTTATTTTCTAGTGTTCCATAAATGTACTGATGGAATGGACTGGCAGAACACTCCACATTCAAACACCACAGACTATCTGCTTTGATTTTCTCACGCACTACTTCTAACTATGGGGTTTGTCTCTTAATAAAGAGTACTTTTATCTACAACTATTTTTATCTACTACTTCATATTCCATTCGATTGTCTTTGTGGTCAGGACTTGAACAAAACAAATTACAGGGCAAAAGCTATCACTACAACCACTGTAACTTCGCAGCATGTGACCTGTGTTACAGAGCTACTGCAGAAAGAAAACTATCGAGTATGAGTGAACAGGATCTCCAGGCAAGAAGCTGCACATTGAACAGAACACCTATCATAGCCTCCCAGCACACACAGATAGCAGTAACTTGTTTATGAATAAATTCAAAGTAAATATGCTGGTTTATTCAGAGCAGTCATCCCCAGAAGTCTACCGAATTTACTGGTGGCTCAGAGTAAGCCCAACTTTATCAGTCAACTTCACAACTGCTCATTTCCCTCTCTACTCCCAACACTGTATGCTACTTGATATAGATGGGCGCTTTAACAGTATGGTTGTGTCACAGAAGCACAGGCAATTTTCCCAGGACTGTAAGGTCTTATCTGAGAAAAAACATCCAAGCCAAAGGGCTTACCTGTAAGGTAAGTTTCTAATTCTGTAAATCATGCCTCTACATTTTAAACTGTAATCTACAGCAGGACAAAGAGGAGGCTTGATCTCCTCTCGTTTCATTGTATACAAAAAGGAAACGCCAAGAGACATACTCTAATTCTGTTCAGATAGCCTGCATCTATTCTCATTTTCTACACATTTTTCATCTTTTTATTAACTGCTATTACATGATATTCTAGTTAATTTACTACGGATAGATGCAATCTGACACTATGCATGCTATTACAGAGCTGGAAGCAAAGCTGCAAAGCAGTGCTTTCCACTAAAACAACACTACTTAAAGTCGTGCTGTGCTAGGTGAACGTACCAGCAGTACCAGAAAGCCCAAGGCTACCCTACAGTGGAGTCATTCTAGAAAATAAAGTGCTGGAAATCACATGTAATTGTGACTATCTTGTAACAGCTGCTTTAGAAAAATGACACCTACATTTGGACTTCTGCATTTAATCTACTCAGGACAGATCATGTGGATCCATTAAAAGACTACACAGCTGGAATGAAGACAACTGTGTAATAAAGACTGGGAGCTCACCCTTTTAGCAGCAGAAAGCTGTTAAGTTGCCATGATATTTCAGCAAATCACAGACAGTGAAGACATCACTTTTGGAAGCCTCTTTATTTAAAAACCATGACTTTTTCTTACTAATTTAAACTTATCCCATTTTTTTTACACCCTTTAGCATAATCTGATATCCTACCTGGAAGATACCACAGAGCATCCGTCTACACTGGCCCTGGGCTGCAGTTGTCTGTAATAATCCACTGCATGCTGCTATCCATTGAGTCACTCCAGTCTGGCAGCTCTGGAACAGAGAGACTAGCAATGAAGAAAAGGACACGAATATTCGGCAAACAGTTTAACTGTCCTCCTGCTTCCACAAGCTTTATTCAATTATACAACAATCCTCAGATTAAACTCCCAACTTGTCTTTGACAGAAGTATAAACTTTGATTTTAAAAAAAATATCATGCCTTCCAATACAAGCATGCAACCCACAGAAACAGATCAGCCAAAGGAAATAGTGGGCTGTCTACATCACAACATTATACTACAGTTTTTATATCTATACAATAAATTCAAATACTTAAGAAGCATTCTTCAATTAAATGAGCAATCTCTAAAAAGCCCTCATCCAACTCTCAGCTTTTATGCATCTTTGTTTTACTTTACTCAGGCACAGCTAAAAATTTTAGTATTTCAAAAGCACATATTGTCCCAATAAATTTCAGTGAAGATAATTATTGTCTGTAATGAAAATGTCAGGTAATATAGGAAAGAGGAAGGGTTTTCTCTGCCTGCGCTTTCTTTGCACTTTTTATCTTCTGCAATATTCAAATTAGTACTTCTTCATACATGTTCTACATTAATACTGGAAATAATGTATATACTATCAGAATGGGTACGTTTTTTTCTAATAAAAATAGCTTCATTTTCAATTGGCAATAAAGATGATTAAGAGATTGACGCATCCAACATATGAGCAGAGGTCTAACTTTGAGAAGACTCCAGGGAAATTTTATCAATTTCTATTAATACCTGATGGGGCGGGCAGTCCAACTCTTCTTAGGGGTGCCCAGTGAAAGAACGACTATGAGACTAGCAGATCTGCCCAAAGATTAGTAGGAACAGACACAAAACCAACCTGAATTCCTGTTCCCCATTCCCTGTACCCGCATAGTCACTGCTGTCCCTCAGGCGCAGTGTATTGCCTCCTCACGCTGTCCCTTGTCAACTCCTCACAGAGTTGCACTTTTAATCCATTAAGGGGATTGATTTGGGTTTTTAAAAATTGCGAGGGGAGAGATGCACTGCCATAACAAATGTGTTCACTACTACTACACCTTCCCACTTCTACTATAGCGAGGCTACTCCTCTGCAACATCACTACCCAGCAAGTAAAATCACAAAAATGATACATTCTATCCAAAAAGACATTTCAGCTGCATACCACAAAGCTCTGACATAAACAGTTCAACAAACACTTAAGTGAGAAAGAAAATTCACCATTTTTTATAAATAATTACTACGAGATTTCAAGGCAGAATA
This sequence comes from Sterna hirundo, assembly GCA_009819605.1. Taxonomy (NCBI): domain Eukaryota; kingdom Metazoa; phylum Chordata; class Aves; order Charadriiformes; family Laridae; genus Sterna; species Sterna hirundo. Next base: position 2,130,935 of record CM020447.1, on the reverse strand, counting down.
AGAAGGAACGGTAATAAGAAGGAAAGCATGCCTAAGTTGCAGTCTGTCCTACAGCTTGAGTATACTGGGCTTTATAGCTGTTGAAAAGCACTACTGCAACAAAACTGGGCAAGAGATACATGAAAACATGAAATAAACACTTAAATGGTGAGATGTGATAAACAACTGAGTAATAAGGAAAAGACAACAGCAGAAAGCGGCAGAGCAACAGAAAGGGAACACGATGAGCTAAGGAATCTTCCCTAAGCCAGCGTCACTGTTTGCAGAACATAACCTTCCTTTCAGGTGCTATTGCACTTCTCCATTTGGCTGAAAGAAAACATACCAAGCATAAACTGGACAGGATTACTCAGGAACAGTCTGTGGACAGCACGAGCCCCTTCTGCAGCTAGCTGCCTTGTCAAGATATAGGTAAAAGAATATCACTACGGTCTTCTAAATCCTCCAAGCAACTATCAGGAAACCCTTAGGTACCAGACAAACTATTCATCAATATCTTTTCTTAGGTAAAGAACACCTTTCTCATAATGGCAGTATTAACTAGTGGAGCTGAAATGTTTGGACAGTAATTAAGACTGTATCATACGCTGCGAGAAGACAGAAGAAAAAAAAAATTTCCTTTCTTATTTCCAGTACAAAGAAGAGACACAGAAAGTTTGAAGACTTATTTTCATACGATTAGACAACTATTAAGTTCTAATGCAAAAGCAGATGCTGGGAAATGCCAAGGATCAGCAAAGCTTGAGCTGAAGCATGTTGCTGCTGCCAGAAGTCCCCTGCCTCACAACTGTGTTCTCCCACGACTTACTAAAGCTCAGATGCTTCTTCGATTACAAAGTAAAGCACTTCAGACCACAAAAATGGCAAACAACGACATCTCCTCCCCTCCAAAGAGAGTCTCCTGGCCAGGCTGAAAAGCTGAATCAGCTTCCTTTGCCAGTAAGCAAAGGGAGAAGCAGCTGGGAGAGGAGGAGTTGCCCAGGCAAGCCTAGGAGACAAGTCCTTCGCCTTCTGCAAGGCAAACTACACCCTGGGGTGCAGCTGCCCAGAGAGCTGAACCCACCTGGTGACTCACTGCTTCTCTGCCACTCTCCCTGCTCCCCTCCTGCCTGGCTTCACCCTCCCTTTTTGCTAATGATTGCCTTTTTAACACATTAAAAGTGCAGAAAACTATTTTTTGTTGCCATGGTTCCACTGCTCCAGCATTTGGAGCACAGGGGCCAAGAAAAATGCTGGAGGAGGCAACGGTAGGCAACAGTGCAAAGACATGAACAAGGATAAAGAGCAGGAACGAGAGGAAGAAGCAGAAACTCCAGGTCACGGCATTTCTGTTGCTCTCAGGCAGGGTTGCTCTCGTTGCTTTCACCTTGAGAGGTGAAAGGACAGGGCTCGCCATGCTTGTAAAAACCACCCCCTGAGACAGCAGTTCCAAGAACGTGGTGGATTAATTTTGTAAGTGGGTATTGCCCTCTGACTAAAGGCCTTTCATCTTCCCGACGAATCCCATCTCCACCTCGTAGCGCTGGCCATCCCTGTATTTGTGCTGTGACAGAACATCATACCCAGGCACAAAGTTCCCTTTTCTACACTATGTACTAAAAACTGGGACTCTGCTGCAAAGACTTTAAAGGCTAACAGAAAGAAAAAAAAAAAAAGTACACAAATGCACGAGAAAGAGGGAGTTACGTGGTCAGTAATGCAGTCTCACTCATTCAGAGAAACCCAATCTCTTCCACTTAACGCAGAAATTAGAATCTTTGAATTATCCTTGCCATCAAACACCTCTAAAGTGAGACAGGAACCTCCAAGAACGGCAACCCCTACGCCGCAGGGCACATACACTGTGCCCAAAGCAACAAGAGAAGTACCAGCCTGAGAAAAAATAAGTTTCTCAAGCCCCAATCAGGAGGGCTAAAGCCTTCATGATTCTTATGTAAACGCAAACTCTGAAGGAAAACCTCGACCCGTTCTTTCACCAGAGACCGCTGCGGGGGGAGGGGGACACGGGCAGGCGGGAACAGCCGGTGGGCGCCGCGGACCCCGCCGCGGTTCTCGTACGCCTCCGAAGAGCCGCCTCCGAAGAGCCGCCTCAGGCGCGGCGGCCGGGGGGAGGCCAGGCCACGGGAACTGGCGGGAGGGTGCGGGACAGCCCAGCCACAGCAAGGGCGGCGCCGGGACAACCTCGCGGGACCGCGCCCGGCCGCACACACGCCGCTCGTGTTCCCGGGACAGAGAAGGCGGCCCCGGCCGCCACCGCCACTCACCACGGCTCGCACCAGCGCCGCCATGGGTCCTCGGCGCCGCTTCCGGCGAGGCGGCCCGCCCGGGCTCGCCCCTTCCGCCCCGCCGGCTGCGCATGCGCGCGGCGGAGGGAACGAGGGGGCTGCGCCGCCCTCCCCGCTTGCTGGGCCGCGCCGGGCGTGGGGGCGCGGCGGAGGGGTCCTGCCGCCCGGGAGAAGGGGTGTCGCGCGGCGTGGGAAGGAGGGGAGGCTCTTGGGCCTGCGTTGGGGCTCGGTTTGGAAGGGGGGAAGGTGGCAAGCCCGTGCCTGCCCGTCTGTCGTTGTCGGGCCTCTCCTGTGGAAGGCCCGGCCCATGGCGGGGGGTGGCCATGCTTTCAGTGTGCTGCTTGGCAGCAGAGAGCGCAGCGTGAAGGCAGCGACAGTTTCCTCTGGCTGAGGTTGATCGGGCTGCCCGAAGCAGGAGACGACATCTTTGTGAGGTGCCAGCACAGGGACTTGGTGGTGGCAGTACCAGAAGAACATGGCAGAGCCCCTCATGCCAGCGTCCCCACAGGCCCCGGAGCCAGCACCTTGCTGCCAGGAGCGATCCTGCCTGCCCCTGGTGCGTATTCCCTGCTCATTGCTTCTGCTGGCACCAGCTTTCATGAGGCCGCAGAGTGAACCCGAGCAGCAGCCCGAAGGGTTGAAATGAGCTGGCTTGTTTTGCCAGGTTAGTCTTAATCTGGATCCCATCCACATCACCTCGCAAATGTTAGTCCTGGTACACGGGAGGCTGGTGCAGATGTGAGCAAGAGCAGCTGGGGAAGAGAGCGAGGCTGCGCTTTTCAGCAGCAGGGCTGGCTTAAAGGGCTTGGGGAACTATAATATTTTACTCCTCTCTTTCCCAGCATATTTACTGGGATGTCAGCTTCTCAAGAGGGCAGTAGCAGCTGCTTTAACGGCCATGAAACTCCACAGTAGTCCTTAGAAATCTTTCATATGTTCTTAAATGTCAGGCCTCAGGGGGCCAATGGAATCACTTGCTTGGACTTCCTTTCCTCAGGCATCCCAGATCCCTGTGCCTGCAGTGGGTCTTTTCCAAGATGTTCTGACTCACCATAACTATCTGCTGAAATAGGTTTAAGTGTATCTGACAGCGTGTTTAGCGAACAAGTTGTTCTGACACGGGGCTGGATGTTGAACAATGCAGGGAACTCTAGATCTCTGTCAGGGATATGCTACGTTTCATTTCGTGCCTGTGGCTAATTCTAGGGAGGAAGGTTAAAGCTAGCTCTGCTTCATTCTGTTTGCTTAGCTGGCCTCTGTGTATTAGACTCAAAGCAATATTAAATACCACTCATAACAGCAATTTTTCTGTAAGAAGGTGATGGAGGAGAATGATGACGCTTTTCTGAAGCCTCCTCTTTGCCATTATTGAGTTGGAGTCATTAAAAGGGATGAAGCTCAATAACCCGTACAGTGTATAGTTGTCGTGGTTTTTCCTCAGACGGCAACAAAGAACCACATGCCGCTCGCTCGGGCCTTCCCAATACAGGAAGACTCAGAAGGAAAAGGCAAAGACTCTGGGGTTGAGACAAAGGCAGTTTAACAGAACAGCAAAGGGAACAAGCAAAACAACAACAATAACACGGACAGAGGAATATACAAACGCGGTTACGAAACCACCGCTAACTGACCGGACCCGGGACCTGGGACGCCCCAGCCCACTCCAAGCAGCGACTCCCTGCCCCCTCCCCCCCGGCAGTTCAAGGTGGGCATGGATCACGTGGTATGGAATACCAGAGAAAATTAACCCTATCCCCGCTGGAACCGGGACATTATCCACCCCTTATTCCATACCATCTATGCCATGCCCAGATCTTACAGGTCCCAATGAATTGCCACCTCTTTCCCTGACATATACATACATATTCATGCAAAATAATGCCCTTAGTTTATGGGCCATCCCTCCAAAGTGTCCGTTGAGTTCATTTAATCCATGGCCTTGGGCTCCATCTGTTAGAACAGTCTCTCAGGGCAGGCGAGATGCTGTGTGGTGCTGGACTATTGCATCCTGTATTTTCGGAGGTTGTGACTGGTGCACCCGGTGTGGCTCATGCACACAGTCCATGGGCTGAAGATGTAGATCTTGAGGAAGTTGCTGGGCGCCAGCTGCTGAGGTCAGTTCTTATCCCATCACCCCTGTGCCTTACTCGTAGTACAACTGATAGCAATTATAGTAATGAGGACATACAGTGACAGTGCTACTTAGCAACTAACAACACACAATTTGATTCATTGGCTGTTCTCACCCAAAATCAGATCCCCATGAGGTACACATCGGACTTCCCCATCCTTCCGCATCACCCACCAAGTGCACCCAGGTCCTTGGGCAAAAGCAATCCCACGGATGGGTTTCCCTTTGCCTGAGGCAGGACTAACCCAGACTGTCTTCCCTAGCATATTCTTCATGTGCACTACGGGGACTTTATCCCCTTCTACGGTACGTAGAAGTTTTGATTGGGCAGGGCCAGCCCCATTGGTAGATCCCCTGGTGTTAACTAGCCAGGTAGCTTTTGCTAGATGTGTATCCCAATGTTTTAAAGTCCCACCACCGATTGCTCTCAGTGTAGTTTTTAACAGTCCATCGTATCGTTCAATCTTCCCAGAGGCTGGTGCGTGATAGGGGATGTGATACACCCACTCAATGCCATGCTCTTTGGCCCAGGTGTCTATGAGACTGTTTCGGAAATGAGTCCCGTTGTCCGACTCAATTCTCTCTGGGGTACCATGTCGCCACAGGACTTACTTTTCAAGGCCCAGGATAGTGTTCCGGGCAGTGGCATGGGGCACAGGGTATGTTTCCAGCCATCCAGTGGTTGCTTCCACCATTGTGAGCACACAGCACTTGCCTTGACGGGTTTGTGGCAGTGTGATATAATCAATCTGCCAGGCCTCCCCATATTTGTATTTCAGCCATCGCCCTCCATACCAGAGAGGCTTCAAACGCTTGGTTTGCTTGATTGCAGCGCATGTCTCACATTCATGGATGACCTGTGCAATAGTGTCCATGGTCAAGTCCACCCCTCGGTCACGGGCCCATCTATATGTCGCATCTCTTCCTTGATGGCCTGAGGAGTCATGGGCCCACCGAGCTATGAATAGTTCACCCTTATGTTGCCAGTCCAGATCCACCCGAGCCACTTCAATCCTAGCAGCCCGATCCACCTGCTGGTTGTTCTGATGTTCCTTCGTGGCCTGATTCTTCGGTACATGGGCATCTCCGTGGCGTACTTTCACAACCAGATTCTCTATCCAGGCAGCAATATCTTGCCATAGGTCAGCAGCCCAGATGGGTTTGCCTCTGCGCTGCCAGTTGCCCTGCTTCCACTGCTGTAACCACCCCCACAGGGCATTTGCCACCATCCATGAGTCAGTGTAGAGATAAAGTACTGGCCATTTTTCTCGCTCAGCAATGTCCAAAGCAAGCTGAATGGCTTTCACCTCTGCAAACTGGCTCGACTCCCCTTGTCCTTCCCTGGCTTCTGCAACTTGTCGTGTAGGACTCCACACAGGAGCTTTCCACTTTCGATGCTTTCCCACAATCCGGCAGGACCCATCAGTGAACAGGGCGTATTTCTTCTCATTTTCTGGCAGTTTATTATATGGTGGGGCCTCTTCCGCACGCGTCACCTCGTCCTCTGGTGACATTCCGAAATCCTTGCCTTCTGGCCAGTCCATGATCACTTCCAGAATTCCTGGGCGACTGGGGTTTCCCATTTGAGTTCGCTGTGTGATCAATGCAATCCACTTACTCCACGTAGCATCAGTTGCGTGATGTTTGGTGGGGACCCTTTCTTTGAACATCCAGCCCAGCACCGGCAGTCGAGGTGCTGAGAGGAGCTGTGCTTCTGTGCCAACCACTTCCAAAGCAGCTCGAACCCCTTCATATGCTGCCAATATCTCTTTTTCTGTTGGAGTGTAGTGGGCTTTGGATCCTCTGTATCCCCGACTCCAAAACCCTAGGGGTCGACCTCAAGTCTCCCCTGGTGCTTTCTGCCAGAGGCTCCAGGTAGGGCCATTCTCCCCGGCTGCGGTGTAGAACACATTTTTAACATCTTGTCCTGCCCGGACTGGCCCCAGGGCCACTGCATGGACTATCTCCTGTTTGATTTGTTCAAAAGCTTGTCGTTGCTCAGGACCCCATTTAAAGTCATTCTTCTTCTGGGTTACTTGATACAGAGGGCTTACGATTAGACTGTAATCTGGGATATGCATTCTCCAAAAACCCACAATGCCTAAGAAAGCTTGTGTTTCCTTTTTACTAGTTGGTGGAGACATAGCTGCTATTTTGTTGATCACATCCATTGGGATCTGACGGCGTCCATCTTGCCATTTTATTCCTAAAAACTGGATCTCCTGCACAGGTCCCTTGACCTTACTTCGTTTTATGGCAAAACCAGCTTTCAGAAGCATTCGGACTATTTTACTCCCTTTCTCAAAAACTTCTTCTGCTGTGTTTCCCCATGTAATGATGTCATCAATGTATTGCAGATGTTCTGGAGCTTCACCCTGTTCCAGGGCAGTCTGGACCAGTCCATGGCAAATGGTGGGGCTGTGTTTCCACCCCTGGGGCAGTCGATTCCAGGTGTACTGGATGCCCCTCCAAGTGAAAGCAAACTGTGGCCTGCACTCTGCTGCCAAAGGGACTGAGAAGAATGCATTCGCTATATCAATTGTGGCATACCACTTGGCTGCCTTGGACTCCAGTTCATACTGGAGTTCTAGCATGTCCGGCACGGCAGCGCTTAGCGGTGGCGTGACTTCATTCAGGCCACGATAGTCTATGGTTAGCCTCCACTCTCCATTAGATTTTCACACCGGCCATAAGGGACTGTTAAAGGGTGAGCGAGTCTTGCTGATCACTCCTTGAACCTCTAGTTGACAAATCAGCTTATGGATGGGAATCAGAGAGTCTTGATTAGTGCGATATTGCCGCCGATGCACCGTTGTGGTAGCAATCGGCACCTGTTGTTCTTCGACCCTCAACAACCCCACAACAGAAGGGTCCTCTGGGAGACCAGGCAAGGTAGACAACTGTTTAACTTCCTCCGTCTCCAAGGCAGCTATGCCAAAGGCCCACCGGTACCCTTTTGGGTCCTTAAAATACCCTCTCCTGAGGTAATCTATACCAAGGATGCATGGAGCCTCTGGGCCACTCACAATGGGATGTTTTTGCCACTCATTCCCAGTTAGGCTCACTTCCGCCTCCAGTACAGTCAACTCTTGGGATCCCCCCGTCACCCCAGAAATACAAATGGGTTCTGCCCCTCTATAGCTTGATGGTATTAAAGTACACTGTGCACCCGTGTCCACTAGAGCCTTCTACTCCTGTGGGTCTGATGTGCCAGGCCATCGAATCCACACCGTCCAATAAACCCGGTTGTCCCTTTCCTCCACCTGGCCGGAGGCAGGGCCCCTCTAATACTGGTCATAGTATCCATTACTCACTTCTTGCAGAAATGACTTGGAAGTTCCTTCAAGTGGATCATAATCAAGATCAGGCCTTCTGCTCTGTCTGGGGAGCTGCCCACTGGAAACTGGGGCGGCACTTTTCCTGGAGGGATCCCCTTTTGTGGTTGTCCTTCCCTGCAACTCCTGTACCCGTGTCCACAGGATCGAAGTAGGTCGTCCATCCCACCTCCTCATGTCCTCCCCGTGGTCACGCAGGTAGAACCACAGGGTGCCTCGTGGTGTGTACCCTCTGTACTCTCTCTCTCGAGTGGGGAAATGCCTGCTTCTAATAGCTGAGATGCTGGCCCCTACAGGTGGAGAGGAGGACATATTCTCTTCAAGTTGCTGGACCTTCCGCGACAGTTTCTCCACAGCTGAGACAAGGGGGGGAAGAGAGACTTTCTTCATGTGGCCAGAGCCGGCCAGCCACCTCATCCACCGTCGGTCCCTCTTCACCTTTCCATTCCATTACTGCCAATGAGTTGGCATATGGTGCGCTCCGTACAAGCTTCCGCCACATGGGCCTTGTGCATTGCACCTCATCAGGGTCTGTGGGTAAGTCTGCATTGTCCAAGTCATAATAAATCATCTCCCGCACAGCTGATTCTCTCAGGTACTGGATACCTCTTTCCATGGTAGTCCACTTGCTTGGTTGACATACAACATCTTCACTGAAGGGGTGCCTCTCCCTCACGCCTAATAGGAGTCGTTTCCAGAGGCTGAGGGCTTGGGTCTTCTTCCCAATTGCCTTGTCAATGCCGCCTTCCCTGGACAGGGATCCCAGCTGCCTGGCTTCCCTACCCTCTAATTCCAGGCTACTGGCCCTGTTATCCCAGCACCGGAGCAGCCAGGTGACAATGTGCTCGCCTGAAAGTCGGCTAAAATCTTTTCGCATATCCCGCAGCTCACTCAAGGATAGGGATCGAGTAATTATCTCTGGCTCTGCCTCTTCCTCCTGCTCTCGTGATGACCCTGGTTCATCATCATCTCTTACTAAGCGAACCGATTTCTTTGTGTACTTCTTCTTCTGTATGGGGGCAACTGATACTGGCACGGGTTGATTCCCTGGTTCAGCGGCAGTGGCTGCTGCAGGGGTTGGAGTGGCTGCAGTGGCTGCTGCAGGGGTTGCTGCAAGGGGTTGCAGTAGCCACAGTGGCTGGTGCAGGGGTTGCAGTAGCCGCAGTGTCCGTCACAGGGGTTGCAGTAGCCGCAGTGGCTGCTGGTCTGGTTTCCGTCTCTTCCCCCTGAGGGTGCTGCGTAACACTGAGCTGGTAGATGCTGGCCAGGGCCCAGCACAGTGCGGTGAGTTGTGCCTCTCTAGAATAGCCACAGCATTTTCCCTTCAAATATTCCACCACTTTATCAGGGTCCTGTAACTGTTCAGGGGTGAAGTCCCAGACCACTGGAGGTGAGAAGTTCTCTAGGTACCTGCCCATGTTCTCCCACATGCCATGCCACCCCTGACTATCCAGCCTCGGAGCAGATCTCCGGGTGGTAGCCTTAAATAGTTGCTTAACCCTAGACAAAACCTGGAACGTACTCAGGAGACATAACACTAGGAACATGCTGGTTTGAGTATCCCAAGAATATTCAAAATTCTCAAAAGCTGTCATACCTGGCCCAAAGGAGAAAAGGGAGGCAAAAGAGCTGGGGAAAGTGTCCCCCCCTGTTTCCCCCACAGACTGGGTGTAATTATTAGTAAATTCAGAGAGACGGTGCCCAATGTATGGACAGGACAGCAGAACCACATAAACACCCCACAATAGCTGTCTGAACAGTGATGTTATCATATCATAAACAGATATCGCACAGGACAGCAGAATGATAATCCTGATCCCTATTCCAGACATGATAAACAGCATCAGAGGGAGTACATAAACCATATAGGAATGTATATAACACAGCCATGAGAACAAACCAAGGAACATGGTGACCAGCGACTATTTACCTAATAAAATAAATGCATACAAAAATTCGTTTTTTCTAAGCTCTAGTTGGATTCTGTTGTTATCTCAACCCTTGAGCCCCACGTTGGGTGCCAAAAAGGACTGTCGTGGTTTAGCCTCAGACGGCAACAAAGAACCACATGCCGCTCGCTCGGGCCTTCCCAATACAGGAAGAATCAGAAGAAAAAGGCAAGACTCTGGGGTTGAGACAAAGGCAGTTTAACAGAACAGCAAAGGGAACAAGCGAAACAACGACGATAACACGGACAGAGGAGTAGGGTTATGGCGGTTGTGGCAATTCCCTGTCCCCTCCCCCCCGGCAGTTCAAGGTGGGCATGGATCTTGTGGTATGGAATACCAGAGAAAATTAACCCTATCCCCGCCGGATCCAGGACAGGGAACGTTAGCAATGGCCTTAGGTGTGTTGGCAACTGACTGAACAGGAAAGAAGAATCAGAAAGGATATAATAATGTTTAATTTATATAGTGAATTATTAAATAAGTTTCACATTATTTATTATAATAATTATTTATTAATAAGATTATCTTTAATGAGCCTTCTGCTTTGGCCTAAATCCTGTCTTCTCTCTTCCTTGCAGGCCTGGCAGCTGGCTTCTAGTTTGCCATTCCAAGAGGCTGGAGGGAACAGCTGTTAGAGGGAGGAGATAAGGGGCCACAAATCATGGGCGGAGAGAAAGTAGTCTAGAGGAGTTTAAGTGAAGGAGGAATGGGAAACAAAGAGGGACAGAGAAACTTCCTTCCCTGAATGTGCTAAAACATGCTGGAGAACAGCACTGGTGGGGCTGGATGTATGTGTGCGTGGAGAATGAGAGAGGATCCTGATCGGGCACCAGTGCGTGGAGACAGCAATGAGCACAGACTCAGAGGTTGGGGGAGGGCAGGGGCATAGAAGGGAGGGAGTGAGGAACTGCAGAATCCTCCAAATAGGTGATGTTTGCCATTAAGTGTGACCTAGAAGGGATATGGGACTGCTCTGTGCTAAAGGCAGAGAAACAGGGTGCAGAAAGCGAGCGACAGCCGGGTGGAGAGGTGACTCTCTACGATCTACCCACAAAGTCCTCTTTTTAGGACAGGCGTGGTGGAGGAAAGGCCTGATGACAGCAGGAATGGTTGCTTCTGGTGACGGGGCCAAGCAGTGCAATCTGTACAGACGGTGCAGTGATGATCGACGCATGTCAGGATGGTGGCAGAGGCCTCCCTTTGCTCCTGCATGTCTGGTTAGATGGGACTGGTGGATGAAGTGAGGATGCAGTTTGACAATGCAACTAAGCAGACAAAATTGCTAATTGCTGAGAGGAGCAGTCCTGCTGTCGCGTGAAGGGGGGAGGGCAAAACGGTTTCGGCAGAAAATAAACCCCCTTGCGTTCTAACACTCCTCACCGAGGTGGGAGGCTAGGTGCGGCTAGGTTTAAATTCTGAGTGATGCCCAATTTGCACTATCAGTCCAATCGCGTTTAATGTGTATTAAACTCTTACGATTTGGATTCACTAATAGTGGACTGCACCTTCAGTCTAGTCGTGCTCCTGAACTAGCACGGCCACTCTCAAGTCTTTGGTCGCGTTCAGTGAGAAACTAAAACGACTAGCTACTTAAACAGTGCAGTTTATTTAAGCAACAGGTATACAGGTTCTTAGGATTGCCGGTGATGATACTGTCTGCAAAAGGCTACATATACTAAGCGCGCAACAAAGTTATAGAAATAGAAAAGAGAGTCTCTCTAAGTTCTCTAGTTGGATCTTACCCAAAGGCGTCCCTATGGGGGGGGAAGAGAGGTTCAGCCCGTCGACTGATCCCAGAAGTCAGTGGTGATGGTGTCTTCCCTCCCTATCCCCCCTCTCTTGGGCTATTTTATACTCTTTGATCTCTTCAAGGTGGAGTTTGAGTGACTTTAGTCATATGTAACTTTACCATGATTGGTGTAAATTTTTCTCGCTTCGCAATTAAAGGTATAGTTCACGAGAAATTCAGGGCGCAGACTCAAAGAGGAGTGGTCGCACCTTGGAGGCGGGTAGCCTTCGGGATGGAGGTGTGTTTTGGTATTATAATGACATTATAATGAGCAAAGTTCACACAAAGGACAGCATTTCATCAAAGTTTGGCAAAATGTTGGCTCCGAGTAGCATATAGGCCGCTTAACTCTCAGTACCGTCTCGTTCCCGTACCTGCTGTACACCGCAAGAAAAGACCATGACGCCATCGCACCATCTCGTTCCTCGAGTGATTTCGCCTGGTACAGGGAGTCTTAGATGTTGCATTCTTCGTGTGCTGGCTGCGGCTGTATTCTACCTCAGAGGCCTCTTGCCTTTGTGTGTGTGAACAATGCTGTACCTTTTTGTACTCTCTGGTCAATTTAGTAATTATGCCATACCTGCCCACTGGCTGCGGTAGCACGAGCATCCAGGTTTAACTTTGGCTCTGCAGAGCGTAAGGTTTTCTAGAGCACACTAGGTCTAAGTTAAGGGTGTTGTGGTGGCTGGCAAGGCTTCGCTTTGACAAGTCAACTGCTGTGCAGAACAGGAAGGGGCATATAATTGTAGCCTATTAATAAAAGCCTCGGTCCAGCAAGCACCTGAACACAAAGGGAAAGCGTGAAACTTACCCAGACTTGAAAAAACTCATGGAGGAAAATTCAGTGTCCACCTGTTATCCACATATGTGAAGACAGGATAAGTGTCCAAATCCTCTCATTACCAAGAATGGAGGCAACACGGGACTGTGACTTTTTTAACCCAAAAGCAGGAGGGAGGTGGCAGTGAAGGGCTGGAGTTAAAAACACACAAGCGTTTCTTCAGTGTTAAAACACGACACCAAAATCGAGTGGATTGACAAAACTAAGCCCTTCAAAACGACTGCCAGATCCAAGTTGTGCCTAACATTTTTTTTTAACAATTTTGATTTGGTATAGCATGTGTAAGCCAGTTTAGGAATTTTTATCTTATTCTTAATGCTGTTTTGATCCAGTCTCAGGTGGCCTTCTACTGACTTAGCTGTTTGAATTGCAGGCACTCTTTGCAGAGGGTGTAAGGAAAGAAGAGTTGCAACGGAAGAGTTGAGTATTATCAACTGGGAGACTGGGACACCTGATAATGACATATTTATCACAGCAGACACTGACTTTCTGATTCAATTAACTGCTAATTAGTGATACAAAGTGCCACAGGGAAGACTGGAAGAGGGGCAGAGGCCTCTCTGGCATAATTGTGATGACCAGCCTCGGTGTGAAAAATTCTGATTAAAATCCCTTGGTGTAAAAAGTTCAGATTAAAATCCCTTAATCTTAATCGGGGCAAAACTTGAAGATTGACAGCATTGCACAGAAGTACCCCAGCCTAGGTCACCAGCTGTTCTCCATAGAGAGAGCGGGACAAAGGCTTTGTATTTTGCCCCATTCCGTGCTGGTCTCAGAATGTCACCTTGTCAAAACTGTGTATTTATCTACCCTCAAAACTTCAGTTTTGACAAACTGTCGTTTTTACATGAAGAAGTGTCATGGGGAAGAGTGGCTGGAAAGCTGCCCCGCAGAAAAGGACCTGGTGGTGCTGGTGGACGGACAGCTTAACACGAGCCAGCAGTGTGCCCAGGTGGCCGAGAGGGCCAATGGCATCCTGGCCTGTATCAGGAACAGCGTGGCCAGCAGAAGCAGGGCAGTGATGGTGCCTCTGTACTCGGCACTGATGAGGCCTCACCTCGAGTGCTGTGTTCAGTTCTGGGCCCCGCTGTACAAGAGGGACATTGAGGTGCTGGAGCGTGTCCAGAGGAGAGCTACCAGGCTGGTGAGGGGTCTGGAGACCAGGTCATATGAGGAGAGGCTGAGGGAGCTGGGCATGTTTAGCTTGGAGAAGAGGAGGCTGAGGGGAGACCTCATTGCCCTCTACAACTACCTGAAGGGATGTTGTAGAGAGGTGGGGGTTGGCCTCTTCTCCCAGGTGGATAATGACAGGACCAGAGGAAATGGCCTGAAGCTGCGGCAGGGCAGGTTTAGATTAGATATTAGGAAGAATGACTTTACTGAAAGAGTGGTCAGGCACTGGAACAGCCTGCCCAGGGAGGGGGTTGAGTCACCATCCCTAGAGGTGTTTAAGAAACGTCTGGATGTGGCACTTCAGGGCATGCTCTAGTGGCAGAGGCTGTAGGTTGTTTGGTTGGACTTGATGATCTCAAAGGTCCTTTCCAACCGTGAAGATTCTATGATTCTATGAAAAGGAGCGAGTGTGAAGCTCTATGGGCTGGCAGCAAAGCTAAGTTGTCCACTTGGTGTTCAGGCCAAGCCTGGGCAAATTGACTTCTCCCATCGTGCAGTTGACTGGGGAGTCACAGTCCAGAGCTCCTTCCCCCACACCTCAAAATGGGTTATAGCTTCAAAATATGAGTTTAAGAGAAAAAGACAGCAGCATCTTTATTCCAAAGGGCTGCACCATGGGATCCCGAGGTCCTAGCTCTAAATTGAGGCACTAAAGGTCACAGTGAAAATGTTCCAGGCCAGCTGTGATGCTTAGCTAGTTTGCTAGTTTTAAAATGTTTGCCCTCACTTGGGTGTTCTAGGCTGTGGTAGAGACTGAGACTATGATTCTGGGTTGTTATATTATTCCTTGGTTGGCATAATTAATTACAAACGCAAATCCTGTCGTTATGTAGCTAAAAAGATCATCTAGACCATCCTCCACTTCCTGTACTAAATGTACTTAGGCCTCTCTAGTGCATGTTTCTCTGACCTGCACCTAAAAATTTCAGTAAGGGGATTCCCAATTTCCATATGAAGCTCGTTCCAGTGAAAGTTTTCTCATACTTAACATAAAGATGCTCAGTGTGAGCCCCTTTCTTTTCCCTTTGATGTCAAGTTCCTCAAGGTATTAGGTAAGAGCAGAGTTTGGCTAATATTTAAGAAATCAGCCTCAGGCTCTTTGCTGTGAGAAGCATCGTAGAGGTGTGGAGAACCCCTTAGTTGGCTGTTCTGGAGATAAAGCTTCTTATCACAGCTCTGCAAGTTTTTTCTTATATAACCTTTATCATATTACTTGTTTTTTCACCGTGTTAATGGATATACACATACTTCCTCAGAATAAAAGAGAATGAAACAGTATTGACGGGCTTTTTTTAAGTGGCTTGTTGTAGTGCCATCAGAAATAAGAAGGACAAATGGGCATACTGTCAAAAATACGGGGTACAGGATAGTGAGCCAGCAGTCTGGGCCCTGTGTGGCCTCTGCTTGCCTCTGCCTTGAGCCATGCTTCTGTCTTTCAGAGTGAGCAATACGGTACTGCAAAGACAAAGGGGCTGCACCCAAGGATTCGGCACAGTGAGAACTGCCTGATCTGACAAACTGGAACCTCCAGGTTAAATCTTTCCTGAATTTTCCCCTTTTCGGACTTCAGAGGCAAGGCACCTCTGTGACCTCTTATATTTTTTACTTGCCAGTTCTCCTCCTCTCCAGCAGTGATGATGTTCTATGCAGACCACTCTGCAGTCAGACTTTCTGTGTGTAACTCACCAGGAAACAGTTTTTCTGTGTGTTTTTTTAAATCTGTGTATTTCTGTCCACTTTCAAAAGGCTCTCCATGTGCTGCACAGAGGTCCTTGGGCTATTGCGCTCCTGAGATTACATCTGCATTTAGCCTCTCCCAAGCTGGTTCAGTGGTTGTTACTACAATTCCGTTTCTTTTTTGACTTAATTAACAAGGAAAGACAAATAACTTTTAAACAAAGACATTTAAAAATATTTGGTGTTCCTGGCCTCTTAATTGCCTATGAACACATAATTTTATTTCAAACGTTATCATAGAACATGCTTTTTCTGTTTTTACACAGAAAAATACACTGATCATTTTTATGTAGGCCTGTGTTTTTATATTTTAAAACATTTTAAACGTTGCAGGTTAATCAAGCATTTTGGAAAATTCTAGATATATAAAGTCCCGTAACAACTTCTTGTATTTTTTTCTTCTCAGTCACACGAGGAATCAAAATCAACTTGATAAGGCAATTTTTAGCCCCACATTTGCTGAGGAGAGCTCCCTCCTTCTGGAAAACAAACATACTTCAGGGCAAAAGTACAGATCTTTCAACTTCAGTCTTTCCTCTGCTCAGTCTAGAATTCCTGTCAAAGTCCAGATTTAAAATTGTAATTTTCCTTCTTAACCACCTGCTCCTGCCTCTGCAGGAGAAAAGTTAAAGAAAATCTCACGATCCTATGGGGATGCAAATCTCTCTGTGGTACCTGGCGCAAGTGGAGCCGGGGCACCCCAGATAACGAGATGGGAAATAGTCCGTATGGGTATTGCAGGATGCTCTGGAGATCACAATAAAGAGAAACCCAATTGCAAGAACTCAGTTCAGGTCCAGCAGGTCTTATTATACCTGGTGCGGTGCCAATACTGCAGGACTGCCAGCTGGCCCCTGCGGCTCCTGGAGTGTCTTTGCACTTTCCCGGTGCTCCGGGTTCTGAAAGGGCCTTGTATGTACCATGGAGCCGGTGCAGGTCTGGCACTGCATCCCGCCTAACACACCCTTTTGGGGCTTGAAGCGGAACTCAGTGATAACAGCCCCTTGGAGCCCCGGTCCATGTGGATTGACTCCTTCCAGAGCGAACTCGGGTGCCTCTGCTCTGCGCTACCCAGCACCCCAAGGCCACGAGCTGCAGCAAGGGCCATCTGATGGCCCAGGGAAACCCGGGTGCTGCTGGATTCCCAGCTCTGGCTGTGTGCTGAAGGGACGTGGCATTTCTAAGGCTGAACTGGTAGTTCGTAACAAGCTTGTCATACTTCACTTTTGCAAAATTTTTCTCCGTTGCATACAGCGTAAATCTGGACACTTTTGAGACCAAGTTCACCCGAGCTGAAAAAGGGCTTTTAATGGAATATAATTATATTTTTAGCAACTTAAAGATGCTTAGTGCTCTCCATAAGACTGAATACTCAGTTCGGGGTCTCAGCGTGCATACATTTTGCTACTGCTGTTTCCCAGGATAAATGCTATTTAAAAATGCAAAAATAAGAGAATTTTTCAATAAAAGTGCAATCCTTACAACGCATTACGGACCTTGAAAGGTTTGGCAAACATGGACATCGGTTCCCTGATCTGGAATTCCTTGGCTAGGGGTGCAAAGTGGTCCTTGCTATGGTCTGCAGGAGGGAGTTTCCCCTCTCCTGCACCGGTGCTGCCAGAGGAGAAGCAGACGTGAAGTGGAACAGGCTCCTCACCTGCACCTCCCGGAGCCGGGTGGAGCATGGTGAGCAAAACCCCAGCTCCAGGACTGAGCTGGTGAGGGGAAGTAGAAATAGGACCCGATTAATTTTTCCGAGCTTCTATATCCTAGTGGCTGCCACTGCTGTTAAAGATGATAAACTCCTATTTGTTCCCCTTCGCCTGCCATCAGTATTCAGTGTTTGCCGGGGCAAGCCCAGGACGTTTCCCTCCCCACCTGTCAAACGCGGAGTGTGCTTTGGCACCCTGCCACCGCTGAGCCTCAACGACTTGAGCAGACCGCTGCAGAAACAAGACATCCCAGTCCTTAACCCGCTTCTGCTTCATGAGCTTTTCTTCCCATCTGTATGTTTTCTGAAGAAGAAAGTGTTTGCTGGTCAGAGAGGTTTTCCAGTTGCGCCTCCTTCAGCTTTCCATTACCGCTAAGAGGTTATATGGGGTGCAGTGCTATACACTGTACTGTACTATATGCAGAGGTGTTCAGACTTAATTTATTCCCTTCTCCTGGATAAAGATTATTGCAGCTGTGTGTTTTGGAAAACTATCAATGAAGGGAGTTCAGCTCATACAACACACTTTCAATAGGGTACTGTACTCTATATTTCCAGGTTCTGTTTTAATTACACTTGCATATTACCTTGGAGGAAGCTGAAATCTGGAAAATGTTTTCTCATATACCATGTCTTAAACCTTCCTGACCTGTTTTATACCAAGTACATTTATGTTTGTGATGAAAACCATATAATATGGGGCAAGGTTTGGCTATCCGGGATAATCTATCAGAGGCATGCTGTCAGCTCCTCCTCTCAAAGACTGAGCAATTTTTGCTGAGAAATGTCCCCGTCACACCTCACCCCACCGCCTTCCAGCAGCCATTCTCTCTTCCCTCCCTTCACGGGGCTGCCCACAGGAGTTGGCTGCATGCTGTGACTTGGGCAGAATAGTGGCCTTCTGCAGCAGCAAGAGGCTCCTGCTGCTCTGAAGAACCCCCAAGGATTCCTCAAGGTCCCTCAAGGGCTAGTCGGACTCGATGATCTCAAAGGTCCTTTCCAACCATGAAGATTCTATGATTCTATGACTGTGCAATAGGGTGGCTCATGCAGTGCCAATGTGGTGCCCATATCCCGAAAAAACAAGGAAAAGGCCCAGCCTCCTGTTGAGGAGCTGTGCCTGGCAGCGTGCTCCCACAGCGTCGCTGAGGCTGGTGAGCAGGAGCAGCGCAGGAGTCCTTGCCCGGCGTCCCTCCCTCTGCGCCGGCCGGGCCAGGGGAGCCAGCACCGCTGCAGAGATTCCATACTGGCTGCACTGGAGACCACTGGGAAAAACCAGCCCAATATCCAGAATTAAAACCTCCTCAAGGCACTGTGCAGGGAGAGCAGGGTGCCGGTGAGAACTTCCGCGTGCCGTGTCCCCTCTGGTCAGGAGCGAGCAGTTACCAGCAGGTCACAGAGGTGCCCTGTGGACTCGCAGCAAGAGGCGCAAACCTCCTCCGGCCGTCGGAAAGCGTGTGCTTTGCAGGGCTGGCCGCAGAACTAAATCCGCATGAATCAGGCATCTGCTCCGGAGCGGCTTTCAAGTAACCTTTAAATTTGTGCCAGAGAACTACATCTTGATCTTCACATCCTCAGGGTGTCTGGAGAATGTCCTGAGAGAAAGGGTTTTAGCGAATATGAGTGAGCAGCAGCGGGTCTGTCAGTTCTCAGCCCAGCTCTTGAAGCCCAGCACTTCAACGTTCAAGAAGTGCAGATTGCTGTCAGCATCTTTCTTCCATTACCTCCGGAGGGGCTCCCTCCTCCCAGAGGCAGAGGAAGGTGGTGAATTCTCCAGCCTGGGACACGCGTCTCTGCTCCCGAGTCTAGCACTGACATGGCTCGCGAGGTTGCACCTTTACTTGTCTCAATGTCTCACCCCAAAAAGCAAAGTAACTTTTACTTCATAATGAGTAACAGGAATTATATAAAACTTGTCAAGCAGGAGCTTTTTAGTGGGACTAAGCTGCTTTTGAACTCAGCCGTAAACAAGGATTTTCAACTATGAGGCAAAAACTTATAAAATGGAAAGTTTTGCATTAGAAAGTAGTGATTGTGGAAAAGCAGCATTGGTCATAATGGAAGGCTGAGTTAGAACTCCTGGTGTGACGCTGTAGCTGAGAGGGAAAGCTGAACCCTGGGCTGTGATGAAGGTCAAAGTTGTGTCTCTGTGGCATTGATGAGTCTGTTACTGCAACATTAAATGAGTTCTGGTCTTCACGCTACAAAAAGTGTTTGGAGAGGTGAGAGCCTAAAGGAAAAAAAAAACACAAGAAGAAGAAAAAATTCTGGTAAGGAAGGCACAAAAGCATAACTCTTCTGATCTGCCTCTTCCATAGAAAATACAGGAAAAAAATTCATCACAGTCTGCAAAGGTAGAACAATGCCCAGGGGAGTGAGTTTTTTCAGACAAAGAAGCCAATTCACTGATTCAAAGTGGAAACGGGACAGTAGGTAGAAATAGCTGCTTATTAAAAAATGAAGTGCTAATATTCACGGAATTAGCTTAGAGCTGAATGTGGTGAGCTTTTTAAAACTTTCGGTCTTTAAATCAATCCTGGATCTCTCTTTCCAAACACATAATACCCAGCTATTACGTAGCGTCATTTAATTCCAAAGAACTTTAAAAATAGCGTTCCTTTAAAAAAAAAAAAAATTAGTGAGAAAAGAGACCACATCAGAAAGCCATGTCTCTCTACCAGGACAGTGGCCAAAGCCCTGTTAAGGTCCTACTCAACAGATGAAGCCAGGAGGTCCCACTGTACCAGTTCCCTCCAGGTTTGGGCTTCATATGGAACACAGGAATGGTTTGGCCGAGTTGGACCACGGATCCATCTAGCCCATCTCCTACAGGCAGCGGCAGATCCTTGAAAAGAAAGTAAGGCCAGGACAAATGTGCAGCGAGGTTTTCCTGGCACGGCTTCTCAGCTTACAGCTACCAGCGGCTCAGAAAGTCCCATGGACTCATGTTCAGCAGCAGATTTTTCTTCCACGCACTTACTCAGTTTTTTTAAACATATGTAGACTTTCAGCATCCGAACCAGGGCGTGGTGAGGGGTTCTGCGGCTGGGCTACACTGCACGAGTCAGAATCGTAAACCCGTCCTGAACCAGTGTCATTCGGTGTGCTGTGGTTCCAGTTTGGGAGAAAACTCGTGCCCTGTTCACATTCTTAGCCCTCATGGCTTTTCCTTCTTGCCCCAGCCACCTCTCACCGATGGGCTCCAGTCTGTCTGATTACTCCTCTCACAGAGGCTGTTTCATACTTCGTCGTTCCCATTGCCCTGCTCCAGCTCTACGTTATTGCAGTGTGTTCGAGTCATGTAAATCCCCGAGGTGCCTGCGTGTTGTTTTCTCTCTTGTTCTCTCTTTCTCTCCCAGTCATTGCTAAGGTTGTGTTTGCTGCCTTGATGGCCGTAAAAACCGAGCTGACATCTCAGGGACTCAGAGGTAAAATTTTTTACCTAGGGTAAGCGCAGCTCATCGGGCTAAATGATCTTAATTGACCTTCCTGCCCTTATCACCTATTAATTAAACTACCACCCTTCAATCACACAAGATTCAGTCAGTATCAACAGTCCCATAATTTGCTTGTAATTGCCAGGTCAGCACAGTGACCCTTTATAGTACTGAATTAAATTCCTTTTCTCCTGAGTCTCCCAAACCTCTGGAATTTCCCCAGAATTCCAAGATTTATTAAAAATCAGTAGGCTTATTGGTGCAGGTTAAATGTTTTAAAACTCTGACAACGCCAGCACATGCTCCTCATCACTTTCTTATCTTACTGGCATGGGGAATATTTTATTACTGTTGCAAGAAGTGAATTATTTCTTATGGCTTTTTCTCTTACCAAAAACATTATGGTGTTTTGGGAGACAGATAGGTCCACTGTGTTTATATTTTGAGATAAATAGCAGGTCATTTTTCTTAGACCTCCAAAGAATCAATCTATTTCTAAAGTTTCTACGCCTCAGAAAGATTCCAGCTTACATTTTCGGGAACTTATTGATCAAATATTCTTCACACAACATTATTCCATTAAAAAAAATCATGAAGTCATCGATAAACTTGCCTCATTTCTGTAATATTTCTGCGTGCATCTGAGATTCGTCTTCCACTGCTGCCCCACACCAGGTGGGTTTGCATCCCAGCAGAGAT
Organism: Sterna hirundo; assembly: GCA_009819605.1. Classification (NCBI taxonomy): domain Eukaryota; kingdom Metazoa; phylum Chordata; class Aves; order Charadriiformes; family Laridae; genus Sterna; species Sterna hirundo. Next base: position 2,109,848 of record CM020447.1, on the reverse strand, counting down.
GCTACCAAGTGAAGAGGGCCGGGCTGTAGGCACTAGGTGTTCGAACCTCTCGTCCTTGACCAAGCCTGGGCACCGGGCTGCAGCTCAGGGATCTGTGTAAGCGCTGTGACACGTATCGTCACTGGTGCAGGTGACACCTTCTTGCAAATGCGTTCAGGCGCTGGAGCAGCTGTTTGGCTGCCTGCCCGGACCCTGAGTGTCAGCCACGCTGCTGCCAGGCCCCCAAGCCCATCCTTTCTCTCCTCTCTCCCTTCTCACACTCGGTATTTCTCGCCTGTGGGATGCATCCCGCGGCTGTGCTCACAGCGTACCTGAAATACCAGGCTGTCTGCAATACAGTCCTTTACGTAAGGACACAGCAGGAAAAGGAATCAGTTGAATGTGGAAGCCGTTAGTACAAGTCCTTCTGCTGTGTGGTTTATATCACAAATCTAGCTCAGGTCACCTATTCCCCAACGGATGCACTCCCTGCAAGGGATGCTGGGGTGGGTGGCTGTCTCAGCCCTCCTTTGCCAGCTGTCTGGCTTCATATTCGAGGGTGCAGGCAGGAATGTAACGTTCCTGGGCAGCAGTGGGAACCTTCCAGCCCCTAAAGGGGCTCCAGGAGAGACCGGGAGGGACCTTTATCAGGGAGTGGAGTGATAGGACAAGGGGTAACGGTTTTAAACTGAAAAAGGGGAGTTTTAGATTCGATGCTAGGAAGAAATTCTTTGCTGTGAGCGGTGAGCCCCTGGCCCAGGTTGCCCAGGGAAGCTGTGGCTGCCCCATCCCTGGAGGGGTTCAAGGCCAGGTTGGACGGGGCTTGGAGCAACCTGGGCTGGTGGGAGCTGTCCCTGCTCAGGGCAGGGGGTGGCACTGGGTGGACTTTAAGGTCCCTTCCAACCCAAGCTATTCTATGGTTCTGTGACATGAAGTGTTCCCCCTCCTGGTGCCTCCAGCCGGGCAGAAGTGCAGCAGGGAGAAGGAACTGGGCCCAAGCCCTCCACACCCTGGGCAAGTTAAAAAAAAACCCAAACCAGGGACTATCACGTTTAACAGGAGCCTTTCCACTGTTGGTTTTTTTTTTTCCTAGACAGCAAGTCCCTCTCATGCCTACAGCTGAAACCCGAAAGGACAGAGGGACCCCATCTGCAGGTACCAGTTCCCAGAGAGGAGACTCCTTCGGGGCACTGAGCCCGGTGTCACCCATCCGTCCCCTGCTCAGGACACAGACGCTTCCGCCCGCTCTCCAGGGCCTGGCTCTTCCCCCTGGCTGCCTTTAGTGCTCTGAATCAGGCTGCTGAAGCTAAGGCCTGTTGTAAAAAGCACCAAAATGCCCCAGTTAAGCACTCAAAGTATCTGTCCGGAACTGCACAATTGGTCTTTTTAACCTCAGGCTGCACATGGCTTGGAGAAGACTGACTGCATGTCTGCCTGTGTCCCCACAGTGAAATTCATGATCCACCTCAAAACCTCATAAATGAAAGTGCCTCCTCACCCGGGCTGAGGTTTCTCAGCTCTGTTGCTCTCGGCTCCTGCAGCAGCACACGTGGCCACCGTGAGTAACGGAGCTAAAGCTGCCAACGGTTCTGGCCGCGAGGTGCCATGGTCAGGAGCCGTTTGCCTTTGCTGGGCTTCAGCAGCCTGTTCCTGCTCTGAGCCTTCAGCAGCTTCTGGGGCAGAGTCTGAGTAACCCCAGAAAGCCATTAGCATGAGGACAGGCAAGTGGAAAGAAAGAAGAATTTCTCACACCCAACCCTCACAGAAAGCTTTTCTTCCTGGTGGACATGTAGGCACATCGTCTCCCCCCACAGCACCGCCACCCAGCCCACCTCTTGTCCCATTTGGCGGTACGTTCACTCTACAGTCACTCCCACATTTAGTCCACCTTATGACTCGATCTTTCCCCCACCGTCCTCAGCCCCCACCATCCCCCGCTGCCGTGGGGCTGCCTGTGGGCCTGCCCCAGCCCTGCTGCCCCCCGGGTCCTTCTCCCAGCCCACCTTCCTTCACTGGGCTGCTCCCCGTGCTGCCATTAGCCTTTTATCCTTGCCAGACGGGTTCCTGTAACCCGATCGCTGACCCTGTGAGTTAATGACTCCTTTGCCATCTAAAGTTTACGACTCTTATTGCACCTTTGCAGAAAAGAGAGCTCCTGCGAAGATATACAGCCCCTTCTCTAAGCCCGTGGGGGACCCAAGTTGTGTTTCTCTTTCAACGTTTCTAGAGAAAGATTAATGTTTGGAAGTCATTTGCACAAGCAAAATGAAAGGTGTCTGGTTTTATCAAGAAAAGTCTTATTTCTGACTTTGTGCCATGATAAATGGCATCTTGGAAAAGCCAGGCAGGCGGTGACCGAACATGCAGAAGCAACACCCCCATTTTAATGGCCTTTCTCTGGCACTACATTGGGCAGAGGCTGCTCAGCTGGGATCCCTGGATGGCAGAACCTGTCTCAAGATATTACAGAAAGTAGAGTCTTACAGAAAAACGAAGGAAAAGAGCATTTTCTGTCCCCTAATACAGGGTCACCCAATTAATCACTATTATATTAATGGAGTCATTTTTTCTTCGCAGCTGTGCCCTTCAACATGACATCAGGGAAAACTGAATCTGTTTGCATTACTTCAGCTTGCCAAATCACTGCAGAACGTTGAAAACAGTTCTGAAAAAAAACCCAGCAAAATAGGGACATCAGTGAACTCAGAGTGATAGAATAAATGGGCTACTCTGAGCACTCAGCAAAGTGTATTTACTGCACTGTATTTACTGTTTCTTTTCAAAAAAATATTAAGATTTCCTTGTTTATTAAATTTGTTGAGAAGCAATGAAATCTCATGCAATTTTATTCTTAAATACCATTTTACTCCCCAACAGCAACAGCAAATGAATAAAATAACACGTGATTGACCAGGACTACGGAGAAAAAAAAAAATAAAAAAAAATTGTGTGCTTTGTACGTTCTTATTGGTCTTGGCTAAGATGTTATAAAAGCAGTTATCTTTTAACACCTTTTATTATACAAGGGTCAAGGGGTTTTTACGTTTCTTAAAGAAAGCTTCAAATAGCCCACATAGCGGGTTACTGCATCTTTCCTACGGCTGCTGTATAAACAAGCCCATTTTACACAGGAAATGACATAACCATGTAAAAGTGTACATGGAGTTTAGGCACATATTCAAACGCTAATGGGAATGCATTGTTTTAAATGGCATACATTTATGTTTACCTATCGAGCTTAGTACCCATATTTTAGCCAAATACAACAAAAATTATCCACACATACCTGTCTTATAGTGTACTGTTTATTTGAAATTTGGACCTTCACAAAGACTCTCGTGGGACAGATAATGACCCTAAAAAGTAAATACAAATGAGGCGTTCTCGGTGAGAGAGTGAAACCTGCCATCATAAAGGTGGAAAGCTGAACTTTTAACCTGGATTGCTTTACAGCTCAGGTTTCTGCACGTTTCTACCATCCAGTTGCTCACACCAGCTCACCCATGGGAAGAAAGCCGTAACAACCCATTAGGGTGTCTATCTTTGCACGTTCTATAATGACCAGGCTAAAGAAAGCAGCGCCAAACTTCTGCAATTTCAAGGTCCTCTATTTCTTTCCAGTTTCTTTGCTGTGGGTCAGCCCTATCCCTAAATCTCTGCTTTCAAAGAGGAATGAGGGTTGAGCCAAGTCCAGCTGGGTTGTGCTTTTGTGCTTATTGGTGATAACGAAGGTTTATCACGGCCACCATCACATACCTTGGGCCGTTTTGATATGTGTTTCTGTTCTCACACCAGATAACTGAAACTGCACATTTCCGTGTAAAGCCTGGACAAGATTTGCAGTGGTTTGCGAGGAGAAACTGAGTGGAGACGTGCTCGCTGTGGCAGCACCTTTTTGTTGCTATTGAAATTTTAGGTGAATTAAGAATAACAGAAAGTGCTTTGAGAAGAGGAGTGAAAGAGGTCACTCCCTTCAATGCTGGAGATTTAAGTGATCATAACCACTCAGTAAGTATCTTATAATTAATTACAGAGACAGAAATCTGTCCCAGATGATCCCAATGGATCAAACAATACACCAGTAAAGCACCGATAGGCCGGTATCCAGCTACACCACGGTCAAAGTCAGTGACAATTCCAAAATAAAATAGCATTGAACTGGAATTCCCAGAGTTACCAAACAATTTCCATAAAGTAAATGCAAAAGGATACTCTGGACATCACGGCACTGGTTTGTAACCAGTGTTATAAACCAAGGAAATTCAATTTAAGAGTTAAAAGTGAAAAAACTACCCTAATGCTGCCATCTGCTATGGCCACCATTTTAAACTCCTCACTTTGAGCTGGACCAAACTTGAGTAGTGCCAGGACTGTCCCTTCTGGGCGTCACCACACTTGAGCTACCGACTAAACCAATGTCATGTTACCTCCTAACCTCAACGCTTGGGCTGAAATTGCTTCTCTTTAGGCCAAACCCAATATCTGGCAATTTTGATGCGGGAATAAGCCATTGTAAGTCTAGCATTTTAGTGTCTGTAGTTTCAAATTTGTTTGAACTGATATAAAAGACCAACTAGTGGGTTGTTTTTATTTTCCTTTTCCCTTCAAGGTATAACTACTACCTATCAGAATTTTGTTTTTTGAACCATTAGCAAAGTGTATTTTTTAAGACTTCTGTACGCCAGCATTTCTTTTAATTTTTCCTCTGTTCATACTGTTTGCTTTGGGGTAATTGCAAAATCTTGGCACTTTTTTTCCATTTAGATGCTAATACGTACTCAATTTAATTACAATTTACCTGAATTTTGCTTTACTCATGTATTGAGAAATTCATACAAGGACAGGAAACAGGAACTTCAGAGAGATACCAAGTAGGTTTTTAAAACTTTTTATCGTGACCAGCCTCACCAGGATCTTTGGGATGATCGACAGCTCTGCCGTGTGAAGCAAATAGCCATTTTCCTCCTCCAATTGCCCAGCTGCGGTGGATTCGTTGCCTGTAACACCAATGCTGCCTTCCTCCAAAGCTGCTGCGGCATCTCACAGGTCCAGCTGGAACTGAAGCAAACTGCCCTTTGCAGGCAGCTGGAATCCCAGGAGTTAACTTGTCTGTTAAGACAACTTAGATTTGCTTCAAGTGAACTGAAATAGGCAGTATTTGCTATTTTAAACCGATCACCCTGAGCCGTTGAGGAACGTGTGGTCAGTAAACGGCACTGCACAGCTGTGTCTGTCCTACGTGAGCGCAGAGGCGTCACTGGGAATGCGCAAACAGGGATAATCATGGGGGCTTTCGCACAGGGAAGAAAGGAGACAACCCTTTCTCATGGTGATCAAGGCAACCTGTCCAGACGGTAGCTGTGGTCAGTGCTTAGAAGCTGCAGGCCAGTCTCCTAGAAAACAGCTGGGAGCAGGAACAGTTTGCACAGGATGGGGAAAAAAAGCCTGAGCTGCCCTCGTGCTGTGGACTTGGCAGGAGAATATTTTCTCTCCTGCTGTAGCAATGGTAAATCATATCTAAATAAGCTTGTAGCAAAACCTGAAATTAAAAACTCCTTGTTATTTTGAAAGTCATATGAGACTGGCTGGTGATAAGCAGTTAGTGCAGGGGACAGAAACTGTTGGTCCCAGCCTCAGCCTCCATCATGATGGAGAAGAGCAGGACCTGGGAAGCGCAGACACTGAGAGACCAGCGGGGAGACAGAGGAGCCCTGGGGACAGCCCTGACCCACAAAATAGATCCGTAAGATGCCAGAAGGTTACGAAATAGCTTCAAGTGCTCGTCATTCTACACACCTGTTAGCCTACCGCTTAGCGATCTGCCCTCCTGTCAAGTACAGTGTTCTGACCCAACTCCTTCTGTGTTATCTCATGGCCTGCACCAAGACGTGTCAGTTCCCGCAGGCAGAAATGCCGGTGCTGAGCCATGACAAAGAGATCGTACACGTGAAATCTCCCTGCAGTGCTTTTTCTGCGTCACAGGGGAGGCCCATGTGTCTGGCAGCAAGGTGCTTAACGGGGTATTTTAACCTGGTTAAAGGCTCAGCCACCTAGAGAGTGCGAGAGGAAGGGCAGAGCTTTTTGTCACTGTTTCGCTGTGGCTATTGAGCAGGAATTTAGGATAGTTTGCTGCTAGTGTGAGGTAGAGCACATCCAGTGTGGAGGACCTCAGAGGCCACGCTCAGCTCCCTGCCACGACCCACACTGGTGACACTGTGCCAAGGAGAGTTCAGATCCAGGACATCATGCGACTTGGTGGTCTAAGGTGATGAAACAATATCAAACCTTGGCATTTACAGTTTATACTACTGATAAGCTACTTCAATGATTTCGGATGGTTCTCATGGCCTTTCTGACCCGTCCACAGTTGAACATCTGCTACCCAGTTTTGTGGGTGGAAACACACAGAGAGTAACTCCACAATTAATTTATAATCCATGCCCAGAATAGATAAAGGGGATCTGCAAACACACAGCCCTTGGAGCGCAGAATAAAAGGATACCAGCGCTCTTTTGCAATCATCTGCATAAGTCGTTTTTGCCCCAGGTACATCAAGTGACAGTGTCATTCCCCACCAGGTCGAGCCATGCCATCCTTTCAAGTCTTCCAGCGTTTCCACAGTTTAACTCTTAGAGGCAAGCAAAATCCACGGACATGTTTTGCATACCATTGGCATTCTGCTGCACTGAAAAGTCCCTTTCACTTGTATTTATTGTACAAAAACATTAAAAACCAATTCTTAATAGCATTATAATTATGCAGAGTTGGACAGCTAGACACAATGTAGCACTGTGTCAATAATTTATTACATCTTATGCCATAATTGAACACTTTTACTATGAGCATTTGAGAACAACTTGGACCTTATACAGAGTAATACATCTTGCTACATAATAATGGGAAGGTGGGTACTTAAGAAAGATATGTAGCTGGGAGGAAAACATACATGGAAGCAAATACCTCCTGCATCGCCTATCTCCACGTAAAACTTAAAACTAAATCAACATATTATATTTAATGACTCCTTTTATATATATATGCATAGTTTCAAGAGCTAATCGGAAAAAAATCGTATTACAGTGTAACTATTTACACCAAGATGGGAGCACACCAGAACACAACCTTCTCTTCTAGACATCAGGACTCTTTTCTTACATTTCTTCGTGGAGAAAGCACATGGGACTTGGACATAAATTCAGTCTCAAGAACATCGTTCAAAGGATCAAACAGGTCATATCCACAACTCAATGATACCATCTTTACCCACTGCCTTGAGGCTAAAACCAGGCAACCTAGAGGTGTGGAGGACTATCTTCTCAATCATAGACTCCAGTTAGAGACAGTCCCATGTCGCCGACGCAAGGCCTTACATCAGGCTGCACGACAGCATCCAAATGCTACTGAAATATGCCCACGGTGGAGAGACAGATAGAAGCACTGCATTTATTGCTGCATCCTTGTAAATGTACTTACCCTAGAGGAAAGAAATTTAGTTAACCTTGTTTGGGGAGAGGTTATGTTCAATGTGTCATAGTACCTTTCATAACGTATTCATGTGAGCAACTGTTCTGCTACCTACAACCACACGACTCCACCACCATGTCCTCATACTGCTTGTAGACCACATTGTTCGCAGAGTCAATGAAAAGAATGCTAATAGGACTCAGCCTGGTTGGGACACAGCAAGTCGGGGGTGTTGATTCTGGGTCCATTGAGTTCATCAACGTTTGGATAACTGCGTGATTGGTGGGCTCCAGGTGGGATCGAAGGGGGAATTCGCAAAGCCCTTCACAGTGATACGCTTCATACTCTAGAGGGGCTATTATCCAGTCATCCCAGCCCATATCCTTAAAATTCACGTGGAGGGCTTTTCTGCTACACCTTGCCTTCAGATTCTTAGCGGGCCTCTTCCCTTGCCGTGTTGCTAGAGGAGCTCTTCTCTTCCGCCGCTGATTGAATAAGTACTCGTAAACAGTTTTGTCATCTTGGCCGGATCTAGCTTTGATTTCATTGAAGAATAAGTCTCTTTTTTTCGTCCTCCCAAATACCAAGAAGAGAGCCTTTTCATTGACCTGTCTTCCTGTTCTATTAAATCCCACGCTTCTGAGATCAACAGCTCTCCCCCTGTCAAAAGTTTCCAGTTCAAAACACAAGTTAACCAAGTTTTTAAAGTTCCTGAAAAGTTTCCAGATGTCAAACACTTCCCACTTTGGTGTATCTGTGATACTGACGGTACGAGAGTCCAGGAGTGTTGCTGCTTGTCTGTTTGTAGAGCAACTAAATAATTTCACTTGGGAAGTTTTTCCAGAAGAATGAGACTTCCAGGTATCAGAAGGCTTTTTCCTCAATATTCGAAGCTCTGCTCCCAGCAAACCATCTTTTTCTAATGCACTGATGTCAAAAATATATTTTTGTTTTCTTATAGTTGGCGCTCGCTCGTCTAAAAAAAGCACATGCATTTTTAAACATATATCAAGCACAGATCAATATCAGTTATTCAGTTCTTAATGGCTTTCCTGTGGTTTGCGCATAAGCCTAGAAGTTTCCTTAATTAGCCCACCAAACAGGGTGTGCAGGGACCCAGAAGAACTCAGTGACTCAACAGGGAAATGAGTTTGTGAGTTTGCCTTGTAGAAATCCCATTTTTTTCACAGCCGGGTGTTTTCTAGCTTCAAAGTAGCAATTAGCCAATTGAAAAAAAAGTCCTTTTTCAGGGCTGAGCACTCACAGGGCCTATTCACCACTTATATCCTACTTAAATTACGGAAACAGAGCTTCAGTGGTGCCCGGGCCTCATGCTGGCTCCAAACATGAGCAACTTTACCCTTAGATGAAACAATAGTGAATTAGTCCTTTAAAAGCAACATCCCCCAGGAACTGCCAGACACAAGGATAATTGCCGTATTAATTTAACTCGACTTGATTCACAACTTTTTCAAATTGGGCAGAAAGCCGTACCTCCTTTAACCTGACGTTACATCTGCTTGGTTGAGCTCAGGAGCAGCACTGACAAGGAATATGGCTGAGCCGACGCTTTAGCGACGTTACATTAACAACGCATTCCAGTGGCGAGCTGGGAACCCGAACGCAGCACTTGTGAGCAGCATATCATCCCTTCCCATAAGCCGAGCTATTCATAATTAAATGGCAAACAAACCCAGTCCTGGCTGAGTCTTTCCGTCATTGTTACCTTATCAATCAGCTGTAGCCTGTGTTGCTTCCGTAAGTAAATGACAAAACTCTTACTAACGTCACTGGAAGCAACATGGGGCTCTCCAGCCAAAGCGGTAAGGTGAACACCATTCTTTGGGAACCTGGTTATTCCTTGTGTGAAAGCAGACACTAGTCCAAAATTCCAAAAAGGTTTGGAACCAGAATGTTGAACCACAAGTTGTGAAGTGCCAGAAGTTATTTACTCTTTTCAGTCTGTGCTCAGCTCTGCGCTTCTGTGGGTAGAATGCTGGTGGTACCTGAAAGCACCAGCTTCAAGCTCGTACAGATAAACCCAGCTACACCTGATACAGATACACGCTGTAAGGGCTCCTGGGTCTGTGGTGTAGTTCCCCACAATTGTACCTTGAACAAATCAGGCTGACCCTTTGAGACTGAAACTTGTGGTTTTTCTTTTTTTCACAGAATAGCCCTGTTCTTAGCATGTCATGTGTTTTTAGATTTACTTTTCAATAAAATCTAACGTTAGCAGTTTCCAGGAGCTAGTTATGGAAAGAAAATACGACAAAAATTTAAAAGGTTTTTAAACACCTAAGCATGCAAAGACTGCTTGATTTTCAACAATATGCATCGAAAATATTTTCTAAATGTTTTGTTTGGCTGCCACACAATCATCTAGTTCTGCCTCTAAATGAGTTTTCCAAGATAAGGCAGGACAAAGTCTGCAGCAAAGCTGTACAATTCCATTTACATTAAAAAGACCTATTTGACTTTAACAAAGTATGATTATTTTCCAATACTCCCTGCATGCAGAAACACACTCGGACATCTCTCTCTGTCCACACACACATGAGCTCCTTTCTTACCTTGTCCTTTGTCTATAAAGCTGGTTATTGTATTGGCAAGTCCAGCCTCCAGTTTTACACTTCCATTAACACCTTTTCTTTCTGCATCTGAGAGAGTCCTGTACAAAGAGAGCATGTATTCATGTGGCGTTATAGGGGGATGTCTGAAAGTTTCCTTAGCTTCCCTCTGGGTTACAGGCTCTTTAGTCTTTTTGGTTTTGAAAGAATCAGTGTCAGTACTGCTTGTGCCAGTTTTTTTCAAAGCCACCTTGCTGCTAAGATTGTGAACCTTTGGGGTCACTGTCCTTACTCCAGAAGGTCTGCTGGGGAGATGTCCTACCTTGCCCTCTGTGGCTGCTGTTCTTGAGAGAACCTTCTTTGATTCATCGTTCTTGGCCAGCAGAGCTCCAGACTGCACAGCACTGCTTTTAGTCCTGGCCTTTGAGGTCGCAGTGCTATATCCATGGCTTGCAGTCCTCAGTGTACCTGCCCGTGCTGAGGGATTCCTCTCTTTTCCTTCTACTTTTAAAAAACCTAGTTTAGATCCTGGATTACTCTGGCCTGCTTCAGAATTGCTCAGCGCTCCAGGAACTAGATCCAGAGACAGCCAAGTCAAATGCCAAAGCAGTAAAGTGAGAAAATGCAGGATTTTCATCCTCTGGTCTTCCTCTGAATGCCACTAAAGAAAAAATCAGAAAAGGTTCCTCCAGCTTGGCAGAAGAAAACATGAAAGAAATGAAAAACCAAAGTCAGCAAAAATGGTTTTTGTTTGAGGTTAAAACATTTCAAATCTCGTTGTTCAATACTTGTAGCCAGTCCCATAGTGGAAATGCTCATGTACTCAGACGCAATCTCCCCTGACTTCAGTTAGCAGCTATAAAGAACTTGTTCTTGAAAAGAGAAAGTTTACCACCTCGTTTTCTTCTGTAAAACTGACTGAAAACTTGAAGGAGTCCTGTTTAAATCCAAGGTTTTTTTTTTTTTTTCCAAGAAGGAAGAATGGCGTAATGCTGCCTCTGTGTTAAAAGGTTTTTTTAAAGTTTTGAATCCTTTCCAGTGAAAATATTTCACACACAGAGACCTGCAGGTGCTCAGAAATCTTTTACAAACCTGAACTCAGGAATTGGAAGCGGAATTCCAACAAACCTATTTAATTACTCTCTGATGTCATGCTGTCTAAACTAATTTAACTGCCATATATTTCTTTAAAAAAATCTTCTTTACCCTTTTCATTAGCATGAGTCATACTCTGCCTCATGTGAAACAGCTCCACAGGCTCAAAGCTCCAGAGGATGCCTTTTCAAGTGGCAATACGACCTCTACCTTAGCCTTCGGTGAACTTCACCTTTAAATGGGACAAACTGCAAGATCAACAACTGAGACCTGTCATAGAGTCCGCCGGACACATACATTAAAATAGCTAAGTATAATTCATTTTGCTTTTTTTTCCAGAGAGCTGTAACAGCGGCTTCACTTTGTCCTCCGGTGACTGAAGGGCTGAGCTGGTAACGCAGACGCTTAACAAGGCTAAAGTTTAATTTTTCACAAACACAACACAGCCGTGCCGGCGGTCAGTGTACTTTGGTGAATTTGTTGCTATGCTTTAAGCCAATCCTTGTCATCCCAGTTGGAGAAGAAGCTGGTGGCGGTGGGGATGCCCCACAGGCTGGGCGATGGTGCTGAGTGGGGCAGCAGTGCACCCTGCAGGCAGCAGCCTCCTCCTCCAGCCGCAGCCATTGGGGAGCTCCAGACACCCTGAAACCCGTCTTCTCTCCACAGGCTGCTGAACGCCAGCCTTCATTTTAAAACCAGATGCAAAATTTTCAAGAGCCGCCTAGCCCACGGCCACCAGAAGGCCAGCAGTTAGAAGCCAGCGCTACTTACGTGCCAAGGCTGTCCTGCTGCTTTCAGCCGTACAAAAGAGAGCGTGGAGCAAGCGTGTCTTTCATAAGCTGCAAAAAATGAACTGTTGTTGCTCTAAATGAGCCTTCGGGAAATGAGGCACTGAGCTGGACTGAACGGGGATTAATGAAACCCTTCTCTCATTCTCCACTGACGCTAAGCCCAGTCCTCCTCCCTCAGTTGTTTTTATTTCTGAGGCAAGAAGAAAGGGGAAAGGTACACTTTTTAGCTCAATTTGTGCGTGCTGTAGCATTCCCCACTCTGACTAGTCTCAGAAACATAAATACTTTCATAAATAACAACCTGCCACCCTTTCTACATGAGGAGCTCTGAATGCTTTACCTTGTTTTGATGGAGGAACTGATGGATAGAAGAGTTCAGTGATTTCACAGATGTAACGAATGAGGTAGATCCAAAACCCACCCTCCTGATTTTGACTTAATGGCCCTTCCTCCGATGTCAGTTTTTTATATTCCCCATCAAAATAAAGCAGCTTTTTGCTGAGTTACTTCTGATGAAACCATTCCCCAGCAGTCACTCCACGCCATCCCCATGGTCCTCCCACCCATGCCATCCTTTTATCCTTCCCATATTGCCCACCTTCCTGCTGGGCAGGAGGCAGCGTGCCCTGCTGGTTCTGCACTATGGGGGTATTGATTATTGATTAGTAGGCCACAAAACCAGCTAGATGTTGTGTTCCCGCTTTTAATCTATCCAGTTTCCAGTTTCCGCAACACTTGTAAGAATTTATTTAAGAGTTCTATTGCTCTATCAAACTTGGCTGAGATTTGCAAACAGATTTACAAATGGTTTAAGAGATGGATGCAAAAGAGCAGGAGGTAAAACAATGCGATTTACTTGTCTCTTAGTAAATCATATTAAAAGTACAATCAATCATATGTTCAAACAATATATTTACATGTCTGAGATTAATATATTTTAGTGGGCTGGACAGGCCTAGAAAGGAAAAAAAGAGAGCAAAAGCAAGCAAAGCAAGCTGTGAAAACTATTCTTGCTCTTTAACAGAGGCTCTTTTGATGTACTCTCTACCCAGGTCCTTGGAAGCATGGTTGCTGTAGAGAGTGCACTGAGCCCCATGGCCTCCAGAGTGGAACACTGGCCTTGAATAAGACCCACAGATGAGACTATTATGGCCCTACACTAATGTGGAGTTGTTTCACCTGCCTAAACTCAAACTCAGCTGGTATCCTCAATATGTAGATGGAAACCCTTTAGTGCTGGCTTTAGATCATATGCAGGACACAGTGGAAGAGATGTTCAAGGCCTATTACTTCTCACCACTGGCCAGGTTAACATGTTCCGCTGGAGTGGTTTGGTTCATATAGCCCACTTGTCCCCCTGGGCCCATTCTGCAAAGGCAGGTCCTCACACAGTGTGCACGGGGATTTGAAAAGGGAGGACTGCCCGGGTCCCTGCTCCTTGGAAGTGCGCTGCCTCCTGTTCTCCAGGTCCTAAGGTTATGTCTACCTGAGCTGTGCCACCTTCTCCGACAGGCAGTTTCAGTGAGTCCCTCTGGACATCCAGAGTGGGCTAGGGGAAGGGATCATTCTGGGGAGCCAAAGGAACATTTCACAGTGTTGGAAAAGTTGCCATTCCCTGAGGATAAAAGTCCTACCCAGGTCAACGTATTTGCATGTTCCACATGACAATGAGGTGGACCCTGGAGCCATAGTGCACAGGCCCCTTCCAGGATATGGGCTTCTGTCTATAACCTTCTTTAACGCTTGGGAACAGGCACACACTAACACCTGATGTGCTCCCTGAAGCACACACCTTGTGATCATATTGCCACCTGTAAATATTTGTGATTTGGACGCAGCGCTGCCGCTGAGCTCCAGTCAACTGAAGTCCCACCTAGCGTTGTAGCAGGCAGCAGCAGGGTCCTCGTCAGGGAAACCTCAGATCAGCCAAGTGGAAAATGCCGGGTTTGCCCACAGAGCCCAGAGCTGCATGGGTGCACGCTAAAATATACCACCTAGAGTTGGTCGCCCCACCATGGCTCCAAGGAGGAGTTGGATACAAGATGCCAAGAATCAGAATTTGTTCACTGCTGCAAACTTGCAGTTTGAGCTGCAGATGTAAATCTTTATTCTAGTGGTCTATCAGGAATTTCATTGTCCTTTCCCAGCTGAACTAATTTCCAGAAAGGACTTACAGGATTGAGTTGAGTAAACTCCATGTATGAAGCCATTTGCTGTCACAGTTCTTTTGCTTATTGAACCTTATCAACATTCTATTTCTGTGAGAATTTAGACCTCTGCACCATAGCTTTTGGGGGACTGATTTTTAAAAGTATGAAAAGATAATTTTTAGGAAGGAACTTAACAGCTCTGTGCTTTTTGAAAGGAAAGAATTACAGAAAACTCAGAAATGCTATAACTTAAAACTGCTCTTATCTTGGGCGAGAGCAAAACAAAGATAATAAAGTTTCTACTGACATGGAAAATTGTGGCAAAATTTTAAAAGGCTGTAGTACAATGTCATGACAATATATAAAAAATTGGAAGTCCAAAGAAAGAATTGCATCATTGGTTATCAAGAGACTTGGCTATGCCTCTGCATAGCAGTGGGCCACAGCTGGGACAAGCCTCGAGAAAAGCACAGGGAGACTATCCATTACGTGTCCGGTCTCCAGAGCACTCGTACTAAAAAGTACCTGTTTGCTACAACAACGCATGTGTGGTAGGTCCAGAAAGCCAGACACTGCATGAAAAAGGAAACAGCATTTTTGGATGTCACTTGGAATCCATGGAAAGCCAGTTGTCTTGGGATCGGAGCAGTCTCAAAACAGTGAAGATCTGGGACACAATCTTCAGAATCTCAGGGAGATTCTCAAGAAAGAATCTCAGGAGACCTTACGTAAGAAGTTCACCTGAAATGCTGCAGGCAAGAATGAAGTGGGGCCACTGGGAATCAAGCCCCACCATGACAGTCCAGTTGAGGCCGCAGCATTTTGCTAGCAAGGCTGGAGAACTCTTCTTTCCACCGTAGATCCAAGGCCATGGGAGCCTTAGTGTGCTCAGAACTGCCCCCACCACGTTGCGTGCCGAGGAACAGCAGGCCAGCGGTGGCTGGAGCCATCCAGTTCCTTGCTGGGACTCCGACAGTGACTCCCTTTGGAGATGGAGTCTGACACAGTACTTAGACACAAGCAGAGGCTCCGAGCTCTTACAGAGCAGCACTTTGGTTCAGGAGGGTATGAAAAGTTGAGACAGTTTAAAATGATCCACTCACCCAGCACCAGTGCTGCATATGGGAGGGCATCATACTTAGAGACTGAACTTGTCTAGCTGCAGTTTCAGAAATTTGATTCTATCTTTGTCTCATTTGACAGGAATTTATAGCTTTAAATTAACCTCTCTCTTCTTCTTCCGATCAATAAGCTAGAGCCGCTTCATATAGAGCAGGTTTTCGGAGCTCATTCTCTAAACCCTTTTTTGCAATCACTACTTCACAATATGCTACCGTCAGTTCTAAGTATTTTTGGTTTTGCCTAGTTTTCTAATGATGCTTCAGCTATGTTAAAACACGTAGAACTGAATCCATCTCCATTATATTTTGGCTTCCACTGCATTGGAAATGATTATATTGACGGCCTTAATTGCACTGGAGATGATTATATTGACAGCCTTAATAGTCAAGAGGGGAAAATAAGATACAAACTAGAACTAAGTCACACTTAGCAGTAACGATCTGTGAATTGCTTTGCCATCTTGCCCCATTTCCACACAGTCACACTCCCAACTGGCTGCCACCTGCGAGGGGGGATGCCTTCCACACAGACCACTCTGAGGACTGTGGCAGTTGTGGCTCCCTTTGCTGGTGTTTACTGGACTGGCTTTTGCTAGAAATCTCAGCTTAGTGATGCCTTCTGGAGTACTTTTCACAGAATCACAGAATCGTAGGGTTGGCAGGGACCTCTGGAGATCACCTAGTCCAACCCCCTGCCAGAGCAGGGTCACCCAGAGCAGGTGGCACAGGAACGCGTCCAGGCGGGTTTGGAATGTCTCCAGAGACGGAGACTCCCCCACCTCTCTGGGCAGCCTGTGCCAGGGCTCTGCCACCCTCAAAGTCAAGAAGTTCCTCCTCATGTTTAGGTGGAACTTCCTATGCTCAAGTTTGTGCCCGTTACCCCTTGCCCTGTCCCCGGGCACCACTGAGACGAGTCTGGCCCCATCCTCCTGACACCCCCTTTTCAGTATTTATAAGCGTTGATAAGATCCCCCCTCAGCCGTCTTTTTTCCAGACTGGAGAGACCCAAATCCCTCAGGCTTTCTTCATAAGAGAGGTGTTCCAGTCCCCTCAGCATCTTGGTAGCCCTTGTCCTCTGCTAAAGGAGCTGCTGCCCGAGCACTCGCACAACAGTCATGGTGTCGCGCACACACACACGCACTCCCAGGCGCTTCCTCCCCCTTCAGGCTCAACACTCAGCTTCCCGCAGCAGAGTCTCAGGCGTCGGATTTCATAAAATAATTAATTTAATTGGAAGGTATGGCAGCAAGAAGAGCCCGGGCTGGGTGCCTCCAAAGAGAGGGACCCCGAACAAAGGAATCCCTGGGCAATGGTGGGTCCCTTGTGACCCACACAGCTGTGCCACACACGCCCTTCACACGCTGGCCATGCCTCTTCCAGTCCAATGGGGATTTTTGGTCTGGGGTCTTCTAACACCTAATTGGATCCTTTTCCTGTGTCCAGAAAAAGACACGGGTTGATCTGCAGTTTACACCAAGGGCTGCAGCCTCCGTGTCTTCTGGTCTACACTCCTTGTGCACCTGCACTTGCTGGCAGAACACAGGGAACCAAAAATTCCTGGACTTGAGAGAAACACTACTGATATTCAGTACTTTCTCATGCTAAAAGACTAAGTGATACTGAATATACTGAATCACCTGCTAGGAAGAGTGATGAGAAGAACAGAATTCTCATGGCCTAAAGGTTTCAGCAAATCTAGCCACTCATGCTAAGTACAGCTAAGCAAGCATCACAAACCACACCAAATTATAATCCTAAATAATTTATGCTACTTAAAACATATTTATGACCAACTAACATCCCTCAACGTCCTCCTCACAGGAATGGCAATGGGCACTCGTCCTGCTCCCGGGGAGAGGTGGCTGTGCGGGCACCCCAGCGCCCAGAGAACCTCCCGGGATCACACACCGCTCAGAGGTTTCTCCTCATGCCCAGCAGAAGCCGGCGCTGCCAGGGCCGCCCGCCCTCCGATGCCCCCGCGTGCCCGGCACGGCCCATGGCGGCAGGCGGGCACAGGCACCGCTCGGGGGCAGCTCGCGGCCTCTCCCCGCGGCACCACCGCAGCCCGGCACCCCCAGCCCGCAGCCCTGAGGGAAGCACCGCCCGCCGGGACAGGGTGGGGGCAGCCCTCGTCGCGGGGCCTGTCAGGCGGCGGGTGGGGGCGGGGCGGAGCCGGCCGGGTGGCGGGACCGGCCATGGCGAGCGGGGGCATGGCGGCGCTGGGCCCGGCCTTCCTGCAGCGCCGGCTGCAGAGCTCGCAGGAGGCGCGGCACCGGCAAGCGGTGCTGGTGCGGAAGCTGCAGGCGAAGGTGAGGAGCGGGGGCGCCTGCCCGGGGGGAGCTGCCTGGGGCCGGGCCGCGGTGGCAGGGCGGAGTGCCCGGGCCGCCCGGGTCCCCCGGGCTCCCCGGCGGGGCCCTGCCCGGCGCTGCCGCGGGCGGGACGTTGCCGAGCCCGGAGCTCGGGGGAGGGAGGCCCCGGGAGCCACCCCGCTCCGCCCGGGCCGGCCCAGCCGGGCCGCGGTCACCGCCGAGCCGCTCGCTGGGGTTTGGCCGGGCTCGGGGGAAGATGCCGGGCTCCACACGCCTCTGCTCGGCCCCGCAAGCAGGGGCTGTCCCAGGGTGCCGTCGGGCCGGCGCGGGGGGGCTCGGGGCGGCCCCGGGCAGAGGCGGCAGCTCCGGGCTGGTCGGCCCCGGGGCACAGGAGTGCTGGCAGCGAGCAGGGTGCCCGAGCTGGGCGAGGGTCAGGGCAGGCCGTGCCCAGCCCGGCCCGGCGCCCAGCGGCAGTCACAGCGGTGCTGTACCGTCACCCTGCTTGTCTTGGCCCTGCAGACCAGAAATCCCCATTCTGCAGTGGCTGAGCAGGACTGTGGTCAGAACTAACTGTACTTGCTGAATATCGGCAACCAGTGCTGAAAGCCCGTTTCTCTAACTTCAGGGACCCGCTGGACTTTTAGCCTGTTGGAAATACTGATTTGGGGTACCTGGCTGCCATAGGCCGGGCCTGGCTGTCTAGGTTTGTCTCATCATTCTGCTTGCCATCCTAGGATGAGCAAAGAGCACTATGTGTAAAAGAAACCCTGTCTCGCTTTCTTTAGTATTAGATAAAGTGAAGCTTTTGTAAATCGTAATGACTTCTTGTTGCCTGTATCGGCAGCACTCTGACATGGGCTGTGGTTGGTCTATAAGACTGAGCAAAAAGCCAAAGCAGGAGAAGCCGGGTCTGCCCCGACAGCATTCGCTCATCTTCATCCCATGTCTCCGCCCAGGTCCTGCAGTACCGGACTCGCTGTCAAGAGCTGGAGCAGCAGCTGGAAGCAGGAGGGGTGAGTGTGCAGGGCACTAACTAAAAATAGCGTTCACAGCGTTCGTTAGTGCTGTCAGGAAAAAGCTCCCCAAAGCAATGATAGAGGAAAACCAGATTTTGCTACCTGATGGTTTAAAGCAGTGCTGCAAGTTTGCCCACCAGTGTTTTGCCCAGATGCGGTTCTTAGAGCAGTCACAGAAATGCAGGATTGGAGTTCAGGGCAGGAGTGCTTTATTGCTGGGGAACGTTTTGTCCTGGCTCTCGGGAGAGGGCTTTGCTGCCTCTTCCATTCTAGGGCTGTCTCTGAAATAGAATGGGTTGACAGATAGTGTTTTGGAAGGCAAGAATGCTGGCTCTGTGCTTTTCGTTCTGCTTCACGGCTAAAGCAGAGCTAGGAAACAAAGGGTAGGAGCGTAGGAGAGCATTGCCGGTCTTCAGGTGGAAGCAAGGACTTGTGGTCATGAGCTGAGGATACAGGGGGAGACTGAGGAGAGCTGCTGAATTGAGTAACACCCTTCCCCTCCCTTCCTCTCTGTACTCACAACACTATTATGCCTGGAAGAAGTCACCAGCTCCTGAGATAACCAACGAGTGGAGGGGAAAGCTATGGATGCTAACAGCAGTGAAAGAAACACAAGAATTGGACTAAACATTTCCTTTCTTCTTCAGGGATGCCTCCCAGGCAGGTGGGAAGCCACAGAAGACCACAGCCTGGAGAAAGCCCTGCTTCAGGTGGAAGAGGAGCAGCAAAGGTACAAGGGAGAAGCGTTCCCCCCTACTCGGCATCCTGGATGCTCATGGAAGGGAGGGAAAACCTGTCAGTGGTACCCAGTCTCCCCGAGGGAAGTGTCGGGGCAAGCCCTTTTGAAAGGAGAAAGGCCCACAACCTGTTCTGTGGGGCAGTAATAGTGGTGTGTGCTGAGTGACTCTGTTTGGAGCAGAGGGTTCCTCCGGGTGACCTCCAAGGGTCCTTTTCCAGCCTAAATGATGCCCTGGTGCAGTAGGTGAGGGACTGGGGACAACGCTAGGGAAAGGTGATGCGTCCAGTGATGAGGCAGCTGTTAACTGTGGGCATCGTCCGAGTTGCAGAGGAAGGGGAAACCCAAACTGTAGATGGAAATTGAAGGCTTAAAGCAAGGAGAAGCAAATGAGTTTGCCATCACCAAGAGATCTCAGTTCCTCCTAGAAAGTGCTTTTCCTGCCTCTCAGTTTGAGAACAAAGCCAGTGTTGTGGGAGCCGGGAAATTCTGGGGATGCTGCTTGTGGATAGGGGTTGGTCAGTGACCTCATGGCTGTTCCTCCCTTTGCAAGGTGCGAGAATCTGGCCGAAGTGAACACTCTGCTGCGGGAGCACCTGGAGAAAGCGAAAGAGGTGAATTCAGCCCTCAAAGAAGATGTTGGAAAGCTGACGGCGGATTGGATGAGGGCACGGGAGGAGCTGGAAGCGAAGGAGCGAGAATGGCGCCAGGAACGTGAGGTGAGGCTCGGCTGCGGGAATGTCCAAGGTGATGCCAGCGTGGCATGAGAACGCATTTTATTTCTGGCCCAGAGAACTTGCTGTGAGAAGATTGTGGCTCTGTTGAGGATGTGTTTGTGTTGGCGAGCAGAAGACAGGGGTGTGAGTTGGAGGAGTGTCAGCAAAGGGTGGTGATGGAAGAGGTCCACCTGCGGCAGCCGTGCTGCTCGGTCCTAAAGGCAAATGCTTGCTGCTGCTGGACACTGTAGGGCAGCGACACAGGAGTGCTCGTCTTTTTGATAGTTCTTAAATCTCCGTCTAGAGCCGTGCGAGCAGAGAGGTCTGTGTGTTTTCAGATTCAGAGTAGCCAAGGGAAGAAGAAGACAGGCCTCCCTCCAATTGCAAATGGGACCGTGGTCTTGGAGGGGCTTGTCTTTGTCTTCCTCCAGCAAGACTGTGAGACGCCTCTGCAAGGTGAGGGGCTGAATCGGGGTCAGCTTGCTTTGCTGATGTCCCCTCCCGCAGGAGAAGGGGGGATGCTCCCTTCTTTGAAGGCAGGTGGCAGGTCTGCTGGGGCTGCTTCTGTGGTGCCTCTTCAGTCCTTGGTGCCCAGTTGGAATAGTTATTAAAGGAGACCTGGCGACGGTGGTTGTGCTCTCTGCCAGCTGAAAGACTCGTACAGTGATGGCGGAGGCTGAACTGGCATTTCTTTTTGTCTTTGCATCTTTAGCTCTATGACAACTACTTCAGGGGTGAACGTGACCGTCTACTCGGCCTGTGGCGTCAGGTGGTCACTTTCCGCTGTCATTTCCTGGAAATGAAGACTGCCACGGACCGGTGAGTAGAAGTTGAGGGCAGATCTCTTGCAGAAAAAAATGGAGCTTCCCTTCTACATCTGCTTGTTTGAGCCTCGATGTTAAGTTAGTTGCGGCTAAAGACATGATTTCTCCTTTGACAGTCTGACGCAATACCGTGAAGCATGCTTTGGGCTATTTTCAGAATCCTTTTATTTGATGCTCGTTTTCAGATAAAACTGAAGGGCTCAAGCTATCAGCAGTGCAGAGGCCCTGAACAGATGACTTGGCTATGGTGATATTTGGGCACATTAACACAGACACAGGGATATGTGGACACATTGGAAAAGACTCACCAAAGCTATGTATGTGGCATGTACAGCAGTCCCTTTTCTAAAATAATGAAAATCTGCCTTAAATCTCACTGAGTTTCTTTTCCCCATGCTCCTGTTGGAAAGACCATCCATGAATATATTTTTTTTCCTTCTCATTTCCAGCTTACGTTTGTATCCGCTTATTCCTGTACCAACATTGTTGAAAGAAGAGCTCCTCTACCCTGTTATTTATCCAATTTGTTTTGCTTAGTTTGATACCTCTTTTTATGATAGCTTTGTTGTTCTTGGGCTCTCTGAGGTTCCTTTCTCACAGTTGCCTTCTACACAAACAAAAATAGCATAGCCGTGATAAGTAGCTGCTTTGGTGTCAGCAAGCAATTTCAAACTGGGTTACTGTCAGCCATTTATCTTGCCGGATTATAAGCCTTCCTTAATGTGTAGAGTGTGCCTGGCCTAATATTTAATTCCTGTGTTCTTTCTTAAAAAATTTTAGGCTTAGTCTTACACCACCTTCCTGAAATGTTTACTATGTAGATATTGTCATGAGCCTCTGAGCAGTCCAAGTGTTGATGATAATAGGCTCCTTAAGGCTGATCCCCTAGGTATAAAATCTGGTGACCTTGGTAAAATGTCTTACATTTATTAATAATAATTAGAGTATGTTAATAGGATAGAGCAGGAGCAACAATTAATAATAGTAGTTAGAGGTCCTTGAAGCCTTCTGGCTGTGCCATACATTTCTTCTTATCTCTGAGGAGAAAACAGACTCATTCCTCAGCTACCAAGTGGGCTCTTTGCTCACTTGCCAAGGTGTGTCCCGATCCCAGAGTGTCGGAGGAATGATTCGTCCCCAGCAAAGATGTCATCTTTCCTGCTTAAGTATGTGCTTCAGAAGTGAGTTAGCTGATTGTCGTGGTTTGGCCGCAGATGGCAACAAAGAACCACGTGCCACTCTCTCAGGCTTCCCCAATACAGGGAAGAATTGGAAGAAAAAGGCAAAACTTGCGGGTTGAGACAAAGGCACTTTGACAGAACAGCAAAGGGAACAAGAAAACAACAGTAACAGGGAGAGAGGAATGTACAAACACGATTACGGAACCACTCCTCACCGACCGGACCCGGGACCCCCCAGCCCACTCCAAACCGCGACTTCCTGCCCCCTCCCCCGGCAGCTCAGCCTGGGCACGGCTCCCTGGGATGGAATACCTGTGTCCCTGCCCGAGCCTGGGGAGAACTAACCCTATCTCTGCCGGAACCAGGACACTGATAAAGATGGTGGTGCGAACATTGGCTCTTCCTTTATTCTTTCTTCTTCAGAGATTTGTCAGAGCTGAAGGCAGAGCAAATGAGGCTTTCTGGATCTGTAATTGTAAACTGCTCCCGTCTAAACTCTGGCATACAGCTCTGGGAGTCTGTCACTCTGCGTAGACCTGTCCTGATGGATCAGGCACAGCAACAAGCTGGACAGGAAATGACTCAGGAAGTGATGTGCTTACAAGCCAAGGAGGACCTGGAGAAGAAGGAGCTTCAGGACAGGTAAAGGTGTTTTAGACTTTGCTGTTACCAACATTCTCTTCTGTGGCTGCCTCTTGCACTCATAGCTGGGCTGTGTTCACATGTCAGACACACCCGTTCTGCACAGCCTTGTTTCTGTCCTGAGTCAAACTGTTGCCTTCAACAGAAAGGATGGAAAGAAATGCCTGACTGCCAGGAGCGCCTCTGGGTAAGACAAGCCTGGCAAAGAGGTTGCGTATTCCAGTGCTTTTGCTGTGAACTGGTTCTTGGTGAGAAAGCAAGAGCAGCCTGAATAGAGTTCTGTCTCTGCTACAGCCCTTTTGCTCCCCAGGGCGGTGCCAGAGGAGTTGGCAGAAATTGGCCCAGCACCGTCATAAGCACTGGAGCACCTCTGTGCTGGCAGTTCCTTGCAGGACTGAGCGCAGAAGGCCTTTGGGGCAACATCACGCATGTTAACCTGTAGAGATGAACGCTGCCTTTGCTGTATTTTTTGGGTTGAACTTTCTCTGCTATGCTTCTGGGAGCTGCTTAGCTCTTTAACAGGTGATGGTGTGCAATGCTTTTGGAATGGCATGTGGACCTTCTCTTCTCAGGGTGATGGAGCTCTCAGCCTTGCTTGTACAGTCTCAGAAGCAGAACGAGGAGAAGGAGAAGACCATGAAAACACTTAATGACACTGTGGAGATTCTAGTATGTTTTACTTTTATCTTGGAGATAGCCCCGGTGTTTGCTCTCCAGCCTTAGCAAAGGGAGGTGTGGCTTCCTCAAGAGAAAGAGTGGTAGAGATGATAATTGTATGGGAACATCAGGCACATTGTGAAAATATTCCTTGTGTGTTTGGCACTTGTGGAGTCAGTCCAGGTGCAGGCAGTGGCAGAGAGCTGCAGATAGGTCAGGTGTCTTCTTCAGCATGGTTGCACCAATGCAATTCTGCCTGTGACTTGAAGTCTCTAGGGATCAAAGTTCCATGGAACTTACAGCTTCATGAGCAGTCTATAAAACCTAGCTGTTCGTCTTTCTCTTCTTAGTTTTAGCAAAGAAGAAATTAAATAGATATGGGAAGGAGTGTACTGGAATCACCAGGGTAGAGGCTTATCGTCATGACAATGCTACTGAGGATGGGAATGCTACAGAGGGGAGCAGGTCTTCGCTGCCCACCCTTTCCTTATTCTGTTCTCAGGAAGCAAGTCAGTTAGAGAGAGAATATGAAGCTTCGTTGAGTAAAACTGCCAAAGAAGAGAATCTTTCCCTCCAAAAGCTGATAAAAGATATAACGGAGGTAAGTACGGAGTTGGGACCACATCCCTATAAATTTGATCTAAAAGTACTTGAGGAAGGCAACAGACTGGCCCAGGGAATAGATATAGATGTTATATACTCTCTATGGTAACTGCTACTGGCTGTTTAATTTTTATACCACTCTTCTGACATAAAGCCTGTTATAACTTCCGAGTTGGCTGACCTGTGACACTTCATCTGTGTCGCTAGAAGTGTCAGTACCTTTGCCTTCACTGTCCCACTAAGGTCTCTCTTGGACTGTGCTTTCTGAGTTGGCTACTTGACGTTTGTGTTCCAAAATCATTCCTGAGAGCTTCAAGAAACTTCAGCGTTCAGGCAGCCTCCAGCCACTTCACACTTTTTTCATCTTGTTTATAGTATCTGTATTAAGAAATCCCTGGAGTACTTGTGGCCACAAGGACAAAACTTCTTTGTTGACTGAAGAAATGAGATAATTGAGTTTTTCATGACTTTAGGGTGAAGTGGGGGAAAAAAGGAGAAATAGATAAAGAAAACCAAGTAGAATGAGCAAAGAGTAACAGCTTGATGTGGGCTTTCAGATGGTGTTAGATGACAGTGACAGCACAGTCAGCATTATCTGCACTGACCGTTCCCAGCATGCAGAGACTAGCAACGTCCTCTCTTTTCTAAGCTCCGTTGACGCAGAAGATGCCTTTGTATTGGTTCAGCAAGCACTGGCAAGGAGGAGAAGAGCAGCACAGGTGAGAATTTCTGTTTGTCTTCACCACTGCCAACAGACTCAGATGCTAATGCCTCACTTAGATTAAAACTTTTCCATTTACTTAGCCAATTTCTTTCTAGCCATCCCACTCTTGGTACCGTATTGCCTTGCCAATCTCACCAGCTCTGTGTTCTACTGCTTTTCTCTCCTTGATCTCCACCCCCTCATCACAGCTTTTGCCTTCAGGTGAGCTGTCTGTCTGCTTGCTTCTTCTCACGGCTATCTGCAGCCATCTTTCCTGCTCCTTATTGCTTGTTTGTGCTTTTTCCCTGCCATTCTTTCCAGGCCCTAAAAGAAGAGCTTTCTGCCAGGCAGAAGTCTATCAATTTCCTGCAGCACCAGCACAGGCAGCAGGAAGAGAAGTGCAGGAAGCTGCAGCAAAGGCTTGAGCAACTGGAGGAGGAATGCAAGACATCCAGCAGCCACCAGCAGCACCTCCAGTCTCTGGTAGAAGTACTCAGAAGGTGAGTGTTTCCTCCTTCTCCTGCGTTCTAGAGACAATCTGCTTATGGTTCTGTGAGTTCAGAGGTGTTATGGGCAAAGAACTCGCCTGCCCCACCACGTGTGTGCCTCTGTTTGGCACTTTAGTGTCCTTCTGTCACTGCTTTTCCTGCTCTACTGTGAATCCTAAGACTGTCTTGGAGATTCAGAGCAATGTTGGAATACAAGACGCCTCCCTGTTGACATGCTGCATCTCTGAGTTCTGTTCTTTGGGTGCCCTTTCCTACCCACTGCTTTTCACTGAATGAAGGCAAAAGCCTGCCTTCCTTTCTCTTTCCCTCTTGAGTTACCTTGTAAGGGGAAGAGCATGTTCTTCCTTACCATGCTCCCCACAGCTCCATCCTGGAGTGATGAAAATGGGATCTGTGGCTCTTCAGGCCTCTATTCTTCTGACTGAGCTTTGTCTCTGCAGTGACTGTGCAAACCTCGAGAAAACCAGGGAAGATCTACAGCAACAGCTTCAAGCAACGGAGCAAGAAGCTTCGTGTCTGCGTCAAAGTAACACTGAACTGCAGCTGAAGGAAGACTCATCCCAGGGGGAAAAGGTGGAGCAGCAACAAATGATGGAGAGAGCACGTCGTGACCAGGAGCTCCTGTGAGCGTTAAAGCTTTCTCTGGGCAGGGTTGGGTGTTGCTGAACTTTAGGAGGCTCATCATTAAAGAATGAATTTTACATGCTCATCGTTTGTAGCATAGAATGACGAAGGGAGCACGTGGGCAGGTCTGGCTATCTACTGACATACAGCATAGTTGCCTCCTTGTACTTTCTTTATCACCCTCTAAAAAAATCATTCCAAACCTGACCAGAGAAGTTGACAGGCATAAGCTGAAACAGGAGACATTCAGACTGGATTTAAGGAGAACAAAAATTCATGCAGCAGAACAGGTTGCTCAGAGAAGTTGTACAGATTCCATCCCTGTAAATTTGGAAGACTCAGCTGGATAGAGCTTTGAGCAACCTGGTCTGATCCCATAGCTGACCCCAGCTGCTTTGAGATGAAGATTGGGCTAGCAGCCTCCTGGGGTCCCTGCCTGCCTGAATCATCCTGTAATCCTGTGATTATTGGATTGGAAATTCATACACATCTCCTCCTCAAATAGATTGCAGGCTCTTTGATCCGTTCACTGCTGAAGGCAAGAGTAACTGTGGGAATATTAATCTGGACTTAAAAAGCCTGTCCTACCCCAAAAAGAACTTTGGAAAGTCTTGTATCCAAGTATCAAAAAGGAGAGAGAGAGAATTTAAGAGGCAGGAAGCTGTTGCGAGTACCTGAACTTTTGGAAATGTTCTGTGATTTCTGGGAGCTTGTTTTACTTTCTCAATGACAAATGTTTCACCTACATCAATGGCAAAGAGTGATGCAGCTCTGGTCAGGAAATGCCGGCGTTCTTTAGGTGTAGGTACAAAGCTGTTGAAAATCATTCCAGCTGCCATATCTGGGACACAGTATGTACTCCTGGTTTTGGAAACGGGAACGTTTTTACATTGAAAACTTGTCTTTCCCCTTCTCCTAGACTGAAGGACTTGGTGGGGCTTGAAGAAAAACATTCCTTGTTACAGCATGAGTTGGCAGTTGCGAGAGAGACGCTGGAGGAATCGCACCTTCAGAGGGATCTGCTGAAGCAAGAGAAACAGGAGCTTAGAGTGGCCCTGGAGAAGGTATGGTCACCTTGTGATAGCAAGACCAGCAGAGATGCTTTTTTTCTGGCAGTAGATGCCAGGGAACGTGCTGTTCTCCTTCTTGGAAAATGGTGATGAGACCCCGCAGGCTCTTTGTGGTAGTTTGTCCGCACGTGCTTATTGGGAGCGCTGAACTGGGAGGATGTCAGCGTGACGCAGGGGATGTGGAGTTGCTGCTCACGGCAGGGATTTCCCTGCCTTTGTTGTCATGTTGTTCTTTTGTGTCTTCAGGCAGAGCAGTCAGTGGCAGAGCTGACAGGGGCTCAGAATAAGCTGAGTGCTGAACGTGCTGATCTACGTGTTGCAACAGCAAACATGAGCTGCATCAATGAAGCTCTTGCGTTGGATAAAGTGCAACTGAACAAACTTGTGCTGCAGGTGAGCAGAGTTGACAAAGATCTTGGCAAGTGTTTGTCTCCAGCTGCTGCTGCTTCTCAGACCTCCTGACTTCCGACAGTGTGACTGACTGAATGTGGAACTGTTCCTTTTTCTGTCCAAGCCCAGCCTTCATAGGAAGTCTTACTGTGTTTTATTTCCTCTGTGCTTCTGTGATTGCAGCTGGAGCAAGAGAATGAAGCTCTGTCGGGTAAAGTGGAGGAGATGGAGAGAGCAAAGATCTCTGCCCAGGAGAAGCTGAGCTTGTGTAAAAGTACAAATGAAGAGCTCTGCGCAGAGAAAGCCCACCTGGAGCAGCTGCTGAAGAAAGCAGAGGAGCGACAAGAGGAGCTGCGGGTAGAGCTGGGGATGCTGGCAGAGGAGAAGGAAGAAACCCAAGAGAAACTCATTCAGGTGAGACCAAAGACCTGGTGCTTCTGGGTGGGCGTTTGGCTGCTTGGCTCGGTGAAGCTGTCCGTTGGCCTCCTTTTTGGCTTTTGATAGCCAGAGAGAGGATGTATTGTCCATGAATCTGAGTGGGGCTGCTACTCTCACATGTGGCAAAAGAAACAAACTGTGTAGCTCTGAATCCTTTGTCTGAGGCAAAAGCCTGCATGTTTCCATTTCTGATTTTTGTTGTGAAGTATGCAACTTTCAAAACTCCATTTGTTTGAGCCTAGAGAGTGGGACAAAGTTGCAGGTCAATGTTTGCTGTCTTGTATGGCTAAGAATGGGAGTGACATCTTGAAATTATTGAAATTGTATTTTAAGACATACATGCAACTTTGACTGGTGAGCTGCCTGGCAGAAGAGGACCTGGGAGTGTTGGTTGACAGCCAGCTGATTATGAGCTAGCTGACTATGAGCCGGTAGTGTGCCCAGGTGGCCAAGAAGGCCAACAACATCCTGGCCTGTATCAGCAATAGTGTGGCCAGCAGGACTAGGGAAGTGCTTGTCCCCCTGTACTTGGCACTGTGAGGCCACATCTCAAGTGCTGTGTCCAGTTTTGGGCCCCTCACTACAGGAGAGACATTGAGGTGCTGGAGCGTGTCCAGAGAAGGGCAATGAAGCTGGTGAAGGGTCTGGAGTGCAAGTCTTGTGAGGAGTGGCTGAGGGAGCTGGGGATGTTCAGCCTGGAGAAAAGGAGGCTGAGAGGAGACCTGCTCGCTCTCTGCAACTACCTGAAAGGAGGGTGCAGCGAGGTGGGGGTTGATCTCTTCTCACAAGCAATAGGCCGAGAGGAAACAGCCTCAAGTTGCACCCAGGGAGGTTCAGATTGGATATTCGGAAATATTTCACCGAAAAGCTTATCAAGCATTGGAGCAGGCTGCCCAGGGAAGTGGTGGAGTCACCATCCCTGGAGGTATTTAAAAGACGTGTAGATGTAGCACCTGGGGACATGCTTTAGTGCTGGACTTGTCAGTGTTAGGTTTACAGTTGGACTCAATGATCTTATGGGTCTTTTCCAACTTAAATGATTCTATGATTGTAGTATTCTGTGAATTGTTAGAGCCTCTTTAGGCTGTGAGGAAGAAGATGAGAAATAGGTGATCACACAAGACTCTTCACTCTGGACTGACAGATTTTGGTTCCCTGGAAAAAGAGCTTGGGAGAGTCATGTCACTGGAGGACACTAGGGAGTTTGTCACCATTTAAATGTTAGTTCCATATTGTACGCTCCGGGGTGTTATGGGATCACTTTGAGAGATTTGTTTGTTTCTGATGGTCTGTTCTCTGTTAGATAGTCTTAGTTTTGGAGTTGGTGGTATGTCTGGCATACACTCAGCAGAGGTGTTACACTGAAGAAAAAAGCTAAAAGATCATGCTTCAAGCTTGAATACCAGCAAGGTATATTGGACAACTTCTTTGTGTAAGAGGAGGAAGCAGTATTGTTGACATGAACTACTGTACAAACAGAGTCTAACATCTCTTTGGCCACATCAGCCAGACTTTTACATATCGCTAAATGATACTGCTCAGCACAAGGGCTGTTTCCCTGCCAGGCGTCACCTCATTGCATCCAACTGCTTTACACACTGAAGTAGGTGACACTTTGATCTTTTTTCTTTTTTTTTTTTTTTCCTAGAAGGAGAAACCATATGTATTTTCCCTTTCTTCATCAAGGAAAGTTGCATTTGCTGAACCTTTCCTAAATATTTCCAGCACTGGAATAGACTCTGATGGAATTTTAGTTTGCAAGGTGGCAGTTCTGGGAAATGCAATATTTTTGCATGAAAACACGTAGTCTGGGGTATGTATGTTTGTTGTGAAGGAGCTATCTGGTCCCCGGAAACCCAATAGGGCCTTGCACATCACTTTCAATTTAACAGTGCCAGTGCCTTCTGGCAACCCAGGGTGCTATTAGTGTGGTGTACAGCAGATGCTCTTAAGCTTTCCGCCCACAGCACAGGGGCTCTTTCTCCTCCAGCTGATTGAAAAGTGGCAGTGGCTGGCTCTGCACAGAGCTCCAGAGAAGAGACTCTCACTGCATTTTGTCCCCCTTTCAGGTTTACCGCCAGCAAGAGTCGTCTCGCAGTGGCCTGGAGCAGTTGCGCCAGGAGTCCTCTCGCCAAGGGCACGCACTGGCCGAGGCGTCCGCAGAGAAGGAATTGCTGGTGCGGGAGAAGGCTGCCCTGGAGGTGCGACTGGCAGCCATGGAGCGGGACAGACAAGGCCTTTGGGAGCAGCTGGCAGAGGCCAGGTAAGGGCAGGGAGGAGACCCTGGGCAGGACATTCTTTAATGTCTGTAATGATACAGGTGACAATGGTTACATGGGGATTGGTGGCATCCTGGGTGCTTTTCACATGTTTTCACTTCCATGGACAGAAAATGGAAGAATTTCAAGCAAAAAAAAAAAAAGCCTACCTAGATTTGAAGGTTATTTTTCTGACAGCTGAAGCTGGCAAAGTTCTCCCGAGCGTTGGGCTCATGTTTATGCACCCTTACACGTTCCTCTGTGACGTCCACAGCAAGCGGGGTTGGCTCTGAATTTAGCCGTAATGAAACCACGCAGACGTCTCCTGGAACCTGAAGTTTCTCTCTGGTCTTGGATTCTTGTTCTGTGCATTTGAACATCGATCTTTCCTTATCATGTAGTTTGACGTGGGATCTTCAAAATTCACGGCTGTTGCTTACGGAGGTTGTGAGTAGGACGCTGGCCTTCAGGAGAAGCCAGAGGCTCCTGCAGAAAACGTGGAGGGCCTTGTGTTTCTAAGCTCACTCGTGTTAGTGTGGTGCAGGACCTGGAGTTGGTGACACCAGCAGCGAGGAAACCTCTCTTGAATTCTCGGCAGCCTTCAGGGGTTCCTGCCCATTGCTGATGTCTGTTGCAATGGACATATTTACTTTGGACTGCCAGAGACTGGCGTGATCAGAACTGTGTGCTTGTTCTCCTTCTTGAAGATACATCCTCCATTGTCCATCCAAGTTCTGCTTGCTGGCACGGACTCTGTGGGCGCAGCTACCCGTGTGTCACGGATCAGACCCCAGCAATTGAAGATTTGGCTATTGCAGTCCAATTCGGCTGGGCTTTCCGTGTTTTGCCAGGTGACAAGGGAAGCCTGGCCATTCCCTCGGAGGGGCCCGCATTGCTATTTTCAAGGGCAGAAATAGGCTTTCTGTGTACGAGTTTCCATGCGAGCCTTTTTCCGTAGGCAGGGGTAGGGATCTTGCACCACTTCTTCCTGGAACAACTCCCTGTGGGTGTCAGGAGCAAGCAGGTCCTTTCTCTCCGTCTTCACAATCTGCAGGTCAGCGAAGGAGACCCTGGAATCCAGCCTGTTTGAGGCTCAGCAGCACTTATCTGAGCTGGAGATCGCCAGGAGTCATCTTGAAGTCCAGCTTCACACAGTGGCGCAGGCCAAGGAGGTGATACAAGGTGAGCGCCTCGTGTTTCTGGTGATCCCCTGCCTGGGGAAGGTGGTATGAAAGCAGCTCTCTGTCCGCAGTGCTTCTGAGGAGTGAAGGAGCTGGAGACAGACCCCTCCTCCACTGAAATTCCAATGGCGTAAGGTCAGTAAAGGCAGAACCATGGTTTGTGCAGACTCTGACTCTTGCCGTTTGTCGTGTTTGCAGGGGAAGTGAAGTGCCTTCAGTGGGAGCTGGAAGCAGAGAGGTCTCTCCTGAAGCAGGAACGGGAAGACATGGCGCAAGAGCTCCTGCAGAAAGACCAGCAGCATACCGACACCCTCCAACTCCGGGAGGCCGACCACAAAGTGGAGATAAACAAGCTCCTGCAAGACATGGTAGGAAACAATATGCTTCTGAATGCTTCAAGCAAGCTTTGTGGGCTGGCTTGAGGAGAACAACAGCCTGAGCGCGTGAAATGGCAGCAGTCGTCTGTGACAGGCAACACGGTGCCGGGCCAGGCAGCAGAGCCAGTGGCTCGTCCTTGAAGGCCCGTGGAGACCCCCAGGACTCTGGTGGGACAGTAGATGCAGGCACAGGTTGCATGTGGGCGTAAGAGGAGTTCAGCAGAAGGTTGGGTGGTCCCCACACAAAGCATGGCAGCAAAGGGCTGGGATCTTCCCAGACTCCTGCCTACCATGAAGTAGACTCCTAACACCGCTGCCAGCTGCAGGCAGGGGAACTTTCCTTCCTTTCTGTCCTTTGACGGCTGACAGAGGTATTGGAGCAGACGGAACAGGCCCCTTGTTCCTGGTCCTTGAGTTCGTGGCCTGTCCTGTGAGGAGGGCGTGAGGGTATGGTCTCCTCCTGACCCTGCAGTCCGTCTGCACCTTTTCCTTGACAAAAAGGGAGCCGAGCTTTGAGAATAGAGACTGTGAGAACAGAGAGAAATCCTGAGGAGAGAGGTGCTAGGAAGGAGGCAGCCATCAGAGAGGGGAAGGTAACATCTCCTTCTCTTCCACCTGCTGACCCTGCTTTTAAGGTCCATGATAGGACATGCTTTACGGAGGGCACAAAGCCGCTCCTGTGCACTGTTCAGGTGGGGGCTTGTGGGAGGGATGGAGCATCACATTGTTTTGAGGAGCTTGTCTGGGACTTCATAGAATCATTGAATGGTTTGGGTTGGAAGGGACCTTAAATATCCTCTACTTCCAACCCCCTGCCCTGGGCCAGGACACCTCCCACCAGCCCAGCTTGCTCCAAGCCCCGTCCAACCTGGCCTTGAACCCCTCCAGGGACGGGGCAGCCACAGCTTCTCTGGGTAACCTGGGCCAGGGGCTCACCGCCCTCACAGCAAAGAATTTCTTCCTAATATCTCCTCTAAATTTTCCCTCTTCCAGTTTAACACTGTTCCCCCTCGTCCTATGGCTCCCGTCCCTGATCCAGAGTCCCTGCCCATCTCTCCTGGAGCCCCTTCAGGGACTGGAAGGGGCTCTGAGGTCTCCCCGGGGCCTTCTCTTCTCCAGGCTGAACACCCCCAACTCTCTCAGCCTCTCCTCACAGCAGAGGGTCTCCAGCCGTCTGATCATCTCCGTGGCCTCCTCTGGCCCTGCTCCATGAGGTCCATGTCCTTCTGACGTTGGTGCTCCCAGAGCTGGAGGCAGCACTGGGCGGGAGGGGGTGTCTCCCCAGAGTGGAGCAGAGAGGCAGAATCACCTCCCTTGATCTGCTGGCCATGCTTCTTTTGATGCCACCCAGAATGCGGTTGGCTTTCTGGACTGCAAACTTCATCTTGAAGTCTTTTCCTCCACTCGTCAGGCAAGTGAGCGGGAAGGGCACCATTCAGAGCTGCAGGAGATGATGGAGCAATGGGAAAAAGAGAAGGCAGAGACAGAAAATGAGCACGAGAAGCAACTGTTTGATATGAAGCAGAAAGTTGCTACCATGCAAGCTCAACAAGAAGAGGAACGAACCAGAATTGAAAATGCCAAGCAAGAGGTAAAGACTATGAAAGAATTTGTGTGGTTTTTTTTCAAGGCTGGAGCTGAGGGAGATGGCTGGATATAGGGCTGTGTGGAGCATGCCCTACTTGTTTTCTGCTAGGGACTAGGAATGAGACCTCTCATAGGAAGCCAGGCAGAAACGTCACTTTTCGGTTGAGATTTTTGTGCTGCTATGGTGTTCTGGTTTTTTTTTTAAAGACTTACCTCAGAGTATCTTCAAAGTTCTCGTAGTGGCCCTCTTGATATTTACTGATAAGAGCTTATAGCCTTAACTACTTTCAAGACCAAAGTGAGTTTGTAGGGCTGAATTCCCCAAGAGGATGGAATTTTTATTTGAGGGGGGTGGAAGGGTGCAGCAGGATTGTTGAGATGAGAAGAAATTTTATCAAGACTCCTCTGAAATATTTCTGAGCAGTTAGCCAGAGGTGTCTTGTGGGCTGTGTTTTAAGTCACTTGCTGGTAAGCTATTTTGTGCCCATATCGCCTGTGCCAAAGCAACCCTGTCATACACTGAAAGTCCTCTTTGTGTCCTAGCCAAAGTCCTCTTAATGTAGACTGCCAAGGGACAGCAGTACCCCCAACTGTGTCTACAGGAATTGAAATGACAGGGCAGTGCTCAGAGATGACACTGTGTCCCTGTAACGTCAGTAATTTACCCAAGCCTACTGAATACCTTAAAACGGAAGTAATTTTCACCAAACCCCACTTAGAATACATGAGTTTTCATAGAATCAGAGAATGTGTTGGGTTGGAAGGGACCTTTAAAGGCCATCTAGTCCAACCCCCCTGCAGTCAGCAGGGACATCTTCAACTCCATCAGGTTGCTCAGAGCCTCATCCAGCCTGGCCTTGAATGTCTCCAGGGATGGGGCCTCCCCCACCTCTCTGGGCAACCTCGGCCAGTCTCTCACCACCCTCAGTGTAAAGAACTTCTTCCTAATGTCTGATCTAACCCTGCCCTGCTCTAGTTTAAACCATTGTCCCTCGTCCTATCACTACATGCCCTTGCAAACAGCCCCTCCCCATCTCTCCTGTAGCCCCTTCAGGGACTGGAAGGGGCTCTAAGGTCTCCCCGGAGCCTTCTCTTCTCCAGGCTGAACCCCCCCAGCTCTCTCAGCCTGTCCTCACAGCAGAGGTGCTCCAGCCCTTTGATCATCTTCGTGGCCCTCCTCTGGCCCCACTCCAACAGGTCCATGTCCCTCTTGTGCTGAGGGCTCCAGAGCTGCACGCAGTACTGCAGGTGGGGTCTCACAAGAGCAGAGGAGAGGGGCAGAATCCCCTCTCTGGATCTGCTGGCCACGGTTCTTTTGATGCAGCCCAGGATGCGATTGGCCTTCTGGGCTGCAAGTGCACATTGTTGGCTCATGTCCAGCTTTTCATCCACCAGGACCCCCAAGTCCTTTTCTGCAGGGCTGCTCTCTATCACATCATCCCCCAGCCTGTATTGATAATGAGGATTGTCCCGACCCAAGTGTAGCCATGCTGGTCTCCTCCCTTTTCTTACATGATTTCTTACACCTGGGGATCGAGAGCTCTTGTGCTCTATGGAAAGCATCCTTGAAGATCTGCCGGCTCTGTCTGCCCCCTTGTCCCTGAGGACCGTTTCCCACGGGGTCCTATTGACTAACTCCTTGAAGAGCCGGAGGTTTGCTTTCCTGAAATTCAGGGTCCTGATTAGGCTCCTCGTCTGGCACGTATCCCTCAGGACCGTGAACTCCACCACTGCGTGGTCACTGCAGCCCAGGCTGCTTCCAACCTTGACATCCCCGATGAGCTCACTGGCATTGGTGACTATGAGGTGCAGTATGGCATCCCCTCGGGTAGGGCTGTCTATTTCCTGTCGTAGGAAGTTGTCATCGAGGCACTCCAGGAACCTCCTGGATCGTCTCCGGCTCACTGTGTTACTTTTCCAGCAGATGTCGGAGTGGCTGAAATCCCCCAGCAGGACGAGAGCCTTCGAGCGTGATGCCTCCTGTAGCTGGAGGAAGAAGGCTTCATCAGTAGGTTCCCCTTGATCAGGCGGCCTGTAGTAGACACCAACCACAAGGTTCCTCATGTTGCCTTGGTCTCTAATTCCTACCCATAAGCTTTCAGCTTCTCTTGGCTGTTCTTTAGGAACGTCTCTTCACACTCTATCCCTTGCTTAACGTAGAGGGCAACACCTCCGCCTCTCCTTCCTTGCCTGTCCCTTCTGAACAGCCTGTAGCCATCGATAGCCACGTTCCAGTCATAGGATTCATCCCACCAGGTGTCAGTAATGGCCACTATGTTGTAGCTTTCCAGCAGCACGGTAGCTTCCAGCTCCTCCTGTTTGTTGCCCATGCTGCGTGTGTTTGTGTAGAGGCACTTCAGCCGGGCTGTTGGCTGTGACACCGCCTTAGAGGAGCACCCCTTGGGGTGTTTCTCAGGTGTTTCCCTGCTGACTTGGACTACCTCAGGAGTCCCTGGCTCGTCTCTGTAAGACTTTGTGATGTAGCATCCTCAGCATCCCCAGCATGCCTCGGGGCAACAGGTCGAAGGCCCTTCCTAGTACCCCGTCCCTCTAACCCTGTCACAGACAAGCCTAATATTATCATCTCCCTCCCCCTTCACATCTAGTTTAAAGCCCTGTCGATCAGCCCCGCAATCTCTTGGGCAAAGACCCTCTTCCCTCTTTGAGAAAGGTGTTTCCCATTAGATGCCAGTAAGCCCAGTGCCATGTAGGCCATCCTGTTGTCAAAAAACCCAAAATTGTGGCGGCGAAACCAGCCACAGAGCCATGTATTAATGGATTGGATGCGTCTCTTCCTTCCAGTGTCACTGCCTGCAACTGGAAGGAGTGAGGAGAAAATGACTTGTGCCCCAGACTCCTTTACCAACCTTCCCAAGGCCCTGAAGTCCCCTTTGATTGTTCTTGGTCTGCGAGTTGCAACTTCATCTCCACCTACATGGAGAATGAGTAACGGGTAATAGTCCGAGGACTGTATCAAACTAGGGAGTTTCCTAGTTATGTTCTTAACCGAGGCTCCAGGAAGATAGCAGACTTCCCTGTGAGGAGGGCCTACCCGGCGTATTGGACCCTCAGTTCCCCTCAAGATGGAGTCACCAATGACTACAACCCTTCTTTTCTTCCTTGTGGGTGTGGTGATGATATGGGCAGTACGCCTTTCTGATTGTGGAGATGTCTCTAGTGTAGATTGCCCATCATCCACATCCTCATTTGACTGGCCTTCCTCATCCAGTACCTCGTATCTGTTGTTCAGACATACTTGGGGGGGGCAGGTGGGGCAAGGAGAGGGTTCGCCCACTGCCCCGACCATGAACTCACCTCCATTCACTCCCTTCATTTAGGCTTCTGCCTGACAGGAGCAGGGTACAGGGGCCTCTTGATCCTGGTTGCTTTCTGCTAGGTGCTTCTGTTTCTGTATCAAGGAGGGCAGAGCCTGGCTCCACCAGTCTATTTCTTCTTCAGCCTTTTCTGAAGGAGCTGCTAGCTTCAGCCCTCTGTCAGCCTTGCATTTTCTCTACTGCTAACGAGGTGCAAAAGTCGCTGTTGAGAGACAAACAGCAGAAGAGGAGGGATACCCTCACCAGCAAGGCGATACACTTGAGAAATGCCATGCATTTTCCTGTTAGATGACTGAGTTTGTTGGAGATTCTGTCACAGATGGACCATGTTTATACTGCCAGTCTCACTTAGGAAGCTGTGTCTCCAAGTGGGCAGGTAATGACCAAGGAGACGAGCAGCGTAGTGCTTTGAGAACGTGTGAGCCCATCCGTCTGTGAGTCTTGCCACACAAATTTTGTACGGGAAGTTTAAACTCATCTTCTCTGTATTTCTGTGCAGATCCTGCTAGAAAAGGAGCGTGAGAAGAATGCTTTATTGGAGACGCTACTCCAGACTCAGGGAGAGCTAAGAGACACCTACCAGCAGCTAGAGCAGCTCAGGCAGGAGCTGAAAGAGCAGCAAGAGAATGGGCAGGTAAGTCTGACTAGAAGGGTAAGTTGAAAGAACAGGCAGTTGGCCATTGGATGTAAGCTGAGAGAGGCTGGGAGAGCCAGGGAACAGTGTGAAGGGCAGTAACAAGGCAATAAAACATAAGTCCTGGGAGGCAAGGACTACTGCAGGTGTGGAAAGGACAGATCCTGGTAAGCTCCAAAGATCAGCAACAGGAAGGAAAGGTTAAAGTGGAAGCAGAGCTGGGTAGTAAAGAAGTGGCTGAAGGAATGGGATTTTGAGACAGAAGGAGGAAAAAGCTGAACCTGATGACAGGTCCTTGTCACATGCTCGCCATTTGTGTTTACAGAACATCATAGAAAAGCTGCAAGCAGAGCTGCAGGAAACTCAGAGTAAGATCAAGGCAGTGGAGAAGAGGCACAAGGAAGAAATCAAAACCATCAAAGATGAAATGAATATCCTTCTTCAGCAGAGGGATGGTCTACAAAAACAGGTGACTGAAAGAGCAGTAGCTACTCCAGTCATCAAATAGGTGCGCTCTCCCCTTCTTGCTTTTCCACTGCAGAGCAGGCTGAGGGGGTAATCCCCCTGACTGCCATCCTGCTGTGCTCTCCATCGCAGCTGGTCTGAAGGAGATTACTGGGCAGCAGAATCTCAGCTGCTGCCCTGGACAGATGGGCTAGTCCTTTTGCTTGTTTGCCCACAATCGTCAGAGTGGATTTCTGACGTCCTGTTACTGCTAGTCTTGGTTTTTAAGGTGATTTTTCTGGTGAACGTGGGGAACCACTTTTTTAAAAATCTAAGTCAGCTGCATTCATTGTGAATCTGGTACTCTCGTGGTAGGGTGAAATTTAAAGTTGTTCTTTCCCTGTCCTCACAGCGTATGATATGTCTGACAGTGAGCAGCTGTAGTCTTTGACTGCTTTGTTATGTTTTACTTGAGGTGGAAGAGCTGACATCTCAGCTAGCAGCCTCCGAGGAGTCCCAGCAAGTGATTGGCCACAGAGCTCAGAAGGATCTGTGTGAGGCACAGGAACTGTCAAGGCAGAAGGTGCTGGAGGTGGTGCACCTCCAGAACATCCTGGAGGAGAAGAGGAGTCAATGGGAGAAGGCAGAACATCAGAACAAGGAGCTGCAAGTGTGTCTGCAGTCCTTGGAGGAGGAAAGAAGTCGATGGGAAGAAGTGGAGCATCACAACACAGAATTTCAGGCTGCTTTGAAGGTCCTAGAGAGTGAAAAAGCCAGGTAAATGAAGGCCTATGAGACTCTCCATCCTGTTTAATGAGTTCCGTCTTTCAGATCTTTGCATATACGAGTGGCTCTGGCAGTGTTTCCTGAAAAGTAGAGTTCTGAACTATCCATGCAGTTATGTTTCATTCTCTTGATGTTGTGTTTCATTTTATTTCCTCTTAATCCTTCAAGTTTTTCCTTACAGGTTTTCTGAATGGCTTTTGGAGAGTAGTCCTTTCTTTAAAAGGAGGTGTTCTTTTGTTAGGTCGGCATGTTAATACTGTTCAATGAAACTTTCAGGAGTTTCAAACCTGAAACGCACCAAAGAAGGCAGGTTGAGCTGCAGTATAATGAGCTAGGTAGATCCATTAGCTCTGTCTTGGGTCCAGTAAATTTTAAACATTTGGGATCCGTTTTAGTCCTTCATGCTGATACCTTTGGTTGGCAGAAGCCATCTTAAAACCATGATTTTGAACTAAGCTAGATTCCCCTCTGAGGCACCGAAGAAACAAGAATGTTTCTTATTGCCGTCTGTTTCTTTGTTCCTTCAAAAATCCCAGCAGGTGTCTAGAGAGGCTTGAGCAGTGTACCTGCTAGCCTCAACAGTTACGGGTGTTACTGACTGTCCAAGGAATCCAAGAGAGAAGAGGAAGGGCAGGTAGGCTACTTCAGCTGGTAAAGTCCTGCCAATCTTCAACACATATCTTAATTGAAGAGGAGATATAAAGGGCAGCGCACTCTTGCTTCCCCTGTGAGGGATCCTGCATCTTATATAAGGATCTGAGTATTTCCTTCAAGCCTCCATTACCACTTTTGATATCAGCCTTTGCTTCTGTAGCTGAAAGTAATAGGGGTGCTGACAAGTCTTACAAAACTCCCCAAAGATCACCTTGCTGTCTGTTGCTGCTGTTCCTACCAGGACATACAAGTTAGGGGAAGACAATGTCTCTTCGTTACTGACAAAACTTGTCCCTTGAAGTCTCATTAGAAAAATTTTCCTCTTACCCAATATCTTAATTTCAAGACTTTGTTATTTTTATAATTCACATTCACATCTCAAGAAAGATAGGGTATTTAGCCAGTAATTCACCTTTCTTCTATGGAAACAAGTGTAGTGGGCACATGCTTGGGTGTGACGGGCCAGCCTGGCTTAGGACTGGACAAGCAGCCTAATTGTTTAGACAAACGTTGGCAGACAAAGCCATTTTCCCCTTGGTGGTGGAAGTCCTGAGAGTTTATTAAATGTTATACCATGTGGTAATGAGTTGCATGCTCTCTTTCAGGCTGACTCTGTCTCTGGAAGAGAAGGAACTGAGCCTCAGAACCCTGGAAGAAGACAACCTTGTCCAGCACAATGAGGTGTTTCAGCTTCTTTCTGCTATTCACCAGGCCCAGCAGCTCCACAGAGAGCGCAGAAGAGAAATACCTCTTACCCTCTCACACACATACACAGCTTCACTTCTGAGGTTGGAAAGCATGAAAGCCTGACAGTTCGACCTCTCCTTTGGGGATGGGGAAACTTCCTTTTGGCCCCTTAGCCTCCAGATAACTGTTTCTAGCTTATTTTGCTCAGTTTGAACCCTTGGCTTTGTGCTTTCTGTTTCCAGTGTGTTTTTTTCTTGAAATAACTTCTCCTTCATTCCTTCCTCTACTTCCTGCTCCACTGCCTCAGCAGCAGCAGCGTCCCTGAGGCTCTGCGTATCTGTGTTCTAGATACAGTCACTGCAGGAGGCCTTGCTGGAGAAGGAGGCTGGCCTGGCAACGCGAGAGAAGCAGCTGCTACAGGATCTGGAGGAATCCCGAGCAGCTGAACGGTGCTTGAGGGACTCTTTGCGCATGCTGGAGGTTGAGACGTCTGAACTGCGTTTGAGGCTTTGTAGCACAGAGAACAGAGCAAAGGCGTTGGCCACAGAGTGTCAGCAGGCTAACAGTGCCCACTGTGAAGCCCAATCCCAGCTGGACAAACTGCGCTTGGTTCTCCATCCCCTGATTTGTGACAGCAGACACTTAGTCCCTTGGAGTTCAGGCAAGTGTGGGAGGCAGGGTTAACAAGGCTATAGAGCACATACAGGAGAGCAGATGGAGGGAGGTGTGGTTCTTTATAATCCCGATATGATAGACTCATCCTTTTAGTTTAGGCTGACTCAAGTCTTGGGAAGTCTTGAAAGCCTGACATCCCTGTAGAGAGACAAGTCCATGTCTGTACGTGGAGAAATGACCAGCATCAAAATGAAACAGGGCCCACGTTACACCAAGTGAATAGGGCATGTGGATTCTTCCTTGGGGCGGCGCTGACATTAGTGGTCATCAGAATAGCCTGTGACACCCGTCTTGCTGTCTGTGGGCTCTAGGATTACATCAAAGGCACTGCCACTTTCTCCTGTGTATAAAGAGGCCTTGTTTGTTGGAGACCCTTCAGTTAAAGCTTGAAACAGAATGGCTTCTCTCTTCAGAACAGGGTCATGTCTGGGGCCCAACTGTTTCTGATGCAGGGGACCTCCCTGCGGAGTTCACAGTGGACAGAGTGACAACAGCCCTACAAGACCTGCGTCAGCACCTGAAGCAGACTCAGCAAGATCAGGTAACGTGTCTAGTGCACGCACAAGTCCTGTGCTGCTAGACGCAACTGACAGGCAGAGTG
Source organism: Sterna hirundo (assembly GCA_009819605.1). NCBI lineage: Eukaryota > Metazoa > Chordata > Aves > Charadriiformes > Laridae > Sterna > Sterna hirundo. The sequence goes on along the minus strand of CM020447.1, from coordinate 2,069,041 downwards.
CCAAAGCCAGAACGCGTGTAAATTCTTGTAGGCCAGGTTGGCTTGCTGCCATGGGGAGCAAGGAGAATCATGATCGCATCTACCATTACTGTCCAGCTGCCCCCTCCTGCCTTGGTTATTTCTGCCTTAGTGTTTGTACCTCTTTGTCTCCTGCCAGCAGTGGCTCTGTGAGGTGGTACTTCTCTTCTTACCTCTTCCAGAACAATGCGAGGAAGAAGATACAGGACTTGGAGCTGGAGCTGAGCAAGAGGCAAGCTGAGAGGGACCATTTCAGTGCCCACAATCAAGAACTGCAGAAACAGTGGGCTCAAAGCCAGGAAGGTACAGCTTCTCCTTTCCAACCCGCTGATTCCATACTGTCTCACCAGCAGGAATCTCTGATACCACGCAGAGGAAAAGCGTGGTCCCCAGAGGTGGGAACAGGAGAAAAACAACAAGCATGAGATTTAGCTATAGAAATACCAGCGAAAGCTTTTGATAAGAGAAAGATCCAGTGGCTGGCAGTGCATCTGACTGTGCAGCTGGTGATGCCTTTCAGGTCGTATGTCAATGCTAAGTATGAGTAGCTTGATGTCTCACAGCATACTTCTCCATATGCTCTTTAAAAGCACCAATCCGCGAAAGTCTTTATTGACTTCCTTTTATTCTAGCATGGCAGATTCCCAGAGCATTAGTTCAGTGTTAAGCTCCTGTGTTACTGCATCCTTTCTTCTGCTGCTTTTCCTACTTCTCTGGTGCCTTCTGCATTCTTCGTACCAGCTTTTTCGTTGATACTGATCTGGTGTCTGAGCTCGCAGCCTTAGCAAACACAATTTCTAACTTCCCTAGCCACTTCTTACTTAGGCCCTTGGTAACATGTTCACATTGGGTTTATCTGTAAACTGTTTTTCACACGTAACTGGTCACCTCTTCCTCGAAGCTCCAGGCCATACCAGAGCCTGCAGGGCTATTAGCCTCTCTGTATCATAGCTGGACAGGCATCTCTGCTCCTTTCTCTGTCATTGTTTTCCCACTCTCTCTTCATCGGAATTGTTTTTCATCTCTTTGTCTCGTTTTCCTTGTCTCGGACTACAGGAAGATCAAAGTGTGGGCACTTTGCATTCATGCAGTGCCTTTACCGGTTCGGTATTTCTTCTTGTTCCCTCTCTGAGATGGAACTGCTGATCGTTTTTTCAGACTCTTTGCAGAAGAGTTTTCCAGGCCTTAGATCATTGCTTTTTCTGGAACATCCGTAGTTTCTACTACGTATGTCACATGATAACATGATACTTTACATTCTGCCACTGGATGGATCCTGCTTTTCCCACGAGTCAGTTCTTTCTGTCTTTAATTCCTGTCTACAATTCTAGTCTATTGGTTTAGTTTTAGTTCCTGTCTATTCATAGTCGTTCTTGCTTCAGGTCTTGGTACTGGTGTGATGCTCAGTTGTTCTTGCCTTGTTGTCCTGGTATCATTATTTCCTTTCTTCTTGTGCTAGTGCACAATGTATTCACCGAGCATTCCTTTGGACAAATGCCAAAGTGCATCTTCAAGCACAACATTGACATCTGTTCTTCTCTCTAACATCTCTTAAGTCTTTCTGGTCAATGAACTGTGTCATAGTCAGTCTTCACTTTTGCTGCTTCTTCCTTTTCCTTTAGGACTAGTGTCTCACCTAAAGAGATCAGACTCTCAGAGATCTCAGAGAGATCTGACTCTCACCTGCTGTCGCTGTCTTTGGTTCATTGATGTCAGTTCTCCCTGCTTCTAATACTGTGGGTGATGTGCTGCCATGCCCTCAGCCCTGGCCTTTCAACAAGCAGAAGAGCAAACACATTTTCATATTCTTCTGAACCTTGCCACTTTCTTTCTTCTTTTTTACTCTGCCTGGAAGTTTCCTTTATTTATGTCTGCTTTGACAGTCCTTGTGGGCTTAGGGCCTGGGAAACACAATCAGATAAGAAAATGATGTTTTCTCTGTAGGATGCAAATCACTTTGGTTTTGCTTTGATTTTCACCTTCTTCTTCACCTTTTCTGCTGCAGAGACACAGGTGGCAGAGTGCAAGAGGAACTCTAGACAAGCTGCCCTGCAGGAAGAGGCTGCTGCTCTAATGGAGGAGGTTGTGGCTCTACATCAAGAGGTGGCATCTTTGGAAAGGAAACTCGAGAGCACTGAGAAGCAAAGGAAGGATGTCCTGGTGAGGCTGGCAGATGACAGGAAGGGCCGTTTCTTACGTATTTTTTGGCTTAGCCTGGTCTTTAAATCCTGGCTGCAGTTCTGGCGGCTCCTCCCCAAAACAACACACTAGAAGAGGTTCAGAGAAGGGCAAAAAGGAAGACGGGACTGGCTGAGTAAACTGGGAAAGAAGTAACCTAAAAGGTGGTGCAGGAAAGGTCTACAACATCCCGAGAGGCAGGGAGAGAGGGGGCTGTGGTTGTTCCCTCTCATTTCCAAGAGATGAACCAGAGCCATCTGATGAAGGCAGTGAGTGTCATGCTGCAAGCAGATGCCAAGAGGTGGTACACTTACAGCAGAGCAGACCTGGTGAACTCCCTGAGAAAGGGTGTTGTAAATACAGCAGGTTGGTGTGGGCTCAGGAGGAGACCGAAAGTTCTCACAAGCTGGAACACTGCTGGGCTTTGGATAAGTCTACCCGACTCTTGGCCTTTCTTCCCCGAGTATACACTTATAGGCACTTGACATACAGGACACCAGCCTAGACATTTGAGCCAGTGCAGCTGTTTTTACATGATCAATATTTGCCCACTTCTCCATTTACACTGACTCCAAAAATCAGTTACAGACAGAGTTTGATAAATACAGTACAGTTCACAAATCTTTATTGAGTGACAGGAGGAAATTTACATTTTTTGGAGAAGTAAAAGAGAGCTTCTGTGGTTCATTTCAGTGGCCAGTCTGGTCCAAACCATGACAACATCGAACAGGGAAACCAACTGAATAACTCTAATTTTCTCCTAAAAGCTCAGACTTCAGCCCTTGACTGCCACTGGAGCAAGAGCTCAAATTTAGTATGAAACCCAAACATATATATATGGAATAATTGAATCTTTTCCTCCCTGTTTTGCAGCATGAACGGGACAGACTGCGAGCAGTTGAAGAAAAAATGGTATGGGAGATAAAACTTCTTCAGGAATCAGTCACAGCCTCTGAAATCAGAGCAAATACAGCAACAGATATGAATCACTCCCTTGCACAAGAACTTCAAACTACGCTGTCCATCTTAAAAATGAAAAATGAGGAAATGGAAACCCAGTGGGAGAAAATCCAGATGCTCCAGAAAGAGGCAGCAGAGGTGAAAGCTTTGCAGGAGAATCTCACTCATATGACTGCCATCCTGTCAGAGAGGGAGGGAGAAATGAAGTTATACCAGGAAAAGATGAGAATGCTGGAAAAGCAGAAAGAAACACATAAAACTACTCTTGATCAGGTTATGAAGGAAATGGCAGAGAAAAAAGAGAAGACAGAATCCCAGCAAGAGCACATACAGGAGCTGGAGAAGCAGCAAGAAAAACAGAGGACTGCTGTAAGCAAAATGAACAAAGAGCTGGAAGAGAGAGACCAGGAGATCAGATCCCAGCAAGAACTGATAGCAGAGCTGGAGAAGCAGCAAGAGATGCAGAGGACTGCTGTCAACAAGATAAGCAAAGAGCTGGAGGAGAGAGACCAGGAGATCAGATCCCAGCAAGAACAGATACAGGAGCTGGAGAAGCAGCGAGAGATGCAGAGGACTGCTGTCAACAAGATAAGCAAAGAGCTGGAGGAGAGAGACCAGGAGATCAGATCCCAGCAAGAACTGATAGCAGAGCTGGAGAAGCAGCGAGAGATGCAGAGGACTGCTGTCAGCAACATGAGCAAAGAGCTGGAGGAGAGAGACCAGGAGATCAGATCCCAGCAAGAACAGATACAGGAGCTGGAGAAGCAGCGAGAGATGCAGAGGACTGCTGTCAACAAGATAAGCAAAGAGCTGGAGGAGAGAGACCAGGAGATCAGATCCCAGCAAGAACAGATACGGGAGCTGGAGAAGCAGCAGGAATTGCAGAGGACTGCGGTGAGCAAGATGAACAAAGAGCTGGAGGAGAGAGACCAGGAGATCAGATTCCAGGAGGGGAAAATCATGATTCTAGAACAACATGGTACATCACAAGTCAGAAATCTGCTCATGGATCTTGATCGTACAAAAGGAAACTTGAAGGAGAAACACTTAGAGCTTCTGTCTCTGACTCATCAGATCCAAGAACTGAAAAAAGAAAGAGAAGAGGTGAAATCTCTGCAGGCAAGCCTTGAACACCTGAGGGCAGTTCTTAAGGACAGAGAGGGTGAGTGTGATTCTCAAAGGGAGCAGTTAAGACTCTTGCAGCAGTCCAAGGAACAGCAAGAGGGGCACCTGCAAGAGCTTCGTGGTAAAGTAGAAAAGATGACACTTTCTTTATCAAAAAAAGATCAAGAACTTCAGTCACAACAACAGCAAATCCAGGAAGCTGAAGAAGTCACAGAAATGCAGTTAAAGACTGTCCGTGACCAACTGGAGCAGGCCTTAGAAACCTTAAAAGAAAAGGACAGGCTCATAGACATCCAAAAGCAACAAACATGGAACTATGAGGAAAAATCAGAACGGATTAATGTCTTACATAGAGACTTAGAATACACTAAGGCAATACTGAAGGAAAAGGAATTCATGATTGAATCACAGAAGGAAATGACTGAGACCTTCCAAAAACAAGAACAAGACTCTGAACAGCAGAAGGAAATTCTGCACCATCTTCAAGTGGCGCTAAAGGAACAAGAGCAAGAAATTGTATCCCTTAGAAAGCAATGTGAGGCATGCAAGGAAAAGGAGGAAAAGCATGAAGCTGAGCAGACAAATCTTCAAGCAACAAAACTGACTCTGAAAGAAAGAGAAGAAAAGATAGGTGTTCTGGAGGAGGCTATCTCTAGGCTTCAACAGCAAAAGGAGGAGGCGGAGGTGCAGACTAAAGTCATACTGCAAAAACTAGAATACGCTGAGTCTTCTCTAGAAGCGAGAGATCAAGAGATAGTGTCTTTGCAAGAGCATGTCCAGGACCTTCGAGAGCAGAAGGAGTCAGAAGGCAAGCAGGCCAAGAGTCTACAGCAGGATCTAGACAAAATGAGTCAAATAGTGAAGGAGAACCGTTTGGAGTTCCTCAGGCAGACAGAGCAAATGAACATGTTCTGGCTTCGTGGCGAAGGTATGAAAGTAGAACTAACATCATGCCAGAAACAAGTGAATCTGCTTGAGGAAACGCTGAGGAAGAGAGACGAAGACAATGAAACTCTTCTGCAAAAACTCCAGCACCAAGAAGAAGAACTGAAGACCTTGCAGAATCTCCAGCTTAGGCTAACTGAGAAGAATGAAGAGGTTAGCCACCACAGAGAGCAAGAGAAGCTCCTGGAAGAAGCCTTGCCTGACAGGGAACAAGAGACTAAGGTTCAAGGTGAGCAAAAAGAGATAGAAGACAAAATAAGAGGCCTTCGGGAAGATCTCCAGCATGTTCAGCAGACTCTGACAAAGAAGGATGAAGAGATCAAGTCCCAGAGAGACAGAGTTAGCTCTTTAGAGAAGACTCTGACAAGGAGAGAACAAGAGCTCAGGAGGCAGAGTGAACTCCTCAGACAATTAACATCAGCTTTGCGATGGAAAGATGACACGGAGACCCTCAAGAAACAAATTCAGAAACTCCAAAAATGGGAAGAAGAGGAGGAGGAGAGGAGGAAAGCTCTCCATCAGAGAGACCATCTCTTGCAAAGGCACAAGGAGCTAACCCAACAACTGGAAGATGAGCAGAAAGCAAAGGGGGAAGAAGTGGAGTGTGTGATTGCTATTTTGAAGCAGACTGAAAGCAGAGAAATCGAATGGAAAGAGAAGGCACAAGCACTGACTCTTGCCCTTAGCAAGAGTGAAACGGCCAATGGGACTCTAAGGGAAGAAATTGCCATCCTGCAGAGTATGGTTTCAGAGAGGGACAAGGACCGGTTCCATCTTCAGGTAGGCACTGTGACCGATTATCTGTCAACTAAAATGTCTGTAAAGGATTCTAAAGATATGGGAATATATATTCCCTTAAATACATGTCCTGCTTGGCCAAAGAAACCATATTGCAGCCAGCAGGCTTGCCTGCCTCTATAGCTCTGGACAGAGACCATCTACCTGCTAGAATGTTTTCTGTCTACCTGCTAGAACGTTTTCTGGCAAGCTTGAACAACATGTCGTGGTTGGGATTTGGCATGGAAAGGAAAGGGCACAGCTGACCAAATGAATGTACTAAAAGTAGTAGAATTTTGTAAGGGCGGCTGAACAGCAGCGACACTGATGGTGCATAGAGGATGCTTTTGGAGGTGGAGGCTTCTGAGGTCCAGCTTTTCCAGGGTATTAGAGAGAATGGAAATGGTACTGTTGGCTGGTCAAGTTGAAGGCTTCATTGCGCTTTCAGGATGTTCTTGTGCCGCAGGGCGAAAAGCATGCAGGCAAACTTGTGTGGCTTTCTCCGAGGTGATGTGGAGGAGGGCCCCTGGGAAGGGCGAGTGTTGTTTTGGGCTGTGGACCGGGAGGAGGAGGAGAAGAGACATAGCACTGTCCTTTCCTCCATGGTCACTCTCCGCGATGTGTCGATTCTGGCCCTTCTCTCCTTGATGTGGCACCGCTGCCATCATCTGCTTTCTGAATCCCCAGCAGGCGACTGCAGAAGGGCAGCGGCTGTCCTGGCTCTCGGAGAAGAGACTCCTGTCGCAGCGGCTGGAACGTCTGCAGCGAGCAGTTGTAAGGCTGGACCAGGAGAAGAGGGAGCTGAAGCAATACAATGCTGAGCTCAGGAGGACTCTGGAGGAGGTAAAACAGGCTTTCACTGCCTCTGCCCAGCATCGTGGTCCTCTGGAAGACAACGCGTTTCCAGAGACAGCGCTTCGGAGTCCTCGGCTTGTTTCCTTCCCTCTCCCACTGTCCCTTGTGGCCACACACTTTTGTCTTTTCTCTCTCTTCTGGCACCCCGTTGCCTTCGCAAATGCACATTCCCTGCGGTACCACCCGTCTTGCCCCAGTGTCCCCATACACCCCCATTGGACACTCTGGTGTCAGGAACTCTTTCCTCCTGCTCGCTCTCTTCCGTGGGCTACTTGGAGTGCTTTTTGGCCCCAGCATTCTCTGGTGCAGTTCACAGTCTCTGAGCAGCCATCTCCTTGCCAGGATGTCCAGAGGTCCTTTTGCTCCTTGTTTGGTAGCAGGTTTCTGTGACCCTTTCTCTTATCCAACATGCAGGTGGAACGTGAACGGAGGAGACTGAGGAGATATTGCAGAGGTCGGACGCTGCCAGATGCAGGCGGATTTTCCCTCTCCGAGTCTGACCAGAACAAGATACCGGCGTCTCAGCAGGTGAGAACAGGATCTTACTTGGTGGGAGGAGGCTCTGGCCAGATGGAGGAATGATGACAGCAGCCCCCCAGTATAGACCTCATAGAAGTTGACTATAGACCATGAACATAGACCCTGACCAAACTGGAGACCAAAGGGAAATCCTTGCCTTTTCTTCACAGGAGGAGTCTCACATGTGCTGCAGGCGTCGACTGGCTGAGTTGCAGAACCGGGTGAGGAGCAGGAAAGCTCTCACAAAAGCCGCTGTGGCTGTGCTGATGGGCACAGCTCTGCACGATGCTATGGCCCGAGTTTTGTTTGGCCATCAGGAAGGGAGACCAGCAGGCAGTGGGAATACCCAGTCAGAGGCGTCCCTTGGCCATGGCCAAACGGCATCATTCACTGAGGTCTGGTCTCTGTGGTGCCTACAGGTCAGGCAGGGTGGGAGAGGGATTGGAGGAAACTCCAAAAAGGAAATGGATGGAAAATAGGGAATAGTCTAAGGACGTTCCCCTTGGGTCTCAGTCATCTTGTTGACCCTTCCCATTTTCCCTTTTCACACGCTAGCTGTCAAGTTTTTAAGTTAGTTGAGAACAGAAGAGTTCTTCAGTGCCTTGTGTAACCAGTAGCCCTCCTGCTGAGGAAAAAGCCTGTGGAACTAAGGTGGCAGTAGCCCCAGTCTGTCTCTTGGAAAGGAGAGTTCAGTTACTTAATCCTGTAGGAACCTCTCTCTCTCACATCCATGTAATGTCTCAGTATTGTACATGTGAATGGCATGCCAGAGAGAAACTCAACTTGTTGATAATCTGAGCTGAGGCCGGGGTGACTCTGGGAACCTGTGACTTCCATTCCCCGGGGACCAAGTGTTTGTCGGGGCTGGTGTTAGAGGGTGCGTCTTCCCCGACAGCCGGTACCGTGGAGCTATGGCTGGTCCTACCAGCGTGGGCTTGTCTGAGCTCGGCCTTTGGCCTCTTTCAGGTGTCCCTTCTGCAGACGCAGCTGGCGCAAGAACGAAAATGCAAGCAGGACTATATTGAGTGCTGTGCAAAGACCGGCCGGGAACTTCAAGACCTTCACCAAGAGCTGTCTGACTCCTTAGCAGCTGTGGTCAGGGATCCCAAAGCTGCTGTTCTGGAGGCAGAGACCCAGAAGCTTGATCGGTCTCTGAACCTTAACTTGGCACCGATATCTCTGGACCATCAGTCTCCTGAGAGACAGATGTTGCATTCAAGAAACAGATGCACCAGGAGTGATGACCTGAGGTAACAGGACCAGCGCGCAGCAAAAGACCTCAGTAGGAGCCAAGTCGGGGACCTGCTGTAGCAGGTGAACTGTGGCAGGGGCTTGGTTCAAGGCCTTAGTCCTGAAGTAAGATAAAAGCTCCGAACACAGTGTCTGCTGCAGGTTCCCCAGCAGAAGCAGTGTTGGGACAACACTGGTGCTGGCTGGTGTGGATGGGTGTCGACGTGGAAGCTTCGGACAATAACACAACGATCAATATGATCAGGTTAATGCCAGTTTATTGCACAGATAGCTCAGTTATTATAGACGTTCTGATTCCGCATCACGTGCCGACAATCTGCTGATTGGTCGCATGAGCTGTGCATGCAGTAAGCAACATATTATGATTGGCTTAAAGCATCTGTCCACGCGAACAATCACCCCTCCTTTATCCTGGGCAAAGTTCCACATTTCACACGCTGAGTTCTGCACGCATCCTCATATCTTGTTTGTCTCAGCATTTCTAGCATCGCAACAATGTTTTCGCATAGCCTTCAAACTTACAAAACCTACATAGTTGTTAGCAATTCTTTGGTGCTTGGAATGTTCACAGGATGACCCTTTTGTACTAAAAATCCACCCACAGATCCCCCTCTTCGTTTTTGAACAATCCAAGCACCTGAAAACATTTTTTTTCCATAGACGTTTCTAAAGATCTTTGTATACAAGAAAGGAAACAAGGTAAAATGATCAGCAATATCATTACAACAATCAAAATTACAAGGCCCTGTTTCAACAAGTCTTGTACCCAGCCAGCCAGTGCCCAAGAATTAAACAATTGCTCCAACCACGAATGACCCTGAGTAAGCTTATGCATATTGTGCTGTAACTGGGCTAAGTGGTCATGAATGGAGCGTGAGTGATCAGACAAATTCATACAACACATCCCTTCAAAATCCTCACAACCATGGCCTTGTACTAACAACAACAAATCAATAGCAGCATGATTCTGCAGCACAGCATGTCGTATGCTATCAGCATCTGTTAGCAAAGCAGAAATCATCTCAGAAGTCAGGTTAAACTGTTTTATACTCCAACAAGCTAGCTTTTCCAGATCCGTTAAAGCCTTGGCTGCAGTTATACCGGGAGCTAAAAAGCCTGCAAAAATTCTTGACGGGTGATCCCAAAACTCGATGTGGTCACTGCACTCAGGGGTAAAATCGATAATTGCTCGTCGCGATCACCGTGACTGGTTCCTAAGACTAATAAGACTAATCCTGTTAGGAGCAAATAAAGAAAGTCTGCCTAAATAACACGGTCCTCCTACTAGGGATGCCTCCCCAAGCTCGGTCACCACATATCAAAAAATATCCAGGTGGAAGTAGCTTAGGAAAAGATGCATTATTCCAAATCCCTCCATACAGCAGTCCTAGGGCAGCACCTTCTTCTTGACAATAATTATTCTTAATAAACGGAACAATGGGAGTAACATTTTGCATACCAGCAAAAGCACCTGTCATATTAAACCCATAATCTCTATATAATACTGGATTTTGCCCTCCCAATTTAATACATCCTAAGCTAAAGTTGCCAATATGCCCGCCAGTATTATTTCCAGCATGATGTCCCGCTGCTGGAAGTGACCCCAAAAGATCCAATTCCTGCAAAGGGAGACGAAATGATCGGTTTAAACGATTAATGAGATGACCTTGAAATATGGGTCCCACTCCTTTTGGACACCAATAGCTGTCTGCAGATCCTCGTAACAGATTACAAGTGTCATTAACCTGCTCTGATTTTAACAGTGAACTATTTGTTAAATTGACTTGGGATACATAGCCTTCAAAATCCTTCAATCGCAGAAACGGAAAACCAATCAAACATGTTCGGAAAGGATCTGATGGAGTGGCCATGGATAAGCAAAAGGCCGAGTTGCCTGTCTGATTTGCGCATGTTACCCATATGTTCTGCCTAGGGGATATGTTTGTGATATCTTCCACTCCCAGTCCCACTAAATTAATAATCATTATCCCAATTATCCAATTCATGTTGCCGCTATGGCTTCCAACCAAATCTCTTTTCACACTTTTTTTTTTGTGTTTTCCCACTCGTTTGGTTTTACTCTCCAAAAACAGAGTATAAATAGTTTCTTGCTACACTCAACCTTCTTAGGTTCAGTTCTAGTCTGCTGTTCTCTAATATATTGATACCATTCCAGTATTTGACTCTTTTAACTGAGGATTATGTCTCCGTTCATCAACAATCGTCTCATGGCCAGTTTTTTCTGTCAGCTGGGCCGCCTGCCGTACAATCTCAAATTGCCATCGGAAACAAATGTTGCACCAGAATCCTGTTAACCCCGCTCGCCTAAACTCCATTTTTCCACATCGATCACACACACTTAATAGCCACGGTTCACAGCCCCCACAGTCAGGACAGGTGATCACAGTACACTCCAGTGTTCTCAGCCTCTTCCTCTGACTCTCGTCGTATGCCTGTTTCCTGCTCAGCTTCTTTCCATGGTTTGATCCATCGGGCCGGTACCCATCGGGGGCCTTGATCTGTCAAAACACAAGCATAGCCTCTCCCAGTCATTTTCACTTCAACAGGACCTTTCCATTTTCCAGAAATTGGGTCTTTGTACTGTACGCGCACAGGTGTAGCAGCTTGTAAACCTGATTTCAACGAGTTATGATGTATAATGGTGGCAATTCGTGTTCTCCAGTTAAACACAAATAATTCAAAACATATAGAGCTTTTGCAAGACATTCCGAGGGTATCTGTTCTCCCCCTTTTTGTTTTTGCAAAAGCGATTTCAACATAGCATGAGCTTGCTTGACAATGGCTTGACCCGTGGGGGAATGAGGAATTCCAGTGGTCCGGCGTATGCCCCACAGGTTACAAAAATGAATGAACCGTTGGGAAGCATGCGCAGGTCCATTATCAGTTTTAAGTTCTTGCGGCACCCCCCAAAACTGCAATAGTAGCACACATATGCTTTATTACGTGTTTTGCCGTTTCTCCAGTTTGTGCAGTAGCCCACATGGCATGAGAATAGGTATCAATACTAACATGGACGTATTTTTGTCGCGCAAACTCTGGGACATGCGTAACGTCCATCTGCCATAATTGCAGAGCTTGTAGCCCGTGGGGATTAACTCCCAAACCTAGGCAGAAGCCCATTTTTTGACAGGCAGGACAAGATTGTACAATTCCTTGAGCATCTGACATAGTTAAATTAAATTGTTTAGCCAATACCTTCACTGATTGATGAAAAAACTCATGGGAGACTCAAGCTTGCTCAAATAAATTTGTTTGACGATTCTCCCAGTTAGCAGCAACCAGGCGATCAGCACGATTATTACCATAGTCTGGCTGATGACTCCGTATATGTGTAACAAAGTATGGATGCGTTCTCTGATTTAACAAATGCAAAAGTTGTAATAACAATTGATATAAGACAGGATTTGCAAGGTTCTGAAGCATAGAACGCTCCAATCGCATAACCGTACCAACTACATACAAAGAATCAGAAACAACATTAAGTGGCTGGTGATGCCAGTTTTGAAAAGCCCAGACAACTGCCCTTAATTCCAAAGTTTGAAGGGAATCTCGAGAACAGCCGTCTAGTAACTTGGAATGCCACTGTCTTTCAACACACCAAGTTACCGCCGCTCTCTTGGACTTTCGTCCTGCATCCGTAAATGCTGTCGGTGCTTTCACTGGAGACTCTGATCGCTGTGGGAATTCCTCAAACATTTGGTTCTGAAGTAACAGCAACATCTTAAAGGGTGGATAAGCATTGGTTATTTGGCCGGTCAAGTCAATAACCCTTTTTCGACCCTTTATAATCAGATTCGCAAACATTTCTATTCTAGTACACACCGTGTTTCTGGGCTGATAAGGTAAAAACACCCATTCTAACATTTCTAACATTCGATCTGCCTGCTGCACTATTACAGCACACAAGTGTTCCCTATCCTGATTGGAATTTACAATTATTAACTGCAAAGGTAATCCTGCAATGCGACGGTGCACAAAGCCCGTCAGTATTTTATTAACTATAATATCTAGCGCTTTCCTTTGAGTAGATGTCAGCTGCCTACACTCGTCTGCCCCCATGGACGTACCTAACAAGGGCATCAATGGGGTTAGGTCGTCACTGGTAATACCTACTACGGTCTGTACCCATTGAATATCTCCCATTAGTTTCTGGACATCCGTTAAATTTTTAATTTCTGTCGTCAACTGAACCTTTTGAGGTCTGACTGTACTTTGTGTAATGACCCACCCTAAATATTGCCATGGGCAAGCCGCCTGTACTTTTTCCGGCGCAATTTTCAGACCTTTAGCTTCCACTGCCTCTGTCAACTCTTTCAGTTTTCTATCCACGTTCATATCTGGGCCTGCGACCAATATGTCATCCATATAATGATAAATAAGCAAAAATGGATTCCGTTCCCTAAACGATTGCAATGCCCACATGACAAACATCTGGCATAGAGTAGGAGAATTTTTCATCCCTTGTGGTAACACGACCCACTGGTATCGTTTTGCCGGCTCCCCCTTATTTATTGATGGTACCATAAAAGCAAACTTTTCTGCATCCTCAGGATGTAGGGATATAGTAAAAAAGCAATCCTTTAAATCTATAATAAACAAATTCCACCCATTTGGTATCATTGCTGGAGAGGGTAATCCTGGTTGTAAGGCACCCATGTCCTGCATAACTGCATTTATAGCCCTAAGATCATGTAACAAATGCCATTTTCCTGATTTTTTGGGAATGGTGAAAATAGGCGTATTCCATGGACTTGTTGATGGCACAACATGACCCGCTTCCAGTTGCTCCTGAACTAATGATCGAACAATACGCAGCCTGTCCTCTTTTAGCGGCCACTGGTCCACCCACACAGGAGTTGGAGTTGTAGTGGTCCAGGTGAGCTTCAATGTTGGCTGCTCGACCGTGACCGCTCCTAAAAAGGTGATGTCACAAGTCGAGCCCCAAGCTGAGAAAGTACATCTCTACCTATCAAGCCGACAGGTAGCTGCATTACGTATGGTTTAACTGAAACTACGGCTCCATCCATAAATGTAAAAGAAACTAAAGTTTGGCTGATCATTGTCCTCTGTGGACCCCCTACCCCGACTACACTCGTTGCAGCAGGGACAAGGGGTCACGCTGACGGCCAGTTAGCAGTAGGCAAAATCGTAACATCAGCACCTGTGTCTATCAACATAGTCAGAGTAATGGATGACCCTAAAGGATGCGTTACAATCACCTTTTCCTCTGGTTAGCCTCGTGCAATGTCATAGCTAACAGAACCTCAGGAGACCCTGATGAGCCAAAACTTCCAGTACCCCGCTGTTTTGGCAGCGACCTCGGGACCATTGATCGAAATGGTATCAATTGTGCAGTTTTTGACCCTTGAGGAATGGTAATTGTGGGAGTCAGCGTATAGACCATAATCTTTATAATGCCTGTATAATCAGCATCAATAAGGCCTGGTACAACAAAAATCCCCTGACGGGACATGGAGGAGCGTCCAATTAACAGAGCACTCAGTCCATGGCCCAGCGGTCCTCGTTGATCTGAATCAATTAAAGCGACTGCTGATGTAACTAAAGTGGTATTTACTGCTGTTGCCAGGTCCACTCCCGCGCTTCCTGCGGTAGCGGCCGCGCAGCGGTCCAAGCACCCTGCACTGCCCCCTGTGTTTGTGTCGTAGCGCGAGGGGGACGAGTCGCGCTCGGTACCCTGTTTCCCGACCGCCTACATTCTATAATATTATGAGTAGTACTTCTACAGTTTACACACCATTTTTCTCCTTGCTGATCTTTGCCTGCACTCCTACATTCTTTTTTTATAATGACCTGATTTCCCACAGCTAAAACATTTTTTGTAACGTTTTCCTCCCTTTTGAGCTTGTCGCACAGCCGCGCCTACTGCTGCAGCCATAACAGTGGCCTGCTCTTGCACAAGCACATGCTCTGCTGCTTCCAGCATCTGTGCCGCAGTACTACCTCGGGGCAAAATGCTAAGCACTCTTTTCGTTTTATCATTCGCATTGTCATATGCTATCATGTCCAGCATTTTTACCTTCGTATCGTCGTCCAGATCAGGATGCGCTGCTATGGCAGTATGTAGCCTGTCCACAAAACTAGAAAAAGACTCAGTCGCAGACTGATGAATTGTAGTAAAAGCAGGGGAAACTTTCTCCTCCCTGATGCCCAATAGCACTTTATAGGCCAATTGTTGACTAAGTTGCAAAACCTCTAATTGAAAAGTTGCCTGCCACCCTGGATCAACATAGGGACCGTGACCCATAAGCATTTGAGTTTGCACCCCATATAACGGGTCCCCTTGCTGACGAGGGGTAGCTGCAGCCTGATCACAAACATTCTGCCACACACTAAAAAATTGTAATCTCTGTGAAGACGTGAGTAACATTTGAATTATCTGTTTCGTATCATGTGGAGTAAGCAAATTTGCCGTAAATAAATGTTCAATCAAGGATCTAGTAAACGGCGAACTAAGCCCATACTGGGAAACTGCCTGCTTCGTTTCTTTCAATAATTTCCAATCCAAAGGTTCCCACTCACGCTGCCCTGCCCCATTGGTAATTGGTATGCTACGGGATCAAAAAATATGCCCTCAACTGCCGCTTCCTTAATCAAACCCTTCCAGCGATTTCTAATCTCGCTGCCTGCCCCCCCAGCCCTCCCATAACTATCGTAAGCAGGAGGAGCTGAGGGAACAGCAACTGTGGCTGGCTGTTCTGGCTTCTCCAGCCCTTTGAGACGCGTCTCCAACGCCTCTAGTTTCTTTAAAAGTTCCCAAAACTGATTGTCTCTCAAGCCACCTCAAGCCGGTCCCCCCTCCCCGCTCCCGGGTGACTGCGAGTTAGAGGGTGGTAAAGGGGGGTAAAGGATGGGAAGAGGGACAGGTGACTCAGTTCCTTCTCTTCTCAAATCTTCCCCGGCCTGTTCGACCTCCCCCTCAGCAGGAGGAGGAGGGAATTCAGACCCTTCGGACGCTTTCTGTTCTTCTTCTGGAGTCTCAGATTGCTCTGCCGACAGAGATACCACTGGTGCCGGATGCCCCGCACTGCCGCTTGAAATCGGTTTCTGTCGAGGTGAAGGCGCTACAGCTGCTGAATTCCCAAAAGAAAGTTTTGACGCTGATGTAGCTGCGTTAGTACCCGGTGTCAGCGCTGCAAAAGCAGAGGCGGCAACAGCACGTTCCGCCTGCATTTCCTTAAAAGTCTCTGAGATCAACCTCCACAATGTGGAGAATTTTTGCGCCTCCTTGGATCCCTTGCTTATTTCATCCCACAGCACCGCTCCTATTTTAGACCAGGTACCCAGCATAAATGCCGCTGCGACTGTGGGGATAAACCCTTTATCCCGCGCCCACGCCAGGAGCACCTTCAAGGTAGGCGTATCGTATTTTAGTCCTCTCGTAGAGAGCATATGTTGGAGGAGCTTAACTACTGCCTCTTCCTCTTTGGTTAGCGTAGACCCCATCTCCTCCCGGCCGCTCGCTTGGCCAAAGCGAGTTTTCCCTGCTCTCTATGTGCTATCCAGCGTCTTCCCGACTGCCGGGGCAGCACTCACCTTTCGGCCGCTTTTCCGCCCCCTCCGTCCGTCGGTTTCTTGTTGGGTAGCTGCTGGTCCCAACACCGATCTGAGGGTCCCTGTTCGGGCGCCACTTGTCGACGCGGAAGCTTCGGACAACGACCAATATGATCAGGTTAATGCCAGTTTATTGCACAGATAGCTCAGTTATTATAGACGTTCTGATTCCGCATGACGCGCCGACAATCTGCTGATTGATCGCACGAGCTGTGCATGCAGTAAGCAACATATTATGATTGGCTTAAAGCATCTGTCCACACAAACAATCACCCCTCCTTTATCCTGGGCAAAGTTCCACATTTCACACGCTGAGTTCTGCACGCATCCTCATATCTTGTTTGTCTCAGCATTTCTAGCATCGCAACAATGTTTTCACATAGCCTTCAAACTTACAAAACCTACATAGTTGTTAACAATTCTTTGGTGCTTGGAATGTTCACAGGATGACGCTTTCGTACTAAAAATCCACCCACAAAAACAGAGTAGCCTCTAGTGGGAGGTGTCCCTGTCTAGGGCAGAGGGTTTTTACTAGGTGATCTTCAAGGTTGCTTCCAACCCGAACCATTCTATGATTCTATAAATCCCACCCACAGGACCCAAAACAACCTCAATATCCCTCATAGGGAACCCCAAACGACCCATGGGAAGCCCCCAAGTTGTATTGAGCTCTACATGTCTTCATATGTGGTCCTATCTGCTAGAATTTTGTCTTTTCTAGAGACTGCCAGTGTCATTGCATTCTTTCTTATTTGGATTCTTATTGCATTTTTTCTTATTGTATGGCGTTGAAAATGCAAATACTAAATGAGAAGATGATTAGGATTTTGTTGCAGTTCCTGTATTTCCAACAAAGCTTCCAAGACTGCTGTATTCGTGGCATTTTTACTGGCATTGTTGGAAAGAGGTGGTTTGCACTTCTAGGTTCCATTCAGCTCTCTGGCTGGCTTTGCAAAACTGACTTAAGCATGTGCTCTGAGGAGATGTGGGCCTTGAACCTGGCAGTGTTCCTGCTTCAAACCGCTAGCTCTTGAGAGGGCTTCTTTTAAACACAAGTGTTTTTCAGGTACCAAGCTTCCAACGCGAGCTGGCAAGAATTTTTCTTTTCTAGCTACGGTAGATGTTCATGGCAATAATGTGTTACAATGAGCAGTATACGCTGCTACTTGTTTTGAAAGCTTGCTTTCTCTGTCTATATTCCTGTTTCCCAATTGTCTCTTTCCTCTTCTTTGCTTTCTTTTAAAAGCTTGGAGTCTTTTATAGATGGTGCCTAGTGCTGTGTACCTCTTTTATTTCCTCTCCTGTGTGGAAGTCCACAGACCCCAGGGACCCCCACCGCTCCATCCCACGGCAACATGGACCGTGGGGACCCAGACCTCGGCCCCACAGAGGGGCTGTGGAGGGGCTCACGGCTGGTCCTGGTCCCCCCCACGTCTGTGATGTCATTATGGGGCACGTTCCAGAGCCACCGGACAGGCAGGGGCTCCACTGTGATGTTGGAGGGAGGGCAAGGACTAAGTGCTGTGAGCACCCCAGAGAGAAGCATCTCCCAGTGCCTCAGGCGTCGAGGTGGACGATAGCGTGGCTTGCACCACATACTCCTCCTCACCCAGGGAGAGGAAGATGAGTGCTGTGGCTTGCACCGCCTTCCATGGGCTTTGCCCGGAAGGGAAGCTGGGCGATGGGATCATCAGCGTGGACGGCATTGAATTCATTGCTCACAAGATGATCCTCTCCAGCTGCAGTCCGTACTTCAGGTGAGTGCTTGAAGGAGGAGGGGATGGGGCCAAGCAGTATTTCCTGCTCTGTGCCACACTGTGCCTTCGTGTATCTCCAGCGCTTCCCTCGGCACTCAAACTCTCCTCCAGCAGTTCCCCCTAGTCCTGGTACCTCCCCGGACACCACAATTCATCCACAAGCTCAGATCGAACAGCAGCGCTGGAAGTGGTGTCTGGCGAAGCCCCAGATACGGTGCAGGGCTGGGAGCGTGGCCAGCCCGGCTGCTCTGCTGCAGGCGGGAGGTTTTCCTTCCCCACACACCGTTATTCTCTGGGATTCTTGTAGAAGCAAGGTGCCCACTCGCCCTGTGGCTCCTTATTAAAACAACCGGCTAGTAAAACATTCCTTAATAAAACTCCAGCATGGCTACTGCTAGTGCCCAAATTGGTGCCCCAGGAAGGAGGCACAGGGGATAATGGGGTCAGGGTGTCACACAGCAAGGCCGCTTTCTTCCCCAGCTCTGCTTTGTTTTTTTCAGGGCTTTGTTCTCCAGCAACTGGAGCAATGCCGAGAAGAAGGTCTATAAAATCCCCGGCACTTCCTCTGAAATGATGAGGCTCCTCATGGAATACGCCTACACCGGGACAGTGCCGGTCACGGATGACAATGTTGAAAGTTTGCTAATCGCAGCAGACCAGTTCAACGTCCTGGACATCGTCAGACTGTGCTGCGAATTCTTAAAATCCCAGCTGAGCTTGGAAAACTGCATCGGCATCTGGAGATTCACCGGCTACTACTACTGTCCTGACCTGCGAGAAGCAGCCCATGAGTTCATCCTGCGTCACTTCGAGGAGGTGACCAGGGTGTCCACAGAGTTTCTGGCGCTCTCCTTCAATGACCTGGAACGCCTGCTGGAGAAGGATGAGCTCCCTGTGAAAGAAGAGGCCGTGTTCGAGGCCGTTCTGAAGTGGGTTGCTCATGACCTGCAGAGCAGGAGGCAGCACGTTGTAGTCTTGCTGGGCAAGGAAGGGTGGAAGTGTGGACAGAAGGGATTTTTTTTCTCTAAATAAACTCAGCGTTACTGACAGTTAAGACTCTGCTTAAAACGTTTGAACTCACCCATGCGCAATGGTATGAATTTGTAGTCCATGTTCCCCATACTTACACGTCCCTCGTGCAAATCTGCAAGTGCCATTTCTATCAGTCTCATAGGAACTAGATTTTCATCATAGAATCATAGAATCATAGAATCGCTGAGGTTGGAAGGGACCTTTAAGATCATCAAGTCCAACCTTTAACCTACCCTGACAAAAGCCACCTCTAAACCATGTCCCTAAGTGCCCCATCTACCCTTTTTTTAAACACCTCCAGGGACGGCGAATCCACCACCTCCCTGGGCAGCCTATTCCAATGTTTAATAACCCTTTCAGTGAAAAAATGTTTCCTAATATCCAATCTAAACCTCCCCTGACATAACTTGAACCCGTTTCCTCTCGTCCTATCACTTGTCACCAGGGAGAAGAGGTCAGCCCCCATCTCTCTACAGCCTCCTTTCAGATAGCTGTAGAGGGTGATAAGGTCTCCCCTCAGCCTCCTCTTCTCCAGGCTAAACAACCCCAGCTCCCTCAGTCGTTCTTCATAAGGTTTGTCCTCCAGACCCCTCACCAGCTTTGTAGCCCTTCTCTGGACACGCTCCAACACCTCCATGTCCTTCTTGTGGCGAGGGGCCCAAAACTGAACGCAGTACTCGAGGTGGGGCCTCACCAGTGCCGAGTACAGGGGGATGATCGCTTCCCTAGTCCGGCTCACCACACTATTCCTGATACAGGCCAGGATGCTGTTGGCCTTCTTGGCCACCTGGGCACACTGCTGGCTCATATTCAGCCGGCTGTCGACCAACACCCCCAGGTCCTTTTCTGCCGGGCTGTTTTTGAGCCACTCCGCCCCAATCCTGTAGCGCTGCATGGGGTTGTTGTGACCCAAGTGCAGGACCCGGCACTTGCCCTTGTTGAACCTCATACCATTGGCCTCGGCCCATCGATCCAGCCTGTCCAGATCCCTCTGCAGAGCCTTCCTACCCTCAAGCAGATCAACACGCCCGCCTAGTTTAGTGTCATCTGCGAACTTACTGAGGGTGCATTCGATCCCCTCATCCAGATCATTGACAAAGATATTAAAGAGAATCGGCCCCAGCACTGAGCCCTGAGGGACACCACTTGTGACCGGACACCAACTGGATTTAACTCCATTTACCACCACTCTCTGGGCACGGCCATCCAGCCAGTTTTTTACCCAGCGAAGAGTACACCTGTCCAGGCCATGAGCAGCCAGTTTCTCCAGGAGAATGCTGTGGGAAACGGTGTCAAAAGCTTTGCAAAAATCCAGGTAGATAACATCCACAGCTTTTCCCTCATCCACTAAGTGGGTAACCTTATCATAGAAGGATATCAGGTTTGACAGGCATGACCTGCCCTTCACAAACCCATGCTGACTGGGCCTGATCACCCTGTTCTCCTGCATGTGCTGTGTAATGGCACTGAGGATGATCTGTTCCATGACCTTCCCAAGCACCGAGGTCAGACTAACGGGCCTGTTGTTCCCCGGATCCTCCTTCCGGCCCTTCTTGTGGATGGGTGTCACATTTGCTAACTTCCAGTCAGCTGGGAGGTGATGACACGTACCATATAGGAAGGCCAGGGCCCAGCGTGCCCCTGAGGCAGGAGCTCTCAGCCACAACCCTGCATGGCACTGTCCTCCATGCCGGGGACACACACACATGGGGAAACCTTGTTACTGCCCTGGGGACACCAAAATTGCCCCAGGGAACCCCATAATTACCCCAGTAGACCACCAAAATTATTCCAGGGAATAATAAGCCTAATAATAATAACCCTAATTAATCATCTTAACAATACTAACCCTAAATTTGCCCCAGGGACCCCAAATTTGCCTCAAGGGACCCCAAAAGTTCTCCAGACACTCCAAAAATATCCCCAGGGCATTCCCCAGACTTGCCCCAGAGATTCCAAAATTGCCCCAGGGGACCATCAAACTGCCCCAGGGGATCCCAAAGTTGCCCCAGGGGATCCCAAAGTTGCCCCACAGAACCCAAAACTGCTGTAGAGACTTTAGATTTGCCCTTGGGGGCGTCCAAACCCACCCTGGGGACCCCAAAGCTGTACCAGGGACCCGCCCAAAATTGCCCTGGGAACTGCAAAAATCGCCCCAGGGACCGCCAAAACTGCCCAAGGAATCCCCAAAAATTGCCCTGGTGACCCCAAAGTGTCCCCAAGGGACATCATGGCATATGTCACCTTTGGTGTGGGATCAATCGCTGGACATTTGATATTTTTGAGCCCAGCCCTGGGGAGAGTGAAAAAAGGTTTTTTTGAGGATGAAGTCATGCGGCAAGTGCAGAGCCCTGAGGTTTGTGGGTTGAAGAAAACCACTGGCACCTCTGTCCAGCCCCCTGTTTCTGTTTTTCATTTCTTGCCTATGTTTCTTTTCCCTTGTCCCTTGCCCTGGCTCTGTCATCTTGTCCTGCTGGTCCCTTCCACCTCTCTCTGCTGCTCCCCGTCTCTCTTATTTATTCCTCCATCTCTCTGTCCCTGTGTTTTTCGCAGGCTCTCTGCTCTCCTCTCTCTACACAGCTGTCTTGTCCTGCGGGCAGTTTCGGGGTCCCTGGGGCAGCAGTTTGGGGTCCCGGAGAGCAGGTTTTTTGGGCCTGAGACAGCTCTGGCGTCCCTCGGGGCAGCCCCAGGGGGTGGAGCCTTGTTGGGTGGAGCTTGCGGGAGGGGGCCAGGAATCCCTGGCACCCTTCGGGGCGGGTTCAGCTCAGGGGCAGGGGTTTTTCAGGTGGGTGTGGCTTCCAGGGTGGGGGCATGGCCATGACACACTGAGGGGGTCCTAATGCCCCCTGCGCTGGGCCCCAGGTCCCATTTCCCTCCCCCCCCCCCCCGATCCTCCCAGAGGTGACTCAGGCATCCGGGACCCCTGGAAGGACTCAGCCGAGGGTCCCAGGGGAGGGCTTGGGGGGGTCTCAGGGCAGAGCCCCACCTGGAGGATCCCTGAAGGGGGGGGGGTGGGGGCAGCAGAGGCCCTTCCTCATCCTCATCCTCACCAGCCTCAGCCCGGCCCCACGTGGCCACCTGTGGGGACACAGGGCCCTCGGAGTGTCATCTCCCTATGGTGTAATCCACCATAGGGCTATTCCCCCCTCATTGGCCCCACCATAAGGCCACAACCCAATACTGACCTCCTCATAGGTCTCCCCCGCTTCAAGGTACCCCCCCCCCACACCAGTATCACCACTCCCATAAGGTCAACCCCCCCCGCCCCATAGGGCCATAAGGCCCCCCACGTAGCGTTAACCCTGCCAGAGTCACCCCCCAATAGGCTCCTCATAAGGCCATGCCCCCTCAGAGTGTCACCTCCCCATAGGGGTCCCCCTTAAGCCCCGCCCAAGGTCACCTCCCTCATAAGATCCCCTGTGTTGCCTCCCCCATAAGGTCACACATCCCCTTAAAGTCACCCCCTCATGGGCCCCCCTCCATAAAGTGACACCCCGACACCATAGGGTGCTTAATATCCCCCATAGGGTCAACCTATCCCATAGTGTTACCTCCCTCCACCCTGCCATGGGCCCCCCATCCCCCCTGCTCACTGGGCTCCCCATGGGGGGTGCAATCCTGGGGGGAGCCCCCAGCACCCGCACTTCAGCTGCTGGCTCAGTGTCACCCACTCCAGGGACACTTGCCTGCACCTCCGCCCAGATGCCTGGACCCCCCTCACTCTTGGCACCCCTAACATCCCCTGGGATGCCCCGACTTCCTCCCAAGGGGAACCTGGGGACACCTGCAACACCTCTGAGACTCCCCAGCTTCTGGGAGGCCACCCTGGCTCCCCCCTATTTCCTGGGTACCCTGGGACACCCAATACAGGCATGGCGTCAACTCTGGGACCCTCCCCAACATCAAATGAGACCAACCCAGACACCTCTGGCACCTACTGGGGCACCAAGTTATATGGGGGAGGCACCCCACGACCAAGAGAGCCCCCCACCCAGGACCCCACCATCCTGGCCTCCACCTCCCCGAGTCAACCAAAGCCAAGGCAGGGGCATCCCCAGCGACCTCCAACAACCCTTGCCCTAACCCAGACCGCCGGGGACTCTCAGCCCCCCACCCCGACCCCCCAGTATTTTTCCCTACAGCCCTAGAGACCCTCCCTGAGAGCCACCCCGAGTCCTGCCTGGCGCCATGCTATAGTCCACATAGATGCTAAGACCCACACCCTACACTCGGTTAAGGCCAGTGAGGACAAGCAACAGTTTTCTCTCCTGGCACCTTCGCTGTGGGAGCAACCACTGGATGTTTGTAATTTTGGGGCCCGGCCCTGGGGAGAGCGAAAACTGCTTGTTTTGAGGATTACATTGCCAGGAAAGTGCAGAGCACCAGGGTTTGAGGGGAGATGAAAGTGCTTCACGGAGACAGACAGAACAAGCCACAGCTTTCCCTCCTGGCACCCTGAGTATGGAAGCAATTGCGGGACTTCTGCAATTCTTGAGCCCAGCCCTGGGGAGAGTGAAAAAAGGTGGTTTTGAGGATGAAGTTGCCAGGAAAGTATGGGGCCCTGAGGTTTGTGGGGTGATGAAAGCGGTTCCCAGAGAGTGCGATAACAAGCAACAATTTTCCCTCCTGGCTCCTTGGGTGTGGCAGCAATTGCTGGACAGTTGCAATTCTTGAGCCTGGCCCTGAGCAGAGTGAAAAAAGATTGTTTTAGAATCATAGAATCAGTTCGGGTTGGAAGGGTCCTTAAAGATCATCTAGGTCCAACCCCCCTGCCCTGGGCAGGGACACCTCCCACCAGCCCAGGTTGCTCCAAGCCCTGTCCAGCCTGGCCTTGAACCCCTCCAGGGATGGGGCAGCCACAGCTTCTCTGGGCAACCTGGGCCAGGGGCTCACCACCCTCACAGTAAAGAATTTCTTCCTAATATCTAAATCTACCTTCTTTCAGTTTTAAACCATTACCCCTTGTCCCATCACTACACTCCCTGATAAAAAGTCTCTCCCCATCTTTCCTGTAGGCCCCCTTCAGGTACTGGAAGGCCGCTATAAGGTCTCCTCAGAGCCTTCCCTTCTCCAGGCTGAACAACCCCAACTCTCTCAGCCTGTCCTCACAGCATAGGTGCTCCAGCCCCCTGATCATCTTTGTGTCCCTCCCCTGGACCCATTCCAACAGGTCCATGTCCTTCCTGTACTGAGGACTCCAGAGCTGGACGCAGTATTCCAGGTGGGTTCTCACCAGAGCGGAGTAGAGGGGCAGAATCACCTCCCTCGACCTGCTGGCCATACTTCTTTTGATGTAGCCCAGGATGCGGTTGGCTTTCTGGGCTGCAAGTGCACATTGCCAGCTCATGTTGAGCTCCTCGTCTACCAGCACCCCCAAGTCCTTCTCCTCAGGGCTGCTCTCAATCCATTCTCCGCCCAGCCTGGATTTGTGCCTGGGATTGCCATGACCCAGCTGCAGGACGTTGCACTTGGCCTGATTGAACTTCCTGAGGTTCGCATGGGCCCATCTCTCCAGCCTGTCTAGTTCCCTTTGAGGATGAAGTCACCAGGAAAGTGGGCGAAAACCCCTGTTCTGTAGCTTTTTAGTGCAGAAGAGATGGCTGTCGCTGCCTGGGCTGCGAACAGGGACAAGGCAGAGAGACTGAAGCCCTTCACACAGTTACGTCCTTACGGTCCCTCGATGCGATAAACCGTATGAGACCGGTCACTGCTCATTCCACTAGTGAGCGCTCAGAGCAGGATAATTAAGGGAGTGCTGCCGCCCGATGGCCATAGTCCGGTACTGCAGATGAGGAGCCCCGCTTGCACAGTGATGCCCCCGGGGGATTTTTGCATCTGTTCTGTAGCTCAGTCGCATACGTGGATTCGCGGAGGCTGGGCTGGCACCGAGTCCAAGGGTGTGGGCGAGGGTGAACCGGCATATGCTCAGGGTGGGGGCTCAGGCAATGCTTCCTGCCACCCAGAGTAGGCTCAATTCCGCTCACCCGCAGCCACAGCCACCCTGCCTGGCCCCGAGAGCCACAATCAGCGCGCTGGTACTGGCTCTTATCATGCTCCAGATCAGCCAGAAATGCCCATCAGTCCTCCAGATGTCCATCTTCATGGCCTTTCAGTCCTCCAGGACACCAAAAGTGCTCATCAGTTCTCCTGAAGTTGATCTCTATGGCCCTGCGGTCCTCCAAGACATCGGAAGTTCCCTTTAGTCCTCTGGAGCTTGGTCTCTATGGCCTTTCAGTCCTCCAGGACATCGGAATTGCCTGTCAGTCCTCCAGAAGTGGGTCTTGATTGCCTTTCAGTCATCCAGGACACTGGAACTGGCTGTCAGTCCTCTGCGAGTGC
Organism: Sterna hirundo; assembly: GCA_009819605.1. Classification (NCBI taxonomy): domain Eukaryota; kingdom Metazoa; phylum Chordata; class Aves; order Charadriiformes; family Laridae; genus Sterna; species Sterna hirundo. The sequence goes on along the minus strand of CM020447.1, from coordinate 2,043,692 downwards.
TTCTCTACGCCTTTCAGTCCTCCACGAAACTGGATGTGCCCATCAGTCCTCCGGAGTTCGATCTCTATGGCCCTGCGGTCCTCCAGAGCACCAGGGGGTGGGGCCAGGAATAGATGGGCGTGGCCTGGGGGCAGAGGGCGGGGCCCAGGGTATATGAGCCATGGCCTCTGCTAGGGGAGCATGCCCTGCTGGGGGGCTTCTGTGGGGTTGGTGCTCTGCTGGGCCTTCAGTCGACTGCAGCTTTGGGGCTGGCTCAGCCTTTTGGGCAGGCGTGTTTTAGCATTTAGAGAGGCTGAGGTAAGGCCTTCAGGACCAGTTAATGTTCAGCAGTCTATATAGAAGAAAATAAACATGTATGCTGTTTTTTTTTTTTTTTTTTCCAGGTCAGTAGTTTTGTAATGAGTGTTCAGGGGTGGCAAGAGGGTTTAATAGTATGCTTTTCTTTATTCCAGGTGCACTGTATTTTCCTGGAATTCCCAACTTTATTAAAGATGGAACTGTGTTTTTTTTCACCATTTTTGCTGTATACTGTGTAAGTTGCTGATATCATTTCTCTCAATAGTACTAATGGTGAAGTTATCTAGCAGGGGTTAGGGTGAGCATCTTGTGTGTATCTGTATGTGTAGTTTTAGCATTTCTTACGGAAGCAGCAGGGATGTAAACCATAGTGTCTTTCAGGGTATCAGATGGCTCATCACCTTTCCCTGTTGCCCACAGAGTACCACGGTGTCCCTAGAGCTTTTACAACTTACGGCCTCGTAGATTGTGTCTGGGTTTCACTTATTTTGTGGGTCTGTAGCAAAGTCCAGATTCTGTGGGGAGACAGAAGTTAGGAGGTGCCCACAGAATGCAGGGTATGGCTCGGAAGAGCCACTCCTGAGGAGCGGCTGTTGCAGGGGGTTCAGGGGTGCAAATACAGGGCAGGAACTGTTGGTAAGAAGCAGGGTTCCTTCCCTGACGGTTCAGAAGAGAAGGGGTTTCTAAAGCTCTGGAACTGGGGGATGGCTGGGAAAGGGAGGCAAGTTCATCAGTCTTTCTCATATCAGATTTGCATTTGGAGTTGGGTGTCAATGAGGTCTGTTGTGTTTTAGTCTCTCACATTTGAGGTGAGATGGGTAGTATCAAAGATGGGTAGTATCACCATGGAACTGGTGATTCCGCGCAAGCACAATGGTAATTTTGTGTTTCTTGGTATCTTAGGTGCCACAAAAAACTGTCACTTCAGCCTGTGACTCAGGGATCGGCATGGAGCAGGTGAGCAGAATGCCATGGCGCTTCTGAGGATGAGGGTGTTGTGGAAGAGGTTTGCATCTACAGTCATGATGCTCGCTGCTGGAGCTGTGGTTTCTTTTTGTTTTGCAGGTGAAGAAGAGGAACCCAGTGACTGCAGGAACATGTCAGGTAGCTTTTTCTTGTGGTTTTTGTCAAGGATTAATTCATACCCCTGGCCCTCTGGAAGCTAAATTGAGGGACAGGCACTGGAGAGGGGCCAAGGTTGACAGTTGCAGAAAGGGGTTTTTAATGTTAGCACAGGGAAGAGGGCTGTCCTGGAGCTGTCCCCTTTGGGCAGGTAAAGGAAGCCAGGTTAGTCTTCATCATGATGCTAGCATATGCTGGGCAGGGCAGTTCCAGCCTGTGTCTGTTGTTATGTAATTTGTGTGGTCTGTCTTCTGTGTCTTAGACCTTCCTTGGGTCTAGATGTCCTTTTTATGCTCAAGGAGCATGGCATGGTGCCTCAGGCACCATCCCTAGAGTCTCGAATGACCGTACTCATCAGCATAGCACCAGCTGGGTGCTGCTTTTCTTGTGTTACAAGCTTGAAGCATGGATCAGTCTTGCATCTCGGAAATTTCTGGACGGCCTGTTTTTAGGAACTGGGACTTCTTCTCTGCATCCTTATGTTCTTAGGTCTTGAAGCCAGGCTTCCTGCATGTACATCTCCTCAGTTTTCAGAGTCACTTGTTGTCCTGAGCCTTTACATTTATACATTTTCTGGGGGTTCCTTAGAGCCTCCTCATGTCACCATCATGGTCCCTGAGGTCTTCTTGCCCAACAGTCACTTATGTCTGGGTGTCATTCTTCTTGCTGAGAGTTTTCACTCATCTTTGTGGTGCACTGTTTGTAGTGTTTTGTGTTGTGTTGGTCTGTGTGTGTGTGTTTTGGCCTGGACCACCCTGCCTGGAGTGTAGAGTCAGGGGTAGGTGGAATAGTGTTAAGAGTCATGTGGGCAGCTCTTTCATTAGTGGATTTTTTTAGGTGAGCAGAGATATGTTGGAGATCAGATTGCATCACAAAGATGTTAAGCCCCACACAAAGCAGCCTTAATATTCACAGTTTTAAATGGCAGACTGTAGTTGGACTTGAGATGGTATTCCTCTGTAGAAACACAACCTTTTGCATTGTGGAGCTATCCCGCTGTATCCATTTGACTACTTTGATATTTTTACAGATGCAGAGGGACAAGCTGTGCAGGGCAACGCAGCAGAGGTGAGCCGAACAGCGTAAGAAGGTGGGTCGGTGTATACTATTAGGGGGAACATGTGACTGGTCACTCCATAACTATTTATATATTTTTTTTAACTTGAAGTTGTGAAATGATTTGTGATGTGGAATATGGCTTAGGGTTAGGATGTAAGGGTTACTGTCAGAGTGGGAGCCGGACCCGGAGTAACGATGAAATCTCAATATGAGTATGATCGTTCTCCCTTTATTCAAGTTTTCACAGCATATTTATAGACAGACAGTAAAAGACAGTAAAAGCACACACTAGCAAAAGTGATTGGTTTACAACCTATGTTTATGTGACTAAAACAGTTCATTGGCACACATCTTGTAAGTTCATTGGTGCACCTCCTGTGAGTTCATTGGTGCACCTCTCGTGCCCACCCATTGCTACACAAGACAGCTTCTCCCTCTCTCTACAGATGTGGTTCTGCTTATCTTTGTTTACGGTTTTGTTACTTCTGCTTTTTTAAGGACTTCAAGGAGAGTTCGCGGTCACATTCAGACCTGTGACTAAGGCTTCTCCTTGAGGCTCATATCAGAGGCTGGATTGTTCATCGCAATCAGATCATGTCTCCCTTCTCACTCAGACATTCCTCCACAATTCCCCCTTCTTGTTTTTGAACAATCCGGGCTCGGTTTATGACTTTTAACATAGCTTTCTTAACACACGAAAGGGCTACACATAAGCACAAACCTATGATTACAAGAATTACTATAATACATAAGCCTTTGACAAACAATCCTAATAACCATTGCGGCAGCGTTCCAAACAAGTTAGTTAACCACTCATCCAAAAACCCATGACTTTGACGGATCTTGCTTGCATGTTCTTTTAACCACTGCAACTGTTTGTGAATTGATTCGCCGTGATCGGACAGGTTCATATAGCACATCCCTTCAAAATCTTTGCAACCATGTCCTTGGGCTAATAACAAAAAGTCAATTGCTGCTCTGTTTTGCAAAATTGCATGGCGCAGGCTATTTTGATCTTCCAACAAATTCGCTATAATCTCCGTGGTGACCTTCGCTTGTTTCTCAGCCCAGCAAGCCAACCGTCCTATGTCCTTTAAGGCCCTACCTGCCGCTGCTCCAGGCATAAATAAAGACAAGAACACTCTTTCAGTGGCACTAAGTAAGGTTACCTCATCATTACAATCTGGTGTGAGACCCCTAATGTCACGCTTTGAGCGCCCGGGATGGGAATCCTTTGTCACGTTCTTCCACCAATTTTTATTTGGGGCTAATAGTGTTAGCTTACCAAGATAGCATGGACCACCCACCACATTTTTCAGAATTCCCTGCCATGCTCGATCACCACATATCAAGAACACATTTGGTGGCAGAGCTTTTGTGGTGCCATTGTTCCAGAGGGACATTGGGTGTCTCATTTCAGCCCCATAGGCTCCCAGGCCATCTTCGAGGCCTATATCATTTGTGCCGCAAAAGGAATTCAATGGAACGTTCAGCCAATTGTTCAAGGCCCAAACTACTGCGGCTAGTTCCAATGTTTGAAGGGAATCTTGGGTGTCTCCATTGATGATACGCTGACACCATTGATCTTTTTCCTGCCAAACACAGGCTGCACGCCACAAGCGTTTACCGGCCTCTGTATATACAGTGATACCATCTGACAGTGGGTCTCCCCATACTTTAGGTTTTTCTATCCCCTGATTTCTTTTTAAAACTTGCCATAGTTTTCTCTGTGGCTGTTGTGAATGGACTCTCCCACTATACCCTAACAAAGCCTCTTGTATGGCAACGTCATTGCGCAGCCACCATTCTAAGTGTCCGACATTGACAGGTATGCTAATATCCTCTGGTTCTTTACCACTGATTTCTACCATTCGGGATCAACCCTTCCATATCAGTTCCCCTATTGCCTCAGTTCTCGTTTGAATACTCGTTTTTGGTTGTACCCCTAGAAATACCCATTCCAGAACATGGAACACATCCTCTTTTGTTCTCTTTCCTTCGCATTTGCCAGTGGCATCACCCACAGAGTTGCCGGGAGGAGCAGTGTCCCCCTTTCTGTTTTGTCACTGGCAAATGACAGCACACTAAACATAACAGACAAATTCCTTCCACACAAGCAATGAGTATAATTTGCTTCAACCAACCCCACCCCCAAGGCCATCCAGCAAAAAGATTGCACCCAGTGGTCTCCACAAGTTGCTGGTTCGGTCGGTGCAGTTCTTGCAACTGGGCATGGATGGATTTGCAGTGGTCACTTAGATTCATACAGTACAGTACAGTCCTTTAAAATCCTGACAACCGTGTCTGTGAGCTGAAAGCAAAAAATCAGCAGCAGCTCTGTTTTGCAGCGTTGCATATCGAATACTATCTACATCTAGCAATAACTCAGAAATAGCTGTACTAGTAGCATTACTGAACTTGTCCTTGGCAGCAACAGAGTCCTTGTTAGCAAGAATCCTTGGCAGCGAAAGAGTCCTTGTTAGCAAGAATCCTTGGCAGCGAAAGAGTCCTTGTTAGCAAGAGTGCATGCGGACTCCCTCTTCTTGCTGGTGCTGTGCTTTGATCTTCTTCCACAACAGGCCAAGATTCTCAAGCAGCCAGATAAGGTGTCTGTGAGTCCATTACAAGCTTATGTCATCCAAAAGTTTTTCTTGCAAACACCCGAGACTGAATAACAATTGGTGTGATTTATGTGTTTTCCAGCACCCAGGTGCGAGTCCTTGAGTGTATTTACAATCCTCCTCGCCGATCTTCCGTTGCTTTCCCATATTCCACCCCCTTGCTCAAGAGACCGCTTCTGCTGGGGTGTTTTAGTCTCGCAGGGTATAACACTAAGCCATGCAATAACATATACACACATAGGAAAAAACCAAAAACATATCTCTATGGTACTGCTTTGAATCAGGTGTCCTATTTCTCTTTTTCTGCTGCTTTCTCGTAGCGCATATGGCATACTTTTGTGCTAACGTGGCACATTTCCTATCTAATTGTTCCTGTTTGGTTTCTCTCTCTCTCTTTTTTTTTTTTTTTTTTTTTCCTTTGCAACAAGAGCTCAGTTTCTCGTGTTTCCTTAAGTGTCTCATTTTCCTACAGAGCATCCTATAGATTTTGTCTTAACTCCTTTTCCCAATCAATGATGATCTTATAGGCAAACAACAAACAACTAGCCATACGCCCTGCACGGGCAAGCTGTTCCCGAGAGCATAAGTGTGTCGACTGGTGAAAACTCCCCCAATATTTCAGGACTTTCATCGGTTCTACGGCTCATCCTGGTGTATCTACCTGGGGTGCGCTTGCCTTACATCTAAACATTGTGTATATACAAACTTCTTCACTTGACGGAGTGTCAGCCCTAGTCGCATACGAGAACAGTACCACACCGGGCAGAACACCTGCTCAAGTGGAGTCACCTAACGACACTGCACACAACAAAGACCAAACAGTAGCACACATGCTGATCAGCAGGTATAAGCTGGCGCCCACACACACTTACACAGCAGACATACAAAAACCAGCACTTCTATCTCAGGGAGACGGCTGGGGAGAGGAAGATCTGAGGCGGGCAGTGGCAGGAGAAAAACATCTCCGTCTCCGTCCTTCTCTGCTGACATTCTGACAATACACCGCAATACCCCGATTCTGGCTGCGCACTTACAAGCGGTTGATAAGGAGGAACAGATGCACTACCTAGCGCAAATGGAGAAGGGTTAAGAACGGAGGAGCGCGATAACAACTTTCGTCGCTGTTGCTGTAAAATCTCCGCAGTTGGAGCAGATGCAGGCATAGCTTTAACTGAGGTTAAAGGCGGATATAAATCAGGTTCAGTCTCTGGATTTATTGGACCAGAGTCCCACTCCCTCGAATCTCCGCCACAGATTGACAGACTGTCCCAGTCATTCCTTTGACAGCAGGCAGGCCAAAAAACCGCGCAATAGGTCCAGGCTTACTTGGAGGCGGTGTGACAGCGGCTCCTGGGTTTAACATTTGATCTGCTGCACAGGCTACTTCCTGCTCCGCTTTCATGGCTTTCAAAGCCTCTAACACTGTATTCCATAGCCCACGTACGGCTTTTATTACTTTTTCATCTTTTTCGTCTCCTTCAATTATTTTATACCACATTGTCTCTCCAAATTCCCGCCATTCCGAAACGGAAAACAAGAGATGTGTGTCAGAAAAATGACCCCATCTCTGTCCCAATTTAACCAGTTTAAGCAACAGTTTCGCTGGTGTTTCAGTCCCTCTCTTAGAGAGGAACCCCGCGAGTAGCGTGGCCACAGCTTCTGTCTCCATAGCTGTGCCTGGGAGGTGAATCAGTTTCGCTGGTGTTTCAATCCCTCTCTTAGAGAGGATCCCAGCGAGTAGCGTGGCCGCAGCTTCTGTTTCCATAGCTGCGCCTGGGAGGTGAGGAGGGACCTCACACCGTTGTCTGCTCCCGCTTATGCGCCCAAGCAGCACGTCTCCCAGCCGAAGTTTCCCACTCCCCTCCTCTAGCTGCTTACCGCAGTCTCGGAGAAGTCAGTCGCGCATCTTCTGCTACCAGATGTCGGAGTGGGAGCCGGACCCGGAGTCATGACGAAATCTCAATATGAGTATGATCGTTCTCCCTTTATTCAAGTTTTCACAGCATATTTATAGACAGACAGTAAAAGACAGTAAAAGCACACACTAGCAAAGTGATTGGTTTACAACCTATGTTTATGTGACTAAAACAGTTCATTGGTACACCTCTTGTGAGTTCACTGGTACACCTCTTGTGCCCACCCATTGCTACACAAGACAGCTTCTCCCTCTCTCTACAGATGCAGTTCCGCTTATCTTTGTTTACGGTTTTGTTACTTCTGCTTTTTTAAGGACTTCAAGGAGAGCTCGCAGTCACATACAGGCCTGTAACTAAGGCTTCTCCTTGAGGCTCATATCAGAGGCTGGATTGTTCATTGCAATCAGATCATGTCCCTTCTCACTCAGCCATTCCTTCACACAAGACGACCTCCGATCTTTACATCCCCTACAAGACCTTCTCTGTTAACAAGAAGCAGGTCCAGTAGGGCACTTCCCCTAGTTGGCTTCCTCACCACCTGTGTTAGGAAGTTGTCTTCCACACACTCCAGGAACCGCCAGGACTGTTCCCTCTCTGCTGCGTTGTATTTCCAGCAGACATCTGGGAAGTTGAAGTCTCCCACAAGAATAAAGGCAAGTGATCGCGAGACCTCTGTCAGCTGCTTATAGAATATTTCATCAGCCTCTCCATCCTGGTTGGGGGGTCTGTAACAAACTCCCACCACGACGTCTGACTTATTGGCCTTTCTTTTGATTCTTATCCATAAACACTCAACAATGTCATCATGCACATTGTTAAGTTCTTGGTTCCTTTGAACAATTCCCCTTGATCCTCTCCTTAGCCACTACTCAGTGACTATCTACAATCATCCTTAGCGACAGGGCCAGTACGTTAAGCTTGATTACCTACCGAGCCATGGTTAACTTTAAATTCGATGATGGATATCAGGGCTTGTGCACAAGTCAGCAATAATCCAAAGCTGCAGAATGGGAACGACTCGCTTGAATGGAAATAATTGGTGTCTCATTGCCTGTGGGAGGGAAGGGAGATTAAGAGTCCACCCAAACGAACTTCTCGCTGTTAGAGATGGGTAGCTGGAGCTCACAGCCAAAAGAGGTTCATTGAGGGCAGTCATGGCAGCTCACCTCACTGAGTAATGTGCTGTGGCTGTTTTAGGGACTAAGTATCTCCCAAGTTTGGGGTTTATGAAGAGCATTTTGGTTATTAGTTGATGTCGTGCTTGCACATAGGTCTGGCCCTGTCCTGAGGGGCCTCATGTGTCAGGCCCAGGGGACTGGTAGCCCTCGGGATGGGTAATTTCTCATGAGCAGAGAAATTCTATAACTCTGGGGGATTTTGGGGAGCCTGGAAATCCCAAGGGAATAGTTAGTGGTATGCGAGGATGAAGATGGCAAGGAAGGCTAAAGGACGGTCTCAGGGGAATGATTTTTTTCTTGAGCAGTTTTTTCTGTCTTTCAGGTAGAGCGGCGATTGACTTTGGGTTTTGTCTGATGAAGGATAGCACTAAAATCTGCATTCAGCCATGAGTTGTGGCCCAGCAGTCAGAATAAGAGCAAATGCTCTTTAGTTGTGCTAATTTGATAATTTTTCATTTCTCTAAAACATTTCTTGCATGGTTCTGCCTTCTGGAAGGTGAACCTCATTGGTGGTAGATTGTACTTGGCACACAGTTGAGGAGTGTTTTATTTTAAAAGTGAATCCTATCAGGTTTTTTTGTTTGTTCAAAACCAAGAAAATCCCTCCTTGCCTGTGTGCAGCAGGTCTCTGAGGAAAGCAGGTGGGAGCTGGTGCAAAGGAGCTGGCAAATCCAGCTGCAGACTGCAGTGGAGAAGTTTGATGGAAGGAAAAGGGATGCAAGTCCCAGGTGGCCGATGAGAGCCATGGTGGGGTTGGGGAGGTGAGGAGCAAGGTTGACCATCCAGTGTCAGACCTCAAGGGACAGCTTCTGTGACCAGTCCAGATCTCCTTGTGAGAGACCCTGGATCCATATCAGTCAGAGATTGCTGCTGTCACCTCTTCTCTAAACTGAAACACAATAAACTACACCCTTGAAAATGAACAGCCATTTTTTTCTAAGCTCTGTGAAATGTTTCTCCATAAATACACTAGAAAGCTTCTCTTATTGACTGTACAAGAGTAGGAAAAAAAAATAACAGGAAGAGACGTGGTCTGTTAGGTCTTTCTTAGTTGCAATGAGCCCCATGGTGCATTTGGTGGTGAGCCCTTGAACCTCAGGTACTGAGAGGAGATTGCACAAAGCTCTCAGAAAGTCAAAGTGAGAAGAAAGAAAGTACCTTGAAGTATGAATGAATCCCTCTGAGGGCAAACCCTGAGAAAGCCTCCCCAGGGACTCGCTAGAGCAGCTGAGAGGAGGCCATGATCGCAGGCAGGCAAAGGTGCTGTGCAGGCAGCTGAGCTGCTGAGAAAGCCCTGGCTTTGTTTGATGGAGCAGAAAGGCCAAGCCCTGAGCCCCAGGCCCTGGCAAGGCAGATCCTGTCCCTCCCGCATGGCTCAGGGCTCTTCCTGGGGCAGTGGGAGGTGCGGGGTGTGATGCTGAGTGAAGGACACCGGTGGGACAGTGCCCAGCCTTGCTGGGGGTGTGCAAGGAGGCCATGAGGCCCCCCCAGTGCCTTAGGACAACATGTCTCCTGACAGGCCTTGGTGGCAGAGACCATTGCTGTGCCCAAGGGGACAAAGACTTGCGTTCTCTTGGTGACTTCCAGCCTTGCCAGTGCCCTTTGCCATCTCCACCACAACTTGTCCTATGCCGTCCCACAGCTGCTTCTTTTTCCTTGCCGGCTGGAGACACCCATCTCGCTTCCCCATCTTGCTCTCATCCTGGCAGTTCCAGACACTCACTGACATCTGTCCACCCTCACACTCTCTTCCTTGAAACATAAAGGGATGGGCCGATCTCAGACTCCTTCTGCATGACTTCTCGTAGCACAGCCCTACCCTTGGAGTGACATTTCTTCCTCCTCATGTCTAGTGCCCGCCTCCCAAGCTGCAGTGCATGCAGTTTCTCTCTCCGGCAGTTTCCTACTTCCAAGGAAAGCTCCACCACCTGGGAAACAGCCCTTCAAGCAGCCATCCCAACCCATCAGCCTTCTGGTGTCCTTTCACCTGACCAGACAGAAGCAGCCTCACCATGATCTCCCAAGGCTGCCAACCTTTCAGCTTCTTGCGTAGACACAACCAAGCTGTGTGACTGCTGCTGTCCCTTCACGTACTAATGCAGAAGAGACGTGACAACCAACATATAAGCCTTTCCTGGAGTGAGCCTATAGTGCTATGCAGAGGGCATCTCCCAGTCAATGTGTCAACCAGGTGCCTTCTGCTGACCTGTCAGAGATGATGGCAGATAGAATCAT